>CM067547.1:41126858-42457858 GCA_034509755.1 Anisodus tanguticus | reverse complement strand
TTCTACCCTTCGAACTCGGAGATTGAAGAAGATCACTCTATGCGACGACGAGGCAAGATCTCTATATGTTGATAGATACCCGAGAGACCGAGTCCTTGGGGGAGAGAGAAAGGAGGCATTACTCCCGGAAAACGTGCAACCAACCTTTCCTTCCCGCTTCTTCCTTGAGATTCGATCTCATAGAGTTCAATTCCCGTTCTCTACCCATGAACAATATGAGCTCGAAGCTTCCTTCGTAACTCCCGGAACTTCTTCGTAGTGGCTCCCTTACATCCCTCATTTCGCAGGGAACCTCAAAGTGGCTCTATTTCATTATATTCCATCCATATCCCAATTCCATTCATTTAATATCCCTTTGGTGCCATTGACATAACGATGTCGTTTCTAGTCTATCTCTTTCTATTTCTTTTCTATATATGGAAAGTTCAAAAATCATCATATAATAATCCAAAGAAATTGCAATAGAAAAGAAATAAGGGAGGTTTGTGATTATTTTGCAATCTTTTCTACTAGGTAATCTAGGATCCTTATGCATGAAGATAATCAATTCGGTCGTTGTGGTCGGACTCTATTATGGATTTCGACCACATTCTCCATAGGGCCCTCTTATCTCTTTCTTCTCCGAGCTCGGTTATGGAAGAAGGAACCGAGAAGAAGGTATCGCAACAATAACTGGTTTTATTACGGGGCGCTCATGATGTTCATATCGATCTATTATGCGCCTCTCGCATCTAGCATTGGGTAGACCTCATACAATAACTGTCCTAGCTCTACCATATCTTTTGTTTCATTTCTTCCGGAACAATCACAAAGACTTTTTTTATTATGGATCTACTACCGAAATTCAATGTGTATTCCCGAATAATCTCATTTTTTGGTAGTACGAAGGGGGAGCAGAATCGTATCCGGGAGTGGTTCTTCGGATCGATCACGCATTCTCGGCCCGTCCTTTGGCTTCCACTCCAGTTGACCTCTCTTATTTCCATCCCACCGTGAGAAGGTAGAGAGAAAAACCAACCCGCAAACAACTATTACTATGCCCCTATTAGTAAAGCATGTACTTCTTGCAAGGCTTGCCGAGCTTCTTCATGTGACAGACATCGCAAAAGTAGTCCGTTGAACGATCGCCGATCGAGGGCATCGTAATAGTATACAATTTTGGAACCCCGATGGCTTTCGCGATCGACCATTTGATAGCCCCCTTCCGAATATACACGTAATAGGGCTTCGATGAGCCCTAGATGTAAAGGGGCGTAAGCACTTCTACTTCTAAGCAATTAGAAGAGCGCGGAATTGGACCTCCCTCAAATAGATGGATCCGGGATTGATTGTGGAACCGAGCATAGAGAACCGGGGCGGGCAGGAAGATAGGCTAGGCGGAGTAGTCGCTCTGGGAGCGGTGTTCTTCGACCGGATCAATGCATGTATGAACCCTAAAAAAATCCCGAAGGTCTAGTCTAGAAAAAACCCGGATTTTGTTGGGTTAGCTTTTTGGTAGGAAAGGCGGTCACAGAAGAAATGCCCTACCAATGAATAGATTAGTCTACTAACGTCAACAATCTCTTTCTTCATATACGAGACCGTCTCGCTTTTATATCCTAAACTATAGATATGAAAGAAAAAAGAAAGATAGATATTCCCATGGTAGGAATAGGGCCAGGTTGCACTAAGGAAGAGAGCTAGGGATTTGATAAAGGTGATAGGACAGGGTTCCAAACCCGCCTTAGTCTCAAATAGGGCGCAAGCTAGGGACATTACTATATGAATGAGACTTCATCCTTATTACATTACAAGCGATACCTCAAACTCCTAAAATGCTCCTCTAGTCCCGAGCTTGGTAAATAAGGCCGTGGGAAATTCTTTTCTTCCGGCCTTGTTGTGATAGGGGGGGAGTCACTCTTGCGTTCTCTCTCTTGGGTAGGTCGGTCTCGCTCTCTCTTGTCGGTAAGTATATACGTTATGGTATTGCTTTGTCGTGCCGTTCCGGTAGTGTTTGTGAATTTGTATGAGGGGGGGAATGAAAAAGGTAAATAAAGACCTTAGCCAAAAGCAAGGGATTCCTGGGGCCCGAACGAGAGCAGAGGCGGCGGGGCGGTGTATTCTCAAAAAAGAAAGAAAGGAAAACAGCAGGAGGTAAGAGCGAGTAAGACTAGGTTATAGCAAGACAACGAGAGGTTAGATAGCTCTTACGGAGGAAGAGGGTTCGGGTCACCCGTCCCCTTGACCCGGACACGAACTAATCCTTCTCTCTCTCGAATGTATGCCCGGTTTTCGTCGAATCTTTTTGATCACCTTCAAAAACAAAGCGGAATTCCGTCTTGACATGATAAATAGTGATGCCCACCCGCAGCGTAGTCCTCCCCGCAGCCTTGAAGTAGACTATTTCTCGAGTCCGATCTTATCCCCAAAGCCTTTTTGCAAAAGGAGTAGGTAGCGAGATAGATGACTAAAGGCCGATGATCTTTGCCTCTTACTAGTAAAGGGAAAAGCCCTATATATCTTATTAGTCAAGCCTAAAGGCCCTTTACTAATATAATAGAAGGTAAGACCGCTTTCGCGCACGTCGCGCCCTTGCTTCTTGCCCATAGAGAGTGAGGATATTTTGTGAGCTCCTTCGCCTAGCGGAAACCTCCGCTTTTCAGCCGTAATCCCGTGCTTTACCAACGCATTCAATGGATTCCACCATGAACCGGGAGCGGGCGAAGACATGCAGCTTCCTTTTTCGGGGTACACGGTCACGTGCCGAGCAAAGAGGTATATATCACACTCATTCACAAGCGCAAGGTGCGGCATCCGCCCGAACGGGGAGAGGATTTCCCTAAAACAAAGATAGGCGTGTCGTAAACAATGTGAAGTCACCCCTATTTCGCTGTCCGGGGAGCTGTTGACTAATGACCTAAAAAATGCGTGACGTTTGGGAAGCATGAGCAACCCTTCGCGCACGAGATAGCAATGACAGGAGATTGACCGGTCGGGTCGAGTGATCTCGGGGGTTTAGGGGTGCTTCTCCCGCTGCGACTACCTCTCTTTTTTCTAAAGTATATAGAAATGGTAGGCACTTGGGAGTGAGTGAACTACCCGGGGAGAAAGGGGCAACCTCTCTATAGAAGGGAAGGGAAAGGGTTATCCGCTCATAATGATTGTAGAGTCTCTCGGGGTTGGAGGTCACATAGTAGTCACATCAAGTCCTCCCCCTCTTACTCGAATAGCTAGCGAGAGGAATACTACGATTATCTATGAAAGAAGGCTTTGTTGAATGAAAAAAATATTATCTTCGGGATAGAGAGCCCCCCGCCCGCCTTTTCGGATACGAGTGAGTGAGCGCTTTTTCTGCTATGAATGAATGACCTCTCCATTTATTTTCAAGCTTGCTCTTCAAACCGGCCTATCGCTCTCCTCTATGAAAAGGTTCTTCCGTAATCACTCTCAATAAGACATCCATTCCCCTTTCAAATGAAGAGAGAACTAGACTTTTCTCTTCATCATTGAAATCGCCATTCAATCGCAGTGCGGTGCTCTCAAAAAGCTCAATCCTCTAAGGTGAAACGAATAGATCGGAATTCGACCTAGGGATCCGCCCGTTCCGATCCTTGCCTACTAAACAGTTGCACCCCTGGATATGTATGTTGGGAGAACCCCATGATCCTTCCGTGTGGAAGGGAAGGTGCGGAGCGAAGGCGAAGACGAATACTAAAAAGCGGTTCATGGGGACCCCAAAAAAGGGGATAGAGAGCGCGGAACGGGCTTTCCAAGCATAAAACAATCCCTACCTATACATTCCATGGCAACATGACATGAAGGCGCTTTTCTCGTTGTTCTTAACCCCGTGCACATTTCCGTTCCCAATAATCTCCATGAAAAAACTTATCTATGATCTCGCTTATTTCCAAGTACGTATCATCCGTCGCGTTATCCGCCGTCTCTGCGGCCGCCAAAAGCCTACCCTCTCTCGGATATTGAGTGGGTTGACCGGGAAGAGATCCGGACGAACCTTCCAACAAGCAGAATAGAAGTTGACCACAAGGCCATCTCTCGTGGGAGGCTCACTACCCATAAGGCCATCTCGAGCATGGGAAAGAAAGGCGGCGGACAACCGACTTAATCGGAGAGCCTAAACGGCATTGAGGATGAGTCCACCGGTCGACAAACGGCTTCTATCTACAGGTGCTTTCATTATGGATCGGTCGACTTGTCACGATTGATTGCTCACACACAATTAGGTTAGGCGGGCTTGGGGAGGTGATCGAATCGCTATCGATACGATGCGGGGCTGATTTGCCGACCGTAACGAACTTGACTCGCCCACGAAAAAAAAGGGCGGGAAGACCTTTGACTGGGCCGGGAGGGATTGGGGTCGCTTTTCTTTAGGACTTTAGTCCGTAACAAGGCTCGATGACCTCCGGCTGGATTTGAAATGGATCGTAGGGCATCCGTTTACGACGTGGGTGGGATTAGCGCTTTTCTCTATTTTCTTCAATGGTAGGAAATAGGCATCGGCGGGGGGTATATGGGAGGAAACCGGTGCAAGTAATTCAAATTGCTCCTTCGGATCACTAAGTAAAATCTTGACTCACACATACCGCGGTGTATTATTGTCAACTCACATAGTCGCACCTACCAAAGAACAAGACGACTACTCCCCGCACGCCACTAAACGGCGCTATTTAACGCTTGGGTTCGCCCAATACAAGAACTACAAACCAACCTAGCTTAAGGCTAAAGCCGTGGACTACACCCCCGTGAGAGCCCTCTATTTGACTAACATACTCCCTTTTGATCTCCCCCATACCTTCATATCAAAGCTGGGAATGATTGACTTTCGGATGAAAATAATAGCGCATAATGGCGTACTCCTTCCCATTTCTTCTTTTATGATCTTATCTACTTGAAATGCTTACCCGTAAGTGCGGAGAAGGTACCCAGGGGACCAAACGAAAGGGCACCGAAAGGTCTTCAATTAAAGCTTCGCCGCACTCGAAAGACTCGAAAGACCTACTTGATGAGTTTCCTTATGAGTGAGTTCGTAGGTGCCTTTAAGTCGAGTGTAGCGAAGGGATTCTCCTAAGAGAAGCTTTAGCCCTTGAACCCGAAACGACTTTTATGAGCCGTCTCGGTAGTGACCGACTTTATTTTCTTAGGCGTATGATTAGTGGCTTAGCATTAGTCGTCTAAAAGCTACGGTAAAAAAAATCCCTTTTGAAAATAAACCACTAATCCGCCTTAGGTACTCTTTGTTGTCCGTGTAAGGCGGAGGGAATGAAGGGACTCGCACGAGGCCGAAAAGCCGTAGTGCGCTAGCGCTAGCGAGTTAGCGCAACAACTTAGTGTCTTGTTTTCTTCGCTGCTTTTTTTTTACATAAGGTCCGCAGAAAGCGGTTGCTAAGGCTTGTAGCTTGCTTCGTCCTTAGTCAATTTTGGACCGAAGTCGTTCGACCGCCGTATCTTTTTTGAACCGAATACCTTCCTCTCGTCATCTCTCGGTCTCTCTCTTTTTGAGAGAAGATTTTCTACCCCGCCCGCCTATGAAGAACTTCAAGTCTATCGGGAAAGGATGTGGTGGTAACCCCCATAGCTTTGTCTAGAACCGGCGTCCACCGTGTAGGAAGACTCACCCTAGCCACTATAGCGACCCCACCCCCAACTCTAGCCGAGAAGCACCCTCCACCCACTTCCATTTTTCCGTGTGCCCAAAAGCCCGCCCGCCGGGGTTTTGAGACCCTTTCGATTCCCTCACCCAATCTCATGAGAAGCAAGCCCGGCGGGCCCGCCTTAACTCCGTCCTCGGACACCCGGCCCTCACCAGCTGCGGCATTGCTAAATGCTCCGCCACGAAGCAAGCTTTCCCGAATACGACAGATGCGGAAGTGGCTAAAGAAGTCGGAGGAAGAAAGTAGTTGGACAACTCGTATACACGAGGGTACATTAGTATTCAGGGAATTGGCAACATTGAAAGAAAGGGTAAGGGGTAGGAATAAACTTTTTTAGGTCTTGCTCTACTAAAGTAGTCGGCCTAACCTTCGGTTCCCGTAACCAAGTTTTTCTTTCTCACTCCTTATGTACTTTTTTTTACTTCATCCATACTTTTTGACTTTTTCTCGAAGTGTGGGGCAAACGGCGCCTCTACTTCTAACTAAAGGCGAACAGTACCGCATTGCAAGCAAATAGAAAGCCCCCGCCCGTTTGAGCCGGAAAGCGTATCGGCTGTTTGAGTCGCGAAAGGGCCGCTTGCAACATATTATTTATATAATAATAATAGATAGATAATATTATATATCTATCTATAAACAAAAAGAAAAAACGAAAATCTTTTTTGGAGAAAATTCTTCATTCCCGGGAAGAGGAAGAAGCGAGATAGGACAAAGGCCTTCTCTTTCCGTCCGCTCTTCCCGAAGTGAGCGAATTGCATGTAGAGATCCGTAGGGGCTTATAGTTTAATTGGTTGAAACGTACCGCTCATAACGGTGATATTGTAGGTTCGAGCCCTACTAAGCCTACCACCCCTTCTCTTCACCTCGATACAAGGTAGTCGAAGTACCCGCCACCCCGCAGATCTCAATGACGCGACGGAACCACACTCGCGCCGCGCCGCTTCGGGCACGCCTCCTATTCTTATCACTCACCTACGCTCTTGCAAAAGCATGCCCCCTTCGGGCAATACGGTGTAATACGCGAAGCGAGCCGAGCCATAGCTCTTCGATCGCTATATTCTTGCGATAGCGAAGGCGTGGTTCATCCTCTAAGAGAGAGTAGATGCGAAGGTTCGGATCGAAGATCTTCGCGAGACAGCCCCGGGCACCATAGCATGTCGGGAATAAGGGGGACATAGTGAACGTAACCACTCCCTTGGTTGGGGGCCGTGACTCCCCTATCCTTTCCATTTTTGGATTCCCGTGTCTTTTTTATTATCACCGTTGGAATATTTTGGTTGACGACTTGGTCGGGCGGTTCACAATTTCTTTGTCCGAAGGCGATGTTAAGCCCTAAGTTTGAATTCCAATTTCATTGCCCTTATTCCGAAAGTCTAAAGTCCTTCTTTCACCAATTCCGACCTACCTTTATTTATGGGATATTTGAAGGAGAGCTTTGTAAATCTCCAAAATTCTCTCTAGCTCGAAGAATTCGTTTGATTCTCCCGTGAAGGAAAAAGGGGCGCTTTTGTTAAAAGACTAAGTAGAGAAGATCTCCTTGGCTCACGAGGTGGCTTTAAGTGATAGGGGATTTGAACCTAAAGACAACATAGGAGGGAGGGGGGTCAAAAGAAAGTCGGGATATGGCAAAAGCATCTTTTTGGATCGAATGGGCTTTTGTGAGAAATGGCGGAATTTTATACATGGATGTTTATGTAATGAAGACTTTGGAGTGCTTGTGGATGGTGTGCCACATGGGTACTTTCCAGCTTCTCGAGGGTCGCGACAAGGGTTCCAAACCTAGCCTCGTTGATTTTTGCCGAAGAAGTGCTAAGCGGGACTTGGTAGCATTGAAAATGATAACATCTTACCATGCTTCGAGATCGTGCCCGCACTCTCCTACTTTCTCTTTGATAACGATGTTCTAATATTATATAATAGCCATAAACGGAATCTTAAGAAGCAGAAAATCTTTCCGGAAAGAAGTAAGAAGCCGATTGTAATGTTGTAATGGCCAAAAGGTCAATTTCGATAAGAGCCGTTGCTTCCTCTCGAACGAGCTCCTCGCAGTAAATTCCGATCATTAAAGAGGAATCAAAAATGCTTGTTTTCCTATCAAGTACCCGGATGTTTTCTTGTCCCTCAAGAGAATAAAGAGAGAACCTTCCTCTACTGGAGAAAATGAAAAAGAGAATCTCGGATTGGAAAAGAAAATTGTTGTCCTCCTGAGGTCGACTAAGGCTTATTAAACATGTTCTAGTCTGCCTATGCACATGTACAAGTTTTTTCCTGAATTAGCCGGCCCACACTTCGGCTACTAATAATGGGATAAGACCTTACTACTATATAGGATATGTTACCCTCTCTCCAAAGTGAGTGCGGTGAAGGACTCTCGCCTCACCCGCCCGTTTGACTTATGGCATCATCGACTTGCTTTTCAATCAAAGTGATTTCATAACCATAAAGAAAGACCTCTCTTTCGGGATCGGTCCCGTCCCTAGATGTAGTAGTCAATCAGCGGGACATTCAAAGAAGCTATGCACCTTCACCGAATGTTAATGAAAGAAAGCCCTTGAATCCTAATCTCATCTACCGAAAAGGGGGCCGGGCGTAGCACGTTCTTTTTGGGACACATAGGCTATTACGACGCATCAAAAAACACTTTTTGAAGCGCGGAATCCCGAAATGGAATCATTGCGAGAAGAAAGATATAAGGCTTGGGAACCGGAACAGATTAAGCCTTTAAGCATGCGGATGAGTGTTTGTTTGTCGGCCCCAATCCTTCGGTTTCCGGATTGGAATAAGGAGTTCCATGTTCATACCGACGCATCACTCTATGCCATTGGATGTATGTTGGCGCAAGAAGGGCCGCTTGATCACTCCATCTACTTTTAAAGTATACGACTTTCTCGCTTGGGAATTATACAACCACCGAACCTTCTTTATCATGATTCGACCCATACCTCGGACCTAAGATCGAGCACCGTAGCCGCTCATAACAACGTACCAAAAAGAAGAATGCGAGAAGTTCATATTCTCCAGATTCGACTATAAACCAGGTAGTGAGGATGAAAAAAAGCATAAGCTACCTCGTTCGTGCTCCCGTCTTTCCCGCCGCCATCTTCGGTGGATGCGCCCCTTCACTTAAAGGCGGCCAAACCAACCCACTAAGCCAACCTTTTAGATTGAATAAAGTTACTAAGCTAGTCACCTCACCTCTCTTTCTTACCCGCCCTTATTAGTAGTAGGCAACCTTTCTTTCTCGCCTTTCTTCCAGCTTTTTCCGGATAAAGGTCTAATAGAGTTGCGCTTTCTTAGTACATTGCCTTTCATTACCAATCTGTCGTTTTACAGCACGAAGTTACACGATGTTCGCTACTACTAATACTAATAAGGGCGGAGAGATGTTAACCTTTCGCTATTAGTAAGCACTCCCCTAGTTTTGACCTAATGAGCTTTCTTTACGTTGAGTTAATTAACCCGGCGGGTTCGCCTAGATGCCTAGTAAAGAACGAGCCGGTGGGAAAGAGCTGGAGATCATGAAAAGCATTTCCACACAAGGAGGCAGGCGACCGGAAGCTTTGCTTCTAGAATGCCGACTACATGGGAACAGATGTTATATAGGTTGATTCTAATTCTTGCTGCCCGCTCGATTCCGAGGAATAAAGGGAGGGCTTGACCACAATTTCCCAAGTAAGAGATAGAATCTCACTAATTGGAAGGAAAAGGAGGGCTTCGATCCATTGTGATTCGCTTTCTTGGTATGGAGAGATCTCTGCCATAAAAGAGAGAGCTCCTAAGCCTTATTCTCAGATCAAAGAGCGACGTAATTCCCCATTCATCCGAATGCCCATCTAGTGCAAGGCTTGGAAGCAAGCTACCTTGACCATCTTCCGAAAAATAATTCCCCATAGGGAGACGACATAAAGGAAATCGACAAATGAGTCGGGGCCACCGGGCGTAGAGTCTTACAATTTCAATATGGAGGTTAGAGAATTGGTCATCGCAATTAAAACATGAAGGAATCGAGATTTTCAGTGGCAACACGAACCACCCAAAAAGCGAGACGTAGAATTTTGGTGTGAGTTTCACGGGATTTCAGGGCATTCGACTGAAGACTGCAAGCATTTGCGCTACGAGGTAGCAGATCTGTTAAGAAGAGGACACCTGAAGGAATTCTTTAGTATTCGGTCCAAATATGCTCGACAAAAGAGAACTGGAACTTCATAAGAGCATCCAACACAATCGAGGCATGATCATCATGATCAGAAGAGGAAATAATCAGAGTGGTGTCTCAGGGGCCGCGAGATGGGGAACCTTATCCCTTCAGAAAAAGAGAAAAAGATGATCCCGAAGACCCCATTACTTTTAGTGGAACAGAGAGGAAAAGCATCGAGGGCCCGTACACCGTTACAATGGTAACATCTATCCAAATCTTTAATTTTAACATTAAATGTGTGCATGTCGATCCAGGTAGAATTGTAAATGTAGTGCAGCTCCGCGTACTCAAGGAGATGAAGCTAATAGAATTAGTGATTCCGGTGATCAAGATGTTAACCAGATTCAACTTGTCCACCGAAAAACACGGGGCCAAATCAAACTAACCACTCATGCAGAGGGGGTCTCTTTGAAGATCTTGTTTGACGTACTCGAGGGAGAAATTCCCTACTACTTAGTGATCGAGAGACTTTGGATGCAGACCATGAAGGCGGTCTAGTCTACCTTTCATCAAGTCATAAAGTTCCTAACACCGTGGGGGATCACTGAAATCCAGGGAGACTCCGAACTCCATCAGGGGAATATGACTGTGGTTTCCATGGAGGATGAACATGCTGAAAGTGACATCTAGCAATTACATGTGTCAGACGCCAATATCAAACCGGCGGTCGAATTATAAAAAGATCAAACAAGAAATCCATCCCCGGAGGAGTCACTGGACCGGATACCCAGAGGATTTGTCACGCCAGAATAATTGGACTCATAGAGAACCACGACCGCGGACCTTGAGTTGACCGCTTGTCACCCGAACCTTCTAAATGAGTAGGTATACCTGGGCTATGGCCTAGATCCCGAGTACTGGGGTAAATTACTTAAATTTCTAACAGATAACATGAATAGCTTCACTTGGTCGGGTCTGGATATTACATGTGTTCCCCCGGAGTTAGTCATTCATAAGCTGAGTGTAAATCCAGATTGTCATCCCATTAAGCAAAAAAAAAACATTCGGTGTCAGCTGAACGTAGTCAATTCATCAAAGAGAAAGTGACTCGACTCATCAAATTGGGAGAGGTTCGAGAGGTAAAGTATCATGATTGACTGGTCAATGTGGTAGTACTTCCTAAAAAGCCCAATACTTTCCAATATGCTTAGATTTGAAATACCTGAATGAGTCATTCATACCCTATGCCTTGACTGGAAAAGGTTGTCGACTATTACACCTCGCATTTTCGCGCTCGTATGTGTCGTAAGTAATGTAACATAAAGGCCGGTGAAGCTAACATACCATTTTTTGGAAGCAAACAAGTTTAAACAAGTGTTATGTATGTTTCGTAAGAGTTTGGAGTTAAATGGACCAAAGGAATTAAGTTCGTCAAAACTCAGGGAAAGACAGACATAATTTTAGACCTGATATTTGGCCCAACTTGTCGGGGGTATATCTCCTAGTATATAAAGAATTACGGAGTAAATAACCTATCTAAATTCAAGTTCATGGAGTCTACTTTTCAATGCAACTGATGGTTTGTCAAGATGAGAAATACGATGAAAGTTACGGACCATACAAAATTATACGATCCGTAGAAATTGTACGGACCGTAAAATAAATTACGGCCCATACTTTCTGGCTATAAAAAAGGGTGGTGCAGGCAATTTTTTTTATATTTATAGGATGTCTTCGACTTGAGACCTCATTTTCACTCTTTGCAGACCCTAAAACATTCCTTAAGCTCTCACAAAGGTATATTAACATCTTAGGTTCAAATCCAAGGCAAAACAAGTTAGTTCAACGTGGAAGCCCGTCATCATTATAGTATCCTCTTTCTCTTTGGGAAGGTGAGTTTTATCATCCTCTACCTATCCTTATAATTATATGGATGTTTGGAGTAAGTTGTTGAAGAACTTTCGTAAACCAAAATTGTAAACTTTGAAATCGTGATTGTATAAGTTGTTGGGTTGTTTTACATAGAATATATGATGAAGATGAAAATCAAGACTTATAGTTCTTGTTGTGAAGATAAGATGAGTGTGTTTGAAAGGGTGTGGTGTTAATATGCACAAGTTTCCATTGTAAAGGAACCTAAGAACTCTACGTACATAAGTTGTTCGATAAAATGACAAAATGAATTTTTCTATATAATATGAGACCGAAATTGATACCAACCCTTTGTATGATATAGATAATCATCTGCAAGAGGTGAAAGGACTTATGGAACCTCGATACCCACAATGACAAGGTATGTAGGGCTTACTTTCTTCTCTTTTATGGCATGATCCCCTCTATAACAATGACTACGAACACGTCCTAGTAAAGACTCTATTCTTATTCGATCAAAAAGACACTTGAGACTATTATGTTCCTTGATTGCATACATATTCGCCCTTTGTTAAGGTTATGTTTCATTTTTGATGTTATTCCCCTTTTAAGGGTAAATCAAGGGTTAATCGCTTTATGATTAAGAAACTAAGGGTTAGGAGTCTTATTTCTTATTTATCATAATAAGTAAAAGGGTATATGTGTCCACATAAGGATAGACGGTGGTGTAACTATCTTACATCACCTCGATAAGTTGATGAGTTCCTCATAGGCTTTGTATGGTCCTTATATGTATATATCATGTAATTTTGTTGCCCACAGAGGCCTATGATATGCGCGGCTATACGAATATGATACAGATGATATTGCCTACAGAGGCCTACGACGCTTAAATACACAATTTATTATATATAGAGGATTGCCGACAGAGGCCTATGGCATTATATACGCGATCGAATGTTTATACATACATGCAGATTGGTCTAGTGTGACACTTATGAGTTTTATGTGGTATTTCTGATCTCTTTGATTTGTTGTTGCTTTATTTACAATCGATTCTGCCCTACATATTCAGTACGTCTTTAATTTGGATGTCCCTTCTACGACACTGTGTTCATGCCCGTAAGTACATATAGGCAGGGCGGTATTTCCTCAGTAGGTTGCCTATTTCAGTAGTGATTGTCACACTCCCCTCTTTTGGAATTGCTATACATGAGTCGATATGTACTATTGTACATATTCTTAGTGTTTTTGGTATGGCGTGGCCCTATCCTGACATGTTTATGTATTATAACACTCTTAGAGGCTTGTAAACTAGTGTACATTATGTATATGAATGTCGTGGGTTTGTCGGCCCCTTTTGTTAGTTGGAGTACTCTTCTTATCGGCCTTGGTTATCTGTATATACTGTGTTGAGACTCTTCTGGTTGGAATTTGTCATATATTCGTGTCTTATTAAGGTTATATGTAGGAATTGTCGGCCCAGGTTTCGTATAACAGGTTCTAGATACTACAGTGGTTCACTCAGGCCCTTGGGTGTTGGGTGCCGGCCACACCCCCCAAGGTTAGGGTGTGACATTGATGCGGTGGCCAGACATGAATTACTCAGTTTCTTGGATGTTTCTCAGGGTTCGACCAAATACGGTTGGACCTGGCGGACCAAGAAAATACTTCATTCATCACGGAGCATAGAACCTACTGTTATAATGTCATGCCTTTTTGGCTTGAAGAATGCAGGGAACACCTTCCACCAATTGACCAACCAGATGTTCCAACATCAGTTGGGTCAGATTGTGGAGGTTTATTTAGATGACATAATTGTTAAGTCCCTGAAAATAGAGGAACACATAAGACAATTGCAGGAAACATTCGAGATTCTTCGCAAATACAATCTTAAGTTGAACCCGGAGAAATTCATCTTCGGAGTAGGCTCGGGGAAATTCTTGGGGTTCATAGTATCAAACAGAGGTATCGAGGCCAATCCGGATCATATCCGAGCGATAGAGAAAATACCGGACATGCTTAATAATGCGAGAGAGGTACAACAACTAACTGGGAGAATAACCTCACTAGGAAGGTTTATATCAAGATCGTCCGAGCGATGCCAAAAATTCTTCACCGTGCTAAAGAGGAAAAAAGACTTTGAGTGTACCCCAGAATGTCAACAGGTGCTGAAGAGGTACTTATCAAATCCACCATTGCTCACGAGGCCAGAGGCATGAGAGCCCATGTTCATTTATTTGGCGGTCTCCAAGACTGCGATAAGTGTTGTTCTGGTCCGAGAGGAAAAAAGTACGCAATCACCTATCTATTATACTAGCAAGGCCCTGTCTGAGGCCGAAATCTGGTACCCCCATCTTGAAAAACTGTCCCTGGCTCTAGTACTAGTGCCCCCAAAATTAAGGCAATACTTTAAATGCCACCTCATATGTGTAATAACAAATTTCCCCTTAAGGAACATCTTGCACAAACCCAAACTTTCAGGCAGGTTAGCAAATGGGTCAATCAAAATATGCGGGTACGGTATTACTTATCGACCTCAGACAACCATCAAGTCACAAGACTTGGCAGACTTCGTGGCTGACTACAATCCGGGTATGATGCCCCGTGCCCAAAAAGAAGCAGTCCAAGAATCCAAGATCATATCCGGGGAATAGGTCTTGTATACTGACAGGGTCACAAATGTGAAGGACACCGGGTTAGGGATTGTCTTGGTTACCCTGTCGGGGATGACAATCTGGCAAACTATTAAATGTATGTCTTTGACTAACAATGAGGCCGAGTACGAGGCTGTAATTGAAGGTTTATAATTAGCCCGATGGCTCAGAGCTGAGAATATAGAACTAAAGAGCGACTCTCAGCTAGTCATTAATCAGATCCTCTGCAAATACAATGCCAAAGATAGTCTGATGCAGGAGTATTTAAATAAAGTCATGACATTATTGGCTCGCTTCAGACAATGGAAGGTCACGCAGATTCCTCGAGATGTGAACATTGAAGCGGATACTCTGGCTAATTTGGGTTTTTTTTGGGATAACAAGGGGGATCGGAATCCATAGTCCACCTCCTGCATTCCATCCTAGACCAAAGTTTGCACAAAGTAAATTCTACCAGTTTGACACGGGACTGGCGAAACGACATCGTTAATTATTTGCAGAACGAGACTCTTCTTGAAGACAACAGATCTGCGTAAGCCTTAAGAATTAAAGTTGCACGATATTGCATGCATGAAGGAGATTTGTATCGAAGATCTTACCTCGGTCCCCTAGCTAAATGTTCAGGACCAACGGAAACCGAGTACGTGATGAGGGAAATACATGAAGGTAGCTGCAGAAACTATTCCGAGTATGACTCGCTAGTTAGAAAGATAATAAGGGTCGGATACAAATGGTCTCAAATGGAGGAGGATGCCAAATCCTATGTTCAAAAGAGTAAAAAGTGTCAACGTCACTCCCCCATGATACATCAGCCCGCCGAACTACTCCACTGGATAGTGGCCCCGTGGCCATTCCTGAAATGGGGAATGGATATTATGGGACCATTGCTGGGAGTTGTGGGAAAGGTGAGGTTCCTTTTAGTCTTAACATACTATTTCTCAAAATAGGTGGAGGCTAAAGCATATCGGAATATTCGGGAAAAGGAAGTAATAAACTTCATCTAGGATCACATCATATGTAGATTCAGGGTAATAAAGGAGATAGCATATATAATGGTTGACAGTTCATGGGGACAAAGGTTATCAAGTTTTTTGAAGGGCTGAAAATCAAGAGAATTACTTCCTCATCGTATCACCCGTGCGCAAACGGGCAAGCTGAGTCAACCAACAAAACACATATCCAAAACATCAAGAAAAAGTTATAGGACGCCAAAGGGAAATAGCCAGAAGAATTATCGGGAGTCTTGTGGGCTTACAGAACTACGACCAAGACAAGCAACGGAGAAACCTCATTTTCCCTAGTATACGGAGCTAAGGCTTTAATACCTCTGGAGATCGGTGAACCTAGCCTCCGATACACCTAAACCACAGAGGAGTCCAATAATGAAGTAATGGTAGTAGGGCTGGAGTTGTTGGAAGAGCACATGGAGCAAGCCCTCATACGGCTGGTTGCACAAAAACAAAAGGTCGAAAGGTATTTCAACAGAAAAACAAACTTGAGGCATTTCAAATTTGGAGATTACGTCCTCCGGAAGGTTACGCTTGCAACTCGGGATGCCCGTGCAAGAAAGTTGGGGGCTAACTAGGAGGGTCCATACCAGGTAGTAGAGATCACAAGCAAGGGATCCTACTGGATCGAGGACTAACAAGGAAAAGAGCTACATAATAGCTAGAGTGTCAGCCACTTAAAGCAATTTTACATCTAAAAGGGTAACATGTATTATCATATTTCTGCATCATCTACCTTTGATTAACTTGCTTTCTCTCCCTAATAGGGACTGCAGTGGAAAAACAATCTCTTGGGAGTAAACCAAAGATAGTCCCAAATGGATTTTCCAAGCAAGTTTTTTAACGAGGCAACAATCCAAAGGCATATCAAATCCTACAAATGCCATTCCATAAGGTTATAGCCCGACATTAGTCTCATCAGGACCTCACATCCGAGTGCCATGGGGAGAAGAGTGAGTCCGTACAAAACAGTGAGGTTTTCAAAAACTGAATCTTCTTAAGGACGTACTCATACAGGCTGGGACTCCTAGCAGTCAGTGCACTCACCCGGTTCCCTCTTGTAAAAACCCGAAAGGGATTATGTATTAACAGGATGAGTCATCCCTCAAAATTACAAATATAAAATAAGAACCTTCACTTATTCGTCGACTATTTTTAGCAAGGCATCCTTTGCTTGTTATTAAAAAAAGTCCGAGGCAAAACCGGACTCGGAAGCCACACGGCTCTGCCAAACCGCTTCTAACACACAACACAACCTTAGAGCCTCTCAGCGTGCAGCATGCGGGTTCCATGAACCTTTGTGCCATTAAATGAGGTTGAGACGTCCTCATCATCAACATCGAAACCAAAGGTCCCTCCTTTATTGCGAATTGGATGTTTAATTCCTAATATCGCAAAAGTGTTTACGGAAGTGGCATACCCGGATTAGGTCATAAACACCGAACACTCGAATATGAACATAGTTTCGGTAGACTGGCATAACGATCACGCCATGACGGTTAAGTGTTAAATAAAAATCCAACGGGTTATTTATGACCGCAATTATTGTAAAAACAAAGCGCATGTCAAAGCGTAGAAATAAAAAGTCAAGGTTAGAAACAAATTGGTAAATACTATTAAACCAGAAGCAGGGAGAGCACAAAGGCTCATATGAAATCATTATAAGGGCACACATGCCCTAGAGATCCGAAATAAAATAGCGCAGAGGCTTAAAACAAGAAAAATCAAAAGGACATATGCCCTAAATATCCAAAAAACAAAAATGGCACGTAGGCCGAAACAAAAAACATCCATAAAGGGCACACAAGCCCACAACAAATCAACATAGATAAGCAGGGGGAGAACATTTTCTTCATCCGAAGAGCCGGTAGAGGCATCAGAAGAAGGAGGCTTCTCGTCATGGAAATTATTCATATCCATCTTGGCGGCACCCAAGTCTACCTCTGCATCTATCAAAGTTAAGGGGACGTTGATCTGTCCCTCATTCATATCTTGTAGAACCTTGTGGCGAGTGTGGAGAACAATATAATCCTAAAGTAATGTGGCCCTAAGCTGGTCAACTACTCGGCAAGCCCGAGGTATTGGTTGCGAGCTATGAGTCGGGTGCGAGAAGCCTCCAGTGCTTGCACCCGTCCCCGGGCAGTATCACAATCAACTTCCACCCGGGCTAGCCTCTTCTGCAAAAATTGGTGAGTTGTAGTCATATGCCAGAAAGTGTCTTCCCTAGCTGCCAAAGCCTGCTTGGCCTCCTCCCATTACCATCCTAAAGTGGCCCTCAAGGCCTGATGATCTCGGTTCTCTGATCGGAGTGTGGAGAGGTTATCTCAAAGGTGTTGGTTCTTAGCCCCCAGTCTCTCTACCTCGCGGAAGGAAGATAAAGGCATGCTCCTAACCAACTCAATAGCGGAGGAAGCGGCATCATGACCCTGAGAAAGAAGGAAATAAAATAAGCAGTCTTAGTACGTACTCTCACTCCGAAGAATCAACTATAACAAGAAAAATAAAGTACGGCTAAATTGGAGGAAAATATCGGCCAAGTGGAACAGGGAAGCTTCCAGGCCAAGGTCGGGGCTACTAGCAGGTGGCGACGGAACTGAAGGGCCTGCGCCTGTATTACTAAGTGAAGCCTCGCCACCACCTACGCCGCTGGGCTGGTCCTCACTACCTCCCGAGGAATCCAGCACCAGAAGGCCTTCCAGACCCATAACATCTTTGGTAGAAGGGACTCTCGTCTCCCCAGACTCAGCAGTCCCTCCATTATCGATAGAAGGGACCCTTGTCTTCCCAGACTCGGTAGCTGTTGAATAAGCAACATATTCTGAGGCGAGAGCCGATCCTCCCAGATTAGGAAGCATCAACATCATTTGGGGACTAATATGCTCAAATTACACCTATTAAATGGCGTAAAACAGACATTGTCAAATATAGTAACTCAACTAGGTTGGATTCAAATTCCATAGGAAATATGATGTGAACATATTACTTTATGTAGTGTGATGCTTGACTCTAGTCGTAATCATATTCCTATAACGAGTGATAGAAATTAATACTAGAACTATTTTGATAAAGTAATTAGCTATGATGATTTAAGATTGATAAATTATAGAGAGAAACTAAGGTTGTGTCCTTGTTTATGATAGAGTGTAATGCTATAGGTGTTAATATGTTATATTCCTAATGAGCTATTGCATGGTTGCACTTAATCTTTTAACGACTCTCTAACATTTCCCAATAGTTAGAGAGTATCTCCTCTTTATGATTTTCCCAAATAAAAAAGAGTTAATTTGAAAAACGATTAATTATGCCAAGTAAACTCTTTTTATCCCTAAGTGAGTTTATTAAACGAGGGTTAGCGCCTCAAGTTCTTGCTATCTATTTCTACTAAATCCTAGCTTACTTTTACAAGTAAAGAAATGGTTTATGGCCTAGGTTAATGTTTGCAACCACCAACCAACTTTAAAGCACAAGAAATAAATAGAAACTAACAACCCATTATACATATATTCAATGTTAAACATCCATCATTTGGTCCATAACCTTAGTATTAAACTTAGCTACTCATAATGTTTGATACAAAATAAAGCAATAAAGAAAACATTAAAGCTTACAATGAATGGAAGATGATAAAAGTGAAGGATTATTCTTCTCAAAAGCCTAAAAATGGTGTCTTCAATGCTCTTACAATATGGGACCAAAATCTGAACATGAATGACCCACCAAAACCTTGCACAATCTATTTACAGAGTCAAAAAATGCAGAATACAATTCAGAAAAAATTGCCCCTGACTGCCTATTATGCATCGTATATGCCACCACATATGGTGATAGGTGACACACTTTCACTGTTTCAGCTACATAACTTGGGCTAATCTGCGGTATTGGAGGGTAAATTTTGCACCGCATACTGCAATATGCGTCGCATATGGTCTCACATTTCCCATGTCAAATAATTGTGACTCCTGCTTTGATTTGCGCTATCATCTGCGGCCACATTTATCCATCTGCGATGCATTTCACATTTTCAACTTCATTTCATCACTCTTTCCTTGTCTTTGACACTTAAATTTGATTTCCACTACAAAACAAAAAATAACTAAGAAACGACAAGTAATGTGCTTAAAAACAATAAAAACTTCTCGTAAAAGATATCAAATGTGTCGTAATTTCATGGCACATCAACACCTTAAAACACCATACATGCCATAAGTTAATCAAGCCATTACCATATATTAATAACATTATTTTATCTAAACACAACCTAAACATGTCAGGTTCAACAGAAATACATGCTTCCGGGAAAAGAACCATGGCAAAGAAAAGCCAAGAGCAACAAAAATATCAGTCATACATACATATCCAAAAATATCAAGCTCCAACATCTAGGTACCCCACCCCCAACCAAATAATCATGTATTGTCCCCAATGCAATATAATATCAAAATATGGAGGAGGAGCTCTCTGAGGTGCACAAGGCGCACTAGTCTATCTGGACCGCTGGGACCTCAAAATTGGGAGTGGTAGCATCTGGTTCGGTGATAGTCGCTACATGGGTGGTGTTCAGGTCTGCGGGTGGTGAAGTAGACTCATGAACTGCTACCTCTGCCGCTTCTGGAGCGATAGAAGGATTGGGAATGACTGACCCGCTATCTTGTGAAACCGAATCAACTGCAGCAGTTGTGCTCTCCTGTGGAGAAGACAGGGCCTGCTGCTGGTCAGTAGTGCCTTGTGAGCTCTATATGACACCCCTATGCTTATCAACAATATCCTTAATAAACCGGACTGTAGCAAGCTGGATCTGTACATGCTCGGGAAGCTCTGCAAGCACCCTCTCACTTGCCTCATCCTCAACAGCTTTCCCTCTAATAGCCTATAGCTTCCTCTAGCTCTTCATCGGTCTCTGAATCATCATCTTTCTTCTTAGACCCCGAACCTACAGACTCACTACTTTCTTCAACCAGCTGAATCACATTCCCCGTAGGGGGTACTGGAACATCAGATATGCTCAAATCAGGCTCGTGCATATGAACATCTGCTTTAACCTCGGCTAACTCAGCCCGAAGGTTCGCAATCTCCTTATATTTATTCTTCTCCTCAAAACGGTCAACCCGTGCTTCGATCTTTGTTATAGACAAGAGGATGGGTGAAACAACCTTTATAATTGCCTTTAGGATACTGTCACCAACTTGGTCAGCATCTGATTGTTGAGAGAAGTGACATTAGACATTTGGAGCAATCGCTCTTGAGTAAGGATCTAATCTGGCCCTGAAGTGGGAGCTGGTGCAGCAGAGGTAGACGGGACTTCTGAAGGTGCTAGAGTGGGAGTGGGAATGACCAGCTCACTATCAGTGTAAGCCACAAACCCAAGGACTGCTTCCCATTCTTTCTTCGAAGCTCAGCCAACCTAGCTTCATCTTCTATGGTCTGCCTCCGTGTGGTAGGCATCCCCTGATCAGATGTGGACTCATTCTCGGGCCCTTGTGGATCCCTCGCCCTAGATGACTCCGCACTCTTTTTGTTACCATATTTTCTAAGCAGCCCGGGGATGCGAGGTTCGGCGAGAACTCACGCTGCAAGGAACAATTCATCAATAACATGAAGATAATATATATTTTTGATTTTGTATTTATCAAATGAGAAAACAAAGACTAATAAAATAAAGAAGAAAAACCAACAAACAAAGAAATGCAAAGATAACAGGGAGTTTGCATCGCATACTCAGCCGCATAAGGCTATATGCGTCGCAGAAGCGGCTGCACATCAGCTTTAATTTTACAAATTTAATTGTTAGGATATGAGACAGTAAATACGGCCGCATAAGAGGATATATGTCGCATAATGTGGCCGCATGAGAGGATCTACATAGCATAAGGGGATATGTGTCGCAGAATGGGTTGCATATCACCCTTGAACAAACTGTTAACACTGTTATGAAATGTGTTGGAAAATGCGACCGTATGTGGGTTATGCATCTCAATATTGCTACAAAACACACAACTTTCAAGCAAACACATCACATACTTTTAAGGCTACTCAGACTTCAAACTATTAACAAATCCTCGATTATCAAGACCTCACTCAAACATATAGAAATCTATAACTCGTAGGCTACTCAGATTTCACCCTAAACATGGGAATCACTATGACAAAATTCATCAAACATTTGGTAGGCATGACGACATTAGACTTTAGTTAGTAAAATCTATGGTTGAAATGCCCTCCCAGACAATAACGAAGACTCAATGGAAAAACTAACAATCATATTCACAATCCAGAGTATTCAAACCATAATCTTAGATAATTACAAGGCGACTAACTAACCAATTAAGAATATAGTTATCTTTTAACAATCAAAGGGTTCAATTGATTAGCCAGGAAATTCATTCAGCTATTTTTTCAAACACTAACCTACACATTATTGTCTCCCCTATCATTAATGGTTATGGGTACTCAGACTTCTCTATTCGGCGTTCAAGAAAACCTTAAATTCATACAAACACATAGCCCAACACCCCCAACTAAAAGAAACGAACCCTAGTAACCACCCTTATCACAATTTCATCACAAAGATTCAACTCTTGCAGTGTTTATAAGCAAATAGCAGCAACCCTAGTTAGCAATAAGAGCATGAAGAGGAACATATGAGGGTTAGTGTGTGTTACCTACTTGACGACTGAGATGATAGGAGATACATATGTCCAATTGTGACCTGCTTACTCGATTAATTAAAAAGTGAAATGCAATGCAGAACTGACCGCATAAGTCATTCTATGTTGCATATCAGCATGAAGACTTACCCTTTTATGATGTTGAATTGCCAGGCACTCTATTTCATTATGCATTTGATTCTGCGCTCGCATATGTGTAAATGCGGCGCAAATCATGCTTACCTGAAGCATTTGCAATTTTGTCTCCTATTCTCCCATGTCAACTTATTGCATCCAATTTCCCTACACTTCTTGCATTCCTACACAAAAAAAAACGTTAAAAACAACAAAATAAAATGAAAACGCTTGGGTTACCTCTCAGAAGCACTCAATTTAACGTCGCGGCACGATGATGTTACCCTACCATATCGAGTCGGGTATGGGTCCGTCTTTGAGACAGAATTTATCAATAATTTGATCTCTATCAACTACACCATGGTAGTGCTTCACCCTTTGGCCATTCACTTCAATATTGAATTAAACAATATAACCAAATCACCAACTTGGAAATCCCGTTTCAAAATCTTTTTGTTGTGATAGTGCTTCATCATTTCCTTATAAAGTGTCGCACTTTCATATGCGTGGAATCGAAACTCATCTAACTCGTTGAGTTGAGAAATCCAACTTTGTAGACTCGCTCGATCAAGATTGAGCTTCTCAACCCCCATATGGATTTGTTCTCTAATTCCACTGGCAAATGACAAGCCTTACCAAAAACCAACCGGTAAGGTGAAGTCCCAATAGGAGTTTTGAATGTCGATGTGCCCAAAGAGCGTCATCTTAGCTTTTGAGACCAGTCGGTCTAATTTGTATTAACTATTTTGCTAAGATGCTCTTTATCGCACGATTATAGACCTTCACTTGGTCACTTGTTTACGGATGATATGGAGTGTCTACCTTGTGCTTAACACCAAACTTTCCCAACAGTCCTACAAAGGCGTTTTTGTAAAAATGGGAACCACCATCACTAATAATTGCCTCTCGGGTGCCAAAACAGGTAAATATGTTTTTCTTCAAGAAGTTTGTGACACTTCTACCTCATTGTTAGGCCAAACCACTGCTTCCACCCATTTGGAGACATAGTCGACGACCACTCAAGATGTATTTCATGCCATACGAGCTTACAAAAGGGCCCATGAAATTAATCCCCCATAACATCAAAAAAGCTCCACCTCCAACACAAAATTCAAAGACATCCCATCTCTTTTTGCAATAGTCTCTTGTCGTTGACATTGATCACAAGATCTTGCCATCAAGTTGGCATCATGATAGATGGTGGGCCAATAACAGCCACACTCAAGCACTTTTGCCGCTACTCGATTTCCACTATGATGACCCCTGACTTGAGAGTCATAACAAGCCTTTAAAATGGCCATAACTTCGGTTTTGAGAACACAATGCCTAATGATATTATCGGTGCATGTTCGGAACAGTTAATGATCATCCCAATAGTAGTGACTAAAATCCCTCAAAAATGTTTTTTTGATATGCTTTGATTTCCTCAGGAATGAGTCCGGTACTTAAGAATTTAGCAATGTCGACATACCAAGGTGCTATCTCAAAAGATAAGGCTAATAGTCACTCATCCAGGAAGGCATCATCAATTCAAGCTTTTCCTTCGGTCTCCCAGCTTTCTCAAGCCTAGAAAGATGATTCGCCACTTGATTCCCGATCCTTGACTTCAAAGTTAATTCTTGCAACAAGAGAACCCACCTCAACCTCGATTTGGCATATTTGTTATCCCTCAAGTATCGCAAGGCAACATGATTGGTATACACTACCACTTTTGATCCTAATAAATAGGCCTGAAATTTCTAAAAGGTATACATAATGGCAAGCAATTCTTGTTTCATCATTGTATAGTTTATTTGGGCGTCATTTAGAGTCTTAGTAGCATAATAAATTGGGTGCATGATCGTGTTGTACCTTTGACCAAGCACTACCCTAATAGCAAATCTGCTAGCATCGCACATGAGCTCAATAGGTAGTGACTAATCAAGAGAGATAATGACATGAGTTGAAGTGAGTCTTTCCTTCCATTCTTCAAATGCCTTAAGGCACTTCTCATCAAACACAAATTTAGCCTCTTTTGCAAGAAGCTTGCACATAGGATTTGCGATCTTGGAGAAGTCCTTGATGAATCACCGGTAGAACCCAGCATGTCCTAAGAAGCTCCGAACTCCTTTGATAGAAATAAGTGGAGGAAGCTTGGCAATGATATCCAATTTTGCTTTATCAACTTCAATTCCCTTTTCTAAAATTTTGTGGCCAAAGATGATCCCTTCCTTCACTGTGAAATGGCATTTTTTCCAATTTAACACAAGATTTGTATCTTCACTTTGCTTGAGCACTTGACCAAGATGATTAAGACACTCATCAAAAGAGTCACCAACAAGCGAGAAGTCATCCATGAAAACCTCCAAGAAATTTTCAATCATATCGGAAAAGATAGACATCATACACCTTTGAAATGTAGTTGGATCATTGCATAGCCCAAACATCATTCGACTAAAAGCAAAAGTCCCATAAGGACAAGTGAATGTTGTCTTTTTTTTGTCTTCTAAGAAAATATTGATTTGGTTGTAACCGGAGTAGCCATCCAAGAAATAATAGTAAGACCTTCCCGCTAGATGATCAAGAATTTAATCAATAAAAGGCATAGGGAAATGGTCCTTTCAAGTAGCGGTGTTGAGTTTTCGATAATCCATACATACTCTCCACCCGGTGACAATTCTCATAGGAATGAGGTCATTCTTATCATTAGGCACAACCGTCATACCATCTTTTTTAGAAACACATTGGACCGAACTTACCCATGAGTTATTCGCAATGGGGTATACAACATCGGCATCCAACCATTTTATGATCTCCTTCTCCACGACCTCTTGCATTGACAGATTCAATCTTTTTTTATGCTCTACACTAGGTGAACTATCTTCTTCAAGTTGAATCTTATGTTCAAAAATACCGGAAGTGCGATGAAAGTTGCTTGAGTTCAAGTTTTGGCGGCTCCATGATTGATGGCTTAGCCGAAGAAGTCGCTCGATTCTCTATATCAAGAGAAAGTTTCTTCGGTTGGTAAGAGTAATATCCCAACCCTTCAAGTGAATTTAAATTCTCAACGTATCCCTCCATATCTTTACCATCAAAATTTACTAAGATAGCCGTTAGTGCTTCCCCAAGACAATCTTCTTTCATTTTGAATTCCACAGCTTCTTCAACCACATCTACCACATCAAGCACCGATATGCTTTCATATGCACTTGGAAATTTCATTAATTTGCTTGCTTGAAAAGTGATTTCTTCATCATTCACCCAGAACTTGATCTCATTCTTTTCGAAATCCTTAAGAGTCCTTCTGGTAGAAAGGAATGGTCTCCCTAATATAATAGGAATCTCTTTATCAACCACACAATCAAGGATGACAAAATCCGCAGAGAGAGGAACTCACCCACTTTGACAAGAACACCATCAACAATACCAACCGGTCTTTTTATCATCCGATCGGCCATTTGTAATCGCATACTAGTGGATCTAGGCATTCCCAATCCCGATTGCTTGTAAATTGCACGGGGGCATTAGATTTATGCTAGTACCATTGTCACAAAGAGCTCTTGCAAAATCTTGTTGCCCAATCGTACATGGAATGGTGAAAGCATCCGAATCTTCTTTCTTTTGGACGGGTGTGGTGGATCTAATAGAACTAATACGATAAGTGACACTCACTATATCATGCTTTATTGGCTTCCTTTTAGTGATCAAATCCTCAAGGACTTGGAAAAACCCAGTATTTCTTGAAAAACATCAAGGAATGGGATGTTCATTGATAATTGCTTCAATTGGTCATAAAAGTTTTGACACTTGTCATCTTCGATCTTTTTCAACCAACCTTTGAGGGAAGGAATGTGAAGATTTAAAAGTTGAGTAAGGGGCCTAAGTGCCCCCGTCACCTTACCTTTGCCGGTGTCATTGCTCACCTATTGAGCGTTTGAATTATCTGGGATATTATAAACTTCAACAACAATTGACACTTCAACTCGTGCTTCTTCAATAATAATTGGCACTTTAACTTGTGGCTCTTCTTCTTTCTCAATCGGACCCTCTTCTACCTCTTTCTCATTTTAATTTTAAAGTAGTTTCCCACTTTGCGTTGTGATAGCCATACAATAAGATGAAGAGCCATCCCCGGTACTCTTTGGATTCAGAAGCATATTGCTAGGAGAGATGTCCTTTTGTTGAGGGTTTTGTTCTCGAGATAGATCACTCATTTGAGATTCTAGCTTTTGAATAGATGTGGTATGGCAGCCCACTATCTCGTTTAAATTATTCATTGAAGAGTCGGACTTCTCTTGATTTTCCAATACTCTCTCAAGCATACTCTCCAATATAGAATTCCCTTGATTATTAGAAGAATTGTCTCGCAATTGTTGAGAATTAGATGATTGACCCTTTGGTGGAACATAAGGATTTGAACTTTGATTTCTAAAGTTATTGTTGTTGTTGTTGTTGTAATTCCCTTGGTTTGAAATACCATGGTCATTTCTCCCATAATGGTTTCCTTGACCTTGCGGTTGAGGTTTCCATTGATTCTGATAACCCAACTCGTTCGTAGTTTTGCGTTTGATAACCACCTTGAGAATTACTAACATAATTTGCCTCTTCATATTGCGTCGGGACCCTATCGATTTGGCCCTCTTGGGTTTGGTACATGACACTAGGTAGTGGAGGTGATTCTTCTACCACATTCACCTTCTTCGTTTCATTCACCGTGATCTTTTTGGTAAGCAAGCTTATGTTGGTGGCGAGCTTGGCAATTGTTTCATCCCGATCTTGGTTCTACTTCATTAAAGTGTTTAATAAAGTAGTCCCATAGATCACACCATTCGAACCTCCTGAATGTTATGCATGATTATGAGTGGCAAGTTTGTCTAGAAGTTGAGTGATTCGATCAAAGGTCTTGTCCATGAAACACCCACTTGCCGTATTGTTAGCAACCGATTGAGTCATGAGCTCCAACCCCGTGTAGAACTTCTCCATCAAGATATTCTCCGGAAATCCATGATTTGGGCACCGTTGCAAATAAAGCTTAAATCGGTCTCATACTTCATATAGTTGCTCCCCTTGAAGTTGCTTGAAATAGAAAATTTGGTCTCTAATTTCAGTCTTTTTACTTGGAGGAAACCACTTCTAGAGGAAGACACTCACTAACTCGATCCACGTGTATATGGAATTCGGAGGCAAATTCTAATAACAAGTTCTTGCTTCACCGGCTAGAGAATATTTGAAAACTCTCAACCGGATAACATCCACGAAACATTGTTCTGCTTGTGCATTTGACACATACCAATAAAGTTCTTAGATGTGTTGTGAGAATCATCATCGGTAGAATTTTGAAAATAACCCTCCTACTTTAGCATCATCGCTATTATCAATTTTGAAATTGGTTGCATCAACTCTTGGAGGAACATTGGCATTTGCATAGTCAATATCTTGTTCAATATCCGCAAATACATTCTCCCCCTCATTTTCCTCATCCAATGGGTCCTGGTGTGTTAGAGCAGCACCTCGCCCGCCTCGTGCGGCCATAATCATCTGGCTCACAAAGAAAAGCAAAAAAGGTGTGATGGAATAGAAAAAGACTTAAAGTAAATAGTAATTTCAAAACCATATTCCCCGGCAACGGCGCCAAAATTTAATACTCTCTAATTACACATATTAAATGGCGTAAAGCGGACATTGTCAAATATAGTAATTCAACTAGGTTGGGGTCGAATTCCTCAGGGAATATGATATGAAAAGATTACTTTACGAAGTGTGATGCTTGACTCTTGTCGTAATCCTATTCCTATAACGGGTGATGGAAATTGATACTATAACTATTTTGATAAAGTAATTAGCTATGATGATTTAAGATTGACAAAATTATAGAGAGAAACCAAGGTTGTGTCCCCGTTTTGATATAATGTAATGCTATAGGTGTTATTATGATTTATTCCTAATGAGTTATTGCATGGTTTGCACTTAATATTTTAATGACTCTCTAATATTTTCCAATAGTTAGAGAGATATCCTCTTTATCATTTTCCCAAATACAAAAGAGTTAATATGAAAAACAATTAATTATGCCAAGTAAACTCCTCTTATCCTTAAGTGAGTTTATTTAATGAGGGTTAGCATCTTGAGTTCTTGATATATATTTCTACCAAACCCTAGCTCACTTTTCCAAGTAAAGAAATGGTTTATGGCCTAGGTTAATGTTTGCAACCACCAACCAACTTTAAAGCACAAAAAATAAATAGAAACTAACAACCCATTATACATATATTCAATGTTAAACACCCATTTACTTAACACTCATCATTTGGATCCACAATCTTAGTATTAAACTTAGCTACTCATAATGTTTGGTACAAAAGAAAGCAATAAAGAAAGCATTAAAGCTTACAATGAATGAAAGATGACAAAAGTGAAAAAATATTCTTCTCAAAAGCCTAAAAGTGATGTCTTCAATGCTTTTAAAATATGGGACCAAAATCTGAACATGAATGACACCAAAACCCTACACAAACTATTTATAGTGTCCAAAAATGCGGAAAAAGTACATACGAAATTTCCCCTAACGACTATTGTGTGTCGCATATGCCACCGCATATGGTGATATGCGACACACTTTCACTATTTCATCCGCATAACCTATGCCAATCTACAGTCTTGGAGGGTAAATTCTGCGCCACATACTGCGATATGCATCACATATGGTCTCGCATTTCCCATGCCAAATAACTATAACTCTTGCTTTGATCTGTGTCATCATCTGCGGCCGCATTTCTCCATCTGCAACGCATTTCACCTTTTCAGCTTCAATTTGTCACTTTTTCCTTGTCTTTGACACTTTTATTTTATTTCCACTACAAAACATAAAATAACTAAGAAACGGCAAGTAATGTGCTTAAAAATAATGAAAACTTCTCGTAAAAGATATCAAATGTATCGTAATTTCATGGCACATCAGGGGCCCATCCGTTCTGCTATTCCTAGACTCGGCAACTACTTGGGCAATACGAGCAAGGGCATCTGCCCTGAAGGGCGCCTTCTGGCGGAAGACCCTCGAACAGGAAGGACTTACGAGTGTAGAAGAAGTCAAAATCATGTCAAAAAAGATATGGTTGGCAAAGAAACGGTATTGAGAAAAAGAAGAATTTACTGTGGATCTTGCCCCTCCATCCATCGGAAGAGATGCCCTTCCAAGTCTTCTCGGTGTCCCAAGACGCACACAACATGCCCATCACCCAGCCAAAGATATCGGGCAAAGCATCTGATTGAATCGGGGTCACTGGAAAAACATGGACGACATAGGTAGAAGTAATACTCATGGGAGAGAAGAGGAGATAACATAGAAAGAAGACAGATGCTTACGGGAGTTGTTTCACTGCTCTGGAAGGGGACCAAAGACTGCGATGTGGAGGCGGTTGGTGTGAATCATAACAAATCGATCACATCACCCCCTGTCATGATCATCTTCAGCACTGTTGATGAGGCCCTCGGAGCCTCAAAAAGCTAAATTTATCACTCCCCCACGTAACATGCGAGTGGAGTAAAGATGGATCAGGTGATCCAGAGAAAAGGGAAGTCTTGCAAGTTTCGCTAAGAATTGCATACAACAAACAACTCTCCATGTTTAGGGGGTCAACTACCCCAAGAAAATGCCATAACGGTGGCAGAAGGCCTCTATTACTTCATGAATGGGAAGGTCGAATCTGATGGTAAAAGGATATGTATAAATCATTGACATGCCAAGAAATACTGACATTGGTAGGAAGGGGAAACACCTCAATCTCAAGTCCTCATTGACAGCCAATACGAACCTAGGAATTGTAAACTCGTCGATCAGATAGGTTATCCCCTCGATAGACTCATTGTGGTTGGCACAAAAATCTCTATCATAATTGGGGTTAAACTGAATGATATCGGGCCTCGCCAATGAACCCAAGTCAATTGCTTAAGTAGCAGATGAAGTTGTGGCCCGATGACAAGCAAGACCATGGAGGCACTGCCCAATTGTTCTCTGAGACGAGGTAAGGAGAACGTCGTCGGATGAAGAAAAAGGTAAAGTAGATGAAGAAGACATTGTTTGAAGATAATTACGAGTAAAAATGGAATTGGGTGCACAGAAGAAGAAAGCTGGGAGAAAAAGTGAGAAAAGTAAGTGGTGGTTGCTCGCTTAAATAGCCAACGGAGGTAATCATTAGCCTTGGAAAGCGAAGCGACGTGCCTAGTCAAAAAACATCAATCAATGTCTCTGAAAGAGCGCCGCCAAATGGGTGAAGAGATGCATTAAATGCTTTCCTGACAAAACGTCTAATCGTGGGAGGAGTGGCGATGTTTCGGCTACATTCCCGCGTAAAGTTTAAAAGAGAGTCGACTCTTCCACTTCTTGGGCTCATGGAAAGAAGGGCCCGGAAAGTGGGGGACTATATGTATTAGGTGAAAGGTGCACCCCGGGAAATCAACGGATTCGGAGGCACAGAGGACCCGAAGAAATCCTACAGATGTTTTCCACTCCCACCAACTCCTGTCACGTCCATCAATCTCGATCAGAGTGTTGTGGAGCGCATGGACGTTAGGACGTCACAAGGGTCACATCATCATAACTTTGGGACTAAAAAAGTTTAATCTTGGCTTATTTATGTAAAGCTTAGGAAGAAAGAAGGATCATCTGGCTCATTTTGTAACCCAAACATTATTTTTCTCTCAAAGAATATACACTAAGATCCATTATCTATTCACTTATTTTTACTTGAATCATAGCTTGTTCATTACATTGTCTTACTTATCAGTCATATATATTTATTTTTTACTACTATAACCGGGCTCGTTAGGGGATTTTTCGGATCGGATACAACTCACTTATCTTCAAAACCTATAAAATAAATCTCTAATTAATTTTCTGGCCAGAATCATTTTCACCCGAAAACAATAATCACTTGAGATATGTGTGCGGCATGCTTTAGTTCTTTCAACTATCATCTATTCATTTCATCAAATTACATAACATCATTCTTCTAAGTTCTATTTAATTGTGTCAAGCACCAAATTAAATAGTCCCTGTGAAGTGTGGTAGTGGGTAGTGGTTAGAGATGAGAATGGGTAGCTGATTGCTGCATTTTCAGTCCCTGTGCAGTGTAGTACTCCCTCCTCCGTCTCAAAATATTTGTCATATTTTCTTTTTAAAAAGTTAACTTGATTAATTTCTAAAGTTATGTTTGATTAGATTAATTTAATAAATTAAAATTTAGATATTCAAAAACTATATAAAAAGTATTATAAATTGCAATTCTTCTCGTGTTAATATGATGAAAAAATATAGCTTAAAAGGTGTGTTCGGTACGGAGGAAAATATTTTCGAAAATGTTTTCTAATTTTCTCATGTTCGTTGGTCAAAAATTTTGAAAAAAAAAATCTTTAGAAAAACAAGTTCCTTACAAATGATGAAAATGAATTCCCTTCATTAGGGAAAAAACAAGTATCACAATTGGTATTCAACCAACTGTCCCACCAAACCCCGCCAAAAAATAATTTTAAAAAGTTTTTAATTTTTTTTCTTGATTTTATACACCCCGAGGATGCAAACCCCCCGACCCACACCCACCATCCTCCGAAAAAAAAATATTTTTTTGAAAAAAGAGTTTTCAATTTTTTTGTTGGTTTTCTACACCACCCACCAACAACCCCCCACTCCCCCGCGTGCGGCATCCTTGTCCCCTCTCAAATTTTTTAGTTCATATATTTTATTTTACTTTTATATTTTTTTTATAAAAAATTGTGCGGTTAAATTTGGTGTGAGTGGGTTGTGGTTAGGAGGCGGGGGTTAAGAAAAAATTTCTCATTCCTTATAAAAGTAAAATAGAATATATAAAATTGAAAATTTGGGAGGGGTGGGTGGGGGTTGAGTGGAACGGTGGTGCGGGTGTGGTGATGTGGGGTAGGGATGGATGAAGATGAAATACAATCGAGGATGGTAGTTGAGTGGGGTGGATTTGGTTGGGTGGAGGAGTTGGTGAGGCTTGGGTGAGTATTTTCCAAAAAATATTTTCTACTAATTAACCGAACATAGAAATAAGAAATTCACTTATTTTTCACTAACCAACGAACATGAGAAATAAGTAAGAAATTCGTTTATTTTTCAAGAACACATTTTTCAAAATAATATTTTCCTTAAAACAATTTCCTCTATATTGAATACATCAAAAATATTGATCAAAGTTAATGTAGTTTAAGTTTTCAAAAGCGAAATAAGAAAAGTATTTGGGACGGAGAGAGTAGTAATAATATAGCAGATTCTCTTGCAGCCAAGTTCAAAGGAAGTTGATGTATACAAATACACAAACTTCTTTGAAAAATGTGTTTGGGACGGAGAGAGTAGTAATATTCTTTGAACTTGGCTGCAAGAGAAGGAAAGCCATTCCTTTTCTTCTTTTTTCTATTTTTGTTTTCTACTATATATGAGAACTCAATTGAATTCATTCACCAAGACATGGCATAATAGTTGCTCTTCAAATTCATCAACCTGTCATTCATTTAGGATTTATGCAACCTCAACTGATGAAGCAAGCATAATAAACTTTCTTTAACTACAAATAAACCAAAAATGACACATTAACTGCAAAGATCTATGTTTATTTAATAATTGCAATGCTCCAACACAAGTTCAATCCTAAGTACAAACCCTTCAATAGCATGTAAGACCTTTTTATGCTTTATACCATCAATCACATTCCAACAATCACCACCCCTTAACAAAAAAGTGAGCTATAAACACAATTTCTGAACCTATGCCTATCCCAATCAAAAATTTACAAAGCCACGGTTACAAACTCCTAAAGGTTAAGAGAAAACCAATATGGTGACAGAGTTTCAAATTTTTTCGGTGATGTTCACCATGGATAAAGACATTCTATATGTGCAATATATCCAATCTGGGAGTCCGATTCAATACTATCGCCACACGGTCTCATTTGCATCTGTAAATACTGCATTATGATGTTCAATTAAGCACTGAATGGCATCAATAGCACCCAAGTCAATTGGCAGCCCATCATCCAAGGGGATGGGAGAAGATGCATCAATATTTTCACCTTCATCTGGATGCAAAAACAATCACAGGTGAACAATAATAAGTTTTTAGCAGATGTTTTAAGTTGCAAATTGCAATCTTAAAATACAATCCTTTTTCTCTAAGTAACTAATATAAACAGAGCATATTCCCAGATATTACCGTCAAAAGAGAAACATGTCTCAATAAACAAAACTCATTTGATTAAATTGAAAATTTATTGATTTTCCATCAGCACAATGACTTTCCACTCCAAAAACTAACTCAAGCCGTTGGTAGTTCTGGCTTAAATTTGTTGCAAAAAACTAAGGTATTAAAAACAATTCTTTACCTACTCTTAGTTTACATTAACAATTGTAAGAAGTGGAAACCTCCACTAGCACAAAATCCGTCCGAAATAGAAAAAATTACAGGTCAATTGAAAGGAACATAAAACGACGTACTGCCCTAGGTAGCTTCAGATAACACAAATCTTTGGGGAAAAGGCTGTTCAACGGGCTACACATATTTCAATAGAGAATGTACGCTAAAAATTACAGGTCACCATTGCGCAGTTGTTGAAAATTTCTTTGAAATACAAAACAAACTAAATAGCAGTATAGCCCACAGCTTAGGTCAATCTCTTTGCATAATCTCTTTCCACAATTCATTTTAGCAGGGAAGTTTATGATGTTCCTGATACCCATCTTATAATGCAGATACATGTTTCAATATTAATTTTTCAAATTTTTCTTAAATTTATTTCTTTTCAAAATTTTGAGTCAATATATAGCTTATTTGAAATCTTCATATACAGTACTTGTATCATAACTACCTAGTATATATTTGTAGTAGTAGATATTCATTTAGCGACTGGTCCACTTATATAATTCATCATTACTAATAAGAGAGAATATTTTTCTCCCGTCACCAGTAATATCCAGGTGTGGAAGTAGATGCCTGCAGTTCCACTTTTGAACTTCACACATCATACTTTAATATGTCAACTGGTTTCTTACCAAGTAAAACTGGGTCACTAGTCACAATACATCATTTTAAAACTTTCTAAGTCTGTCCATAACAGAAGAAAGAGATTCAACGGCTAATGTTCAATATTTATATGGATACTGTGGTATCAACCCCTCATTTAATATGATTTGTTTTAAAAATTATAAAGATGAATGAAATATTACACTACCCACTAAGAGAACAGAAAAGAATAAAACAAAAACACACCTGCAAGCATCTCCCATGCTCTAGAGTTAGAGTTTGAGTCCATATATTTCATTGAAGAAGTTTTTGCTGAATGGTTCCAGAACTGGTTATACTGGCGTGGACTCTGTCCTCTTTGCCAAATAAGGATTGGAGCCATTTCCGTTGCAAGAGTTCTAGCATCCATCTTCCGGAAAGAAAGTATGACAAGCATATAAACAGCAGTCAAAAAAAAATTTGCACATTTGAACAAGATAAAGGCTCACCAGGAGCAAGATTTTTGGATCTCAATCATCCGGGCGAAAAGGAAAAAAAGAACTCAACACATTTTCAGATGAGGTCTCATTCATAACAAGTTTGTTAGATCTCAATCATGTGGGCAAAGGGAAATAAGACAAAATTCAAAATATGCAAGGGTTTTATCAGAGCAAATAGGCACCTCAATTAGCAAGTTGAAAACCCAAGTGTTAAAAATTGTATCACGTTTTACAATTCTCCACCACACAGTTTCTTCATCTTAAAGAGATCACGGTTCTGTGAATCTCCAGAAACCATGAGGATGATAAGTACACTAAGACAATTTCAAATCCAAAAATCTGCACATATCCAGATTGTCACAGGGAGAGGTGGGCGCTATTTTTGTTTACTCGGAAAGGGAATAAACTTGCCTTGTTAACCAGAGATTTCTGGCTTACGCGGAGTAGCAGCGCAGTGATCAATTCCAGTGTCATGTAGTTGACAGTTGGAAGCTTCTTTAGGGTATTCTTCATTGTGTGTATGCTTGAGCGGGCACCTCTTAATTCATTATAAAGCTCAAAGGTTGCCAATGGCTCAGGTAGACTTGCAAGGTAGCACTTCATCAGAGCTGCAACATCTACCGGATTTACCCCCTCAGGTATTGGTGCATTTTGATCTACAACACAAATGAGCAAACTAAAGAGTAAATAGATTGATTCCTTAACAAATAAAATATGTTTGAGATTGGAAACTGCAATACCTTGATTGTAGAAAGAAACCAATTGATGTATGACCTTTTTATCCCCTTCAGCCTTGAACAGCTCAGGTGAATTCAGCCCTAGACCAAAATTAGGCTCCCATAACATCATCATTCAGACGTGTCTGAAAATTAACATAACAGTAATGACAGTTTGCTGTATGTATTGTTACATCTCTCACCTGATAAGACAAGATAATCTGCACATTTCACCATGATATAAGGAACGGGTCTAGTTGCTTGTTGCCTCTGCAAAAGGATATCGATGGGGACTCCAAACACTGGATAAACCAAGATATGTCACTATGGACAGAAAAAATGTCTCCTGATAGCTTTGTGGAAACATATGGCTCATTCCATATTCATAACTGGTTAACTGATTTCTACATCTCATGGACATGGTGTAGAAGTGCTAAAGAAGTGCGACCAAGTATAACAGGCATCTCATATTGCACCGCCCTTAATTCTTAAATGAACTCGAAAAGAAATCCAGTAAAAGAGTGGCCAAGACAATTAAATGGAAGAAGTTTCAGAGTAGTTGTATACCAACAAAAGCCATCCCATTCCCCACCCCACCCCCACCCCCCAAAAAAGAGGAACACTAGTATCCTTATAAACAAGTTATACAACGATCAAGAGAGAAGAAATTTTACCATCAGTGCTGGCAACTCCCTGCATTTCAAATAAAAAGTTAATATTCTTTGAACTCCAAGCCATAGAAAAACTTTGAGAGGAAAAAGAAAAGAGTTGAAAATTATTATGCACCTTCTGCCACCGCTCGATATCAGTCAGCAAAGTCTTGCTTTTCTGTGCAGTTTTCTTTGCCACCTGGAACATAAAATTATTGCATGTGTCAAGTTCAGACAAAGACTCTGAGGCAAAATATTCCAAAATATCATATCATGTGTACTTTAGGTTCTCAACTACTGATATCGCAAAATTGACATCCCTCATCTATTTCTCCTTTTCATCCCTCAAAGATATACAAGATCAATTCCATTAAAGTGCCAAACATGGAAACTATGCCCTGTATATTTTGAAACCAAATTTGTTATCTTAATTAGGTATTTGATGGTGTGGTTTCATATAAGACTCTGCTTCAGAAAACATTTTAAGCACTTGATGATCACTATGAAGATTGCAGCTGCATGACTTCTTCCATTCAGTAGACACCTAACTTTTACAAAGACAAACTTGACCTACCATCAAACGAGTCAAACTTATATTGAAAACCAAGGTGAACACCTTTCACAAACTAAATAGAAGTCCTCATCCAGTAAAACAAAAGCAGATACTTCCCTATATCCCAATTTCTAACTTCAACAAAACAAACTGAAATAAGATTTGACTGATAAATAATAGCTCTTTTAATAGGAACTCCTACAAGGACAGAATCACTGGAGAGCTATGCTTTAAAGCATCAAAGAGGTCAAGCCAATAACTTGAACAGTAGAAAAATAAACTCTTCTATCTACCTTCGCTTGGCTTAATTACTGACCTCGAATTTCAAAATCCAAAACCCCATACCCTCCTACACCCAAATCACTCCGTTTCTGTTTTGGCGGGGTGGCGAGGGGAGGAGGGAGTCAATAGTAACTCACCTAAACCCAACTCACCTAAACCCAAATCTTGTAACATCAAAATCTGCTAGTAATGGATGAGCTTTGAGTAGAAGTCACATAGTACAAGCTTCATGATTCTGTTTCTAATAAAAAAGGTTAAATACAATTTCCCTTTGTGCTTTAGTTGAATCACAAAACCTTTTGCTATTTAAGGATAGGCTCATGAACCCCACCAGTATCTAACTAAAGCACAGCAGTCACTTCTGAACCCAAGAAAATTTAAAAGACCAGATGATCAAGAACCTTATGCCTCATAATTCTAGTGGTCATTGCGAGTGATACATTGACATCACCTGGGGATCTATAACAAGGTTATGACTTCAAAAAACCATGGTCTCTATAATGGGTATGGCTCTATCACGAAAACAGGAAGCAAACATTTAAAGCATCACCCATTGATCCTCTCTGTTGATTATTCACAATTAGGAAATGTTTCACAAAATTGTTTATGCTTTTAATACCTCCTCAACTTTCGTCTTTCCAACAGCAACCTTATCTTTTGTCTCCAAAAACCCCTTCCTCAAGAAGAAGCTGGTTGTAGCAGCAGCAGAAATAAAGCGCTCCTGCATGGCATGTCTTGTTGATGGCTGCTGTAGAATCGACCATCGACTTTTGACTACTGATCCAACTTTCTCTGCAACCTCACCGACATTTCCCTTTGCATCTTTCGCAACCTCCCCAACAAATGATCCTGCAGACTGCCCAGCTTCTTTCAACTTCACCCCTGCATCAAATATTCAATTATTAAACATAAAAAAGTAAAATAAAGGTAAAAAACTGAAATTGGATTTCAAAATGAGTTACCCGAAGATTGAAAGAATCCACTAGCTTTCTCTTGCCACTGAGGAGAAATTACTGTAGGCATTGAAGTTGCACCAAGTACTTATATTGACTATGAACAGTATCAAATCACCTAAAATGAAGACGATTACTGGTGTTAATAAAGTTTGTATATCACAAAATGATTTAGCTCCATTTCGACAACCATAAAATTTTCCTAACAATTCCACCCAAGAGTATTTTTGCATAAGAAACAACAAATTGACAAGAAAACACTAGTGAAAAAGCAAAAATCAAAATATTTCTCTTAGCTTCTGCCAAGGGTCTATCAAAATCAGCCTCTCCATCACAAAGGTAGAGTTAAGTTATGCGTAGATTCTATCCTACCCTCCACTTGTCGATTACACGGGATATGTTGTTGTAACCAAACTGGAGTTGGATTTATAAAACAGTACTTTTCATGAGAAAAAATAAGCAATTATTTCTAGAATCCAGTAACGACAAAGAGAAATCTAAAAATAAAATTGAAAAAACGAGTGCAATCCTCAGAATCAGAATATTATAGCTCCAATAAATTCCCGAAATCATAAAGATACCGAAGTTTCAAAATAAATGCAGCATTCAATAAAGAAAAGCTTAAGTTGACCTGGTGCATCAGTTTCTCAATTACTAAACCAACTCGTGAAATTAACAGTTGAAAACTGCTAAGATTGATCATATACTCTGCAACACGGAAAACCGATGATCCAAAATCCAAAATCTCTAAAACTCTGATTACTAGATTTTGATCAACGGATTGAAAACTTTGGAAAAGGAATCGTTGAAGGAGAAAAAAGAGAGGAAATAGACTCTAGTAGCAATGCTAATAATGAGTTTATTTTGTGATGATTAATGAGGTAATAGTCTGCCAGGGTCAACTTTTCTATGATTTCGATACAACCAATACGTGGAATTTATTTTCCACATTTAAAAAGAAAAAATGATTTACTTTATTTATCTGCATTACATATTGTAATGTAAGACTGTGTTATCATGCCATATTCAATTTTGTGATCGGCATATTTATATACTTTAATTTCTTGTTTGAATCTGATCATTTTTATTGCTTTGCGTGTAATTATGTTTTGTCTTGAGCCGAGTGTCTTCCGAAAATAACTGCTCTACTTAACAAGCTAGAAATAAAATCTGCGTATATTTTATCATCTCCAGACTCATATTATGGGATTTCACTAAATATATTATTGTTGTAAAAAGAAAAAATGAGGGTAGCTAATTTGTTAAATTCTCACTTATGGACGCTTCCAACGGACATAATGGCGACTTTCAAATATATCATTCCCTTTAAAAGATCACTCCTATTTTTGAAACCAAAGGTATTACTGGCCATAATATTTATATTAAAAATAAATTACAACCCTATTATCACTTAATCATTATTAATCTCTCTTTATATTTATTTATTTGTTTGTTTGTTTGTTTATTTATTATTAATTATAATGAATATAATTTTGTGTAAATACAATCGTGAGTAAATGTTTATGTATTGCTACTCACTTCCATCATCTTTACCTAAATTGTTTTTTGACTTGCACAAGTAATTTAATAGTCCTAACTAGTTGACCTGGCGTAGTTGTTTACGTCACACAATTATAGTATTAAGTTATTAACCTTTTCTCTTGTTACTATTCCTAGAACTTTTTTAAAACCTGACTTCGAAATAAGCATCTTTATAACTTTGTATAGTTTTTAAGAATGTTATTTCAAAAGATACGAGGAATTATTGTTCAAGTTCATACAGAAATTTGAATGTTTTAATTCATATGCTCCAAATTGTGTAATTTCTATGGAAAGAATGATACTTACGTCTCATTTATTTCATTAAAACTAAGATATTTAAATTTGAATGCACATCTAAATATTTAGATATGCATTAAAATTTAGATGTCTGAATCTAAATATTAAGATCTCAATACTAGATAACTAAGACCGTTTATTTTCTTAACATCTAAATATATAAAATTTTGTTCTTTATTTAAAAATTAATAAATAAAAAATTCAAATAAACTAAAGTAATCTAATTTGTATCAATAATATATTTTTAAAATTTATATGACAGTTAGAGGTGATGATGACTAGCAATAATGGTGGTTGTGAGTGTCGATTCGGGATTATAGTGATGGTGGTAGTTCTGGGTAGTAGCTAGTTGTGATGGTGACTTACAATAGGTTATTAATTGTTGTTGATAGTGATGTTGGTAGTGGCAGCTAATAACTGTGGTGGAAAGTAGTAATAATTAATGGTGGTGGTTAATGGTGACAGTGGATAGTGATATATAGTGGTGACTAGTTGTGGTGATTGTCGTCGTTAGTGATTGTAATGGTGGTTGGTGATGAAGATTGCAAATGGTGGTTAATGTTGGTGACAACTGATTGTGGTGATTGGTGGTACTAGTGGTTGTGGCTGAGGATGGTGATTGTAGGAGGTGGGTGCAAGGGGGCTTAACACTATTAGTGGCCTAAAGTCAAACTTCGATGAGAGGTCTTAGCACTTTTATTTAAAGAAAAAGTTATATCATAGTATATATTTTTTACTTAAAATTTATTTTTCTAGATTTTTGAGATGCAAAACTATGAATAATCGTATTATAATCGATTTCTTCTAATAATTTCTTTTCAATGGATAATATACATAATTCATTCGATCTCTCTTGAGACATGGTTGTTCTTAAGTAAGATTTTGTCAATTTTAATTTTAAAAAACTTCTTTTCACTGAGGCAACTGTTAAAGGAACTGTTAACATTATTCTATAGGCAATATAACATTTGGAAAAGAATCAAGTCTTTTTATCTGATTGAGTATATCGATTAAAGTATTATCATCTACTTGTACTATGTCCTTAACACTTTTAACTCAGAAAATAAATCTAAACCATCAATATCAGAGTGACTATTATATTTTAAAGAACATTCAAGATTAGAAAATGTCTTTTTTGATTCTCGTCATCTAGTGATCTCAATATTTTACCACTAAATAGAAAACCAAAAATATTTTCATAAGCAACAAATTGTTCACATCTATTTTGAAGTGAAGAATAATATATGCCTATAAATCTTAATTAAAAAAATGAAGAAACAAAATATAATTCAAATAACTTGATCTCAAAGTAAGAACTTGTAGCTTCATAAACTTTCAATAATGCTTGATATCCAAAAAAAAATGCAGATAAATAATTTATTTTACCACACATTTTTGCTCTTGCACGTTTCAAGAATAATGATGCTAAACATAATTTTTCGAACAAACAAAGAAAATATAAAATCTTGAAGGAACAAGAAGATATAAAAAGAGAGGAAGTTTACGTTGATGTTTAGAAAAAACAAGTAATTTTTGCATAGCCCAAAAAGGAAATGAAAAGTTACTTTCATTGAAAAGATAAAAATAAAAAATAATGATTACTTTTTCACTTTTCTTCCATAAATTCTTTATTTTACAAGTTACAAGCTTATTTTGAGGCCCTCTTTATGTCAAATCAAAAGACAAAAGATACATTCTTTTTTTAGTAAAAATTTATAATACTTCTGTAAGTACTTCTGATCACTAATCATGTGATTAGTTGCACATGTGTCCATAATCCATTTCAACAATGCTTCTGTATCAAAAATATATTTACATGTCATATAATCCTAATGCATTTTGTGACTTTTTTCATGTCAAATGTCATTTAAATCTGGCTGTTGTGACCATGACAGATGATTCTACTGTCTCTTGCATCATCATGCTTGTTCCTGCAACTATTATTTGGCTTTCATCTTAGTTGATCATTGCATATACTTGATTTAGGTTTGACACTTGTTGCATTATTATCACCTGACTCCTAGCTTGACTATAACTATCATCGAGTCCCATTAGAAAACTGCAACATTCTCTGATATTGCAAATGATCAATGAACTCCTTTGACTTAGAACATCAAGCTGGTGGTGGCACACTAGAATCATACTCATCCCAACGATCCTTGAGTCTAGAGTAATACATTGACATTGATAATGTTCCTTGCCTCAATGTGAATATCTCTTTATGCAAAAGCTCTCGAACTGTTTATCTTATCAAATCTATCCCTAAATTCTTCCCATATTATGTACTAATCAGAATTGAATAGTATTCCAGCGAGCAAATTCTTGCTCACATTTCCCATCAACCAAGATACCACAATTGCATTACATATATCCCAAAGTCTAGCTAAATCTCCATGAAAGACTTCTCTCTTCACTGTTCCATCGATAAAGCCTATTTTATTCTTCCCTAATAGAGCTAATTTCATTGCCCTACTCTATAAAGTGTAATTATCCATTTCAGTCAACATAATCCCAACAGATAACGAACCTGGTGCATCAGATGGAAAAAGATATAGAAAATGATTATGATCGATGCTCGTCGTCATCACTGCAGCTTTATTCATCATATATTCTCCATTAGTTCTCATTATTGTTGATTTTATAATTTTCAGACCTCAATTGTAGTTGCGATTAACAATTTTGGTCTCAATTGCACTTGTAATTAACATTTTTCAACTTCTCGTTGTCCAACTTCTCCAATCCTAGACACAGATCTCCCGAATTCTTCACTGCATGTGAGAGAATTTCCCTCGATCTACGCCAGTTGTACGCTCTAATACCATGTAAAGAATGAATATTGGGTGTAACTCAACCCCAAAAACTAGCTTGTAGGGTGAGGATTGTTCAAGTCCATATAAGGAGTCCATGTTCCCATTCCATATCCGATGTGGGACTCTTAACACTCCCCCGCACGCCAAGACCCTGTTAACTAGAGCGTGGATAATATAATTTGGGGGCCCAACATCGGTGAACAAAGAATTGGAATGAGTTTGGTTCTGATACCATGTAAAGTTTTTGATTTGGATAAGAGAGGAATTCATCAAATGGCAGTGATTGCCATTGAAAAGAGAACAGAGGAAGTGCAGTGCTAAAAAATGAGCTGAAAAATATCTGATCTTTCAATTAGAATAGACAAATACAATGTTGGTGTATATATACATCACAACTCATCTAAAATAGTCTAATTAACTACACTCAACTAATTTGTTGTACAACTTGTAACTAACTCAACTAGCTCACTAAATAATAAATGTTCCATGTGCTACACCTCATGATACTGTTGTACACTTGCCTATTTCTTTCACACTGACACTCAACCACTATAACCCTACCTTGAACGCCATAATACAATTGCAAATGATTTAGGAGTTGAATTTTACATATTATGGTTTGTCTTATCCTTGGGAGATCAATGTGGAGCTCTACATGCTATCACTATAGGTCATTTGAGAAGGATTAGTGATGGAATTGTGTCAATGAAATTCTGATAGAAGTGAGAGTATAACTTGTTGGTCCGATTGATCATTGTTTGAGTTTCATTTGTGCTGATATGAAGCTTGAAGATAGTTAATTTGAGATTAGGGACATAGATCGTGTCATTCGAAGTTCTGAGTGTTGAATTTAAACCACTAGAACAATGACTCTATCTTAAAAAATAAAGATAATTTGAACCATTATGCGTAATACAAGTGTTAATTTAAATATTTTTTCTTGTAAAAAGAAAAGACCGTGTTCCGAAAAGCTTATGTCTAACCCATTTTGGTCACAAGAAGGTAACTCTGACCTCAACTATGACGAATGAAAAATCCAGACCATTTTGTGAAATTCAAAGGTAAATTTAATCATTTTTCCTATCTTCTGCAAGTGAGTTTTCATTTCAAATTATTTCCTCCACCTTTAGTGTAATTCTTCATAATTGCTTGAATTTTGAATTCGGTTTTTTGTGATTACCCCTTTTTAGAATTATATATAGGGAAGAGGAGAAGGGGAAATTGGAAAGAGTTTATCAAGTGAGAGATAATTAGATCAAAGTTCAAATAACTAACGAATTGTGATACCGTATGATTATTCAATTGATTCTATGCTTGTAATTTTTTGAGCAGGTTTTGTGTTCCAAGGTCAACCCAAATAATAACAAGAGTTTCATCATTCAATTTATTTGTGATTTCATTATCTTATTTTTTTTAGCACCTTATTCTTTGAAATAAATAGTTTATTTCTAATGTGGAAGAGCGGACCGTTTTATTTAACTTTGACTCCATCAAAATAAACTCCTTCACTGAAAAATAGACTACATCAATAAAGTATTAAGCACACCATTATCAGATTAACTTAGGAAGACAATAAGAAGTTTTTGCACGGATTTCCCTTCAAATGCATTGGTATTTGATTTTTCCCCTTCGTATGTGATCTTTAATTTTTACCCTTTCTACTCATTTAATAAAATAATGTGGACGAAAATACACATTTTTCGCTCGGCATAAGTTTGTATTTTCGCATCATAATATCCCACAAGTTATGCCCGCTCCGCCGTTCGGCATAACTTACTTATGTCGGGTTATCTGTGTAATACATTTTGCCTTTCCCGACATGAGTTGTGTAACATTCCACAAGTTATGGCCCGCTCAGCATAAGTTCGATATTCTGTATATGTGTTCCTATAAAATACATTTGCCTTTCTCGGCATAAGTTGTGCAAGATTTATTGAGTTTTTTATCTTCTGAAAATAAATTTTTACTCCTCTCGGAATTAAGTTATCCAGTGTGTGGGTATGCATATTACTATAGAAGACATTCTTCCTTTACGGGCATAAGTTGCTATAAGTGTTTGCAACTTATGTTGCTAGAAGCATAATGTAAAATGTATAAGTAAGTTATGCCTTTACATCATAATTTGTGGGTTATTATGATGTGAAAATATAAACTTATGCCGCGTGAAAACGTTTTTTAAGTTTCGGTGTTAGAGATATTTTCATTCTCTTATTTTCGACTAAAGTACTAAGGGTGAAAATTAAAGATCATCCCGAAACAGGAGCATTTGTGCGAATGACCAGGGGTGGCCTTTGAATAAAGCTGCTAAAGCTTGAGCTTTAGGCCTCAGATTTCTAGAGGCCTCACTTTATACCAAAGTAGTTAGAGGATATAAGATCTTACTAAAAAAAATGTATTACATCTTTTCATTGAAAAAGAAAGGTATTTTTGGGACTTTGATTTGACCAAAAAGTAGGCCTTGAAAAATGCATTCTAACTTATAGTGGTAAAAATTTGAGATCACTCGATGATGAGAATTTGAAAAAATGTCTGTCTTAATCTTGAATGTTCTTTAAAATATAATAGTTAATTTGATATTGATGATTTAGACTTATTTTCTAAATTAAGAGTATTAAGAGAGATGATACAAATAGATGATAATACTTTAATCGAATTAGATAAAAGACTTATTCTTTTTCAAACGCCTATGTTACCTATAAAGTAGTTCTTGTCCTTTGATTTTGGTTACTTATTATTTGATGTTTCTTGTCCTTTTTTAGAAATGTTTTGTCTTGCTTTCTATAGTATCTTGCTTTGATTTTTCACTTTTGTTATTTCATTTTTACTTGTTTTGATATGATTTGTCTTGAGCCGATGGTCTATCAGAAACAAACTTTCTACCTTCCAAAGTGGAGGTGAGGTCTGTGTACACTCTACCATTAGCATAGTCCACTTGTAAAATTACATTGAGTATGTTGTTCTTGTTATATAAAAATATGTTGTTCTTATTATATAAACAAATTGTATTTAAAATCAACAATGTCTCAAAAAGTAGAAAAATAAATTTTAAACAAAAAATATATAATATTTATAAAATTTTTTTTATAAAATATATATATTAAGGCCTCTTGCGAAGTTTCCTTCGCTTTAGGTCACCAATAGTGTTTAGCCGTCCCTTCTAATGACCCAGACAATAACAACTATTCTTGTTTATCCATTCTCCCCCCAATGACCCTTTGGCTCAAAAAAACATTTTGATTCATGAGCCCTACGTAAGATAGATGTCGAAGAGATACTTAATTGATCTTTTTATACACATACCTCACAAAGAGGATCATGTGGCATGGCGGAGGAGCCGAGGGACAACGAAATCGTAACTGTTGATGTGTTAGGTTGGTGGATCCAGGGCCCGAAGACTGTCAGTGTTGTGCTATGAGAGAAGAGGATGCTGACTATCCTGATCATCCCACATAGTTGTTTATCCATAATATTTGGTTTAAAATCTTCTATTTCCAATTTACCAGTAGCAGTTAAATTAGGTAACAAATATATCACAGCAACGCGTCCTGCGGTTACCTGAATATTCCTATACTTTCCTTTGCTTTTTGACCTTGTTATTTTGTTGACGACATGCCCTATGTTTAGTTTACCTAGAATGAGGACAAATAATTTCTTTTCTAGTCTTATTAGTATGTAGTAGTATTAATAATACTGTTGAAAAGGCTTTCAGAGATGCTCCTGAACTCTATTTATTTTCATGTTAATCAATACAATACCTACTATTAAAACAAACAAGTTAAATCATGAAACTTTACATGTTTCAAATGTGTATTTTGCTATTTTTCTAAAAAAGAACAATGGTTTTATTAAGAATAATACAATTTGAGCTTGGGAAGAGAAATAAATGTAGGGAGCGCTTCTCTTTATCAGGGCGAATTCAGATTAGTCGGGTTTGTTTCGCATATCAAATGATTAAACAAATGAAAAGCCATCAAGTCTTGCATAAATATCAAATTTCCCATTTTTCATGAATGGGAAAAATAATAGGTGCCACTACTATTAAGTACATTGACAGAAAGGCTACAAAAAAACAAACTAAAAAAGTATAATTCTATTCAGGAGTATTGAACTGAAATCTTTTCCAAATTACAAACCAAAACTTACTTCATATCCAACAGGAAGTATGTTAAACTTGCACTATATTATATTGGAATTGCTTGACAAACATATCAGTGGCAATAGCTTAAGTCTCACCCTTCTCATAGTCTTGTTCATCACAAACAAATCTCTTCCAAAACCAATGGTCCCTCCAGATTTTTTCCATACTTTCAATTGGCAAATTCCTTGTCTCTGGCAATAACAAGTACACAAATCCAGTCATAATTACAACCCACACCCCAAAGAAGAAGAAAATCCCAGATTTAAAATGGCAAAGCATAACCAAAAAAGTCTGAGCAATAATAAAAGTGAATATTAAACCTACAGCCACTGTTATGCTTTGTGCTGCTGACCTTATTTCTAATGGAAATATTTCACTTGGAACTAACCATCCTAAAGGACCCCAAGACAAACTAAAACCTGCCACATAAATGCATATCAAGACCAGAACCAATAACCCATATCCCTTGCTCAACACCCCTTGATCTCCTAACTTAGCTGCCATTATTCCCCCTATGAACATTTGTGATACAAACATTATGATTCCCCCGAAACTGAACATAGCTCTTCGCCCGACTTTGTCAACTATTAACAACGCTAAGAAAGTCGCGCTGGTCCCCACCGCCCCTGTCACCACAGCAGACATAAGGGATGCGCTCGCGCCTAGGCCTATTGTTTGGAATAGAATTGGAGCGTAGAATGAGATCACGTTGATTCCCGTCACTTGTTGGAAGAATGGTATTGCTATAGACATAACAAGTTGTGGCCTGTATTTCCGTTTAATAATTTGCTTGAAAGGGTGCTTGACAGCTTTTGACTTGTCACTTGCTTTGATGAGATCGTCTAGTTCTGCTTGGACATCTGTTGTACCTCTTACAAGTTGTAGAATCTGCTTAGCTTTTTGATGATCATTGCCATGTTGGATTAGGCTGTTTGCGGTTTCTGGGAGAAAAAGTGCTCCTACTGTTAGAAATGTAGCAGGAGCTGCAGCCATTGCCAAGGAAATTCTCCATCCCCAACCACCTTTAATCTTTAGAACGCCGTAGTTAAGAAGACTAGCTGATAAAACTCCAATCCCTACGCACAATTGGAACGCTATATTGAAAGATCCCCTGTACTTGGCAGGTGCCATTTCTGAGAGATATAAAGGTACTGACTGCAGCCAAAAGACATTTGTTATGACTATGCAAATGAATAAATGCACACTGCTAACTATTCCCTCTGTCCAAATTTATGTGACTGTGTTTGACCGACAACAAAATTTAAGAAAAAAGGAATACTATTGAAACTTGTGGTCTAAAACAAGCCGTAAATATTTGTATGACTATAAATCTTAAGGGTAGAATAGACATTTTAAAGTTATATTATTAATACTAAATATTGAAAGATGTCATTCTTTTTAAACCAGCTAAAAAGGAAAGGGAGTACAATTTATGAAAGACACATTAATAGAAGAAAAGTGTACCTGATTTGCAAAACCAACCCCTACACCTAGTAGGACGCGACCAAGTATTAACACGTAGATATTGGTTGCTGCGCCTCCAAGGGCAGAACCGATGAGAAATGCTATTCCACCTACTATAATTGATGGTCTACGGCCATATGTCCGAGTGACTGGTGAAGCAAAGAAGGAAGCAATAAGGCCAGCAATGTAGAGGGAGGAGGTGAAAGAGGTCAGTAGTTGACTGTCAAATTTACAGTAATTGCTTATTTCGGTGACTTGTGTCATCTTAGTGTACACATCTGGGAAGAATTTCTTCAGAAACGGCTCCATAGAGATTACTCCACCTGCAAAATACAGCAGTAAGTTAGTAAGAACTCGCAAATACAGTTATGTCTGTTAATTGAGAAATATTGAGTGTTTTATTGAACATCCAAAAGAACCTGAAATTCCGATATCATAGCCAAAGATGATTCCTCCAGTGGAAGCAACCATGCATGATAACACCACAAACCATGTAATCCTGCCTTTGTAATTCGCAGAATTCTCACTTGGTGTTGCGGCAATACCAACTGCCATTTCTTCTCCTCAAGTTCAAATTTTCTGAATTTAGAGGAGATTTAAGAGTAAAGATTGCGAGCAAGAATGAGAGGTCTGACTTAATTAGGGAGCATGAATGTATAGGAGTTTCAGTTTAAGATAATAAGCAGTCCATCAAGATCCATGACAGCGACAAAATCAACATCACTAAATTAAATACATAGGTCAATGGATTCCAGACTTACAATTGGCTGGCGTATCTACTACGTGCTCTTTGGACTTTAGGGGCATTTAACAATTAATTTTGAGTTGAACTAGTCATGTTTTTGGCTTTCTTATCTTATTATTATGCCACATGGATTCACATTTTCCTGTATTATGGCTAGTACTAGTATTGGCAAGTTTGATATAGTCCTGATTTTCCTCCTTAAATCTGATTCCCTCATTGAAAGTGGACTCAAGTTACATGTTCTCTTCCGTGTAATAAACTCAAATAGGAAACCATGACAGCAATATAGACTTGGATAACACTTCAGGAAGAAAAGAGCATACCTCTAACTTAGTAGGCGTTTGGCCACGAAAACCAAATATTTTTCACTTTATTTGAAATTTTGAAGTTGAAGTTGTGTTTGTTATAGTTTTTGCAAAAAATATTTAGTTATTTGAATGTATTGAAAAAAAAAATGAAAGTGTAGCAATGGTCCATAACAGGGTTATACATTGTGCAGTTGACTAATCTCCAGTGGACCAAGACAAACAAAGTAAATGCAAATCAAGATCAAAACTGGTAAACTGTACCAATTGTGCAGCCCAATCACACAATGGTCCCTTAATATAACTACCATTATTGCTCCAACTAACATTTGAATTCCTCCTAATTGAAACAGTACTTATCTCTGGCCGACTCGGTCTAATAGCAATGACGAGAGCAAGATTTAAATTATCAGCATCAACAACTCCAATAACAACTACCAGATAATGTACTTTCACCTAATCCAATAGTTCTAAAGAGTATATGATCATATAAAGAGATAAAATTAATCCCTGTAAACCTGTTGGAAAGTTGGGATTGCTATTGACATCATGACAAGTTGAGGTTTTACAGTTGTGTTTTATTATAATATCTTTAGATTAGGTGTTTGACTGTTTTTGCAACGTCACTTGCATTGATGAGATCATCTAGTTCTGCTTTGACATCTTCTATTCCACCGATTCTTTGCAGCCTTTGCATGATCATTTCCACATTGAACGAGGCAATTGCCAATGAAATTCTCCTACTCCGAGGCCTTTCTATTGGATGCTGCCATTTCTGTACAAAGAGTTGCTTATTTAAGCATGTAATCTACGGACGAAAATGTTAAAACGAGGACTACGTAACAAACTATAACTATATTTTCTACAACTCATAGAAATCTAGAATAGTCTAAAAAGTACAAACTACAAAGTGTCAATTGTAATATGTAAGTTGTGCTGAGGATTTCATAATTGGGCTGCTGATGTATCAAGCCCAATACCTTGAATGTATTTCAGTTGAGCAGGCCCAATATGGAATTATATCCTACTTAACCTTTTTCATTCTTGTTCCTCGTAGAATCCGAAGTCCCTACATTCCTGTCTATCGTCTTCATTCTTTCTTTTCTTCTTTGGTTCTTCCAGTGTAAAACAATGATATCCAAAAAGACAAGGAGGAGTTACACTAGTAGCAATATCCAGAAACTTCTCAATATGATTCAGGTTGCAAGCACCCATTCATAGTTTGTGTTAGAAAAATGCTTAAGAACGGCAGCAGTTCAATTTCTCTGTAATTTGTGTAGCAGTTATTTAGTTTCTATGTTATCCCTAATTCTTTGGAGTTGGTTTTTTAATTTCAGTTGAGATTGTAAACTCTATAAAATTAGTGTGGAATTTATAATGAAGTATATAGTTTTACTTTCATGAATATTGTAAGATTGGAATAATTTCCCTTAGTGATTCCTTTTATTAATCACAATATATATATATATAGTTGTACAGATGTTGATTCCTAATATAATAAGAATCTTAACTTACCTTAAATGATTGATTCCTAATACAGTAAGAATCCTAAGTTACCTTAAATATACATCTATCATAATTACAAAATATACTGTGAATATTCGGAGAATATCCGCTAATACTCCCCTCAGTTGGAGCGGGAGGAGGCCGAACGCTAAGGCTGGATCGGAAATCGGTGAAGAGTTGCCTCGGTAGTCCCTTTGTGAAAATATCTGCATACTGATAGGAGGAAGACACGTGTAATATCTTGACCTGACCAAGGGCAACCTTCTCACGTACAAAGTGAATATCCATCTCGATATGTTTGGTTCGTTGATGTTGGATCGGATTATGAGACATATAGATGGCAGATATGTTGTCACGGTAGACTATAGACGCCTTTCGCAGTGGACACTGGAGGTCTAAAAGAAGATTACGAAGCCAATAGATCTCAGCAACGACATTAGCAACTCCGCGATACTCTGCTTCAGCACTCGAATGGGATAGCGTGGTCTGCAGCTTGGCGGACCATGAAAAAAGATTATCCCCTATAAATACACAGTAGCCCGAGGTGGAGCGACGTGTGTCCGGGCATCCTGCCCAATCTGCATCCGTGTAGGAGAGTAATTTGGTTGGGGCAGAGGGGTATAGATGCAATCCAAAGTAAAGTGTGCCCTTAACGTATCAGATAATACGTTTGAGGGCCGAAAAATGGGACTCTCGAGGGCGTGCATAAACATACACACCTGTTGAGTGACATATGCAATATCAAGCCTAGTGAATATGAGATACTTAAGGGCACCTGCAAGACTCCGATATGGGGTGGGATCAGAAACTGGCGCGCCCTTATTGGCACTGAGCTTGGATTTTGAGTCAACCAGAGTTGGCATACTTTTACAATTTGTACATGATCTCTTCCACATATTTGCGTTGACACATAAACATGGTAGCGGCCGATCGGACCACGGATATACCCAAGAAATAACTCAGCTTGCCCAAATCAGTCATAACAAATTTAATTTTTTGTAGAGCAATGATTTCATTCTTCAAGCCGTCAGAGGAGGCAGTAAGAAAAATGACATCTACATATAATAGCAAATAAGCGTTTTGACCTATGAAAAGTGAATGATTATAATAAATCTTGCATAATATACTTGGCAAAGCCATCATACCACGCACATGGTGCCTGTTTCAAGCCATATAATGAACAGATGTACATCCACATTGCCGGATAGCAAAGCCGGGGGCTAGCAACACAATTTCTTTCAAATTCCCATGAAGAAATGCATTCTTGACATCAAGTGATGAATCGGCCAAGCCCATGAATACCGAGAACAGTTATCACAACATGAATGTCTCACCACAATCAATACCCTGCTGCTGATTAGTGTCATTAGCAATCAGTCTTGCCTTATACCACTCTAAGTCACCACTATCTCTGAACTTCTGACGATATAGCCACATACACCGGATAACATTCATACCGTCCGGTCTAGGTACCAACTCCCAAGTGTTTTTCTTGGTTAAAGCATTAAATTCCTCACACATGGTCACATTCCAATTAGGGTCCAGTTTGGCTAGTTTTGGATTTTTTGGAATATGTGATAATGTTTGTATGGAGAGATTGAAGTGAACCTTGGGTTTGAAGATCCCGTGTTGGGCACGAGTCTCCATGCGGTGGGTAGGCAACATTGTTTGGACTGAGGTTTGGGGCTGCTGGACTACGGGTTCTGGAGGCAGCAATGGTTGCACTACGATATGTGGCTGCTGACTTGCTGTTTCTAGGGGGTGTTGGATGGTCTCGGGTCGATGGCTGGTCGAGCAGTGGGGGGAGGGGGGGAGGGTCGAGTAGTAGGGGGTTGAGAAGTGGGGGTTCGATCGAGATATAGGGGGTGTTTGGTTGACAACACCGGACATTGTTGGTGACGGAGATGCTGGTGCAGTCTTCGTCGGAACAGGAAACTGCCGGAGACATATCGACTGGATTATAGGAGATAGAGGAGACTCATCGAAAATGTGTAATCCGTGGTTTGAAATTTTTGAAGATTTGAAAATGGATAGTTCGCCTCGTCGAATATGACGTGACGTGAGATGATGATCTTACCAGTGGTTATGTCATAGCACAAGTAACCCCGATGATTAGGTGAGAAACCGACGAATACATATGGCGTGGTGCGTGGGCCTAGTTTGTGAGATGCAGTGGAGGCCAGGTTGGGGTAGCATAGGCAATCGAAGATGCGGAGTTGGTCATCGGAAGGGAACCTACGGTATAAGATTTCGGTTGGGATCTTGTTTTGGAGAGTGCTGGTTGGTAAAATGTTAAGGAGGTATTCTACCATTTTGACAACGTAGACCTAGAATGACGGTGGAAGACTGGAATGAAAGAGAAGGGTACGCACCATGTTATTGATGGTACGGATGATTCGTTCAGCTTTGTCGTTTTGGGAGGAAGTGTAGGGAAAGCAAAATGGAAAACCATGCCTTGTTTAGAGCAGAAATTGTGAAATGCCGAATTATTAAATTCACGTCCATTATCACATTGAAATTTTTTTATAGATTTTTCAAATTGTATTTTAATGAATTTTTAAAATTCAAGAAACTTGGCAAACACTTCAGATTTGAACTTTAGTGGGTAGATCCATACAAAGTGTGAAAAATCATCTAATAATACTAGATAGAATATGTGACCCAAGGAACTAACAACCGGAGATGTCCACAAATCAGCATGAACAATATCAAATGGAGAAAAAGTAACACTATTGGATGACATAAATGGAATACGAGTATGATTGCCAAGCGGGCAAGAAAAACAGTGTTGGGCAAGTTTCCCATTATTACATTGAATACGCTTATTAGTCTTAAGAATATTAAAAACAGGATCTCCTGGGTGTCCGAGTATGTTATGTCAAATTGACGGAGAGATAGCAGCAAGGGAGACAAGTGAATGAGTTCTGACAACGAAAGATTGAGTAAAGGGGTAGAGGTCTCCCACACTATTGCAGCGCGTACGAATTTTCCCCGTATTAAGATCCGTCACAGAAAAACCAAGAGGGTTAAATTCGACAGATACATAATTATTGCGAGTGAATTTTCTAACAGAGATTAAATTTTTAATGATGTTGGGTGTGTAAAGGATATGATTTAGGGAGAAAGGCGGATGGAGATGTTTGGTATGTGTGTTACGGTAACCTTCAATTGAAATGCGATGACCATTGCCAACAATAATAAATTATGGACACTGTAACCGAAGCATTTGGGATAAGTTACCTGATGACCGGGTAAGGAGAGAGGGTGGTGGTCGGCTGCTTTGGGAGTAGAGTTTAGGTTTTGGCTCTATACCATGTAAGATTGGAATAATCTCCCTTAGGGATTCCTTTCATTAATCACAATATATATATAGTTGTACAGAGGTTGATTCCTAATACAATAAGAATCCTAACTTACCTTAAATGGTTGATTTCTAATACAGTAAGAATCCTAAGTTACCTTAAATATACATCTATCATAATTACAAAATACAATGTGAATATTCGGAGAATATCCACTAATAAATATCATTTTGCTCGTTTATCAAAGTTATTTGTTCCACTTGTTTAATAGCAAGTAAAACCAGATATTTTTATTCTTCATTCTCTGAAAACTCACAATTGGTATAAGAGCGCTTTTTCTTGAGGGATCCGTGGGTGTTTCATCAAACTCAGAATGGAAATCAACAAGGCAAGTTTATCAAGTATGGAGGCAGAATCAAGTTTTTCATCAATAGCACATGTTGTTTTTAATGGTGATAATTATCATATTTTGGCGGTGAGGATGGAAACTTATCTAGATGCCATGGATATGTTGGAGGTAGTCGAAGAAGATTATGAAGTTCCTCCACTGCCTAACAATCCAACTATGGCTCATATCAAGAACCATAAAGACAAGAAAACCTGAAAATCAAAGGCAAAGGCTTGTCTATTTTCAATTGTATCTTCTACAATTTTCACTCCAATTATGTCTCTAAGATCAGCCAAAGCCATCTGGGATTATCTCAAGAAAGAATTCAAAATGCATGAACGGATCAAAAGTATGTAAGTGCTTTATCTTATAAAAGATTTCGAGATGTAGAAGATGAAAGAAAATGAAATTATCAAAGATTACTCCGAAAGGCTCTTTAACATAGCCAACAGAGTGAGATTGCTCGACTCCACTTTCAATTATTCTCATATTGTTGAAAGGATTCTGGTAACTATGATGGAAAGATTTGAAGTAACCATAATCACTTTAGAAAACACCAAGGATCTGTCTAGGATCACTTTGGTAGAGTTGTTGAATGCTTTGCAGGCTCAAGAACAAAATGAAGGGTTATGACAGAAGAAGGAAGTACCGAGGGAGCATTCTAGCCAAAAATCAAGATGGTGGCAGAAACAAAAAAAGAACAACAAGAAGAATCAACAAACAAATGGTGAAGGCATTCCAACAAGTACTACCAAAGGAAAAATAGGAAACTAAAAGAGAAGTTATCGTCCTTTTAAGCATTGTGACAAGAAAGGCCATCCTCCATACAAGTGTTGGAGAAGGCCTAATGCTAGGTGTAATAAATGCAATTAACTTGGGCACGAAGCTATCATTTGCAAGAACAACAGTCGGCAACAAGAAGCAGAGGCTCAGATTGTTGATGGAGAGGAGGACGATCAACTCTTTGTTGCTACATGTTTTTCAAATAGATCATCGAGTGAGTGTTGGCATGCACTAATCACATGACAAATGACATGACTCTCTTCAAGGAATTGAATCCTACGACCATTACTAAAGTCAAAATATGTAATGGTGAACATCTTCTTGTGAAAGGAAAAGGAACCATTGTTATTCCAAGTCATTCAGGTACAACAATAATTTTTTATGTGCTTTATGTACATGACATAGATCAAAACTTGTTTAGTGTTGGTCAATTGATGGAAAAAGGCTACAAATTAATTTTGAAGATAAACATTGCTTGATTAAGGATGTCTCAAATTAAGAAATGTTTAAAGTAAAAATGAGAGACAAAAGTTTCTCATTAGATCCATTTGAGGAGGAGCATCTCGTTTTTTCAGCCAAATAAAGTGTCGCAAAAATATATCACTATGAAGGGTTGCTTAAAATGCAAAAAGTGAAAATAGTTGAGGACTTACCTATTTTAGAAGTGAATTCTTCAAATTGTCTTGCTTGTCAATATAGAAAACAAAGCAGACTTCCATTTCCAAAGACAACTTGGAGAGCCTCAAACAAGTTGCAACTGATTCATATCGATATATCAGGATCTCAAAGAACTCCCTCACTAAAATATAGTCTTTACTATATCATTTTTGTTGATGATTTAACCTATATGTGTTGGATTTACTTTCTCAAGCATAAGTCGGAGGCCGTCAATGTCTTTCGGAAGTTTAAAACAAAAGTAGAAAATGAAGCTGATTGTAAAATTCAGTCAATAAGAACAGATAATGAAAAGGAATACACTTCTCAATAGTTCAACATGTTATGCGAGGAAGCAGGGATTCATCATCAGCTTACTACTTCCTATACTTCATAACAAAATGGAGTAAGTTAGAGAAGGAATAGGTACATTATGGAGATGACTAGATGCATGTTGCACGAGAAGAAATTGCCAAATAAATTTTGGACATAAGCAGCAAATACAGAAGTGTTTCTCCAAAATAGGCTTCCCACAAAGGCAGTGAAAGGCCGAACTCCTTTTGAAGCTTGGTATGGATTCAAACCATCAATGAATTTCCTTAAAGTTTTTGGTTGTCTCTGATTTTACTATGTTCCTCAGATTAAATGAGATAAGCTAGATAAAAAATCTGTTCTTGGCATTTTTATTGGATATAGTGCAGTTTCGAAGGCATTAAGATCTTCCAACCACAAACTGAATCTATAATCTTCAGTATAGATGTTTATTTTATGGAGAATGAAGATTGGTGTTTGGAAGACTCAAAGAAATGTGTCCTAAACTCTTCTGACTCAGCAGAAAAGTTTCCTGCTAAGGTTTCTGAAAAGCAAATATCACTCTCATGGCAGGATGAAATGGTGGATCATTCACCAGTTAAAGGTGCTCGATTGCTTTCTGATATATATAAGCAATGTGGGAGTATGTGAACCTTCTAGATATAATAAGGCCAAGAATGATAAAAATTGGATGGCTGTAATGAAAGAGGAATTGTTTATGATTGAGAAGAATTGTTTATGATTGAGAAGAACAAGACTTGAGAGCTTGTTGATCAACCTTAAGACAGAAAGGTAATTGTGTTAAAATGAGTCTTTAGAACCAAGCTAAATGTTGATGGTTCAGTCAACAAGCATAAAGCAAGACTTGTAGTTAAAGGATATGCTCAAATTTTTTGTGTGGATTATTGTAATACATTTGCACCAGTTGCTAGACTTGACACAATCAGGTTACTTCTTGTTGTTGCTGCATAATTGGGCCGAAAAGTATACTAGATGGATGTTAAATCAACATTTCTTAATGGTTTTCTTCAAGAAGAAATCTAAGGAGGATAAAGTTTATACGCTAAAAAAGGCACTTTATGGACTTATACAGGCACCAAGGGCCTGGTATGGTTGAATAGATGACCATTGCTTGGCTTAGGCTTTGAAAAGATTTATCATAATCTACTCTTTATGTTAAACATGTTGGAATTGATATCCTTGTTGTTTCTATATATGTAGATGATGCACTAGTTACAGGGAGAAATACAAGGCATATCGAGGATTTCAAGTAAGAAATGCAAGCCTTCGAGATGACTGATCTTGGACTAATATCCTATTTTCTTGGAATGGAAATCAAGTAGGGACATAATGAAGTTTTTATTTTCCAGAAGAAATATGCTAAGGAAATTCTCAAGAAGTTCAACATGGAAGATTGCAAGGAGATGCGTACTCATATGAACCAAAAGGAGAAACTAAGCAAGAATGATGGAGTAGAAAAAGTGAAAGAAACGTACTTCATAGTCTTGGTTGGTTGTTTGATGTATCTCACAGCTACAAGACCCGATATATTATATAATGTAAGCATTTTATCTAGGTTTATGCATTGTGCTAGTGAGGTGCATTTAAAAGCAGCAAAAAAAGTTGTCAGATACATCAAAGGAACCATTAATTATGGTGTCTAAGTTTTAGAAAACTTTAAATCTGAGACTACTTGGGTATTCTAATAAAGATTCGGCTGGATCCGTGGATGACATGAAGAGAACATTGGGATATTGCTTCACTTTCGACTCATGAATTTTTTCATGGTGTTCAAAGAAGCAGGACATTGTGGCTCAGTCCACCGTAGAGGTAAAATTTGTGGCTACAATAGCGGCAGTGAATCAAGCATTGTGATTGAGGAAAATATTGGTTGATTTACGTATGAATCAAACAAAAGGAACTGAAGTATTTGTGGACAACCAATCTACGATAGTAATTTCTCACAATCCTGTATTTCATGGAAAATTAAATACTTCAACATCAAGATTTTTTTCTTGAGGGAAGTGTAAAAAATTGTTGTAACACCCCGTACGACTAAGTTGAAGTCGACAAACTTACTTGAATATGGTAGAATAAGGTTATAGTTAAGACTAAGGATCCAAGTATGGAAATTTTAAGTCTAGTTAAATAAAATGAGATTCATAAACGAATGAGACGTCAGATGAATGTAGATGACCTACTAGTTTTACCTACGCTTTTCACCTACTTGCTTAGATGTCCTATGTGCTTAAGCTACTTTCTTACACGTCCTACTTGATTGAGCTACTTTTCTCACGTCCTACTTATTAAACGAGGATGACACACGTGTTTAGGGCTAGTTAACAAGCTACTTGTTTAAGTAGGTGATACACCTACTTAAAATGCGTGGACTAGATTAAGAGGGAAAGAAAGGTGAGATGGGTCAACCCAATATCCATCTGCACAAGCCCATTTAATTTGGCTATAAATATAATTGTAGTATCTCATTTCACTTAGAAAACATTCTACAACCTTCTCCCATCTCTTTCTAAGATCTGAACCAGCAGCAAATATTTTTCCCCTTCTCAATCTTCTCCCTCCATGTTGAGATCTAAGCTCTCATGGCTGCCATGTATGCCTCTCTTTTCCTCATCTATACATCAATCCCTCTCTTCCAAAATTATATTGTTTGGGGAAAGTTTAAAGGCAGCAAGTAGAGAATAAGAAATCTGGATAGTAAGTTGATGAAGTTGAGGTTTACTTCTAGTTGAAGCAAAGTAAAGATAGAGCTTGTTCTTGATATTTGAGGTAAGAGTCACCCTCTTTCTTATGTGTATGTGATAGATCTAGCTTTAGATACATCTCGCTATTACAAGTTGAAAGTTGGTGTTGATGTGTTGGGTGTTATGTGGTGTGTGAAGGGGCTCTTCTTGTTATAGTTTAGATTATGGAAATATTAGCATGTTAGATATGAGTTAGTTAAATGTGCTTAGTTGGTAAGTTGAAGGTTGATTGATGTAGTTGTGTTACTAGTTGTGTTGTATAGCATATTAGGATTGTTTTGTTGTGTGCATGTGTTGGAAGTATTAGTATGTGGTATATAAGTTAGTTTGATATTTTACATATCCTTATAAGATACAAATTGTGAGTTGAATAACTAGATGATGTGGTTGAAGTGTTGATTGTGATACATAGTGTGTTAGACTGGTTTGGCGATAAAGTTAGGTTGTATTGGGACCGATTTGGTGATAAAGTTGGGTTGAAGTGGTTGGAGATATTTATGTATGTGTTTACATGTTGATTAATGTAGTTGCAAGGATTAGAAGGGAGCTAGGTGAAGATACATGTTATTGAAGCTTTTATAACTTAGTTGTCATTCGTCGGTTAGTTGTTGTGTTTTTGGTTTTTAATAGTGGTATTGTTTCTTAATTATAGTTGATGGTAAAAGGAGGATGAGTTCTTCATTGGTATCCAGGGCCGAAGTTAAAGGTATGTAAGGTTATTCTTTGATTCGCCACTACGGCATGAAGTGTGTTTACTTGTTTCCGATTAGAACTATGAGGTCTAGTACTTGCAAGTGTAGTAATCCCAGATTAAGAGTTATGAATCTCTTAAAGAAATGGTATAAGTTCATAATCAGTTGCTACTTAAGTGAGTTATTCTTGAAGCCGAGTTTCTAGTTATCTGGATTAAAGTACAGTTCCCTTAGATGGACCTATGTTAGCATCCTATAGGGTATGGCTAAGATAGCATATCGAGTGTGGTTAAGATAATTGTTATTTAGAGTGAATTGTGTGATGATTCTTAGTGGATGGTTGAGAGGTATATAACGACGACCATTAGTAAAAAATCACATGAGGATTTATTTGTTGATGATTACTAGTGGATAACGAGAAGAGGACTTTACTTGGTGATGATGTTGAAAGTCTACAAAATATAATTTAAGAGGTTATAGAACATCGTCTAAGATGAATAAAGCTTAGATAAAATGGTGTGATAATTCCTAACTGATAGTTGAGTAGTTGTAAATCTATGGTTGAGGTATAGCATTTGGTAGTTGCGGGCTATATGCATGGAACTGTAGAATGCTACTTGAGGTAAATGATATCCCGCGGCTAACACTTAAATGACCATTATGGGTTGTAGAGGACAAGGTAAGGTGAATTAGAGTGTTGGTATGCATTACCTCTATTTGATCGTAGAGCATATTTATGGAACAAATTGTGTGAATGTAGATGAATTCAGATCATCACGAGAGTACAATGGTCCTAAGAGGATAGAGCTTATATTTGAAGTACTAGGCGAGTATTATAAAAGCATGTGTTTGTACGTCCCTATAGTATCTTTCGACTTGAAGTCGAGTCATTTGTCCTCTCTTCTATATGAATTCCACCGGATGAGGAGTATATGTTCTCCTCTCAAATTAAGTTGTTCCTTCTATATGATGTCAATTGTATCGCATCAAGCTTCTATGTTCATATATAAATTTGTAGCTAGAGTTAACAACAGTTCCGCTACTTGAGTAATCCATAAGTTATTTGAGTATCACACAAATCATTCTGCACTTGAACAATCGAATTAGAGTTGTAATTAACGGCTATTTATTTGTCTCATCTAATAGAGATCCGTAACACCTGTCCGTTGTTGTAAGGCAAGAACTCTTAAGAAGCAATGAGTCATATGAGCCTTGTTCAGATATTTGATAGTTATCTAGCTCGTCTAGTTAGTTGCACTCATGATTTCTAAATTTGTATTTGATTGTATCATACTTGGTTTGCCTCTTGAGAGTGTTTAGACTCCCTAATTGTATTACTTGCAAGTTGTAGTATAGTTGTATATTTTAAATCATTGCGAGACTTTCTCCAAGTTACGAGTAATTTGAAAGGAGCTAATGATGTGCAACTAGATAAGTAGATGAGGATAATTGACATCCATAGCACGTGGCCTACAGAGGCTTATTTGCTGGCCCATAATGGCTTATTTGCTAGCCTATCGAGGCTTATTTGATGGTCTGACGAGGCCTATTTAATGGCCCACGAGGCTTATTCGATTGCCCGTATGGGCTTATTTGCTAGCCTACCGAGGCTCATTTGCAGAGTAAGTATTTGTCGTTCTTATGCGTATTAGATCTCGTTATGACTCAATAGATTACTTGTTATGATATGCGCTCATTTGATTCGTGTACTATAAAGGAAAATAAAAAATAGATCTAATGTACCATTAGCCCAAGTGTTTTAGTGAACGATCCCAGAATGTCGTTCTACATAAAGACCTAAAGATATCATCAGAAAGACTTAGAAGAACGTCCAGAACGACTTTAGTACAATATGTTTTAATAAGAGTTTCCATAGGGTGTTTAAGAGCTTTCAGTTGCATTTGATTGATTTCATTCCAGTTGTCTCTTCTATGAGTTTAGCTTACTGTATTTGTTTCATGTATACCTTGCGTACTTGGTGCAATCTTTCTGTAATAACGTCCTTTGGTTGGGGATGCTACATTTTCTATGTTCACATATGCAGGCATATACAGGTTGGCAGACACACTTGCTAGTTGTTTCAGACACTCAACGAGAGGGTCTAGGCTCCTATTCTATCAGGAGCTGAGGTCTAGTCGGGGCCCTGTCCCGACACTTGTATCAATTGTCCAGTATTAGGCATTCGTAGAGGCTTCATAGACAGTTTATGTGGGTTCATTTGTATAACATTTGCATGTCAGGGGCCAGTGGCCATATTTACATATAGAAGTCATTTGTACTTGCATATTTGTCTTTCAAGTTAGGTCATATGACTTGTACAGGTTTAAAGTAGTTGCATATAGAGTATAGTCCGTCCCATCCGAATTTGGGGCGTGACGATGGTGATGTGATTCTGCTCTATTGCAAACCGAGGAGCAACTGACTGATATCTTCACCAAGCCTTCGCCATGCAACAAATTTCAACTTCTCAGGCAAAAGCTTGGAATTTGCAGCTCTTAAAGCAAGGAGGAGTGTTAGAAAAATGCTTAAGAACTGCAGAAGTCCAATTTCTCTGTAATCTGTGTAGCGTTATTTACTGTTAGCAGATATTTAGTTTTTATGTTATCCCTAATTCTTATGAGTTGATTTTTTAATTTCAGTTGAGATTGTAAACTCTATAAAATTAGTAGTCTAGAATTTATAATGAAGAATGTAGTTTTACTTTCATCAATATTTTTTGTTGATTTATCAAAGTTCTTTGTTCCACTTGTTTAATAGCAAGTAAAACCAGATTTTTATGTTCTTCATTTTCTGGTAACTCACAATTTAGCTACAAATGATGCACGAGTAATCTTTTTATGGCGGTTCTTCCTTTTTATGATCGAAATTGTGTCTCAACGACTTAAATAGTACTTCATCCTTTTCAAAAAAATTGTGTTACTTTTTTATTAGTTTGTCCCAAAAAAACTAATACATTTTTATAATTAGAAATAATTTAACTTTATGAGATGATTTACAATCACACAAATATCTAAGACTTGTTTTAAAACACACATTTCAAAAGTTTTCTTATTTATAAAATTTTGTGTCAAATCAAACAAGATAAAAAAAATTTTTTGGACAGAGAAGATAATTAATAGAAATGTCATCAAGCTAGGTATCGTCCTTTATGGTCTGGACACAAACGAGAATCAAACGTCAAGTATACCTTGATCCAAATAGTCTTAGGCAGTTTCCAATTATTCCACTTTAATAAGGATTAGAAGCCAAAATTTTCACATTTTGCGGTATATTTTATTTTCTTTCTTTAACTTGTTTGAGGGAATAGACGTAGGAGTTAGGACCAATAATAAGAAAGGAAACGGGAAAGTCAAATTGAGCAGTAACACTTTGAACGTATCATGTACTACTCCCTCGTTCCTAAATTACTTTACCACTTTTCCTTTTACGCATTACTTAAAAATCATAAATAAAAAGTATGTTTTACTATATTATTATTATCTTTCTCCAATTAATTACATTCTAATCAATATTAGTTCTTTAAAAATATTTAATATTAATGATAAAATAGAAAAAAACTTAATTAATTCTATCTTATTTTTAAAAAGTGACCAAGTAATTTGGGACATATATTTTTAGTAACGTAGCCAAGTAACATTGGTCTGAGGGAGTACTAATTTGTCCAATTATGTCAATGAAACATACTTAATTAGATTTTTCTGGAATAATAGATCAATATTTGTTAGGTAGTCCTCAATGGGAGTTACTAAAAACCTCATCTCTTGTAGTGTAAGACGCGTTCATTGTGTCTATTCTGCATAACATGTCTGATTTAGAAATCAAATATACAGTAAATAGAGAGAAAGATAACACCTTTCTCTTTAATTCACTATCTTTAAGCTTCTTCTTCTTTGATGATAAGCTCATTATTTTCTCCTACAATTCTCTTCCAAAACCAGTGTTCCCTCCAAACTCTGTCCATTTTCTCAATAGGCAAATTTTTGGTCTCTGGCAAAAACAAGTAGACAAATGCAGTCATTATTGCCACCCAAACTCCAAAAAGGAAGAAAATCCCAAACTTGAAGTGGCACAACATGGCTAAAAATGTTTGTCCAACCAAGAAAGTGAAGAGAAAGTTCACTGCTACTGTAATACTTTGTCCAGCGGATCTTATCTCCAATGGGAATATTTCACTTGGAATTAACCATCCTAATGGCCCCCATGACAAACCAAAACCAGCTACATAAATGCATATCAACACCAATATCACAAAGGCCCAACCTTTACTCAATCCACCATGATCCCCTAACTTAGCCCCCATTAATCCTCCTACAATCATTTGTGTAACAAACATTTGTATTCCTCCGAAAATTAGCAGCCCCCTTCGACCAACTTTATCAACAATCAGCATTGACATAGCAGTTGTAGCAATTCCCACTGCCCCTGTCACAACAGCAGATAGAAGAGCTGCACTTTCACCTAGTCCAATCGTCCGAAAAAGTATAGGAGCATAGAATGCAATGACATTAATTCCTGTGACTTGTTGGAAGAATGGTATCGCTACGGACATAACAAGTTGAGGCCTATATTTTCTTTGTAGAATGTTCTTAAAAGGGTGTTTGATTGTTTTTGAAATTTCACTAGCTATGATAAGATCATCAAGTTCTGCTTGGACATCAGCAGTGCCTCTAACTCTTTGCAGCATTCTCTTAACCTTTTCGTGATCATTTGTGCGTTGAATTAAGCTGTTGGGTGTTTCTGGGAGGAACAACGCGCCTAGTGTTAAAATGGATGCTGGGACTGCTGCCATAGCTAGTGAGACTCTCCATCCCCAACCACGTTTGACCTTTTCAGTGCCATAATTTATAAGGTTTGCTATTAAAACTCCAATGCCTACACTAAGTTGAAAGCTGTTGTTGATTCCTCCTCTGTACTTTGATGGTGCCATTTCTGACAGATACAAGGGTACAGCCTGCAAAATTGCAAAAACCAACTTAAGTTTTAGCTAGAATAGATAGTTGATTAGGCTGGTTTAGTCCCAAAAACAAATGCTAATGAATAACAAATTGAACAAATGGGAACTCGTTGAGATTGCATTTTGAGAACTTTGTTGGGATACAATTGTTGTGGGGAATGGGAAGTAAGTAACTATTACAATAGTAGAAAGGATAAACAAACTATTACAATAAAATTGGAAATCAAAACCTTAACAAACTGCTTGTGTGATTTGCTGAGTCGAGTGATGACACTCTTCCTTTAAGACAAGATTGCCCCGTATATCTCCTTTTACGGTGTTGAGCAATAGACTCTCAAGATACAACAACAACTTTAACAAGTGAACAAAGGAAACTCAAGTGTTACTCTTGAAGAACTTTGAGTCTAGTAACTTTCCTAGAGAGGAAGAAGAAGATGAACTCTGAAAATTCTGGAGTATTTTCTAAGTGTTGAGTGTTGTTCAATTGAGCCAAAGACCTCAATTTATAGTGTAAGTAGAAGACCCCTCAACTAGCCAACTAATGACCTTCAATAGCCATGTAATTGCACTTGATTGAGGGGTTACATTCAGCCAAATAATGACCGAATTCATGTGCCAAGTAATGGAGAATCAATGAAATTAATGGGATATACTTAATTCCACATTTAGTAAATTTCCAACAAACTTTTCATTATCTTTTCAAGCGTGAAAATATAGGATGTTTGTCTACTAGTTGAGCATTACTGCTTCCATTACATTTCAAATGATCGTGTTTAACTAGATACGGAGTGTAAGAACGAAAGACTTTTGACACATGTAAAAAGTAATTTTAGAACTTGTGATCTTAAAGATGTCATGGGATTTCTATGGCTATGAGAGCATCTCGTTAAGAGTAAGATGGAAATTTAAAGTTAAAGTATTTCCAAAAAAGGAAATATGTAATTCTTCTTAGAATAGTCTGAAAAGGAAACAATGTCATATAAAATGGAACAGTTGGAGTAATAAATTACCTGATTTGCAAAACCAACACCAACACCTAGTAAAACTCTGCCAAATATAAGCATATAGATATTAGAAGCAGCTCCACCAAGGGCTGCACCAGCTAGGAAGTTGGCTCCTCCAAGAAGGATTGAGGCCTTACGACCAAACTCTCTGGTGACTGATGAGGCAACAAAAGTAGCAAAAAGACCAGCTACATAAAGGGAGGATGTGAATGATGTCAACAATTGGTTGTCAAATTTGCAATAGTTGCTAACTTCATTGTCTTCTTTCATCTTAATATAGACATTATGAAAGAACTTTTTCAGAAAAGACTCCATAGATGTTACCCCACCTTCACATTTTCAAAGCTTGTGTTAGTTAAATAAAATAGATTATGCAAAGCAATTGATTCATAGTGCCAAAGGAAATAACTTTAGCAGTTGATTGTACATTACAAAAATGAAGGTAATGAGAAACAAGTCATAAACAGAACCTATGTAATTCTTAGTTCCTTTTAATTTCCTTTGGGCACTTGAAACCTATGTTGTTTGGACTCTTCAAAAATTTGTGGAGTGCGTGTCGATCCTTTAAAAGTAGCGCATTTTTTTATGAGTGCTAACGACATAGATTGAAACTTTTACAAGATGTGTCCTAGATTGTATAACTTATGGAAATGCAGAAACTCAAACCTGAAATTCCAATATCATAGCCAAAGATTACACCTCCTATAGCAGCCATCATACAAGCTAATATAACAAAACGTGTCAGCTTTCCATGGTAGTGTTCTCCCTCATTTGCTACTACTGCTAATCCCCCTGCCATAGTTTCTTTTGAGCCTTTTTTTCCTTCTATTTTGCTCTTCAAGTGAACATGAATAACAGGGGAATACAAACCTAGGACAAAAAAAGTAGAGAGTTTTAGCAGTCCAAGTTGACTGCTAGAGATCAGCATCAAATATGGTCCACACCCATGTGTGTCACTGAGTTGAATATTCAAGTTTTAAGTTCCTTGTCTACTTTGTTGTCTTATTGCCTTCGCTATCAAAATGATTGGCCAAGTAAATTAAATAAGTAGTTGTGTGAAGTAATAAACAAAAGATTATGATTGTGTAATCTCTTCGACTGACTCGTGGTCTTGGAGATTATTAATTTTATTTCCAGCATTATTGATGCAAAGCGATATATGGATAATTCTGTCATGCTGATAAGAAGGGGGCGAAATGAAAAGTCTAAGCTGATATTATGGCAAGAAGATGAGCAAACAGTGATAGTTTTGTTTGCCAAAATGTTATAGTGTTGTGTTATAGAAAAGACTTATGACTTCTTTCGGGTTCGTTTAGTTCATGAGATATCTTAGTAACCATGTATTTCAATTAGAATATTAATTCTAATTTAAGTGTCTTACTTCTCTTTTTAGTCTGTCTAAAAAAAAGAATGTTATTTTTTTATATTTAGTAAGTTGACAATTTAAGTATTATACATGACAAGTTTAAAATCACAAGATTCAAATGACAGTTTAGTACATTACACAAATCTTTAAGTTAGAACCACAAGATTTAAAAGTCTTTTTTTATTCCTTAAATTTTGTGGTCGGTCAAACTAAGATACTTAAATTGGGACGAAGAGAGTATAAATTTAATCCAAAACTTAATTTTGAATATCCACTTTTTCATATTAAATTTGATGTTATTTTATCCCACCTGCTAAGTAAAATAAATTAGTCCAAAAATTATAATTCCGGAATAACTTCGTTCCAGAATCAAACAACCCCTAAGTTCAAAGTAATAAATAGCACTCCCACGTATTGGGGATAACAAAACAATTGATTTCTCTTTCTTTAGCTATTAAGATATTTCAGCTCCGTGTGTTTAAAAAGTAAACTAGCCATGAAAAGCTTATTAGATCAAATGTACTTCTTAGATTTAATAAAATAAATTTTATCGTATTCAAATTAATATCAATCCAAATCATTTCATAAATAAATTGTGACTAAATAACCAACCAACAAAATCACCTTTAAGTATTACAAATAAGATATTACTGTTGCATCAAAAGAGAAACAATTGATTTCTTCATTCATCTAACTTGCTTATTTTAGTGCGAAATAAGGAAACAAAAAAAGACTAGCTTCTTTAGTGTCAAGTAACAAAAGTGCACTCTCCAATATATATTGTGGATAACCCAGTTACAGTTTAAAGGTTTACTCTGCTCGATTCCAATTACTCATTAGCAGGGCCGGCTAGGGGAAGCCACTAAAGAAATTACTTTAGCCCCCCCCCCCCCCACCCACCCAAAATTGAAGGCCTTCAAAAAATTATTTTTCTATTATAAAAATATGAGTGAAAGAGATTAGATTTTATATATTTTTTAAAATGTGATAGAGGGTATTGAAATAAATAATTCAAAGTTTATACTCTTTCCGTTCATATTTATGTGACATTTTTTCTTTTTACTCAGTTTAAAAAAGAGAAATATTTTTCATATTTAATAAAATCTATTATTAAACTTCTCATTTTTACCTTTAATGAGATGATTTATAGCCTAAAAATTTCTATTGCTTGTTTTAGCCGACAAATTTTAAAAGTCTTTCTTTCAAACTCCTTGCCCTGTCAAATACCTTCACATTCATTAGAGAGTAATAAATATTATGCATTATATAAAAATGAACAAATTGATGATGACTTTTTAAATTTTAAAAAATGAAGTCTCTTGTAGAGTTGATTATTTCTTGTACATAGAGGATTAACCCATTTTTTGATTCAAAATAGACTTGAATTGTTCTAAATTTAAGAAATTATTGACATCTATTTAGTGGTACAAAATGAAAATTATTATATTATGAGAATTTATAAAAATACTATCATAACTATCAATATATGTTTCTTATACAATATTTATTTAAATTTTAGTGAATAGAGTTATTAAATATCTCTAACGGTGGCATATGATTGAGTAAATAATCAAGATACATATAAGATGGTCCATATACCATCTATAAAAAAAAAGAAATAATTGAATAAAAGTATATAAAATTTTATTAGAAAATTTTAAAGCCTCTTATAAAGGTTTGGCTTTAGGCCTCTCATTTCGTTGAGCCGTCCCCGTATAAAGTCCCGATTTCGTTGAGCCGTCCATGCTCATTAGGCGCTATCATTGTTGACACTCTCATATATATATATATATGAAAAAATATACATATATACTTATTAGGCTGAGGTATGGTTGATATAAATTGGACGAGTTAGCCAGTTTTAGATCATTATCCAAAGTTTAGCCGTGATTTTGAGATGTAATTGAAAATTCGTCATTTTAAAGCAGAAATAAATTTTGAAAAACATACGCCTAGCTAAAAGCTTGAAATATGAAAAAATCCATAAAACTGTAGCAATTCAAAACTCCATAAAAAATACTGAAGTTATTTTGTGTTTTAGCTAACAGTAATTTTGATCCAAATTTTATTTTACATTATGATGCAAGTAACACATTGAATAGTTTTGAAATAATGATCAAATGTTAATTAGCCGTCCTTCAAATAAGGTTGGGGAAATTCTCACAAATGACCATCTTTCGGGGGATGATCTTTAATTTTTGCCTCTCAAATTGAAATTTTTAATATTAAGTTTTGGGTTCGAATTTTAGCTCAATAATTTTTTTTAAAAAAAAACTCAAGGCATAGTGTGTCTAGAAATTCTACCTTAAGGCATAGTTTGACTTAAGGTAGCAAACTTTACTTTAAGGCAGAGTTTGTCTTCTCTGTCTTGCGAATTCAAACTCTACGTTGCGTTTTTTTTTTAAAAAAAAATTATTACTAAGCGGGAATTCAAACCCTCAACCTTAGAATATTTTTAAACGAAATACAAAAATTAAAGACCAACCATTTGAGGGACAAAAATTAAAGGATAGTGCTTTTGAAGGGAAATCCGCACAAAAAGCAATAGCCCATATCTGTTTATATGGGAAGGACTCTTACCTGTTTATACCTAGCCCATTTGTGTATCTCGGGGAAGGATTATTTCGGGGGAAAAGACATGATGTGACCACCAATAAAAAGAAAAGGCTCAAAGAGGTCCAACTTTAAAAAATGATCGAAAATATCATTTAAGCTCAAAATAAAGACAAACTAAAATAATCTTCTCTCCCCCACTTTTCCCAAGCCGCCACCAAAGAAAATCTTGCCTTACTATGTCGCTTTTGCAGCCCATTTTCCATCATTTCTTTTCTTTGTTGATTAAAATCCAAAAAATAAAACTTTTGATTTCGTATGTCTTCTCTTGGGGTATAAGTTGATGAAAAAGAGAGAAGGTGAAAGAAACATTAAATGATTTAAAAGACATTTTGTTAACGAAGCCCAGTTTCTGCTGGTATCCGAAGAAAGCTCAGCTCTTCTGGAAATTAGTGATTGCACCCAATACAATTAGTCAATTCAAGGATATTCCTCTAAGATGAATGCATAATATCTTCTTAAACTATATCTATACAATAATACGAAGCTATGAAAAAGATATTGATCCATTTATGAACAATGGAGTGAGACATAGACTTTATCTGAACAAAATTGTTGTTGAAATGGACCTTGCTCCGGTTGAAAACATGTATAATAATTGTATAATATGTATAGAATTAGTGAGTATATGTTGATTATACATTTATTATATATAAATTATATAATAATGATATATTTTCTATAATTATACTGTAGGGATACATATTCTATGCAATAATGATACAGTTTTTATATGTATGATACATTTTTTATACATATACAGTAGTGATACATATTTTATACAACAATGATACAATTTCTACACATATATTGAAATTTGTTGAAAAATGGCTACAAAAAAATTATTTTAAAGAAGCTAAAAAATAACTTTTAAAATTATAAGAAAAATCCGAACCAAACTAACAAATTTTATATACAAAATTTTATATATAAAACATGTTAATTTTTTATAAATAATTTCAAATACTTTGTATACTTCTTCATCAAAATTTTATTTAGCTATAATAGGCTAATGGACTTACAACTTAATTAAGCTCATTTCTTAAAAGAAAGTCATGAATTCAAACTCATTTATTCAAAGAAATAACTATGAATTTTACCTAAAATTCTATTATATTTCTTATAAACTCTATTCACTTGATTAAAACTTATAAATCTCAAGACATTTTATACATAATTCAAAAAAAGTATAACCACCACAATAGAAGGGTAATAACGAATTATAAGTTGGAAAATGATGAAAAAATCTTTTGAAAAAATAAAAAATAAAAATTAATACCATTAAATTTCTTTAAAAATTGAAAAACCAAACCAAATCGACTATAATCAAACCGATGGTTGTATATTATATTTGATTTGATTTGACTCTATAATTGAAAAATCAACTAACCTAATTTGGTTTTGGTTTTGATTTTGGTTTTAACTAAAAATCAATCCAAACTGAACCATTAACACCCAATGTTGAAGAGGCTTATATATTATATAGCTTCTAATTTGGGTTTAGATTTTCTATATAGGCCTTTAAGTAAAGTGGACTTGTTTATCTCATATCAAAGGATAAAATAGAGGGAAAATTAAGAAAGTAATTGAAGGTGTCTTAGAAGGACATTAGACTAATAGTTGCATTTCTACTCCACATCACTTAGGTGCAGAGTTTCTCTATCCTTTATATTTCTTTTTTATTGAATTTATTATATTTTAAGAAGTATAGATTCATATTTACTAATTATTTCAATTTTATTGAATTTTTATATTTAAATTTATACTTCTGTAAAATATAATGGATTAAGATAAACCTGATATCGTAACAGTGGATCCGCCATGCACCCCAACTCTAAAAGACGTTTCTCAAAAATGCTATAGACGGCACTCCTTGATTTTCTAATTCTAGTTAATTGTTAAATTTCTTATGTTTTGTATTAACTGAATAGATAGATGTTTGATATATGGAACAATAAATTACATACTAGTAGTTCAGCGGAGTAATATTTTCTACCAAATTACTATTACAAGATATTATTTAACGGTCAAAAGTGGTACCTAAAATGTTTGCTCATACTACCTTGTTTACAAACAGTGGAACTACCAAAAGTATGATGTGATAAAAATATGGGGAAATTACCAATATGTACCGTCCAATCAAATTTATTTACCAATATTATTGAAATATACAAAACCTTACACTGATTATGTATATTATATGTATAGGTATGTACATTATATGTATTGTTTACCCGTAAAATGGTACAATTGAATTTGTATACGTGGTCAAGGACACGTAGATCTCAAGTGACACGTTAGATAAGAATTATGCTTAAGATAAATAACAATAAGACAAAGTAAGCAATAATCGGTCTGAGTCTTGAGATAGCTTCTGAGTAAAAGTGACGGTAATTTGTATGTAAGCACAAAAATCAAGAGAATATCAGTAAGTATATTAAGAAAAGCAAGAATATGATGGGTTACAATGTAATGATGTGTCGTATTTATACACGAGCTTCATAGGTACATAGCCCACGAAATATGCCCTCATAAATGCAGGAGAATTAATGTTGTAATAATTTGACAATCAATCTCTCAATAAATGCTATTAAAAGGTTGTTAGAAGTCGTGTGACCGGATTGAGTAACCATCGTCCGTTACGATGTAAACGGCTCTCAGTCTTCTTTAATACCGTGGCTCTGCTCACATCGTAACCGGTATCATGCATATCAAACCGGTAGTGCTGTAAATTGACGTGGGTCTGACTCAACATCATACTCCACGTGTCATGCCACAATTCGTACAACTGTCTTATATGAATTTTACCCTATACAGATAGTCCCCGCACTTTTCGGTGGCAACTTTTCATGCAACGGGAAAGTGGATTTGAATTACCAACCAATCGACACTTCGTGTTCTGGCGGGAAATTTCGAGAAATGCTATCCACATATTTTGATGATCCAATCGTCACCTTAATAAAATGACGACATCCTCCCACCTTTCCACGATTTATGGAAGACCTGCAAAGTAATTATGAGGCGCGCCATTTAATCATCCCTGATCTATCATCCACATGTTGCCGTCGATTGGCATGCAATACCTCATCTTTTCAAACGAAGGCACCGCTTCTTTACTTATAAATACCCACATCAACTCGAAGGTTCAACCATTCCTCTCTCATTTTTATAAAAAAACACCCTCAACTTTCTGACTACTTTCATCCTCTTTATTGCAAACATGACTAATCCTTCCAAGCGCCGCAATACTCATTCTCACAGGAAAAACCCTAGCTCTCAAACAAGAACCCCTTCTCACCAAAATTCTTTGGTTTCTTCTATTATACAGAGGTCATGGTGTTCTACCCATGATCTTCAAAAGACAACCTCCAAGGTCCTAACTGGCGGTAGGGATACCCCGCTGGTGATTTCAAAACCCGAATCACCGTCGAAATATTGCACAGGTGAAAATTACGACTGGGAAACAATTGAGGTCTTAATCCCTTCTAGTGAAGAAATGGTTACTTCTTATAGAGAAGGGTACTCTTATGTTTATACTTACCCCTTTTCCATGAAACACTAGAAGAAATTTGATGGCGTCATACATTCTGCCATCGGTTCAAAGTGTGCATAGCCAAAATGGGTTCTCAAGTCTAGAAAGCAGTCGCGTGCCTCCGGCATTTCGCTTAGAAAGCCCAAGTCAATTTACCCTGGACTATATGATTCACCTTTATTCTCCGTGCAATTTCCGTGATGGAGTCCTTAACTTGCACCGTCGAGGAAGCAAGACTATTTTTTCCAGTCTTGATGATGACCGTGACTGAGGTTGGATGGAAAGATTCATCCTTATTTAGACTGACGATCTTCTTTCCCCCAATAACAACCGCCTGATCCTGTAGCGAGAAAACAAACATCGTAAGTTTGCTTTTACGAAGCCTTTTTTCTTATACATTTCATTTCTTCTTTTAATCGAGTTGAATTCCTTGCCCAGCCACCATGTAGGAGCCTGCGGACATTGACGACCTTGGGACCTGGGTTCAGAAGATCCTCAATGTCTCTACCCCGAAATTCCGGACGTGGAAAAAACTTGCTTTCAATATGAAATGGGCACCTCGCAACCACGGTATGCATCGTAATTCGTATTTCGAATTGCTTCCTTGACTTTTTAACAAAATCATTTTTCCTTTTTGCTAGGTCTTTCCAAATACACCGCTCTTCGTGAAGAGCAAATTGCTGACCCGAAAGTAGTTTCTCACGTGATTGAAAAGGCTCGTGAATGGAAAAGGCAACGAGGTGAATCCTCTGCTAGCCCCCGGATAGGGCAAAATGTTTAAAGAAGAAGACCCCGATCATCCCGACAAAACTCCTCCCAACTTTCCCGACAATGTTTATTTTAGGGTTGATTCTCTCTCTGTGGTAAACCTGGATGATGAAGGTCCTGGGGAAGAACAACCTCTGGAAAGAAGGAGAAATAAAACCTTCATACTTTTCGCTGAAATGGAAATTGCCAGTCATGGCACCGACTACACTACTGCCTTATTTGCCATGGCAAGTTTCGTTGCTTGCCAGCCCCGGTATGCATATTCCGATACCTTTCTCCAACCTCTAGAAAGAAGGAGAAATAAAACCTTCATACTTTTCGCTGAAATGGAAATTTCCAGTCATGGCACCGACTACACTACAGCCTTATTTGCCATGGCAAGTTTCATTGCTTGCCAGCCCCGGTATGCACATTCCGATACCTTTGTCCATCCAATTGCTGAAGTCCCTGGGTCCACTTTCATGCCGACCATGGTCCTAGAAGAAGATAATGAAATTTCCTTTTCCCAGATCGAGTTTCTTCTTCACATAGGGATGAGTTGGTAGATGAATACCCAGCCCCGATAGCTCAGCCTGCAGAATTTCGGACTATAACCTTCCAACTTCCCAACGACTGTCATCTTTGTTTTAAGTCCGTCGGAGTGCCTAACTATATGAAACACGTGGCGTCGGAAAAGGACAGGCAAAACGTTCACTGGGTGTCCTCCGAATGCGTTATCAATAAAGGGATGCATGTTGTAGCCAAGGTATCACTCTTTTCCAATTTGCTCATGCTTTAATTTTTACCGCAAAAACCCCTTTGGACAAATACATCCAACTTCTAGGCCAACTTTCTCTGCTACGATGGGCTCCAATGCATGATTGAAGAAAAGACCGCCTTGAAAACTGAAAGGGACAACGCCGTTCACCGGCTAACAGTTGCACGATGAGCTGTGCGGAAAACTTAAGCTCTTGGAGGAAGAAAATGAGGCTTATAGGCAGCATACTACATTACACAAGGACCGAGCTGGGGATTGGCTGGAAAAGTGGAATGAGGCTTCAAACACTATGTCAATTATGACTTTGCGACTTTCCATCTTTGAAGCTGATGTGGATTCCTTCTCCGATCATCTCCAAATTAAAGAATCAGAGATAGAAGTTCTGAAGAAAGAGATCGAATCCTTGAGGTCCCATCTTTCTGCTTCAGCTTTTCAAAATGAGAGACAATGGGAAGAGATTATTGAGTTGACCTGGGACAACAAACTCCTTCATGCCGCCGGTGCTAAGCTTACTCAGGACGTTAGGATGAGTTCCATGCCACCATCGACAAGTACACTATGGCCATGATCAAGAATGGTTACATGATGTTCTGAAAGACTTTTGAGGCAGTGAAAATCAGGCTCATAAGCATTGACGAGGAAATTGTCAAGGCCCAATAATTAGAATTGGCCTCTGCCGGTAGCCCCGATGGCTCCCTGCCCATGGAATAAGATAATGCTTTATCTGGGGGAGGGGGGCGGAGATGACGAAGTCCTCACAGAAACTGAAGATTCTCACTCCCAAGAGAATTTGCCTTCTGCCTGTGACAATGTACCCAGTGCATCAACCTCAGATCAACCCCTATTTCACAGAGTATATTATAAGTACCAAAAACACCACCAAGAACACCCCAACGGACTATGGAGCGGACATGCCGTAACCTTTCGCGCAAGTTTTTATTTCAGTTTTTTGTTTTGTTATTGGGACGCTTTTGGGCCTAGTTAGTAACTTTTGTATCCTGACTGGTTTCAATCCGTAAAACATGAATGACTGAATGGTTTCCCTTTTTGCAATTTTGCTCCAAGTTTCATTCATTATTTATTTTCATAAGCAAGCATTAGTTTCAAACTTTATTACTTTGCTTTATGAACCAAAATCTATTTTATTAAGTTCACCTTATCGGTTAGGACTTGAAGCTTAAAAACTTTCCAATAACCTTAATTAAGCTCTACAGATGTGTTTTCTTTTCATCCTTGATTGGGGCTTCTTATGGCCTCCTAAGTTAGTTCTGGACTTAACTTGTTTCCGAACAACTTAAAAACTCCGTTACTTCTTATACCCGGAGCCTTAACTTTTCTATTAAGATTTTAATAAGAGGGCTCTTATTTTTAATAGTGTTGTAGAATAGGACATCTCCCGTTCATTATGTCACGAAATTTTCGATATGTTTAATATAATAACATACATTTTATGCTCGTGATGCCAAAAATTTGTTAATCATAAAAGGAATTTTTCATTGATTCGTTTGAATTACAAATGTGAAGACAATTGTAATAATAATCTGACTACTATATAGTGTGGTCAGTCCGGTTACATATATGCTGAATATCCGGGAAGTCCTTAGTATTCAAAATTTTAAATTCACTCCATTTCGGGTGTATGGCCCCCCAATACTCGAGACTTTATGCTATGAAGACTTGAATACTGGATAGACTTCTTAGATAGTAATATTAATAACATGATTATATCATGGTGCTGCCTCATTAAAAATCTTGCCAGAAAAACCTAATAGGGACAAAAATCGCTCAAAGGGAAAAGAGTGCAACGCATGCTTTGACTTACTACACACAATACTTCTTCAAGTGACTCACATTCCAATTGCTAAGAAGTATATTCCTCTGTTGGTTTGCAAGTTGATAAGCTCCTTTACTGGTGATGCCAGTTACAGTATATGGTCCTTCCTAATTTGCTCCTAGCTTCCAGCATTATGTTTCCGGGTACTCTGGCTGACTCTCTAGAGCACCAAGTCCCCGAGTTTTAAGTGTCAGAGTTTTGTGCGCCGGTTGTAGTAACGCTCCATTCTCTACTTCTGGGCCACCATTCGAACGTATGCCAACTCTCAATGTTCCTCAAGAAAATCTAGGTGTAAGAATATTGATTCTACATTTGAATCCTCCTCAGCCCGGAGGTATCTCAGGCTGGGAGTTTCATCTTCCACCGGGATCAAGGCTTCTGCACCATAGACCAGGGAAAAAAAGTTTATCTGGTACTCATTTTTGCCGTAGTTTGATACACCCATAAAATCTCCGGTAGCATAGACAGTCAGTTTCCTTTCGCAACCTCCAATTTCTTATTCAAATTTTGGATTATGGTCTTGTTTGTTTACTCTACTTGTCCGTTTGTACTGGGATGATAGAGAGTAGAGGTGATCAGCTTGATGTTTAATTCATCAAGGAAATTTTTTACCTTGGCACCGATGAAATTCTGGCCATTATCACAAGCTATCTCCTTAGGGATGCCTAAACGACAAATAATATGTTAGTCAGATGAGATCCTTCACCTCTTTCTCCCATATATTTACATAAGTTGCAACTTTAATATATTTATAAAAATAGTCAGTCATAAAATAATTTGAGACACATGTCCTAGAGCAGCTGACAAGGGTCCGGCGATGTCCATCCCCCACTTCATAAATGGTCACGGAGATACTATCGGATGCAACTTCTCTTCCGATTGGTGTAATAGTTGTGCATGGCGCTGACACTTATCGCATTTCCATACGAACACCTTCGTATCCTCCTCGATCTGGGGCAAATATTAACCGGCCCTTATGAACTTCCTCATTAGGGATTCCGCTCCTCAATGATTTCCACAGATGCCTTCATGACTTCTCTCATCACATAATCTACTTCATCGGGGCCCACACACCGGGATAAGGAACCATAAAAATACCTACGGTAGAGTTTTCCATCTACGACACTATACCGGGCCACCTTGGTCCTCAAAGCTCTAGATGCTCTCGGGTGCTCCAGGAGATTTTCGTTCATGAGATAATTCAAGAACTCATTCCTCCAGTCCTAAGTTAGGCTAGTTGAATTTACTTGGTCATATCCAACAGGATCCAACGCCGAATGCAACAACTGAACAATTGTCTCGGTTTTAAAGCCTTCGGACTCCATGCTGGAGCCTAAGTTTGCTAGTACATCCGCCTCTATGTTTTTCTCACGAGGTATATGTACCACCGTCCACTCTTACAAATGGGACAATAACTTTAAAGCTTTTTCGAGATATCTTGACATCCCCTCTTCTTTGGCCTCGAACACTCTGTGGACTTGGTTTACTATCAACAACGAGTCGCATTTGACTTTAATGATTTATGAACTCAATCATTAAGCTAGTTCTAAACCTGCAATCAAAGCCTCATACTTTGCTTCATTATTAGTCAACGGAACACTATGTATATCTTGTCTTAAATCTTCACCGACGGAAGTTCGTAATACAACCACCAAGCCAGTCCCCTTGACATTTGAGGCACCATCTGTATAAAATGTCCAGATCCCGGGAGCACTCCCCGAGACTAAGATAGCCTCTTTTTCCGCCTGTGGGGTTACCCCCAAGCTAAAGTCGACCACAAAGTCTGCAAGGACTTGCGACTTTATTACAGTCCGGGGTCTATATTCAATATCAAATTCACTTAACTCTACCGCCATTTAGCCAAGTGCCCAGATAATTCGGTGTTATGCAATTCATTTTTAAAGGAAAAGTTACTACGGCAATAGGGTGGCATTGAAAATAAGGTCAAAGCTTTCGTGACGATATTACCAAGGCAAAAGCCAATTCTTTCAAGTAACAGGTATTGGGTCTAGGCCCTTGACATTACTCTACTTACGTAATAAACAGAAATTACGTACCTTTTTCCTTATGTACCAGTACTACACTTATCACTACCCACGAGACTGCTAAATATATCAGTACTTCTTCTCTGTCTTTTGACTTTGACTTGAGCGGAGGACTGGATAAGTAAGTCTTCAGGTTCCTTCGGGCCTGCTGGCACTCGGGTGTCCATATAAAGTCATACTTCTTCTTTAGAAGTGAGAAGAACCTATGACATTTTTCTGAGGACCGGGATATAAATCTGCTTAAGGCCGCCACACAACCGGTCAACCGTTACACTACTTTGACATCTTCTAGTACATCTGATATATCTTCAATAACCTTTATTTTATCAGGGTTTATCTTGCTCCCTCTCTGGGAAATTAAGAAACCCAAAATTTATCGTAACCGACCCTAAAGGCACACTTCTCAAGATAAAACTTCATATTTACTTCCTCAGTACCTCAAAGGTTTTCTGCAAATGACTTAAATAGTCTTATGCACGAAGACTTTTAACAAGCATATCGTCTATATATACTTCCATTATTTTACCTATTTTCTTTTCAAATATTTTATTTACTAACATTTGATACGTGGCCCCGATATTGTTTAGTCCAAAAGGCACAACGTTATAACAATAAGTACCAAAAATAGTTTTAAAAATGTTTTTTCTTGGTCTTCCGGGTGCATCCTTATTTGGTTATACCGGAAATACGTATCGAAAAATCTCATTATCTTATGTACGGTCGTAGCATCAATCATTTGATCAATGTTCTATAGCGGAAACGAGTCTTTAGGGCATGCCTTATTTAAATCTTTGTAATCAATGCACATTCTAAATTTATTTCCCTTTTTAGGTACCACTACTACGTTTTCTAACCAATCCGGTATTTTACCTCCCGGATCGATCTTATATTGAGTAACCTAGCTACCATTTCCTTAACAAACATGTTACGGAGTTTGACTATCGATCGTTTCTTCTATCGTATTGGAAGGAAACAGAGATCCAGGCCCAACTTATGAGTTGTGACTTCTGGAGAAATGTCTGTCATATCTTCATGAGACCATTCAAAGCAATCACTGTTAGATATAAGATATCTAAAGAAATAAATTTCTGAGCTCCGGGGTAAACCCGGTGCCCAAGTATACCTTTTATCAGGAGTTTCCACATGTAGTGCAATTTGTTCCAACTCCTCTATAGTGGACTTAGTGGCATCCGATTCATCCGGTACCTAAAAGTATATGAGTACTTGATATCGGACCGAAAACTCTTCCTATGGATAGGCTGCTACTAATTCCACTAGCGGGACTTGGTGAACCTTTTCGGGTACCGACTCCGCTTTCTGTAATTACTATTTAGGGTCTACTTCTGGTTCCTCTATGGAAAATATTTTCCTAGTAGTAGGTTGTTCACCCTGAATTTGCAGAATTCCTTTCGGTGTCAGAAATTTCACCAAAAGATGCAAGATTAATGGGACCGCCTTCATATTATGGATCCACAATCTTTCAAATATTGTGTTGTACCTCATATCCCTATCGAGGACGTAAAACCTTGTCATATTGACAACCCTCATGGCGTCCATCGGTAGATCTACTTCCCCATTCGTGGTTTCACTTGACATGTTGAAATTAGAAAGAGTTCTTGCAACCAGAACTATTTTATCCGCCATAATAAACTATTCCACCACCTTCAGTCTTATTATGTTAGTTGAGCTTCCGGGATCAACTAGAACCCTTTTGACCTAGAAGCAATCAATAGGTACCGTGACTACCAGTGTATTTTTATGAGGAAATATTACATTAACATCATTTTCAGTGAACGTGATAGTGTGTTCATCGGGAATCTCACAAAACCTCTTTTTCTGGGTCACAAAGATTTTCATTTTTTTAGCCGTCGTGAACGATGTAGCGGCAATTATTGATCCATCATAAATCATGTTTATAACATGAGGAGGCGTAGCCGGGTTAGACTTTCCTTCTGCAGGTGGTCCTCGCTCATAATTGTTCCAAGCTCTCTCACTCAGATACTCATGGAGATAGCCCTTGCTTAGCATTCTTGCCACCTTCTCTTGTAGATGCCTACAATCCACCGTTTTATATCCGTGAGTGTCATGGAAATCGCATCAGATGAACTGGTCTCTTTTACTTGGATCTGATTGCATTAGCTTCGGAGGTCGAGACGCTCAATGCGTCCTTAATACCGCCACCATCTGATCTTCGACGATGCTAAAATTATATTCGGATAACTTAGGATACCCAGTACCCTTGGATGAGCTATTTTTCTCAGAATTCCCCGATCCCTGATTGTTTTGTCCAAAACCTCCTTTGCAATTTGATTTGTCATAATAGCAGAAACCTTATCCCCCTAATTGATTTCCAATAGGAGGATAAGGTTGATATCGGTTCTTTAAGGAATTCCATTTCTCCGCTTTTGCGAAGATACTACCGGCCTTAGCTCCAAGCATATCACCCTCAATCTGGATCTTGGACTCATACCAGTTGCGTACGTCCTCCCAAGTGGTTGCTTGGAACTCCAATAGATTTTCTTTGAGCTTTCGGAAAGCATCCGAGCCCGTTGGATTCAACCCTTTCGTGAAAGCCTCTATAGCCCATTCGTCTGGGACCGTTGACAACAACATCCACTCCTTTTAGAACCGTGTAACAAAGTCTTTAAGGAGTTCTGATTTTCCTTGCGCAATGTCGAAGATATCTGCCTTGCATAGTTTTAACTTTTTAATCAGAATTGATTCTATCTCATGTTCTCATAGATCGTTCCCTTTTATGGCCATAGTATAGGCCATGATATGCTCCTGGGGATCAGTAGTTCCGTCATAACTGGCCACAAAAGGCATTTTGAACCTTTTAGGTATTAACTCAGACGCAGCCTCTGGCTTATACACCAACTGAATATATCTCTTTGCATCCGGACAATAAACCATGGGTGGGCCCCCAGGTATTTGGCTAAACTGTCGCCAAAACTCCTGGGTAGTTTCTCTGTATTGGTATCAACTTTGCTAGTCATGTCCTTCATGAATTTCAAGACTTTCTCCTGGAATGAATTTTCAGGAACCTCGCTCTCCGAGCCACCATTTGCAAATCTGCAAATCTATAATATTATCTATACTTCTCTACCTGTAGTCCAATAATATTATCTATATTTTCCCAAAGCCAATTCATATTCTAATGCCCAAAACCCATTAACTCAATTCAAGTCCAAGATAGATGTTTTAAAGTCCAAAAATAACTAATCCTGTGAACTCAACTTAAAAATATTAATTTAAGTCTATAAGTTGTAACCATAATAAAGGTTCCAATAATGTAACGTAGTTTATATTACAAATATATACATACATAATAATTTAAAGGAGAAAATTTTAGGCTAGTGGGCCTACCTGTCCACCTGTTGACTATTTTCACCCATAGCTGGGCCTTCACGCAACCCTCACGCGACTCTATAAAAAATTATGCAGTTGGGCCGTAGCCCAACTAGGCTGAATACGCAATATGAATCTGTCTTCGGCTGAATAAAGTATGGGCTCATCTCGCAGTGATGTGGCAGGAATAAACAAAGGGGTAACAAGAGGCCCAAGTTAGAAGGTGTCTAATATGTATCACATAATTAGTATGAAATAAACATACACACAATAGGAAACAACATATTTAAGGACCAAGTCAAACTACATAAGCAGTAATTGAACAATACGCCATATGTGAGGAAAATAAACGAACACGCCAGGCCCAATAACTGATATTCAAACAGAAGGATAAAGGAATGATAATACCACATAGATGGCCTAAGCCCAATCATTTTAAATGAAGAGGAAGAAAAGATATAAAATGGTGTCATAAATGGGCTAGGCCCAGCATGTTCATGCAACAGTCCTCACATACCCCCTGATATATTGAATATATGTGCAACACGATATATATCACAGTGTATATCATAATCAAAACAAACCAAGAGGATGAAGAAGAACAGACAAGAGTTATACATAATGTTTAGATCCCCGCAACACTTGTATACCTCTATAATTTCAGATTTAAACCTGCCCAACTTTTTTCTTGACATGTAGGATACTAGTTAACACAAACAACCAAAACAGTGATATCACCACTTTTGCATCATATTATGCCAAGTTTTTCCAGTTACAACCTCATGTCACATATGTTCGCACTCAAATAACAAGCAAGGTCATTTCAACTCAAAACAGACAATCATAGCAACATCAGTAGATCAATCCAGCAATTACGACTAGCAACAGATGACTGAACCAAACTTGAAGCTCTACTTAGGCTAAATCACATCATGCTGACAAAGGTTCTTGACTATAGCAGTTGAAAGGAGGTAGCAAAAGGCATGGTTTGGACACTAAACACGGCAGAACATGCATGTTCATTTTTAACAGACTGATGTAGTCTAATATCCAGTAATATCTTAGTATGCATGATATCGTTCAACCCTGACCTTAACCAGTAATCCCATGAGCGCATCTACATCTACAGAATAAAGAGCCTCAACTCTCAAAATCTCATCTTTAACCAAACGTTCAAATAAGTAATCTAGTTCTAAAAAATTAAACATGAGTATGCAACAAGAGGGATTGCCATCCACATAACACACAAACACAACACCATATTTCAGTCTCTGGACTCTTAATTTAGATTAGGTCCCAAGCAAACTAAACAACAAACTTTAAACCAACATAAATATATGGCATGACATGATTGTGAGCTATTAATACTTAAACATGTGATTCAGAAGAATGAAACATGATTCATGTAGACAAGACAAATCTTAAGTGGCATGCAAGGTATTCAATTTAAGATTAGCATCTAGAAGTCCTAAGCTAGATAGGTAGTGACTCATACACGCCTTTAGAGAGGACTTCACATGTTTTGACTTAAGCTAAAATGCAAACAAAGTGATCTAATAGAGCTTAGGCCTATGTGAATGAAACCATGGCATAGTAGTGTATGACACTAGAGCTAACAGGCATGAAATCCACTACACGTGAACAAACAGACCATCCTCTTGGGCACTAAATTAACAAGGTATATGGACTGAGTTTAGGCAGTGATATAGCATAAACTAATAAACCAGTATGACCTCGGAATCAGACCAAAGAAACTCAAGGGATCACTTATCATTAAAAGAAACTCAGATTCTAGGGGAGGGAGCAGGTAATGGCACAAGGTATGGATTCCAAGGATCATTTAAACCAAACCATATGGGACCCTTAGTCTAAATCAACTGGTACATGTATGGTTAGGCAGAACGCAAGTCAAAACAAGTTCATAAGACACAGTTTAAACTCAGCTTTAGCAAGCAGATAACACAGGTTGAACATTATGAGAATTAGGCAAGGATTGCAATCCATATTTCCCTAAATACCAGACTTAGATTAAGTTAAACCTAGATAGGACATTGAATTGTTAACTTAAACAAAGAACTTTCATTTAACATTACCAATCATACCAAACATGAATCATTTTAAGTTCAAACACATTCTCACTTATCCTAAATGGTCTATGAGAATTCACAAGACACCATTACAGATATTAGTCAAAACCAGACCCTCATACAGTCATCTTAGGGTGGTTGTAGCCTATATAAATTGATATGACAATCTCTATGATCAACCTAGAGTCTGTAGGTCCCTTCCCAAATCTTGTTAAACTCATTTCATACCATGTCTAACATTATATGCTTCATTTAACTAACCGGTATACAAGTTAATGTCTATATTCATTTTAAGCCATGAATCAAATAAACCATGAAAGCTAAGTATCCCTATCTCTTTTAAACACAACAATCCAGTAATATACATTTAAGCCATAGTTATTTCCAGTTAAACAATTTTTTTAGGCTAGTTACTAATGTATTTGAATTCATTGTTAGGCTTAGATTAGCATCAAATGATACAATAAACACACAATGACACTAATTCACTAAACATGATTCAAGAGTCAATTTACACATTAAACAATCCACATGATAATAACAATCCAACAAACAGTCATAACACTTCAAAATAAATCTATCTATACCATCATACACTAGATTAAACTAAAATAGACAAGAATTTAAATAAGGATCGAAAGGTCGAAGGAGAGCTCGTCTTCACTCCAGGGACCTCAAACTCACAAATCACATGAAAAAGAAAGGTTTTAGTAGTGAAAGGACTAATTAAGCTAGGTATGGGTTCCGCCAAAGGGCTGGATACCAACTTAAGCAATAACTAGTCGAATATAACTTGAAAATGACTCTTAACAATGTAAAACTCAGAAATTCAAGTTCGGGCCGTTTTAAACTTATTCAAAATAAAGAGAAGAGGTTAGTATTTATAGGGTGTCGAAATCCTAGAAAACCCAGCGACAATCGATGTGGGAGAACTTGGTTTTGGGGGGAAATTTCACTCCAATAGTTCTTCAACCAATCGATATCGAGAGTTTGAAATCAAAAGAAACAAATTTCAATTAAAAACTCACAGAAAAGCAAGAGGACAACAGAGAGGGGCGACCTCATCTTGGGGGTATGGGGGGGGGGGGGGTAATGGTAGCGTCTGGTGAGACCTTGCCTTGTTTGGACGAACCATCGACTGTAAAAGGGGCATGGGCTCTACTCTTTGCCATTTTTGGCAATTGTGGATGAAGACACTCAACGGCTAGGGTTTTCTCTTTGACCCCAAATTGTGAAAAGAGAAAAGGGGAAAGGATTTGGGCTTCCTCTTACGCGTATCACACGAGGCCTGTGTTGGGCCTGAGCCATTTTGGCTTGGGCTCCGCCGTTTTAAAAATAAAAGGGGAGGGCCAACCATGTTTTAAATTAACCGAAGACCAAAACATTTCAAATATAGCCAAATTAGACTAATAGCCTTAATTTAGGCCTAATTTTGACACTAATTTGAATTCATGCACAAGTCGCTTTAATTTTAAAATATGAATAGAAATTGAGATGTAATTCCCTTATCATATTTAATTAGACAATTTCCCGACTTTGACGGAGTGGGATATTAATTCTTTAATTTTGAGAATTTTATAAAAATAATTACATTTTTAATTGTCGGTTAAAATTCATAGTTATGATTAATGGTTAAAATTATGTAAAATTGAGACATGATATACAATATATATACCAAGCGATATTTTGTCAAATGAAATGATAAAATACTCCCGAAATAATTTGTAAAATCACATTCGTCTTGTTTTGGCCCCTGACATTACTCTACTTATATAGTAAACAAGAAATTACGTACATTTCTCTTCCCGTACCAGAATTGCACTTACCGCTACTTTCGAGACAATGAGATATATGAGAAGTTGTTCTCCGTTCTTTGGCTTTGACATAAGAGGAGGACTGGACATTTAAGCTTTCAAGTCTTGTAGGATCTACTGACATTCAGGCATCCATACAAAGTCATTCTTCTTTTTTAGAAGTGAGAAGAACTTGTGGCATATTTTTGATGATCAGGAGATAAACTTGCTTAGAGCTATCACTCGCCCCGTCAGTCGTTGTACCGCTTTTACATCTTCTAGCGTATCCAGTATATCTTTAATGGTCTTTATTTTGTCGGAGTTTATCTCAATTCCTCTTTGAGAAATCAAGAAACCCAAGAATTTTCCAGAGCATATCCCGAAGGCACATTTCTTGGGGTTGAGCTTCATCTTATACTTTCACAACAACTCAAATGTTTTCTGCAAATGACTTAAATGGTCCTATGCACGAAGACACTTAACAAGCATATCATCTTTATAAACTTCCATAGTTTTTCCTATTTATTTTTCAAACGTCTTATTTACTAACCTTTGATAAGTAGCCCGACATTTTTTAATCTGAAAGGCATAACATTATAACAATAAGTGCTAAAAGTAGTTAAAAAAGATGTTTTCTCTTAGTCTTCTGGGTGCATCCTTATTTGGTTATACCCTGAATACGCATCGAGGAAACTCATTATCTTGTGTACATCCGTAGAATTAATCATTTGATCTATGTTCGGTAATGGGAAGGAATCTTTTGGGAAAGCTTTGTTTAAATCTTTATAGTCAATACACATTCTAAATTTGTTTCCCTTTTTTAGGAACTACGACTATGTTTGCTAGCTAATCTAGATATTTTGCCTCCCAGATTTGTTGGCGTCTGACTCGTCCGGGACCTAAAAATATCTAGGCACCTGGAACTAGTCTGAAAACTCTTATTCCGTATAGGTTGATTCTATTTTTGATGGCGAAACCTGGTGGACATCTTGTGATGTGGGCTCAATTTCCTTTAATTGCTATTTAGGATCTGTCGCTACCTTCGGTTCCTCTATGGTATACACTGGCAGTGGGTTGTTCTCCCTTAATTTATTGGATCCATTCTAATGTCAAAAATTTCACCAATAGATGTAATGTTGATAGGACTATCTTCATATCGTGTATCCATGGCTTCCCGAAGATAGCATATATCTCATGTCACCATCAATGACATAAAATTTAGTCATCTTTATGACTCCCATAGCATCCATCGGTAGATCGATTTCACCCTTACTGATTTCATTGGACATATTAAAACCTGAAAGAGTCCCGGCAGCCGGAATGATTTTGTCTTCTATATTCATTTCTTCAATGAGTTTTAGCCGGATAATATTAGCAGAGCTTCCTGGATAGATCAAAACTCTCTTCACTTGGAAGCAATCAATATGTATTGTAATGACAAATACATCATCATAGGAGAAAGTTATACCGATAGTGTTTCTTCAATGAGAGTAATAGTATGTTCATCTGGTATCTCCCGGAATATCTTCTCCCGGGTTACCGAAATTTTTATTTTCTTAGCCGCAGTAAAGGATGTAGCGGCAATCATTGACCCACCAAAGATCATGTTTATCACATGGGGTGGTGCAACCATATTGGATTTGTCCTCAGTGGGAGATCCCCGCTCGTAGTTATTATGAGCCCTTTCGCTAAAATATTCTTAAAGTTGGCCCTTGCTTAATATTCCTGCCACCTCTTCTCGTAGATGTCTACAATCTGCAGTTTTGTGTCCGTGTGTGCCATAAAAATCACACCACAAAGACTGATATATTTTGTTTGATGCTAAAGTTGTATTCAGATACTTATGGGTACCCAGGAATCTTTGTGAAAGAGTTGGACGAATTTCCTTTATCGAAATTCACCAATCCCTGGTTGATAAGGTTGGAAGCGGTACTTCGAAGAGTTTCGGTCTGTCCTAGCTCCTTTGTCTGATTTCCAAAAAATGCTCTTGGCCTGAGTCCCCAACAAATCATCTTCTATCCGAATCTTGGATTTATAACGGTTGTGTACATCTTCCCAGGTTATGGCCTGGAATTTCAAAGGATTTTCCTTGAGCTTTCTGGAAGCATCCGAACTCAAAGGATTCAAACCCTATGTGTAAACCATGCAGCCCATTCATCCAAAACTAAGGGTAGCAGCATTCACTCCTTCTGGAACCGTGAAACAAAGTCTTTAAAGAGTTATGTTTCTCCATGCGTGATACGAAAGATATCGGTCTTTCTCATCTTCACCTTCCTTACCCCCGCATTAGCCTTTATGAACATGTTAGCAAGCATGGCGAATGACCCAATTGAGTGCTCATGGAAGAGTGAATGCCATGTCAAGGCTTCCTTAGCTAGTGTTTCAACAAACTTTTTGATCCGAACTGTATCCATTTCGTGTTCTTTTAGATAATTCCCTTTGATTGCAGTGGTATAAGCCGTTATGTGCTCATGTGGATCCATAGTTTCATAATATTTGGGTATGGATGACATTTTGAACCTTTCGAAGATCTGTTCGGGCGCAACCTCTAGCTTATACACCAACTGAATATATATTCTCGCAACTAGTCTTTCTATCACAGGAGGAGCCCCGATATTTGATTTAACCGGTGTTGGAACTCCTTGAAATTTTTCTCTCCCTTTTCTGCGTTGGTATCTACTTTGTTTGTCATGTCCTTCATAAATTTTTAACCTTGCTGTTGTAATGGATTTTCAGGAACAATTTCGCTTGTTGGAGTATCATCAAGTCTTGGCTACTTTGTGGTATTGTTGCGGCCGTTGGAGTATTGTTAGCATTTTTTGACACAAACTTAGAGAAAAACTACATCAGGTGGTCCAACTGTCCATTTATCGCGACTTTCTGTGCCCTCAGATTTTGTATGACTTCCTCGGGTGTCTCGTCATTGGAAATGTCTTCCTCTTGGGTCTTTCAGCCTCTGGAGGTGGCTCCACCTGCACCCATCAGATCTTCCGGTACCTAATCTTATATCAGTAGGCCATCGGGTTCGATTGGGGGATTGTTATTTATCCCCGGTATTGTGGTTACCTCAGAGTTCTTCTACTCCTACCATCTATTTGTTTTGAATAAAAAACAAGACTCAAAGAAAAACTTATATTAGTAATGAGGGGTCATTTGTGACACCACAATTGTCCAGGCCCCACGGTGGGCGCCAAACTATTTATCCATAAAACGGTACAATTGAATTTGTATACGTGGTCAAAGACATGTGGATCTCAAGTGACTGATCTGGTTAGATTATTAGACAAAATGCAGTGCAAATAAATAATATTAAGGCAAAGTAAATAAACAATTAACATGAGCCTTATGTTACCTTATTGGCAAAGCCTCTGTGATTAGTATGAAAGCATAAGGATCGAGAACAATATTAATAAGTATATTGTAGTAACTTGCATATGATTATTTACGATGGAACAATGTGTTCTATTTATACATGAGCTCACGGGTACACTTCCCACGATATATGCCCTTATTAATACAAGAGAATGAATGATGTGATAATGAGTATTTAGTGTATCTATAAATGCCATTAATGCTCCGTTGGAAGGTGTGATATCAGACTAGTAATGATCATTCGTTGAAATTCAAACCGTTCACACGACCTTCTCAATCACCGGTACCTTACGTCCTTACAATGCCCCCGGTCCTGCTTATATTCTACTATAGCTCCATAGGCTGACATGGACCCGACTCATCAATATCTGCCACGTGTCACGACATAATTTTCCCAGCTGTATTATACGAATTTTGCGCTATACAATACTCGAAGAAAACGTAAACACTAAAGGTTCATTTGGTTGTTGGTTAAAGACTTAGAGTTATGCAGGTATTATTAGCTATACATGCAGGGCCGTCTCAACAAGATTGGGGGCCTAAAATCAAACTTCAGAAAGAGGCCCTAAAATCTTTTAAAAAAAGGCAAATTAGAATTATAAAACATGACTCAAGTATTTGATAAATTGATATAATAATATAGAAATAGTGTTGCACTGCTTCAATATAATCATTGCTTGTTGCAATGCTTGAAATTTTGAAGAAGACACTAAAGGCTCAAGAATTTGATAAATTGATATAATGATAGCGAAATAGTATTGCACTGCTTCAACATAATCATTGCTTATTGCAATGCTTGAAATTTTGAAGAAGACACTAAAAAATAAATTTTGATCTTTTATAACTTGTAAGCAACAGTATTTTTGCAGCCATTTGAGAGTATATAGAATATTGAGAATGAGAATAGTGAAAGTAATAATATTGACTCACGTTAGTTGTTAGGATATAAATGAAGCAATAAAAAGATACCTAAACCTAATTACCCAGGTAAGGAAATAATTTCATAATAGTTACAATGGTCCCCACATTAAAAGGAAAAAAAGTTATTACACTTTTTTCCAAAAAATTCTCTTCAAATTTAACAACACAATTATTTATATATATATATTTCTTATTTAAGAAAAAATGGGGACCCCCAAAAGTTGGGCCCAAGCCATTGCTTCAGTTGCTTCATACTTTAGTCAGTCCTATATACATGGATTAGTTATACAGAGATCAGTTACGCATGAATTATTTTTTTGATCTTTGGTTTGTTCAATTAGAAATTAATATATAATTATATAATTTGTAAAATAAAATATTCATTTATAATTACATCCTCGGGCCTTCTTTAGCTTTGTATTGTATGGATTAGTTATGTAGAGATCAATTATGCATGGATTAGTTCTTTGAATGTTTGGTTTGTTTAATTAGAAATTAATACGTATTATATAAATTCTAAAATAAAATATTCATTTACAATTAAACCCTTGGCCTTCTTTAGCTTTGCATTTTTTCTTTTCGCATTTAGACAAGAACTTTGGTTTTAAGAGTATAAACTTTCTCATCATATAGTTGACCTGATGTCAACTTGTGGGCAGATGTCATTCCTTATGTTTGGTGTTCCCATTCTCTAGTAACTTCTTCTGTTCACCTTGTTCTAATTTAATTATAATACAATTTTAGGAACATAGCTCAAGCACCGCCAGTGAAAGATGAAAAATAGGTAACTACATCCAATAGAACGTTGAAATCACAATAAAAACTAATCCTATGCCCTCATGCTACAAGGATAGATCGCAGACCCGGCAGAAATAGATATCCATCTTAATTTCAAAGAACAAGCAATCACTTTCTGATTGTGTATAGAAATCTATTAGGCACCCCTTAGGGCGTGTTCGGTAAGCCGAATTTTTTTTTTCCGGAAAAATAAGTGATTTTTTTTTTTTATATTCGGTAGATAAGAAAAACATTTATTCTAAGAGTATTTATGTAGGTCTAGACAAACATTTTACTTATAAGTAATTATTAATATAAAGAATACCACTCGAAGAGATAAAAAATTGTTGATGTTGGATCATGAAATATTTATCTTGACAAGAATTTATCTACATAGTAAAATATGTATCACAAGCACTAAATGCTATAGCTCTCTAGTTGGACAATCTTAGTTTAGTTTGAGAAGTCAAGGAGGCACGAAAAGCTATCAAAGAGTCTATTTGACCGACCGAAATCAAGTGGGAGATGGAGGTGGGGTAGGGGTAGGGGGTGGTGGAGATGGGGGGCAACAAGGTGGGGGTGAAGATATATAAGATGTGTTGGAGGGTGGAGATGACACAATCAAAGTGAAGTGACATTGATAAAACTTAGGAAAAAACTTATTTTCCTAAAGATTGACCAACTGAATATATAAAAATTGGAAAACATCTCCTAATTGAACACACCCTTAGATTCAATAATAGATATCAAATACAGAGCAAACAACGAACAAGAATTACCAATAAGCTGAAAACAGAATCAATCCGAGCCAAATAGAGCATTTAAGTGTGGAGTGCGCACGTAATCTTCTTATTTAATTATTTTAATTTGTGTATTAAATTTATATTCTATCATGCATAAAATAATATAATATATAATATAGATTAAAGTGACACTACTTCAATGAGATATTTTACAAGAAGTCGAGCTAAAGACATTCAAGCATTGCAAGCTTTATAGATGAATATGAAATCTTTGGAAGATAACAACATTGAAGACTTGAAGATATTTAATATATTAAGTGTCTTTTTATTTTAATTAGCTTGTAATTTTAGTGAAGGGCAATTGGGTCTTTCTTTACTACTTTTAGCCCTTAGTATAAATAATATAATATTTGAGTTTCATAACTAGTTTTTGGACATATAAAAATTGCATCTCTCGTGAAAGTTTGGAAATCCCTTGTTGAATTTCAACACTTTGTCATAGGATTTGCGAGTAAGGTTGCTACCTTCTTGAGGATTCTAATAGATCATGTGCTTTTTGATTCCTAATTAAGTAGTGTATGATTAGTTTCTCCATTACATCTTTTAATTGTTTGAATTTAATTGTGTCTATCTTTCTTTAATTTTTATCTTTCAATTTTATCTTGTTCCACATCAAATTGGTATTCAGAGCTTTAGGATTATTGAGTATTCTTATACGCAATTACTTCATTGATTTTGAATCATAAAAAAAAGAAGAGAAAATCTGGAAAAAAATGAAAGATACCAAAAAAAAAAGAAAAAGACGAGCTTTGTTGATTCGAAATCATTAATTAGAAATTAAATTTTATTGGGTGTTTTGTTGCTGAGTGAAGCAAGAAATGAAAGAGAAAATCCAAAAAAACTCCATGACCACCATTAATGGAGGTTGAGAAAAAAACTTTAAAATTGGGTTTGTTAAAATTCTTGATTGTTGATCAAATTGATTATTGGGTTTTCGTTATAATGATGTTGTGAAGCTATGGTTAAAATTTTGAGTCATTTGGTAAAGATTTGATGTGGTTTTGATCAAAATCTTTGAGCCAAAAACTTGAAGAAGCTGGGAAGAAGAAGAAGACTTCAAAAAAAATTCAAAAATAGCCAAAATCAGCCATTTTCAACTTTATTTTCTTGTTTTTTCTTGTTAATTCTAGCTAATTTACTTTAAGTATTAGTTCATACTTAATGTTAAACTAGTTCTTATCCGTTTAGTTTTCTTTGTGTCAATTTGTTTCTTGCTTTTTTTGTTTCTTTTGTTTTGTTGTATATTTATTTGTTTTCTTGTCCATTAGTTTTTAATTATCTTTCTTGATTAACATAAACTCAACTCCATTCCCAAGAAGTTGTACCACTTGTGAAATATTGGAACAGTGTTAATTTTTAACCTTAGGTTATTCAAGAGTGATAAAAGGCAAAAGTGAAGTGAGTTCATTTGAGAGTAGGGCTGGCAATGGATTGGAGGTGGATCGGGTGGAGCTCAATCCGCCTTCACCCGCCAACGATCCATCCACCACCCGACCCATCCATTACCTTATTTTTTTTAATCCACATCCGATTCACCCATCATCCACGGGTGGATCGGGTGCTTCGCGAATAGAAGCGACGAAGACTTATGAAAATTGGTCGATACTCAAGTCTTGTAGGTAATTTATGACAGTTAATAAATATGTCAGTTCAAATTTCACAAAAAGGAACTTTACTTTATTCATTTTATCGGAAGTAGAGAATTGTACGGATTAATTCGAGAATGACAGGGTCTGATAAACCCACAAAATTGCATTTGACTATATCAACTGTTAAGATAAAATAAATATCATCAATTCTCCTAGTACTGTGACTTCATATTTTTATGTGAAAACGATCAACATTTGTTTTTTCCCTTTCTTATGTTGTTCAATGTACGTTTTACTTGATCAAACTTAGAGTGTTATAATTAGCAGATAAAAATATAATTTGTTCAATCTGTTTAAATTTGGACGAGTTAGCGACCCACATATTTCTTAACTCAAGTTATTTTGATTAGCCTGATTCACTCAAATTTAAAATAGCATTTATTAAGCGTTTGAACATGCAATTTCATCTTATGAAATGAAATCATCGTTTGGACATGCGATTTCATCTCATGAGATGAAATTCCAAATCATCCAAAAAGACATGATTTGAGATTCCAAATTTTAAATGTAAAAGTTGACCACAAGTTTATATTTTGTAAAAATAGATCCATAAATTGGTAGATATAAGTAGCACTCATGTTTATCAATTATTTATATCAAATATTTAAAGATCTACAAGAGGGGTGGATTGAAAATAATTAATTATAACGGGTGGATGGGTGGGTCGGGTGGTGGGTTGGATGTATGTCCACCCGAATCCGACCCGATCCGTCACCCGATTAAAATCTATATTTTGTCGGATTTTCGTCCATATAATCGGATCAGGTGGATCGGATATCCATCGGGTTATGGTGAAATAGCCAGCCCTATTTGAGAGTGACCTCAAAAGCCTTTGGCCTTGGAGTGATACACAAGTGTGAGTGACAAAGTGAGGGATATGTAAAGTGAGTGAGTGGTGAGAGACTTTTTCTACTAACTCTTTGTTTTTTATTTTATTTTCTTTTTTAGGTACAATGACTCAATCGGAGGGGGAACCCTCTAACAAAATGAAAATGGTGCTTCAAAAATTATTGGAAGAAATGAAAGATATGAAGGAAAAATTGGAAGATGTGGATAGAAGGGTGAGAAGTTAAGAAATAGCAAAGCAACCACTTGAGATCTTTAATCCCATTAATCAAAATGATGAGGGATCGAGTAAGACACCTCTTGATGCAACTCCATCACACTTGATTGTGCAAGATACCCTCTCCCCTAATGCTACTTTATCAACAGGGGTTCATAATCAAGCTACACTTCCACAAGAAGAAAGTCCATAAGCAAATCTTTCACAACATGCCACTAGACCTCAAATGAGAGCCTGACATCAACAACAAAACCTTAAATATCATGATTTTTTTATGGTGATAATTATGACTATGGGATAGAAGATCGAGCTCAACAAGAGAGGTTAGGTGGAAGAGGAAGAAGAGAAAGAAATTGAGGTTGGCAACCGGTTGATAGAGAATACAATAAAAGGAATGATGATGAAGATCGAGGATTCAACAAAATCAAGGTTACACTTTCATTCTTCAAAAGAAGTAGTGACCCAAATGAATACCTTGATTGGATAGTGAAGCTTGAGAGGCAATATAATCTCAACATTGTGAGTGATGTTAAGAAAATAAATTATGCTATAAGTCACCTTGAGGAAGTTTTTTCTACATGGTAGGAGAAAGTTGAAAGATATGTTTTGGTAAATAAAGATTTTGTTATAAGTTGGGAAGATATGAAAATACGGATGAGAGAAAGGTTTGTGGGTCAAAATTATGAACAAGATACGCTCAAGAAGCTTTAAAATCTTCAACAAGAAGGCAAGATTGCGGAGGAGTATTATGAGGAGTTGGAGCATACTAGGCTTCGAGCTAATGTCAATGATGGAGAGGTGAGTATTGTGGAAAGGTTTATCTCAGGTCTAAATAAGGAGAGAAGACAACCATTGAATTTGCATCATCTTCTTATTCTATATGATGCTTATAAAAAGGCACTCAAGATTGAGGGACATCAAAAGGATAACAAAGCAAAGACTCAATCTTTTTCTTCTTCATGGGCTAAAAATAAGAAAGTTCAGAAATCATCTTCTACTTGAGACAACTCCAAAAGTTGAAAGCAAAACTTCAAGTTCAATTTTGACAAAGGCAAATCAAAGGTGAATTACAAGGACGGAGGTAACAAAGCTAAACTTGAAGTTCCATCTAAAATAAAGTATTTTAAATATCAAGGTTATGGGCATAAAGCAAATGAATGGCGTAATAGAAGAATTATCATTGCATTAAATGATGGTGATTATCAAACGGAAGATGAATCTAGAGATGACCATGAGGAGGATGATAGTAGTGATGATTTTACCGGTGAAGGGGATGGAGAAGAAATTAATGATGATGGAAAACTTGCTCTTGTTGTAAGAAGAGTATGAGTGCTCAAGCGAGGGAAGATCTTGATCAAAGGGAGAATTTATTTCATAATTGGTATAGAGTTCAAGAGAAATTATGTTTCTTTATCATTGATAGTGGAGTTGTGCAAATATTGCTAGCATATCTATGATGGAACAATTGAATATTCCAACAAGAAGGCATCCAAAACTTTATAGATTACAATGGCTCAATGAATGTGGTGAACTCAATGTGATCAAGAGAGTGTTGGTGAAGCTCAAAATTAAAAGTTATCCTGATGAAGCTTTTTGAGATGTTGTACCAATGTAAGGTTGTTACCTCTTATTGGGAACGCCATGAGAATATAATGTAGGAGTTAAACATGATGGAAGGTCCAACAAATATGCATTTGTTAAGGATTGTAGAAATTACATTCTTAACCCTCTTTCTGCTTTTCAAGTAGGTGAGGAATATAAAAAATGAGAGAGTTGAAAGAAAAACTTGAGAGAAAAAAGAAAGAGAGGAGTAAGGAAGTGAAAAATAGTAACTTAAGAGAGGAAAAAAGAGAGGTTGAGATCTCAAGTGAGAATAAGTTATCACAAGAAAAGAGAGATGAGCAAGAAACATAAAAGATCAAAGGGAGAGAGAAGATGTGCATGATTTTGCAAAATTAAGAGAGCGTAGAAGAACTAAACATTGAGGATGATACTCAAGTCATACTTATTAAACCTCAAGGTTATTTTTTTCTATATAATAATGAATTAACCTCTTTACCTTTGCCTAGTATTAATTCTTCTTTGTTGCAAGGTTATAAAGATTTATTCCCGGAAGAAATGTCGAGTGGATTGCCTCATTTGAGGAGAATTGAGCATGAAATTGACTTTGTAATGGGTTCTCAATTACGTACCAAAGCGGCTTATAGGAGCAACCCTCAAGATACCAAAGAATTGTAAAGAAAAGTGAAGGAACTTTTGGATAAATGATTGGTAAGAGAAAGTTTAAGTCCATGTGTAGGGCCCGTGATTCTAGTGTCCAAGAAGGATGGGACGTGCAGAATGTGTGTGAATTCTCGTGCCATTAATTGAATTATGGTAAAATATTGACATCGTTGTAGCGCCCGTTTTTTCCGACCGCGCGGGTCAAAGCGGAGCACAACATATCGGTGATTCCTGGGTATTGGATTAATGAGTCGCCACCTAATTATTCTAAGGTGAATTAGGGCACCTAAATGTTGACTATAAATGCTGCAAAATAACTCCAATTTTAAGGTCTGCGAAATTAATGAGGTCCTAGGTAAGGGTTCTTTATTATCCTAAAGGGAAGGGGTTAGCATCCTTTAAGATCCGCTAACTTGCGGTTATCCGGTCAAACTCAGGTAATTATTGCTAAGAAAATACATATTTAAAAGTATATAAAGTTAAAAAGATGCTTGCAAATATTTAGTAAAGGATGCATTTTGTACCAGTGTGCATTTGTATGACATAAAAGAAAGATACATGTAAAGTTGAAAAATATGCATTTGAGACAATTAATAGCAAGGAAAAAAATGAATTACTTATAATGCCAAAGAAGTAATTTTTTGGAAATCATTTTGAGTTTGTACAATTGAAAAAAGATAAACTTAATTGTAAGATTAATAAAGGGAATAAAAGATGACCAAAGTTGTTTTGAAAATTTTGAATATGCATGACGAGCCTAAAAATAAATAACTAGCGGAGGGTTTCTAAGTTTGAATTAACCGAGCCTACAAGTAAATAAGCTAGTGACGGGTTTCCGGTTTTAGACTACCCTATGAATTAATTCTAAGTCTACCTATTCTAAGCATTTCAATACTTACATAAGTGCAATAAATAATATTACAATACAGAGCGAGATATAACTGAATTAAAGAAAGTAAAAAACAACAAAAATAAATAATCTCCGAGGAGCATATGCCTTCGTTGACTTTGTTCCTTGAAAGCAGTCAAGAACAAACGGTTAGAAACAGTTAAATATAAATAACTTCGGATCCGTATCCAAAACAGTGAATGTTTTGATCACGGAGGGCTCAGACTTAAATTTTGAAAAGACCATTCCAATCACGTAGTGGCTGCAAACATATGACTCGGTGGTCATTTTAATTGCCTCGCCTATTAAACATGTTGGTCTCTCGGATGGAAAAGAAAAGATCATTAATCACGTCGTGGCTGCGAACATATAACTTGTTGGTCATTTTAGTTCCCTCGCCTACTAAACATGTTGATCTCTCGGGTGAAATAAAAAAGATTTAAGTTTCATCCTTGCCCAGAAGTTATATTTTCGTCTTTCCAACTGTGGAGGCCTTAAAACTCGACGGATATTTTTTCATCGGCCAGTGTAGTATCATGTTCAAATCAGTAAATTATACCAAAGCAGCACAGCCGAAACCGAGAGGCAATTTCCGAAGGGGCGCGGCCTCAAATTCAATTTTATTGGCCTAAGTGTAGTATTGTTCAAATAAGTAAAACGAACCAAAACAGCAAACTAAAACCGAGAAGCAATGCCTGACAAAACGCGGCCTCAAATTCAATTTCATTGGCCTAAGTGTAGTATTAGTTCAAATCAGTAAAATAAACCAAAACAGCAAACTGAAATCGAGAAGCAATTCCCGAAAAGACGCGTCCTCGAATTCAATTTCATTGGCCTAAATGCAGTATTAGTTAAAATCAGTAAAACAAACCAAAACAACAAACTGAAATCGAGAAGCAATTTCCGAAGGGACGCGGCCTCGAATTCAATTTCATTGGCTGAAATGCAGTATTAAATCAGTAAAATAAACCAAAAACAGTAAACTGAAACTGAGAAGAAATTCCCAAAGGGACGCGACCTCGAATTCAATTTCATTAGCCTAAATGCAGTATTTATTCAAATCAGTAAAACAGACCAAACAGCAAACTGAAACAGAAGAACAATTTCCAAAGAAACGCGGCCTCGAATTCAATTTCATTGGCCTAAGTGCAGTATTAGTTCAATCAACAAAATAACAAAGAGAATGCAGTATTAGTTCAATCAACAAAATAACAAAGAGAATGCAGTATTAGTTCAATCAATAAAATAACAAAGAGAATGTAGTATTAATTCAATCAACAAAATAACAACATAGCCGCATAACGGATATTCAAGAGCCAAAGTAAACCAACAGTAAGCAATTAAAATTTCCGACCCGAATTCTGAAATTTCAAAACCGAAATAGGATTAGGAAATGTTTATGAAAACCAGACCCGGATTCTGAATAATGACCCGAATGGGTGACCAGTTTTCGGGTCGACCCGATCCGAGAAATGCAACCCGAAGTAGTGACCGGAATCGAAATCAAAATTTAGATTTTTCAGATAACCAACAAATAAGATGCAAAATGCAAGAATCTGGAAATATACCCAAATCGAGTCAACCCGACCCGGGTCGGTGACCCGACCCGAATCAGAGGTTCAAACCCGAATCAGTTTCTGCTCAGATTTTTCAGATAACCAACAAATAAGCTATAAAATGCAAAAATTTGGAAATATACCCAAACCGGGTCGACCCGACCCGAATCAGAGGTTCAAACCCGAATCAAATTTCACCAATTTCAGATAACCAACATGATATACAACATATAAATCTGGAAATTTACCCGAACCCGGTCGAAACAGTGACCCAATCGGAATCCGAAAACAGTAATGAACAACAAATAAAAGCAGATTTTCAGAGTAGGGTTCACGAAGCAAATAAAGGTATTTTAACCCCAAACTTTAAGAACAAAACTCACCCTTCTTTCGGATTTTTGGACTTGTTTCAGACTTATTTCTTGAATAACAATGAAAGCGAATGCTAAAAATCAAGAACACAACAGACATTTTTTCTTTCTTTTCGGTCTCGGTCCCCCTTTTGAAGAACAAAAAGGGGGTTTTTATAGGTGGATTCGAATTCTTCAACGTTCACCCACATACCCCCTTTCAATGAGTTTGAATTTCAAAAATAAAGGAGCCAAAAAATCACAGATTTAAAGGGGCATAGGTTGCGGATTTTAGGGGTATGGGTCGAAGGGTTGGTGGTGTCAGCGTAACGAGGGGGGTGTTGGTGGTGTCATGGGTCGGTGGTGGCAGGGTGAGGTGACCGGCGACGTGGGGTCGCTGGTATGGGGAGCAGCGGCGCCGATTTAGGAGGTGTTAGGGTTTTTGATTTTTGTTTTATGTTAGGGGGATAGAAGGGAAGGGGATTTAGGCTTCAGTTTTTGGGCCGGTTCGTGTCGGTTTGGAGGGGTAAGGGAAATAAAGGTGAGGGCTGTTGGGCCGACTGAATTGGGCCGCGGGTAGGGGATAAGTGGAGTGATCGGTTAGGCTTGGGCGAAATGGGTTTTGGGTGAAATTAGTTTGGGTAGAAATTGTTTTGGGTTGGGAAATGAATGGGTTATGGGTTTAAAAATATAAATGAGGTTTAATATTAAAAAGGTTTTGAAGAAAAAATGTAAATTATTTTTTAAAATAGGATATAACGATGTGATAAATAATAAAACATAATATTTGCGAACTTCTTAATGCTTGATAAAAAATAGAAATGCGATGCCATTTTTGCGGAAAATAGAATAACATAGAATTTTCGGATAAAACTTATGATTATAATAAAATTGCAAATGACAGTAAAAAATGTGAATAATAATAATAATAATGAGATTAATAATATATATATATACGCATATATGTATATAGATTAAAATTGTTTTGAGGTGTTAAAAATATTAAAAATTGCAAATAAATTGGAAAAGACGGGTCAAAATGGGGTGTCAACAGATGCCCCTCTTTTGTCGGAAACGATGAAAGAGTTTTCGGCCAAAGAAGTTGACTGAGTAGCAAATTTTGTCTTGATCATCGGGAAAAATTACCTCGGTTCATCGAAAGAAGTTCCACGTTGTGCTGAAGTTCCTCGGTACGCCGTAAGAGATAGTTCCACATTGTGCTGAAGCTCCTGCAAATTAAAGCTCATGCAAACTAAAGCTTAAGGAGAAATTAGTGCATAATTTCTAAGACAGAAATAACAGAGAATTAGTACATAGAAATGCGACCCTGTGAGTCGAAATAATGCCCTTGAACAAACGTAGTGCGATGACGTTGTTGTAAGGACGTAATGTTGATGTCGTCGTTGTAACGCTGTAATGTTGTTAATGATGTCGTTGTCTGGACGTGTTGCGTCGAAGACGTCATTGTAATGCTGTTGAGGTCATTGTAATATTGTTCTGCTGTTGATGACGTCGTTGTATAGACGTGTTGTGTCGAAAATGTCGCCATGTAGTCGTGTTGCGTAGATATAATGCTGATGACGTCGCTGTAATGCGGTCTGCCATAAGATATAGTTATTGTGCTGAAGACGTCATTGTAATGTTATTGACATCATTGTAATGCTATTTTGCTATAAAAGATAGTTGTTGTGCTGCCGTAACGTTGATGACATTGTTGTAATGCTGTTTGCTGTGAGAGATAGTTGTTGCACTAAATATGTCATTGTAATGTTGTTGACGTCGTTGAGATGCTGTAAAAGATAATTATTGCGCTGAAGACATCGTTGTAATGTTGTTGACGTCATTGAGATGTTGTAAAAGATAGTTGTTGTGCTGCCGTAACGTTGATGACGTTATTGTAATGCTATTTGTTGTAAGAGATAATTATTGCGCTGAAGACGTCATTGTAATGCTGTTAACGTCGTTGAGATGCTGTAAAAGATAGCTGTTGCGCTGAAGACGTCGTTGTAATGCTGTTGACGTCGTTGAGATGCTGTAAAAGATAGTTGATGTGCTGCCATAATGTTGATGACGTTGTTGTAATGTTGTTTGCTGTGAGAGATAGATGTTGCGCTGAAGACGTCGTTGTAATGCTGTTGATGTCGTTGAGATGCTGTAAAAGATAGCTGATGTCCTGCCTTAACATTGATGACGTTGTTGTAATGCTGTTCGTTGTAAGAGATAGTTGTTGTGCTGAAGACGTCGTTGTAATGCAATTGACGTCGTTGTAATGCTGTTTTGCTGTAAAAGATAGTTGTCATGCTGCCGTAACATTGATGACGTTGTTGTAATGCTGTTTGTTGTGAGAGATAGCTGTTGCGCTGAAGACGTCGTTGTAATATTGTTGACGTCGTTGAGATGTTGTAAAATATAGCTGTTACGCTGAAGACGTCGTTGTAATGTTGTTGACGTCGTTGAGATGTTGTAAAAGATAGCTGTTGTGCTGTCGTAATGTTGATGACGTTGTTGTAATGCTATTTGCTGTAAGAGATAGTTGTTGCGCTGAAGACCTCGTTGTAATGCTGTTGACATCGTTGAGATGCTGTAAATGATAGCTGTTGCGCTGAAGACATCGTTGTAATGCTGTTGACGTTGTTGAGATGTTGTAAAAAGTAGTTTATTGACGTAACGTTGATGATGTTGTTGTAATGCTGTTTGCTATGAGAGATAGCTGTTGCGCTGAAGACGTCGTTGTAATGCTGTAAAAGATAGTTATTGCGCTGAAGACGTCGTTGTAATGATGTTGACGTCGTTGAGATGCTGTAAAAGATAGCTGTTGTGCTTCCATAACGTTGATGACGTTGTTGTAATGCTGTTTGCTGTAAGAGATAGTTGTTGCGCTGAAGACGTCGTTGTAATGCTGTTGATGTCGTTGAGATGCTGTAAAAGATAACTCCACGTTGTGCTGAATCTTCTGTCAATTCAAACTCCTGTGGACTGTGAATTGAAATGTTGTCCTTGCACGGATGAAAAATGTGATGCGACGTCTTTGCCGTCGATTTGCCGGGTTGCCGTCAGTTTGGCTGTAATAGATGGTTCCACGTCGGTCTGTTGTGTGTTAAGCTCCCTGTGATTCGAAATAACATCCTTGTGCAGACGTAATGGGTGGGGCCATGTAGGTCAAGACGATGTCTTTGTATAGATGTAAAACAGGAGCGTGATCCTTGCGGTGAGCCGTGATGCGGAAATTCTTTGTGAAATTGATCAGGAGTGATGTGGCTTCCATGCTTCTTTCAACCTGAAGAACCTGTACTCAAAGAAAATTTGTGACTTCTGGGGAGGGGCGGTTGATTCGCGTTGTCTTTGTAGCCTTGGTTCTTGATAGTTGCATATCCTACTGATTCGGACCTGCAGCCCCTGTCTGGTTCCCAGTCTTGGCTAACCGTTAATGAAAACATTTGTTGAAAAAACAATTTATTTATAAGAAAATATGCATATCAGTAAAAAAATTCTTGTCGAACTCTAATGAAAATATTTGTTGAAAATAATTTGCTTATAAGAAAGTATGCATTTATGTAAATGTCTATCGAGCAGTGACATGCGGTGAAACAAAGCAAACGTCTTATCCAAAATCCTTCTTCTGGCTGAAGACTTAGTTTGCCGATGCTTTTCCATGTTTATCGGTGTTCTCTGGCAGTGATCACTTAAAATTTGCCCCAGTTTCCGATATGTGAGGATGATGAACTTTCGAATGGACAACCGAGTCTTGTGTGGGTAGCTTGCCTGTCCTATCAGGGTGATCAGATGGGTGCATTTTGTCATATGTGAGATAAAGGAGAAAATATTTCCTAATGGTGGGACCGAAGCCAATTTAGGCCGCCTACGTATCCTGCCGAGGGAATCAGGTCATAACGTAGTTCATGCAAGCAAAGAGGATTGTAAGGTTTTCTAAAAGTGGAACCGAAGCCTGGAGTGGCCGCCTACGTATCCCGCAGAGGGAATCAGGTCATGACGTAGTTCATGCGGCGAAAGGAATTTGTAAGGGTTTTCTAAAAATGGGACCGAAGGGGATGTGGCCGCCTACGTATCCCGCCGAGGGAATCAGGTCATAACGTAGTTCATAAACGAAAGGAATTTATAAGGGTTTTCTAAAAATGGGACCGAAGCCGATGTGGCCGCCTATGTATTCCACCGAGGGAATCAGGTCATAACGTAGTTCTACCAAGCAAAAGGAAATTTGGGGAAATTTGTGTTCTAAAGAAACGAAACCCGAGATGGGTTCTTTGCATATCCCGCTAAGGGAACACAACTTTTACAACATAGAAAGGTATTACATGGAGAATAATAAATCCTAGATATAGTATCTCTTCACTGCATCTGCATTGATAGCTTTTGGCCACACTTCGCCATCCATTTCAGCCAAGATTAGCGCTCGGTGAACCATGTAAGGCCCTTGCCAGTTAGGATTTTCCTTTGGCTTCCTCTTGGTGTGGGAATATGCGTTTTGACACTAATTGCTCGGTTAAAAATCCTTCGTTTTACTTTCCTATTGAAAGCTTTGGCTATTATGTTTTGATAAAGTTGCCCATGACAGACTGCATTCAATCGCTTTTCATCAATCAACCTCCTTGTACATGATTTTGTATCCACTTGGCTGCGAAATATATACCATTGCCCCAGTAGAAGTCCGAATTATAGTGCGGTAGCCTAAAAGTACAAAGGGCAAACGCTGTGCCAATGGTTGTAACTATCAACCCTCACGATGTTTCATCCAAATCCGGCTTTGGCTTGTTCTAAAGCATGCTCCAATTTCTGTCAATTCTTCTAGCTGTGAAGCTTCCTCATTTTCTTCGAAGTCTTGTTTGTTGTTTGGGACCTTGTTTTCTTGTTTCATTATAAGTCACATATTATTGACAAATTAGTTTGCATGATGAAAGATAAAAGAAAATTACTTAAACAAAACGAATTTTAAAATATCAAAAGCAATGCGGGTTTGTCATTTTGAGCTTTCAAAAGGTGGAGGCAAAAGCACATTAAATGCATAGATGTGATTCAGGCCTCAATCTGAATCACATTGTTTCATTAAAACGTTAATGTAATTAACTAGTTTCCGGGAGAAACAAGGCCGGGGCATAGGTCCAATTTTCCCAAAACATCTCCTTGCTCTGCATCCCAAATGGTTGAGTCTCTAGCGTAATCATCGAGAATCACATTGCATTTTGCTTCTTCTTCAGCAATGAAAGATCTTTTGAATTCCCTCATGAGGTTAGCTGCATTGTCCTTCTTTGATTCTTGAGTGGTGCGTGCTTTGACGAATGACTGACTTAGAGGTGGAACATGTTTTGGTAAATGAACATCTCTCTTCCTTTGGAGATTGGTTGATAAGACTTTTCCAAGAACAGATGATGCCATGTCCGCGGCTTTGGAGGAAGTACTTCTACTCCAAACGGTGCCCCCACTTGGACTGTAATCACGGGGGTGATAAAGGTCGATGATTCAACCTTTTTCTTTCTCTGGACTGGCACAATAGTCCCTTCCAAATTGTGTTCTTCATCAACAGTAATCATGTTCACATTGGCATCGTCATGATTTGGCAAAGGGTTATTGTTTACATTAGAGGAAGGTCCCTTCAGTTGGATAACTCCTTCTTTGATTAATGCTTCAATTTTGTCTCTGAGGGCATAGCAATTTCCAGTGTCGTGTCCAGGAATTCCCGAGTGGTATGCGCAATGCTTAGTCTCATTGTGCCATTTGGGAAGAGGATTGGGGACATTTCCTGGGATGGGCTGGAGTATTCCTGCGGTTCTCAGTCGTTCATACAACTGGGCTCGAGGTTCGGCTAAAGGTGTATAGGTTTTTACTGGCTTTCTTTCGTGTTTTGCACGGGGTCTGGGTGCGTTTGGTAGATGGACTCGTGGCTGGGGTAAGTATGCGGGCTGGTATTGTGGGGGATTTAGATAGGCAGGTGCTCGAGGCAGGCTATATATTGGTTGGATATGGTAAGCAGGGTAGGGAGCAGGTGGGTGTTGATAATAAGGTTGAGGGCTTTGGGCGTATGGGCTATAATAGGAAAGCTGAGGACGTTGGTTGTCTTTATTGTAGTAGGGAGGCTGGGGTGATGGCATTTGGTAGGTTGACATTTGATTTGGCCTATGTTTCAGAACCGTCATGACAGGGGACACTCCATTTTTCTTCCTCTTTATTGCTCCCTCAAATGAGTCCGACTGAATTGTCTCACTCGTTGCTTGCAATGCTACAAAGTTTGTAATTCTTCCAGTTCTGATTCCATCTTCTATGAAATCTCCCAACCTTACAACTTCAGAGAAACTCCATCTTATGACGCTTATCATTCTTTCATAGTAGGTTGCATCTTTCAAAGATTGTACAAAGAGAGTGGTCATCTCACTTTCTGCTATCGGGGGGTTGAACTTTTGCTGCTTCTACCCTCCACTTCATGGCATATTCTTTGAAGGTTTCTGTGGATTTCTTTTCCAACTTCATCAAATAAAATCTATCCAAGATTGTGTCAGTGTTGAACTTAAATCTGTCCACGAATTCTTGTGCCATCGTGCCCCAATTACGCCATTTCCACGGGTCTTGGCTCGTGTACCAGTCGAGTGTTTCTCCTGTTAAACTCCTTACGAACAGTTTCATTATGATGGCCTGGTCTTTACCTACCCCAACCAGTTTGTCGCAGTACGATCTTAAATGAGAGTGAGGATTTCCCTTCCCATCAAACAAGTCAAATTTTGGCACTTTATAGTTTATATCCGACAGGCAATTCAATGTCGGGATGCATGCAGAGATCTTCATACTCGAGTCATTCATGCCCCTTTCTTGTTTGGATGTTCTTAAATGATTCTTTTAGGCTATGAATTTCTCTCGCCACACTTTCATCGGTTCTGATCCTTACCTGCCTGTCCATCTTTTCACACTGGCCATTTTCCTGAAGAGCCATGTTTGGTATTGCGGTAGTAAAAGGTTGGGCTTCCGTTGCATATACTGGTGGCACATACTGCTTATTAGTGATGTGTGCCATCGATATTTGTTGGATTGCCCGGTGATTTTGCGTGAGAGGGGTGTTTTGGATGAGTGGGGTAATTTGGGTAAGTGGAGCTTGAGGTGCATTTAGAGTTGTGAAGGGTGCCAGATCATTTTGTAGCGGGCTTTGTTGTAGACTAGCTTGTAGGTTGATAGGTTGTGGGTTAGTGTGTTGCAGATTGGTTTCGTTTTGCGGTGAATTTTTGGGAAGGTTTTGGGGAAATGGCGGTTCAGGAGATGAAAAAGTTTGCGGTGCAGTTGCATTCGTTCCTTGTTCATGAAGTGGGGTATTGACGCTAATGGGCAGGTTGGTAAGATTTTGGAGCCGCTCATTCTCAGTTTGCATGGCTGCCATCTGTTGCAATAGTTGGGCGATGTATTTTTCCCGGACGATAATATCTTCCCTTTCTGAAGCTTCTGGTTCATCTCTCGGAAGAGCGATAAGTTCCAGGCCAGTCCGTTCGGATGCATCTGAATCAGTCATTTTGCTGAATGACCGTGCCTTTGATCTCGTGAAGTAAGGGTGTTCCGCCAGTTTTAGTCAACGCAAATCAACCTTTGGGAAAAACAATTTAGGCAAAATAAACCTTCTGAAAAATAAAGAAACCAAGTTAGTATAAGGCGAGCAATTATTGCTTCAAATAACATGCGTAGAGTGTAAGTAAATAGCAAACAAATTGTATGAAATTAAATGCGCGTCCTAATATGCATGGGGCCTCTCTTATGCCAGAGGTGGGCCTAAACGCCAGATATGCGAGATTACGACAGATTGATCCAAGCTGTTAAACTGTAATGCTTATGTCGGAAATGAGACAAAATGAATGTACTTTCCAATTTCGGCATGTCATGATTAGGCTTGGATTTGTCTATCATTATCACGCTACACGTAATATGTTGATTGGTCATTGGGTTGCGAGACCCGTTGACAATTTTTGGTAGATTTCTTAATTGTGGAGTCGACACCAAGGATCGACCCACATAAGGTGTATGCATGCATGACTTAAGATAAAGGTTGGTATAGCTCTATCTTAAATTTTCTAAGATTTGGCTGACTAGACTCAAGGTTTTCGAGCGGACTACTCGAGTGAGAAGGCTACGCGGCCAACCGGATGGTCCGAACGCCCCGCGCATATACCAACTCTCCTAAAATTTTGGTAATATGAAAGAAATTTTGCGGGTGCGCAAAACACATCTCGCGTGTAATGTGTGATAGTGTCAATTTTCCAGAGTGGAAGAAATATGAGCGGAATGCCAATTTAAGAAAAGCGGTAAAGAAAGTAGCAATTAAAGCAGTTAAGCATACAAAATTTCTCACAAAGGAAACAATTTAAAACAACAGATCAAATAAGGAGTAAAAAATAAGGTGCAATAAAAAATAACCTGAGTTTGCTATGGTTAAGAACCTGAAAATCCCCAGCGGAGTCGCCATGCTGTCGCGCCCATTTTTTCCGACCGCGCGGGTCAAAGCGGAGCACAATGTATCGGTGATTCCTGGGTATTGGATTAAGGAGACGCCACCTAATTATTCTAAGGTGAATTAGGGCACCTAAATGTTGACTATAAATGCTGCAAAATAACTCCAATTTTAAGGTCTGCGAAATTAATAAGGTCCTAGGTAAGGGTTCTTTATTATCCTAAAGGGAAGGGGTTAGGCATCCTTTAAGATCCGCTAACTTGCGGTTATCCGGTCAAACTCAGGTTAATTATTGCTAAGAAAATGCATATTTAAAAGTATATAAAGTAAAAAAGATGCTTGCAAATATTTAGTAAAGGATGCATTTTGTACCAGTGTGCATTTGTATGACATAAAAGAAAGATACATGTAAAGTTGAAAAATATGCATTTGAGACAATTAATAGCAAGGAAAAAAATGAATTACTTATAATGCCAAAGAAGTAATTTTTTGGAAATCATTTGTTGTACAATTGAAAAAAGATAAACTTAATTGTAAGATTAATAAAGCGAATAAAAGATGACCAAAGTTGTTTTGAAAATTTTGAATATGCATGGCGAGCCTAAAAATAAATAACTAGCGGAGGGTTTCTAAGTTTGAATTAACCAAGCCTACAAGTAAATAAGCTAGCGGCGGGTTTCCGGTTTTAGACTACCCTATGAATTAATTCTAAGTCTACCTATTCTAAGCATTTCAATAATTACATAAGTGCAATAAATAATATTACAATACAGAACGAGATAAAACTGAATTAAAGAAAGTAAAAAACAACAAAAATAAATAATGTCCGAGGAGCATATGCCTTCGTTGACTTTGTTCCTTGAAAGCTGTCAAGAACAAACGGTTAGAAACAATTAAATATAAATAACTTCGGATCCGTATCCAAAACAGTGAATGTTTTTATCACGGAGGGCTCAGACTTAAATTTTGAAAAGACCATTCCAATCACGTCGTGGCTGCAAACATATGACTCGGTGGTCATTTTAATTGCCTCACCTACTAAACATGTTGGTCTCTCAGATGGAAAAGAAAAGATCATTATAATCATGTCGTGGCTGCGAACATATAACTCGTTGGTCATTTTAGTTGCCTCGCCTACTAAACATGTTGATCTCTCGGGTGAATAAAAAAGATTTAAGTTTCATCCTTGCCAAGAAGTTATATTTCCGTCTTTCCAACTGTGGAGGCCTAAAAAATCGACGGATATTTTTTCATCGGCCAGTGTAGTATCATGTTCAAATCAGTAAATTATACCAAAGCAGCACAGCCGAAACCGAGAGGCAATTTCCGAAGGGGCACAGCCTCAAATTCAATTTCATTGGCCTAAGTGTAGTATTTGTTCAAATCAGTAAAATAAACCAAAACAGCAAAATGAAACCGAGAAGCAATTCCCGAAAAGACGCGGCCTCGAATTCAATTTCATTGGCATAAATGCAGTATTAGTTAAAATCAGTAAAACAAACCAAAACAGCAAACTGAAACCGAGAAGCATTTCCCGAAGGGACGCGGCCTCGAATTCAATTTGATTGGCCTAAATGCAGTATTAAATCAGTAAAATAAACCAAAAACAGTAAAGTGAAACCGAGAAGCAATTCCCGAAGGGACACGGCCTCGAATTCAATTTCATTGGCCTAAATGCAGTATTTATTCAAATGAGTAAAACAGACCAAACAACAAACTGAAACAGAAGAACAATTTCCAAAGAGATGCGGCCTCAAATTCAATTTCATTGGCCTAAGTGCAGTATTAGTTCAATCAACAAAATAACAAAGAGAATGCAGTATTAGTTCAATCAACAAAATAACAAAGAGAATGCAGTATTAGTTCAATCAATAAAATAACAAAAAGAATGCAATATTAATTTAATCAACAAAATAACAACATAGACACATAACGGACGTTCAAGAGCCAAAGCAAACCAATAGTAAGCAATTAAAATATTCGACCCGAATTCTGAATAATGACCCGAATGGGTGACCCAGTTTTCGGGTCGACCCGATCCGAGAAATGCAACCCGAAGTAGTGACCAGAATCGGAATCAAAATTTAGATTTTTCAGATAACCAACAAATAAGATGCAAAATGCAAGAATCTGGAAATATACTCAAACCGAGTCGAACCGAATCAGAGGTTCAAACCCGAATCAGTTTCTTCTCATATTTTTCAGATAACCAACAAATAAGATGTAAAATGCAAAAATCTGGAAATATACCTAAACCGGGTCGACCCAACCCGAATCAGAGGTTCAAACCCGAATCGAATTTCACCAATTTCAGATAACCAACATGATATACAACATATAAATCTGGAAATTTACCCGAATCCGATCGGAACAGTGACCTAACCGGAACCCAAAAACAGTGAAGAACAACAAACAAAAGCAGATTTTCGGAGTAGGGTTCACGAAGCAAATAGAGGTATTTTAACCCCAAACTTTAAGAACAAAACCCACCCCTTTCTTTCAGATTTTTGGACTTGTTTCAGACTTATCTCTTGAATAACAATGAAAGCGAATGCTAAAAATCAAGAACACAACAGATATTTTTTCTTTCTTTTCGGTCTCGATCCCTCTTTTGAAGAACAAAAAGGGGGTTTTATAGGTGGATTCGAACTCTCCAACGTTCACCCCCATACCCCCTTTCAATGAGTTTGAATTTCAAAAATAAAGGAGCCAAAAAATCACGAATTTGAAGGGGCATGGGTTGTGGATTTTAGGGGTATGGGTCGAAGGGTTGGTGGTGTCAGCGTAACAGAGGGGGGTTGGTGGTGTCAGGGGTCGGTGGTGGCAGGGGTGAGGTGACCGGCGACGTGGGGTCGCAGATATGGGGAGTAGCGGCGCCAATTTTTTTTGGGGGGGGGGGGGGGGTTAGGGTTGTTAGGGTTTTTGATATTTGTTTTAGGTTAGGGGGATAAAAGGGCAGGGGATTTGGTCTTCGGTTTTTGGGCCGGTTCGGGTCGGTTTGGAGGGGTAAGGGAAATAAAGGGTGAGGGTTGTTGGGCCGACCGAATTGGGCCGCGGGTAGGATAAGTGAGGTGATCGGTTGGGCTTGGGCGAAATGGGTTTTGGGTGAAATTAGTTTCGGTATAAATTGTTTTGGGTTGGGAAATGAATGGGTTATGGGTTTAAAAATATAAAAGGGGTTTAATATTAAAAATGCTTTGAAGAAAAAATGCAAATTATTTTTTAAAATAGGATATAACGATGTGATAAATAATAAAACATAATATTTGCGAAGTGCTTAATGCTTGATAAAAAATAGAAATGCGATGCCATTTTTGCGGAAAATAGAATAACATAGAATTTTCGGATAAAACTTATGATTATGATAAAAATGCAAATGACAAGAAAAAATGTGAATAATAATAATAATAATGAGAATAATATATATATATATATATATATATATATATATATATATATATATATACACGCATGTATGTATATAGATTAAAATTGTTTTGAGGTGTTAAAAATATTTAAAATTATAAATAAATTGGAAAAGACGGGACAAAATTGGGTGTCAACAATCGTATTTCTAGACTTGATGATATGCTAGATGAATTGTGTGGCTCTACCTTATTCTCTAAAATTGATTTGAGAAACGGATACCATCAAATCCGAATAAAACTCGAAGATGAATGAAAAATCGCCTTCAAAATTAAGTTTGGCTTATATGAGTGGATGGTGATGCCTTTTGGGCTAACTAATGTACCAAACAGTTTTATGCGATTAATGAACCATGTAATTAAACCATTTATCAATGATTTTATTGTGGTTTATTTTGATGATATTTTAGTTTATATCAAGTGCTTGGATGATCATGTGCAACATTTGAAGTTGATATTTGATATGTTGAGAAATGAAAAGTTGTATGTGAATTTTAAAAGTGTTATTTTTGTGTGGACCATGTTGTGTTTCTTGGCTTTGTTGTAGGCTCAAGAGGGATTGAGGTGGATGATGAGAAGGTAGAGGCTATTAGGAGTTGGCCAACCCCTAAGTCCATTAGTGATGTTAGAAGCTTTCATGGGTTGGCAAGTTTTTATAAGAGGTTTATGAGGGGTTTTAGTTCTCTAGTTGTTCCTCTATCTGAGGTCATTAAGAAGGATAAACCATTTATTTGGGGTAAGAAACAAGAGGAAGCCTTTAGGATCTTAAAAGAGAAACTTAGTTCCATTGCTTTACTTCAACTTCCCAACTTTGAGAAGATGTTTGAAATTGAGTGTGATGCTAGTGGGGTAGGTATTGGTGTGGTCATGATGCAAGAAGGTAGATCTATAGCTTACTTTAGTGAGAAATTAAGAGGAGCTCCATTGCAATATTCAACATATGATAAAGAACTCTATGCCCTAGTGAGAGCTTTAGCAAATTGGCAACATTCTTTGTGGCATAAGGAGTTTGTGATTAGAACCGATCATGAGGTTTTGAAGCATATTAGGGTCCAAAATAATCTAAATAAAAGGCATGCCAAGTGGATAGAATTTATTGAGTCTTTTTCTTATGTGATTAATTATAAGCAAGGCAAATAGAACATTGTAGTGGATGCTTTATCTAGAAGATGTGCATTGATGAATACTTTGACTTATTGATGTGTTTTGAGAGTTTGAAGGAGTTATATCCTAGTGATGTTGATTTTGGAAAAGTCCTTGGAGAGTGTCAAGTAAGCTTGAGTTGGTGTGTGCAAGTTGTTAAAGAGGATAATGAAGCTAAAACTCCTAGGTTTGAGTTAAAGGAGGGCTATTTGTTTAGGAATGAAAAACTTTGTGTACCTATGTATTCATAGAAAGAGTTGTTAGTGAAAGTCATTTTGGAGTGTCAAAAACCTTAGCTATTCTTAGTGAATATTTCTTTTGGCCTAAGATGATAAGAGATGTTGAAAGAATTTGTGCTAGGTGTTTGAATTGTAAGCATGCTAAATCTTGTACTCAATCCCACGACTTATATACCCCTTTTCCTATTCCTAGTGGCCCTTGGCTAGATATTTCTATGGATTTTGTTGTTGGCCTCCCTATAACTCGAAATGGTAGAGATATCATCTTTGTTGTTCTGGATAGATTTTCTAAAATGGCTCACTTTATTGCTTGTCATAAAAGTGATGATGCATCTCATGTTGCTACTTTATTTGTGCATAATATGATGAAATTGCATGGTGTTCCCCAAACAATTGTTAGTGATAGGAATTCAAAATTTCTTAGCCATTTTTGAAGGTGTTTGTGGGGAAATTTGGAAATCAAGTTGCTATTTTTTACTTGTCATCCTCAAATGGATGATCAAACCGAGATGGTAAATAGAACTTTAGGTAACATGCTTAGGGCTATGGTTAAAGGGAAGTTAACTTCTTGGGAGGATCAATTGTCGTTAATTGAGTTTGCATATAATATAACTATTCATAGATCTATTGGTATAACTCCTTTTGAGTGTGTTTATGACTTTAACCCCTTGACTCCATTAGATTTAACTCCTTTACCTAAAAATGTTATTGTGAGTATAGATGCAAAATCTAAGGCAAAAGCTATCAAAAGCATCCATGAGAAGGTAAGAATGCAAATTGAGAAGGCCAACAAAGATGCAACCAAAAGAGCCAACAAGAGACGAAAAAGAGTCACTTTTGCACCCGGTGATTGGATATGGTTCATTTTAGGAAGGAAATATTTCCAAGCAAAAGAAAGAACAAGTTTATGTCAAGAGGAGATGGACCTTTTTAAGTGCTTGAGAAGATTGAGATCATACTTACAAAGTGGACCTACCAAGTGAATATTTGGTCCATAATATTTTTAATGTTAGTGATTTATCTCTTGTTGATGTAGGTGTGGCGAATTCGAGGATGAATTTTTTTGAAAAAGGGGAGAGTGATGTAGATCAAAGTGGCACTACTTCAATGAGACCTTTTACAAGGAGTCAAGCTAAGGACATTCAAGCATTGCAAGCTTTATGGATGAAGATGGAAATTTTTGGAAGGCTCCAACATGGAAGACTTAAAGATAATTAATATATTAAGTGTCTTCCCATTTCAATTAGCTTGTAATTTTAATGAAGGGCAATTTGATCTTTCTTTACTACTTTTAGCCCTTAGTATAAATAGTATAATAATAGGGTTTCATAACTAGTTTTTGGACATTTGAAAATTGCATCTCTTGTGAGAGTTTGGAAACCCCTTGTTGGATTTCAACACTTTGTCCTAGGATTTGCAAGTAAGGTTGCTACCTTCTTGTGGATTCTAATAGATTAGGTGCTCTTTGATTCTCAATTAAGTGGTGTATGGTTAATTTTTTCATTACATCTTTTAATTGTTTGAATTTAACTGTGTTTATCTTTTTTTAATTTTTATCTTTCAATTTTATCTTGTTTCTATCTTCTTGTTTCACATTAGTATATAAAATATCTCATAACTTATACTCTTTTTATTTATATGGAATTGTAAAATGACAACAAAACACCGTATTTTGATGTGATAAATTTTATACAAAACAGCTAAAGGCACTTAAGAAGAAAACACTTTCCTATATGGATACTTCCAAAATGGACTCGACGAGTGTAGTGCATGAAAACTAGAAGAGCAATGATTGGTGGGTGAGACATCATTCTCACACGGATTTTTATTTTAATGAATCAAAGCTGATAAGATTTCCAAAAATGACAAATTTTACATCAATACATTAATTAACGTTGAAATCACGTCCACAAGTCCCTCTAAATGATACCAAACAAATGAATGATTAAATGTAAAGAAGAACATATATAATGAACGTTATAAAGTACTCCCACGTATCACCGGAGATTTAGGCAGTTTTAATTTGTCAAAATGTACACTATATCATTTAGGTCTAAGTACCTCAATTCTTGATCTTTAATGACTTTATAATCCATTGGAGGAATCAAGTTTTTGAAGACCTTTCATTCGTGAAAATTTGAGTCTGCAGTCCATTATGTCATCGAAGATATATCAGTAAAATATAATATATGCGACCTGTAAATATAATACAAAACGACCGGCCTGTAAATATAATAAAATATTTTTATAAGATTATCTTCTTTAATTGAAATTGTAAGTATTATATTATATGAATTGTGTAGAATAATATTAATCTCCCTTGAGGAGGCTTTCTCATTAATACAAATATATATAGTGTACAATATGTAGTATAACCCTAGTACAATAATGAATCATCTACTTACCATAATTCTATACAAAATATATATGGGATATATTTAGGGGTGAGCGGGTCCGGGTACCCTAACATTTTTGAACTACCCGGACCCTACCCGGTAAAAGATCGGTTCCTAAATTTACTACCCGGAACCTACCCGTAGCAATCATTACCCGGAACCTGCAGGGTCCGGGTAGGTTCCCGGGTACCCTGTAAATAAAAAAACACAGATTAAGCAACAATTTTTAGCCTATGAGAATCAAAAAGAGTTCTAAAATAATTTCATCCAGTAGTTTTTTAGCCTGCAATCGAAGTTTTTAGTACCCTTATAAGAAGTTTTAGAAAACCTATTCATTGTAGAAAAACTAATTCTGTAACCAAAACCTAAAATTGTAAGCCAAATTTGACACTCAATTAATTGAACGTGTTGATTTCAAAATAAATTTGGAAATATTTGAATTAAACTTATTTTCATGTTCATAGGCTCTTCGATACAAAAGAAAAGCTTTCTTATACTAGTAAATCTCTAAATTTCATCTTCAGAGCTACAAAAATATACACAAATTTTAAAAATAGATTTACATTTCAAATAAAAAAGTAATACAAATTGAAGATGAGTATCGCTTGAAATAGAACAGAAGCATAGGGTATTAAAAAGAAATTGAAGAGTTAGATATGATCTCATATGCATTTTAGGAACGACGTGAACACAACCAAGGGAGAGAAAGAGGCAAAGGTGAAGCTTCAACGACGACAACGATGAAAGTACCTGAGAGAAAGCTTCAACAACGACGATGATGAAGCTCGGTGGTATAGCTAAAACGCCATTGCTATTGAGAGAGTTTTGTGTGTTTTCTCTTAGGGCACAAAAAGCATTATAGAATAAAGGGGTGTAAAAGCTGAAATATTTGCGTCTTGGGGTGGGGAAAATCAATGTGCAGGCGTGCAACAAACAATTTTGGAGAAGGTTAAAAGTGGTCCAAATGTTTCTCAAAAAAGTAAAAATATTTAATATTTTATAGGTTTCGCGTATCGGTTCCGGGTCCGGGTACCCTGTCTCTATTTGCCGGAACCGGAACCGGACCCGACATTGATCGGTTCCTAATTTTACTACCCGAACTCTACCCGTTATTATAATATATCTACCCGGAACCTACCCATTAGTGTCGGTTCCGATCGGGTATCTGGGTACCCTGTACCCGTGCTCACCCCTAGATATATTCTAATTATGGTGGTGGGATAGAATTAGGATTCTAAACACATAGGTACACGTTAATACACCCCCTTAGTCTAAGTGGGAGGAGGACGGACGCTGAGACTGGATCTGAAGTCGAGGAACAACTGTCGAGGAAGACCCTTCGTGAAGGTATCCGCGTATTGATATCAGGAAGGCACATGCAACACCTTAACCTGACTGAGAGCAACCTTCTCACGAACAAAGTGTATATCCATCTCAATATGCTTGGTCCGCTGATGTTGAACTGGATTATGAGATAAATAAATAGCGGATATGTTATCACAATAGACGTCTGACGCCTGACGCAAGGGACAGTGAAGCTCCAAAAGAAGGTTTCAGAGCCAGCAGGTCTCAGCAACAACATTTGCAACTCCTCTATACTCTGCTTCTGCACTCGAACGGGGTAATGTGGCTTGCCTCTTGGCAGACCTGGAAATGAGATTATCCTCTAAAAACACGCAGTAGCCTGAGGTGGAGCGGCATGTGTCTGGACAGCCTGCCCAATCAACATCCGTATAGGCTAACAATTTGACCGGTGCTGAGGGGTATAGATGTAATCCATAATCAAGGGTGCCCTTAACATATCGAATGATGCATTTAAGGGCAGTGTAATGAGGCTCCCTGGGGGCATGCATAAACAAGCATACCTGCTGAACAACATAAGCGATGTCAGGCCTGGTGAAGGTAAGGTACTGGAGTGCACCTGCAAGACTTCTGTACAGAGTGGGATCGGATACTGGGTTACCATAATCAACACTAAGCTTTGACTTAGAATCAACCGGAGTGGACATGATTTTGCAGTTTGCCATTTTTGCCCTGTACACTCTCTCATCTGCATACTTGTGACACAGGAACATAGAACCTGTAGACCGAGTCACTGATATGCCCAAAAAATAGCTCAACTTTCCAAGTCAGTCATAGCAAATTCGGTTTTAAGGAGTGCAATAATCTCAGTCTTTAACACGAGGCAGTGAACACAATATCATCCACATATAACAACAAATAAGCAATGATACTACCTTGATGAAAAATAAAAAGAGAATTATCGCACTTGATGCAGATGAGCCCAATCCGCATAATGTACTATGCAAAGTGATCATACCACGCTCGAAGGGCCTGTTTCAACCCATATAGTGACTTACGAAGGCGACATACATACTGAGGAGCGGCGGGGTGGACAAATCCAGGTGACTGATGCATATAGACGGTTTCTTTCAGCTCCTTATGTAGAAATGCATTTTTCACATCAAGCTGATGAATGGGCCAATGCTTACCCATAGCAAAACTCAGAACTGTGTGTATAGTGGCTGGTTTGACCACCGGACTGAATGTCTCACTACAATCAATACCTACCTGCTGATTAGTGCCATTAGCCATAAGTCTAGCCTTATATCTCTCTAAGTCACTACTATCCCCGAACTTGTGATGAAAAAACCACATTTACTCCCTCTGGTCTAGGAACTAAGTCCCAAGTATGTTGTTTCGTTAAAGCATTGAACTCCTCACATATGGCTGCATTCCAATTTGGGTCCAGTTTGGCTAATTTTGGGCTTTTGGGAATAGAGGAGTTTGTGTGGGCGGATAGATTAAATTGGACTTTGGGTTTGAAAATTCCGTGTTGGGCACGAGTTTCTATACGGTGTGAGGGTGCTGGGTTTGCAGGGGTGGGTCGGTTTGTCTGGTAAACTGGGTAGGGTAGGACCAATGACGGGTGGTAGGTTGGGTATCGAATGGGGTGAGGCGATAGTGGTGGTAGGTTCTGTTGTCAGTGTACTGGGACTGGTGGTTGACGGTACAGTGGAGTACGACGCCGGTGGTGGAGTGAGTGCGGTATTGGGGTTGGTTGACTAGTTGCTGGTGGATGAGTCGATGGTGGCGGACTGGAGATACTGTAGCGACGGTACAGGGGCGGGGACGACGACCGGTGGACTGGTGGAAATGGATGGCCGATTGTAAAATGTGGTGACAAGCGGCAACGCCGGTAATAGAGCCGGCACAAGTGGCAGTGACGTCGACTGGTAGTTCTGGTGTGTGGTGGTGGGTGATCGGGATTGATCGGCGGTGTTTGGCGGAGATGATTGGGTAGTGGTGTTTGGCTGGCACAGTTCCCTAATAATGACGGGAGATATGTCTGACTCGTCTAACAAATTGTAATCCGGTTTCCAAAATTTTTGGATATTCGAAAATGGGAATGTGGTCTCATCAAACGTGACGTGAATTTGATGGGTGGCCAAGTCATAGCACATATAACCTCTATGGTTCGATGGAAATTCTAAGAAGACACATGGAGTGGTGCGTGGTCTAATTTGTGAGAGGTAATGAAAGTGAGATTAGGATAACATAGGCAACCGAATATCCGAAGGTGATGATAAGAGGGAATCCGACGGTGTAAGATTTCGATTGGAGTCATGTTATGCAGGGTACTAGTGGGTAAAATATTAAGGATGTATTCTACCATTTTGACTGCATATACCCAAAAAGAGGGAGGGAGAGGCATGAAACAGGAAAGTGCGGGCCATGTTATTAATTGTATGGGTGATACGCTTGGCTTTACCATTTTGAGGGGACGTGTGAGGAGACGAAAAATAAAAGATCATGCCATTATTTTTGTAAATTTTTTGAAATGCGGAATTGTTAAATTCACGACCATTGTCACATTGGAAAGATTTTATGGCTCGTTCAAATTGCGTTTTGATAAAGGTGCAAAATTCTAAAAATTTGGCAAAGACTTCGGACTTGAATTTTAGTGGGTAAATCCAAATAAAGTGGGAGTAGTCATCCAATAGTACGAGATAATATTTATGATCCAGGGAGCTGGTAATGGGGGACGTCCATAAATCAACATGAACAATATCAAACGGAGCAAACGTAACGCTAACGGATGAATTAAAAGGAAGACGAACATGTTTGCCTAAATTGACAAGAATTGCAGTTTTGGGCAAGTTTCCTATTACAATGAATAAAATTATTGCTTCTAAGGAAATTAAAACAGGGGCTCCTGGTGTCCAAGCCTATTGTGTCAGATTGACGGAGATAGAGCAACTAGGACGAAGTGTGAAAGAGAACTGGCAGTCGATGAAAGTGTGAACGGATATAGGTCCCATGTGCTATTACATCTCGTAAGAGGAGTCCCCGTACGTAGATCCTTCACAGTAAAATCAAATGGGGCAAAATCAACAGACACAAAATTTTGACGAGTAAATTTCCTAATGGAGATTAAATTTTTGATGATGTTTGGTGCATAGAGGATGTTATTTAGGGAGAAGGGTGGGTGAGGTGTCAGAGTGTGGGTGTGACAATAACCCTGAATTGGAATACGATGATAATTTCCAAATGTAATAAATTGAGGAGACTTTAAACGAAACAATTTGGAAAGATTACCTGCAGACCGGGTGAGGTGAGATGAGGCTTCGGAGTTCATGTACCAATTTTCATCGGACTGCTGTAAATTCATACTGCTGAATGCCTGGCCTAAATAAGTGGACATCTGAGTTGTGGGCTGCTGCGGGAACTGGACATGTGCGACGTGGGCCTGGTACTGCTGATATTGGGATGGTCGAGAGCCTAGAGCTGGGCCCAATACCCCTTGCTACTGAAACGAAAAGTGGACTGAAAGGTAGCATCTGTTGTCCGGCAGAGGCTGTTGGCCGGAGGCAGCGTGATTTTGTGCAGACGTTTCAGCCGCTAACGCCTTCTGGTTGTGCTCGTCTTGCTTTGCACGGCGGGTTTCCTCTAATAATAATTGCGAGCGGGCTTTGTTGAAACTAGGAAGAGGGTTAGCCTGCTGAATCATCGTGGATAGGGTGTCATATTCACCTTTGGGGAGGCCTGCAATTAGTTGCAACACCATCTTTGTCTCGGACACGGGCGTACCAACGTTGGACAATTGGTCTGCCACCAGTTTTAACTGCTTGCAACATTCCGACATATTAGAAAAAATTTTAAGCAGATAGTGTTAAATTGTTCTTCCAAGTATATTGCATGAGTGTTCTTGTTGTCTTGAAATATTTCTTCTAGCCGTGTCCATAGGTCACGGGCGGATGCACCTATTTTCATGATGGTGAGGAGTAAATCCTTGGATATAGTGCCATATGTCCATTGTTTGACCACTACATCAAGGCGACGCCATGTTGTGTCATCCATATCAGGAGGATGAGGTACAGAGTCGTCAATATGGTCAAGCACATGATATACACATGCATGAATTCGGAACAGTTCCACCCATGACCAGTATTGGCCATCTTCCTGATCAAGAATCAACGGGATGAAGTTCTTGATGTGGGTGACTGCGAGAGCCAGATGAAAAGATGGCGATGAGAGGGTTGTGGGAGGAGTTTGGATGACGACTGGGTTGGAAGCGGAAGCATCAGAAGAGGTGGGAGTAGCCAATATATCCATTAAATTGGGATAGAATGGAAGAGAAGAAGAAAAAAATTAAGATTGGAAAAAATGCTGGTTGTTTGGCCGAGAGGGGCAGTGGCCTAAGAGAAAAAGAATATTTGATTTAGAGTAGGGTTTTGGTTCTTGATACCATGTAGAATAATATTAATCTCTCTTGGGGAGACTTTCTCATTAATACAAATATATATAGTGTACAATGTGTAGTATAACCCTAGTACAATAATGAATCCTCTACTTACCATAATTCTTACAAAATATATATAGGATATATTCTAATTATGGTGATGAAATAGAATTAGGATTCTAAACACATAAGTACGCGTTAATAAATTGGTCTAACCTCTTTTCACACCCAAAACGGATTAATAACAAAGGTAATCATAATTATGAACATCAACTTCACGAGATTGTTAAAAGTAAGACAATCAAATGTCTCTACAACATCACTATTTGTTCTAATATTTAACCTAACTGCTATAACAAAATTATGTTATAAAAAAATATAATATAACATAATACGTATAAAAAATCGATTTCACAAAAAACATGATTATCATGATGAAATGTTATTTTAGAGGATCACTGTTTGATTGTACAGAGAGGAAATTTAGTTTTGGATATATAATATAAGATCAAGAAATGGACAAACAGAAATAGGGGAAGTTTCAACGACCAATAACCACCATCAACGGCAGGTTAGTGGGGATTTTATTCTATGAAGAAAAAGACAGAAAAATGACATACACGCATATGGCCCCATTTCTGCCGACAAGTTTGCCTTTTACTTTAAAGTCAAGAACTATTGCTCGGCCATGCACTACTCCTTAGAAAATACCAAGCCACGCAAATTGTTAATTCAATCACGTTGTGCCATTTGTTAGGTGTAAAAATAGTTCACACTATCAAATCGCCTTTATCAGTTGTGACAGAAAACATATTTATTTTTAAGACTATAAATTTCAGTTTTAAAAGAAATTATTTATAAATATTATTTTAGTCATCTATATTAGCGAATATTTTTTGAATACTCACGGTATATTTTGTAATTATGACAGATGTATATTTAAGGTAATTTAAAATTCTTATTGTATTAGGAATCAACCATTTAAGGTAAGTTAGCTTTCTTATTGTATTAGGAATCAACATCTGTACAACCATATATATTGTGATTAATGAAAGGAATCCCTAAGGGAAATTATTCCAGTCTTACATGTTATCAAGAGTCAAACCCTAATACCTACTCTTTTCTTTCTCCCAAACCGCCGCCGACCACCACCCAAATTCTTTTCCCTTCCTCTCGGCCGACGGCAACACCACTACCACTATGTCTCGCCCTACTTCCCCACAAATTTCGGTTCCTCCATTGACACTTTTGACAACCCCTCTCAACGAGCATCGTCTTCTTTTCACCCGGCATTCGCTGTTACTAACATAAAAATTTTTTATCCCTATAATTCTTGACCAAGAACACTGTCAATATTTCATGTGGATAGAACTGTTCTACATTCATGCCTGTGCGTACAATGTGCTAGATCATATTGATGATTCTGTTCCTCGTCCCACCGATGTTGCAGACTCGACATGGCGTCGCCTTGACGCTATCGTCAAACAGTGGATATACGGCACTATCTCAAATGATTTATTGTGTACTATCATGAAAACAGGTGCTACGGCACGTGAACTCTGGGTACAATTAGAAGAAATTTTTCAAGATAATAAAAATACTCGGGCCGTATATTTGGAAGAGCAATTTAACAATACGCGTCTCGAGAATTTTACCAACATGTCCTAATATTGTAAGCAACTGAAACTCATAGCCGACCAACTTTGCAACGTAGGGACATATATTTCAGAAATCAAGATGGTACTTCAACTAGTTGCCAATTTACCGAAAGGTGAATACGATACACTTGCGACAATGATTCAATAGGCCGAACCACTACCAAGTTTCAACAAGGCGTGTTCACAACTTTTGTTGGAAGAAATCCGCCGTACTAAACAGGAGGAGCACAATCAGAAGGCATTAGACATTGAAAGCACACCACCGATGGCCACCCAGCCACCACCACCAGACCACCACCAGCAGTAGTCCCGCGGTGGCGGACATGGCGGCAGAGGTCGTGGTAGCAACAACAAAAGGAAGGGTCGCGGCAAGGGCTAAAGGAACCAACAGCCAGGTCCAGCACCTGCTCCCTACTTTCAGTGGGCTGGACAACCCCCTTGGCCCAATATCGGGAACTGGGCCTCGCTTGCATGCCCCTACCCGACATCAGGGGCCCAATTCCAGCAAGGTTGGCATCCAGGCCTCTTGGGCTCCACCTCCGCCAACCGGCAGACCCACCAGCCCATAAAATAGGCCCATCTGGTAGCAACCAATCAGCACCCGCCAGGCAGCAGCCTGGCCCCCAACGATTTGGGCCAGGCCTTCAACACCGTGAACCTTCAACAGCCCGACGATAATTGGTACATGGACACCAGAGCCATATCTCACCTCACTCCGTCGTCAGGTAACGTATCTCAACTTCTTCGATTACAGTGTCCTCAATTTATTACTATCGGCAATGGTCATCGCATTCCAATTGAAGGTTACGGTAACACACATATCAAACATCCCCACCCGTCTTTCTCCCTAAATCACGTCATTTACACCCCCAACATCATTAAAAACTTAATATCTGTTAGAAAATTCACTCGCAATAATTTTGTGTCTGTCGAATTTGACCATTTGGTTTTTATGTGAATGATCTCAATACGAGGAAAATTCTTACGCGATGCAATAGTGTGGGAGACCTCTATCCATTCACTCAATCTTCCGCAATCACCTCTATCCCTTGCGGCTATCTCTCCATCAACTTGGCACAATAGAATCGGGCACCCCGGAGACCCTGTTTTTTATTTTATTAGGACTACTAAGCGTATTTAATGTAATAATGGGAAACTGGCCCAACACTGTTTTTCTTGCCCGCTTGGCAAGCATACCCGTCTTCCATTTATATCATTCAACAATGTTACTTTTTCTCCTTTTGATATTGTTCATGCTGATTTGTGAGCATCTCCGGTTGTTAGTTCCTTGGGTCCCAAATTTTATCTTGTATTCTTAGATGATTTTTCACACTTTGTCTGGATTTACCCACTAAAATTCAAATCTTAAGTTTTTGCCAAGTTCCTCGAATTTCAAAAATTCACTAAAACACAGTTTGAAAAATCCATAAAATCTTTCCAATGTGATAATGGACGTGAATTTAATAACTCCGTATTTTACAATTTATGCTCTAAACAAGGCATGGTTTTCCATTTTTCTTGTCCGTACACTTCATCCCAAAATGGAAATGTTGAATGAATTATACGCACCATCAATAACATGGTTCGTACCTTATTGTTTCATGCATGTCTTCCACCACTATTCTGGGTCTATGCTGTTAAAATGATAGAGTACCTCCTTAATATTTTACCAACTAGCACTTTCCAAAATAAGACCCCAACCGAAATCTTATACCGTAGGTTCCCATCCTATGACCATCTCCGTATTTTCGGCTACTTATGCTATCCCAACATGGTCTCCACAGCACCTCACAAACTTGCCCCACGCACCACGCCTTGTGTCTTTGTTGGTCTCTCTCCTACTCATCGGGGCTACCTGTGCTATGACATAGTCATTCGCAAAATCATTATCTCCCGTCACATCACATTTGACGAGACGACCTTTCTTTTTTCAAATCTCCAAAAATTTTAGACCACCGATTACACCTTTCTCGATGAACCGAGTTTGTCCTCTTTTATCCAATCATTATACCACCGGCAGCCCACTGTTCCGACAGAGCCTGCACCAGCAGCTCCATCCCCGCCACTTTCCGGCATCGTCTCCGACCAGACACCTCCCAGCTCTCAGTCGAACACCCTACTGCTCGACCCGACTATGTATCCTACCCAACCAGTACCACTGCTGCCTCCAGAACTCGACAGCCCACAGCCAAAAAATCCAGACCACCCACTGCTTCCTACCCACCATATGGAGACTCGTGCACAACACGGGATTTTCAAACCCAAGATCCATTTTAACCTCTCCGCACAAACCATATCACCCATTCCAAAAATCTAAAACTAGCCAAATTAGAATGCAGTCATGTGCGAGGAATTTAATGTTTTAACCAAGCAGAACACTTGGGATTTGGTACTTAGACCGGACGGTGTAAATGTTATCCGACGCATGTGGCTATTTCGTCACAAGTACAGAGACAATGGTGACTTGGAGCGGTATAAGGCAAGACTGGTTGCTAATGACACTAATGAGCAGGAGGATATTGATTGTGGTGAGACATTCAGTCCGGTTGTTAAACCGGATACTATTCGGACTGTTCTCAGTATTGCTATGGGCATGCATTGGCCGATTCATCAGCTTGATGTCAAGAATGCGTTTCTTCATGGGGATTCAAAGAAACTGTGTACATGCATCAGCCCCCTGACTTTGTTCATCCGGCAGTTCCACAGTTTGTATGTCATATCAGGAAGTCATTGTATGGCTTGAAACAGGCACCCCGCGCTTGGTATGATCGCTTTGTCAGGTATCTTTTGCAGATCGAATTTATATATGGCAAGTGTGATAACTCTTTCTTCACTTTTCATTGAGGTAGCAACACTGCTTATTTGATATTATATGTGGATGACATTGTTCTTACTGCCTCCTCTGACGGTTTGAAGAATGAAATCATTGCTCTACTCAAAACTGAATTTGCTATGACTGTCTTGGGCAAGCTGAGTTATTTCTTAGGTATATCCTTGACCAGATCTGCAGCTACTATGATTTTGTGTCAGTGCAAATATGCGGAAGAGATAGTGTATATGGCTAAGATGGAAAATTGTAAAATTATGCTAACTTCGGTTGACTCGAAATCCAAGCTCAGTGCTAATGAGGGTGCGCCAGTTTCTGATCCCACTATATATCGGAGTCTTGCAAGTGCCCTTCGGTATCTTACATTCACTAGGCCTGATATTGCATATGTCGTTCAGCAGGTGAGTCTGTTTATGCACGACCCTCGAGAGTCCCATTTTGCGGCCCTCAAACGTATTATCAGATACGTTAAGGGCACACTGGACTTTGGACTGCATCTCTACCCCTCTGCCCCAACCAAGTTACTCTCCTACACGGATGCAGATTGGGCAGGGTGCCCGGACACACGTCGCTCCACCTCAGGCTAATGTGTATTTCTTGGGGATAATCTTATTTCATGGTCCGCCAAGCGGCAGGCCACGTTATCCGTTCGAGTGCAGAAGCATAGTATCACGGAGTTGCTAATGTCGTTGCTGAGCTCTGTTGGCTCCGGAATCTTCTTTTGGAGCTCCAGTGTCCACTGCGAAAGGCGTCTATAGTCTACTGTGACAACATATCTGCTATCTATATGTCTCACAATCCGGTCCAACATCAGCGGACCAAACATATAGAGATGGACATTCACTTTGTGCATGAGAAGGTTGCCCTTTGTCAGGTCAAAATATTACACGTGCCTTCCTCCTATCAGTATGCAGATATTTTCACAAAGGGACTACCGAGACAGCTCTTCATCGACTTTCGATCCAGCCTTAGCGTTCGGCCTCCTCCGGCTCCGACCGAGGGGGAGTATTAGCAAATATTCTCCGAATATTCACAGTATATTTTGTAATTATGATAGATGTATATTTAAGGTAACTTAAGATTCTTATTGTATTAGGAATCAACCATTTAAGGTAAGTTAGTATTCTTATTATATTAGAAATCAACCTCTGTACAACTATATATATTGTGATTAATGAAAGGATTTTCTAAAGGAAATTAATCCAATCTTACAACTTAATTAATAATATAAAAGATGATAATATTTATAGCTTAAACTCTATAAGAAAATTCTTACTGTGCAATTTCTACTCGTATGCTAATTAATATATCAAAGGGTGTGGCTGTGAAACCTAATCATGTTTACACCGAGAAGTAGTTTCACAGCGATATATTTTTCAAGATATTACGTTCTTACTTAATTATTTGATTTATATCTAACGTTTATATCAAATTAAGGTCAAAATAAGAAATATATAGTTAAGTGAATAAGAGTAGTGTACATGTCTTGCATTGATCATTTGCTTATTTCAAATCGGGAGTGGATAATTTTTTCCCCCTCATTTTCCAACTATACGGCGTTCGTTAATCTTTTTTTCTTTTTCGGTAATTTCTAGTGAGGCATAAGAACTCAGCGTGATCTAACAAGATTGACCAAAATTTTAGATCAAAATCCATACAACATACAGGTAAGCTTTAATTTGACATAATATGCTGTCCCTCCTGTAATTAAAGATAAAATGAGGAGATTTTAGTTTCAATTTCAGACGTCGGCAAACATCAAAAAGTAATTAAGGAGGTAATAATTCATGTCAACAACAACAATAACATACCCAGTGAAATAAAAGTATACAATAATATACACGGTATTACGGCATATCCGTTGTCTTGTGTATACCGTGTATATCACGGAATCCCATGACAAGTTAAAGACCGTGATATACACGGTATACACAGCCGTGTATATTGATTTTTGGTAACATGTTATTTGTATTTAATTAGCATTGTACACTTACCATAATTGTAGAATTCTTGTACAAATAGAATAAGGTTTTGGGAGTAGAATAGGAATAGGATTTTTCATATTATGAAAATTATAAATTGTATATATACTCATTCATTAATGAAAATAATCAAGGGATTATTTCTTTCATGGTATCAGAGGTCTAGATCTTACTTTTTCCTACCGATTTTTTCTCTCTTCCGCTGCCTCTATTTATGTGTTCCTCCTCGGAATCCGTGCTCCTTACCTCTTCTCTTTCCAAATTTTCTTCCAAATCCCTCATTCACCTATTATTCTTTCATTATGTCTACGTCAAAGAATATGTTTTATCCTGCTCTTACTATTTCCAACATCAAGAACCACATCCCTATTGTTCTTGAGATGGAAAACGTCCAATATGCAACGTGGGCAGAATTGTTCAATAACGTAGGGTTTGGGGAGGGTAGAGTGTACGCATACCTTACCTCTACCTTGGTTGGTAGAGCGGTTGTTTCCGAGAGACCCTCAGCACAATACAAAGCATAAGCACAAACAAAGCAAACGCAAAGCAAGAGTAAAGCAAGCAAGAGAAACAGTCAGGAAAAATTTAAAGCAGTATGAAAATACTGGTATCAAAAGCAAATAAGTCATGATAGCGCATTCCGAATGCAGTAACTAGCGCATGTAAATAAGCTAAACAAAGTACACTAAAGGACACATATCAGCAGAAGATAAGCTACAGAGGACTATAAAACAATAGTGTGCCTATTAGTATTATAGGCTAATCATTCCTACAATAATAACACTATCACTACCAGTTTGCAAGTGTAAGTATGACTACGCTCGACTACCCACTACCCTTGTATCCTAATCTGTGTACTCCACAACCCCTATCTAAGATCATATCCTCAATAAGTTGCACCTGCGCCATATCCCGTCTAATCACTTCTCCTCAATACTTCTTCGGCCTACCTCTACCCCTCCTGAACCCGTCCATAGCCAACCTCTCACACCTCCGCATTGGGACATTTGTGTCTCTCCTATGCACATGCTCAAACCATCTCAACCTCGCTTCCCGCATCTTATCCTCCATCGCGGGCACTATCACTCTGTCCCGTATATCATCATTTATAATCCTATCCCTCCTTGTATGCCTGAACATCCATCTCAACATCCTCATCTCCACAACTTTTATCTTTTGGATGTGCGAAGTCTTGACTGGCCAACACTCCGCCCCATACAACATAGTCGGTCTAATTCATGTCGCTTTCTAAAATACTTTTACTTTTTAATTAGATACTAATTAATCGTATATTAGTAGGTGTGTCGTCAAACCCTATCGCAATTAATTAAAAGACTATAATACAAGAAATTATCTTCTTCGTGTTTTTTATTTTTCACTTTTTTCAAATCCGGTCATTCATATTTCCCCTCAAGGTAGAAGTGATGAGGTTTCTAATTGCATGTCAGTGACATGCATATTTGGACTTGAATTTAACTTATGGTAATAAATTTTTACAGTTCTATTCTATAATATCGAGTTGTTTGCATATAACTAATTTCATATATTATGAATACTTACTTGTAAGTTGTAATTATCTATTAAGTAATTTTAATTTAGAATTTTTTGTGCAATACTTTCTTATATAGAAATTAAACCCAAATTGGAATTGGATTTAACATATACTTGGAATTTAACCCAAAAGCAAAAGCAAGCTAAAAACGACCTTGACATCATTAATTAAGAACGAAAAATCAAGTACACGTGGAGGATTAATCTGATAGCAACAGCCAATAATTCATCTATATTTTCTCCCCTATATATACTTCAACATTGCGCCCTCCATTTTGCATTGCCAAATACTTGCTCTAGCTAGTAATATTACTACAAATTAAACAAGCAGCGAGAATTCTAGTGCTGCTTAATTTAAGAAGCAATAAGCTAAAGTATTTGGACAAAAACATGGGCTTATTCACCATATCACATTTGGTCATTCTTTCTCATCTTATAATTGTTTTAGTTTGTTTCACTAGCCCATGCTTCAGCTTCCGGCCTAAACACTTCAATTTGTCCACTTATGCCACTCACTGGGCGACGGCCGGTGCTACTTGGTATGGCAGCCCCGATGGTGCTGGTAGTGACGGTAACTTACACCTCATTCCTTTCTCTCTTTTACGTCTCAACACACCCCTCAAGACCAAACACATGAAATACTTTTTTTTTGTTTTTGGGTGACAGTGAGATTTGGACCCAAGACTTCTGTCCTGCTCTGCGACCATATTAAAATTGTGATCATTTTATCTAAAAATTTAAGCTATTAGGAGAAGCGCATTTTTAATTATTTAATTATACTATGTTTCAACATTCTATTTTCTCTCCTCCCCTTTTTTATGGATTGTCATTTCAAGTATTTCTCCCATTACACTTCTTATGTCGGGATATGAATCAAATAAGAAGTTTTCCCTTTTAGGTGGTCTAATGCAGTTGTCCAATTAATTGGTTATGAAATATCATTAGTTGTATGTGTGTTATCAATATCTTTACGTGTGATTTGGTGAGACCTAAAATTTAAAACCCAAAAGCCCCTCGCAATTCACTCACAATTTTGTGGAGAAGGGTGTGCAACTATTAATGAGTTATGAAAATTGTGTAAGTAATTATATGATATCAGTAACGTGAAAAATAAGAAGGTTTACACGTCACAACAAGCATTTAAATACATTGTACATTATCAGTGTATATCTAAATTATAGAGATGAGTTACAACGTATTCGTGTATGCTTATGAGTGCAGGAGGATCTTGTGGATATGGAACTGCAGTATCACAAGCACCTTTCTCTTCATTGGTCACTGGGATTGGCCCATCCCTTTACAAATCTGGTAAAGAATGTGGAGCTTGCTACCAGGTGAAATGTACAAAGAAGGTGCATAGATCGTGTTCAGGGAAGGGAGTAAGGGTAGTGATAACAGACTTTTGCCCAGGTGGTCCTTGCGTCTCCCAATCAGCACACTTTGACTTGAGTGGAACTGCATTTGGTTCAATGGCTATTCCAGGACAACAACACAAACTCAGGAATGCTGGTGTCTTGCAAATCCGTTATGCTAGGCAAATTCCACTTACTCAACTACCTCGCCATAACCAAACAAAATAGAAAAAATAATTATATAATTAAGTATTTAACTAACAACATTTTTTTAAAAAAGTCGGTATATTATATTGGCTGTAAGATGTTTACCATCTTTTCTAAAATATTAATTTCAAACTGAAGTGTAAAATAAATAATTACATGTAGTTACTAACTAAATAATATGATAGTGCAAAAATTCTTTATACAATTGGTATATTACAATAGAAATCTTTTTATTTAAAAAATTATATATAGCCAATATGAACATTTTCTTTTACCTATCAAGTTTATTGAAAAATCAATTATATGTAACAGTTAATAATAAACGGTGATTTAGTCGTATGATGAGATGGTAAGAAACCTACTAGTATAAGAGCCCGTTTGAATAAGTTTATGAATTTTGATTTATAAGTCAAAAGTAATAAGTTAGAAATTCTACTGACTTTTGACTTATTTTTATTATTTTGATTTAAAAATAAGTGTTTAAAAATACTTTTTTATTTTATTTATACACTATAAAAATATTTAAAAATAGTTAAAATAAGTCAATTCAAACATTGTCTAACTCTAATTAAACCACACTAGCTAGTGGCGCAAACACGTTTTTCACGGTATGTGTATATGACCTAAAAATCCTTATATTAAAGGACAAAAAAATCAATTTATTAATTCCTCCCTCTTTACCACTTTCTAGGTCACTTTCTTTGGTTGGTCTATTTTAAAAAGAAGTCATATTTTATATGAGCTTTTATACATTTGTTTGTCCCCTCAAAAATAATTACAGTCTCTAACTAATATACAAAAAATATTCATGAATTATATATAAAACATGCATATTTTTTGTATACCATAATTAATATTAAAAATATACATTTGCTGACTATTATTTTAATGAACGACTATATAATATAAAAATTCTTTTTATATTTGAGAACTCTTCCACTTTAAATATTTTGGTGACATGCTTTAAATAGGCATAATATGTTTAATACCATAAATTTTAATCGCACTTTTAAGATGTGGCAAATGAAACAAAAAGAGTACAATACTATTTTATTTGCATATCACCTGACCAATCTTTTGTTACTATATTTCAAATTTCAGGGTGGCGTGTGATTATTCTAGGAAAAACATAGCGTTCCATGTTGACCAGGGGTCAAACTCGGAGTACTTTGCAGTTGTAATAGAGTTTGAAGAAGGAGATGGTGATCTTGCTAAAGTTGAATTGATGGAAAAAAGAAGCAGCATTAGTAGAGGAAAGGATTATAAATGGAGGCAAATGCAGCAGTCATGGGGTGCTGTTTGGAAGCTGGATGCTGGCTCTGAGTTACACCCTCCCTTTTCCATTCGATTGACTTCACAATACTCCGACAAGGTATTAATAGCCAAGAATGTGATTCCCACTGGTTGGCAGCCTGGTGCTACATACCGCTCCCTCGTCAATTATCTTTAAGAGTTCGAGTTTTATGCATTGACAGTATAAAAATTATGTACGTATTTGGCTTGGAAGATAGTAAAATATGTATCCGCCCTCCCTATTGTTCACCATTGGCGGCCGGACCAAAGATGGTCTCGTGCTAATTAAGCATATATATATAGTGTGAGTATTTGTATGAAATATAAATGTGTGATTTGATGGTTCTCTTTTACTTAATCGAATAGAAAAGTATTCACTTACTATCTTTTTATATTCATTTCATTCTGTAGTTAACAACGAAGTAACTAAAAATATGGCCTTGCTAGTCAGTGTTATTGAGATTCAAATTTGTGATATTGTGATTTGAGAGGTAAGTACTTCTTGACCAAAGAATAGTAGATTGTTAAGCACATTTTTCGAGAATCGACAACGCCAATAATGAATTTCTGTTTTGACAAATATCAAATATACAAATTACAAGTCAAAAGAATTGGATAATGCCAAAGAAATAGACAAGTGAACCAAAGTATCATGAGGTACAACACATGAAATATTTATTTTTAGTTGGCTGAGTTAGTTAGTTTGTTGAGAATTAATTAAGTGTAATTAATAGGTTATTTAGATGAGTTGTGATGTACATATATATACCAACATTGTATCCTACTTAACTCATATTAACATCAGATATTTTCTTAGCTCAAGTTCGAGCAACATATCTTCTCTGTTTTCCTTCAATGGCGGCCACTACCATTTGATCCTTTGCTTCACTTCACGAGCAACACAACAAATTCACACGGTATCAGAGCAATCGACTGGCATAGATCGAGAGAGATTCTATCACATGCAGTGAAGAACTCGAGGGATCTGTGTCTAAAATTGAAGAAACTGGACATCGAGAAAACTGAAATCAGTTCATCACAAGTGCAATTGAGACCACAAAAAAATTGTTAATCGCAATTACGATTGAAGTCTAAGGATTACAAAATCAACAACAATGAGAACTAATGGAGAAGACATGACGAATGGAGCTGCGGTAATGGCGGTGAGCATCGATCATAATCATCCTTTATACCTTTTCCATCAGATGCACCAGGTTAGTTGTCTGTTGGAATTATGTTAACCGGAATGGATAATTACACTTTGTGGAGTAGGGCAATGAAATTAGCTCTACTAGGAAAGAATAAAATAGGATTCATCGATGGAACAGTGAAGAGAGAAACTTTTCATGGTGATTTAGCTAAACTCTGGGATAGATGTAATGCAATTGTGGTGTCTTGGTTAATGGAAAACGTGAGCAAGAATTTGCTCACTGGCATGTTGTTCAATTCTGATTCCTACATGATATAGGAAAAATTGAAGGATAAATTTGATAAAATAAACAGTTCAAAAGCCTTTCAATTGCATAAAGAGATATTCACATTGAGGCAAGGAACCCTATCAGTATTTATGTACTACTCAAGACTTAAGGACCTTTGGGTTGAATATGATTCTATCATACCACCACCAATTTGCTGTCCTAAATCAAAGGAGTTTGTAGATCATCTATAATATCAGAGAATATTGCAGTTTCTGATGGGACTCAATGACAGTTATAGTCAAGTAAGGAGTCATGTGATAATGATGCAATAAATGCCAAACCTAAATCAAGTATATGCAATGATCAACCGGGAGAAAAGCCAAAGGATAGTTGCAGGAACAAGCAGGATGATGCAAGCTACAATAGAGTCTTCTGCCATGTTCACAGTAGCTAGGAATAGAATTGGAGGTCCAAAGCAAAAAAAGTCGTACAATCCTAATGCAATTTGTGACTTTTGTCATGTCAAGGGTCATTTAAAATAGACTATTTTAAGTTGATGAAATATATTTTTTTTGTCATAAAACTGGACATGTACAAGATGATTGCTACAGGCTCAATGGATATCCTGAAAGCTTTAAAGGAAAACAAGGAAGCCAAATGTGGTAACATAAGGAAATTATTCTTTTGATGATACTAAGTGTGTCCAATGGGGCGGGTCCCGACGGGACGGGGGAGGGTCGAGACTCAGGTTCCGGCGGATCTCGCGGGTCGGGCTAGGCGGGACGGTGGGAGGTCTCGTCCCGTCCCACATCCCGCTGAAATGGGGTCGGGTTGGGGCGGGCCGGGGTCGGGTCGGGACTCGGGATTTTGATTTTTTACCATTTAATTTTAAAAAATAATATATAGTTATATACAAGCACTCCAATAATTAAATAAGATAGTGTAATAAAAATATTCCAAGGCTGTTTTTGTGTCTCTTATATTATTTAATAGAAATATGACATAGTAATACAATTTTAAAATTATAACTTTGTGGTGTTTTTCAAAAGTTGCAAATGACATAGTAAAATACTAAAATTGCAATTAAAAAAATTACATATTCAACCATACTCTTTCGAATTTCCTCACAATGTCTTGAGGATCTTCTGTTCAAATTGGAATTTGTTTGTCAAATTCTTCAACGTCGCTTCATGCTCCCTCGGACAAGATTTCGTTGTAGTTGTAGTCTTCTTCTTCGTTGGTCTCCGGTTGGCCGCACCTCCTACGCTTCGCACGAATCCGATCTCTGAATAGAACTGCAATCTCCAATGTGTCTCCCGCCAATGAATGTTTGTGCTCTCCAATTTGAAATCTTTTCGCCAAAAAGGAGCTTTCAGACGATGTTGATGACACTTGAATGTTTAACACATCTCGGGCCATATTTGTTAGCGTCAGAAATGTCTTCTCATTCTCCCTCCAGTATTTCAACAAGTCTTCTTGTCTACGGTACAATACCCTACAAAACAAAAACATCAAATTCGCTAACTTGTGAAGAAGTTGAACCACTACACATTTTATTTCTAAGACCTTGAATACTAGCAAGCAGAAACCGCATATTATTTATAAGGTTGCAGTAAAGTAGTAGAAGATGGTACAAAAGCGGTTGATTATTTACACTTTGTTGTTGGTAATACGTATATTTTTTTTTGCATTCGGTGTGTATGCTAGACATAACTGCTTCTTTAGTTGGTGTGTCAGTTGGTTCTTCAGTTAGGCCTGTTGGAAGTAATTCTACCCAATCATAAATCGTTTCTATAAGTGTTTACACCGTGTACTTTAATAGTTGAATTTAATACAACACCAATAATATAAATAGTGGGGATAGGAAAAAATATTTTTTTTAATTATTTAAACATTTTTCAATAGCTGCCTTATAAGTTGGTTGTTGCATATATTCATTAAGTAACAAAAATATTAGAGCTACATAAAATAACATATTTGAAATAGTAGGATAATAAATATAGGAAAATTCTTTAGTAACTTGATAAAATTTCTCTAAAAATCCATTAAGTTCTAAAATTTTATCTCAGTCACTATCTACAAGCATATCGGCGTTAAATAATAAAGTAATAGGTTGTCTATAATCGTAAGCAACAAGTAGTTGCTCATACAGAGAATTTCACCTAGTCGAAACTTCTTCTGGAATTTTTCTATATGATAATCCACAATCATGACATATTTTTTTATACTCTTTGCGTCTTTGTATTTTTTTACCTTTAAAAATAAAGTTTATAGCAAATTGTATTTTATCAAGAATGCTTTCAAAATTTTTTAGGTCATCCTTTACAACTAAGTTATAAATATGGCATGCACATCTTATATGAAAATGATCAGAAAAAGATGGAGTTATCTAAGTTTTAAAAGTCTTATAGCATAATAATTAGAAGAATTATTATCTAATGTAATAGTCATAATTTTGTCATTTATTCCATAGCATTCACAAATTTCATTAATATTATCTACAATAAAACTACCAGTGTGCCTATCATCTATATATCTATATGCTACAATACATTTTTGCATGTACTAGGTCGGGGACACTATGAGAACCTTGTCCCGACTCAGATGACATTAGCACACCCAATTTTTTAGCCAGGTATTGATTCCACCTAGTTGTGTGCTCGCCTTGTACATGTCTCAGTAAACCTCTCGTCCCATCTTGACCTTTTCCGGTTTTAAATTTATAAATATTTTTATAAATTTTACATCTAGTTAGTTGATTCTCTTCATTCCTATCAAAATATTTTTCTTTGATAGTCACAAATAATAAAATCTATATGACAAATACCCCATCTGTCCTTAGGGTTAACCAGCTGCTCCAAGGGTATTTCGGATAATTTACCTTTTTTGTGTGCTGCAATCTTTTATACATCATTCATAAAAGATAGAACAACTTGATTTAATTGCTCAAAAACGCTCAGTTTTCTCAACTATTACTCTTGGCCTTTGGGTTGTGCAGGCCACAAGTCCCATGTCAGCCGCCCGCAATTATCAAAGATGCTACAACCATGGCACCACACAAACATAATGATCAGGGTTTGAGAATAGAGCAACTGATATAACCTATAAAATTCTATCTCAAAAGAGAGCAAATTACACCCATCAGGATTTAAACCCACGCTTACAGGCCTCCAGCAAGATTTTAAATCCCCCTCTTTATTATCCAACTATGCCCGGGGACTACTTTTTCTTATTTTTCGTTTTTGCTGAAGGAACACAACCATCTATTCCACAATATTTTGTAATTCTCAAGAGCTTTGTTAAAATGGGCTCATCCAAACTTTACATACATAACTCTCGATATTTTTTTTCCCGGTTCATTGGCTGCCTACTTTATTTATGTTTTTTGCTTTACTTTTCTTGGGGCTATTTAATTTATATCAACGGAGGATGCAAGTTTACACTCTGTTTGGATGGTTGATCTATTGTATTGTGTTATTAATTTAAATATAATACTTATTTTAATTGTTACTTAAATTTTATTATAAAAAATAAAAAAAACGGTGGTATACAATAGCCGTGTAATAAATTTTATTGTAAAAAGTAATATACTACTCTTATTGTAGTATATTATAGTTAACATGTTTAGTAATAAAGAGTAGAATAAAATAAAAAGGGTAATATACTATAGCTAACCAACTTCACATAATATTAGGGGTGACCAGTGGGACGGGCCGGAGCGGGACGGGACGGGACGGGACGGGATTTGGGGGACGGGGTGGGTGGTTGGGATCGGGACTTGGCGGGCCGAGATAGGGGGGACGGGAAGAGATCCCGTCCCACATCCCGCCGGAAGAGAGGGGGCAGGTTTTGGGGGGACGGGTTGGGTCGGGTCGAGTAGGGGGATTTGGTGGGATTTTAATTTTTTTAGACACTTAATTTTAAATAATTAAAAAAGATAGTAATAAAAACATCCCAAGGCTATTTATGTGCCTCTTATATTATTTAATAGAAATATAATTTTTTTTTGTAATACAATTTCAAAATTGCAACTTTATTTCGTAGTTCAAAAGTTACAAATCACATAGTAAAATTACCATTAAAAAAATTATATATTCAACCATACTCTTTTTAATTTCCTCACAATCTCTTGAGTGATCTTATGTTGAAATTGAAAGTTGTTGGTCAAATTGTTCGACGTCGCTTCTTGTTCCATCAGATAAGATTTCGTTATAGTTGTAGTCGTCTTCTTCGTTGATCTCTGGTTAACCGCACCTTCTACGCTCCGCTCTAATCCAATCTGTCTCCCGCAAATGAGTGTTTGTGCTCTCCTATTTGAAACCTTCCAGCAGAAAGAGTGCTTTCATAAGCTGTTGATGACACTTGAATATTCAACACATCTCGGGCCATATTTGATAGTGTCGAAAATGTCTTCTCATTCTCCCTCCAGTATTTCAGCATGTCTTCACGTCCATCTTTATTGACAATTGATTCGTACGATACAACACCCTTGTTAAACAAGGTAATATACCCATGATATACACTTAATATACATAAGTGTATATCACAGGTATACAGAAGCAGTGACCCAGCAAAGCAGTGGACAGTGGCTCAATCGGCAGTGGGCAGTGGCCCATCTCGAGAGCCCATCACGGTTACAGTGGGAAAATTACAATCTTGTATATATGGTATATATATTTGTAGTATATTGTAGTGTAAAGGCTACCATAATTAGTATTGTACACTTACCATAATTGTATAGTTAGAATTATGGTAGAATAAGATTTTAGGAATAGAATAGGAATAGGATTCTCCTATTTTGTAACTTGTATATATACCTTACAATTAATGAAAATAATCAACGAGATTATTTCTTTCAAAGTATCAAAAGTCTAGGTCACGCAAAAAATTTCTCTCAAAGTTTTTGTCCTCCCTCTCGGCCGAGACCCCACACCCCCTCGGGTTTTACCAAATTTTGTCTTCGGCTCTCAAAATCTCTCTTACTAATCCCTCTTTCACTTCTTGTTCTTTCGGTATATCTACATCAAAGAACTCGTTTTACCCTGCCCTTGTTGTTTCTAACATTAAGAATCATATCACGTTAATTCTTGAAATAGAAAACGTTCAATACGCGACGTGGGCCGAGTTGTTCAAAATTCACGCTCGTTCGCATCAAGTCATCCATCACATCATCCCCGTAGCTCTTGATGATACAGAGGTGCCTAAACGTAAGGATGATCCTAAATTATGGACAACGCTTGATGCCACTATCCTTCAGTGGATATATTCTACTATCTCCACCGACCTATTTCAGACGATTATCGAGCCAGACGCTATGGCAATAGCCGCATGGGATAGACTACGTGACATATTCCAGGATAATCAAAATTCCAGAGATGTTACCCTTGAACAGGATTTTTCCCACGTCAACGTGGAAAATTTTCCGAACGTTTCAGCATATTGCAAAAGGTTGAAGGAATTGGCGGACCAACTCCGCAACGTTGGTGCACCTGTTAGTGAAGATCGTCTTATTTTACAGATGGTCGCTGGCCTATCCGAGGCCTATAGTGGCGTTGGGACTCTTCTTCGTCAAAGTAATCATCTTCCAAGGTTCTATCAAGCACGATCCATACTTACCTTGGAAGAAGCCGGTTTGGCTAAAAAGACGGCTACTAATGCTAGTCCCATGGTCATGATAACTTCCTCCCCAAGTCCTCAAAATTATGGCAACAATTCAAACCAAAACCAATCCCACGGGGGCAACAAGAATGGTCGGAAAAATAAAAATTGCGGGGGCAAACGCGGCGGTTCAGGCGGCAGTCACGGTGGCCAAAGCAGTGGTAGTGAGCCCCCTCCAGTTTCCAGTGGGCCACCGAACCCCTGGTCTCAGCCTTGGGCCTCTGGGCCGTGGGCTTGGACCAGTGGACAGTGACCCTACGGCCCAGCTCCAGCACAATTTGCAACCACTGGCCAGTGGGCTTTTCAGCAGCCCAGATGGCCCACTGCCTACTGGCCCAGTAGAGGCAGCAATCCAGCAGCTTCAGCCCACGGCAGCAGCCTAGTTCTGGAATACTTGTGCCCCGACCTCCGAAAGCTCACCACACAGCAGGCCCCACTCAGACCGATATCGGGGTAGCGATGCACACACTAGGGTTGACACAACCGGACCCAAATTGGTATATGGATACCGGTGCCACCACCCATATGACATCCGATTCAGGTACTCTCTTATCTTATTCCAATTTGAACAACCCTCGCGATATAATTATCGGTAATGACAACTTTATTCCAATTCAGGGTTATGGTCAAAAAATGTTGTCTCCCCCCAATCCACCCCTTATCTTGAAAAATACTTTACATGCTCCCAAATTGATTAAAAACTTAGTGTTTGTCCGAAAGTTCACCACTGACAATTCTGTTTCTATTGAATTTGATCATTTTGGTTTCTTTGTGAAAGATTTCAAGACGGGGAGTCCTCTCATGAGGTGTGATAGTAGGGGAGATCTTTATCCTATCACGCCCGATGTCGGTCCATCGAGTCAAGCCTTGCCATCAGCCTTTACAGCCATTTCTCATTCCTTGTGGCATGCTCGCCTTGGTCATCCGGGATCCTCTATTTTATCAGTTTTAGATAAAAATAGTTTTATTTCTTGTAAGGGTACGCATCGTACTCCACTTTGTCAATCGTGTTCGTTAGGAAAAATTGTTAAGTTGCCATTTGTACACTCAAATTCTCATACTTCAATGTCATTTGATGTTATTCATAGCAACCTATGGACGTCTCATGTTCTTAGTTCGTTAGGTCATCAATATTATGTTCTTTTTTTAGATGATTATTCTAAATTTTTGTAGATGTTTCCAATTGCGAATAAATCACAAGTGTTTTCAGTCTTCATAAAATATAGAGCGTTCATTCGTACCCAATTCGAAAGAGAAATAAAAAATATTCAATGTGATAATGGGAAATAGTATGACAATAGGGAGTTTCGGGAGTTCTGTGCTAATAATGGGATCAATTTTCATTTTTCATATTCTCATACATCCTCACAAAATGGGAAAGCCGAACTCAAAATTCATTCCATAAATAACATTGTCCGAACTCTCTTACTTCATGCTTACATACCCCCATATTTTTGGCATCATGCTCTACAAATGGCCACATATCTCATTAACATAATTCCTTCCAAAGGTCTAACATATTATCCCCCCCTCCAAATCTTATATAATAAGAACCCGTCTTATTCTCATCTTCGGGTCTTTGGGTGCTTGTTTTATCCGTTATTCCCATCCACCACAATTAACAAACTTCAGGCTCGGTCTACTCAGTGTGTGTTTTTGGGTTATCCGTCTAATCATCGTGGTTACAAATGCTTTGATTTATCCTCTAAGAAAATCATAATTAATCGCCATGTCATTTTTGATGAAACCCAATTTTCTTTTACGAAAGTTCATACTCCCGAGCCTAGTTCGTATAATTTTTTGGATGACCAAATATCCCCGTATATTATTCGGCATTTTTCGGACATCTCTCGTACCCAAAACTCTCCAGTGGGCCCACTACCCACTAGTCCCACTAACACGTCTCGGTCGGTGCTTGCCGCCTTCTCACTGGGCCGGTTTCGATGATTAGGCCGGGCCCACCCCACCACCGGCCGGTCCAGGTCCCCATTACCGTTCTCGGCCCGCCTTCGCGTCCGGTGTTGGGCCGGCGGAGCCCATCGCTGTTGGCCAGTCCGTCCCGAACCCAGCAAATTCCCAAAATCCACTCACTTTTTCCTCGAGTCATAGACCAGTCACTCATATTCAGCGGGGTATTTTTACACCTAAACGACATTTTAATTTACATTCAAATGTCTCTAAATCCCTTTTGCCCCGTAATCCTGTGTCTGCTTTAAATAACCCAAATTGGAAAATTGCTATGACTGATGAATATAATGCTCTTATTAATAATAAGACGTGGGAGTTGGTGCCTCGTCCCTCTGGTATTAATGTCATCAGGTCTATGTGGATTTTTACTCATAAGGAAAATTCAGATGGGTCATTTGCTCGACATAAGGCGCGACTTGTGGGTAATGGTAAGACTCAACAGGTTGGTATAGATTGTGGGGAGACATTTAGTGTAGTGGTCAAGCCGGCTACCATTCGCACTGTGCTTAGCTTGGCTCTCTCTAAGGCATGGCCTATTCATCAGTTGGATGTCAAGAATGCTTTCCTACATGGTGATCTCAAAGAAACAGTTTATATGCATAAGCCGTTGGGATTCAGGGATCCCAACCATCCTCATCATGTCTGTTTATTGAAGAAGTCCTTATATGGGCTTAAGCAATCTCCACGAGCCTAGTATACGAGGTTTGCTGATTTTGTTTCGACTATTGGGTTCACTTACAGTAGGTCAGATAATTCCTTGTTCATCTACCATCGTGGTTCCTCTTTGGCCTACATTCTGTTATATGTGGACGATATCATTTTGACTGCCTCTTCCGATGCCTTACGCCAGTCTATCATGGCCATGCTCAGCTCTGAGTTTGCTATGAAAGATTTAGGGCCTTTGAGTTACTTTTTGGGGATTGCCGTCAAACGTCATTCTGATGGTTTTTTTGTCTCAATAAAAGTATGCGGCTGAGATCATCGAGTGGGCTGGGATGTCATCCTGTAAGTCCACTTCCACTCAGTTGATACTAAGCCCAAGCTTGGTGCCGCGACCGGCATCCCTTACGAGGATCCGACCCGCTATCGCAGTCTTCCTGGGGCCCTTCAGTATCTGACCTTTACCAGACCAGATATTACGTATGTTGTTCAGTAGGTGTGTTTATTCATGCATGATCCCAGAGTTGAGCACATGAATGCAATTAAACGCATCATTCGGTATATTCAGGGTACACTGGACTATGGTCTGCATTTGTATCCTTTATCTACATCCACACTTGTCTCATACACCGATGCGGATTGGGGTGGTTGTCCAGACACCAGACGGTCTACGTTTGGCTATTGTATGTTCCTTGGCAACAACTTGGTCTCCTGGTCTGCGAAACATCAGGCGACTCTATTCCGCTCAAGTGCCGAGGCTGAATATCGAGGGGTAGACAATGTGGTCTCATAATCATGTTGGTTACGTAATTTGCTTGTATAGCTTCATTGTCCAATTCAAAAGGCAACCTTGGTTTATTGCGATAATATTAGTTCCATCTACCTTTCTAGTAATCTGGTTCAGCACCAACGCACTAAACATATCTGAGATGGACATTCATTTTGTCCGTGAAAAGGTTGACCGGGGTCAGGTACGCGTCTGTCACGTCCCGTCGAGATATCAGATTGCAGATATCTTTACAAAGGGTCTTCCCTCGGTCCTTTTTAAAGATTTTAGGGACAGTCTCAGCGTTCGAAGACCGCCCGCTATGACTCCAGGGGTGTGTTAAACAAGGTAATATACTCATGATATACACTTAATATACAGAAGTGTATATCACAGGTATACAGAAGCAGTGGCCCAGCAAAGCAGTGGGCAGTGGCCCAATTGGCAGTGGGCAGTGGCCCAATTGGCAGTGGGCAGTGGCCCATCTCGGGAGCCCATCACGGTTACAGTGGGCAGATTACAATCTTATATATATGGTATATATATTTGTAGTATATTATAGTGTAAAGGTTACCTTAATTAGTATTGTACACTTACCATAATTGTATAGTTATAATTATGGTAGAATAAGGTTTTAGGAATAGAATAGGAATAAGATTCTCCTATTTTGTAACTTGTATATATACCTTACAATTAATGAAAATAATCAAGGGGATTATTTCTTTCAACCCTGCAAAACATAAACATCAAACTCGCTAATTTGTGAAGAACTTGAACCACTATACATTCTATTTCTAAGGCCTTGAATACTAGAAGCAGAAACAACATGTCTTTTATTAGGTTGCAGTGAAGTAGAAGAAGATGGTACAGAAGCCGGTTGATTATTTGCACTTTGCTCTTGGTAATATATATATTTGCATTCAGTGTGTATGCTAGACATAACTTCTTCTTTAGTTGGTTCGTAAGTTGGTTCTTCAGTTGGGTCTGTTGGAAGTATTTCTAAGCTTTCATAAATCGTTCCAATAAGTGTTTTATAACCGTCCACTTTAATAGTATGATTTAATACAACACCAATAAAATAAATAGTGAGAATAGGAAAAAAAAAATTTTAAAAAGATTTAATGGCCGTAAGTTAGTTTTTGCATATATTCATTAAGTAACAAAAATATTAGAGCTATATAAAATAACATAGATGAAATAGTAGGATAATAAATTTCAGAAAATTCCTTAGTAGCTAGAAAACAATTCTTTAAAAATACAATAAGTTCCAAAATTTATCCCAATCATCATCTACAAGCATATCCGTTGGATTTTGATTATGAGCGATAAATAATAAAGTTATAGGTCTTTTATACTCGTGAGCAACAAGTAATTGTTCATACAAAGAATTTCACCTAGTCGGAACTTCTTCTAGAACTTTTCTATAAGGTAATCCACAATCATGACAAGTTTTTTATACTCTTTGCGTCTTTGTATTTTATTACCTTTAAAAATAAAGTTTATAGCAAATTGTACTTTATCAAGGATGTCTTAAAAAGTTTTAGGCCATCCTTTACAACTAAGTTATAAACATGACATGCACATCTAATATAAAAAATATGGAGTAAATCGAGTTTTTAAAAGGTTTACAACATAATCATTAGAAGCATCATTATCTAATGTAATAATCATAATTTTATCAGTAATTCCATAATATTCAAAAATTTCATGAATATTTCTTGAAATAAAATATCCAATGTGTCTATCATCAATATATCCAATGATATGTAACAGTTAAATAATCATTACCATTAGTACTACGGCCTATGTCAGAAGTGATAGCTATTTTTCCATTAAAATGATACAATGCATAACGTAAATATTGTTGATATTCATGCGCAAATTTAAAAATATCTCTTTCTAACAGTTGATCTATGAAAACCGTTAAAAGCGAGATTATATGTTTCTCAAATGTAATGATTAAAACTAGGAGAGGAAGGAGATGAAAAAGGCAAACCCTCCACAACAACTAATTTTACTATATTTTCCCTATCTCTGTGTTTATCATATTTAGGACATATAACTCCCCCGTCATTGGGTTAATTCGGCCATGTACTTGGTCGGGGACACTATGTGAACCTTGTCCCGACTCAGAAGGCATCCGCACACCCGATTTTTCAGCCAAGTATTGGTTATACCTTGCTTTGTGAGAATTTTATACATGTCTCATTACACCTCCCATCCCACCTTGACCTTTTTCAGTTTTAAATTTATAAACTTCGCGACAAATTTTACAATTAGCTAGTTGATTAGGAATGTCCCTATCAAAAAAATCTCATGCGGGTGATTTTAATTTTCGTTGTCTTTGTCCTCGACTCATACTAGGGGGAATATGAGTCATTCCAATTTCAGTTTCAGCCTGAGACTCAGTCTGAGTCTAAGGTGGAGGTGCACTAGTGAGTGTGTTATCTAAATTATCTTCTAATTCATTTTCTAAATTAAAGTCTGATTCAGATGAAGAATATACCTCATGATCTAATGGTATATTAATATTAACGTTAAAATAATCAGTTTCATCTACATGAGTGAAATCATCGTAATTAGGATTACTAGAGGATGCACCCTAACCCTTGTTACCCCTAGTACCTCTACCAGAAAAACGTCCACTTTGTTCCATTATAATTATGCAAATAAATAATTAAAGTTAATGAAATTAAGTACGATAATTAAAATTAAGTAACAATAATAATTTAAATAAGGAACGAAGGTACCAAACGCCGACTTGTAATCGAGGTTGAAAATTGAAACTTTGCTCGATGATCCTCAAGCTAATTGCCAACTTCACTCCCAATTTTTAAACTTTGATAGAAATTAGCAAATAAAATATAATATTTTAGTGTACAATGTAGACTTGTAGAGAGAGAGAGAGAGAAATTAGAGAGATGGTAGGAAAATTTGTGAGAAAAATGAGGTATTTATAATGTAGAAATAAGGTTAAAGTGTAAATATACTAACTTAGGGGTTAAAAATAAATATTAAGGGGGTAGGGGGTTTATGGGGTGTGTGTGGGCCAAAATGGATGTTATTAGCCGTTGTGCAATGACTATTACTAAAAAAAAAAGGGGGGGGGGGGTAGGGACGAAACGGGAGGGGGTGGGATGGTCGGGGGCGAGATCGGGACGGGCGGGACGAGCCCTAATCCCTTCCCGAGTTTGATCCCCTATACCGACGGTGGACATCTCGATTTTTTGGGGGGTCGGGGCGGGTTGCTGGATGGGCCGGGGTGGGATCAGGCCGTCCCGGCCCACTGGACAACACTATTTATAGTTGAGAAATAGTGGTTAAAGTGTAAATATACTAACTTAGGGGTTAAAATTAAATATTAAGGGGGTAGGGGATTTATGCGGTGTGGGAGGAGGGGGCAAAATGGCCGTTATTAGCCGTTGCCAACGGCTAAAATCAAATTTTGGTCGTTGTGCAATGATTATTACTGCAAATGGGGGATGGGGGGACGGGGCGGGCCGGGCGGAGGGCGGGATCGGAACGGGTGGGATGAGCCCTAGTCCCGTCCCGAGTTCGATCCCCTATACTGACGGTAGACATTCTGATTTTCTTTTGGGGGCCGGGGCGGGGCGGGTTATGGGCCGGGCTGGGGCGAATCGGGTCATCCCGACCCACTTGACACCCCTACATAATACTGTAAACAAACAAACAAATATAAATTCAGTTAGCCAATCGTTAGGAAAATTTATGGGAAAAAATATTTCATATTAGAATAAACATGTCAGGTCTATAATTTAAAAATACATATTACGATTGGATGAAGTTCAAACAAATATAGTAGAGTGATCATTTTCTTTAAACAAAAAAGAACTTTAAAAAATATATTTTTTCTTTAATATCTCATTGTTTGAAGGTTTAAGGTTTAGTTTTAGGATTTAGGATTAAAGCTTTTTAAAAGGTCGGAGAGAAGCTCCTTTTAGAACATATATTTCTTCTTGATTGAGTGTAGAGTTTAGGCTTGATAAGAAAAAAATTAAGGAGGAAGAAAGAACTTCTTTGAAAATATTGTGGGTTACAATGATGGCAGAAAACGAGAAGAAAGTAAATATTACAAATGCTAGAAAGAATAAACTAAAGATTACAACAAACTGGAAATAAGAACAATTACAAACTCTCTGTGATTTGTTGAGACGAGTGATGTCACTTTGTCTTTAACACAAGATTGTCCTGTATATATCATTTTACGTTGTCGGGCAATAGTCTCCCAGATACAACAACAACTTAACAAATGAGCAAAGGAAACTCGAGTGTTACTCTTGAAGAACTTTGAATAGAAAACTTGCTAGAGACGAAGAAGAAGATTTCAGAAGATTTCTAAGTGTCTTACAATTGAGCCAAAGGCCTCAATTTATAGTGTAAGGAGATGACCCCTCAACTAGCCAACTAATGTCCTTAAATAGCCATGTAATGACACTTATTGAGGGGTTACATTCAGCAAAATAATGGTTGAATTCATGTGCCAAATAATGGAGATTCAATGCTAAAAAACCAGCCCAAAAGTCAAAACTTTCCATCTTTCCGTCGCAACATTCTGCCTCCGAAGCGCCGCGGCTCTGAGAATTAGCGCCTCGGCTCCAGTTGTCCAACCACTATTTAGCACCGCGGCGCTGCCATGGGGGCGCCGCGGCTCCGACGGTGTTGCGTCGCGACCCTTCACGGCTCCGCGGTGATTTCCGACTCATTTTATCTTACACTTCATACACTTCTTCCTTCATTTACCAACGTGAAATACTTGTCATTTGGCCAATAACCATCCATCATTCTATGTCTCAAACGTATTACTTATGTACCAATATCTCTTTCACTAATGAAATTTGCGATACTTGGCACTACGTGTGCAAGTGTGTGAAAATGACATTTCTGACATGCGGGCCCCAATTGTTCGAGTCATAAATAATGGGATAAACTTAATTCCATATTAGTAAATTTCCAACAATCCCCTCTTGAAAGAGATTTTGGCGCACTCACATGGTGCCTTTTCCAACAATCTTTCAGGACAGATGTTGCATCTAGATAGGTAGCTTCTGCTTTGAACCTTCCATAGTTGAATACCATCGGACTTACTTATTGTGCGGTGAATGTGATGTCTTAAACCATCAGTGTTTATTGTAATCCAAGTCAAAGATACCAACACAACAACTTCCCTTACTCTATTCTTCGTAATGTTTTGTCCGTTGTGGCCGTGGATACTTCTTGGTTTCTTAAGTGCGTTCATTTAAGGCGGCATGTCATCGCACTTAAATAGGTGGTCTTCTAAAAGGTATTCTGTTATACCCCACTTTACAAGTGTTAGAAACCATTAAAATTTTCCCCAAACCTAACTTCAACCGTTGAGGATCATTAAAGGTTTTGGAAACTTAACCTTTACCCACACCACATATAACACTTAATGTCTATCGCGGGAACGACTTTGGGTTTATGTTCCTTAATGGATCATAACCCAAAGTGTTATTGCTTCCACTGAAGAGCTCAATTGAACCTTTACAGCTTAGTTTTCCCATTGAACCAAATTCCTAGGATCTCCAGTCAATAAGGTTGGGTTACCACTGTATTGGTCCTTAAAGCTTGGGTTTTAAGCCTATTCCCCTAGACAGGTAGAACATCTAATCTTTAGGTAAACCCTTTGTCTGTGGGTCCGCTATGTTATCCTTTGATTTTATGTAATCAATGGATATTATACATGTGGTGATCAGCTACCTAACGGTCTTATGTTTTCATCGAAAATGACGAGACTTGCCATTGTACATAGAACTTCGTGCCCTTCCTAGAGCCGACTGGTTGTCGCAGTGGATCATTATAGAAGGTACAGGTTTGTCCCAACAAGGGACATCCTCTAAGAAGTCGTAAATCTACTCAGCTTCTTCTCATGCTTTGTCTAAAGGGATAAACTCTGATTCCATCGTGGATCGGGCGATGCAAGTTTGCTTAGAGGATTTCCATGACACAGCCCCACCACCAATTGTAAATATATACCCACTGGTGGACTTAGTGTTCTATATATCAGATATCCAGTTTGCATCATTGTACCCCTCTAGTACAGATGGATATCTCGAATAATGCAACACGTAAGTTAGCGTGTATTTCATGTATCATAGTACCTGATTCAACGCCTTCCAATGATTATTACTTGGATTATAGGTAAACCTAGCCAACTTGTTGACTGTATAAGCAATATCAGGTCGGGTGCAGTTTGTTATGTACATCAAACTCCCAATCACCTGTGCATATTGCTCCTGGCATACGGGTGCACCACGATTTTTATCAAGCTTTTGATTTCTATCCATTGGTGACTTCATAGGCGAACTGTCAAACATCTCGAACTTTCTCAACACATCCTCGATGTAGTGAGACTGAGATAAGACCAGTCTGTCAGACGTCTTAGAGATCTTTATCCCTAAGATGAAATCTGTGATACCCATATCCTTCATGTCGAAACATTATTTCAACATGTTCTTAGTCTCTAGGATCAATCTAGGACTACTCCCTGAGATCAACATGTCATCTACGTACAGACATATCATGATGAACAAGTCAGAGTAACCTTTCGTGTAAACACGTTTGTCACTTTCATTAATGGGGAAACCCTTTGATAGTAGAGTATTATCAAATTTTTTGTGTCATTGCTTCGGGGCCTGTTTCAGCCCGTACAAAGATTTGACAAGTCGACAGACTTTCTTCTCTTGCCGTGGAACCACATACCCCTCGGGTTGTTCAATATAAAATTTGTTCTTCCAAATCACTATTTAGGAAGGCTGTCTTGACATCTATTTGATGTATCTCAAAGGTCACGTAACGTTGCGATCACAATGAATAATCTTATGGACATCATCCTAGACACCGAGAGTATGTGTCAAAATAGTCAAGGCCTTCCTTCTGCCTATAGCCCTTGACTACCAACCTGGCCTTGTACTTATCTATAGACCCATCTTCTTTATACTTCCGTTTGAGTATCAATTTAAAACCAACGGTTTGTTTCCCGGAGGAAGGTCAACCAACTCCCAAGTATGGTTATGCATGATGGAGTCCATTTCACTCTCAATAGCTTATTTCCAGAGCAGTGCCTTTGGAATTGACAATGCTTCACCAATTGTCCTTGGTTCGTCATCAACCATATAAGCTAAAAAGTCAGGACCGAAGGATTTATCCTTTCTGGCCCTTTTACTTCGCCCCGGTTCCATCTCTGGTGTCTCCAAGTTCTGAGAATATGGAACACTAGATTCTGGATATTTAGCCACTTTGAAGTCCACTAGATCTGAACCATCTAGATTCGGGCAGTCAACGACTCCTGGTTCCTGAGAGCTTTCTTCATAACTTCATTTGCAAGAGGTTATATCTTTTTCCTTTCTAGGAAAAGTATCCTCAAAGAATTGAGCATTCCTTGATTCCATGATTGTACCCCCATGGATATCTAGAATATCTGACTTATGCACTAAAAAGAGATAAGCACTATTGTTATTTGCATATCCAATGAAAATGCAATGTACAGTCTTAGGCCCAATCTTGACCTGCTTTGGCTTGGGCACTTCGACCTTTGCCAAACAACCCCACACCTTTAGATATTTATAGGTGGGTTTTTTCCCTTCCATGGTTCATATGGAGTTTTGTTCTTACCCTTATGTGGGACTCTATTAAGAATCATATTAGCGGTAATGACAACTTCTCCCCACATGTTTTGGGGAAGACCGAAATTGATGAGCCAGACATTTATCATTTCTTTCAATATGTGGTTCTTGCGTTCAACAACACCGTTCGACTGAGGTGAGTATGGAGACGTCGTTTGATGAACAATGACCAATTCGTCACAATATTCCTCAAATAGTGCTACGTATTATTCCCCTCTATCGTTACGAATGGATTTAATCCGCATGCTTAGTTGGTTTTCAACTTCTGCTTTGTAGTATCGAAATGCTTCATTTATCTTTACTTTTCAATAAGGAAAGGTAATAATATATTGTGCTATCATCAATGAATGTCACAAAGTACTTGTTCCCCCTCTAGTTCGTGTAAACTTTAAATCACATATATCTGTGTGAATAAGCTCTAGAGGAGCGGTATTCCTTTTGACAGGTCGAAAAGGAATCTTTGTGAGTTTTGCCTCTACGCACACCTCACACTTATGCTGAAGGTTTACGTCGATAGACGATAACAACTCCAACTTAACCAACCTTTGGATGGACTTATAGTTAACATGTCCTAATCTATGATGCCATAAATTAGAGGACTCAAGAAAGTAAGAAGAGGCTTCAATATTATTGCTTACACGCATTACAAACATGACGTTAACTTTGAAGAGGCCTTCACAGATGAAGCCTCTTCCCACAAAAGTTCCATTCTTGGTGATTATAAATTTATTGGACTCAAATACTAGCCTAAAACCAGCATTAACCAATAAATAACCTGAAATTAAATTCCTCCTAATCTCAGGGACATGCATCACCTCCTTCAGAGTGAGCTCCTTTCCAGAAGTCATATTCAGGACTACTTTTCCTACCCCCAACACGTCAGAGGAAGCGTTGTTACCCATGAACAACTTCTTGTCTGTAATTAGTGTATATGTGGAGAAGGCATCTCTATTGGAACAGATGTGTCTGGTAGCACCCGTGTCCATCCACCATTGCATGGGATTCTCAACAAGGTTTGCTTCAAGCACCACCGCTGAGAACTCCTCAATCATGTCGTTAAGAAGCATGTCTTTAGCGATGTTAGCATGTGCCTTGCCCTTAGCCTTGGCCTTCTCTTGTTTCTCTGTCTTGAGCTTGCGGCAGTCCTTGATCATGTGACTAGGTTTCCCATAGTGGTGACAGTTCCCCTTGAACTTTTCCGCCGCCCAGGCCTTGCCGTGTTTCTGAAACTTATGTTTCTTGCTTGCGTTCCCTTTGGCCTCAGCTAGATTTGCCTTTGCCTCAGCGGGTTGTTTTCCCCTAGGCAAGGCCTTCTTATTATCTTCATGAATCTGGAGTTTGATAATAAGTTCCTCAAATGTCATTTCCTTTGTCTTGAGTTTTAAGTAACTCATAAACTCATTCCATGAGGGAGGTAACTTCTCAATTAGTGATGCAACCAAAAACTGCTCATTTGATTTCACCTTCCAAATCCAGGTGATGTAGAATCATTTGGAATTCCTGGACTTGGGACATCACAGTTTTTCTATCCACCATTTGAAATTCCAGGAATTTCCCAATGATGAATTTCTTTGTACCAGCATCTTATGCGTTGTACTTCTTCTGCAGTTTTTCCCATTACTCTTTGGCGGTGCCTACAGTACAATACACCGTGTAGAGTGGGTCTGACAGATAGTTCAAAATATAGTTCTTACACATGAAGTCGCTATGACTTCATCCATCAAGAACTATCTTCATACCATTAACGACATGGATACATTGGCCCCCTTTAGCCGTTTCATTAGGTTGAGGGTACACTTCATCTCCAACTTATGGAGGATCTTATGTTAGGAACTGAGCCATTCCCATAACTGTCAGATAAAATAACATCTTCTGCTGCCATCTCTTGAAGTTGGAGCCCATCAACTATTCTGGGCGTTCATGGTGGAATCCAGAGGGTGGAGGAACTGTAACGTTCCTTTAAGCAACAATAAAGGCGTTGGGCGTGCCTTGAGCAGCAGTGGGAAAGACAAAGGGGTTTCCTTGAGTAGCAGCAGCAATATCAGAAGCGAGTTGTTCTTTCCAAGTCATCTTTCTAAGCACTTACAACAATCTTGTCTTAAAATTGTGGGTTACAATGATTGCAGGAAACGGGAAGTAAGTAAATATTACAAATGCTAGAAAGGATAAACTAAAGATTACAACAAACTGGAAATAAGAACGATTACAAACTCCTTGTAATTTCCTGAGACGGGTGATGACACTCTGTCTTTAAGACAAGATTGCCCTGTATATATCCTTTTACGTTGTCGGGCAATAGTCTCTCAAGATACAACAACAACTTAACAAATGAGAAAAGGAAACTCAAGTGTTACTCTTGAAGAACTTTGAATAGAAAACTTGCTAGAGAGGAAGAATAAGATTTCAGAAGATTTCTAAGTGTCTTACAATTGAGCCAAAGGCCTCAATTTATAGTGTAAGGAGATGACCCCTCAACTAGCCAACTAACGTCCTTCAATAGCCATGTAATGACACTTATTGAGGGGTTACATTCAGCCAAATAATGGTTGAATTCACGTGTCAAATAATGGAGATTCAATGCTTAAAAAACAGCCCAAAAGTCAGAACTTTCCATCTTTCCGTCGCAGCATTTTGCCTCCGAAGCGCCGCAACTCTGAGAATTAGCGTCGTGGCGCCTCGGCTCTAGTAGCCCAACCACCATTTAGCGTCGTGGCTCCGACGGTGTTGCCCCGTGGCCCTTCACGGCTCCGCGGCGATTTCCGACTCGTTTCATCTTACACTTCTTCCTTCGTTTACCAACGTGAAATACTTGTCATTTGGCCAATAACCATCCATCATTTATGTCTCAAACGTATTACTTACGTACCAATATCTCTTTCACTAATGAAATTTGCGATAGTTGGCACTATGTGTGCACGTGTGTAGAAACGACGTTTCCGAATCGAGTCATAAATAATGGGATAAACTTAATTCCACATTAGTAAATTTCCAACAAATATCTCCTTTATGTAATATCTCAATTTTTTTTTTGAAATTTTGAAAATGAAAAAATTAAAATAGGAACATTTAATTCAAACAGAAGTCCATCTTCAGAGGAAATAGATCATGTGGCTCGTGTTAGTTGGTAACAATACATTATAGGAGTATTCATTTCTAAAACTCTAATAAATCTATTAAGTTGACATGTTAAAACCATTATACATATTATATAATAACAATACTTAATCAGGATGGCTATGGATTATTTCATGTATACTCCATGATATTAAGTTGTATAATTGACTATTTTGAATGTTTTGCAAGATAATAGCAATTGATTATTGGGCTCGTGCACAGCACGGGACTACCCGACCTAGTATTATCGTAAGTTGGAGTTTACTGATAATTTTTTCATTTTTGAACAAGAACGTGAGTATATACCTACAAGACAAGCTTTAATATTTTTTTTGGGGGAAAAAGTAGCAGCTAAAGGAAAGCTAAAAGATATTGATGAAGAAGTAACTAAGGATCTTATATAGATTGAAAAGAGGGAGGGGGAGTAGCAAAAAAGAAATAACATGCACGGAAAATTTTTACTCAAGGTACAAAAGAAAAAGTTTTAAATATATTTAGGAAAGATGTTGTGTAGATCTAGAATTGTGGGATTGTAAAAATATTTTGGGAGCAAAATATATGGAAGTAACTAATTATTCTAACCATGGTTAGGGTTTTGCTTAATTAAATAAAAGGTGTCCCGTTGCCCGTATTTACGAGGCATATGTTCCTATAATTCCTAGGGAAAACATGTATAATCTTGTTTGTGACGGAAAGAAATAATTTCTTAATTATTTTTATTAATGAATGAGTATATATACAATTTATAATTTCCATAATATGGAAAATCCTATTTATATTCTACTGGTAAGTGTACAATGCTAATTAAATAGAAATAATATGTTACCAAATATACTCCAAACCGTGATATACTTGGCATGTATATCACGGACTGCTTATTCCAATCTCTCTTGTGTTTCCGTAATATACACGGTATACACAAGGCATTGTACATGTCGTGTATATCGTGTATATCACGGTATACTTTCACACCCCCGCAGTCATAGCGGGCGGTCATCGTACGCTAAGACCAATATGATTCAGATACCACATTGGCTACCGCTCGATACTCGGCCTCTGCACTGAAGCGTGATAATGTAGACTGACGCTTTGCAAACCATGAGACCAAGTTATCACCAAGAAACATACAATAACCAGACATGGAGCGTCTGGTATCTGGACAACCACCCCAATCAGCATTTGTATACGAGACAAATGTAGAGGCCGTCGATGGATATATATGCAAGCCATAGTCAAGTGTTCCCTAGATGTATTGGATAATGTGTTTGAGCGCATTCATGTGCTCAATCCTATGATCATGCATAAACAAACACACATGTTGTACGACATACGTAATATCTGGTCTCGTGAAAGTAAGATCCTGAAGAGCCCCAGCAAGACTGCGATAGTGGGTGGGATCCTCGCAAGGTGAGCCAGTCGTAACACCTAGCTTGGGTTTCGTATCAACTGGAGTGGAAGTAGACCTACACGAGCACATACCAGGTCGCTCAATCATCTCAGCGGCATACTTTCTTTGAGATAAGAATAATTCACCTTCATGACGAGTGACAGCAATCCCCAAGAAGTAACTCAAGGGCCCCAAGTCTTTCATAGCAAACTCAGAACTTAGTAGTGTCATGATAAACTTGCGTAAATCATCAGAAGAAGCAGTCAAGATAATATTATTCACATATAATATAATATATGCCAAGGAAGTACCATGTCGATATATGAATAGAGAATTATCAGACATGTTGTGAGAAAACCCAAATTATCAGAATGAGTCATGCCTTTGAAAGAGCCAGACTGAAAATAGTGCAAATGGTAGCCGGTTTGACCACCGGACTAAATATCTCACCAAAATCCACACCAACCTGTTGAGTCTTACCATCACGTACAAGACAAGCCTTATGTCTGGCAAAATAACCATCAGAATTATCTTTATGAGTAAAAATCCACATAGACCGAATAATATTAACGCCAGAAGGACGAGGTACCAACTCCCACGTCTTATTATCAATAAGAGCATTATACTTATCGTGCATAGCCAAATTCTAATTCAGGTCATTTAATGCAGACACTGGCTTACGGGGTAGTGGAGATTTAAGAACATTAGAATTAACATTAAAATGTCTTTTGGTTTAAAAATACTCTGTTGACTACGAGTAACATGTTGGTGACTCGGGGGAGAATTGGGTGAATTTTGGGGAAAATTCGGATGGGGGATGGACTGGCCAGCAGGCAGTGGGCCTGCTTTCCCAACACTGGAACCTGGACCGAGATCTGGAACAGAAATAGGGGCAAAATTGGGCTGGATAATTGGCCCAGTTGCTAGACTTGGGACGTGGTGATCTGTGGGTGTTGGCGGGCCAGTAGGCAGTAGTCCTGCTGACATTCCGGGGGTACTGGATTGGCCCAATAAGTGGTGCATAATGTACGGTGAGACTTCATCATCTAAAGAATTATACGAACTAGGCACGTGACTACTCACTTTAGCAAACAGAAATTGAGTTTCATCAAAAATAACATGGCGACTAATTATGATTTTATTAGACGATAAATCAAAATATTTGTAACCACGATGAATAGATGGATAACTCAAAAATACACAAGCGGTAGAACGGGTTTGAAGTTTGTTAATTGTAGTTGACAGAAATAGTGGATAGCATAAACACCCAAAGACCCTAAGATGTGAATACGAAGGATTCTTATTATAGAGGATTTTAAGAGGAGATGAATATGCCAACCCTTCGGAAGCATGGACTAATAAAGTGCGGACAATATTATTAATGGTACGAATTTTTCGTTCGGCTTTCCCATTTTGTGAGGACGTATGAGGACAAGAGAAATGAAAAACTATGCCATTAGCATCACAAAATTCCCGAAACAACTCATTATCATATTCTTTTCCATTATCTCATTGAATATTTTTGATTTTTCGTTCGAATTGGGTACATATGAATGCTTTAAATTTTAAGAATGTGGAAAAAACTTGAGATTTTTTCGTTAACGGAAAGGTCCATAAAAAATAGAATAATCATCCAAAAATAAAACATAATAATAATGTCCCACAGAACTTAGAACGGGAGAAGTCCATAAATCGCTATGAATAATGTCAAAATGTATCAAAGTATGACAAGTAGATGCTACAAATGGTAATCTAACATGTTTTCCTAACGGACAGGAATGACAAATTGGAGTACTACGCGTACCCTTACAAGAAATAAAAAAAAATTTATGCAAAGAAGAAATAATTGACGACCCAGGGTGACCCAACCGTGTATGCCACAAGGAAGGAGCTGGAGCGGCAAATGTTGATGGCATGGCTTGACTCGAGAAACTGGTGGCGGGCATGATTGGATAAAGATCTCCCCTACTATTGTATCTCATGAGAGGTATCCCCATTTTGAAATCCTTCACAGAAAATCCAAAAGGATCAAAATTAACAGAAACCCAATTATCAGTGGTGAATTTTCGGACAGACACCAAATTTTTAATTAAGTTGGGGGCATGAAGGATATTTTTCAAGACAAGAGATAGATAGGGAGGGGAGACAAAGTTGTATGTCCGTAACCACGAATTGGAATTGAGTTGCCATTACCAATAATAATTCCACGATTGTTGCTCAAATTGAAATAAGACGGGAAAGTACCTCGGTCGGACGTCATGTGAGAAGCGGCGCCGGTGTCCATGTACCAATTTAGGTCGGGAGGATTTAATCCAAGTGTATGCATGACGGCCTCAATATCGGTGGGTGTCGGGATCATATTCGGGCCTGCAGCAGTGAAAGCCTCCGATGGTTGAGGCCCAAGTAGACCGGAATGCTGTTGATTGGTGCCGTAAGGACCCGAGAAACTAGGCCTGTGATTGGACTGGACTGGAGCCCAATTTCTCGGGTAATAACTGGGTGGACGGTAGGCGTTACTGCGCCACTGGCCGCTGGTCCAGGCCCACTGCCAAGGGGCCCAGGGCTGAGACCAGGCAGGCTGGGGCCCAGTATCCCGAGGCCCACTGCAGGTGCTACTGTTTCGTCCGCCACTTTTGTTGCTGCCATGATTTTTGCCACCACCGTTGTTGCGGTGTTGGCCCGAATTGTCAACAAAATTATGAGAATTATCGGATTAAGTCATCATCGCCACGGAACTTGCGCCAGTAGCTACCTTTTTTGCCAAGCCAGCTACTTCTAACGTGAGCATCGAACGGGCTTGATAAAAAGGGGGAAATGGATTACTTTGTCTGAGTAGAGTCCCAACTCCATTATAGGCCTCAGATAGGCCTGCAACCATTTGTAGAACAATACAATTATTGATAACAGGCGCTCCAATGTTACGAAGTTGGTCCGCCAATTCCTTGAGTCGTTTACAATAAGATCAAACATTCGGGAAATTTTCCAAGCTGACTTGTGAAAATTCCTGCTCAAGGGTGACAACTTGGGAATGTTGGTTATCTTGGAATACGTCACACAATCTATAACAGGTAGCCATGGTCGTGATGTCTGGTTCAATGATCGTCTGTAAAAGGTCGGTAGAAATAGTGGAGTAAATCCACTGAAGGACGGTAGCATCAAGAGTGATCCACAACCGAGGATCCTCTGCAGGTATAGGGACAACGGGAGGTATCATGTGATGGAGGACTTGATGTGAGATTGCGTAATTCTGCCCACGTCGCATATTGGACGTTTTCCATCTTAGGGACAATAGGGATGTGGTTCTTGATGTTGGAAACAATAAGGGTGGGATGAAACATGTTCTTTGATGTAGACATAATGAAAGAACAATAGGTGAAGGAGGGATTAGGAAGAAAATCTGGGAAGAGAGGAGGTAAGGGGCACATATTCCTAGAAGGGACATGGAAACCCAGGCAGTGAAAGAGAGAAAAAAATCGGTAGAAGCAAGACCTAGACTTCTGATACTATGAAAGAAATAATCCCTTGATTATTTTTATTAATGAATGAGTATATATACAATTTACAATTTCAATAATATGGAAAATTTTATTTCTATTCTACTGGAATGTGTACAATGCTAATTAAATACAAATAATATGTTACCAAATATACTCCAAACCATGATATACTTGGCATGTATATCACGGACTGTTTTGTCTAATCTCTCTTGTGTTCCCGTGATACACACGGTATACACAAGGCATTGTATATGTCATGTATATTACGGTATACTTTCAGTGACTACATTGGAGGCATTGTCCAGATGAATCGTGCCCCAGAGCTCAGTACCAATACGCAAACCAAACTTTGGTACTTGACTTTTATTATCATAGTTACCATACATGAAAATGGCACGTACTAAAAATTTGTTGTCTTTGTATTTAGAAGATCTTAGGTTGTGGCAATTCCTTTTCCCCTCTGGAAAGCTTCGAACAGTCTGTACGTATATTTCCGAATCATTGTATATGAATTCAGGCAATACATGTGCATTTACACCGGTGTTTATGAATATTTCGTCGCTCGTGTAAGTTACTGGAAAAAAACTGCCAGTATAGTTTGAGTTTTCTGGTAATCCACAGTCAATGCTCACGAATCCTGAAAGAAATATAATAAAACACAAGAAAAGTTGATTCACCATAACTAGACAAGCATCTTCTTTTTAGAGAATTAGAAATGAAGAAAAGCTTTTCAATATTAAATACCTGATTGATCATCAAAAACTGGCTGGCTGTGAGTTAAAAGGGTGATGACCAAAAGACCAAGAACCGGAAAAAGGAAATATTTGTGTAACTTGGAGTGGAATCCATGATGAGAGGATTCTTGTCCATGGTATGGCCAAATAATCTTAATTGAATTAGAACGCCTATATCATGTAGTTAGCTAAGTAGTTTGCTAAATTCATATTATGATAATGATAGTTGCAAATTTTGCAAATTAAACAGCACGTTCAAGGAGTACGAGTATCATATGTACTTAGTAGCTAAGTTTAATGCTAGTTGCAGAGTTTGCTAATTAAACAGCACGTTTTAGGAGAAGTAACCTTTAATTTTGTCAAAGAAATAAACATTGAGTCTAACTCAATCCAATAAAATTAGATCGAGAGATAATGATTGTCCAAATATACTAATTAAAGAGATCACACATCCTTTAAAATACTACTTCCTCCATTCACTTTTACTTGTTCACTATTGACTTTGCACAACCCTTAAGAAATAATAAATGAAGTACTAATTTACCATGATACTCATATTAAATGGTGTATAGTTTTAATGGAATTGAAAAGTAATTTGAAATGAGTAATTAATACTATGAGTAAAATAAGAAAAAAGAAATTATCTTCTCTTGATATGCTAAAAATGACAAGTAAAAGTAAAAATTTATTTTTAATATAATGAATAAGTAAAAGTAAAAGAGTATTCGGACTCTTCCCAACTTTCCTCCTTTAGAAGCTCACAATTGTCCTTATCCTTAATTAATCACCACAAGAACAACACACTTTTTTTCTCTCTCGAAGAATATGACATATACTTATTCCCAAAGTTATTAAAAAGGAGAAACTCCCTTTTTCTCTCTCGAAGAATATGACATATACTTATTCCCAAAGTTATTAAAAAGGAGAAACTCCCTGCTCCCATTCTTATCGACTACTATTATTATTTGAATATTCGAAAATATATTCTTATCATTCTTAGTATTACCAGTTATATAAAAAAAAAATTAAAAAAAATTCTAAAAATAAGGTTAGTGTAACTTATAAAAATCTAAAATAGCTTCCTCCAATACAGAGTCTATGAGTGAGTTGGATGGAATACTTCCAAGATGCTTTGACTTTTGGAAATTTGGAATATAAGTGACGTTGCAAGTTGTTGTTGGAATATGTGTAAAGCAACAACGAAAATAGTAAATAACTATTACAGTGATCGAAAGGATAAACAATAATGAGGACAACAACAAGTTGTCAATGTCTTGATCTTGAATGAAACTTCAAATATGGAACTTGTATTCGGAAATACAAAAACATGAACAGCTACACTTGTGGCTTGTAGATCCGCTAAGAATACAAACGGTTAGAGTCCTTCATCTGTTAATTTAACACCTGAAACACTTAGCAACCAATTAGATAAACCACAACACCACAAGTTGAGTCGAGAGATGACTCTCTGTCTTTAAGACAAGATTGTCCCCGTATATAGGCTTTAGGGAAGTGTGGACAATAGTCTCCCAAGATGAAACAACAAACTATCAAGTGTGCAAAGCCTACACAAATGATCTCAGCGAAGAACACGAATAATAAGATTGCTAAGAGAAGGATTGATATCAGGAAAATATGATCTCTTTGTGGTGTTGTGAACTTGTTTTTCTGTTCATATGTTCATCTATGTTCTTCTATAGAATTGACCCAAGGCTTCAATTTATAGGTGTAGAAGATGGCCTCTTCAAGTGCCCAAGTAATGGTCATTTAAATGCCATGTAATGGCCCTTTAAACCACCAACTAATGCAGCCAAATAATGGCTGAGTTATGGAGGAAAAACTGTCAAGTTAATGCTCCAAAACCTCTCCATAATCAGCCAAACTTTTGGACTTCAGTCGAGCACTCACTGCCTAGGAAGCGCCGCGGCACTGCAGCATTTAGCGCTGCAGCTCCAGAAACCAAAAGTTGGAATTAGCGCCGCGGCGCTGCAAGGGGGGCGTCGTGGCCCTTCTCGGCTCTTCGGCCCTTTCCGACCCATTCCATCTTACGCTTCACATAATCCTTCCTTAGTTTACCAACGTTGAACACTTGTTATTTATCCAATAACCATCCATCATTCTATGTCTCAAACATTTCACTTACGTACAAATATCTTTCTCATTAATAAAATTTACGATACTTGGCACTAAGATTGCACGTGTGTGGAAATGATATTTTTGACGTTCGGGGCCTAATTGTTCGAGTCATAAATAATAGGATAAACTTAATTCCACATTAGTAAAATTTCCAACAATCCCCCCTTGAAAGAGATTTTGGCGCACTTACACGGTGTATACTTTCAACAATTTTTCAGCGAAAAGATATTGCATCAGGAGAGGTAGCTTCCGCTTTAAACCTTCCCTAGTTGAATACCATCGAACTTACTTACTGTGCGGTGAACGTGATGTCTTGAACCGTCAGTGTTTAATGTAAGCCTAGACAACGGTACCAACACAATACCTCCTATTTATTCGTTTCTTCTTTTGTTCTGTCCGTTATGGCAGTGGAGACACTTGGATTCTTAAGTGCATTCATTTGAGGCGGCCTGTCCTCGCACTTAAATAGGTGATCTCCTACAAGGTATCCTGCTATACCCCACTTCACAAGTGGTAGGAATCATTAAAAGTTTCCCCAACCTTAACCTCAACCGTTTGAGGATCATTAAAGGGTTGGAAACTTAACCTTTACCCACCATGCAGGTAGCACTTTAATGTCTATCGCGGGAACGACTTTGGATTCATGTTTCTTTACGGAAATCATAATTCGAAGTGCTCTTGCTTCCACCCTTTTGCAGCTTAGTTTTTCCATTGAACCAAATTCTTGGGATCTCCAGTCAGTATGGTTGGGTTACCACCACAAAGGTTCGTATTACTTGGGTTTTTAAGCCCATTCCCATAGATAGGCAAAACTCTTGATCTTCGGATAGTCCCTTAGTTAAAGGGTCCGCTATATTCTTTGATTAGTAATCAAGGGAGTGACACCCGTGATGATCAACTGCCATACGGTCTCATGTCTCCGACAGATCTGACAGATATGTCCAGACGCCGTCATCCATGCCCTTCTTAAAGCCGACCGACTAGCCACAATGTATAACTGCTTGAAGGCACAGGTTTCTCCCAATAAGGGACGTCCTCTAAGGAGTCGTGAAGTTACTCAACTTCTTTCATGTTTTATTTAAAGAGATAAACTCCGATTTTATCATAAATCGGCCGATGTAAGTTTGCTTAGAGGATTTTCCAAGACCCACCATACACATTTACTTGTGGCTTTGGTGTTCTTCATATTTGATGTCCAGTTTGCATCACTGTGTTCTCCCAGAACCGCTGGACATTCAGAATACCATAATCCGTCTATAAGCGAATATTTCAGATATCGTCATATCCGACTTAACGCCCTCTATCGATCATTTCCAGAATCATGAGTGAACCTTAGTTCAACTGATCTGCTTTGTAGGCTAATACCAGGTCGGTTGTAGTGTGTACAATACATTGAACTACATGTTACATGCAGATATCACTCATTCTATATGGGTGCACCATAATTCTAATCAGTTCTATAATTCATATCCATTGGTGGCTTCAACGAGACTGTCAACTATCTCACAACTGAGTTTGGAGTTAGACCAGTCTGTTAGATGTCTTAGAAATCCCAATTCCTAAGATGTCATCTGTGATACCCATATCTTTCATATCGAGGCTTTTGTTCCAATATGACTTCCACTTTCAGACTGTTGGTTTTTCCAACTGTTGGCTTTCTAACTTCAGAGTCAATGTTTCTGTTGTCATATTCATTATTTCTGTTTTATATGAAACTTCCAGGACCTAAATGTAAACATTTCAGGGACCAAAATGTAAGTTCAGGAAGAAGCCCAACAGTCCAACAAACCATTGATCCTTCCCTTCCAACTCTCCGGTTAGGAAGGTTGTTTCAACATCCATGTCACGCAAGACTGCAATGGCCCTGGATGTTAAGTTATTCACAGGGGAGCATATGTACAAGTAGTTGAGGCCTTATACTCGTCAGTAGATCCATTTACTTTGTACTCAATTTTGAGTATCCACTTTTACAACCCAAAGGTTCTTTTCCCGGAGGAAGATCAAACATTACACAAGCATGGTTCTATATGATGGAATCTATTTCTCTCTTTGTAGCTTCTTTCTAACGCAGCGCTTCTGGAGATGACAATTATTTGTTAATTGTCCATGGTTCATTCTCAACCATACAAGCTAGAAAGCATGGAATAAGTTTTTGTCCCCTCTTTGCTCTGTCTCGGTTCAACATTTAGAATCCCTGAGTTTTGTAGATCTAGAACATTAAGTTCCGGATAATCAGCAACTTCCGAGTCCTGTATCTCTGGAACGTCTAGTTCCGGACAGTCAGGCACTCGCAGGTTCTTGTTAACCTCGAGCAATTACTTCTTTTCCCTTCTCAAGAAAAGTTATCTTCAAAGAATTCAGTATTCTTTGACACCAAGAGGCGATAAGCACTACTGTTATTTGCAGATCCAGTGGATATGCAATCTACAGTCTTAGCTCCAACTTGATCTATTTTTGGTATTCCAACTTCTACCAAGCCACCTCACATCACAACATTTGTATGTGAGATCCTTTCCATGTTTCACACGGAGTTATCGTTATCCTTATGCGTATTTCTATTGAGAATCGCATTAGCGGTAAGGATCGCCTTGCCCCACATAATTTGGGCGTACGGCTTTGCGCTTGGCTAATATCGTTAGACTGAGGTGAGTAATAAGCAATCATTTGATGAATGATGATTCACATTCTCCCCCTCTATCACTATGAATTCCTCAATCCATAGGCTTCGTTGATTTTCAACTTCTGCTTTGTAGCGCTTATCTGCTTCAACAGCTTCATCTTTGCTTTTCTACAAACAAATGATGCAATACGTTGTACCATCATCAATGAAGGTCACAAAGTACTTGTCTCCCCCCTCTATTTTGTACAAACTTCAAATCACCTATGTAGGTGTAAATAAGTTCTAGAAGAGCGGTGCTTCCTTCGCTATTCCTCCGACAGAACTTGGAAAGGTGATTTTGCCTCTTCACCTACCTCACATTCATTTTGAGGGTTTATGTCGACAGAAGGCAACAATATCCACTTTGTTAGCTTTTGAATGACTTTCTATTTGACGTATCTTAATCTATGATGGCATAGATGCACAGATTACAAATATATCATTCATTTAGCTACAAACATACTGTACCATTCTTAGTTATTATAGACATGTTGGACTAGTCTCAAACCAGCTTGACCAACAACATCATTGAAACCAACTTTGAGACATATATCACCTCCTTTTAGAGTGATCACATTCCCTGAAGTCCTATTGAGGACAACCTCTCCAACCCCTTCTACTTTAGAGGTGGCGTTGCTTCACATAAACAACCTCTTTCCCGTGGTTAGGGCGTAACCGGATCACATGTTCACATGAGCAACCTCTTGCTCGTGGTTAGGGCATAACCGGATCACATGTGATCTGGATACTCTTGCCCACTCCAGTTGCTTTTGGCCTTCAGATCATTTAAGACCTGGAAACCTTTGGTCCAACTCACTAGGTGTCTATTACTTTTCTGCATTTCTTTTGGCCTTCAGATCATTTAAGACTTGGAAACTTTGGCCCACCTCACTAGGTGTCCATTACTTTCTATCAAATGAATTATGGCCCACTCCAGTCGCCCGTAGGCTTTGTACGACTGAGTGTCCAATATCATCTTATCAAATGAATAATCTTATGTCAGATAGTGTGACAGGTTCAACGTCTTAAGATAAGTCATTATCTTTTAGTCTTCTTCCCTTGTGATTGGTGCCCAGGGAAATCCCTGACGCTTACTTAAGAGTGGTAACAGTTTTCACATAGTCAGTGAATCTCTCTTCTTCGTATGTGCGAACATACTTTACACACTTTTAATAATTACACCCAAAAGAACGGATCTTTTAAGTTTTGTTTACAATGGTCCAATCTTTAACAGGGAAGGAAGGGGATTCAATATTTTATTTTAGAGTGTAGGAAATATAAGTTTTTAATGAAAACACTTTCATATTTTCATCCTTTATTTACACACTCTTATTCAGATATTAACTAAACACATTATTGATAAGGAAGGATAGTTAACTTAGACCTTTTGGATTCTGGCCCACTTTAGTTAGACTGAGTGTCCATATCCTCATTACCATAATTTGAATCCTTTGTCTGAGACAGATATAGGACTTTTTCTATATGATAGAACATCATGTTCAGCCTTCTCCTCTTGTCTCAGTTGACATCCTCAGCCTCTCGTGGGCGCTTGTTTCCACCACCCTCGGGAGCGGTGACACCAACTCGTCCTTGATTTTTAGCCGTACTAGCATGACTATCAACAGTATCTTGAAGCTCGGCATCAGATCCAGAGATCCCTCATTTGACGAAAATAGATTTGTAACTATCGTCAAAGAGAGAACCAAAACTAGGACCAGATTTGAAAGCACGGTTGTTGACAGAGACAATGTTAGAACTGTCAACGAAATTGTTTTCAAGAAGAAAACCACAGCCATATTTGGGACCATATCTGCTGGCACACATCTTTCGAGCACTAATAAAATCTTGTCTTAAACTTGTTGGAATATGTGTAAAGCAACAATGGGAATAGTAAATAACTATTACAGTGATCGAAAGGATAAATGACAATGAGGACAACAACAAGTTGTCAATATCTTGATCTTGAATGAAACTTCAAACATGGAACTTGTATTCAGAAATACAAGAACATAAACTGCTACACTTGTGGCTTGTAGATCCGATGAGAATACAAACGGTTAGAGTCCTTCATCTGTTAATTTAACACCTGAAACACTTAGCAACCAATTAGAAAAACCACAACACCACCGGTTGAGTCGAGAGATGACTCCCTGTCTTTAAGACAAGATTGCCCTCATATATAGGCTTTACGGAAGTGTGGACAATAGTCTCCCAAGATGAAACAACAAACTATCAAGTGTGCAAAGCCTACACAAATGATCTCAGCGAAGAACACGAATAATGAAGATTGCTAAGAGAAGGATTGATATCAGGAAAATATGATCTCTTTGTGGTGTTGTGAACTTGTTTTTCTGTTCATATGTTCATCTATGTTCTTCTATAGAATTGACCCAAGGCTTCAATTTATAGGTGTGCAAGATGGCCTCTTCAAGTGCCTAAGTAATGGTCATTTAAATTCCATGTAATGGCCCTTTAAACCACCAACTAATGCAGCCAAATAATGGTTGAGTTGTGAAGGAAAACTGCCAAGTTAATGCTCCAAAACCTCTCCATAATCAGCTAAACTTTTGGACTTCCGTCGAGCACTCACTGCCTGGGAAGTGCCGCGGCGCTGCAGTATTTAGTGTTGCGGCTCCAGAAACCAAAAGTTGGAATTAGCGTTGCGGCGCTGCAAGGGGGGCACCGCGGCGCTGCAAGGGGAGCTCCTCGGCGCTGCAAGGGGGACGCCGCGGCACTCCGGCGCTGCGGCCCAATCCGGGAGCTGCCGCGACCCTTCTCGGCTCCACGGCCCTTTCCGACCCGTTCCATCTTACACTTCGCACAATCCTTCCTTCGTTTACCAACGTGGAACACTTGTTATTTATCCAATAACCATCCATCATTCTATGTCTCAAACATTTCATTTATATACCAATATCTCTTTCATTAACGAAATTTACGATACTTGGCACTAAGATTGCACGTGTGTGGAAACGATATTTCCGATGTGCAGGGCCCAATTTTTCGAGTCATAAATAATGGGATAAACTTAATTTCACATTAGAAATTTCCAACAGTTGTAATTAAAGACGTGCAAACACGTTCCCAATATTAATACTTCTACGTGTTTTATGATATATGTTTCGAATTATATAAATTTCATTAATTAGTTTAAATTAACATGCAGGTACTAAATGATTTTTTTTCCTGAACTGCCTTTAAAAAGGGAGCTAAGTGATTAAAGGGGGGGGGGGGGGGTCGAGAAACCTTACGTCCTTAACTTTTGTGTAAAAGGAAGATATGTCATTTTACCAATAACAAGTAACTAGGTTTTTTCTGTAATTGTGGTTAGTTGATGAAGGAAAAAAAGAGAGGAAGGAGATGATTGTAGTTCTTGTGCACGAATGATTATGTAAATTCAATAATAGATGTTTTTTTAATCCCCTCCCCGGGAGCTCCCTGATAACTCGAACTCGCAACTTTCGGATTGAAAGTGTAGGACACTTACCATCTGAACAACCCCTCTTGTCAATTCAATAATAGATGTAGTCGATAGAGTAGAGAATTTTTAAATACTTGTTTGTCTAGTTCCGCATTAGTCTTACATAGAAATGACACCAGGTTACTTTTAATGATATTATTTAAAATACATCCACTTACAAGGTATTTAAAATTTAGTCATTCCGCTAATAACTAGGTCCTCCATAAATTTCAGACATTCACGTATCTTGAACCACCTAAGTATCGAGTCAAAACACTGTAAATTTTTTAATTACAATGGCAGAAAATTATTGTTGCACTGCATTTTATGGTATCACAAAATTGCACTTCTACTTCATGACATTGGTTCGAAGTTTGAACTGTCCAACTAAACTTAAAGTTCCAACTTCAGGATAGTATCTTGAAGTTTGAAGTGTAAAAACAAAACTATAGGATATCGTCCTGGAGTACGAAGAAGTGGGATTCTTCCTTTTTTAAAATTGTTGTTATATATTAATACATTACAAGAAAATAGAGATCTTTTAAAAAGCAACCCGAATGGCTATATTTTAAACAACAACTCTAAAAGTGAGTCCGGAACTTAAATGACTCAAAAACTAAAGCATTGAATCAAAATACCCCCAAAAATGTAACATAAGTACCTTTTGCACAGGAATTTCCTGCGCAAGAGGGGTATTTCAATTTTCCCCATATAATTTCAAAGGTTTGAAATTCACGTTTTTTCATACTTTGATCAAATATTAGTCATGTCTCAAGACTACGGAATGTCAATATTTTATATAAAACCTGATATTTTTTATGCGAACATTAGTGTAAGCTCAATAAATCAAGGATACATAAACGTTCGGAACGTCGTTATAGGGGTTTAAACTGCCAGAAGTAAGTTTTGTTTGAAAACTAGTTATCATTAGGTTTAATTATTTTACTTTTTAGGGTTTTGATTTAAGCGTTTTATTGTTTTGTCAAGGCATTACTTTATTTTGAATATGTCGAGATTTTGTTTTTAATTAATTTTAGGACGTCGCACGAGTTAGTAATAAACGATAATAAAGACTAACATAACTAATTATCATTTAGAAAATAATACGCAAAAAATGTAATATTAACTTAAACTATACAACTTATTTACATATACACAATCTCTAATAGGTCTCATATGTGGTAGGCTTTAGAGTAACCTTAGGCCTAAGCCTCATACGATCCCCGCCACCCTCACCATCATCTCCATCCCCCTTGCTCCTCTTAATAATAGGATGCTTTAAGCCATGATCATACCCCCTTTCCTTCCTTGCGCCCTTGACCATAATGTGCTTCTTCTTAGAATTACGTGCGCTTTGTACAGTCAGAATCTCATCAGTACGGTCAGGATACGGGACCACATATGCAGAAGGATGAACCTGAAATAATATATCTATTAATTTTAATTTAGATTTAATACATTATCTTTTGATAAAAAATCAAACTTGTGTGTCGATGGGCTCCTGAGAGGGGCCTGGTGTAGGATCCGAAATCGTATCATAAATGGGATCCTGAATGGCTGAAGTTGGAGCTGGAGATGGAGTTGGAGCTGGAGTTGTAGTGAATCCTAAGTTATGAAAAATTATGAAATATTCAGTATAAGTATTTTAATTTATTAAAATAAGTATTTTAAATACTTATACATGGGCTAAGAAAAATGTCGAAGTCCATGAATGAGAAGTCATATTCTAGCTCTTTGCCACCCTGTAGATCACGAACTGGTCGCTCACCATGTAGATCACGGACTGGCCGCTGCACAAGCACTGATGCGTCATATGAATCTTAATATATGTCATCATGTACATCGACGTACGCACTCTAACTCTGCTAGGATAAAGACCCAAATACATATGAAAATAGTTGTGCCGGTGTATATAGAGGTGTTGACGGTTGGTAAGAAGTTGACGAGCGGGCTGAAGTCGATAAGCGGACTGAAGTCAACAGGACGTCTGAAGTCAACGGGTGTTGCTGCGCTGGAACGGGATCAGGAGCATACTCGTCAGGCTTATCTACTAGACGGAGGCCTCTACCACCACCTCGGCTTTTATCCCCTTGGTCACCATCCCCTCGGCCACCATCCCCTTGTTTACCACCTCATCTGCCAACACCCTTTTTTTCCACCACCACCTCTATCACCACCACGACCACAACCACGACCACGACCATCTGTTAGCTGATAGGGGCCCTCTAGAACATGCTCATGCATACGTCCGACCTTTTGTGATTGTTGGATACCTAACTCGGCTACCTGAATGATCTGGCTAGTAAATCATGTGCACTCGGCGATAGCCATATGTTGTACTCCCAACTGGAATATTGTCTGTACGGTCTGTAGTTATATTTGCTTCCAAATATTAATAATTGAATAGACTTGTAACATAATAATTAAGATGATTAATTATGTTTAAGTGTGGTAAACTTACCAACACCTCATACTGTTTCGTGAGTGCTACATATCCTCGGCCATTTGGATCACGTATCTCGGGGTTGCCAATCAAGCTGCGTGTGATCTGCCAGTACTACTCCATGTAAATCTCGATCAGAGTCGTATGTCCGACCACCGCTCTCATCTGCAGCCTCTGAGCCCAATGATTAATCTGGGTGTGTATAAAGGGCCGGTATGTAGGAGTGGCAGTCGAACGCTCATTCTGCGTATAGTGGTCGTTCTCCAAAACATCCGAGTCAGGTATATTCTGTACATGCCCAAACTATCATAAGACGTGGTGGGGCGTGTGATCCTCAACGATCTCCATACGTATCAACGGACACCGCGATATCCACACAGGCTCATCAGCCCTACAAAACGCTGGCAACTGATCCAAAAATTGAACATACGAAAAATAAAGTAATAATGTAAAATCAAACAAGTTTATCCTGTCTTCTGTCATATGATCAAGTTGATCCCTGAACTAAAGAATATTGTGGTGCATATCCACATATCGGGATATGCATCCCGTCTATCTCCGTGTGTAGGGCATGTCATCATCAATAAAGTCAGGCTAAGGGTGCGCAACTACGAGCTGAAAAGGAAGCATCCTATCCCACACATATAACTGGAAAGGTCATTAGAAATAATTTATTAATCGTCGTTTCAAAAAGCTATATTTAGAATAACATTTCACACATTTAAATATATTACTTGGAGGAGCGCCTGAAATCCACCGACATCACTCCTATCGCCCATAGACGCTCGACATAGTGATCGCTTCAGGTAAGCCAGAATAGCACCGCCCAAGCTGTAATTTTCCAATCGGTCCAGATCGGCCAGAAATAGCAAATACTTTAAGCTCACATGAGAACCCGATGTGTTCGGGAATATGATGCCCTCGAATATGATGAGTAAATATAGACGGGCACGATGATCCACAATCTCCTAATTTGTGTTGTCTACAATAGGATGTTGCATTTCTGTGAGGCGCAAGTGAGCATAGAGGGAAGACATCGACATCTGACTCTGTCCATGGATATCACCATGCTGAGGCACATATCCAGTGAGCCTAGTCAACTCCTGCCCTAATGTCGGCTCATGTTGAACATCCTCAGTGTATAATGGGAGTCCATTTACCCGTAGTTCATACATGACCTCCACATCCTGAAGCATGATAGTGGCCTCACCAGTGCGAAGATTAAAGATGTGGGTATTCGATCGCCATCGCTCAATCATGCTAGTCACAAGAGCCCGATCATGCAGTATCCGACCAGCAGTAACACAACGATAGATACCGCCCCGATATAGTATATCTAAGATGCGGGGATGTTGGCGGTCGATCCTGTAAAATATCTCACGCATGTGTCCATCCTACGATGATGGAACAACATACTCATATGTATATCGACAGTCTATAATAGCTCGAACCTGTGATTATCCTATAGACTAAGTATTGATCTATCGATGGGCCCGGATGAAGGTTGGGATCCATGGATGTGTCGTATTTGTATTAACAATGCTTAAATTATTCATTAACATGTAATATTAATTATGTTATCCTTTATCAAAAATTATACTAACTAACTAATCCTTTGTTGGAAAATTATATTAACTATATAAATTTGCGAATTAGAATAATTATGATGTTCAATCCTAAACTAAGGATTAACTATTTCAAATTAATAATTGATAATTAATTATTATACTAACTACAATTAACAAAAAATATTTAATGATAATTTTAATCCTAAACTAATGATGTTCAATCCTAAACTAAGGGTTAACTATTTCTAATTAATAATTGATAATTAATTATTATACTACGTACAATTAATGAAAATTATATTAATGATATTTTTAATTCTAAACTAATGATGTTCAATCCTAAACTAAGGATTAACTATTTCTAATTAATAATTAATTATTATAATAACTACAATTAACGAAAATTATATTAATAATATTTTTAATCCTAAACTAATGATGTTCAATCATAAACTAAGCATTAAAGTAATGACGAACTAATTCATTTAACGGGAAATTAAATTAAGTAAATAAATTAAAAATTAACACATAAAATTAGCTAACTAATTAGCATATTAATAATGAACATGCAATAAAAAAAATTATACATAAACAAATTAAAAATTAGATAATTAATAAATAAGAAAATTATATAGAAAATACTATTTTTATATAATCAAATAATTAACAAAAAATTAACAACTAGGAGATTACTATACTTTTCCTAATCATACAGTTGAGAAACAATTCACAAATAAAAAAAAAAATAATAAATAATGACGGGACAGTGGCAGTGGCAGTTCTCTACTGCCCATTTAACGCAATTTTTTTTGTAAAACAATATTTTTCCAAATTTGAGACTATATAATTAGAAAATTCATAGTATAATACCTAGATTAAAGGTTATTTTTTATTTTTGGAATCAAGTTTTAAGTCGCTTTATTCCGAAATTCAAGCTTCGAATCTTGTTCCATGATTTGAATATACCAAGAATCTTGACTTTTGGGTTGAAAATTTAACCAAAAATGAACTTTTTATGAAGTGGAACTTCAAATATTTGTTGTTAATGGCGTTTTTTGAATTTTAAAAGGGAGTGGGGGACCATCGGGGAAGAAAGAGGATGGCGTTTAAGTTACCCCTTTTGCACAGAAAATTCTTGTGCAATAGAACTTAACTGAGCCGTTATGATTAAGTCCTATTGCAGAGAAATTTTCTGCGCAAAAAGTACTTATGTTACATTTATTTTAGATATTTTAGTCCGCTTCCTTAATTATTGGATAATTTAAGTTTCGGACTCCTTAAAGTGGATATTGGTGCACTCAAGCCTTGGTCTAATCTTGTTAGAGAGGCAGTGTGTTACATATGTAGGTCTAATCTTGTTAGAAATTATTCTTATTCGACCAAAATTATATAGAAACTATGCCTTAAGTAACTATGTCTGAAGGCAAAGTTTCGTTGAAAATTAAGATTATGCCTTGGCCGAATAGGCATAATTTCTATGAAAATTTTGCCTTGCGAATTTTTTTTCTTTTTTTGATTCTACTGGGATTCGAACTCAGAATCTCTGATTTAGTAGACCATCAAATAAAGGTACTTTAGCCAACAAATTTTCATTAAATGAGAAGTAGGGAAAAAATTAAAACCAGTGATTTAAGGGGCAAAAATGAAATACCAGCCCATAGGAAGGAAAATCCGCGCAAAAAAAAAGAGAGGTGAGATCTGCAGACTTTACTTTGGGCCTTCCGGAGCTCTGGCCCATTCCCGGATATATCTTTTTTGGAAAAGGACACAAATGGCTAACCGGGTGAAACTGTTGACACCCGATGGCCCAAGAATTTTACAAGTCAATTTGTAGCCTTTTCAAAATAATTCTATTTTCTAGCCATTTTCAACTAATTCCAACATATGTATATAAACTGTATCATTTTTGTGTATAGTATAGAAAATGTATCATACGTATAGTAATCGTATCATTGTTGTATAGAAGATGTATTATTACTGTATATGTATAGAAAAAATGTATCACACGTATAGAAAATATATCATTATCGTATAGAATATGCATCCCTAAAGTATATGTATAGAAAATATAGTCTTGTTGTATAATTTGTGTATAATAAATGTATAATCTATGTATAATTTCTGTTTTGATAAATGTATATTTAATGTATACTTACTAATTATACACATACTATACATGTTTTGGGATATTTCTTGAAGGCTTAATTAATGTCTACTTATTAATTATACACATATTATACATATTTTGGGATAATTTTTTGAAGGCTCAATTAACGTACTTACTAAAGTAGCCACAAACAATCCTGTTGTTTTTGTAGCAAACCTTTTGTAGGGACTAAAGTCGCCACAAAAGGTCTGATTTTTTTGTAGCGTGGGCTGGGCGACTAGCGCCTGGGAATAGTATGAGACTAAAGACCAACTCGGGTATTAAGCCTAAAATGGAGTCTTTTGGGGGGCTTTTCTTTTGGGCAGGTGACTTCAACGTGTCTTTTTCCCTATTTTTTTAACCATTAATTTCGCTTATTAATCTCAACCAACAGTGCAGTTGAATGTGTCACACCCCAACCTTGGGTGGGAGGGAGGGGGTGAACGGCACCTAGTGTCCTAAGGCAGAGCGTACCACTCATGATACACGTAGCATACTCAATAATATATGGGCCGAAAAGGCCTCTGACGAATAATTACCTGATTAGATGACACAACCACCTGCACGCAGAAAAGACCTAACATATATACAACAAGGTCGACACAAGACTACTATATACAAGACGACTGTCTACAAGCCTCTAGAGAGACACCGACCACATCTGATCGGGACAGGGCCCCGTCATACCCAACTATGTGCATATATGCAACCACCATACCTATCAGCTTACTAGACAGCTCCGGAAGAAAGGAGCGTAACAACCTTCAGTTGGGTCGAGTCACCTACTGCGAGGTATCGTCTAAATCTCTATTTGTATCTACGGACATGAAACGTAGCGCCCCGGTAAGGGATCATCAGTACGAAAGATGTACTGAATATGTAAGGCTGAAACTGTAAACAAGTACAATAATGTAAATGGAGCATAAAGCTAAAACTGAGTTGAGTGCAATATTGTAAATAGAATAATAGAGAAACAACTTGTACTCTAAGTGCCTTTGTGGGTAAGGAATATGCATACTTTTCTTTAAAATTCATGTATACGTATATATGTATATATTTGCCACACATCGTGGCTATCTCATCATCATTAAGCCTCTCTTTGGGGTTATCATCATCATAAATTTCCCAACAGCAGTGGTGTGCACATATAAGTGCTTGTCCGACCGAGTATAGCATGGTGCGGTGTCGTAAATAGACACACACACACACACACATATATATATATATATATATATATATACAGGGCCTTATGAATCTAATCAGAGTGACTCAAGGTCGTTATCCTCCGATTATCGTTATGTAACTATGTCTGTATCAATCGTCTGAGGATTAATAAGGTTCATAAGAAGGCATACGATACAAGATACCATCAAGGCAGGAAGTGCTCCCGACAAAGAACAATAAGAGTCATGAAATATACCACTATGAAACAAAGGTATTCACAAGTTCCAAACTTAAGAATAGAGTTCCTTTTGAAGGGACGTACGTCGCTATGATTACGTTTATTCGTAGGTCATGCCAAAAGAAAGAAAGAGTGAGCCTTAACATACCATATACCAAAACTCCACGTATCAAGATGAAATCAACTTCCTTCACGGCTAGATCTACAATCAACAACGAAGACACTAATGTCAACTACAATTAGTTCAACAATCGACTATCGATCAACAAGTTCGTTTTATATAAAATCCGACAGCATCTCCCCGTTTCTCTTTCCTCCTCAAGTCGACAACAACCTGAGCATATATATCCTTTAACTACATGTTTCCAGCACCACAACACGTTAAAGCAACCTAACAATTAACTCATACAACTATTAATAAGCTTAGAAACTCGGAAGGGGATAGAAAAGGGATTTTGACTACAACTCACCTTGAAAACTCTTGATGTTTTTTGAGATTCTTTATTTGGATATTTCTCTACCTTGCGTGTACCTTAGCAACGTTCCGAATTGGTATACCGGTAGATAAAGCTTCAATATGATTCACTTAGCATACAAGTCATGAACTCATGAAATATTTCCTTGCAAAAATTTTCATCCGTAGGTAGATTTTAGTTATAAAGACAAAAGCTTTTTTCCCCCTTTCTTTTTTTATGATTTTGTGGTGAAGTTTACTTCTTTTGCCCTTTCCAGAATAAGAGAAATTCATAAGGGAGTTTTCTTGAGTAATAGTTATCTCCTTATCTTGGGACCCACTTGGTTAGTCATTAAAAACATAAAACGTGATCATTCAAGAATTAATGAAAAAGATTTGTCATCTTGGGCTCACTTAATGGATAAGATTTGTCACATGAATAGCATAGAGTTAAGATTGCCTTTGTTGCTATATTTGCTGCTTCTTTTTCTTTAATCTAATCCATTTTTCTCCTTTGACTTTGTTGGCCATATTATATTCCTTTTATATGGCATCACAATTTTGAACTTGTTTTGACACCTCTCAGTAAAACACTCGTATCTCCACGTATGAAAGTTCAAATGACTAACGGTTTGATATTCTGTAAATTAGACTCGTAGAAATTCGATTGGATAGATAGATCACCCCATAATTTCAAGTATATTGAGAGAAAAGATCATAAACACAATTTAGGGTGACTTTTGCCAACTTTTTTTTTACAACTTGCTTGACTTCATAACTTAACATATGATTATTGTATGATTCAAATACCTCATAAACATATATTATTATCATATTAAGCACTCCTAATCTTACCCCAAAAATATGGGCAATTACAATCCACTTTCCTTCGGCGAACTTCGTTGAAAAATATTTTGTTTAATTTGTTTAGCCTAAACCTCCCGAGACATTTACTTAACACTTATTTAATACCTTTAATATTCGTGTAAGGGATATTATCCTCTATGAGTTCTTGTTACTTTACTTGTACGAAAATACAGAATGTAACACAATGTGATCATGAATTTTATATCCAAAGTCCTACGGTTTTCCGTTGACTCTTTACATTTTGTATCCTTTTGAAATGAAAAGAGAGCTAAATCATTTCTCGGAACCAATCACTTACCAAAAAATTAACTTTCGCTTTACTCAACTTGGGACTTCATTTTATACGGTCTCATCTTTATCACACTTCTTTGTCTTCCAAATTAAAAATAGTCTTTCACTTTATGAACTTGAGGGAAAAAAAGCTTATTCCTCGAAAATTAGCTACTAAAATTATTTATCTTTTTTTATTTTAACAAAGTCATTCAAATTTATATATTTACCTTAAACAATAACAATAGTTAGTAGTCACTTTTAAAAATAAAAGAAAAGAGCCAAGATAGTCCCTTAAGTTTGGATTTTGAATTAAGATAGTCCTTATTCTTTAATTTGAACAACAACTTTTCAAATATACAAAATAAAAAATTTATTTAAACTCTAACAGTGATATTAAAAGTAACGGAACATACAAAAAATTGTGACTAGATATGTTAGAAATGAAAAAAATAGTACATTTCATTAGTGCTAAAAGAAGAATATGAAATCAGCTTATATGTACTCAATGTTTTTAGGAAATCCGATACTTATATTAATACTTTAAAATACTAAACTATTACATTACTAGCTGGAAAATCCCTCAGGATATCCAGCTCATTACTAGCAGTAGTATGCAACTCATTGTTGTCGCTGAGGATATTAAGGTTACCATAAGTCACTAGATCATTACAAACTTTAACATTAACATATTTAATAAAAAGGGTTCCTCCACTACGGTCAACTTCCATATATTTGTGAACAAACAAAGGTGGTCTTACTAGGTAGATAGCCTTATTTAGGCTGGACTGATTGGGAGTAATCAGAGATGTATAAGTAGGTGTATTATTAATAATACATTTTACCATCTCTGTTGAGTCATTTTCTATTTCGAGTGGAAATAGATTTTGTTGTTGAGACACATAGGAGAGTAGGCATTACCAGTGATCATCATACCTACTATCCAATCACCATTGAAGTTGCGGATAACTCCTCCAGCTCCTCTTTGAAGATTATGCCTGTTGTAGCTAGCATCAATATTAAGTTTATACCATCCTCTAATAGGTTTAACCAGCGGACATGAATTTTCTTAGATGCAGATGGTCTATTTTCTTTATGAGTGAGGAGAGTATACTCTAAAGCAACCTTTGTGACACTAGACACTTGCAAGAGATGGTTAATATTATTATGGTGATTATGGTTCTGATTTAGCCACAGCTTCCAAACAGCCCATGAAAAGAAGATATCCCAATTTACATACTTATTAATACAAAACTTTTGACATTTCTGAGTGTATCAAGCCAGTGGAGGTTGTTGTTAACAAGCAGGTGTTGAATGGGAACCGATGTCCAAAATTCTTGAGCTATAGGACAGGAAGTGAAGATATATTTTAAATCTTCCTCCTCCCTTTTACACATTGGGCTTATTCTGTCTATGTTTATACCAATATGGCTAAGATAAACCCTAGTAGGTAGCTTATCATGGTAACTGTTAAGATAATTATGGATATAATCATAATTTGTAATCAAATCAAATATTATGATTAGCATAGTCTTAGCCTAGATTGATTTATGTAATTAGGATGATTACCATAGTCTTAGCCTAGATTAATTTATATAATTAGCATGATTAGCATATTCTTAGCCTAGATTGATCTTGTATATTTGTATATATATAGTAATCTTGGAATGAAATGAATCATGAAATTAATTTCTTTTATGGTATCAAGAGCCAAAAACTAACCCCCAAACTTTGTCTAGTTCGGCCACCTCTTCCGAACGCTAAAACTGAAAACCACCAATTTTTCTTCTCCCTTTTTTTCGGCTTACTTCAAACCCTAATTAGGGTTAGGGTTCTGCCACCCTCTATCAGCCGAAAACCTCCAATTTTTCTTTCTTTTCTTACCAAACCTTACACTCTCCTTTCGGTTGTTCATCCCTCTCAACACAACTAATGGCCGAAAAACAAAAATTTCATCCCGCTCCAAGTTTGTACTCTTTTGTGCTATCTCACTATATCTATCATGTTTTCTGATATTTTTAATGATAATAATTCACTGTGATATTTTATTATTATTAAGAATTTTATTCCAATTACGCTTGAGATGGAAAAAGGACAATACTCTCCTTGGGTGGAGTTATTCAAAATCCATTGTCGAGCATATGAAGTTATAGACTATATTATTCCTCCCAAGTATTCATCGGAGACCACAGTTGTTGACAAAAATCTATGGTCTCGCTTAGATGCTATAGTCCTTCAATGGATTTACGGCACAATCTCTAATGACCTTTTGCATACCATTTTAGAATCGGACTCTACGGCTCAACAAGCTTGGGAGCGTTTGCAAAATATTTTTCAAGATAAAAAAATTTCTCGTGCAGTATATCTTGAAAACCAATTCAGTAATGTCAAATAGGATGATTTTTCAAACATCTCCACCAATTGTCAAGAGTTGAAAATGCTTGCTGACCATCTATCAAATGTTGGTGCGCCGGTGACGAATCAAAGGTTAGTTCTACAATTGATTGCAAGATTGAATGAACATTATGACGTGGTTGCTACGTTCATTCAACAAAGTAATCAGTTACCACCATTTTATGAGACTCGTTTGAGATTGATTCCCGAAGAAACCCGCAAGGCGAATCAAACAGCCTCGGCGGCAATCACTGCCGGAACAACCCTCATCTCCACCAACTTTTATTCCGCTGATTTTGGGCCACAAAATTCTATTTCAGAAAGAGCAGTGATCGCAACAACAATGGTAAAAAATGGGGGTCAAATCGCAACAATAACAAATGGAGAAATAATGGAGAAAATTGACGTGGTAGGGGTAGTGGTCAACTAGCCGGCGACAGCAGCCACCACTAGCAGCAGGGGCAGTCGCGACCCAGCCAGTGACAGCCACAAGCCCAGTCTAGCGGTGGCCAGTGGGGCCAGTACTCACCGTGGGCTTGGGCACCACATTGGACTACCCCTCCTTGCCCATATCCCACCTCATCGTGGGCCAGGCCACCTCCTTTAAATCGACAGCCCGGGGTTCTCATTCGCAATAAGCCTTTGCAGCCCATGGACCATCTTCCGTAAGTTATGCTCCCACGAATATTGAACAGGCCATGAACAACATGAATCTGAGTGTTCCCAATGATTCATGGTACATGGACACAGGGGAAACGTCACACATGTCAGCATCTCAAGGTAATCTCACGTCTTATTTTAATATGAGCAGTAATACAAATATTATTATTGACAGTGGGCAGGAAATTCCAATTCGTGGTATTGGTCAAGTAAAACTCCCCCCCCCCTTCACCCACTTTTACATTTGAAAAATGTCCTACATGCACCCAAACGGATTAAAAACATGATATATGTACGTCATTTTACAAATGACAATAATGTTTCTGTTAATTTTGATCCGTTTGGATTTTCTGTGAAGGATTTCAGACGAGATGCCACTAATGAGATGTAATAGCACTGGGGATTTGTATCCCATCACGACCACTCCCAACAATCAAGTCACCAATCCATCAACCTTTGCAGTTATTTCTCCTATTTTATGGCATAATCGGTTGGGACACCCGGGAGCAATGTTCAATTTTCTTAGAAATAATAAATTTATTGATTGTAACAAACTTATGGACTCTCATGTTTGCCAAGCTTGTATTTTTGGAAAGCATGTTAAACTTCCTTTTTCATTATCTGCTTCTAATACTCTTATGCAATTTGATCTCATGCATAGTGATTTGTGGACATCCCCGATTTTAAGTTCGGCATTTCATAAGTATTATATGCTTATTTTGGATGATTATTCAAATTTTCTATGGACATTTCCCATATGAAAGAAATCGCAGGTCTTCACCGTTTTTAAACAATTTTGTATTTTTATCAAAATTCAATTTGAGAAATCCATTAAATGTTTTCAATGTGAAAATGGGAGGAAATTCATAAATGACTAATTTAAGGAATTTTGTCACTAAAATGAAATGTCCTTGCGTCTTTCATGTCCACATACTTCTTCTCAAAATGGGAAAGCCGAAAGAAAAATTCGATCTATCAACAATCTAATTCGCACACTTCTTGTGCATTCGTCCACACCACCGTCTTTTTAGCATCACGCTATTCAAATGGACACATATATTTTAAACATTCTTCCTAGCAAGCTACTCTCAAACCTATCATCCACATAAATGTTATACCATCGTATTCCTTTCTATACACATTTGAGGGTTTTCGGGTATTTATATTATCCCTTGTTTCCGTCCACAACCATAAACAAACTTCAAGCCCGTTCCACTCCTTGTATTCTTTTTGGATACCCACAAAATCATAGGGGATATAAGTGTTATGATATGTCTATTGGGAAGATTATCATCTCTCGTCACGTTGTTTTTTTAGTCTACATTCCCGTTTGCTAAATCTCACGTGGCATCCCCGCCTTCATACGATTTTTTGGACATTGGATTACATCCAATCTTAAATCACCATCTTCATACCCAACCCTCTACTGTCTCGGCTGATCCAGCCCAAAATGCAATGGCCCAACACCGAAATGGGACTGGGCCACTTCGAGTTCACGAGCCCACTGCTTCCTCCTCTTTGGCCTCATCCTAGTCCACTTCTCGTGACTGCCAGGCCCAAATGAGGGAGCCCACTGCTCCCTCATCCAATTTCCCAACCAGGCCACCTGGCCCAGCTCCACCAGCCCACAATATTACCCCATCTTGGCCCAATCCACAAAGCCTACTACCTCAGCCATCTGTCTCGATCCCACATCGGACTGTTGAAACCATTCCATGCATGGGATATTTTGACCCAAGCGTCATTTTAACCTAACATCTTTGGTCCAACCATCACCACTTCCAAAAAATTCCAAAGCAGCCCTATCAGACCCGAATTGGAAAACTGTCATAATAGATGAAATTGATGCTCTTATTAAAAATAAGACGTGGGAGTTGGTGCCATGTCCATATAATGTGAACATAGTACGTTCTATGTGGGTTTTCTGTCATAAGAAGAATTCTGATGACTCTTTTGCAAGACACAAAGCTCTTCTTGTTGGTGATGGCAGGTTGGCATAGATTGCGGTGAGACATTCAGTCCAGTAGTTAAACCAACAACTATCAGGACTATTCTTAGTATGGCTCTGTCCAAATCATGGTCCATCCATTAGCTGGATGTCAAGAATATTTTTTTACAGTCACCTACAGGAAACAGTTTACATGCACCAGCCTTTGGGCTTCCGAGATCCTACTCATCCGGACTATGTTTGCTTGTTGAAAAAAATATTATATGGTTTTAAATAAGCCCCCAGGGTGTGGTATAATAGGTTTGCAGGGTTCGTAGCAACACTGGGATTCTCATACAGCAAGTCCGATCAGTCTTTGTTCATTTACAAGAAGGGAAATGACATGGCATATATTTTTCTCTATGTGGATGACATTATTCATACAACATAATCTGAGTCACTTCGCTAGTCTATTATGATCTTCATTGCTTTGGAATTTGCTATGAAGGATTTGGGCCCTTTAAACTATTTTTTTGGTATTGATGTAACTCAATATTCAGGTGGTATGTTTCTCTATCAAAAGAAATACACTGAGGAGATTATTGACAAAGCTAGCACGTCCTCGTACAAACTGTCACATAAGCCGATGGATATAAAGGCAAAATTGAGTAACACTACAGGTACTCCATACAGTGACCCAACACATTACCGCAACTTAACAGGGGCATTACAGTATCTTACCTTCACAAGACCTAATATATCCTATGTAGTTTAACATGTTTGTCTACATATGCATGATCCAAAAGAAGAGCATATGTGGGCTCTTACATGAACTATGTGGTATGTTAAGGGTACTCTTGATTTTGGGTTACATCTGTATAAGTCCACCATTTCTAGCCTCAAATCTTATACAAATGTTGATTGGGGTGGCTGCCCGAACACACGGCGTTCCACCTCTAGTTATTGTGTATTTTTAGGAGACAACCTCATTTCATGGTCGTCGAAACATTAGCCGACATTATCTTGGTCGAGTGCTGAAGCAGAATACCGAGGGGTAGCTAATGTGGTCTCTGAATCATGTTGGCTCAGTAATCTTCTTTTAGAACTTCATTGTCCGATCGAAAAAGCAACTGTGGTTTATTATGATAATGTGAGTGTGATATACTTATCAAGTAACCATGTCCAACATCAATGCACAAAACACATAGAAATGGATATCTTGTTTGCCCGTGAAAAGGTTGCACGTGGATAAGTCTGTGTTCTCCATATACCGTCCCGTTATCAGATTACAGATATTTTCACGAAAGGTCTTTCGCGTGTACTGTTTGATTATTTCAGGGACAGTCTCAGCATACGAGAACCTCCCGCTAAAACTGCAGGGGAAATCCATAATTATCCTCATCACATCCAAATTATCTTCATCATAATTTGTAATCAAATCAAATATTATGATTAGCATAGTCTTAGCCTAGATTGATTTATGTAATTAGGATGATTAGCATATTCTTAGCGTAGATTGATCTTATATATATATATATATATATATATATATAACATTTTTTTTTTATTTTTTTTTTTTAATTCTGGACTCTGTAAAGTTTTCCTTTGAAGTTTCCTTTGGCACCTAATAGGACTAGAAAGCGATATAACCTACGCAGAAGACTGGCTACAATACCAAGAGTGGAAGCTAAAAGGTAAGACCGCTACACTAGGGTAAAAATAGCTCGGTTAAAACAATTAGAATATCTAGACTTAAGGCTAGAAGTAGATAAAAAATATAGAATTTTATCAGATCAAAATATAATTAAGTGTAATTTTAGTACAGGAGAACATTCGCTACACAGTGAAGATAAACAACTAAACACTATAATAGACTTTATCATAAATCTAAGCGAAAGACTAAAATTAGATAACATAAATTATCTAGAAAGCCATAAAAGAATAGAAGATCTCTTATTAAAACAAGAAAGAATTTTCAAAAGATCAGAAGAGAATCTAGATTATATAAAACATATAGAAACTAGACTCTCACCTAAGAAAGAATTAGAAAAGATTTTTAAAGAAAACTTAATAGATTTAGAATTAAAAATCAGTCAAGAAAATATAGTACTAAAGACCGAATTAGTAGAAAAGATCCTAAAATTAGAAGAATCTGTTAAAGAATTAAAACAGGCTATAATTTCATGAACAAACTAGAAAGCTCTCTAGAACAAGCCGCAATATTAATAGATAAATCTATTCCCTTAACAGAAGATTATAGAAATTATATTCCAGTTCAAAAATCAGACCAGATAGTTATACAACAGAATATAATAATAACAACTTTGTTATTAGATCTACATAGAAAAATAGACCATTTAACAGATAGAATCAACAAGTTAGACAACCATATTTTCCAAATAACTATAGACAAAGATAGTAAAAGCAAAGGTAAAGAAAAGGAAAATCAGGCTATAGACAACTTAATAGATCAATTAAGTAAAATAGAAATTACTCCTCAGCAAGAAAAGTTAAAGATAGTAAAGAAATCCCAAAAATGGACTTTCTTTCAAGTAGACCAAGAAACGAAAGAAACGAAAGACCAAGACAAAGTTTCTCAGAAGACAGGGTAGGCTCTAGTTTAGTCTCTAGAATACTAAATAGGAGAACCCCAGAAGAAACTAATACACAGTTAAGTGAAGTTATAAATGTAGACAGAGACATTAGCATTTTTCAACAAAACCAGTTAAATTTGCTGAATCCTAGAACTTTATATAATGCTGGAAGATTAACTTCAACAGCACAATTATATAGACATTATAGGGAAGAGCGATTATCCGTATTAGGAGGACAAAGCTCGAACTTAAACTTAATCGGTGAAGACTCGTTTAGACAAATTAAAAGAAACACCGAACTCTCATGCACATGGGATGATGGTAATAGGTATAAAAGGTTTAACTAGAAAGAATTTAGGAAGTAAAGTCCTAATAATGATATACGATGATAGATGGACGAGATATGAAAAAATCCATCATCGGGATGACGAAAAATAGACATGACCGACAATGGAGGAATATTCTATATCGGTCCGTACTTTCTAATAAATTTAGCAGAATTTGGTAAACATATAAAAATAGGAATCCAGACTAAAGGCTATGAAGAAATGCATAGCGGTAATAATTTATTATTATGTTTAGGATTTTTAGGAAAAATGACCACTAGTAGTAATACCAAATTTAAGATAAAAATTAACGATGTAGTAGAACTTATGAGTAACAAAGGCATAAATTTAATTAAGCCAGCCAAGATACAACCAGAAGAATACGCAGGCCTAGAATGGAAATTAGATAGATTTAATACTAAAAAGAAAGTATTACAACCGGCATCGCATCTAGAATATACAAACAGACATGGAGAAACCTCCATAAGGTTTACAGATTATAATTACACTCCGCAAAAAGATTGCGAAGAAGAAAGCACTATAGCGGAAGAAGAATTAAATTTAATGAACATAGAGATTATCCCAAAAGGATATGAAGTAGACATCGCTATAGAAAAAGCCCAAGACCTGAAAAAGCAGAAGCCAAAAATGTTATTTAAATGCAAAGGATGCAAAAAAGATAACATGGAATTAGACGAGACTATAGAACATTTTAAAAATTGTACAAAAAGAACAGATAATATAGGGTACAGAGAAGATCGAATTGCCAGAGAAAAAACAGAAATGTTTGAAGAAATCTGGAATGACTTCTCACTAAATAGCGAAATAGACTTATCAGAATGTTTACAAAATAGTCACCAAGACTTAGAGAATAAATCAGAAATTAGCTACAAAGAACTAATGGAAGCTAGTGCTTCTAGCTCAAGTCCTTTCCAAAGAACAACTGGAGAGAACATCACAGTAAATACTAGTACGGGTAATGTACCCCGAAGAAGAGTATTTAGAACAGCAGAAGACCCTGTACAACAGCAGGTCAAGCCATCGGGTAAAAGACTACCCATAGAAGAGAATATAACCCTCCAAGAAGGAGGAAACAGAGGTAAAATTCTGAATATAGCAGCACACGATCCCCAGAGATGGAACTCCGTAATAGATTTATGGAAGGGTATTGTAGTAGCAGACTATATACAGAGTTATGTAGAAACAGACTCTGAGACAATGTATAAATACTTAGAGACTTTCTTAGGAGAATCTACTAAGGCTTTGTGGGAAGCCTATAAGGTGAATTTCCCAGAGGAATTTCATCATTTGGTGTCAATGGGATCAAATCCCTACAACTTCACGAATAAGATTCATACTCTTATCACGGGAGAAGACCCAAATAGTGGATTAATTATTTTACAAAAGAACGCTCTAATTAAATTAGAACAACTTAGTATAGGAAATTGGATATACATAAAGAAGTTCCTAAATGACTTCTTTTATTATTGTACGATCAGCGGTAACTCGTTTGATCAAGACTTAGGCAAAAAGCTCTTTAACAAACTTCCAGGAGCTTTAGGTAGAGAAATAGAAGACCGTTGGGGAAAGCGGGAAGGGATATTACAAAACCCAAACGCTAAATGGTCGATAGGACACGAAATACGACATATAATGGAGATCCTCCAAGAGAAGTGTACAAACTTACGGATACAAAAACAGCTCAAACAAAACGAGTTGAGTTTCGTAAAAGTGTTATATACACGACTCAAAGTTATGACAAAGACCCCAAAGGAAGAAACCTTATAAAAAGAAAAAGAAGTACGGTTATCAAAACTATGATAAGTACGACAAAAAGAGGTACTATCTTAGAAGGTCAAGCGCCGAGAAAACCATACTTAGACAAAAATAAACATATAAGGAAATACGAAATGATAGGACATATAAAAATAGACTAGAATGTTATACTTGTGGCAGTATAGAGCACCTAGCCAATACATGCCCAAAAAGAATAAATAACAACTCTAAAAATGCTCAGCTAATAGAAGATTTTCAAGAGACTCTAATTAGCTGAGCATTTTTAGAGTTGTTATTTATTCTTTTTAGGCATGTATTGGCTAGGTGCTCTATACTGCCACAAGTATAACATTCTAGTCTATTTTTATATGTCCTATCATTTCTGTATTTCCTTATATGTTTATTTTTGTCTAAGTATGGTTTTCTGGCGCTTGACCTTCTAAGATAGTACCTCTTTTTGTCGTACTTATCATAGTTTTGATAACCGTACTTCTTTTTCTTTTTATAAGGTTTCTTCCTTTGGGGGTCTTTGTCATAACTTTGAGTCGTGTATATAACACTTTTACAGAAACTCAACTCGTTTTGTTTGAGCTGTTTTTGTATCTGTAAGTTTGTACACTTCTCTTGGAGGATCTCCATTATATGCTGTATTCTGTGTCCTATCGACCATTTAGCGTTTGGGTTTTGTAATATCCCTTCCCGCTTTCCCCAACGGTCTTCTATTTCTCTACCTAAAGCTCCTGGAAGTTTGTTAAAGAGCTTTTTGCCTAAGTCTTGATCAAACGAGTTACCGCTGATCGTACAATAATAAAAGAAGTCATTTAGGAACTTCTTTATGTATATCCAATTTCCTATACTAAGTTGTTCTAATTTAATTAGAGCGTTCTTTTGTAAAATAATTAATTTATCATCCCTACCATTTCGTACTGTTGATTACTGTTTCTGTTTTTATCATACTATGACTATTCACTTCTTCTTCTTAACTGTTCATCTCTTCTTCCAAGCATTACCCCTGCTATGGCGATCGTCTTTAACCACACCCAAAAGCGGCCACAACAGTCCTTCAGCGGACATCAACAGGCCAATAATCAACCACCGTTGACATAGGAATTTACAGGTTAATCCATGGAGGCCATAACGGTGCTCATCAGAGAACCATATACTAAGTCAAGAGGATAACTGTGTCTAGGCATGTTATGATAAATATTTCAACAGTAATTTCCGGTATTCATGGCAGATATTATAACAGTAACTCAAGATTCATGATGAAAATAACAACTATATATTAACATGATTTCTTGCAATCCTGCAAGATTTTTATATATATTCAAACATAATTTACATTGTAGGAGATAAACTACTGAATAGTAAACTTACATGTCTGAAGTACAAGGAGATTTCCCTTTCGGGAGTCCCGGAAACTGCTACTGCTACTGAGGAAACTTCAAAGGAAAACTTTACAAACTATCTTACATATGGGTTTTTATACAATGGTATATGGGATAGTGGAGCTGTGTTTTGGGAGGAGTCTCTCTCTCTAATTTCGCTTGCTTCAGCCTCTATGCTTCCGCTTCTGATTGTAAGAGAGTTTGGAGTGCGGTATATATAGGGGTCTTCGGACTTCAACTTCGGATTTCAATCTAAAAAGGAATCTTCAAAAGGTTTAGCTGGGTGCGCTTTGGGCCCCATCATCACTTTGCTTTTTGAAAATCGTCCTCTTTATTTTGTCTTCTTTTGTTGCTGGCTATCTACTTTCCGTAAAGTTGGATTTACTTTGCGTAAAGTGGGATAGTGTTGTCCTGTCTGTCTGCTGGCTATCGACTTTCCGTAAAGTTGGAATAACTTTGCGTAAAGTAGGATAGTGCTGTCCACTCCATTTTGTCTTGCTTTGCTAGCTGTCCTTATGTGTCTAAATTATGTAGGGCCACCGAATCGAAACTCATGCCTGAGTCATAGGCGTCGTTTGGGTCCTGTGCATCCTGTTCATAATTGTCTTCGGAACCGGTGTCTGAAACATGGTCTTCTGGTACCTGGAAGAAATTACTACTTAGTCCTGTACCATGTCCGGGGTCGGAAGGAATTAATGGTTCATCTGTTAATTCTATCGCCACCGTGTGTATGTCTTTTTCCGGTTCTGGGGTCTGGCTTGTTATTTGTTCTCGAAATATTTGCTCGAGAGTGTCTTTTACAATTTGTTCTATGTTTTTCTGTTGTCTCTTTTTTGTCTGCTTACTCCTTGCTCGGGATGTAGATCCTGTGAGTGTTTGCGGGAGTTTGCGTCTATTTTTCGAGGACGTTGCTTCCTCATTTTCACTTTTTGGCAAAGTGACAGCCGTCAACGGGTTTGATAAGTCTTTACCGGCAACCGTTTGCACCGGACTAGTTGTATCTATACCTGATACAATAGGTTTCTTAGCATTCAGAAGGGAATGCACACCTATCTCATCCATTTTAGTAGGAGATGGAGAACTCTGAGTCTGAGTCTGTAATTTAATTTGTCTGAGAATGAGTTCTAATTTAGTGACTTTTTCTATGAGGTGTATGTTCTGTATTTGGAGTTCTTCTTTTGTCTGATTTAGTCTTTTGAAGACCTCCGTCATTGTACTACAGTGATCACAAAATATCACTTTGTCTGTGTCTCTTTGTATCTTGTATTGCGGAGTCTGGTTTTGCTGGTGTCTGAGTGATGGAGAGAGGTAATAGTTGGGTCCGAGGGTTCCTCGGGCATAATCTAAAGCTTCGGTGAAGTCATTGAAGCCTTTGAATAAAGGGGTTTTAAAATCCTTTATTGAGTCCATTACTTCCAACCATGTCTGGAACACTCCGTTTGTCTTTCCGTGAACCACGACATAAAATTTGAATTTTTTGTCTCGGTTTTTGTCATGGAAATAACAACAAGTGCTATTTAGGGTGGCCACAAAGTGGCTGTTGTCTTTTCTGCTGTGGGCTATCCACAAGTTGTCTACCAAGCATTTCTGCTGTTTGTCTATTGTAAAATCTGGCAAAACCTTGAAAGTCATGTTAGATGGGGGGTAAGATATTAAGTTATTCTTACCAAAAATGAGTCTTTCTAAGGGGGGAGTCTCAAGGGCTGTTATGGGCCTGAAGTTCAGGTTCCCCAATACAGATTGTCTGTAAGTGTCTGCGGGTTTGGTGGGCCTTTCCCTTTGTCTCGTGGGTTTGGTGGGCCTTTCCCTTTGTCTTTTTGAGCCTGCTGAGACGAGCTCATTTTTCTGCAATATCAAAAGAGAGATTAGCCTGTACCAAGTTTGATATTTCTAGGAGTCTTTTGTTTAGTTATCGCTAGTCTACTTAGTTGGTCTGCTAAGTTATTATCTTTGCCTTTTATATGTTCAAAAGCTAAGTTATATATTGATATAGTGTCTAGGAAATTAAGCCACCTACGTCTACTACTACTTTTATCGTTTATCTTTTGGTGAAACTTAACTATAGCTTCACAGTCTGTTCTTACTAAAGTCTCGGCTTTGTTTAGAATGTGTAGTCTGAAGGCGTTTAGAGCGTATATTACTGCTAGTATTTCTACGTCTATACTGCTCATATTACCCTTTTCTCGGTATTTGCCACTCTGGTAGGCGCAAATACGTTCTGAGGCTTTACTACAATATTTATTAGTCTTAGCTTTTAACACCGCGCCCCATCCTTCAAAACTCCCATCTGTTTCTATAATCAGATAGTCGTTTTCTAAAGGCATGCTCAGATCCGGGATGTTCTGGATCTGTTGCTTTAGGAGCTTAACTATTTTAATATCTTCGGTGTTAAAATTCTTCTGCCCTGTAGAACCTGTTTTTGAATAAAGAGGTCCGGCCACCTTACCCAAATCTTTAATGAAGGTTCTTGCATAGTTTAGAATTCCTAAAAACTTTTGAAGGTCTTTAGTATTATCTAGTCTGTCAGGCATATCTAGTGCCTTTTTTGCTATATAGGGCTGGAGCTTAATCTTGCCTTCCCCAATTGTAACACCTAAAAAATCTATGTATTTTTTACACAGTACCATCTTCTTTTTGCTGATAATTAGTCCATTACTCACAAAAAGTCTGAAGACAGTCTGAAGATGTCCTAAGTGCTCTGTCATATTATTGCTAAATACTAAAATATCGTCTATGTAAACTATTGTAAATCTTTTATATTCTCCGAATATATCGTCCATTTTTCTTTGGAAGATAGGTGGAGCAGTCTTTAAACCAAACGGCATTACTAGCCATTCGAAATGTCCTTCTGGACAAGTGAATGCCGTCCATTCTATACTGGCGGGGTGCATTTTGACCTGCCAATAACCTGATTTACAATCAAATTTACTAAATATTGTCTTTCCCTGAATTCTATTAATTAATTCAGTTTTGTCTGGTAATTTATACCCATCGCTTCGAGTGTTGTCGTTTAATCTTTTATAGTTGATCACCATTCTAGCCTTACCCCTGACTTGTTCAGAATGGTTTCTTACAATAAAAGCGGCCGACCTATGTTTCGAAGTGGATCTCTTTATAATTTCTAGATCTAATAATTCTTTAATTGTTATCTTAAAATCTTCTAGGTCTTGATTTGTGGATTCTATAGAAGCTGTCTTTATTATGTATTCAGGATTAATAATATCTAATTTACACAAAATCTTATTATTATCCCAATATCTAAGTGGTTTTTCTCCTATAATCTCTAATTCGTCTAGGATTTTTACTATATTGTCTAAGTCTTTTTGGTCTTTAATAAATCCTATTTTACCTATACCTTTCCTAAAGTTATACGGGTCTGTAGCTATATCTATTAGATTATAGTCTTTTTCTAAAAAGTTTTCTATTTCTAAGTATTCTTCTAATACTTCTTCTTCGAAATTGTTGCTGTTTTGGCAGCAATATTTCTCATTACTATTACAGTCTTTACAGCAGCTAGCTTGTTTGTTTAGCTGGCTGATTTGAGACGTCTGATTAACTTTTGTCTCTAATCTTTTTGTCTGAACTGGCGAGTATGTACTATTCTTCTGAAATATAATTCCATCTCTTGTAATAGTACAACTACCATTGTTATTTAATAGAAAATCTAGTCCTAAAATAAAGTCTGTGTTTATATTTAAATCTCTTACTAGGATTTTATTTATTTTATAACTAGGATTATAAAATTTATCGCAAGTGTTTATAAAACTAATACTTGCTTCTTTTAGAAAGTGTCTATAAAAGTTGTGCGTTCCATCCATTTGCATGGCTGAAGACGGCTTGTCTAAGGTTTCAATTAAACTAGGGGGTACTATTTTTTTGTTTAAGATACTACTGGTACAGCCTGTGTCTACCAAGGCTAAAGTAGTTATCTCGTAGTCTTTGATTTTAATCTTAGTTAATAGTCTTAAAGAGCTGAATTTTTTATCTTCGTTGCAGATTAGCGCACTCCTTTCATCTTCGGATATGCTCATTAATTCTGAGGAGACGTCAGCATCTTTTTCTACTGCCTCATCTTCTGAAGAATTGTCTAGTTCTATATTTTTTCCTTTTTCTACTTTAGATAGTCTCATTTCTAATGTATTTACTCTAGTTTCTAGCGTCATTAATCTAACTGTAATTGTTGAGTCTATTATGTCATGTTCTACTATTTTTTCTAGAACGTCTTTTTGTCCTATTGTAATATTTAATTCTTTCTGGATACATGATATGCATCCTTCCATGTAGCACTTCCTGCATCTGGCTCTTTTACTTCTACTTGGGAACCATTTACAGACGCAACACGCTATACTGTCTATACCTTTATTCTTTTCAAAAATATGTTCGCAATCTATTGTAGTATTTACTAAATTATTTAAGTCTTCATGTATTTGTAAGTCTTCTACTCCTATTTCGTTTATGAAATTATCTGCTTCAGAGTCTGAAGAGTCTATGTGGTTAATACCTTCGTCTTGTATGCTTACTATCGAATAAATACTTTCTGTGTCTGACATATATTCGTCTACGCTAATTAGAGTCTCTTGAAAATCTTCTATTAGCTGAGCATTTTTAGAGTTGTTATTTATTCTTTTTGGGCATGTATTGGCTAGGTGCTCTATACTGCCACAAGTATAACATTCTAGTCTATTTTTATATGTCCTATCATTTCTGTATTTCCTTATATGTTTATTTTTGTCTAAGTATGGTTTTCTGGCGCTTGACCTTCTAAGATAGTACCTCTTTTTGTCGTACTTATCATAGTTTTGATAACCGTACTTCTTTTTCTTTTTATAAGGTTTCTTCCTTTGGGGGTCTTTGTCATAACTTTGAGTCGTGTATATAACACTTTTACAGAAACTCAACTCGTTTTGTTTGAGCTGTTTTTGTATCTGTAAGTTTGTACACTTCTCTTGGAGGATCTCCATTATATGCTGTATTCTGTGTCCTATCGACCATTTAGCGTTTGGGTTTTGTAATATCCCTTCCCGCTTTCCCCAACGGTCTTCTATTTCTCTACCTAAAGCTCCTGGAAGTTTGTTAAAGAGCTTTTTGCCTAAGTCTTGATCAAACGAGTTACCGCTGATCGTACAATAATAAAAGAAGTCATTTAGGAACTTCTTTATGTATATCCAATTTCCTATACTAAGTTGTTCTAATTTAATTAGAGCGTTCTTTTGTAAAATAATTAATCCACTATTTGGGTCTTCTCCCGTGATAAGAGTATGAATCTTATTCGTGAAGTTGTAGGGATTTGATCCCATTGACACCAAATGATGAAATTCCTCTGGGAAATTCACCTTATAGGCTTCCCACAAAGCCTTAGTAGATTCTCCTAAGAAAGTCTCTAAGTATTTATACATTGTCTCAGAGTCTGTTTCTACATAACTCTGTATATAGTCTGCTACTACAATACCCTTCCATAAATCTATTACGGAGTTCCATCTCTGGGGATCGTGTGCTGCTATATTCAGAATTTTACCTCTGTTTCCTCCTTCTTGGAGGGTTATATTCTCTTCTATGGGTAGTCTTTTACCCGATGGCTTGACCTGCTGTTGTACGGGGTCTTCTCGCCGTTCTAAATACTCTTCTTCGGGTACATTACCCGTACTAGTATTTACTGTGATGTTCTCTCCAGTTGTTCTTTGGAAAGGACTTGAGCTAGAAGCACTAGCTTCCATTAGTTCTTTGTAGCTAATTTCTGATTTATTCTCTAAGTCTTGGTGACTATTTTGTAAACATTCTGATAAGTCTATTTCGCTATTTAGTGAGAAGTCATTCCAGATTTCTTCAAACATTTCTGTTTTTTCTCTGGCAATTCGATCTTCTCTGTACCCTATATTATCTGTTCTTTTTGTACAATTTTTAAAATGTTCTATAGTCTCGTCTAATTCCATGTTATCTTTTTTGCATCCTTTGCATTTAAATAACATTTTTGGCTTCTGCTTTTTCAGGTCTTGGGCTTTTTCTATAGCGATGTCTACTTCATATCCTTTTGGGATAATCTCTATGTTCATTAAATTTAATTCTTCTTCCGCTATAGTGCTTTCTTCTTCGCAATCTTTTTGCGGAGTGTAATTATAATCTGTAAACCTTATGGAGGTTTCTCCATGTCTGTTTGTATATTCTAGATGCGATGCCGGTTGTAATACTTTCTTTTTAGTATTAAATCTATCTAATTTCCATTCTAGGCCTGCGTATTCTTCTGGTTGTATCTTGGCTGGCTTAATTAAATTTATGCCTTTGTTACTCATAAGTTCTACTACATCGTTAATTTTTATCTTAAATTTGGTATTACTACTAGTGGTCATTTTTCCTAAAAATCCTAAACATAATAATAAATTATTACCGCTATGCATTTCTTCATAGCCTTTAGTCTGGATTCCTATTTTTATATGTTTACCAAATTCTGCTAAATTTATTAGAAAGTCTGGACTGATATAGAATATTCCTCCATTGTCAGTCATGTCTATTTCTGTCATCCCGATGATGGATTTTTTCATATCTGTCCATCTATCATCGTATATCATTATTAGGACTTTACTTCCTAAATTCTTTCTAGTTAAACCTTTTATACCTATTACCATCAGTCCCATGTGCATGAGAGTTCGGTGTTTCTTTTAATTTGTCTAAACGAGTCTTCACCGATTAAGTTTAAGTTCGAGCTCTCGTCCTCCTAATACGGATAACTCGCTCTTCCCTATAATGTCTATATAATTGTCTTTGTTGAAGTTAATCTTCCAAATTATATAAAGTTCTAGGATTCAAGAATTTAACTGGTTTTGTTGAAAAATGCTAATGTCTCTGTCTACATTTATAACTTCACTTAACTGTGTATTAGTTTCTTCTGGGGTTCTCCTATTTAGTATTCTAGAGACTAAACTAGAGCCTACCCTGTCTTCTGAGAAACTTTGTCTTGGTCTTTCGTTTCTTTCGTTTCTTGGTCTACTTGAAAGAAAGTCCATTTTTGGGATTTCTTTACTATCTTTAACTTTTCTTGCTGAGGAGTAATTTCTATTTTACTTAATTGATCTATTAAGTTGTCTATAGCCTGATTTTCCTTTTCTTTACCTTTGCTTTTACTATCTTTGTCTATAGTTATTTGGAAAATATGGTTGTCTAACTTGTTGATTCTATCTGTTAAATGGTCTATTTTTCTATGTAGATCTAATAACAAAGTTGTTATTATTATATTCTGTTGTATAACTATCTGGTCTGATTTTTGAACTGGAATATAATTTCTATAATCTTCTGTTAAGGGAATAGATTTATCTATTAATATTGCGGCTTGTTCTAGAGAGCTTTCTAGTTTGTTCATGAAATTATAGCCTGTTTTAATTCTTTAACAGATTCTTCTAATTTTAGGATCTTTTCTACTAATTCGGTCTTTAGTGCTATATTTTCTTGACTGATTTTTAATTCTAAATCTATTAAGTTTTCTTTAAAAATCTTTTCTAATTCTTTCTTAGGTGAGAGTCTAGTTTCTATATGTTTTATATAATCTAGATTCTCTTCTGATCTTTTGAAAATTCTTTCTTGTTTTAATAAGAGATCTTCTATTCTTTTATGGCTTTCTAGATAATTTATGTTATCTAATTTTAGTCTTTCGCTTAGATTTATGATAAAGTCTATTATAGTGTTTAGTTGTTTATCTTCACTGTGTAGCGAATGTTCTCCTGTACTAAAATTACACTTAATTATATTTTGATCTGATAAAATTCTATATTTTTTATCTACTTCTAGCCTTAAGTCTAGATATTCTAATTGTTTTAACCGAGCTATTTTTACCCTAGTGTAGCGGTCTTACCTTTTAGCTTCCACTCTTGGTATTGTAGCCAGTCTTCTGCGTAGGTTATATCGCTTTCTAGTCCTATTAGGTGCCAACGTAAATCTTTTTCTAATACTATATCTATGTCTCCTTCTACTATTCTTTCGTATATACTGTCTGCAAAATTATTTTGATGTTCTAAATTTATAATACACGGTTGTACGTGTTGTAGGAAAAAGTCTATTATTTCTTCTACTGGTACTTTTCTAATATTTTTATCTCGTATTTCTAATATTCCTCTTTTCCTTATTTCTATTAGGTAAGAGAGATCTTTTAATACTTTATAGGCTTTTTCGTACCTATTTTTCTTTTGTCTTTCTCTATTTATTATAAGTACTGTATATCTAATATGCTTTGCAAATAACGTACCTCTCATAAATTTTAAGGTGAGGGTATGTATACGTTTTCTGAGTCTGAATAGTTAGGTGTACTAGGGGAAACTTGATATTCTAGGTTTTGTCTTTCTATTTTTCTAGCTTTTAGATGTCTAATCAAGTTATATTCTAAGGTAGATACCTGGTCTATTACTTCGTAAAGTCTAGTACTGTTTTTCTGAGTAACACTAAGTCTAAAGTATACTGGATATAGAGTAAGCAACTTTCTTTTAACAGTCTGATAAGAAGAGTCAGTCATGCGAGTCTTTATTAAAGACCAAAAAGACTTAGACAATATAGTAAAAATCCTAGACGAATTAGAGATTATAGGAGAAAAACCACTTAGATATTGGGATAATAATAAGATTTTGTGTAAATTAGATATTATTAATCCTGAATACATAATAAAGACAGCTTCTATAGAATCCACAAATCAAGACCTAGAAGATTTTAAGATAACAATTAAAGAATTATATATATATATATATATATATATATATATATATATATATATATATATATATATATATTGTAATATTAGAATGAAATGAATCATGAAATTAATTTCCAAAAAGTAACATAGCCAGAAAAAGAATCTATGTTTATTAGGACAATCAAATTTTCATATCTAGCTAAAATCTGTGCCGTTGTTGTTTCCTTGAATAAGTAATTTATAACAAGATTTAGTAAAAAAAACACCATTGGAATTAAGGCTCCAAATAAGCTTAGGATGAACATTAGGATTGTCAGGGATGAAGATCTTGTGAACTTGATCAATAATGTTTATTAGGATGAATATTAGTATTTGTACTCAATTTATTTGGATACTTTGGAGTTCAATAATAAAATAACGTGCTCTATTTATTCATTTTATGAGAAATTTTATTTTGATAAAATAGTTTAAATTTAGTTGTTAGTTTTTCTTTGCTAAAAATCATTGCCTGAGGATTCATAATTAATAAGAAATCTGATGAATTCCTTCAAACAAAAAAGAAAACTAGGTCCTAATAGAAAAATAATCATATATAATTTTTTTTGAAGGGTTTCCATATAGAAAAAAATATAGATGCTATTGACGAATATCATGATAATAATATAAATCATTCGACATCAAATAAAAAGAGGAGATTCCATATTATTGTTGTGTACTAAGAATATTAAGGTTTTCAAATAATTTTTTTGTCAATCTTATAATATTATTTGGGTGAAAATTATTTTTCCTCCAACCCTTCTTTAAAAAATAAATTTCTCTCCCACTTTTGAACAATATATGTTCCTCCCCTTTAATTATCCCATTTACAAAATTTATGCCTATTTTACCCTCTATATTAACACTCTTCGTCTTTTTTCTTCTTCTTTTTTTACTTTTTAAATATTATGGTTTTTTTTATCAAAACAATCTAATTTACGAGGTAAAAAAAAAAGTGAAAATAGTTGGAAAACTATTATGGTTCCCGTTAAAAAATAAAGGATGTTTTAACTCAAAGTCCAAACTCAAGGGACTATTTAATTTTGACCCTTCTTCTTTCATTTTTAAAGAGACTTTTAGCCATTGTCATTTTATAAGGCCAATATATAAACTTGAATGAATTTATTGGAACAAAAAGAATATGAATGACTTTTATAGGTAATTTTGCTTAAGTTGAGTGAATTTGAGAAATTGACTCGTATAAAAGAATAACTTTTAAGAACTTATAATCTAAATAATTTATAGATATTTGTGTGACTATAAATCATGACACTAAAGGTAAATTGAAAATTTAAAGTTCAAAATATAAAAATATGACATCATTTTTGAAGTAATTAAAAAGAAAATTATCTCACATAAAACAAATGGGGTATCTAACGTATAAGTAAGCAACATATATAGTCTCCAGTTCAGTTAGTTGTGACAGTCAATAAGGATTTGAAAATACGAAGACTAAAAAGATGAAAATCTTATTGAATTTTTTGTTTTTGTTTAAGTTAACACTCATGTGAGGCACAAATACAATCATAATAATCAATCATATAAGTATATAGTCGATCAACACAACAAAGTTCGTTCTAACCCCGTGGTTAATGCAAGTTACATATTGTGTCCATGTAGCGATTTTGGTATCCATTTGTCTAGAATTGTAAATCCACCTAGTTTGCATTTGTTATCTCGGTAAAGAATGGATCTTGGGCACATGGAGTCCTTATATAGCTTGCGCAATCCTCCTCCCTTCGAGCTAGCTTTTGGGGTGTGAGTTAGGCTCAATGTCTAATTTGACATAGTATCACAATCATGCCTCCGATGTGGGCCCCATAAAAAGGGCGGTAGATTGCTCCCCAGATCAATTGACCGGTTCTGGACCGATGGGGGTACCGGACAGTGGACCCTGGACAAAAAGAATGTCGGGATCTGAGCTACCACATCGGTGACGGACGAGAACCCTAGACAACTTATAAGGTTTGGGCAATCCTTCTTCATTCGAGCTAGTTTTTGAAGGTGAATTAAACCCAATAACTAATTTCACAATCTCCTACATAATTTGAGTAGTTCTTATTTAACTCTATTAGGCAAATTAACATTTAAGTGTGTATTCGACCTCAGTTTTGAATATTGTTTGAACCATGGTTAATGCCCAACAAAAGGAAGGGAACGTATTAAAAGAAAAGGACTATGTTAGCGCGTAGGGGCATAAAAGTCATTTTAGAGAGTGGGGACCAAGCCTTCATTCTGTAAGGACACGTGTTATCATCTCTCTCCTGTGCAAAAGTTCAATTTCACTGCTCCAACTCCAACCCTAGCAACAACTTAAGTACATTTCATTCAACTCCATTTTCCCATTTGTAATTTGTTGCGATACATATTTTCCCATTTGTAATTTGTTGCGATACATTCCAAAAAAAATTATTCTTCTTCCAGAAGCGTCTCAAATGTATTTGTAAAAATCATAAAGATCCCCACTTTCCCATTCTATATATCTGCCCTTCTTCAACAATATCCATCAAAAACCCATTACTCTACCACCTCATTTTCCTCATAACTAGGGTTCCTTTTCAGATAGGTATGAACAAGCTTTTTCATTTTTTTCCCCTTGTTTTTTATATTTCTTACCTTCAACCTTTAACTAGTATTTGCTCTTTCGCATGCATGTCTTGACTCTGTTTGTGTGTGTGTGTGTGTGTGTGTGTATATACGTAGACATGAAGGGATGGCAGTTAGGGTTTCTTTCTTTTGATGCTCCAACTTTTTTTCCCAAGAAACCATCTTGTTGTTTTTTTCTCGGGAAAGCAAAAACGGAGTACTCTAGGGCTCAATCATAAGAAAACAATATATTGGAACTCAAGTTCCGAAACAAAACCAAAATGATTACAACTTCTTGGTTTTTCGTCTTGCTTTGATTCAATATTTCCGTAAGTTTACAGTTTTTTCTGTTTGCTCAGTTTAGTCAAAAAGCACTGGGATTTTTTCACTTTTTATCTGTGGGTTGTATGTTGGATGAATATACATAAATTAAGTTGGCGTATAGGAGAGCATGCTCAGTACTGTAAGAAGACTGTATGAGTGTTTTGATCTTTTTGCTTTTCAGCTCCTATGTTTAATGCATTATTATCGTTAATCACTGATTTATTTAATTTTTTGCTTTATTTGTTTACAGATAATGGCAATGGAAACATACTACAGAAAAAGATCCAAAAAATTCATTCAAGTTAACCTTGTAAGTGCTCTCTCTCTCTCTATATATATACACGCATTTTATCTCTCTAAATAGGTGCGCACTTCAGTCATGGCGATGGTTTTTGTATGAGAACAATCAGTATCTGAATATTTCCTCTTTATTCTTTCGCTTCATTTAATGTGAGTAATGTACACGCGCTATACAGTAGACGCGCCAGTTAAAAAAGCATTTAGCTTTCAATGCGAGTGCGTGCATGTATGTTGTGTTTCTCCTGCAGTGACGGCAAAAAGACAAAAAGAAATCTTCTTGATGATGGTGATTTTTAAATAACCCGCATGAGTGGGGCGAAAGAAACCCTTAAATACAATTAGATTATGCATACTAATATAATATTCCAAACCCAAAGGATCATAATATATATATATATATAAAGTCATGTGTAGAGTATATATATTTAAAAACTAGAGAGGAAAATTGAGAGTACGTGCCATATTTTGTACTAGGTCTGAGAGAAGGATAATGGTGGTAGTGGGTGTTCATATTTTGTTGTAATACAGCTTTATTATCTATACCTACAGGAAATGGATTACTTAAAAGGGAAAAAGCAAAGCAGTGTCGCCGGCGCAGACACTCCAGCTTTGGCCAGACATGAAAACCAACCACTTCTGCCCACATCAGATATTAATGACTGTACCCTAAAACGATACGGTACTCACTCTCTCTCTCTTTCTGCAGTAATACTGTAATAGTAGTAGTACAACAAAATATTTTAGCCGCATCTGAATCAGCCTCTTATACCCCATTTCTCCATTTTGTCTTTCTATACAATATACATTTTACTTCGAATGAGTTTTTGGGTTTTCAAAAGTTTGATTTGTCGGAAATGTATTCTAATTATCCCTTTTTTCGCTTTACAGCAGACAATGAAAATATTCTGGATGACAAGATGAACATTGAGATTGGTTCCGTTTACGAGATCGATCATATATATTTGCCTCCCAGGACTCCAGTTCAACTCAAGTCCATCCGAGTAGCTATGGTACGAAAGTTAATCCTGATACTATTATTTACAAAAATTATGTGTGGTCTGATATTATTAATCCTGCAATTCTTTGATTTTTGATCAGGTGAGCGAGAAAACTGCATTGAATGTGGCAGTGAGGTTTCCGAGCATGGAGTCACTAGAAACATACTTCAGCAATAGCACTCGGGAGATGTATCCAGCTCTTGATGAGAAGTTCGTGATGGGAACAGCTTTGGCTAGTAAAGTGCTTCTCCGTCAAGTTCCTACCCATGAGTTTGCCGAGAAGAAGAATCTTCATAGCTTTTGGTTGCTGAACTCGACTTTGGGTGTTCCTCCAAAGAATGGTGTCTGCTTGTCTCACCTCAAGGTAAATGGAATGGTTACCTGGGGGATACGCAGGCAAGTCAAGTTTCTGGGCAGACACGAAGAAAGCAACAACACCAAGTCTTCTTCCAGCTTCGTTCAAGGAGATGAAATTCCAAAGGTTGAACTACCTGAAAAAGCTGAAGAAGAAGATGATGAAGAGGACGATGAGGAAGAAGAGGATGAAGTCGGTTATGAAATATTAAAGCAAGAATATGAAGAAACAGAGGAGAACGATGATGAGGAAGCTGTAACAGAGAAGAGTAACAGGAACCTGAAGAGAAAAAGATATTGCTTAAGAGCAACTACAACAAAAACGGCAAAGATGCAAAGGCAGAAAAACAAAATTAAGAAGAAAAAGACATGCAGGCAGTTGACAGTATACAAAGACCCCAAAGACCGTTGGTCTACAGAGAGGTATTTCTCTATCCCTATATGTATTGTAGTTTCAGAAAATCACTTCACTTTAATTTCTAATGACTTCACTGAAATCCTGAAGGTACAAGTTGGCGGAGAAGAACTTAATGGAGGTGATGAAGGCAAAGGGTGCAACGGCCAATAACCCTATCATCCGGCCAGAACTGAGAGCAGAGGCACGGAAGCGCATTGGAGATACAGGCCTATTGGATCATCTGCTCAAACACATGGCTGGTAAGGTTGCACCTGGAGGAACTGAACGTTTTCGCCGCCGGCATAATGCTGAGGGAGCAATGGAGTATTGGCTGGAGAGTGCTGACCTAGTTAACATCAGGAAAGAGGCCGGTGTTAATGATCCTTATTGGATTCCCCCACCTGGTTGGAAGCTTGGAGACTCCCCCACTCAACACCCCATCTGTGCCCAGGAATTCAAGAACCTGAAAAATGAGATAGTTGTACTCAAAAGGTTAGCTGAAAATGCTACACTAGTTTTTCAGGAAAAAATTGTTTAATGGTTTTCATGTTGAGCTCTGATGGTTTTGTTATATCTGTAAATTTTGGTTGTAAACAGAGACTGGGAAGAGATGGTGCTTTCCAAGAAACAGTTGGAAGAAGAAGTTGAAATGATGAAAAGGTTAATACAATGATGATAAGTACTGTAATTCAAAGCTCTTAACGTTGATGAAATATAATCTCTATATATGGCTGTGTTAATAGATGTTCATTTAATTTGTTTGAGCAGAAAGATTGAGGAGCTTCAATTGAAGAAGAAGCGACAAGAAAGACAAGCTATTGTGACTCCAAGGACAGCGGTTCCATCAATGGTATTTATTTCTAAAAGCCAAAGTTTGTCATTTGAATGGTTTCCAAATTAATTAATAACCCGTTTGATAATTATGTTTCATGTTCTGTTTTGGTGGCAGGAAAAGTGCAAGAAACAATTAATGATAGCCAATTCAGAATATATGGAAAAAATGGAGGTATATATTCTAATTATTTAACCCTTTTTTGGATAAAGTCTAATCCTCCACTTCTTATTAAATTAGTATTGGACCCCCGAGTCTAAACTGGTCAGATGGACCCATCCTATTGCTTTGCATGTAGCCACAATGCGTGGAAATTAGATGCACCTAACACTTCCATAGTTTCCTATTGTGCTTTCTCTTACCTTTGAGATACCCAACTTAATCATTTCTGGTTTCTCTAATCCATCAAACATGAATTATTTCCCCTCTGGTTCTCTGTTTTGGTTTTGATTAGTAGTGGAAGGGTGGAGAGGTGGGGCTTATATTTGATTAGCTAAGAAGCAGAGATGCATGTTAATCACTGTAGGAGGTTCACTATGATATTCTTAATAATAATTGCTGTGGAATGTTAATTGGGTTATGAATACAGGAAAAGTTTCTGAACCTGGTCTCTAAACTGGAAGAAAAGGAAAAGTCGATGTCTACATTAATGTTAGCTGAAGTAAAGAAAAAGCAAGTGGAAGAAGAAAGTAAGAAACAGGGAGTACTGCATAAAGCAGTAGTAGCAATGGATAGATCAAAAGTAGCTGATTATCAGAGCAAGGAGCTAACAGCAGTTAACCCCAGAAAGGCAAAAAATGCTGCCCCTACAGCTGAGGAAAAAGCTGCTAAGATACAAAGGCTTAAGAGTGGGTTCAGACTGTGTAAACCCCAGGGCAGTTTCCTTTGGCCAAACATGGTCCGCAACAGCACCAAGAATGGTTGCAACATGTCCCCTCAGGTAGTGGTCCAGATTGAAGATCTTCATATGGTGCAAACACCACCATCAGTCTCTTCTTCAACTGCCAGAGCTCCTCCTTCATTGCTGCCTTTTCATAACAACCTACCAGCTTCCCCTGTCAAGCCTGTCCCTGAAAGAAGAGCAGTCACTGTTACTGTCTCCACCATCTCTAGTGAAACTTGCTATGAAGCTGGGGATAACATGAACTACTCAACTGGAAACAAGACAACTACTCTGATCAACTTAAATGATGTCCCTCTTAACGTTGGTGAAGGATTTAGCCAAACCCCAACATCAAGACAAACTATAACCACAACTACTACTGTCATGCCTCATGTGAGTATCATTAATTTATCCTCTCTTAATGCTTAGTACTACCTTTCACTCAATGTAGTTAATTATTTATGCTGTAATTAACATGCCTTGATAATTGATTGCCATGTCCGGTGCAGGGAGTCAACGTGAGTAAACCACGGCAAGCTTCAGGGGATGACAGCGGTCAGCAACAAGCAAGCAAATGCTGCTCTTCATCTGCCACATCCTTGCCCCAGGGAGCTCCAAGTTGGTTAGTTCTGGCTACTCCAAGAAACACTGCCTCAGATGAGTCCATCATTGGATGACCAACCAGTGCATATTTAGGGGAACTAAATACACTAGTACGTAGTAGTAACTAAGACTATTCTGTTTTTTGGCCTCGAGTTGCTTTTGTAGTGGATACTTACCTTCTAATGGTATCGGTAGGAATCAATATCACACGATAAGTGTAGGTTTAATTTTCACTATTCGTGATCCCTATCCCCGCGTAAAATTGATGCTTTTTCTTTCCAAAGCATAGCGAATTAGTACTATTTGGTACATTACTTAGGAAACACGTCTTAACCGCTGCATGATGACATTATTAACCCAAATAACGAAGACCAGGTATTCAAGTTATCTTTCTCTTTTGCTGGTCATTTGTGTTGAACCGATAAATAGATAAGGTATGTAAAGCTGCATGGAAGAGAAAATTAATGATCGAGAAATTCATATCCAACATCCAGTTACAGTAGAAGAACTATCTGTTTCAAATTCAAATGACACTTGACAAAATGAATACGTAATGATTTATGTCATTAAATTTGTCCTTTAAACAAGCAAGTGACTGAGAATAGACTTCGTACCCTTCATCAATGGGGTACCAAAAAAATAGGAATAATTGAATTTCATCGTCAGAAGGGGCAAAATCCATGTAAATAATGCACGATTTCACTTGCTGATGAAGAAGGGAACATTTTCATTAATTGCTTGTTTATTTTACGAAAAGAAAACTTGCTAAAGTTGCCTTTGAATGATACGAACATTAAAAGTCACTCTTGTGCGGATGTCTTCATTAATTGCGTTTCATATTTGTCACGTCCCAAATATGGTATCTAGGCTGTGACAGGATACCCGATGAGGCACTACCCATTGGGCGAATTCTCTAACTAAATTATACGGATAACGTAAAACTTAAAGAAGAATGAAATACTACTGAAGTTGTCTTATCATAAATAGGTACGGAAATGTAATCCAAAATATAAAAAGTCAACTCATAACTCAAATGCATACTAAGTCATAGAGTGCTAAGATCTGAGTACAATCGAATTGAGACGTAACTCAAGAATAAAGAAAACATACTATAATGAAATGATAGGAGTTGAACTCGCATCCACTGTCTGGTGATGGCTCACCTTAACTGGAAAGACTGACTATGAGGATCCCCGACTACTACACATGCGCACACATAGTAATTGTGAGTTTAAAAGACTAGAAACATCATCGACTCGCTCTCTCAGCCTATTTCATATTGTAGGGGTGTTTAGTATAATTAACCATATACAAGTATAGCAATGATATACGAGTAAAACCAAGTGAATCTAAGATCATGAATATAATAATAAAGTAAGCATGATACCACTGAAGGGTGCTAATGTCATGACCCAAACCAAAGGGCCGCGACGGGCACCCGGACCCCACCCGCCGGGTACCGCTAATCGTACAACCAACTTCTAATCACAATTGAATACGGACTAAGCCGAAAAAAATTATAGAAAATCTTAACCAGAAATCCAATTTTCATATATACATACCCATACCAAGGCCGGCAAGACCACACATGACAACTAACCATAGGACACATGTCTATAAGCCTCTAAAGAATACATGACATCACAAGGACGGGACATGATCCCGCCATACCCATATGCGTATGCAAAAATACTGTACCACGACCCGACTGCAATTCTGAAACAAATAGAGTGCTCCAATATCAACTGAACCAGCAACCTACTAGCGTATATTGTCACCCTCTTTAACTGAGCCTGCGGGCATGAAACGCAGCGTCCCCGACAAAAGGGACGTCAGTATGACTGATGTACTGAGTATGTCAGGCATGAACAATAGTATAACATGGATATAACAATAACTGAAATAGAAACAACTGACCAACAGTAAATGCCTCTGAGGGCCCTAATACATATGCCTAAATGTTATGCACAATGCAGTATACATATACATCAGCCTCTTTGGGCATCTTCCTTACCATAACAGCCTCTGTGGGCATAATCATCTCATATCGGCCTCTGTGGGCATAATATGCCTAAATGTCATGCATAATGTGGTAAATACATATATACTGGCCACACAAGGGCATCTTCCTCCCAATCATACATACATATTTTTTGGCCCTTAATCATGCATCTTCCTTCATTAAGCCACACAGACTTTATCATTTATCATATCCCAACTGATCAGGTGGTCTGCGTTTCCCGTTTTCCGTCCCCAATATACGGTCTGGGTAAAACATGAATGCAATGCAAATGAAAATGCATGAATCACAATAAAATATCCTGAATGACATAATTTCCTTGTACCTTCGGTTAACGCCGTAAATATTAACATTTTTTCCGTATGCCTTAATAAGGACTTAGGAACATATTTAGACATGCTTTTAACATAGGAATCAATAACATGAATATTCTTAACTTCTAGGAATAGAATAAATTATGGAGCAATATCACGGTTATATTTCGTTGCATGGAACATGCCAAAAGAAAAAAATAATTTGCCTTAACATACCTCGATATTAAAAAGGGAAGGAGGACGTTGGCTGCAATGTTGCTGACTAATATTGAATCGAACAGGAGCAAAATTTATGTTGCTTCCTCGACTTCCATGAACTGCTAGTGTTTGTCGCCTAAATTAACTAAGTTGCTAGCTACAACTTTCACAATTTACTACCTAAACTAATGAAGTGTGTTGTACATATATATCCTAGTTGTATAAATGTTGCTCCACCATTTCACCCCTCCAAAATGATTATCCCACTTTACCTATTACTCTCTTAGGCTGTCACTTATTAGTTTGTTTTAAGCTTAGTCATTGGAAATTCCTTTTAGAGACTACACGTGAAAACTCCACTAAGTTTGTCCCTTCTTCCATTTAAATTAATCAATCCCCACAATTAATCAATCACACACATAATTAATTCGTGATCCCGACTCACTTAAATCTTAATGACCTATAAAACCTTCGTATACTCAATGTCATAATTTTGTAATATGACACTAGTCCATAACCTTTATTGGGGATATACAACCATTATTATTAATCCCCTCATCACACTTTTTACATCCAAAATTATTATATTCTAGTCTCTTTATTAGCACACGTGATATCACATAAAATCCCCGAGGCCCGAGTCTACTTATTACGCTTAGGTGCTCAAATCATTGTCCAAAATTCCGGAATGTTACAGTTAACTGCTCATGGCACATGGAATATCTCTTCTCATATTTTACCCCGGCCCATATTTTGGAGCGTTATCATACATCTACCGGCCATCTATTACGGTCTATGAACTTGTAATGGCATGTTTGGTCATTTTGAACTTTTGGGCCTATTTCACCAAGAATACCATTTCTGTAGCTTTATCTCGGTATTTGATTTGTGAGAATGGGTGGCGCATTTTCTGAGGCAATCGGGCGAGTTTCGAATTGACTTTAGTGAGTTTTGAAGTTTTAAAGTTAAAGAGAAGAAGATGTTTGACTCATAGTTGACTTTTGGATAAATTAATCATTTTCGAAGTTTCATCGATTCCGTCAGGTCCGAAATGTCATTTATGACTTAGTCGAGTCATTGGTTTGCTTCCCAAGGCATTCAGATGCACTTTGTGGTTTTATTTGTAAAATTGTGGAAATTGGATGTTTTGGGTGATTTCTTAGAAAGGTATGTCGTAACACCTCGTATTTCAGGATAATAATTTGAGCACATATGTAGGCAAGTGGACCTGCCTCCGGGAAGTATATGTTGTACTTGCGTATACTAATAAGGAAATTAGTATATAAAAGAATGTGACCCTAAAATAATTTTTGGATTTCACAAGTATGGCGATGAGGATTAATAATAATAATTGTATATCTCCAAAGAGGTTATGGACTAGTGTCATATTACAAGAATTATGACATTGAGTATAAGAAGGTTTTATAAGTCGTCATGATTTAAGTGATTTGAGATCGGGAATTTATTTGTGTGTATAATTAATTAATTTTGGGATTAATTAATGATAATTGGGAAGACAATATATATAGTGGGGATTTATACGTGTTACATTTTAAAACACTGTCTGAGTGATTAAGCCTTATGAATACGGTGGCAGCTTCCCAGCGTCTTCAAGACACTTACCCTTAGCCATTAAATATTTTCATCTCCTCAATCTTCTTCATCTCTTCAAACCATATTCATCAAGCATCTATAGGAATCTTTCCATGGATAATGATTTGTTGCACTCCAAGCAGAAGGAGTAAAACCCCAGCCGGTAGTCACTGGAATTCTCGACCAAATTGGGGATTTTCTGTAAGTTTTCATGTAACAAAAAAGGGAGAAATCTGTGATGTTCTGCGCTTTAATTCCAGCGAAATTGAAGCTTTGAACAAGTTTAAGAATTCAGAAACACAAGCCGTGACCCAGAATCGAGTTTGGGGTCCTGTTTCTGTTTGTCGAAAACTAATTTAGGTGAAAGGTTTTCCAACGACTCCTGTTGCTGATTCTAACTAAGGTAATTCTTCTTATCCTTTAGTTTATACGAATCACATAACATGATTCTTAGTAGTCCTAAGACTATTATAAAAAATGAAAAATTTGGGTTGGGTGTTGTCGGGACTGCCGTAATTGTAAAGTATTGAGGTTGCATGTGAAATTGTTGCAGATACTTTCATTGAACATTTTATGTCGCTAGAGGTCAGAGAGGCAAAGGCCTTCGAATTTGAGAAGCTCAAGAAGAACTGTAGGAGTGTGCATTTGTATTACCATCACTTTGTTTCTTTGGCTAAGTATGCTCCATATATTCTGGATATGAGGGCCAGAGTTAGGCGTTTCATGTGGGGTCTTGAACCTCATTTGTTTGGTGCTGCTAACATTTTTGCTCAAAACAAGGAAATAACTATTACCAAGATGGTTGCTTTTGTACAAGGTAATGAGAGCAAAATGAAGGAAGATGAAACGTTACATAAGGAGAAAGACAGGGAGTTTAATAAGAGAGCCAAGTCCTCAAGTCACTTCAGTCATGGGGGAGGTGGAGGCAGACAATTATTTAAAAATAGGTCATCAGGACCCACTCCATATTCAGTCAGTGCCCCACTCCCGAAGTTCAGGAATGATTAAAAGAGACAGAACTTCAGGGCATCAAACTCTCAGTCACAAGCCAGTATGGGTTCAGGTACCTTTAATAATCCAATTTGTGGTAAATGTGGTAAGAGACACCCGGGGGAATGTTGCATGGGTATGGATATATGTTATGGGTGTGGTCAGCGAGGTCATTTTCAGAGAGATTGTCCATCAGCAAGGTGGGGTATATAAGGTAATGTGGCTCAGTCCACAAATTTAGCAGCTCCTCATAATTCTCAGGCTCAATCAGGGCGTGGCATATTTAAGTCTGGTAACACAAGCAGAGGTTCAAACTGCTTGTATGCACTAGTAGGTCGTTAGGATACAAAGGCTCATGCAGATAATGTTACAGGTATACTAACCGTTTTCACTTTTGATGTTTATGCCCTTATGGATCCTGGATCCACTCTATAATATGTAACCTCATTCATTGCTAAGAAATTTGGGATACAACCAAAAAAGTTGTATGAACCCTTTGAAGTATCCACTCCAGTCGGAGAATCAGTTATAGCTAGACGAGTATATAGGGGTTTTCCAGTTAAAGTCTATCACTGCATTACAGTAGTCGACTTGGTAGAGTTGGAAATGGTAAACTTTGATTTAATAATGGGCATGGATCGGTTGTCTTCATGTTATCCCACAGTAGGTTGTAGAACCAAAATTGTGAGTTTCGAATTTCCTAGTGAACCAGTCATAGAATGGAAGGGTAATGTAGTAGTACCCATAGGTAGGTTTATTTCCTATATTAAAGCCAGAAAGATGATATCTACGGGATACATTTACCATCTAGTTCAAGTTAGATATGCAGATACCCAGACCCCAACTCTTCAATCCATACCAGTTGTCAGCGAGTTTCCAGAAGTCTGTCCCGAAGATCTTCCCGGAGTCCCTCCCGACAGGGAAATTGACTTTGGAATTGATCTACTTTCTTGCACTAAGCGGATATCCATTCCGCCATAATAATGTCTCAGCAGAGCTAAAAGAATTGAAAACCCAGTTGAAAGATCTCCTTGATAAGGAATTTATTTGGGGTGCACCAGTCTTGTTTGTTCGAATAGAGGATAGATCATTGTGTATGTGCATTGACTACCGACAGTTGAACAAGGTCACCATTAAGAACAAATATCCTCTTCCTAGAATCGATGACTTATTCGATCAACTTCAGGGTGCCCAGTATTATTCTACGATTGATCTCAGATTAGGGTACCATCAGCTTAAGGTTAAGGAAGTTGACATTCCGAAAACCGCCTTCAGAACTCGCTATGGTCATTTTGAATTTTGTGTCATGTTATTCGAATTGACGAATGCCCCAACTGTTATCATGGATCTTATGAATAGGGTCTTCGAGCCTTATCTTGACCTTTTTGTCATTGTCTTCATTGATGACATTCTAGTCTATTCCCGTAGTGAAGCTGACCATGCAGAATACCTCAAAATAGTGTTGCGGACACTTCAGGACCACAAACTTTATGCAAAGTTTTCCAAGTGTGAATTTTGGCTAAAGTTAGTAGCGTTCTTAGGTCCTGTGATTTCAAGCGAAGGTGTCCAAATTAATTTTCAGAAAATAGACGTTGTAAATAATTGGCCCAGACCCATCTCAGCCTCTGAGATAAGAAGTTTCTTGGGTCTAGCAAGCTATTACAGGCGCTTCGTAGAAGGTTTTTCTTCCATCTCAGCTCTGTTGACTAGATTAACTCAGAAGAAAGTCAAATTTCAGTGCTCAAATGCCTGTGAGCGTAGTTTCAAAGAATTGAAAATGAGACTGACTTCTGCTCCAGTATTAACATTGCCAGAGGGAACCAAGGGGTTCGTAGTGTATTGTGATGAGTCAGGAATTGGTCTCGGATATGTTTTAATGCAGCATGGTAAGGTTATAGCTTATGCATCTAGACAACTTAAGCCTCATGAAAAGAACAATCCGACTCATGATTTAGAATTGGCAGTCGTGGTTTTCGTGCTCAAAATATGGCACCACTATTTGTATGGGGTTCACGTTGACATTTCACAGATCACATGAGCCTTTAGTATATTTTCAAACAGCGGGAGTTGAATCTTAGACAGAGGATATGGCTTGAATTGATAAAGGATTATGATATGGATATTCTTTATCATCCAGGAAAAGCAAATATGGTAGTCGGTGATCTATGGAAAGTTTAGCTCATGTTGAATAAGGAAATAGAACCATGATGAAGAAAATTCACCAACTAGCCAGTTTAGGAGTTCGACTTTTGGACTCTGAAGATGGTGGTATGGTTGTCCACAACAGTTCTGAATCCTCCTTAATAGCCGAGGTGAAGGAAAAGCAGTTTAAAGATCCCTATCTGTTGCATCTGAAATAGGGTACTCACAAGCATAAGACTGCGGCTTTTGAATAAGGGATGAGATGATGGTACTTTGAGGTACCGAGGCAGGTTATGTGTTCCAGATGTGGACGGACTTAGAGAGCGAATCATAACAGAAGTGCATAATTTTATGTATTTTATTCACTCGTGTTCTACAAAAATGTATCATGATCCTAAAGAGATGTATTGGTAGAACAATATGAAGAAGAATGTGGCAAACTTTGTAATCAAGTGTCTAAATTGTTAGTAGGTGAAAGCCGAGCACCAGAAGCCTGGTGAGTTGACTCAGAATATCGATATTCCTGTTTGGAAATGGGAGATGATAAACATATACTTCATAACATGTCTACCTCACTCATCCCGAATGCATGATTCGATTTGGGTGATTGTGGACAGACTTACTAAATTATCACACTTTTTGCCAATCAAGACCACGGATTCAGCAGAGGATTATGCCAAGTTATATATTCGAGAAATTTTCAGGCTTCACGGGGCCCCAATGTCCATTATTTCATATCGTGGTGCTCAGTTCACAGTGCGCTTTTGGAAGTCTTTCCATAAAGGATTGTGTACCAAGGTAAATCTCAGTATAATTTTTCATCCTCAAACAAATGGCCAAGCAGAGCGAACTATTCAGACCCTCGAGGATATGTTGAGAGTATACGTCCTAGATATTAAAGGTAATTGGGATGATCACTTGCCTCTCATTGAGTTTTCTTATAATATCAGTTACCATGTTAGTATCCAGATGGCACCGTTCAAAGCTCTGTATGGGCGAAGGTGTGGATCACCAATTGGTTAGTTTGAAGTTGGTGAAGCAGAACTGTTAGGGCTGGACTTGGTCCATCGGGCTATGGAGAAAGTCAAGTTAATTCATGTCAATTTGAAAACAGCTCAGAGTCGCCAAAAGTCCTATTAAGACATGAGGCGTAGAGACTTGGAGTTTCAAGTTAATGATTGGGTGTTTTTAAAAATTTCACATATGAATGATGTTATGAGGTTTTGAAAGAAAGGAAAGCTCAGTCCCAGATATATCGGACCATAGAGGATCTTGCGAAGGATTGGCCAAGTGGCTTATGAGCTGAAATTGCCACAAGATTTAATTATTGTGCACCTAGTATTTTATGTGTCTATGTTGAGGAAGTGTGTAGGAGACTCATCGCTGGTTGTTCCTATCGAATCCATCACAGTTAAGGATGGCCTAGCCTATGAAGAGGTCTCTGTGGCTATTCTGGGTTGTCAGGTTCACAAGTAGAGAACTAAGGAAGTTGTCTCAGTGAAAGTGTTGTGGAGAAATCAGAAAGTTGAGGAGGCTACATAGGAAGCCGAAGAGGACATGAAGTCCAGATATCCACACTTATTTGAGGAGCAAACATAAAGCATACAAGGTAAATACCTTCAATATTCATGTCATGTCCCATGTGTATCCATGTCTCATGTATTCATTACTCGTGTTTCATGTCACCATGTTCATGTAATCATGTAATTCAGTCCCTCAAGTTCCATATTATGTTTCTTCACGTTTATGTACTCATGCCATATCTAGTCTCATCCTTAACCATGATCCATGATTCGAAGATGAATGATTCCAAGGGGGGATATTGCAACACATCGTACCTTCAGACTAAGTCTTGTTCATGATTAAGAAGTTTAGAAAACCAAGACGGGAAGTATAAAAATTAAAATCCATTTTCAGTTTAGTAATTTTATGCCATGGTTCTACGGGACGTAGAAAGTTATACGGACCGTAGAATTGTACCGTACAAAGACCGTCGAAAAATTTATGAAATACGGTGGCTTATATAAATCGTATAAAATTATACGAACCATACCTTTTGACCGAAGGACGACCCCAGACATTTAATGCTCACTGGAATTTTCCATCTGATGACGGCCACTTTATACGGACCGTACAATTATGTACAACCCGTACTCCTCATCGTAGAAATTATACGGACCATACAATCCGTCCATATAACCCCCGACGGTTGAACAATATATATTCGCGAAATCAGTTCTAAAAATCAGTTTTAAAATATTTTTCAAGCCTAGCACGAAGGCTCTATCCTCCCATCATTCTCATACACCAAGGTAAACCTATTCCAAATATTCCAAGTGGATTCTAACGTACACACATGAATTCTAAGTAGAAATTCATTCTTTCTAACCTAGGGTTTTCAAGAAAACCCACCTCAAGAAATTAAGTTCAAGCTTTTGGGTTTCTTCTTCAAAGTTCAGACCTTTGTTACAAGATTAGAAGTGAATAAGGTATGTAGAGCTTCTATCCGCGTGTGGAAACATCATTGTTCTTCCCCGCGTCGCTTTTAATCCATGAAATACGAATTTCCTCAGACCTAGGGTTTTGCTCTAATTCATGATGACCCTATATACATGTACAACTATTTACCATGCGTATATCATATTTTCGTTAATTGTATTCATGATATGTCATTATGATTGTCATGAACCTGTCCGTAATCCACGAACACATGTTTTGAATTCCATGAGTTCTTAAATACAAGTCATGAATCATTATTACGCAATCCATGAAATTATACATGTTTTTATGTTTCATACAAGCTATATTATGTATCTACTTACATGATAAATTATTCTTACAAACCATGCTTACAAGTTATATTCATGAAATTCATAGGCTTACAAGCCAAATATATTCACGTTCATGTTTTAGGAGTTGCACAGATTATCGAAAAGGTTTAATACCGGAAACTATGTATGCCAACGTATGATAAGGATCACTCCGTCTAGTTAGGACGATTTCTTCATGTTACCCATTGTGGGTTATTGGATCCATTCATGTCATGCTCATGTCTCATACCCTAGTAAGGTACGAGATGGCTTAGCTGATCGGGCAGAGATCAGACATCACTTTCTCACGTGGTGGTTACATATCGGTAATAATAAATCTCTCCCACTTAAACTGATTTATCATGTTTTATATTATATTAATGTCGGATGTTATACATGTTCATGCTCAGGTTATAGTTTCAGTTTCATGTGCCTGTTTATTCTCTCAGTTGCTTTATATACATTACAATTCAAATTTACTTACATCTCTTTTGTCCGGGGCCTGTTGCTTTATCATATTTTCATTATTATCTTTTACATATTTTAAGTCATTACTATTGCATGTTTTGATGTCCATGTTGATTTAGCAAGACATGTGGTTCGCTCGGTCACATGCAGTCATGCACCAAGTATCGTGTTTCGCACAGGTCATGGTTCGGGACGTTACATCTTTCCTCTACAAAACGAAGGCTATTTATAAGCCTTAGTACTTGGAGAGGTAATATTGCTACAATGATATGGGGGCCCATATGGCATCCATCATTAATTTATTTACAACACTCTCTCGTGTATGTCCATGTAAATTAAAAATTCAAGTGAAAGAAAAAGTTTAGTTATTTCTAGTACGCATCTCTTGGCCTCATTAAAAATCTTACAAGGAAAACTCATGTCACACCCCAACCTTGGGGTGTGTAGACACAGTTATTTGTAATACGCATCTCTTGTTGCCTTATTAAAAACCTTATAAGGATAATTGTATATGAAGAAGGCCTACAAGGCCACAACACATATCAACTAGCTAACAGAAAGGCCGGCAAGGCCATACACGACTTCGACACACGGGACGACTGTCTACAAGCCTCTAAGGGTACATAAACATCATCGGATTGGGACAGAGCCTCTCCATACCCATAACTATATATACATAATCATACCGACTCTGACTAGTACCTCCGAGAAAAGTAGAGAGCTCTGACATCACCGTTGAGCTGGAGTCCTACTAGAAATGAGCGTCGCTCCGTTTATCTGAACCTGCGGGCATGAAATGCAGTGCTCCGACAAAGGACGTCAGTATGAATAATGTACTGAATATGTAAGGCAAGATAACATAAATAGGTACAGTAATGTAAAAGAGAGTAAGGAAGAAACATCTTGTAACTCTGAATGCCACTAGGGACCATGATATGCATAATTATAATCTAATCATGTATACAACGTTGTAGGACTCTATGGGCAATATCATTATCATATAGTACCCGGCCATAATAGGACTCGGTAATATCGTACTCAACTACAGCGGTGTGCACATATAAGTGACATACCCGATCGACTATAGCACGGATCGGTACAAAATAAATACATACATATATATATATATATATAGCATGAATGACCATAGAAGACCAACTTAAACATAGGGGAGTGACCTAAGGTCGTTATCCCCTGCTTATCATTATGGAGCTACGTGCAACAATCGTTACAATCCACTAAGGAACTCAGAATCAATCATATAACAAGGAATATCATAAGGTGCGGAAAGTATTCCCAACAAGGGACAAACAAGGATCATGAAACCACTTTCAAGAGTAAAGAACGAACATGTTATCAATAATTAGGAATATAGTATTCTTTTATCGCCGTTTCGATACTTCTTACTATTCTTAGGATCATGCCAAAATGATAGGAAATGTAAGCCTTACATACCTTAGTCAGCCTCCGAATCAACAACCAACTAAGCTTATCGCGATACCCCTTTGTCTACAATAATGAAAATGATACTAACATTAATAACTATCGTATAACGATGATAACCTATTCTATGATAAAAAGGGCAATGCCTCTCTTGTTTATATGAATTCCCAAAAGTTACAACATCCACCAAATAGCCCAAAAAACAGCAACAATACTCATGATAAGCTTCTCAAACAGTTCAACAAACACAATGAGTGGCAAGCTCAACTTGCGATTAACAAACTATAGTTTAAACCATTTCTCTTTCTTCATAAACATGTTAATAACAATAAAAACAGTATATGTATGTTACTACTTCAATTTTCAGCCCAAAATATCACAAGAATAACTTCCAAAACAGCCAAGCAACTCACAAACACATCATATACAATTTTTTGATATTAATTCCGTATTTTCTCACCAAACAACCTAGCTATGAATTGGATAAACTTAAATACACCTAAGATAAGGGAAATATTACCTTAATCTATCAAGAACAACACCTTATTCAAGCCAACTTCAACCTATAAAACTTCCATTCTAACAAGATAACACATTTAACATTAAACTACTAGTTTACGACTTCTAGTTGATATCTAGCATATTCTCAAAAATTCAATACATCTTGAACCTCAATTAATCCATATACATGAAGAATATAGAAATTATTACCTCAAACCAGCAAGGGAAAGCTTTATCTCATGCTACTTCAACTCAAAGGAACATCCAAAGCAACCACAATACGATAGAACTATGTTCTACTAGAACCACGGGATTCCCGATACTTGATTTACGTGATTTACCTTTGGATTTACTTTTGGGAGATGAGAGAACTGTTAGAGAACTTCTTAGAGTGGTATGTGTCAAATTGGGTCGAAGAAATAAGGTGAAAAGGGGTTTCCACCATTCAATTATAAGGCTGGAACTTTCCACCACCTTAGTGGGTCCCAATGGGGTCTTGTCTGCGCAGTCTTTTGAAAATGTGTATATATATCTATTCTGACGTCGTATCAGTGAATGGTTTAATGAGTTGGAAACTAGATCGTATACCTTTACTTTTATGGATGGATCACCCCGTAATTCCATGTATATTGGGGGAAAAGCTCAGTGAGATATGACCCAAATTTCAGTAAAATTATGAACGTAACTTGCGGTGACTTTTGCCAACTTTTATTTTACAACTTCCTTGAATTTAAAGCTTAATATATGACTATTGTATGATACAAATACCTCATAAAAAGACCTTCTTATTATATTATGCACTCCTAGTCTTACTCCAAAAGTACGGGCTATTGCAATTCACTTTTCTTCGGTGAACTTCGGCAAAAAGTATTTTCTTTAATTAGTTTAGCTTCAAACTCTCACGACACTTACTTAACACTTATTGCATACCTTTAATATCCCTGTATGAAATCTTAAACTCCTCGAGTTCTCATTACTTTACTTGCGACGCACTTTAGCACGAAAATACAGGATGTAACAACCCAATGGGATAAAATCTTGGTTAAGGGAAAAAGAGTGCAATGCATATTTACTCCCCATGATAGAAACATCACTTAATGTCTCGAAGATGACGCATTTCAATTTTGTATATTAGCTTTTCAAATGTTGAGGTTGGCAATGCCTTAGTAAACATATCTGCTAAGTTATCACTTGAGCGAACTTGTTGAACATCTATTTCACCCTTCTTTTGAAGATCATGAGTAAAAAAGAATTTCGGTGAAATATGTTTTGTTCCGTCTCCTTTAACGTATCATCCTCTCAGTTCAGCTATGTATGTAACATTATCTTCATACAATTTTGTTAGAATATTCTTCTCCAAAGGAAGGCCACATATTTGAATTCTTCAGGAATTTTCATAAAAATGTCGTTGTCCTGTGAGCCATATAAATAGGTTATGATGTCCATCAGATGCATATCAAGTTTTTCATGGACTGTCAGATTTATAAGATATTTGAAGGTGATTGTATCCACCACATGAGAATATGTCTCCATATAATCAATGTCAGGCCTTTGAAAAAATCTTTGTGCCACAGGTCGTGCTTTATATCTTACGACTTAATTTTTCTTATTTAGTTTTTGCACAAAAACCCATTTGTATCCAACTGTCTTTATACCTTCAGGTGTTCGAACTATAGGTCTGAAAACTTCACATTTTTCAAGCGAAGCTAATTCAGTTTGAAGTGCATCTTTTCATTTTGGCCAATCATTTATCTGTCTACATTCCTCGACAGATTTTGGTTCAAGATCCTCATTTTGTTGCATTATTTCATCAGCAACATTATAGGCAAAAACATTATCGACAGTTATATTATTTCGGTTCCATATTTTTCTTGAGGAGCCATAACTTATTGAGATCTCTTCATTTTTATTATTTTTCGGTACCTGAACCTCTTTCGAGGTTTGATCAATTGTTATGTCTCGTTGCTCTTCTTGAGAAACCGCCTCCATATTATGATCATTTATTTCTTTTCTTTTTCGAGAATTTTTATCTTCGGAATCAATAGGCCTACCACAATTTAAGCATGGTTTAGACTCATTTACATTAGTTGATTGCTTTATTGGGACATCAACTCAGATTGGAGCATTAGCAGCTGGAATATGAGATTTAGTAAACCTTGATAGGTCTGTGAATGCATCTGGCAGTTGATTTAGAATATTTAACACATAGATCATATTTTAAACCTCTTGTTCACATTAATTTGTTCGAGGATCTAAATGAGATAGTGATAATGCATTTCAATCTATCTCTTTTTCTAGCTTCTTATTTTCTCCCCATAGTGCTGAGTATATTGATTCATCAATATGGTAATCAGCAAATCTTGTCGTAAATAAATCTCTAGTCATAGATTCCAAATATTTTATAATAGAAGGAGATTCATACCCAACATATATCCCTAACCTTCTTTGGAGACCCATGTGTTGTGTGTTGTGGTGGAGCAATTGGAACATATACCGGACATTCAAATATTCTAAGATGGGGAATATTCGGCTCCTTGCCAAAAGCCTATTGTAATGGGAAGACTTTATGATAACTTGTGGGCCTGATCTGCACAAGAGTTGCTTACATGCAAATTAGCATGACCCCATAACGAAATGATAAGTTTTTTCTCATAAACATTGGTCTAGCAATTAATTGGAGGTGTTTGATCAATGATTCTGTTAGATCATTTTGAGTAGGAATATGAGCAACCGGATACTCAATTATTATCCCAATTGATATACAATAATCATTAAAAGTCGGGGATGTAAACTCAACAATATTATCAAGACGTATTGATTTAATTGCATAATCTGAAAATTATTCTCTTAATTTTATTATTTGAGCAAGCAATCTCGCAAATGCCATGTTACGAGTTGATAATAAGTACACATGTGATCACCTTGTAGATGCATCTATTAAAATCATATAATATCTAAATGGTCTACATGATGGGTGAATGAGTCCGCATATATCACCTTGTATACGTTTCAAAAATGCAGGGGATTCAATCCTGACTGACTTTAATTGCTGATAGTCTAGTAATCAACTTGCCTTGAGAACATGAAACACATGAGAATTCCTTAAATTGACAAAATCTCCTGGTTCAAAGAGTGTCCATATGAATTCGCAATTATTTTGTGCATCATATTAGAACCGAGATGACCCAACTGGTCATGCCAAATAATAAAATTATTTAAATTAGTAAACTTCTGATTTACTATGGCATGTGTTTCAACCGTTCTAATACTTGTGTAGTATAAGCTGGAAGAATGAGTGAGTAGTTTTTCAAGAATATATTTCTTACCTGACATCGTTGTAGCAATATAAAGATATTCAATCTTTTCATCATTTGTACTCTCAATATAATAGTCATTTTGGCGATTGTCTTTGAAACTCAGTAAGTTTCTCTGAGACTTACTACAATATAATGCTTCATTAATCGCCAAATTTGTTCCTCCGGTTAGTAATAAATTAACTTTTTCGGAGCCTTCACTTAATCTTGTACTTTCAGATATTGTATTAACTCTGGCTTCTTTCATTACCAAATAAGAGAAATATTTCTTATCTCTTAAAATAGTGTGTGTTGTAGCACTATCTATAAGACATATATCATCGTAATTGATCTTGGGTTCAACTGATGACTGGGGAGTTTCCATTTTCTTCATAAAAATAAAAAGTACATTACAAGAAATGTGAAAACTAACAACAAAATAAACTTTAACAAACTGATTTTAGGAAATACATGTAAGAAGAATAAACTTATGACAAACAAAGAAAACAACTTTTCTTATAGTGATATTCCCCAGTGAGATTATCAGTTCTTCAGTCAATATCATCATAGAAGTCGCTAGCTTCTAAATGAGTTATATTTGAGAGGTCATTAAAATCATCATCTTTATAAGCAATATTTGCCTCAATAGCATCATATTTATTTGAGAGAGCTGATTCGTCATCATTTTTATGAAAGGTCAAGTGTGTCTCCACATTATTTTCTTTCCCTTTGAGAGACATGATAAAGCTTGACAAAATGACCAGGCGTACGACAAACACATGCCCAATGGTCTTTCATACCACATCGGTGGCACATATTAACTTTACCTCTTGAAGAATTATTTTGAGAATCCTTATTGTTCTCCTGTTTATTCTCACCATGCTGACGATAATTATGACGTCCCCTTCCATGTCCACGACCATGAGCACGACCACGATAATTATTTTGCCTTCTTTCAGGCTTATCATAAGTTGTTGATGCATTCACTTCAGGGAATGGAACAGACCCAGAGAAACGAGATTCATAATTTTTCATTAGCAGGGTATTGCTACTCAGCCATAAGTAGACATGTAATTAAATTAGAATATTTCTTAAACCTCTTTCCACGGTATTGTTGTTGTAATAGCACATTTGAAGCATGAAAAATGATAAAAAGTTTTCTCCAGTAAGTCCTCATCAGTGATAGTGCCTCAACATAATTGTAATATAGAACTTACTTTATGAATAGCAGAAGTATACTCAATTACAGTTTTAAGATCTTGAAATCGAAGGTGTATCCGTCCATATCGAGCTTTCAGTAATATCGTCAGCTCTAGGTGTTCATATCGATCCTTTAAATTATTCCACAATTCAAGTGGATCTTTCACAGTTAAATATTTAATTTTTAATTTTTCATGGAGATGATGACGAAGAAAATCATAGCCTTAGCTTTATCTTGACTTGATGTTTTATTTCCTTGTTTAATAGTATCCCCAAGACCTTTAGCGTCAAGGATCCATGATAAATAATTATTTCCAGTGATGTCAAGTGCCACAAATTTAAGCTTTGATAAATTCGACATAGTAAAAGCTATCAACAAAAGATAAATAACTTAGAAATAATAAGGACAAATATTTATGAAGTAATTTCTTGTAAATTTTGAAATAACCAGTCAAAAGCTTAGCTTCAAAAATACCTATTGCAATTACAGGGAAACAAAACTTATACGTAGTATATTACCAAAAAGAAAAGGTGCACGTTGTGGTTCATCAATCTTAAGGATAATGAACAATTAATGAGACATATGTGATGAAGGATAAAACCACCACCCTATTGCGGTATAATCTATACTATTATAAAAGTATGAATATAAATATTGATGGACCATAATATTCTTCAAATATTGAACGATTTTTATATTTTTTATAAACTAAATTTTCCTTCAAAGAAACAAATTACATGTTGGAAAAATTGTAATATTTAAATTTTTTATTAATATTGGACGTTTGAGTTCCAGTGAAAAATAGAATCCTATAGAACTAAGACGAACAAAATTTGATTCCAATTGAAAGACGTTTATAATATCTAAGTTGCAAATTTTAAGATAAATTATGTGTTGGAGCAAGAATACAACTAGAGAAAAATATGTTACGACTAAGATCATCCAAAAATAGAAATTTTTATAATAATCAATAGAATTATTAAACAAAGAAACGTAGATCTTTTTGTTCAATGTTTGATCTTAAACAAAGAAACGTATCTGATTATTATAAAAATCTCTATTTTTAGATGATCTTAGTCGTAACATATTTTTCTATATGGGAAAATAAAAGGAAAATAAATATCGAGAATAATAATTTCAAAGAAGTATTAAGTAGATATAACTATAGTAGTAATATTTTTGTAACTAATAAAATAAATGTATATAATTATAAATGATGTAATCTGATATTTCTTACTATAATAATAAAGGTTGATTGAGAATACCGGGCAACTGCACATTTATAGATAAAAGTATGAATATAATTTTGGGTGACCAAAATATTCTTTAAATATTGAACGACTTTTATACCCTCAAAAAGTTAAAATATATTATTGAAAAATAATTACTCGTTGAATAAGATTGTAATATCTAAGCTTCATCCTAATACAGATTTGCATGTAATTTGTATACCGTGGTGTCCTAATACTATTATATTACCGATTGGGTTACTTGAATTTTAAATAACGAAGCTTTTCCCTCATTAAACCAAGTCACTTAATGATTTTTAAGCCAAACGTCGGCTAAATCTTGGACGTCGGACAATTCAAAAATGACACATTTATAACTTAGTCTGTTTAATTAGTGTTCCAATGTTTTTAGAACTAGAAGGAGCTAGCCATGTGGAGCATCAATTTATAATTTTATGTTGAATGAAATTATAATAGTTGGAATGTTTAAAAGAGGGGGTTCAATATGATCCATTGGTGCTACCATTAAAATAGAATAGAGAAATACTTGCGGAAAAAAACAAGTTATGTATGAGAAATGTTTTTCCTAAAAAAGTATATTCCCTACAAAATGTTTTTCAATTGTTTGGTTGGTAAAATAAAAATATATTAGCAAATTAAAGATTAGTAATAATTTTAGCATATTACTTTATAATAGAGTAGAGAAATACACACGGGAAAAAAGAGTTGCATCTGAAAATGTTTTTTCGGGATAATATTTTTCATAAAAAATATATTCCTATAAAATGTTTTCAGTTGTTTGGTTGGTGAGAGAAAAATATCTTAGAAAATTAAAGATTAATAATAATTTTAGCATATTACTCGTGTTATTGATGATAAAAAAATTTCTCAATTCCTAATATTGAATTATTTTAGTCCTAACATATTTTTCCACACAGATAAAAACATAAAGGACATATACCCAAAACAAATAACATCTTAATGGAAAGTATTAAGTGGATACAATCAAATAGTAATTTTATACTCATAAATAAATAATATGCAATTTCAAATAATATTACCTATCATTTGTTATGAATGACAGAAAATAACGTGTCAGGCACGTTCATAGAGACTAGTTATATTAAAAACACGAAGGGCCTTATAAATGTTGATTGAACTTTTTGACATTCATTAAAAGACTTTGCAATAGACAAAATTGTCATTTACTATTTTTCTATCAATTAGATATTATGTATTAAATATTTTTTATTTGAACTATTATTTAAGAAGTCCTACTATTTAGGAGTTCAAAATCAATTAGAATTTTGTGTTTTTTAACCAAAATTTGATATGTCATAATTCACGTATAACACTTTTAATCAATTAAAATTTCACTTATTATATATTTCCTTATTTGAACAAACAATAAAATTCATCAATTGTTTTCTATAAAAATAATAACTACACGTTAATATACCAAATCTTGAACTCTTAAACCTATAAAATAATATTACGTTTTATTATAGGAAAATCTTAAGGACTAAAAGAACGAGAAACATCCACAAAATAAAAGTAGTTCAGGTTGACTTGGAAAAAAAGATATTGATGTAAAAATAAAGTCTGAAGAGTCCAATCCAACTAAAAGTCTATTTGATTAGGATTTATAGCCGAGTAACACAAATTGAAAAAGTGAAATTTTTTATCTATTTGGAACGTTGTGTCTTTGACATAGAGCATGAACTTGAGTTGGAAAAGGTTTGTTTAACCAAATATTTTCGTTCATATATATTATTTAGTGGAGGTGGAGTTCTACATGAAAAAATTGAAGCAAGTTATAGACAAAATTCCAATTCTTTTTTAATATTAATAACTCACCGACAACATATCACTTCTCGAGTTGTTCGATTATACACGAAGACAACTCAAGACGATGACGAGAATGAAGAATTCAACGACGAAGTTGTTAGAAACCAATTCCGCGAGGATTTGAGCTTGAAAGGTCAATTTCTAAAGCTTTTAGCATCGGGACTCATTATATTTATAAAGTTATGAGTTCATACATATTTATTATATTTAATAAATTTTTACATATCAATTTAATTATGCTCAAAAGTATTGGGTTCAGCAGTATAACAACTATGAATTCGCCCGCCGGACAAACCCCTGATTTCAGCACACATTTTATAATTTGATGGTGGACTAATCCTGTTCAACCTTGTCAGCGGAGAAGATGGAGCTATAATTAATTTTATAATTGGCTTTAGTCTTAGGATCCTTTCACCAAAATTGTCGAATGTTACAAAGAAAAAAAACTAGGTTTAGGATTCAACTGTATAACTATTTACGGCACATATTGTTTGGATTTGTATTCTTTAACTTCAAATACTATATAACTAACTTAACTGAATTGTTTGTCTTTTCAAATTTCAGGTTTAAAAGTTATTTAGCTAATTTTTTAACTCAACCACCACGTCATGCAACATTTATTTTTGTCATTCAAATGAATGTTATATTTATTTTAACGTCAATTGGTAGTTCATAAAACTTAGCCTTTTTTGTATACATTTATGATAGAAGTTTATCACAAATCAAATTTGTTTTACAAATTTACCATAATTTTAGAATTCTTGTACAAGTATAATTAGGATATTAGTAGTATTGTAGTAATAGGATTTTCCCTATTTGGATACTGTAAATTGTATATATACCTCTTCATTAATGAAAATAATCAAGAGATTATTTCTTTCATGGTATCAGAAGTATAGGGCTAAAATACCTTCTCACAAAGACAATTATGCTTCCCTTTCTCAGTCTCGATTTCAGTGCAATTTCTTGGTTTCCGTGCAATTTCTCTTTCCCAATTTTCTCTTCCCAAATCCCTAATTCACCTATTGTTCTTTCGTTATGTCTACGTCAAAGAACGTGTTTCATCCTGCCCTTACAGTCTCCAACATCAAGAACCACATCCATATTGTTCTTGAGATGGAAAACGTTCAATACGCGACGTGGGCGGAATTATTCAAGGTTCACGCACGCTCGCATCAAGTCCTCCATCACATCATCCCCTTGGTAACTGGAAAGGAGAAGGTGCCTACCCCCGAGGATGATCCTACATTATGGACAACCCTTGATGCTACCATTCCCCAATGGATTTATTCCACTATCTCTATAGACCTCTTGTAGACAATTATTGAACTCGACGCTACGGCGATGGAAACTTGGAATAGGGTGCGTGATATATTCCAAGATAAAAAAAATCCACGTGTTGTCACTCTTGAGTAGGAATTTTCCCATGTCAACATAGAAGATTGTTTTAACGTCTCAGCCTATTGTAAAAGGCTGAAGGAATTGGCGGATCAACTCCAAAACACTGGTGCGCCCGTTACCAATGATCGTCTTGTTCTTCAGATGGTAGCAGGCCTATCTGAGGCCTATATTGGAGTTGGGACACTGCTTCGTCAAAGTAATCATTTCCCACCATTTTATCAGGCTTGTTCCATGCTCACGTTGGAAGAGGTCGGTTTGGATAATAAAGCGGCTACCGGAGCAAATTCCATCATGATGATGGACAGTTCAGACAACCTCACTCATTCTTGAAAATTTGGGCCAAAAGCGTACCAACGGTAGCAGAAAAATTGGTCAAATCAGAAAAATAATGGCAAGAACCGCGGTAACGGGCGGCGGTAGTGGCGGGCGATGGCGGCGGCAGTAGTGGTGCTCATAACAGTAGACTGCATGCCAACTGGCCACAGCCTTGGGCCTCCTGGCCGTGGGGCTGGGCCAGTGGCCATTGGCCCAACAACCCTTATTTTCCACCAACGACATATCCTGGAAACTGGGCCCAATTCCAGTCAGCTTTCGAGCCTAGTTTCCCGATCCAGAATAATGCATCGCGATCCAGTGCTGGGCCAAGGCAGCAGGCAGGCCTGCTTGGGCCTCGGCCTCAACATGCTTTCACTGCTGCGGGCCCAGCTCCGATCCTGACACTTACGGATATTGAGGTCGCAATGCATACACTTGGATTACATCCCCCAGACGTAAATTGGTACATATACACCAGAGCCACTTCTCATATGATGTCTGCAGCGGTTCACCAATTATGTCTCATCTATCAGTTTTTCACACAGTAGATCTGATCATTCCCTATTCATCTACAACAAGGGTACATACATGCCTTACCTATTATTATATGTTGATAACATCATCCTCACCACATCATCTGATGCTCTCTGTCGGTCCATTATGTCTCTCATTTCCTTTGAGTTTGCTATGAAGGATTTGGGCATCCTGAGTTATTTCTTGGGCATCTCTGTCACTCGACATTCTAGCGGCATATTTCTGTGTCAGAAGAAGTACGTCGAAGAGATCCTTGATCGTGCATGCATGACATCTTGCAAACCACCCCACACGCTAGTAGACACCAATTCCAAACTCAGCGCTGATTTGGCCCCTTATATTCAGACTCGACTCACTATCGTAGCATGGTTGGGGCCCTGCAGTATCTCACATTCACGAGACCTGACATATCCTATGACATGCAACAAATCTGCCTACACATGCATAATTCGATGGAAGCACACATGCATGGGTGGATGTCCGACATCTATACAAGTCCTCGCACGTCTCACTTTCGCTTATTCTTATGCTTGTTGGGGTGGATGTCCGACGCTCTATTTTCCTTTTCCTCGAGATAACCTATTGTCTTGGTTTTCTAAGAGGCAACCTACACTATCCTGATCCAGTGTCGAAGCAGAGTATAGAGATGTCGCCAACGTCGCCTCTGAGTCTTGTTGGATGCGTAACCTTCTACTTGAGCTTCACTGCCCGATTCAAAAGGCAACACTGGTCTACTGCGATAATATGAGTGCGATATATCTTTCTGGCAATCCCGTCCAACACCAGCGCACTAAACGCATTTAGATGGACATTCATTTTGTTCACGAAAAAGCGGCTCGTGGTCAAGTTCGTGTCCTTCACGTTCCTTTCAGATATCAGATTGCCGACATCTTCACCAAAGGACTTCCGCGCATACTATTTGATGATTTTCGAGTCAGTCTCAGTGTTCGTGAACCTCCCGCTTCGACTGCAGGGGTGTAATAGAATATTTCCCGAATATTCTTTCATTAATTGTATATCTCTTATTTAGGTACAATTGTATTCCTATTGTAATTAGGTCTCCTATTTTAGGTAGAATTATATTTCTTATTGTAATTAGGTTTATTAGTTACCTAGTTTAAATATTATTGTACTACTATATATATTGTACATTATTGATGAATACAATCAAGGAACATATTCCTTTAAAAAGAATTAGAGATTAATCTTCTTTTTCAAAAAAAAATTGGCTAGAAATTCTTACGATTTTTCTCCTGCGAATTTATTTGCAGAAAAAATCCCTAAAGAAATTCCTTATTTTGCGAATTTTTACCAAAAACTTTTTGCAAGAAAATATGCAAGGAAATTACAAGCAGAACTAAAATTTTCAGGTAATTTATTTGGGGATTTTGAAATTCATAGATAATAATTATCTATATAAGTTTTTCCTTCGAATTCTTTTTTGTAGGAAAATCCGCAGGAAACTAAGTTACCTTTTAATTTTCATGTATATTCCCATGAAAATCCCTATGTAATTCGCAGTTTTCTAGTAGTGCACATCCTAGGACCTTCACAGTCAACTCTTAGATACTTTAAAACTATCCAACCCAGTCCACGCTTCCCCATTTACCTGAACTAGATGGTTTAAATGTATAGAAGCAATACATATTACATGCTTCTACGAAAAACAAGAAAGTAAGAGTTAAAGTCTCACTTACCTTATTTTTGGTACGCAAACCTATCTTGAAAGATCAAACGCCTCAAACCATCTCCAATGGCTTCAATCTATCAAAACTATGAATAACGAGTCCAAGTTAGTCTAGGAAAATTAATCCCACAGTTTAAGAATGTTGCAGTCAAATTCAACTATCGATTGATCAAAAAGTCAACTCTCGGACCAACAGAAAATAGAACCTATATATAATATAAAGCTAGGCATAGACAAGGTGATGTGGCACATGTCTATGGCCAAGATCTATATTTATCTTTTTTGTTGTTTTTTTGTTTTTTTTCTTCTATTTCTTATGTTTAAGTTATTTTTAAAATCTGAAAGTGGTTAAATACGTTACTTAATTAAATGAGTTAATTAAATGAAAAAGAACGTTTGGCAATATGGCAGATTAGAGGACGCTGATCTCTTACTCAAAATTGTAACGTTAAAATATTGCTAATTATAAGTTCCAGGTTTCTCGTCCTTATATTTAGAAAAAAAGTTGTAAATATAATTGACAAATATAATACTCCTAAGGAAAAGGAAGATATTTAGAGGAAAGTCATGATAATGGATAGATTTGGATTCCCCAGTATAGCCTTGCAGGTCCCTTCGTATCCAAGGTTCAATCTCTTATCTGAAATATCTTTTCATTGGTACTCTATTTATGTTAACGTATATATAAAATCTCAATTTAATTCTCACCATCATAATTAGAATATATCTCATATATTTTGTATATAGAATTATGGTAAGTAGAGGATTCATTATTGTACTAGAATTCTACATTGTACATAATATATATTTGTATTAATGAGAAAGTCTCCCCAAGGAATTGACACAATCTCACATGGTATCAAGAGCCAAAATTCTAAAAAAAAAAAAACTAAAACTTTTTTTCCTAATCTCGGCATTACCGCCCCCTCCCCCCCCAACCCCCGCACTTATTTTTTTCCAACGGTAAAAGCCCCCCCCCCCCCACCACTTCTTTCGGTTTTTAATGGATTCCTCTTCCCCCGATGCTTCCGCTTCCTCCGGCGTTGTCACTCAAACACCACCCATGACCCCCTCCTCACCATCTTTCCATCCGGCTCTCGCTGTTACCAATATCAAGAATTTTATTCCATAATTCTTGACCAGGAAGATGGCCAATATTGGTCATAGGTGGAACTGTTTCGAATTCATGCATGTGTATATCACGTGCTTGACCATATTGACGACTCAATCTCTCGCCCCTCTTAAATTGATGACACAACTTGGCGTCGTCTCAATGTCGTCGTCAAACAATGGATCTATGGAACAATCTCTAAGGACTTACTTCACACCATTATGAATATCGGTGCCTTCGCTCATGAGTTATGGACACGCTTGGAAGAAATTTTTCAAGACAACAAGCACACTCGCGCAGTGTATTTGGAAGAACAATTCAACAACACTCGTCTTGAAATTTTTTCGAACATGTCTGAATATTGCAAACAGTTGAAACTGGTCGCACACCAATTATCCAACGTTGGAACGCCCGTCTCTGAAACAAAGATGATTTTACAGTTAGTTGCAGGCCTCCCGAAGGGTGAATATGACACCCTCACCATTATGATACAGCAGGCCGATCCCTTACCCAGTTTTAACAAAGCTCGTTCGCAACTTTTATTGGAAGAAACCCGGCGTGTAAAGCAAGATGAGCACACCCAAAAAGCACTTGCAGTTGAAACGCCTGTCCAAAATAACATCACCGCCACCCAACAACCTCCACCGGAAAATACTCAACCCCGCAACAACTGCGGAGCCAGAGGTGGCAGGGGCCGCTGTAGTGGCAGGGGCCGCTGTAGTGGCAGAGGCCGCGGTAGTGGCCGCTGCGGAAAAAGAAGGGGAAAAGGCCACCACGGGCAGGCTCAGCAATTCCAGCAGCAGATGGGCCAGCCCACCAACATTCCCAATTGGCAAGGCCCAACTAGTACATTTCAGCATGCAAACTGGGCTCCTTACCTGGCTACTATTTCGGCCCAGTCCCTCTACCCTCAACATGGGGTACTGGACCCTGCTCCTGGTTACCGATCAACCCATTAGCAGCAACCACAGGCCCACTTCATGCAGTCCTCTTATCTGCAGTAGTCAAATGGCGTGGCCCCCACAGATTTGGGTCAAGCTTTCAGCAGTCTAAACCTACAACAGCCCGATGAAAATTGGTACATGGATTCGGGAGCCACTTCTCATCTCACCCGGTCCACATGTAATCTCTCACAATTATTTCGTTTAAAGTCTCCTCAATTTATTATAGTTGGCAATGGTCACCGCATTCCAATTCAGGGCCAAGGTAACACCCACACCAAGCCACCCACCTTTCTCCCTAAATAATGTCCTATATGTCCCAAATATCATCAAAAACTTAATCTTCATTTGCAAGTTTACTCGTTATAATTCTATGTTTGTTGATTTTGACCCATTTGGTTTTACTGTAAAGGATCTGCGTACGAGGATACCTCTTACGAGATGCAATAGCACAGGGAATCTATATCCATTTACACCATCCTCCGTTGTTAGTTCAAGTCGTCACACATCTATTATTGCTCTCTCTCCGTCAACCTGGCACAATAGGCTTGGACATCCAAGGGCTCCTATTTTTCAATTTCTTTGAAGTAATAATTTTATTAGTTGTAACGGAACACTTGCTCCACATTGTGCTTCTTGTCAATTAGGCAAATATATTCGTCTTCTGTTTAATTCATCTACTAGTGTTACGCTTGCCCCTTTTGATATTATTCATGCTGATTTATGGACATCTCTCATCCCTAGTTCGTTGGGTCATAAATATTATCTAGTCTTGTTAGATGATTATTCTCACTACATATGGATTTATCCACTCAAATTCAAATCGGAAGTCTTTGCCAAATTTCTTGAATTTTGCAAATTTATCAAAACATAATTTGAAAGACCTATAAAATATTTTTAATGTGATAACAGACGTGAATTCAATAATTCTGCGTTTCACAAATTTTGCAAAAATAATGGCATGGTTTTTCATTTCTCGTGTCCTCACACCTCTCCTCAAAATGGTAAAGCAGAACGTATTATTCGCACCATAAATAACATGGTTAGAACTTTCCTCTTTCATGCCTCGTTACCTTCTTCCTTTTGGGTATATGCAGTCAAAATAGTGGAATATGTCCTTAATATTCTACCTATAGCACACTCCATAATATGACCCCCACCGAAATCCTATACCGGCGGATCCCCTCCTATGATCACCTCCGGATATTCGGTTGTCTGTGTTATCCTAATTTGTCCTCTACCGCCCCACATAAATTAGCACCCCGAACCACTCCATGTATCTTCTTAGGCTTTCCGCCTAACCATAGGGCTATTTATGTTATGACTTGTCCACCCGTCAACTTCACATCTCTCATCACGTCCCTTCGACGAGACGACGTTTTCATTTTCGAACATTCAAAAATTTCAACAAACGGACTACAATTTGCTTGACGAAACTGACCCATCTCCCATCATTATTCGTGAACTGTGTCAGCCCACCACCATCTTCGCCACCTACTACCGCCTCCCCTGACCCCACTAGGGTCTCCCTGTCTCCCGTCGCCTCACCATATTTCCCTATGCCGACTGCCACAGTCTCCGGCGATCGGCCATCGTCACCAGTCCCTTCTTCCGGTCACTATCCCCGTGTCTGTGTCGCCACCGTCGTTCCAGCACCCACCACATATGTGAAGCCCACCTAACACCACAATCGCCGCCTCACCAAACTATCTTACCATCAACCCACCACCATCGACACTATACCCCACCTCATCGATCACCCCAACTCTATAACTACCCAGATCGACGACCACCCACAACAATCACCCTGTCACCAACTCCAGCCCCAACATACCAATTTCACACCCCGTTCTCGACGGAAACCCTAATCCCGATGGAAACACTAGGATTCTACATTGTACACTATATATATTTATATTAATGAGAAAGCCTCTCTAAGGGAATTGATACAATCTCACACTATTTATTTTCTTTGGTACTTCTATTATTCATGTGCTATAAATTTAAACTTCCGACTATATTGTTCTCCAACAACTTTAGTTTGCTTATTTACAAAGGTTTGGATTATGTATCTACTATCTATGATCAAGGCTATGGATCGGAGTGGAAAAGAACAACAACACTAGGACATGATATAATTCTTTTTCTCTTTTGCTATTTCACTACTATATTATTCATGGTTCAACTATTTGTTCATTATCATGTGTTTGCAGCTCATACCAAATCGCTCTTTTAAATTTTCAATTTGACTAAACAATTAATCTGGAGTCAGTTGATTAAGCTAATCAAAATATGTTTGAAATTCTTGATATTAGCACGTATATAGGTTACATAATTTATCATATTTTGTATTGTATAATTATGGTAGGATTAGTATCCTTATTAGAGAAGGATTCAATATTGTACACCTATATATATTAGTATTAATGAGAAAGGCTCCTCAAGGGATATTAATACAATCTTACATGGTATCAAGAGCCAAAATCTTAACCTAGAAAAATCATCCTCCTTGCCGCCGCCGCCCCTCTCATTGGCCGACGATACTCTAGATTTTTCTCACTTTTCTTTTTCCAATCCCCACTACTCTAATGGAAAATGTGGCTACTCCCACCTCTTCCGATGCTTCCGCTTCTACTCCAGTCGTCATCCAAACACCCACAACTCTCTCCTCACCATCTTTCCATCTGGCTCTCGCCGTTACTAAATCAAGAATTTTATACCTTTAATTCTTTATTAGGAAGATGACCAATACTGGTCATGGGTTGAACTGTTTCGCATTCATGCATGTGTATATCATGTGCTTGATCATATAGACGACTATTTCCCTCGTCCTCCTGATATGGATGACACCACATGGCGTCGCCTCGATGCCGTAGTTAAACAGTGGATATATGGCACTATATCTAAGGATTTACTCTACATAATGATGAAAACAGGTGCCACCGCCCGTGATCTTTGGACATGTTTGAAAGAATTTTTTCAAGATAACAAGAACACTCGCTCAGTGTACTTGGAAGAGCAGTTCAACAACACCCTTCTTGAAAATATTTCTAATATGTCGAGTATTGAAGACAGTTAAAACTGGTGGCTGGCCAATTGTCCAACGTCAGCACGCCTGTTTCCGAAATGAAGATGGTGTTACAATTAGTTGCAGGCCTACCAAAGGGTGAATATGACACGTTAGCTACGATGATACAATAGGCTGACCACCCCTACCCAGTTTTAACAAAGCTCATTCGCAGTTAATGTTGGAAGAGACAAGACGTGTGAAGCAAGACGAGCATAACCAAAAGGCGTTAGCAGTTGACACGTCCACACAAAACAATACCATGCCGGCCAGCCGCCACTGCAGGAAAACAGTCAGTCGCGGCGGTGGACGTAACGGGAAGGGCGCGAAAAAGGCAACAGGGGGGACGACGAGGCCGGCCAACACCACATCAACCCCGTTATTCAGCCTCGTGGGCGAGCCCAGCAGGCGTCTACCAACAAAGGAACTGGGCTGCATATCCAACAGTCCAGCCAGCCCAGTTCCAGTTCGCCCAGGCCCACTTCACCCAGGCCTACTTCACCCAGGCCCACCTCTCGCAGTACCCCAGTAATCGGGGGCCTCTGAATTAGGTCAGGCTTTTAGCAGTTTGAACTTGCAACAGCCCGAGGAAAATTGGTACATGGACTCGGGCGCCACATCTCACCTCACCCGCTCTGCAGGTAAAATTCTCAAACTATTTCATTTAAAGCATCCTCAATACATTACTGTTGGCAATGGTCATTGCATTCCAATCCAGGGTTATGGTACCACCTACACACCACCGCCTCATCCACCCTTTTCCCTTAATAATGTCATGTATGCCCCGAACATCATTAAGAACTTAATTTATGTCCGCAAATTTACTCATAATATATGTCTTTGTTGACTTTGACCCTTTTGGTTTTACTGTGAAGGATCTTCGTACGGGGACACCTCTTACGAGATGCAATAGCACGGGGGATCTCTATCCATTCTCATCCACCTCCGCTGCCAGCTCTTGCTCTCCCATATCTCTACCTGCTATCTCTCCGTCAACTTGACATAATAGGCTTGGTCACCCAGGAGCCCCAGTTTTAAATTTTCTTAGAGGCAATAATTTTATTACATGTAATAATGGGAAACTTGCCCAGCACTGTGTTTCTTGTTCTTTAGGCAAACATGTTCGTCTTCTTTTTAAATCATTTACAAGTGTTACGTTTTCTCCTTTTGATATTATTCATGCTGATTTGTGGACGTCTCCTATCTCTAGTTCACTAGGTCATAAATATTATCTTGTCTTGTTAGATGATTTTTCTCATTATATTTGGATCTACCCGCTTAAATTTAAATCAGAAGTGTTTGCCAAATTTCTTGAGTTTCGTACCTTTATCAAAACACAGTTTGAAAAATGTATTAAATTCTTTCAGTGTGATAATGGTCGTGAATTCAATAATTCCATGTTTCACCGATTCTGTCAAAATAATGGCATGATTTTTCATTTCTCATGTCCCCACATATCGCCTCAAAATGGTAAAGCAGAATGAATCATCCGCACCATAAATAACATGGTTCGTACTTTATTGTTTCATGTCTCCCTTCCTTCGTCCTTCTGGATCTATGACGTCAAAATGGTAGAATACATTATAAATATTTTACCTACCAGTACCCTTCATAATATGACCCCAACTAAAATTTTGTACCGTCGGATCCGTTCCATTAGGATATTCAGTTATCTGTGTTTCCCCAATCTTGCCTCCACTGCCCTCACAAATTAGCACCTCGAACAACACAATGTGTCTTTGTAGGCTTCTCGTCTAATCATAGGGGCTATCTCTGCTATGACTAGGGATGGCAAGTGGGTATAATTTTGCGGATTCCTCATCGCACCCACCCAAGTTAGGGCGGGTATGGGTATAACTTTGGCGGGTAGTAGGGGGTATGTGTATTGAAAATGTACCCGCCACGGGTAGGCAGGTAGGTGGTGGATTTGCAGTTATATCCGCCTCATACCCGCCTCCCCCTCCCCACATCCAACCCCCCGCCTACCCGCCCGCCTACCCACCCCATAAGCACAGTACAAACTGATTTTTTATTTTTTATTTCAAGTCATTTTAAATTGAGCCCAGGCCGGTTAAGCCCAAGCCCAATATCAATTCGTCAAAGGCAAAGAAGAGAAGGGTAAAATGCCCATTTGTTCTTTTCCCTTCAAAAGGCATGAAAACCCTAGACGCACAAAGCCGCACTATTTTGCCCATCTGATTCGGCTAGTCTCTGTTTCCATGTGATGCTAAAGTTCATCATGCTAATTTCCTTATTGCTCGCCACCTTCATCTTGCTATTTGCTCTCACTGCAATATCCTTACAAAAGATCATTACTCTACATGTTCTCGTCCCGCTCTTTGTCCTTCACTGCAATATCCTTATAAAAGATCATTTTGTTACATAACATAATAATTTCAAATGGCTCCGAAGAACCAGAACAAGCCGCATCTTCCTAATTTTTCAACTCCTTCCAGTGTAAGCAATTATTATTTTCAATTAAGAGTATTTCTTATTTTGAAGTTCAGGGGCAAAAGTTTCTAATGTGTTTGATGTTATTTTTGTGAGATATGTTATCCTGTCAAGGAAGATTACTGTAAATTATGAGTTTTTCTTTATTTTTATGTTTAATTGAAGTTCCTAATTTTTTTCGTGTTCTTTTAGTCGAGGAAAAGTACTGTAATTATGTGTATTTTCTTATTTTGATGTCTTAAGTGAAGAAGTTCTTAATTTTTGCGAGTTTACTGTTTTGGTTTGCAGAGAAAATACACAACAGGTGAGGTTTCAATAGAGAAAAGAAGAATAATAGGCTGATATGGTTGGCGGATACAGACGGGTATTGGCGGGTGGCGGATATCCACTTGGGTGGTGGAGCGGGTGTGGATTTAGGAATATACCCGCCTAGGCGGGTATGTATGTTGAAATTGTACTCGCCACGGGTAGTGGGTAGGTGGCGGGTATAAAATTTTTTGGTGGGTACGGGTGCGGGGGAGGGGGTACCCGCACCCGCCCCGCCCAATTGCCATCCCTAGCTATGACATGTCCATTCGTCAAATCCACGTCTCTCGTCACGTCACGTTTGATGAGACCACCTTCCCTTTTTCGAATATTTACAAATTTTGAAAAACGAACTATACCTTTCTTGACGAGTCCGACATCTCCCCCGTCATTCTCAGCGAACTGTGTCAGTCCACCACCTTTGCCACCCACTGCCGAAACCGGTGACCGCCGGTCTGCGGTTCAGCCACCACCACCGACCATATCTTTGCGTCGGTCAGCGGTTTCGGCCACCACCACCGACCACATCTTTGCGTCATCATCGCCACCCTTTTCTCCATCACAAATTCTGCCGACTTCCACCACCGGTTGTCAGTCATTACTTGGTTGTTAACTCCTCCATAAACACCCTTCCTTCATGACCATAAATCAGCCTCTCTAAATGGCCATTAACAGCCCTCTCTAATGTCATTAATAGCCCTCACTAATGTCTTTAACAACCTTGTTTGTGGCAGTTTAGGAGTCCCTCCTCCATGCTATATATTGATGCCTTTTGGCTCAATTGTGCAAGAGATACAAACACGAAAACAACAGCACAAAACAGTGACAAAAAAATAGTGAGCAAACACACACATATACACAAGATATACACAACAGAGACACACTATATACACAGAGACAAAACAGAGTCAGTCCAATAACGTTGGACAAAAACAGAAACTTTTCCTTCCTTTTCCGTATCTTCAGCAAGTCAATCCACATTTGTTTTCTTCGTCAGACTCAACCTATTAGCTTTGTAGTGTTGAGATTAAAGTGTTGTTTTATCTTGGGAGACTATTGCCCGTTAACGTAAAAGCATATATACGGGGCAATCTTGTCTTAAGGACAGAGTGCAATCACTCGACTCAGCACACAGTTGTAACTATCCAGATTTAGTTATTTCTTGATTTCAGGTTATCAAGATTCAAGACACAACAAGCTTGCGGCAGTTATCAACATTGGCCTATTAGTTTATCCTTTCGAACACTTCTAATAGTTATTTACTTCCCGTACTGCTTTACAATTACTAGTACACCCAACACATACATCACTGCACTTACACTTGACACCTATTGTAATGATAAACGGCTCGTCTTGCCGTCTTGTACATTACTAATGAGGATTGAGCTAGGCAACTCAGGATGAGCGGACTTGTTGACAGAGGTGGATCCAGGCTAAAAGCCCTTCGGTGCAAAATGTATTACTCCTAGTATATAAGAAAATCACCAAGATTTATAATTCTAGACGAATGTAGTTACTATGATAGTATCCCGCACTTGCTGCTAAAGAGGTGGATTCGCCTCTGCTTCTTGTTGTCAAATTCAACTTTTTATTGTTCCGAGCAGTTATGGTTTTCTTTTGACTTACTGTACCTACCTTATGACTGCTCTTTCTTTCATCTCTGCTGCTAATTATCGACGAGCTAGGAATGATTGATGCCCTTTATCATTAGTTATGTTGTCTGAAGTGCTGAATTTATTGACTAGATTGATCTCTCTCATTATTTAGGTTCTACTCTCTTTCAGTCCTTCAGAGTGTTGCCAACGTTTACTTGTCTTATCTTGATTCTCTGTCTTCTAATCCATATTGTTTTGCTTTAAGATGAAAAACTTGTTTTCTTTATAGGATTTTGTTGAAACATTGGTAAACCTAGTGTTATTGCTATCTCTTGTTTTTCTGGTTCTTATCTCATATCACAGTTCAATTGTTCGTTGACAGGGAATCAGGTGAGCCTAGCAAGAGGAAGTCATATTTACCTGCTGACAAGCAATTATTGATAACTAGAATTGGTACTTACTGTATAACCCTTCGACTCTTCATAGCACTGAATGCGTTAGGGTTTGACATGAGCTAGCTAATTGTTGTGTGCATGATGCTTTCATTCTTTACCTCAATTAGCTAGAGTGTTAATTTTCACTTCCTTTTATCTGTAAAAAGATAAATTTTATTAATAGGGCAGCACCAAGTGATAAAACTCCTTAAGTCCTGCAAGGAGCTGATAAAGTCTATTACATGTCATCTACTTTACATCCTTCAAGGAGTATTAATTTTCACTTCTTTTTAGGGAAGAACTAGAGTTGATTTTAGAAAGCTTAATTAGGTGTTACAGGTACTTTAAGCAACTGAAATATAAGTTCCGGTCAAATTGCCAAGTATTTTCTGCTTGTTGATTGGTCTAAACACAGGTGATATACCAATTTAACTGTTGGTACAAGTATTATCTTCCTGTCACACCTGCAACATCATCAAATTCTGGAAATTCAAGTAGTTACGCAAATTAAACTTTCTTATCATGCAAGTTTGAATAGACCTTTTTTGGTATTCACTTGCTCTTTAACGTCCTTTTCTCATCTTTTCGGAAGGCCTAATGGAAGGTTTTCGCATTCACCAGTAAGTTATATGCCAATTTAAGTTTTATCACAGTTCCTTGCTTGAGGAGAGCTGCATCAGTAGAGGAAGAATATGAAGCTGCTGGAGGTGAAATTCTGCTTGATAATGAGGATAATGATGGTTGGCTTGCCACACATAGGAAACACCAAGGTATTCTTAATAACGGTGTGTACAGAAACAAATTGCATTATCCAGTCATTGTGACATTTGTCCCATTTATTTCTTAGAAAGAAAAAGTGACGAGGAAGACAATGTGCCATCAATGGAAACATTAGAAATCAGAAAAAAGAATACTATCCAGTCCATTTCTCATACTTTGGAGGTGAGGAAGAAGAAGACATACCAGACATGGGAGAGTTCGACGAACCTGACAATCTCATAGAAACGGTTGCTGTAAGTGCTGAATCTGTGTGTTTGCCCTATTCTTTATACTTCTAAATGTGTGTGATTTGTGGTTAATCTCAACTATCATTAGTTTCACTCTGCTTTAGTTTCTTGTATTTATCTTCAGAAGGCTTCTACAGAGTTTTGCATCTATGTGCTTTGCTTTTCCTTTTAAATCATAGAGATAAATTGCTATGTATTATAAGAAAATGATCTATTCACCTGGAGGTAATATTCACTCTCATCAAGTAAATTGCATGATGCTAACAAGATTGGTTTGAAATAGTTTTGCTTGTGCTCCAAGTGAGATGTTATATAAAAAGATTATGCATGCATTTGATGGACCATTAGTGACGGGTGACAGTGCTAAAGACGGGAAACACCCGATGTGTGTATTTATGTTAAAAAATTATTTGAATTATTGCACATGATGTGCTAAAAAAATTGCAGTGAAACAATATTGCAAAGACTCCCATGAAATAACAAAATAAAGATGGAAATGGGAGATGGTGGGTAGAAATCAGAGATTTTGTTGTTGTTAAGAGGCAAATGTACCCCATGGTTGCTGATATTAGTTGTGCAAACACAGAGACCGCTCCGATTGCAGCTTTTGTGCCATGCACAGTCTTTTTTTTTACCCCTCCCCCAGGAGCTTCCCCTTCGCTCCCTTGGTGACTCGAACCCACAACCTTCGGGTTGGAGATGGAAGGGTTTACCATCTGAGCAACCCTCTCTTGTCATGCATAGTCGGTTAGTATAAGGAATTGAAGATTTATTAGTAATATTGATGATCAAATTAGAAATAGCCTCTTGCAGAATGCAGGGTAAGGCTGCATACAATAAACCTGTTGGGATACAATTGTTGTAGGGAACGGAAGTAAGTAACTATTACAATAGTAGAAAGGATAAACAAACTATTACAATAGAACAAACTCGCTTGTGTGATTTGTCGAGTCGAGTGATGACACTGAAATCAAAACCTTATAAATTGCTTGTGTGATTTGCTAGAGAGCAAGAATATGAAATCGAAAAATCTGGAGAATTTTCTAAGCGTTGAGTGTCAATTGAGTGCCTCAATTTATAGTGTAAGTAGAAAACTCCTCAACTAGCCAACTAAAGACCATGTAATTGCACTTGATTGAGGGGTTACATTCCAATTTGCGTCGTAATGGAGAATCAATGCATCAAAACCACCCAAACGTCGATTTTTCCAACTTTCCGTCGGTTGTGGCGTCGCGCCCTTCACGGCGCGGCTCCGACGGTTTCGCGCCGCGGCCGATTTCGACTCGTTTCATTTTACACTTTGTACACTTCTTCCTTCATTTACCAACGTAGAATACTATGTCATTTGGCCAATAACCGTCCATAATTCTATGTCTCAAACGTATTACATACGTACCAATATCTCTTTCACTAATGAAATTTGCGATACTTGGCACTACGTGAGCACGTGTGTGGAAACGACGTTTCCGACGTGCGGGCCCAATAGTTCGAGTCATAAATTAATGGGATATACTTATTTCCACATTTAGTAAAATTCCAACAAGACCCTTGTGGTCCGGCCCTTCCCTGTACCTCGCGCATAACGGGAGCTTAGTGCACCGGGCTGCCATTTTCATTGATGATCAAATTACCAATTGGATCTTATCACTTTGTCAATGACAAAGTAGAATATGTAACTATTTTACATCTAAGATAATCTTGGAAAATATCTGTTCAAAGTTGGATTGGTGGTATGAAGGTCTTTGAACAGCTAAGGGTTATTACTCAACAGCAGACAAGTACAATTGATCGTGGAAGTGTTATTGTGATCATAATGTTAAATAGGGTATATACCCGTGATATACACTTGGTATACATAGTGTATATCACGGGCACATTACGCAAAGCAGCAAAGCTGTCTCGGATGAAGGCCCAACAGTCTCGAATAAAGGCCCATCACGGGCAGTAACCAGTGGCCCAGACGGACTGTATAGGGTCTGTATATATGGTATATATTGTTGTAATATTGTAGTATAAAGGTTACCTTAATTAGTCTTGTACACTTACCATAATTGTATAGTTAGAATTATGGTAGAATAAGGTTTTAGAAGTAGAATAGGAATAGGATTCTCCTATTTGTAACTTGTATATATACCTCTCAATTAATGAAAATAATCAAGGGGGTTATTTCTTTCATGGTATCAAAAGTCTAGGTCACACAAAAAAATTCTCTCATAAAGTTTTGTGCCTCCCTCTCGGCCGAGACCCCCCCTCGGGTTTACCAAATTTTGTCTTCCGCTCTCAAAATCTCTCTTACAAATCCCTCTTTCACCTCTTGTTCTTTCGTTATGTCTACGTCAAAGAACTTGTTTCACCCTGCCCTTGTTGTTTCTAACATCAAGAATCATATCCCATTAATTCTTGAAATAGAAAACGTCCAGTATGCGACGTGGGCCGAGTTATTAAAAATTCATGCTCGTTCGCATTAAGTCATCCATCACATCATCCCCGCAGCTCTTGATGATACAGAGGTGCCTAAATGCGAGGATGATCCTAAATTATGGACAACGCTTGATGCCACTATCCTTCAGTGGATATATTCTACTATCTCCACTGACCTATTGCAGACGATTATCGAGTCAGATGTTACGGCGATGGCCGCATGGGATAGACTGCGTGACATATTCCAGGATAATCAAAATTCCAGAGTTGTTACCCTTGAACAGGATTTTTCCCAAGTCAACATGGAAAATTTCCCGAACGTTTCAGCATATTGCAAAAGGTTGAAGGAATTGGCGGACCAACTCCGCAACGTTGGTGCGCCAGTTAGTGAAGATCGTCTTGTTTTACAGATGATCGATGGCCTATCCGAGGCCTATAGTGGCGTTGGAACTCTCCTTCATCAAAGTAATCCTCTTCCAAGGTTCTATCAAGCCCGATCCATGCTTACCTTGGAAGAAGCCGGTTTGGCTAAAAAGGCGGCTACTAATGCTAGTCCCGTGGTCATGATGACTTCCTCCCGTAGTCCTCAAAATTTTGGCAACAATTCAAACCAAAACCAATCCCACGGGGGCAATAAGAATGGCCGGAAAAATAAAAATCGCGGTGGCAAATGCGGCGGCGGCGGTGGCAGTCACGGTGGCCAAAGCAGTGGAAGTATGCCCCATCCAGGGTACAGTGGGCCACCGAACCCCTGGTCTCAGCCTTGGGCCTCTGGGCTATGGGCTATGGGCTTGGACCAGTGGACAGTGGCCCTATGGCCCACCTCCACAACAGTTTCCAACAACTGGCCAGTGGGCTTTCTAGCAGCCCAGACGACCCACTGCCCACTGGCCTAGTAACGACAGTTCCAGCAGTTTCAGCCCATGGCAACCCAGTTCTGGAATATTTGGGCCCCGGCCTCCGCAAGCTCACCACACAGCAGGCCCCACTCAGACCGATATTGAGGCAGCGATGCACACACTAGGGTTGACACAATCGGACCCGAATTGGTATATGGATACCGGTGCTACTACCCATATGACATCCGATTCAGGTACTCTTTCATCTTAGTCCAATTTTAGCAACGCTCGTGGTATAATTGTCGGTAATGGTAACTCTATTCCAATTCAGGATTATGGTCAGAAAACGTTGTCCCCCCCCCCAATCCACCCATTATCTTGAAAAATATTTTACATGCTCCCAAATTGATTTAAAACTTAATGTCTGTCCGAAAGTTTACCACTGACAATTCTATTTCAGTTAAATTTGATCCTTTTGGTTTCTCTGTGAAGGATTTCAAGACGAGGAGTCCTCTCATGAGGTGTGATAGTAGGGGAGATCTTTATCCTATCACGCCCGGTTTTCGTCCATCGAGTCAAGCCTTGCCATCAGCCTTTGCCACCATTTCTCCTTCCTTGTGACATGCTCGCCTGGGTCATCCGGGTTCCTCTATTTTGTCTGTTTTAGATAAAAATAGTTTTATTTCTTGTAAGGGTATGAGTCGTACCCCGATTTGTCAATCTTGTTCGTTAGGAAAAAGTGTTAAGTTGCCATTTGTAGACTCAAATTCTCATACTTCAATGCCATTTGATATTATTCATAGCGACCTATGGACGTCTCCTATTCTAAGTTTGTTGGGTCATCGGTATTATGTTCTATTTTTGGATGATTATTCTAAATTTTTGTGGACGTTTCCAATTGCAAATAAATCTCAAGTATTTTCCGTCTTCATAAAATTAGAGCATTCATTAGAACACAATTCGAAAGAGAAATAAAAAATATTCAGTGTGATAATGAAAAATAGTATGACAATAAGGAGTTTCGGGAGTTCTATGCCAATAATGGAATCAATTTTCATTTTTCGTGTCCTCATACATCTTCACAAAATGGGAAAGCCGAACGCAAAATTCGTTCCATAAATAACATTGTCCGAACTCTCTTAATTCATGCTTCCGTACCCCCATATTTTTGGCTTCATGCTCTTCAAATGGCAACATATCTCATTAACGTAATTACTTCCAAAGGTCTGACATATTATTCCCCCTCCAAATTTTATATAATAAAAATCTGGCTTATTCTCTTCTTCGGGTTTTTGGGTGCTTATGTTATCCGTTATTCCCATCCACCACTATTAACAAACTTCAGGCCCGGTCTACTCCTTGTGTGTTTTTGGGTTACTCACCTAATCATCGTGGTTACAAATGCTTTGATTTATCCTCCAAGAAAATCATAATTAATCGCCATGTAATTTTTGATGAAACCCAATTTCCATTTACTAAAGCGCATACTCTCGAGCCTAGTTCGTATAATTTTTTGGATGATGGTATATCCCCGTATATTACTCACCATTTTTCGGACATATCCCGCACCCAAAATTCTTCAGCGGGCCCACTGCCCGCTGGCCCCACTGTTCCGTCACCAATTCCCGTCACTGGATCAGTTCCATCGATTGGGCCAGTCCAGCCCAATTCTGGAACTGGTCCAGTCCCTGCTTCCGATTTCTGAGTTGGGTCGGCGGAGCCCACCGCTTCCTGGCCGCCGGTGCGTCCCGAGCATAGAAAATTCTCAAAATCCGCCCATCTCTTACTCGAGTCTTAGACCAGTCACGCATAGTCAACGGGGTATTTTTACATCCAAAAGACATTTTAATTTACATTCGAATGTCTCTAAATCCCCCTTGCCCCGTAATCCTGTGTCTGCCTTAAACAACCCGAATTGGAAAATTGCTATGACTGATGAATATAATGCTCTTATTGATAATAAGACGTGGGAGTTGGTGCCCCGTTCCTTTAGTATTAATGTTATCAGGTCTATGTGGATTTTTGCTCATAAGAAAAATTCAGATGGTCCATTCGCTCGACATAAGGCACGGCTTGTGGGTGATGGTAAGACTCAGCATGTTGGGATAGATTGTGGTGAGACGTTTAGTCCGGTGGTCAAGCCGGCTACCATTCGCATTGTGCTTAGCTTGGCTCTTTCAAAGGCATGCCCTATTCATCAGTTGGATGTCAAGAACGCTTTCCTACATGGGGATCTCAAGGAAACAGTTTATATGCATCAGCCGTTGGGGTTCAGGGATCCCAATCATCCTCGGCATGTTTGTTTGTTGAAGAAGTCCTTATATGGGCTTAAGCAGTCACTACGGGCCTGGTATATAAGGTTTGCTGACTATGTGTCGACTATTGGGTTCACTCACAGCCGGTCAGATAATTTGTTGTTCATCTACCGTCTTGGTTCGTCCTTGGCCTACATTTTGTTGTATGTGGATGATATCATTTTGACTGCCTCTTCTGATGCCTTACGCCAGTCTATCATGACCATGCTCAGCTCTGAGTTTGCTATGAAAGACTTAGGGCCCTTGAGTTACTTTTTGGGGATTGCCGTCAAGCGTCATTCAGATGGATTGTTTTTGTCTTAACGAAAGTATGCAGCTGAGATCATAGAGAGCACTGGGATGTCATCCTGTAAGTCCACTTCCACTCCAGTTGATACTAAGCCCACGCTTGGTGCCGCGTTCGGCATCCCTTATGAGGATCCAACCCGCTATCGCAGTCTTGAACGGGCCCTTCAGTATCTTACCTTTACCAGACCGGATATTACGTATGTTGTTCAGCAGGTGTGTTTATTCATGCATGATCCCAGAGTTGAGCACATGAATGCAATCAAATGCATCATTCGGTATATTCAGGGTACACTGGACTATGGTTTGCATTTGTATCCTTCATCGACATCTACACTTGTCTCATACACAGATGCTGATTGGGGTGGTTGTCTAGACACCAGACGATCTACGTATGGCTATTGTATGTTCTTTGGCAACAACTTGGTCTCCTGGTCTGCGAAGCGTCAGGCGACTCTTTCCCGCTCAAGTGCCGAGGCAGAATATTGAGGGGTAGCTAATGTGGTCTCAGAATCATGTTGGTTACGTAACTTGCTGTTAGAGCTTCATTGTCCCATCTAGAAGGCAACCTTAGTGTATTGTGATAATATTAGTGTCGTCTACCTTTCATGTAATCCGGTTCAGCATCAACGCACTAAGCATATCGAGATGGACATTCACTTTGTCCGTGAAAAGGTTGCTCGGGGTCAGGTACGCGTATGTCATGTCCCGTCAAGATATCAAGTTGCAGACATCTTTACAAAGGGTCTTCCCTCGGTACTCTTTGAAGATTTTAGGGACAGTCTCAGCGTTCGAAAATCACCCGCTATGACTACGGGGGTGTGTTAAACAGGGTATATACCTGTGATATACACTTGGTATACAGAGTGTATATCACGGGCACATTACGCAAAGCAGCAAAGCAGTCTCAGATGAAGGCCCAGCAGTCTCGGATAAAGGCCCATCACGGGCAGTAACCAGTGGCCAGACGGACTGTATATGGTGTGTATATATGGTATATATTGTTGTAATATTGTAGTGTAAAGGTTACCTTAATTAGTCTTGTACACTTAAACTTAATATATGGTATATATTGTTGTTATATTGTAGTGTAAAGGTTACCTTAATATATGCTGGAAAAAGATCTGCTCAAATCTAACAGAGTTGGTTTTAAAAGAAGAAACTTGAACAGATAAGGTTACTATTCAAGAGCGTATGAGTATAATTGTGATGAAAGTGTGGAGTTCATGTACCCCAGTGACGTACATCACGGGTTCAAACCTTGCTGCAAATAGAAGTTTGGTATTAACCACCAAGTTTTGAACTGAGTGCCAAGGCCCTCGATAATTTCTCGGTTATAACATTTTGCATCTCCTTTGTAGATAAGAACCGATGCACGCATACAGATTACAAAATAAGTTAGTGGTTTTAAAAGAAAGGCTTGAAGAGCCAGTTACTTTTCTTTTCTTTGCTTTAACTTTGTTAGTCCGAAAACAAGTCATTTGGCTGTTTTTTACTGAATAATCTTATCCTCTTTGAGGGAAGAAAAGTTGTGTGGGTGGGTGGGGAGGGATTTCTCAAGTAGAAAACTCTTTAGTGAGTAAACAGCATTTGCTTGGGGGAAATTTCATTTAATGGTTATTTTTCGGGTACCATTTGGCTGAATTTCAGTACATTATCATGCTCTGAGATTATTTGATCACAATGCCAATATTTTCAATATGTCACGGAAATTTTGCAGGCTACCCTTCAGACCACATATCTAGTGGCTCATGAACCTGACGATGATAATCTTTTAAGAACCCGCACTTGTGATATCAGCATCACGTGAGTGGTTACTGCACAGTTGTGGGTCTTATTTAAAAGTTTCCTGTCTTTAGAAAGTGTTATCAGATGGTTACTTTTTGCAGGTATGATAAGTATTATCAAACCCCTCGTGTGTGGCTCACTGGATATGATGAGGTGAGTCATAGTAAACTGTTACTTTGATAAACTTAACTGTTGTTTTTTGATACTACAACAATTACTAAGCATCACTCCCGAATTAGGTGGGTCAGCTATATGAATTCTCAATATTTACTCCATTTTATTCCGGGTGCTCAATAAGTTTTTATGACTTCTCAATGTTTACCCCATTTCATTCAAGTGTTCAATAAGTTTTTAAATTTTAACACTACTGTACATATATAGAAAAAGATAAATTACTGGTTCCTTATAGTTATAGAGGTTCTCTATAAAAAATCTGGCATATAAAGTTTGACCAAACTTAAATCTCCAAAGAAAGATCAAACATATGTGAGTGTATCAACACGACTAAATTACTAATTGATATCGCCTATTTGGATCATTTATTTTCATTGTATTCCATATTTCACCAAGTCCGCATGGAAGTTGAGAGATATCTTTTGAGACAATTTCCTTTCATGTGATCTTAAGTCTAACTTGTCCTATTTCAACACCTTATCAATCATCATAGTGCCACATTTATGGATTAATGCGTCTGGAGGCCTACATTTAACATGGCCAAATTATCTCAGAGTACTTCCTCTCATTTTATCATCTATATGTGATGCTCATACCTTCTTTTGTATTATTTATGATATTGTTTAATCTTTTCTGATCGCTTATCTATCTTAACGTCTTCATTCTCAGAATACTCATTTTATAGACATATGGGCTTTATAGGCCCAAAACTCACTCCACATATCATTTACTAGTCTTACCACCGTTCTATAAAATTATCTTTCACATTGGTAGTTTTTTTCCTATCTTATAGCACCCCATAACTCCTCCTCTTTAGTCAATTCTTCTACTTATGTTTTATGCATTTAATCTTTATCTACCATATTATCCTCCTAGAATACTAATATGAGATATTTGGACTATCTATATTTAGGCACCACAGTCCCGTTTGGTCTCGATTTAACTTCATCTTCTTTATAATGGTTAAACATGCACATGTAATTTAGTTTTTGGTTCTACTTATCCTAACCCTACTAGTGGTTAATTTACCAAAACTAGTGCAAACACTTATGAGCTCAAAGCAAATCCCAGATGTTACCCCACAGTCATGGGAAACTCTTGTGCTCCCTGCCATTGTTCCCACACTTGCGAGTGTTCTTTCTAGACGTATCCTTTATGACATTTCTATATTTTATATGAATTCATTTTTTTCCATTACTCACCAAATGACTTTTCTAGGCACTCTATCATATGTTTTCTTTAGGTTAATGAATATTATGTGGGGATTTTGTTTCCCTCTTTTTATAACTTTATGTTGGAAATTTGTCTTTGGTGGAGTTGTGTCCGCCCATATTTAATGACTTAAACACTAGGTTCCGCATGTTGGAGACTTTGATTCTTCACACGTGCATAATCTACTAAGTGAGTAGATGATCGTTGGGCCAGGATCGTCAAATTTCGTTGAGAAATGAAAGAGATATTGGTTCACGAAGTGAGGTGTTTGAAGAATGGAAATGTGGTGTGGAACAATTCTCCTCATGGAAATGTGGTGCATAATCTACTAAGTTAAACAAATCTTCCTTCCCCCACCGATGAGGGAGAATTGTTCTACACCACATTTTCATGTTTCAAACACCTCACTTCGTGGATCAATATCTCTTTCATTTCTCAACGAAATTTGACTATCCTTGGCCCTATGATCATCTACTCACTTAGTAGATTATGCACGTGTGAAGAATCAAAGTCTCCAACATGCGGAACCCTAGTGTTTAAGTCATTAAAGATGGGTGAACGCAACTCCCACCAAAGACAAATTTCCAACAAGTTTAACACTGATTGTTTGCACAAGAGGCGATCCACTTATTTTGGTATGTAAATCATCTTAAAAGGAAGAGTTGCAAGCTGGTCAACCTGTTTCCGAAATAAACACTTCCAAACATCACCTTTAAAGATATGGACAATGCCACAAGAATTGGTCATATGTGTATTGGTTGCGTCAGAAAGTTGGTTTGCACCTGCCATCTTAGTAGATGGCTGCTGGTTGCTAGAATAGAAAGTCCCATAAATTTCCTTTCTTTCTGGGTATCACTTTGTAGATATTCTTGATGTACTCAAATTCCTTCCATCCTTTTCCCTTTTATTTATCATTAACTCTAGAAACTAGTGAGGAGGCATGATTTTATCCAACTGAATCTATCTTGATCTGAAAGAAATAATCCCCTTGATTATTTTCATTAATTGAAAGGCTATATATACAAGTTACATATTTCCATAATAGGACAATCCTATTCCTATTCTATTCCTAAAACCTTATTCTACCATAATTCTAACTATACAATTATGATAAGTGTACAAGACTAATTAAGGTTACCTTTACACTATAATATACCAACAATATACATTCCATATATACAACACCGCTTCAAAGCCACTTTGCCCGTGATGGGCTTCCGAATCGGGCCACTGTCGATTTGGGCCACTGCCCACTGCTTTGTTGGGCCACTGCTTTTGTATACCTGTGATATATACTTCTATATATTCAGTGTATATCACATGTATATTGCTCGTTTAACTAACACGGACCCGCATCATCATAGCGGCGCTTCGAACGCCGAGAGCTCGTCCCTAAAATCTTCAAAAAGTACCACGGGTAGACCCTTTGTAAAAATGTCTGCAATTTGATAACGAGACGGGATATGGCATACGCGAACTTGACCCTTAGCAACCTTTTCACGGACAAAGTGAATGTCCATTTCGATATGCTTAGTGTGTTGGTGCTGAACCGGGTTACCTGAAAAGTAGATGGCACTAATGTTATCACAATATACCAAGGTTGCCTTCTGAATTGGACAATGAAGCTCCAAAAGAAAATTACGTAGCCAACACGATTCGGAGACCACATTCGCTACCCCTCGATATTCTGCCTCTGCACTTGAGCGGGAGAGAGTCGCCTGACGCTTTGCAGACTAGGAGACCAAGTTGTTGCCAAGGAACATACAATATCCTGACGTAGACCGTCTGGTGTCCGGACAACCACCCCAATCCGCATATGTGTACGAGACAAGTGTGGATGTAGAAGAAGGATACAAGTGCAACCCACAGTCCAGTGTCCCCTGAATATATCGAATGATGCGTTTGATTGCATTCATGTGCTCAACTCTGGGATCATGCATGAATAAACACACCTGCGGAACAGCATACGTAATATCCGATCTGGTAAAGGTAAGATACTGGAGGGCCCCTACAAGACTGCGATAGCGAGTTGGGTCCTCGTATGGTGCACCTGTTGCGGCACTAAGCTTGGGTTTTGCATCAACTGGAGCGGAAGTGGACTTATAGGATGACATCCCAGCCCTCTCTATAATCTCAGCAGCATACTTTCGTTGGGACAAAAACAAGCCACCTGAATGACGCTTGACGGCAATTCCCAAAAAATAACTCAAAGGCCCTAAGTCTTTCATAGCAAACTCAGAACTGAGCATTGTCATGATAGACTGGCGCAAGGCATCGGAAGAGGCAGTCAAGATGATATCATCCACATACAACAGAATGTAGGCCAAGGACGAACCACAACGATAGATGAACAAGGAATTATCTGACCTGCTGTGAGTGAACCCAATGGTCGAAACAAAGTCAGCAAACCTCATATACCAGGCCCGTGGAGACTGCTTAAGCCCATATAATGACTTCTTCAATAAATAGACATGATGAGGACGGTTTGGATCCCTGAAACCCAATGGCTGATGCATATAGATTGTTTCCTTGAGATCACCATGTAGGAAAGCATTCTTGACATCCAACTGATGAATTGGCCAAGTCTTTGAAAGAGCCAAGCTAAGCACAGTGCGAATAGTAGTCGGCTTGACCACCGGACTAAACGTCTCCCCACAATCTATCCCAACCTGTTGAGTCTTACCATCACCCACAAGTCGCGCCTTATGTTGAGCAAATGAACCATCTGAATTCTCCTTATGAGCAAAAATCCACATAGACCTGATAACATTAATACCATATGGACGGGGCACCAACTCCCACGTCTTATTATCAATAAGAGCATTATATTAATTAGTCATAGCAATTTTCCAATTAGGGTCATGTAAAGGGGACACAGGATTGCGGGGCAGGGGGGATTTAGAGACATCATAATGTAAATTAAAATGTCTTTTAGGTGTAAAAATACCCCGCTGACTACAAGTGACTGGTCTATGACTCGAGGAAGAATTAAGAGAATTTTGGGAATTTTCCGGGCTCGGGACGGACTGGCCAGCGGGCGGTGGGCTCCTGGCCCCCAAATCGGGAAGTCTGTAGCGTGAATCTGGACCGGTTCCTGGAGGTTGGCTGGGCCGGCCCAATTGCTTTGGAACTGCTCCAGTGGTCGAATCTGGCACGGAAGCCGTGGGGGGCCAGCGGGCAGTGGGCCCGCTGGAGAGTTTTGGGTGCGGGAGGTGTCCGAAAAATTCCGAATAATATACAGGGATATGTGGTCATCCAAAAAATTATACGACTTAGGCTCGGGAGTATGAACTTTCGCAAAAGGAAATTGTGTTTCATCAAAAATGACATGGCGATTAATTATGATTTTCTTGGAGGATAAGTCAAAGCATTTATAACCACGATGATTCGACGGATAACCCAAAAATACACACGGGGTAGACCGAGCCTAAAGTTTGTTAATTGTGGTGGATGGGAATAACGGATAACACAAGCATCCAAAAATCCTAAGGTTAGAATAAGAAGGGTTCTTATTATATAGGATTTTGAGGGGGAAAGAATATGTCAGACCTTTAGAAGGAATTATGTTAAGAAGATATGTGGCCATTTGTAGAGCATGATGCCAAAAATATGAAGGTATGGAGGCATGAATTAAGAGAGTTCGGACAATGTTATTTATGGAACGAATTTTGCGTTCGGCCTTTCCATTTTGTGAAGATGTATGAGGACACGAAAACCTAAAATTGATCCCATTATTAGCACAGAATTCCCGAAACTCCCTATTGTCATACTCTTTCCCATTATCACATTGAATATTTTTTATGTCTCTTTCGAATTAAGTACGAATGAACGCTCTAAATTTGATGAAGATGGAAAACACTTGTGATTTATTCGCAATTGGAAACGTCCACAAAAAACTAGAATAATCATCTAAAAAGAGAACATAATATCGATAACCCAATGAACTAAGAACAGGAGACGTCCATAAGTCGCTATGAATAATATCAAATGGCATTGAAGTATGAGAATTGGAGTCTACAAATGGCAACTTAACAATTTTTCCTAATGAACAAGACTGACAAAGTGGAGTACGACTCGTACCCTTACAAGAAATAAAGTTATTTTTATCTAAAACTGATAAAATAGAAGATCCCGAATGACCCTGGCGAGCATGCCACATGGAAGGAGAGATGGCTGCAAAAGCTGACGGTAAGGCTTAACTCGATGGACTGAAACCGGGCATGATAGGATACAGATCCCCCTACTATCACACCTCATGAGATGACTCCCCGACTTGAAATCCTTCACGAGAGAAACCAAAAGGATCAAATTCAACGAGCGAATTGTCATTTGTGAACTTTCGGACGGAGACACTAAATTTTTAATCAATTTAGGAGCATGTAAAGTATTTTTCAAGAGGAGGGGTGGATTGGGGGAGACAACGTTTTCGACCATACCCTAGAATTGGAATAGAACTGCCATTACCAACTATTATCCCCGAGGGTGCTCAAATTGGAATAAGATGAGAGAGTACCGATTCGGAAGTCATGTGAGTAGTGGCACCGGTGTCCATATACCAATTTGGGTCCGGTTGAGTTAACCCCAATGTGTGCATTGCGGCCTCGATATCGGTTTGAGTGGGGCCTGTGCATGATGGGCTTGCGGAGGTCGGGGCCCAAGAATTCTGTCTGTGATGGAGCCGGGCCGTAGCCGCTTGCTGCCCACTGCTTGGGCCACCGGCCACCGTCGATTTGGGCCACTTTGCCCACTTGCTTGCTTTCTTCAGCCACTTTTTTGTATACTTGTGATATATACTTCTGTATATTCAGTGTATATCACAGGTATATTGCTCTGTTTAACATGATCTTTTCAGGAGGTGGGTTTTCTTGTTTAGATTATGTAAAACATTGCCCATGTTCATTTCTCACTAGATCATCTATAGCAAAACTACGGTTTACCCTGATCTTTCAATTCACAAAGGGAGTTATAGCTTTGCAGTGAAATCTAATGCGATTTATCGCAGCATATCCTCTTTGAGTTGACTGGTTCCGATTAACTGAGAATTTGCTGAATTCCCGAAATCAAATCTTCATCTTTTAATTTTTTTGTCATGTCGCACTTCTACTTCTTTTATCTGCAGAAAAGTGTTTCTTTGCGATGAAATATAGGATACCCATTTTAATACTCAATTTCTTTTGCCTATTTCTGAGTACTGTTTGAAGCACTATATTCAACTATTCATACCTGACAATTCAATTTATGCTGAATCAGCGTGGTTCCGCTATTGAAAGTCATGTAAGTTTGTATTCAGAACTTCCTTTCTTAGGATGCATCATGGTCCTCTTCAGAACTTTATAATTGTTTGAAAACTGATCAACTATGAACAGTTCTTAGGATGCATCATGCTGTTTCATTTAAATAAACTGCACGCATACAAATCTTCAGCCACATTAGATTTCTCTTTAACAAAAGTAGAGCATCATGATAAAAAATAAACTGTTTTTACTTGATAAAGAAAGTTTTGTTTGAATTGTTTATATATTTGATGAGGTTTTATATCTTCTCTGAAACATTGATCTCAAGCACCCAATTGACAGGTATCTTTTCCTATGGCATCAGAGAATAGGAAAAGATAAATGTTGTATTCTTTCATGAAATAGTGTCACTTAAAAGTTTGTGAATTCTCATGAAAAAATGTCTGTGTGACAACACTTAAAACTTTCATGAGAGGCGTTCGTGAAAAAGCATATGGAAAAATTTAAAATAAAACCCTCATGCTGTTTATGTCTACAGCCCAAAGCTCCTTTTGGTGTGTGATGACTAACATGACTAGTATTGCACATGCATGCTATACACAGATGCCATGACACGCACACGCATTTGTGTGTATCTACATATGTTCCATGCCATTGATCATCCAATAATCAAATTAGATCATCTTGTATCGACTGAAAATCATAGGTAAATGAACTAAAGGTAAAATTTGTATACTTGTCAACTTCTGGTTCAACTCCCCGTGACATCAGAACATCAATTATCTTTTTCATGACATCCCTATGTTGACATGAAAGTTAGTTCCACCGAGGGACAGTTCTAGTATTAAATTTAAACCTGCGACCCTACACATTTTGAGGTTTCATCCCGTCGAAGAAATGCTAGATATGACAAAACCAAGAATAGCTCTCGCAAGGTTCATTGTTACTTAAAGAAATAATCTATTAATTATTTTCATTAATGAATGAGTATATATACAATTTACAATTTCTATAATATGGAAAATCCTATTCATATTCTACTCCCAAAACTCTATTCTATTTGTTCAAGAATTCTACAAGTATGGTTAGTGTACAATGCTAATTAAATACAAATAACATATTACCAAAAACCATAATATACACGGTGTGTACACCGTGTATATTACGGTCTCCCAATTGTCTTGGGTTTCCGTGATATACACGGTATACACAAGATAGTATATCGTGTATATTATGGTATATTTTCACACCCACGCAGTCATAACGGGCGGTCTTCGTACGCTGAGACTCTCCCTAAAATCTTCAAATAGAACCGAGGGAAGACCCTTAGTAAAGATGTCTGCAATTTGATACCTTGAAGGGACATGTAAGACGCGTACTTGTCCACGAGCTACCTTTTCACGAAAAAAATGGATATCCATCTCAATATGTTTAGTGCGCTGGTGTTGAACCAGATTCCCAGAAAGATATACGGCACTAATATTATCACAATATACCAAGGTAGCTTTTTGAATGGGAAAGTGAAGCTCCAAGAGAAGATTACATAACCAACATGATTCAGAAACTACATTGGCTACCCCTCGATACTCGGCCTCTACACTGAAACATGATAAGGTAGCCTGTCATTTGGCAGACCATGAGACCAAGTTATCACCAAGAAACATACGGTATCCAGACGAGCGTCTGGTGTCCGGACAGCCACCCCAATCAGCATCGGTATACGAGACAAGTGTAGAGGCTGAAGATTGATATAGATGCAATACCATAGTCAAGTGTTCCCTAGATGTATCGGATAATGCGTTTGAGCGCATTCATGTGCTCCACCCTAGGATCATGCATAAACAAACACACCAGTTGTACGGCATATGTAATATCCGGTCTTGTGAAAGTAAAATCCTGAAGAGCTCCAGCAAGACTGCGATAGTGAGTGGGATCCTCGTAAGGTGATCCAGCCGCAGCACCCAGCTTGGGCTTTGTATCAACTGGAGTGGAAGTAGACTTACACGAGGACATACCAGCTCGCTCAATCATCTCAGCGGCATACTTCCGTTGGGATAAGAACAACCCACCTGCATGACGAGTGACAGCAATCCCCAAGAAGTAACTCAAGGGTCCCAAGTCTTTCATAGCAAATTCAGAACTGAGTAGTGTCATGATAAACTTGCATAAATCATCAGAAGAAGCTGTCAAGATAATATCATCCACATATAATAAAATATATGCCAATGAAGTACCACGATGATAAATGAACAGAGAATTATCAGATCGGCTGTGAGAAAACCCAATAGTAGATACATAGTCTACAAATTGCTTATACTAGGCCTGTAGGGCCTGCTTAAGCCCGTACAAGGACTTCTTCAATAAACAGACATGATTAGGATATGTGAGGTCTCGAAAACCCAAGGGCTGATGCATGTAAACTGTCTCCTTAAGATCAACATGTAAGAAAATAGTCTTCACATCTAGTTGATGAATGGGCCATGCCTTTGAAAGAGCCAAACTGAGAACAGTGTGAATGGTAGCCGGTTTGACCATCGGACTAAATGTCTCACCACAATCCACGCCAACCTATTGAGTTTTACCATCACCTACAAGACGAGCCTTATGTCTCGCAAAATATCCATCAAAATTATCTTTATGAGTAAAAATCCACATAGACTGAATAATATTAACACCAGAAGGACGGGGGATCAACTCTCACGTCTTATTTCAATAAGAGCATTATATTCGTCGTTCATAGCTAATTTCCAATTCGGGTCATTTAAGGCAGAAACTGGGTTACGTGGTAGAGGGGATTTAAAGACATTAGAATTGAGATTAAAATGTTGTTTAGATTTAAAAATACTCTTTTGACTACGAGTAACTGGCCCTTGACTCGAGGAGGAAGCAGGTGAATTTTGGGCAGTGGGCGGGCTGGTGACGGACCGGCCAGCAGGCAGTGGGCCTGCTGGTCCAATGACGGAAACATGGGCTGGAATGGAAACTGGGGCAGTGGGCTGGACTACTGGAACAATACCGGGATCGGTACTGGGCCGAGTGTCTGGCCCACTGGGCAGACACGACGGAACAGTAGGGCCAGTGGGCAGTGGGCCCGCTAGTAAATTTTGGATGCGGGGCAAGTCCAATAAATGGTGGATAATATATGGGGAGACCTCATCATCTAAAAAAATATACAAACTAGGCCCGGGACTACTTACTTTAGCAAACGAAAATTGAGTTTCATAAAAAATAACATGGCGACTAATGATGATTTTATTAGACGATAAATCAAAACATTTGTAACCACAATAATTAGATGGATAACTCAAAAACACACAAGTGGTAGAACGGGCTTGAAGTTTGTTAATTGTAGTTGACGGAAATAATGGATAACATAAGCACCCAAAGACCCTAAGATGTGAATACGAATGATTCTTATTATAGAGGATTTTAAGAGGGGATGAATATGACAATCCTTTTATAAGAAGTATGTTAAGGAGATAAGTAGTCATTTGTAGAGCATGATGCCAAAAGAAAGGGGGTACGGAAGCATGGACCAATAAAGTACAACAATGTTATTAATGGTACGATTTTTTCGTTCGGCTTTCTCATTTTGTGAGGACGTATGAGGACAATAGAAATGAAAAACTATGCCATTAGCATCACAAAATTCCCGAAATACCCCATTATCAAATTCTTTGTCATTATCACATTGAATATTTTTTATTTCCCATTCGAATTGGGTACAGATGAATGCTCAAAATTTTAAGAAGGTGGACAAAACTTGAGATTCTTTCGCTAACGGAAAAGTCCATAAACAATTAGAATACTCATAAAAATAGAACATAATAATGATGGCCCACATGATGAATAATATCAAAAGGCATCAAAATACGAAAAGTAGACGCTACAAATGGTAATCTAACATGTTTTCCTAAAGGACAGGAATGACAGATTGGAGTACTACGCGTACCCTTACAAGAAATAAAATTATTTTTATGCAAAGATAAACAATGGATGACCCAGGGTGACCCAAACGTGCATGCCACAAGGAAGGAGCTAGAGCTGCAAAAGTTGATGGCAAAGCTTGACTCGAGAGATTGGAGGAGGGCATGATGGGACAAAGATCTCCCCTACTATTGCATCTCATAAAAGGTATCCCCGTTTTGAAATCCTTCACAGAAAACCCTAAAGGATCAAAATTAACAAAAACCCAATTATCAGTGGTGAATTTTCGGACAGACACCAAATTTTTAATTAAGTTAGGGGCGTGAAGGGCATTTTTTAAGATAAGAGGTGGATGTGGGGGAGACAAAGTTGTATTACCGTAACCACGAATTGAAATTGTATTGCCATTATCAATAATAATGCCACGATTTTTGCTCAAATTGAAATAAGACGAGAGAGTACATTGGTCGGACGTCATGTGAGAAGTGGCGCTGATGTCCATGTATCAATTCGCATTTGGAGTATTTAATCTAAGTGTATGCATAGCGGCCTCAATGTTGGTGGGTGTCGGCGTCGGATTTGGGCCAGCAGCATTGAAGGCCTGCTGGGGCCGAGGCCTAAGCACACTGGACTGCTGACCCTACTCGGAACACTATTAGTAAGAACCCGAGTAATTAGGCCTGTTATGGGGCTGGACCGAGGCCTAAAGTGGCTGGAAATAATTGGGAGGCGGGTAGTAGGCGGGACTGGGCCACTGGCCACCGGTCCAAGCCCACTACCAAGGGGCCCAAGGCTAGGACCAGGCGGGTTGGGGCCCAGAACCCCGAGGCCCACCCCCGCTGTTGGTACTATTCTCGGTGGCGGTGCTACTATTTCAGCCACCATCGTTGTTGCCGCCATGATTTTTGCCATTCTTTTTACGATTTTGACCCTTTTTGCCGCCATCGTTGTTGCGATTTTGGTCCGAATTATCAACAAACCCATGAGAGTTATCGGATGAAGTCATCATCGCCACAGAACAGGTGCCGGTAGCCGCCTTTTTTGCCAAGCCGGCTTCTTCTAACATGAGCATTGAACGGGCTTGATAAAAAGGTGGAAACCGATTACTTTGACAAATGAGAGTCCCAACGCCATTATAGGCCTCAGATAGGCCTGCAACCATTTGTAGAACAAGAAGAACAGGGGCGTCAACGTTACGGAGTTGGTCCGCCAGTTCCTTGAGTCGTTTACAATATGCCAAAACATTCGGAAAATCTTATATGCTGACTTGTGAAAATTCTTGCTCAAGAGTGACCGCTCAGGAATGTTGGTTATCCTGAAATATATCATGCAATCTATTCCAGGTAGCCATAGCCAAAGTGTCCGGTTCAATAATCGTTTGTAAAAGGTCGATAGAAATAGTGGAGTAAATCCACGGAATGACGGTAGCATCAAGAGTGATCCATAACTGAGGATCCTCCGCTGGTGTAGGAATAGTAGGAGGAATTATGTGATGGAGTGCTTGATGTGAGATGGCGTGAATTTTGAACAACTCCGCCCACGTCGCATATTGGACGTTTTCCATCTCAAGAACAATAGGGATGTGGTTCTTGATGTTGGAAACAGTAAGGGCAGGATGAAACATGTTTTTTGACGTAGACATTACGAAAGAACAATAGGTGAATGAGGGATTTGGAAGAAAATTTGGGAAGAGAGGAGGAAGAAATTGGCTCGGAAACCGAGGAAGGAAATAATCCCTTAATTATTTTCATTAATGAATGAGTATATATATACAATTTACAATTTTCATAATATGTAAAATCTTATTCATATTCTATTCCAAAAATCATATTCTATTTGTACAAGAATTCTACAAGTATGGTAAGTGTACAATGCTAATTAAATACAAATAACATATTATCAAAAACCATAATATACACGGTGTGTATACCATGTATATCACGGTCTCCCAATTGTCTTGGATTTCCATGACATACACGGTATACACAAGATAGTATACCGTGTATATTATGGTATATTTTCAGTTACGACCACTGCCAACAATTTCTTGTTCTGCGAGATATCTCCATAAAGGCAAAAGAAAAAAAAAGAGCCACATAACAAGATCTAACCATTGTTGTTGCCAGTAAAATTAAGTCTTAGGAAAAGTTTTCCTGCATCATTTTCTTATAACTTCAATTCTAATCAACCAATGAAACATGGTCAGCAAATGTATTTTCTAATAGCAAGTCCAATGCAGTTGAAGACACTTTGAAATCCACTAATTTTAGAGGTTAAGGAGATATCGAAGAGTGTTGGTTTGAGCAGCATTCTTAGAAAGAGCTTATTTTGTGGGGGAGGGTTCTATTTGTGGCGGTTCACCACAAACAACAAGATAAGTAGAAACTTTGCGTTTGCAAATAATGATGCACACGAGGACAAAAAGTACACAGATATATAGAAAACGTTGATCCAAGGTTGGAGTATTCAAATTGGAAAAAGATTTATCCGTAAGAAACAAACAATTGGTGCAGGTTGCTCTGTCAACAAATAAATCGAAAATTTGATACCAGAATTGCCTCTTGATGAAGTTAATTTTTTTGCCGTCTGTTAGTTGAAGGATCAAAATGTTGGGTTTAAATGATAGATTGAATGGGAAATGGAGGGAATTCCCTCTTGCTCTATAAAATAATCATTTGTCCCACATCGGTAGTGGAAAGAAAAGTGGGAGTTGTCCCACATCGGTAGTGGAAAGAAAAGTGGAAGTTCCCTCTTGCTTTATAAAATAAGCACGTGTCTCACATCGGCAGTGAAAAGAAAAGTTCTTCTACTTATAAGTAGAATTACTCCTTCTTGTCAGTAAAAGGGTTGAGGGGGCAAGGACCCCTCGCGCCGTCGTCGCTCGCTCGGCTCCGGCTCCGGATTGATTGATAATCTTTTTGGACCAAATTTTCTTTAATTTTTAATTAATTATTATTTAATTAAATTAATTAACTTATCCTATCCTACCCGTTAGTGACCCTGACCCGCGACCCGGCCGGATCCGCGTGTCTGACCCGCGACCCGGCCGGATCCGCGTGTCTGACCTGCGACCCGGTTTCTTTCCCACATTTTAAATTTCCCACCAGTTTTAGTGACTGTTCAGAAGGGTTGCAAACCTTCGAAACGATTTCCATGGCTATAAATTCGTTTGATTCCTCAGAATTTTACTAACGAATTTTCTGAACAACACAAACTTCTTCTTCTTCTGCATAAACAAATTATGTGTGATATACTGCTGTTGAGTGGTTCGCCGCTACCTGAATTTGGAGTACTACTATTCTGGTAAGATAATCGTTCTATCCTGGGAGGGGATATTCCATCAACCTCGAGTACTGTGAGGGGAATAATTTCCTTAAGGACACACTTTGAACTAAGTGGGCTCGATTATATTCTGGAAAAATTATTCTTATTTTTCCAACACTGATTCTGTTTATTTTAAGTAATTATTATTTACTGGTTTTTTGGAATACAGATTAATAACAATCTTAAGGAAATTATATTTTTAGATTAATCGTATTCTGTTTTGGAGACTAAAACCTGTGTGGTTTTCTACTGCGTATGAAATTTTATATTCTGACTTGAAGACATAAAAACTTCGTTGGAATATTAAAGTTCATACTTGTACAACGATTTGAAGAAAATAAAAACTTCATCGTTGCTGTATTCTGGTTTGGAGATTAAAACTTGTGTAGTTTTCTACTCCATATGAATATTAGTATTCTGACTCGAAGATATAAAAACTTCGTTGGAATACTAAAGTTTCATAATTATACTGCGATTTGAAGAAACAAATCTTCATCGTTTAAGTCTGTGATTGAATTGCTATTCTGGTTTTATTAACTAAAACAGTTTGTCAATTTGACAGTGACAAACGAATAATGGCAATTGAGACTGAAACTACCTCTACGAATACTGCACCAGCGGTTACTCCTACAACCCGTACCGTTGTTCCACCGGCTGAGAAACCTGCGAAGTTCACCGGTGCCAACTTTAAAGGATGGCAGCAAAGAATGTTCTTTTGGCTTACCACCCTTGGTATGCAAAAGTTCACCGATGAGGACCCTCCCGTGCTCTGCCGCCGACATGCCCGACAACCAACAGCTTCATGGTTACCGAGGCTTGGAAACAGGCTGATTTTTTGTACAAAGGCTACATTTTGAGTGCCTTAGAAGATGACTTGTACAACGTCTACAGTGCGGTAGAGACTTCCAAAGAATTATGGAGTGCACTTGAAAAGAAGTACAAAACTGAAGATGCTTGCTTGAAGAATTTTGTGGTTGCCAAATTCCTAGACTACAAAATGGTGGATGGAAAAATCGTTGGAACCCAAGTTCAAGAGCTTCAACTTATCTTCCATGACCTTATTGCTTTGAAGGTATGGTAGTAAATGAAGCATTCCAAGTGGCTGCAATGATTGAGAAGTTGCCGCCCTCATGGAAAGATTTCAAGAATTATCTTAAGCACAAAAGAAAGGAAATGAAGTTGGAAGATCTTGTGATTCGTCTCAAGATCGAGGAAGATAACAAAACCGCTGAGAAGAGGTACCGTAAGACTTCACCAATTGAAGGGGCAAACATCGTTGAAGATGCTTGCTCGAAAAAGAACAAGAAAAGGAAGAGGACTTCGGAAAGGAGAAGGATTCCAACAAGAAAAAGTTCAAGGGCAATTTGCTTTAATTGTGGGAAAGTCAAGCCACAAAGCCCCGATTGTCGTCTCCCGAAAAAGAACAAGGGAAAAGGACAAGCCAATATGGTGGAAAAGAATGATGATATGGATGATCTATGTGCAATGCTATCGGAGTGCAATTTGGTTGGAAACCCAAAGGAGTGGTGGCTTGATTCTGGTGCCACTCGACATGTTTGCGCTACAAAAGAAGCATTTGCAACCTATGCTCCCGCCGTACCCGAAGAGGTACTTGTTTATGGGAAATACTTTGCAACGACCAAGGTTGAAGGTTATGGGAAGATACTTCTGAAGATGATTTCCGGCAAGGTCCTGACTCTAAACAATGTTATGCACGTTCCAACAATTTGGAAGAATTTAGTTTCAGCCGGACTACTCGTCAAAAACGGGTTTAAATGTGTGTTGGTTAGTGAGAAAATTGTAATAAGTAAGAATGATTTGTTCATAGGAAAAGGCTACCTCACCGAGGGCCTTTTCAAACTCAATGTAATGGTTGTTGACAGTATTAATAAGAATTCAGCTTCGTCTTACTTATTGGAGTCAAATAATTTATGGCATGTTCGTTTAGGACATGTCAACTACAAAACCTTGCGAAAATTGATTAATTTAGAAGTATTGCCTAAATTCGAATGTAATAAATCTAAATGTGAAATCTGTGTTGAATCTAAATTTGTTAAACATTCATATAAAGTCTATTGATAGGAATTCAAATCCTTTAGACTTAATTCACACAGATATATGTGATATGAAGTCAATACCATCTCGCGGTGGGAAAAAGTATTTTATAACTTTTATTGATGATTGCACTCGATATTGTTATGTGTATTTTCTTAATAGTAAGGATGAAGCAATTGATGCATTTAAGCAATACAAAAACGAAGTGGAAAATCAATTGAATAAAAAGATAAAAATGATTAGAAGTGATAGGGATGGAGAGTACGAATCTCCTTTTGCAGAGATATGTTTAGAATATGGAATTATTCATCAAACTACTGCCCCTTACACACCACAATCAAATGGAATTGCGGAAAGGAAAAACCGAACATTAAAGGAAATGATGAATGCCTTACTAATAAGTTCCGGTTTACCGCAAAGCTTGTGGGGGGGAGGCTATCCTTATAGCTAACCGAATACTCAACAGGGTGCCCCACAGCAAAACTCAATCTATTCCATATGAACTATGGAAAGGAAGAAAACCCAACTTGAAATATTTCAAAGTGTGGGGGTGTTTAGCAAAGGTCCAAGTTCCTTTGCCCAAAAGGGTAAAAATCGGACCCAAAATTATGGATTGTGTTTTTATTGGCTATGCTACAAACAACAAAGCTTGTCGGTTTTTGGTTCATAAATCGGACAATCCCGAATACATGTTAATACGGTAATTGAATCAGATAATGCTGAATTCTGTGAAAACATTTATCCGTATAAAACTGAATGTGAGTCATCAAGTGAAAGATCTAAACGACCGCGGGAAGAACCAAAGGAAAATACACCAAGTAAAAAGGATGCAAGGCGTAGCAAACATCAAAGGACATCTACTTCCTTTGGACCAGATTTTGTGACATTCTTGCTTGAAAATGAGCCTCAAACATTTAAAGCAGCAATGTCTTCTTCTGATTTAGCATTTTGGAAAGAGGCAGTCAATAGTGAGATTGAATCAATTTTGAACAACCATACATGGAAATTGGTTGATCTTCCTCCTGGAAATAAACCTTTAGGATCAAAATGGATTTTTAAAAGGAAAATGAAAGCTGATGGCACTATTGACAAATATAAGGCAAGACTTGTGGTCAAAGGTTATAGACAAAAAGAATGCCTTGATTACTTTGACACATACTCGCCGGTAACAAGAATAACATCTATTCGGGTATTAGTGGCACTTGCGGCCGTATATGGTCTTGAAATCCATCAAATGGATGTCAAGACAGCTTTCTTAAATGGAGAATTAGAGGAAGAAATTTACATGGAACAACCTGAGGGTTTTGTGGTTCCTGGTAAAGAAAGGAAAGTGTGCAAACTTGTTAAGTCACTTTATGGACTTTAAACAAGCACCCAAACAATGGCATGCGAAATTTGACCAAACAATGTTGGCAAATGGATTTAAGATTAATGAGTGTGACAAATGTGTTTACATTAAAAATACTCCAAATCATGAAGTGATTGTTTGTTTATATGTTGATGACATGTTGATAATGAGTAGAGATATTACCGATGTAAATGCTACGAAGCGTATGCTGGCTAGCAAATTTGATATGAAGGACTTAGGAGTTGCTGATTTGATCTTAGGTATCAGAATTCATAAAACTCCACAAGGTCTAGCATTATCGCAGTGTCATTATATTGAAAGAGTACTTGACAAGTTTAAGTATTTAAATTTCAATGTTGCAAAGACTCCAATTGATGTAAGTTTTGCACTTCAAAAGAATAAAGGTGAAAGTGACTCACAATTGGACTATGCACGAGTTTTGGGAAGTTTGATGTATATCATGAATTGTACATGGCCAGATATAGCTTGTGCTATAAGCAAGCTGAGTCGATTCACGAGTAATCCCAATCAAACTCATTGGATGGCAATGAAACGAGTCTTGGGGTATTTAAAACATACCCAAGACTATGCTTTGCATTATAACAAATATCCCGCCGTGATCGAAGGATATAGTGATGCAAATTGGATCACCGGATCATTTGAAGTTAAATCCACGAGTGGTTATGTTTTCACAATTGGGGGTGAATCAGTGTCTTGGAAATCATCAAAACAGACATGCATCGCCCGCTCTACAATGGAATCTGAATTTATAGCTTTAGACAAGGCCGGTGAAGAAGCTGAATGGCTCCGAAATTTCTTAGAAGATATTCCATTCTGGACCAAACCTTTGGCTCCTATATATATACTTGTGACAGTCAAGCAGCAATAGGTAGGGCAGGGAGCGTAATGTACAACGGAAAATCTCGTCACATACGATGAAGACACAATACCGTTAGACAACTCCTCTCTAGTAGCGTTATCACGATTGACTATGTAAAGTCAAGAGATAACGTGGCGGATCCGCTTACAAAAGGCTTATCTAGAGAGGGAGTTAGTAAATCATCAATGGGAATGGGGTTAAGGCCGAGGACAAGTCATCATGGCGGTAACTCTACCTAGCAGACTGGAGATCCCAAGAGCTAGGTTCAAGGAGATCAAACAAAGTTGTGACTGGCGGTTCAACATTGTCAAATAACTCAACCCATTCTCGGATGAAGACAATGTTCAGAAATAAAGATAAAACCTTATGGCTTGTTAATGAGTTAATAAAGCATTAAGGTTTTTTAATGATTCTCTAAATCTGGCAGTGTATGACCAGATAATGTGGCTATAAGACCACATGTTTAGAAATCACCTATGTGAGTGTTAAGTGTAAGCCGCTTTAAAGGGGAATGACAGTAAAGGCCCATTCTCTACACACTCATGAAACCAAGAGGTGTTCATGGCTGAAACGAACACAACCGTGAGAACCATAAACGGTTGAGGGTTGATTGTGTGACTTATGTTGTCTAGGTATACAACAAAGCTCAACGGTTCAAAGATATCAAATCTACCGATTGATCGAGTATATCCGATATAAGTTCACTACGGAAAGTTCAAAGGGAAACCTACTTATCCAAATGCAATCAATGCTTGCTTGTATATCACACTTGTCCGCGCATTCCTCTATCTTATAGCCATTCCCCATTCATGTGGGGGATTGTTGGGTTTAAATGATAGATTGAATAGGAAATGGAGGGAGTTCCTTCTTACTTTATAAAATAATCATTTGTCCCACATCTCGGTAGTGTGTCCCACATCGGTAGTGGAAAGAAAAGTGGGAGTTCTCCCACACACTACTTATAAGTAGAAAAAGTGTACTCCCCACAGTCGTTGCTTTAAAAATAAGGGTCCCACATGAGCGGTGGAAAGAAAAGTTCTTCTCTTATAAGCGCTCCTTCTTGTCGTCGCTCGCTCGGCTCGTCGCTTCGCTCGGCTCGGCTCGGCTCGGCTCGGCTTGCTTGCTTGGATTTGGATTTGGATTTGGATTTGGATTTGGTCAAATGATCTGATTGATTGATAATCTTTTTGGACCAAATTTTCTTTAATTTTTAATTAATTATTTAATTAAATTAATTAACTTATCCTATCCTACCCGTTAGTGACCCTGACCCGCGACCCGGCCGGATCCGCGTGTCTGACCCGCGACCCGGTTTCTTTCCCATATTTTAAATTTTCCACCAGTTTTAGTGACTGTTCAGAAGGGTTGCAAACCTTCAGAAACAGTACTTCCATGGCTATAAATTCGTTTGATTCCTCAGAATTTTACTAACGAATTTTCTGAACAACACAAACTTCTTCTTCTTCTGCATAAACAAATTATGTGTGATATACTGTTGTTGAGTGGTTCGCCGCTACCTGAATTTGGAGTACTACTATTCTGGTAAGATAATCATTCTATCCTGGGAGGGGATATTCCATCAACCTCGAGTACTGTGAGGGAAATAATTTCCTTAAGGACACATTTTGAACTAAGTGGGCTCGATTATATTCTGAAAAAATTATTCTTATTTTTCCAACACTGATTCTGTTTATTTTAAGTAATTATTATTTACTGGTTTTTTGGAATACAGATTAATAACACAAAATCACTCACGTCATATAGTTGAAGGATTAACTGAGAAGTGGTGATTTGCAGAAATTGCTCTACAGGGATTGTCTCTTTGTTCTACATGTAGGTGAGGAGAAGTTACATTGACTAACTCTGGGGCATTTCACAATCCTAAAAAAGGACATACATTGCCACTGTCATCACCAGCAGTAATAGAACCTAAACCGCTTGGACTAAAGAAAAAATGTGGAAATTTTCATAGATATAAAGTAGCCGTGTTTTATTTTTAAAAACAGATTGCCATTTATACACTGTTATAGCTACTTCTCTGCACTTCCGTTTCATAATTCTGTCTTTCTTTTGTAATTCTGTTCTGGAAAAATTATAGAGTAATAATCCTTCCAATATAGGAGAAAAATCTCTTGTTCAATTTCAATATGAGTATGATGTCAGTTGATTTTCCTAACTGAACAATTTTAAAAAGAATAAAATGATTAATGTGACAACTATGTCGATCTTCAGATGCCTGTCACGTGGTGCTCATCTTTTCTCCTCTCATACGTGAATATTCTAGTCATCCTCTATTCTTAAATAAATTATGTATAGATGGGGTAGGTGAAATTTTTAAGTATGGACCAAATAAATCTGACACGTTCATCACTAATTATTATTTCATGCTTGCCTCTCGTGATATGTACTTTAAACCTGCATTAGAGACGAGACCGTCACAAAATGCCTAATTTTCAGAAAGTAATGTAAAGATTAGACGTCCCCCAGCATAGCTAGAAGCCAAACGAGGGAAACTTAAAATTCAGCTGGAGGCCTGCAGCGTAAGTTCGAATCCTGGTGGAAGCAATTTGCTCTCTTCTGGAATAGGACTTAATAGTGCTGAAGGACCGGGACTACTATCTCCAAAAATAGTTTTGGGTAAACCAGGAAGCTGAATATATAAAAATAAAAAATAAAAAAGGCCTATTGACTTTTTCGTACAGCAATCAGAAATGTCGGGGCCCAATATAGCCTTTATATTGGATGCTATTTTAGTGCTCCTGGAAGCCGAGTTTAGAAATCAAAGAAAGAAACATGACGAGTCGCCACTTCCTATTTGCTGTTGTTTTTACTTTCTTCCTCTCAGCTATTACTGCAGATTCATCTGTAAGTCCTCCTTCTAATCTAATGTATCTTCCTTTTATTTCATTTAACTTCATGTTTTAGATCTCAACTCTCTCTGTCACTCATCTTCCAATTGCTTGATTCCAGCTGAAATTTTTAAGATTAGTTGATCCTACTTTTAAGATCCAGTTTCATTTTTTGTGTTGATTGTCGCTTTTTTACTTTTTACGTATTCGTCGAATCCTACTATTGATTGCAGATCCTATGTTGTTTGTGCAATAATTTATCATCCAAATTCAAGTGCAATGTGACTCTGCTCTTATGATTATGTCCCTTTTTGCCTCATTTTTTCAGATCAGGATACTCATACAGTAACTTTTTGAACCGGTACCTATTTACCTGTTTTCTCCTGTTCCTTTTCATTCTATAGTGAAGCACATGCTGCTTCAGATCTGAATCTGTACATTTATAAATGACAGCTTGCCTTTCTATTTATGCAAACATTTTCTCGTTGAAGTACAATAATCGCTGAGCAGTATAACACTTATGGTGCACGAGTAAATAGTAAAATCATGATTGAAAATTTTATTTGACAAAGGACCATCAGATCAAAGTTTAAAATTTGATCGATTTGGTGGACATAATTCTTAGAAATTGTAAAAGTTGGATGCAAAAGTAAATTTTCTTGAATAAAAAAAGATGTGCATTTTATTCATTTTCAAAAAGATTACATGTGAGCTGAGGATAGAAGAGAAAGTCTTACCACCTCCCTAATCTTTCCTGAAAATAGTACTAGTAACGCATTGGTGAGATCCACAAAATGGTTCAGACATTATGAAATGTTCGAAATAGAAGAGTGTTTGAGGGGGCACAACATTTAAGAAATGAAGAAAGTTGGCTAAACTAAACTATAGATATTTATGTGATTATAAATCATCTTATTAATGATAAAATTAAATATTTTAAAGTTAAATTATTACTCTTAAATATAAAAATATGTAATTCTTTTTTTAACTGACTAAAAAGAAAAAGTGTCACATAAATTGAAATGAATGGAGTATTATTTTACAAGTCAATTGTGTGACTTTTCACTATATTCTTGTGAAAAGAATTATATAACTAAATTAAAATTTGTAATGAACTGCAAATTAATAATACCCTTTGGAAGATGATGTCTTATGTATATTTTGGTGATGCAGGAAGACTGTGTGTATACTCTGTATGTTCGAACTGGACCAATCATAAAGGGTGGAACTGACTCCAAAATCAGTGCTACACTTGGCGACGCGACTGGAAAATCGGTATGGATTCCAGATCTAGAGAAGTGGGGTTTAATGGGCCCAAATTATGATTACTACGAAAGGGGTAATGTGGACATCTTCACTGGTAGAGGCCAATGTCTTAGCCCACCAATTTGCAGGCTTAATGTTACTTCTGATGGGTCGGGTGACCACCATGGGTGGTTCTTGGATTTCGTTGAGACCACCTTCACTGGGCCACACAAACAATGTAGCCAGTCCATATTCTATGTGGAACAATGGTTGGCTTCTGATGCCCCTCCTTATGAGTTATCAGTTTCTCTTGATGGATGTAAAAAGAAGACTGGGCTTAGTGAACATGGTGGGCGTTTTGTTGTTGGCAAGCCCAATATTAGGTCTGCTTCAGAATAGTTTGGGCCGGTGGAGTTCATCATGGAAGGTCAATTGAGAGCTATTAATTTTGTCGCTACCAGAGAGATCAACCTGCGCCTTTGAGTTGAGGCCGCTGGCGGTGCAGAACGAACTATGTTTTTGAATGTGTCCACGAGTTGTAATGCTGTGTTTTCCTGCCTCCTTGGTTGAAATAAATTTCTTGTTTGTTTACGTTGTCCCATCTTTGATTGATTGGCTCTTTGGCAATTGCAATCTTTTAAAACTTAAGAGGAATTTTTAGAGTTCTTGAAAATTAACGCAGCATAAGCACTGTATCTATGGTATAATCTTCTACAATTATGTTCACATCACCCTAGGATTTTGGTTATTTTTATTGTTAGTAGTAGTTTCCTATTGTTTAAATGCAAATGATTTAAAGTCAAAAACTGTTTTGAGAGGTAGGTAGTTGTTTGTTGGTTTTTTTTATGTAACCCCCCCCCCCCCCCCCCCCAGGAAAGTTGTTGAGAGACCATTTTATGGATCATCTCCTTTTTCTATCATCATGGAAGATATATAATGCAATTTCATTAAATATTTACTTCGCTTTGGTTGCAAGTAATGAATCCTCTTATTGAGACAAGAGTTGTATTCATGTTTCCCATTTAGGTTTTGAGGCGTAATAGAATAGACTTTTCTTAAAGAGATATTTTCCGTACTAATAAAATTATCACTTTCTTTAAATCTTCTCAAATTGTTAGAACAACTTTGAAGTAAAATATCATCCATTCATACTTCTTACATTAATCAACAAACTTGAAAGTATGCATCCAAGTTATGAGGGTTTTAATTAATTTGGCATGAAATAACAAATTCATAATATGTATATCAAATATGTCATTCTTAAATTTAATTAGAATGCATTTCAAGATCATCACAAGTGATATTTACCCTAATATTTATGAAAATAAATTTCATAAAAATCAAAAAGGATAATAATTCATAAATAAATTTTAGTGAAGTTAAGAAAATTTCTTATATTTGTCATTTCCTTCTTTATTCATCGTGGACGTCTTTGTACCACGTTACTTATTACCGAGAACCACTACAGAGTGTCATCTCCATTGATGCAACTGCTTGTAACTTTAGAAGGATTGGGAACCGAAATATTTTTTCTTTTAAATTTCACATTGTTGGAAATTTGCCTTTGGCGGGAGTTGCGTCCGACCAACTTTAACGGCTTAAACACTAGTGTTCCGCATGTTGGAGAATCCGGTTCTTCACACATGCATAATCTACTAAGTAAGTAGATGACCGTAGGGCCAAGGATCGTCAAATTTCGTTGAGAAATGAAAGAGATATTGGTCCACGAAGTGAGATGTTTGAAGCATGAAAAAGTGTGGTATGGGATCAATTCTCCCTCATCGGTGGAAGAAGAAAGAATTGTTTTGTTTATAAGTCTCAAAGTTGGCTTGGGGTTTGGGACCCCAAGGGGTATCCCATGTGTTTAAAGGAGGGACCTAGATGTGCTTCGGTTCGAGGAAAGCCCACACGCACGCCGCCGCCGGTCCGGTCCGGGTTCACGGGTCGTGGGCTGTGCTTCTTCTGATATTATCTTTTGGGACCAGAATTCTTTCATATGTACAGTTTGGTCCCTGAAGTTTCAAGAAAGTCAGATTGGGCAGAGAACAGAACGTCAACAACACTCAATTCAGTCATTTATTTTGGCTGAATTACTCTTCCTAAATGTCATCTGTTGCACATCAAATTCACCATTTATTTTGGTGAATTACTACCTCCATAATTGTCATTATTGACCGGTAATGACAGTAATGTGGGCAGTTCATGAGCCTCTTCTCCAACTATATAAAGGACCCCTTGCACCATTGTTGACACATAGAAAAACAGACGAAAAACAGAAACAAAGAATTAGTTCTTCCTACTACCTTCCAGCATCATTTCATTACTCAAAATTCTTCACGATAACACTTGAGTTTCCTTTGCTCATTTGTTCACTTGCTGTTTTATCTTGAGAGACAATTGTCCAGGACGTAGAAAGGATGCATACGGGGCAATATTGTCTTAAAGATAGAGTGCAAACACTCGACTCAGCATACCACAAACATTTCCAGTTTATTCTTCAAGTTCTGTGTAATTTCAGTTCTTGTAATACTTAGCAGTTACTTGTAATTTCCGTTTCCTGCATCTTTGTACCCAACACACATGTCGTCTACCACTATGGAGATGGGTAGAAAAAAATTCCATATCATGCTTACCCAGAAAAAATCAAGGCTGTCGGATAACGCTGAAAATCAAATTATAAACGCTATGCGAAAAATAATAGATACTCAAAAGACAGCCAAAGCTCACGGAAGAAGAAGGTGATACAAGGGACTGAATAGAAATGCAAATGCCTGCAAAAGTAGCATGGAGAGGAAGTTGATAAATGAAATGAACAAAATTGACATAAAAAATGGTGTCCATCTATACTCCAAAGTAAGGCTGGCCAGTGGGCCGGGACGACCCGACCCCGGCCCGACCCCGTCCCGACCCCGCCCCGGTCCCGACCCGACCCCGCTCTAAAAAAAAAAAAATTTTAACGGGGGCGGGACTCGAACTCGGGACGGGACGATGTCTCGTCCCGCCAGACCCGAGCGCGCCCCAGGCCCGCCGGACCCGAGCCCGCCCCGAGCCCGTCCCGACCCCGACCCCGACCCCGACAATTAAACCCCCTTTGCAAAGATAGCCGTTGCACCAACGACCATTTTAGATTATGGTCGTTGGCCAACGGCCATTTTAGGACCCCCTCCCCCCCAACCCCCCTCTACCCCTTAATATTTATTTTTAACCCATAAGTTATTATATTTACACTTTAACCCAATTTTTCAACTATAAATAACTCATTTTCTCTTCATCTTTCTCACAAATCTTCCTACAATCTCTCTAATTTCTCAATATATCTCTCTACATTGTTTGCTAAATATTCAATTTTATTAATTCATTTGGGAATTGGGAGTGAAGTTGGCAACTAGCTTGAGGATCTTCCATCGAGCAAAGTTTCAATTTTCAACCTCTCGATTACACGTCGACGTTACGTCGGCGTTTGGTACATTCGTTCCTTCATTAAATTATTATTGTCTCGTTTATTTTATTTAGCGCACTTAATTTTATTTACTTTAATTATTTGTTAGCATATAATTAAAATGGAAGGAATTAGAGGTATGTTTAAGGGTAAGGGTGCTTCTTCTAGTAGAGGCAACCAGGGCAAGGGTACTTCTTCTAGTCATCTTATTCCTACACAGGATGATTTTGTTGATACTCAACATTTTCCTACAATACCATTAGATTTAGACGAGGAGTTATTTTCCGGAACTCAAGAAGACTTTAATTTAGACGATGATCTAGACGATACACCCACTAATATTGATGACAACACGCCCACTAGTGCACCTTCAACTCGAAATACCTCTTATTCCCCCTAGTATGAGACGAGGTCCAAAAAACGACCATTAAAATCGATGCATGGACATTTTTTGATAGGGACGTAGAGAATCAAGTAGCCATATGTAAAATTTGTAAAAATGTTTTAAAATTTAAAACTCGGAAAAGGTCACGGTGGGACGGGGGTTTAATTAGACACGTAGTAAGTGCTCATCCAGCTAGGTATGCCCAATACCGGGCTTCAAAACCGGGTGCGCAAACGGCGCTCCATCGGGACAAGGTTCACATACCGATCTTGTCCCGACCAAGTACGGGGGTCAAATTAACCCTATGACGGGGGGAATTGTAGGCTCTAAATACAACAAACATAGAGATAGGGAAGCAATATCAAAATTAGTTGCTTGTGGAGGGTTTGCCTTTTTCATTTCCTTCATCTCCCGGTTTTATTCATTACATTAGAGATATATATAATCCTGCTTTTAACGGTTTTCCTAGGTCAACTGTTAAGAGAGATGTATTTAAATTTGCGCATGAATATCAACAATATTTACGTTTTTCATTATATCATTTTAATGGCAAAGTATCTATCACGTACGATATAGGTCGTAGTACTAACGGCCATAATTATTTAACTTGTAACTTGTCATTGGATAGATTATAAATGGTCTATGCAAAAACGTATTTTAGCGTATAGATATATAGATGATAGGCACACCGGTACTTTTATTGCGTAAAAATATTTATCAAGTGTGTGATTATTACGGAATTACCGATAAAATTATGACTATTACATTAGATAACGCTTCTAATAACAATTACGCAATTACAATGTTAAAAAATAGTTTAGCTCCATCTTTTCCGGACCATTTTCATATAAAATGCGCGTGCCATATATATAACTTAATTGTAAAGGATGGTCTATCACTTTTTGAAGACATTCTTAGTAAAATACAATTTGCTATAAACTTTATTTTTAAAAGTAATAAAGTACAACGTAGAAAAGAATATAAAAAAACTTGTCACGATTGTGGACTACCTTATAGAAGAATTCCACAAGAAGTATCCACTAGGTGGAATTCTTTATACGAGCAACTACTTGTTGCTTATGACTATAAATTACCTATAACTTTATTTTTTAACTCTCATAATAAAAACCCAAATTTGATATGATTTTAGATAGTGATTGGGTAAAAATTTCCGAACTTATTGTATTTTTAGAGAAATTTTTTCAAGCAACAAAAGAATTTTCCGGTATATATTATCCTACTATTTCAACTATGTTATTTTATATAACTCTAATATTTTTATTACTTAGTGAATATATGGAAAAACCAAATTATAAGGCAAATATTAAAAAAATGTTTGTCAAAATAAAAAAATATTTTATTCCTATTCCTTCTATTTATATTATTGGTTCTCGTATTAAATCCTACTATTAAAATAGACGGTACTAAATCACTAATTGAAACTATTTACGATTGTATAGAAGTACTACCACCTCCAAGTCCCAAAAATCTAAATCACCCACCACCTATTGAACAAACTAAAGAAGAAGTGTTGAATAGCGTAGAACACCAATGCAAAAATATATATAGATTTTATCAACAAGAAAATGCTAGTAACGTACTGGCTACCATACCATCTTCTTCATCTTCAACACAACCTCACAAAAGACATGCTTTCGCGGCTAGTATTGAAAGCCTCGAAATAGAATGTGCGGCCGTACCTCTACTAACCAAATTAGCGAGTTGGATATTTTTGTTTTGCGGGGTTTCGTACCGTATCAAGAAGTTATCAATGAAGATGGACAAGAAGACTTGCTTTGAAATACCGGAGGGGGAATGAGAATACCTTTCCGACACTTTCATTGATGGCTCGAGATGTTTTGAACATTCAAGCGTCATCAACTCGCGTCGAAAGCGCTTTTTCTGCAGCAGATATCAAATAGGAGACCACGTACACTCATTGGCGGGAGACAGCTTGGAAATTGCGTATTATTCAGAGATTGGATACGAGCGGAGCGGAGAAGGTGCGGTCAACCGGAGATCAACGAAGAAGATGATGAAAACTACAACGAAATCTTAACCGAAGGTAGTGGAAGCGACGTGGATCAATTTGACCAACAAATACCTATTCCAACCGAAGAACCACATGAAATCATCAAGCAATTAGAACAGATTTTTTTGAAAATGTAATTTTTTTAATTGCAATTTTATTATGTAATTTGCAACTTTTGGACAACACCATAAAGTTGCAATTTAGATTTTAGACAATTGTAATTGTATTACAAAAAAATCATATGTCTATTAAATAATATAAAAAAACAAATTGGGATGTTTTTATTACACTATCTTGTTTTATTTATTGAGTTTTTTTTTATACATATGTTATTTAAAAAAAAAAAAAAAGGAAAACCCGACCCCGCCCCACCCCGCCCCGAGCCCGCCCCGCCCCGATACCGACGGATCGGGATCGGACGGACCGGGCAGTCCCGCCTGCACCCGACCCCGCTAGGCCCGCTAGTCCCGATCCCGACCCCCGGATCGTCCCGCCCCGACCCCGACCCCGCCGACCCGAGCCCGGCCCACCGGCCACCCATAATATTTAGCGGTGTGAATTCAATTTTTCGGTTTAGTTTTGTATCGATCGATTTCAAATTATTATTTTTTTGCTTTTTGATTTTGAAAAAGTACAACCACAATTCGAACAAAAATAAATTCGATTTGGTTTTCCTCTTTTTGGTTGACCTTTTTCCGGTGTAGTTATTCGAATAGTCAATTGTGTCATATAAGATAATTAATACAATTAAATAGTTATATTAATTGCTAAAAAAAATAATATCAAGTCTTTTAAATATAAGTCACGAATAAAATATTAAAATATAATATTTAAAAATATATAAATACATGTCCATACTTAAAGATTGAATGAGGCATTTTATACATTAATACAAAGAGATCAGTAAATAAAGTTGAAAGTAGTAAAACACTCAATTGCATACCCCTCAAATAGTACTATATATATATTTCGGATTGATATTTCAATTTTATTTTTTATAAATTCAAAAGCAAATCAAACCAAACCAAATGTCAATTTTAAATTCATCAATCCGAAACCAAATAAAAAAACAATCCAAATTTAAATTTAATTTGATTTAATATAATTTTTAATCTAATTCGGATAATGCACACCCCTATCAATATTCCATGTAAAAAAATCCCTATTTAGGCCATCGCCAACTCAAAACAATTTAGCCTCGTTCCCCCAAAAACTGCCAATTTTATAATTAAAATAAAACAAAGACATAATATATGTACAATTCTTTAAATTTGTTAATAAGCTTAATTTAGACATTTGAATTACAATTTGTTTAATTGAACACCTGAACACATGATAAAGTGTTTATATTAGATACTTTCAGCTTAAACTTTTAAAAATATTTTGTGCTTGTTCTCAATTCAATTACATAGATAAGTTAATCACTTAAAATATGTCATATCTTTTAATTATACACATTAGTCTCAATAATCTGTAATATCTATGGCCTATTTTAATTGATGCTTAGAAAATATAACATATTTTATAAGGTTAACTTAAGTATTTAATATACACTAATATGTATAATTTGTTTTTCAAAATTTGAATTAAAAATACCTAATAAAAATATTTTCACATATATTTAGGTGTTTAATTAGAACAATTAATTGGAATGATTGACAAGTCAATATATTAATCCTAAAATAGAAGAATCCAAATTGTTACGTATGGAAATCTAAAGCTACTTGGATCTGTCTATAAATATTAACTAAATACTTACCTCCCAAATTCCTATCTCTGATGGATTCAGTTGTTTCTTCAGAAAGCGTAGCTCAATATCCTACTCAAAACTACTACAACAACAACAACCATTACTCCCAATCACAGGAGCAACAAATAATCGGTGAAATCACTCAGAAGCGCGAAAATGGATTGACAAACACTCACAGCGGCACCGATAGGGATCAATCAGGCGGCGAGGAAGAAACCAGTAGTAGAAGGAAACGGAGGAGCCGTTGGGACGATGGGATCACCGGTGGTGATGGAAGAAAGAGGAAGTCGAGGTGGGCCGACGATGAGCCCAAGCCCGTGATCCAATTACCCGATTTCATGAAAGATTTTACTGGAGGTATTGAATTTGATCCTGAAATCCAAGAACTTAATAGTAGATTACTTGAAGTTAGTAGGAAATTGCAATCTGGTATGCCCTTAGATGATAGACCTGAAGGTGCTAGGTCGCCTTCACCTGAACCTATATATGATAATATGGGAATTCGTATTAACACTAGAGAGTATCGCTCTAGAGAAAAATTGAATAGGGAGAGACAAGAGATTATATCAGAGATTATTAAGAAGAACCCCGCTTTTAAACCTCCTGCTGATTATAGGCCTCCTAAGCTTCAGAAAAAGCTTTATATTCCGATGAAGGAGTACCCTGGTTATAATTTTATTGGACTGATTATTGGTCCAAGAGGGAATACTCAGAAGAGGATGGAAAAGGAGACAGGAGCTAAGATTGTAATTCGAGGCAAAGGGTCGATCAAGGAGGGTAGGTTACAGCAAAAGGGGAATTTGAAACCTGACCCTGCGGAGAACGAAGATTTACATGTGTTAGTGGAAGCTGAGAACCAGGAGTCACTTGATGCTGCTGCTGGTATGGTGGAGAAGCTCTTGCAGCCTGTTGATGAAGTGCTCAATGAACATAAGAGGCAACAGCTTAAGGAACTAGCTGCTTTGAATGGAACAATTAGAGATGAGGAGTTCTGTAGGCTATGTGGTGAACCAGGGCATAGGCAGTATGCGTGTCCTTCTCGCCTCACCATCTTTAAGAGTGATGTTCTGTGTAAAATATGTGGTGACGGGGGACATCCCACTATCGACTGTCCAGTGAAAAATACTACTGGCAAGAAAATGGATGATGAGTACCAGAATTTTCTGGCAGAGTTGGGAGGTACAGTTCCTGAATCTAATACAAAGCAAAACTCGGCCACGCTAGCTCTTGGCCCGGGAAACTCAGGCAGCAATCCTCCTTGGTCAAGCAATAATAATGCTGGTGGTGTTGGTGCCACTTCACATCCTGGCTTAGGGTCAAGTGTACTCAAGCCAAAGGAGTTTGACGAGACAAACTTATACATTGGTTACTTGCCACCTACTCTTGAAGATGATGGTTTGATTAATTTATTCTCTCCATTTGGTACCATTGTGATGGCTAAAGTTATAAAGGATCGTCTAAGTGGTCTGAGTAAAGGTTATGGGTTTGTTAAGTATGCGGATGTCCAACAAGCTAATAGTGCTATAACTAGCATGAACGGCCACCATCTTGACGGAAGAACCATTGCTGTGAGAGTTGCAGGTAAGCCACCTCAGCCTACTGTGCCTCCAGGCCCTCCTGTTCCGGCAATGCCTTCAAATCTGGTTCCTAATCAGGGCATGTGCGCATATCCGTCCCAGCAGTATGCAGCTGGTGGACCCATTGGCAATGCTTCCCCTGGTGGCTATCCCCCACCTGGTGCTCCAATTCCATGGGGACCACCTGTGCCTCCACCATATACCCAGTACCCACCTCCTCCTGGCTCAGCCATGTATCCTCCATATGGAGTGCAGTATCCTCCTCCAATTCCAGCAGCATCTTCTGGTGCCCCTGCTCAGACTGTTTCTTCCGGTGAAAACAAACACACTGATACATCTTCTAGCGAGACACAGCAAAGCTATCCTCCTGGAGTGCAATCTCAGAGTAGTGCACCAGTTCATTCAGTTCCTACTTATGCGTATGGCAATTCTGTCACTGCAATGCCACCTTATGCTCAACCTGCATACCCAACATATTCATACAGCTATCCATCTTATTATGGGCTCGCACCACCACCTCCTCCATCAGCATCCCAGTCCAACGGGGACCATTCACAGGGTATGAGCAATGTTCCCTGGGCTCCAAATCGACCAGCATCTACACCTCCATCATCTGCAGAGAAGCCTGCTTATGGTGCGGATGCAGAATATGAGAAGTTCATGTCAGAAATGAAGAAATGATGCAATTGCTGTATCACCCTGCACTATTAGGTTGGAAAATTCTTACTACGTCTGTTTCCAAATTTTCTATTTGGTCTCTCCTCTATGCTGTTTGGAGTTCACTTTTCAGGCATTTATACATGTATACGTCCTCATCCTCACACTTATGCTCTACAGTTGGACAGCGAGATTTCTTAACCAATTTATCAGGTTTTTTCAAACTTCCATAACTTGATGAGTTTTCCATCTTTTACAAGAAAATGGTAATGAATGTGTTTTATGTGAAGACTGAAGAACACTCAAATCTAAGCTTTGAGATCAAAAGTGAAAACCTTTTCAAGAAAGTATATAGAAAGAAACTCAGCAGACAGCTAATTCTCCAGCAACCTCGCTCTGTATATGTGTGTGTATTGATTTGTATGTTTATGAATTCTATCAAGATATGAGATTCTGCTTGATTGCAAGTATCTATATTCAAAGGTTGTGCTTGTCCCACAAATACTTGGTTGCTTTTTTGTTCATCTTTTTTCTTTCCCCCTTTCTGTTTGATTTTTTGTTAAAGGAAATGTCACTATTGTTTTTTGAAGCAATGAGCATTTTATAATTTATTTGTTGCTTGATAATTTTCATTGTTAACGCTTCTCCTTTGTTAATGTTGTAATATTTTGGCAGGCTGATGTGTTGGAGCACTTCACCTGATTTCTTTCCTCTTGCCATGACTTACTTGTTGGAAGTTTCAGACTCACATCTTTAACCTTGCTGTAATGTTATGCAGAGATGAGACCTCAGTTCATTCAGCTTGTGTTGGAGCATTAAATCAGTGGATTATGGATAGTAAATATGCTTTTTGTAGGATTCATTTCCGGGAATGCCTTGCACCATTTTTTTTTCAAATTTTGTTTTAATGATTTGTTGGAATTTCTTGATGACTAATCGCTCTCAGTTTGTGTGTTTTGTGTGTTTCTCTCCACTTTGACTTCTTCACCACTAATCTCCTTTGCTTTTCTCTTCTAACTTGTTCTCTTTTACTTCTCTGTGGACATTTAACTATTTGAGAGTTCAGAAAGCAGCCTGATGCTTGCATCTGCAATTCCTCCCAAAAGGTAATGCATCTTCAAATTTTGAAGGTCCCCAGGGTATGTGAATTTTGATCGTATGATGACTACATTCACATGTCTCTGGATTAACTTTTATTATTCATTCTGATACATTTTCCAGATGTCTTGTGACAGGAAAAGATGCTTTTATTGGGATGTGGTATCCTGTGCTGGACTGATTTCTGTCCGAAAATCACTTATCCTGTTGGATATTCAATCTAAACTTTATTTTGGATTTTCTATGATGTTTATTAAGAAGGTTTTCTATGCAATGGGAATTAGCTGAAGCCCATCAGGGAGAAGTGAGGATGAGCAGCATATTCTCTTATTGGAGGATGAGTAGCATTTAAATGTGATGGGCAGTAGAAACTAGGAACATTTCCAACTTGACTAGGAACCTTTTATTGGGGGATCAGGTTTATTGCTATTTCAATGCTCTTCCAATGAAGAGCAGTGCTGTAGCACGAAGCTAGTAGTCACTTTGAATTTGGACACTGCTGTCTTAGATTTTGATTTGTGGCTAGGAAGTCTTAGAGAAACGGAATAGTAAATAAAAGAAGAAGAGTGATCCTTGTGAGGATGAATATATTTATAATTCCTTATGATCATCTCTTCTTTAATTCTTGTGAATACGTAGTTGCAGACATCTCAAGCTACATCTCCCTCAGAAGTGGCTTTTCTACTTTTTGCCCTTCAGAGTTTTGCTTTCATCCAATCATTTGTGGAGATAAAATTTGTCCCTATTGCTTCCTTTAATATTTTTTGGGGAAAGAAGTTGGGTGGGACGTTGTCTCCAGGTGTACACAAATTCTACCAGTGGATAGTTTGGTTGAACTAGAGTCATGGCTGCTTGTGTGGGTTCTCATCTTACGAAACTATGCTCATTAATGCCTTAATATTTCTGTTTGTCGTAGTTGGGGCCTTCTCTTGACTGATTCATCAAATGTCTGGAGTTCTGGAGACAGATATTTTTATAATCTGGATTTCATGTCCATTGGAATCAATTGGTCTTAATATTTTAGTCAGGTGAAAACTGCAATTCTGCTATTCGGGAGAATGTTGATTCTCGTTGGATTCAAAAGATTGCTTGCCAATAAAAATGGTTTACACTTTATCTATCAAAAAGAATGGTTTACATTTATATTCTATAGCATTCACTTTTAAAAACTTTTTATCAAGTCTCTCATGTAGGCAGTATTACTCTTGAAGTTTATATTACCCTACCCTTCGAGTGATCCCCTTTGATATTTTAAAATTTTCATTTACGTGTAAACATTGTCACGTTCTCAAATCTAATTGTTCTCACTGGCGAAAAAGGAGCACATTATGCTAAAGTAATCTCTTTGATGAAGTGGCGTGTTGTTTCTGTTATCTAATGCTGCCACCTATGCTATTAAGATATTATCATCCTTTCCTTCCTTTCCCTGGTCCTGCTTTGTCCCTTCTACCTCGAGTTTTGAACTGTGTCTGATGAAGGTCTAGATGGATTCTTAAGGTGGATGCAGGTGCTCATTTTTGCATGCTGTAGTTAACTTGATTCTCCTGATTTGTTTCTCATTTCAACTTCGTTTTGTGCTTGATCTAACTACCTTAAGTTATTTGAATTGTAAACTTTTTGTCCTGGTGATTGGTAGTTTGTCATTTGAGGTTTGGGCTTTGTCTCCCAGCTTGCTTGGGATTGAGGTGTAGTAGTTGTTGCTTTGTGCGATAAATGTCATGGCTAAGATAGTAGGACCATTCAAGCTTCTGGTGTGGGTGTATCATATTTTTGTCTAGCGCTTTGTTGGGGTTGAATAGCTGAACTGCAAACCCTGTATGGTGAGTTTGGATATGGTGTGGAAGCTTAGTATTTGTGTTAAACAATGATTTTGGCATCTGGTATTGGTGAATATAGGTTTACTGTTGCTGTTTGGTTTTTGTTTCTACTTCCTTTTTAAACCTTCTGTTTTAGACTAACTTCTTTAAGTTGGTTGTTAGTAGTGTGTACTGATAGCAGGGATGGCTCCCCATTTTAGAAGGTCTCTTGGCTCATCCTTTCACTGGTAGACAAGTTATACTAGGCGTACAGGAAGTGCTCATCTAGAACACCTGTTAATTCTAAAGAATCATTTGCATTCTTTAGGTTGAATTTGAATTTGTATCTTTTTTGGGGGTCAATTATTACTACTAGTTTTTGCATAACTATGCATGATTTTTCTTTAGTCTTCATCTGTCTTTTCATGTATTGGGATCTACTCAACATTAGTTTGTGAGTAAAGATGGTTGTCCTTATTTTGCTTTGGTGGTCACACCCTCGGCCTGATGTGCATTAGTATTAGGTATTTGCCTAATCTTTTCTTTTTATTTTCTGTTAGCTGACCAAACATTTTATTTTTGCTAGACTACTTAATATTTCGTCTTTGTCAACTGTTTTGTCTAGAATTACCGAGAGCTTGTCAAATAGCTGGTAGCGCTGGTTTGTGCTAATTTGGTTCTTTGATTTGTTTTCCCTCGGTCAGTTCTTTGCGTGTTGTTGCCTATGTTGGAGTGACGTGTCGGTTGCCATCTATTTTACTAGGTATAGCTGAGTGGTAAATGGAAGTCTCTGGAAGCAAAAAAGATGTTTTCAGTTACTGCATAGTTCATTTTCTACTTGCTATTGTTTATTGTGGTTCCTTAAGGCAAACACAAGGATTACTGGAGGCCAAACAATTGAATTCTGTTTGGACCTTGAGTTCTCTTCTGTGGTAGGGAAGCTAGCTGTTATGCTGCTTAGTGCTGTTGGTGTCGGTAAGCGGTAGAATTCTTTTTGCAATGGGCATGCTGTACTTCCAGAATGCATGATAGTTCCATCCGACCTCTAAATTAGAACTTATACACAATTGAACTAAAGGATAAATATAGAGGGTGATGTTGATAGAACATGGGAGGCGGGACAGGTCATTGTTTCTCAGCGCTGTGTTACTCTAGTTGCGCAGCATTGTGAACATATAGTGCCTAATATTTTGAATGTTTTTCCCCGATTGTTCTAATCTCAATGATAGTGCCGTGTTGGGTTGATTTAGAGTTCAAATGGAAGGAAGGGAGGTCCTGTCAAAACAAAATTAGGAAAACCTGAGCTAAAAGAAAGTCTATGTACCAGCTTCCGTGAAGTGGAGGTGTTATAAGTTGGTGTTGAAAAAATCATAGCTAAAGTTGATTGCCCATTAGCTTTAAGGTCGACCTTTTCGGAAAGGTAATGAGTTGCATCTCTCAAATTGCCTACTTAAGTGGCAGCCGATATTTGAACAATGAAATGCTTCCTCTTTTCTTGTATGGCTGACATTTAGTTGTGGACATTCGAGAGCATGGAAGAGAAACAATTTGAAAAGCAAAATAGAGTGTCATTTATTAAACTCTCAGAACTGTTCAAACTTAAAGTGTATAATAGATGGCAAAAGCTTTTACAGGAGATATAAAAATTGCAGAACCAAGGACCTAACAAAAGAGAGAATATACACTAACAAAGAGGAATAGAATTCGGGTCGGATGCAAAGCAAAGCTTCATGAGAAGGTATATTTTCAGGGGTCAACTGAAGTCGGGTTTTACCAAGTAGAAGTGGCAAATTTGATTCGCACTGTGTAACCCATCCAAACTTTGATGGATTAGGTCAATAATATGTTACTATCGAGTCAATTTGGGTCATAAGCTGACACATCTTTTAGGTGTGTCAGTTTGGGCTGCTCAACAGGTCAATTATCAACACATGAGGTAGCCTAAATATTTTAGCTTCAACCTGGAATTGTCTCTGTTTTTCATATGATTTCATTGTGCTCTGTCTGAACGCATCTACCACTTTCGGGTGGGAGAATGATACCTCTTGTTCATTGTATTCGTCATTGATGAGTACTATATAGTTGAAATTTCTAAATAAATCAAAGAGAGAGTGGACAAGGATCCTCCCATCTTGTGGCAGAAGAGGTGTGAATTTTTCTTTGTAATAATAACTCTGATCTGCAGAGGAAAATAATAAGCAATATAATAACTTTGTTTTACTAGTTATTACATCACAACACTCGTCTCCAACTTATACTTGTTTAGATGCTGAAATGCTTGTCATGGGCCAGTGAATAACAACTTAACTTCAAGAAACAAATTGTAGGTTCCTCTGGTATGAAATGTGATCAACAAGTACTTGCAATCAATACTTACGAGAAGCAATGTTCTGTGTTGGCAGAGCTTGATAAAAAGGGCTATTGTGACTTTTGATGTCGATATTCTCTTGGGTCCTGATATGCAAACCAAGACTACTTAACACTCAATATAAAGTGTGTGAAATATTAGCGTTAGACATCGTCAAATTCTTAAATAGCAAAAAATACTTATGCTATACATTTTTGTTTACCAATTACCACTACATAGCCCTAAAAGGAACTACCTTAAAAAATGGAGCTCAAAATCAATGGACTCAAGTAAAAATCAAGCACAAAATTGGCTGCCACATAAATGGGGAGACACAGTTTTAGTCAAATGTGATTTCATGCAAAAGAAAGATTGATTTAAAATTTTATTTTTCCTCCTCACACGCTGCAATTTCGTTCAAGCACTGCTGTTACCACGTAGTCAATGTGGTATGTCTTACATACTGGGGAACCTTTTCGGCGTGTAAGCTACTTTTTGTGAAAGACATGTGCAATAAAGATTTGATTACGAGGTTATGGGTAAACTGTGCTTAAGGTGTCAATCTGGTTGTTACAAGATACATCTATATCGAGTAGAGGTGTCTATTTAGTCATTGATAAAGTTAAAATGTCTATCTATTCTTTATGGACAACTTAAATAAACATCTACGTATTTTGCCATAATATAATATAGAAATCAAAATTATATCATAGGAAAGAAAGAACTATTTGAAAAAAATTTAACTTTAAATAAAAATAATTTGATTCAATCATCTCTTTGTCTACTTGAATCGAATATGTTAAATACCAACTAAAATTACCCGGAAAAAATTTAAAATATTTAAAGGCCATTAAACGTGTGCTAACTACCTAAATTCGCGTGTGAACAAAGGCGAATGATATAAAAGATATCACGTGAACTTTGATGGTAAGTACTCAATATGTATTGAAAGTGATAAGAGTCTAAGAGAGCCCTAGGGCCCAACTAAGTTGGAACTTGGAACTACCCTACGGAATAAAAATTTTAGGCCTAACTTTATATGAACATAACTCACAGTATATAAAGAGCTATGGTGTATACTATATATCAATTAAATGTGTTTAAATCTAGTTTTCAACAATTCAAATAGTTCGTTATTTGGATATTCCTACAAGGTATTATAGCCATTTTACAAAGATTGGGTGCTATCACAGGCCATGCGATGGTCATGCGACACATAGCCATATAGCCAGACTTCAAGATCTATATAGAAATAAATTTCGTGAAAGAATTGGATTTTGAGAAAAGGGTTGGGTTGGAGAGCTTGAAGGAGGCGATTTTGAGCTTCATCTATGTCCAACTAACCAAGGTTAGTGTTAAATATACACAATATACATGTGTATATTGTGTATATTTGGCTCTTGGTTTTTCCCCTTGTATCGTGTAGAATTAGGTAGTGTTTTAGTATCCTAGTTTAGGTAATGTTGTAATGTAATTAGTATTGTACACTTACCATAATATTTGTATTACCATAAATGTATAGTTAGTATCCAAGTAGAATAAGATTTTAGGAGTAGAATAGGAATAGGATTCTCCTATTATGGAAATATGTAATTTGTATATATAGTCTTTCAATCAATGAAAATAATCAAGGGATTATTTCTTTCATGATATCAGAAGTCTAGGTCTCTTTCTCTCCCAAATCTCGACCACTTTCTCCTCGGGTTCCGAGCTCTTACTCTCGGATTCCGTGCATGTGGAACCTCCTCTCTTCCCAAATTTTTCTTTCAAATCCCTCAATCACATATTGTTCTATCAATATGTCTACATCACGGAACATGTTTCATCCTGCCCTTACAGTTTCTAACATCAAGAATAACATCCCTCTTGTCCTTGAAATAGAAAACGTCCAACATGCGACGTGGGCCGAACTGTTCAAAATTCACGCACGCTCGCATCAAGTCATCTATCACATAATTTCCGTGGCTCCAGAGGATACGGAGGTGCCAAAACGCGAGGATGATCCTAAGTTGTGGATGACTCTTGATGCTACCGTCCTTCAGTAGATATATTCCACAATTTCTACCGACCTTTTGCAAACGATTATTGAACCTGACGCTACGGCGCAAACGACTTGGGATAGACTACGTGATATATTCCAAGATAATCAGAATTCTAGAGTTGTTACTCTTGAGCAGGATTTCTCCCACGTCAATATAGAAGATTTCCCTAACATTTCGGCCTATTGCAAAATATTGAAGGAATTGGCGGACCAACTCCGCAACGTTGGTGTGCCAGTTTCGAATGACTGTTTGGTCCTCCAAATGGTTTCAGGCCTTTCCGAGGCCTATAGTGGTGTTGACATGCTTCTTCGTCAAAGCAATCCACTTCCACAATTTTATCAAGCTCGTTCTATGCTTACACTCGAAGAAGCGGGCATGGCTAAAAAGGCGGCTACCGGTACTAGTCCTGTAGTTATGATGACCGAATCCACTGTCCATCCTCTCGGTTCCAACAATTTGGGCCAAAACCGCAACAACGGTGGCGGCAAAAAGGGAGGAAATAAGAAAAATAATAGCAAAAACCGTAGTGGAAACAACGACGGCAACCGACACAATGGTGGTGGCGGTGTGGGCCCTCGCGGTGGTCAGCAACAGCAGTTCTGGGCCCCACAGTGGGCCCCTATGCAGTGGCAGTGGGCCCCACAGCCACAGTTTGGGCCTAGTCATGTTTCGCCCCCCTGGCAGTGGACTGCCCAGCAGCAGTCCGACCCAATTCTACCTGGTCCACATACAACTAGTCTTCTGGACCGAGGCAGCAAGTAGGGTACTTGAGCCTCGGCCCCCGCAGGCCCATCACGCAGCGGCACCCACGTCTACCGACATCGAAGCCGCAATGCACACGTTTGGTTTAAAAACTCCGAACCCAAATTGGTATATGGACACCGGTGTCACTACCCACATGACATCCGATTCAGGTACGCTCTCGTCTTATTCCAATTTGAGCAACTCTCGCGACATAATTGTTGGTAATGGTAATTCTATTCCAATTCGTGGTTATGGTCATAAAACTTTATCTCCCCCTCATCCATTTCTTATCTTGAAGAACACCCTACATGCCCCCAAATTGATTAAAAACTTAGTGTCTGTCCGTAAATTCACCACTGACAATTTTGTTTCTATTGAATTTGATCCATTTGGCTTCTCTGTGAAGGATTTCAAGACGGAGAGTCATCTCATGAAGTGTGATAGTATGGAAGATCTTTATCCTATCACACCCAATTCTGGTCCATCGAGTCAAGCCTTGCCATCCGCATTTGCAGCCCTTTCTCATTCCTTGTAGCATGCTCGTCTTGGTCATCCGGGATCATCTATTTTGTCGTCATTAGATAAAAATAATTTTATTTCATGTAAGGATATGAGTAGTACTCCAAATTGTCAGTCTTGTTCTTTAGGAAAAATTGTTAGGTTGCCATTTGTAGACTCAAATTTTCATACTTTAATGTCATTTGATATTATTCATAGCGACTTATGGACGTCTCCTGTTCTTAGTTCTTTGGGTCATCGGTATTATGTTCTCTTTTTGGATGATTATTCTAAGTTTTTATGGACTTTTCCGATAGCGAAAAAATCTCAAGTTTTTTCTATCTTCTTAAAATTTAGAGCATTCATTAGAACCCAATTCGAACGAGAAATCAAAAATATTCAGTGTGATAATGGCAAAGAATAGGACAATGGGGTGTTTCGAGAATTCTGTGCTAATAATGAGATCAATTTTTATTTTTCTTGTCCTCATACGTCTTCACAAAATGGGAAAGCCGAACGCAAAATTCGTTCCATAAATAACATTGTCCGAACTTTATTGATTCATGCTTCCGTACCCCCGTCTTTTTGGCATCATGCTCTACAAATGGCTACATATCTCCTTAACATAATTCCTTCCAAAGGTTTGACATATTCTTCCCCCTCCAAATTTTATATAATAAGACTCATTCGTATTTACATCTTCGAGTTTTTGGGTGCATATGTTATCCGTTATTTTCATCAACCACAATTAACAAACTTCAGGCTCGGTCTACCCCGTGTGTGTTTTTGGGCTATCCATCTACTCATCGTGGTTACAAATATTTTGATTTGTCATCTAATAAAATCATCATTAGTCGCCATGTAATTTTTGATAAATCTCAATTTCCATTTGCTAAGGTTAAAACTCCCATGCCTAGTTCGTATAATTTTTTAGATGATAGTATATCTCCGTATATTATTCACCATTTTTCGGACGTATCCCGCACTCAAAATTCCCCAGCGGGCCCACTACCCGCTGGTCCCACTGCCCGCTAGTCCCACTGGTTCGTCACACACTGCAATTCCCAGTACAGTCGCTGGGCTAGTTTCAGTGATTGGGCCAGTCCAGTCCAATTCCTGCGTCTATTTACCGAGTCGGGCCAACCCTGCTGGCCGGTCCGTCCTGAACCTAGAAAATTCCCAAAATCCGCCCAATTCCTCCTCGAGTCATAGACCGGTCACTCGTAGTCAACGAGGTATTTTTAAACCAAAAAGACATTTTGATTTACATTCTAATGTCCCTAAATCACCCTTACCCCATAATCATGTGTCTGCCTTAAATGACCCAAATTGAAAATTTGCTATGACCGATGAATATAATGCTCTTATTGATAATAAGACGTGGGATTTGGTGCCCCGCTCATCTGGTATTAATATTATCATGTCTATCTGGATGTTTGCTCATAAGGAAAATTTAGATGGTTCATTTGCACGACATAAGGCACGGCTTGTGGGTCATGGTAAGACTCCGCAGTTGGTTGGTGTCGTTTAGTCCGGTGCGCTACCATTCGCACCGTGTGTAGCTTGACTCTTTCGAAAGCATGGCCTATTCATCGGTTAGATGTAAAGAATGCTTTCCTACATGAATCATGTTAGTTACGTAATTTGCTTTTGGAGTCATTGTCCCATTCAGAAAGCAACCTTGGTTTATTGCGATAATGTTAGTGTCATATACCTTTCTGGTAACCCGATTCAGCACCAACGCACTAAGCATATCGAGATGAACATTCATTTTGTCCGCGAAAAGGTTGCTCGTGGTCAGGTACGCGTCTGACATGTCTCGTCAAGATATCAAATTGCCGACATCTTTACAAAGGGTCTTCCCCTCGGTCCTTTTTGAAGATTTTAGGGACAGTCTCAGCGTTCGAGGACCGCCCGCTATGACTGCGGGGGTGTGTTAAATATACACGATATACACATAATATACATATGTATATTGTGTATATTTGGCTCTCGGTTTTCCCCCTTGTATCGTGTAGAATTAGGTAGTGTTTTAGTATCCTAGTTTAGATAATGTTGTAATGTAATTAATATTGTACACTTACCATAATATTTGTATTACCATAAATGTATAGTTAGTATTCAAGTAGAATAAGTTTTTAGGAGTAGAATAGGAATAAGATTCTTCTATTATGAAAATATATAACTTGTATATATAATCTTCCAATCAATGAATTTCTTTCAGTTAGTTATTATTGGTGATTTAAATTTATTTCATTCAACATATATGGATATTAACACAATTTCCCATATAAATCACTAGATTTCTTCATCAAATCTTCAAGAACTTAAAAATCATCAAAGTTGTGATTTTCTAGATTCAATTTCAAAAAAAGTAATCCCAGCATTTGAAACTCATACATATGATGTAATTGAGTATGAGTAGATATTTATGAATTTTGTTTGAAGTTGTATTGAAGTTTGAGATGAAATCTAAAAATGGGTCTCGTGAAAGAGGTGATGAACAGGAAACTTTGACTAAGGAATAATTTGGACAATCGTTCTAATGGCTCTAATGAGTTGTGAATACCATGTGTGGGTAATAAATTAATCTAAATGATGCGAGTAATGGGAAATGAGATATCGGATGGCTTGAGGTCGATTGTGAACCCGAAATGGGTTATGTTGTATTGTGAATTTAAATTGACAAAACTCCATTATAATTGATGTAGTTGAATATAGTGAGACGTATTGAAGTATGTGTTGGAATTATTGATACGTATTGAAGTATGTGTTGGAATTATTGACACGTATTGAAGAGTTGAGAAGGAAATTGGACTGTCGTATTATTACTCTTGGAGATCAAAGTTGAGGTAAGTTAAGGCTTACTCTTCTCCGAGATTTTCTTTAAATGCATGATTTAAATCAATATGTGAGATCGTTTGTACATCCTTGCTTATGGGGACAAGCGGGTAAGGATATTAAAGGAATATATTATTTGATTTTATTAATTCATCATTTACAATATATAGTGTTATAAAAAATATTTACATTGCTACAAACTATGTAACTAATCAACCTAATTACAAAAGAAATATAATTCTACATAAAATAAGAGATATATAATTAATGTAAGAATATTCGATAAATATTCTATTACACCCCGCAGTCGAAGCGGGAGGTTCACGAATACTGAGACTGGCTCGAAAATCATCAAACAGTATGCGCAGAATTTCTTTGGTGAATATGTCGGCAATTTGATATCTGTAGGAACATGAAGGACACGAACTTGACCACGAGCCATTTTTCGCGAACAAAATGAATGTCCATTTCAATGTGTTTGGTGTGCTGATGTTGGACAGGATTGCCGGAAAGATATATCGCACTAACATTGGCGCAGAGACCAATGTAATCTTTTGAATCGGGCAATGAAGCTCCAGTAGAAGGTTACGGATCTAACTGGACTCAGAGACGACGTTGACTACACTTCTGTATTCTGCTTCGACACTGGATCAGGATAGTGTAGGCTACCTTTTAGAAGATCAAGACAATAGATTATCTCCGAGGAAGACACAATACTCAGACGTGGAGCGTCGGGTGTTAGGATATCCACCCCAGTCAGCATCAGAATAAGCAGCGAGACTAGTGAGTGAGGACCTATATATGTGTAAGCCTAAGTGAAGCGTGCCCTGGACGTATCGTAAAATACGTTTTATGGCATTTCAGTGTGCTTCCGTTGGACTGTGCATGTGCAAACAGATTTGTTGCACATCATAGGATATGTATGGTCTTGTGAATGTGAGATATTGTAGGGTCCAAGCCATGCTACGATAGTGAGTCGAGTAGGAATATGGAGGGCCGGAATCAACGCTAAGCTTGGAATTAGTATCCACTAGCGTATAGGCCGGTTTGCAAGATGTCATGTCTGCACGGTCAAGGATCTCTTCGGCGTATTTCTTCTGACACAGAAATAGATCGCCAGAATGACGAGTGACAAAGATACCCAAGAAATAACTAAGGAGCCAGATCCTTAATAGCAAACTCAGAGGCAATGAGTGACATAATAGACCAACAGAGGGCATCAGATAATGTGGTGAGGATAATGTCATCAACATATAATAAGATGTAAGTCATGTCTGGACCCTTGCTGTAGATGAACAGGGAATGATCGTCATGAAGATCGTCATCAATATATATTATTTTATGAAGATCCTCATGCCAGAAGACATTCTTGACATCAAGCTGATGAATGAGCCAAGACTTGGAAAGGGCAATGCTGAGGACGGTCCGAATGGTTGCGGGCTTTACGATAGGGCTGAACGTTTCATCACAATCCACTCCCACCTGTTGAGACCTGCCATCACCTACAAGACGGATCTTGTGCCTCTTAAAAGAACCATCAGATTTCTTTTATGTCTAAAAATCCACATAGAATGAATAATGCTAACATCAGGTGGACGGGGTACTAGGTCCCATGTCTTATTGTCAATAAAAGCATTATATTCGTCAATCATTGCGGCTTTCCAATTAGGGTCATACAAGGCATCCTTCGGGTTGCGAGGAACGGAGGAAGGGATAACTGAAATGGATAAGTTAAACAACTATTTAGGTTTGGAAATGTCATGCATATCACGGGTTTCCATCGTCCGTAGGTGTGCCTCGGGACGCTGGATGGGAGGAGGGGGAGGTGATGCGGGATTGCCGGGATGACGAAGGAGGGCAGGTGTTGTGGGAAGGGGTTCGATCGACCGAGATCCTGCCGAGCCAGAAAGTCGCGGAGGGTTGGGCTTAGACTCGATTTGCCGAAGGTTGGCCAAGGAGCAACCCTGATATGGGCTAGTCCGAGCTTTTCTCGATGGAATCGGGTGGGCTGCCTTCCCGAACTGGTGTGGTGGGTTTGAATGTCGTTGACTGGGATGTTGGATCATGTAAATGTGAATTAGAAGGGGGTTTAGGCCATCGGTTAGGAAATCGTACGATTGTCGCGGTGGCGAGTTTAGCGAGGCAAAAGGAAATTGAGACTCATCAAATATGACATGTCGAGAAATGATCATTTTACGGCTTGATAAGTCATAGCACGAGAAACCACGATGATTGGGGTAGCGTAGAAACACACACGGAGAAGACTAGGGTTGTAGTTTGTGAGTGGTCGGATGGAGAGGATAACAGAGACACCCGAAGATACGCAAGTGTTGATACGAGGGGTTCCTACGAAACAGAACTTGAGTGAGTGACCGTTGAGCTAGTGACTTATTTGAGATTATGTTTAGGAGGTAGGTGCTCATGGAGAGTGCATAATGTCAGAATTGAGGCATGGGCAAGTAGACCAAGAATTAAGTTGTTTATGGTGCGGATTTTCCGTTCGGCCTTACCATTGGGAGGAGGTGTGAGGGCAGTAAAAATGTAAAGTAAGACCGTGTTTAGTGCAAAACTGTTTGAATTGGTTATTATCGAATTCTCTGCCATTGTCACATTGAAAACATTTAATGCTCTTTTCAAATTGTGTTTTTACGAAGGCACTAAATGATAAAAAATGGAGTAGGCCTGAGATTTATTACCAATTGAAAAAGTCCATAGAAAGTTGGAATAATCATCCAAAAACAACACATAATATCGATGACCTGCTGTACATAAAATGGGTGAAGTCCACAAATCACTATGAATTATATTAAAATGCATTAAAGTACAATTTGTGGATGAATAAAATGGTAATTTAACATGCTTCCCAAATCACAAGATTCACAATCAGGAGTCTTAGAGACACGGTTGTATTGAATAAAATTATTTTTTCTAAAGGAGCGTAAGACGGAATCTCCCGATGTCCTAATCTAGAATGCCATAAGGAAGACGAAAGAGCAACAAAGGTTGATGGAATTGAGATTGATTTTTCGACGGTGTTGAAAATACGGTATAGATCCCCGGTGCTGTCACATCTCATTATTCGCCTCACTGTCGTAAAATTCTTCACAGAAAAACCAAAAGGATCAAAGTTAAGGGAAACATTATTATCAATTATGAAATGTCGCACAAAGATTAGATTTTTAATGAGTTTTGGGGCATGAATGACATTTTTAAAAATTAGTGGTGGATGTGGTAGGGATAGGGGAAAATGATCAAAACCACGAATTGAAATGCTTTGTCCACTACCAACAATAATATTCCGATTTAAATTACTCAAACTGGAATAAGATGAGAGAGTACCTTGTGATGCCGTCATGTGAGAGGTGACGCCTGTGTCCATGTATCAATTTTCGTCTGGAGCGTTGAGGGACATAGTGTTCATAGATGCCTTAATATAAGTCGGTGCATAGTTGGAGGATGGGGAGACCTATGTTGTGTAAGCCTGTTGTGGATGTGCGCCAAGTATGCCAGGTTTGGTATGTCGGGCCGGAGGTAGAGTCCACAAAGATGTTGGATACGAGCAATGAAAAGAGACTTAGGCTGGTGGGGCACACGCCGCCCACGACAGGTAGGCAACACATAGTGGCGGCTGGCTGCTGCCACTGCCGAGGACGCTGCTGGTTGTTCCCTGCTGACGGTGACTGCCCCTTTCTACCACCGTTGCTGCCTGAATTACGTCCGCTAGCGACCCTTACCGGATTGGTGACCTTTGTGATTGTTGCGGGTAGATGGGCCTTGGTTCGGGTCTTCGGGTCGGTGGTGGTGGTTGTCGGAGTTTGAGGCCCTGCCGTCGGCGGAAGGCTCGACGGTGGTGGTGAGGGCGGCGTCGGTAATGCTGGCCTGAGTGGTGCTGCGCTTAAATTTGTGGGATTCCTCAAGAATTAGCCTCGAACGGGCCTCATAGAACGGCGGCAACGGCGAGCATTGTTTAGGGATAGTGGCAACGCCGTCATAGGATCCATTCAAGCTCGCAATAAGCTGCATTAGCAATCGCTGATTAGTGTCAGGTGCACCAGAGTTGGTTGGCAAGCATCTTTAGTTCTTGACAATAGGCAGACACATTAGGAAAGTCATCCCGATGAACGTCCTTAAACTGATTTTCAAGGTATAAGGCACGTTGAGTTTTGTTGTCGTGAAAAATATTCTCCAAATGTTCCCACGTTTAGCTGGCAGTGGCATTGGTCTCAATGATTGTGTGCAACAGATCATTGGATATCGTGTCGTATATCCACTGGAGGACAACTGCATCCAAACGAGACCAAAGTTCATCATCAGAAGTCGAGGATTTTGATTTAGAAGGGATGATATGGTCGATAACGTTGTAGACACGACAATGGATTTTGAAAAGTTCCGCCCACGAGGAGTACTGACCCTTTTCCATCTCAAGAGTAACGTGGACGAAGTTTTTAATGTTATTGACTGCAAGTACATGATGGAATTTGATTTGATCAGCCATGGAAAATGAAATTTAGGAGGAAGAAGAAGAGAGAAAAGGAGGGCTGGCCGTGAGAGGGGGTTGCCGTCGGTGGGGGAGGGGCTGTCGAGGGGGCGGCGGATAGGGTAGGAATTTAGGGTTTGGCTGTTGATACCATAAAAGAATATGTTCATTGATTTTATTAATTTATGATTTACAATATATAGTGTTACACAAAAATATTTACCTTGCTACAAACTAGGTAACTAATCAACCTAATTATAAAAGGAATATAATTCTAAGAAGATATACAATTAATGGAAGATTATTGATTAAATATTCTATTAGATATCACCATGTGTTAAAAGTATTGTTGCATATGAAGTGTCATTTGATTTTATAAATAAATTGTTAATAGGGAATTTTGTTTGGAATTTGTTGATGAAATGACGCTTGATACAGATGTATAGGTTTATGAAAACTTATGTTTACGATTAAAATATGGAAGGTGATTTGAATAGATATTTTAAATTATTTTGATAAAGTATTTACCAAAAGTGCTATTTGTTTTGAATAAATTATATTCATTGCTATTTATGCTTTCAAGAGCTAAATGATTTGAAAATAACACTTGTTGAATACTGTGTTTTAAATACTCATTTGACAAACATTTTAATATATTTAAGAAGAGGTTTACATTTGATTATGTTCAAAATAAAGTTGGATTGTCTATGAATGCCATGATTTGATAAAAATAGATCCTTTGAGGTTAATATGCTATGAATCTATATATGATTTCAAATGTTTTGAGAGTTATTAGTGGAGATAATGGAGAGTGATTCGAATGTTGTGTTCGCTATCACAAAACTACATGTGTCGGTGTAGGAACACATTTCAAAGCTAAGCCGATGTTTTGGAATCAAGTCCCCCATATTGTGGACAAGTAGTGATTATTACAACCCGCAAGGGTAGCCAAGTTGGTGTAGAAGTAGAGCGCGGGACCGCAAGATCACGAGTTCGATCCCCTGCATAAACTTTCTTGGTTGAGCCTGTCACATATGGCTTGCCAAGTGTGGTTAATCGGCTGACGTGGTTTGCATGCTATTGCGTCAGTCCGGGGTTTACCATGTGCGCACTCGAAAGGGTAACGGCTGCGGGTTTCTTCGTCAACAAAAAAAAATAGTGATTATTACTAAAGGCAATAAAAGTCAACTCATACGACACTATGGAAAGCCGCCCGAATAAGCAAGATTAAATACTTATTGCTAGGTTGATCATCTAGTGGTTGTTATTGTTATGTCCGTATCAGTATAAAAGATTTTCATATATTTAGGCCTAAGGAGCCGAAACTGAGTTCAATGACTAAATTTTATTGAACGAATTTGTAATTTTATTAGAAGTAATGGATTGACAAAAATTATTTTAAGTGTTACATTTTAGTTTAGGTTACACTTGCCTTTTTTTATTTTCAATGATAAGAACACGAGTCGATATTATTGTTCACTATTTTCATATTAAATGTTGATTGCATTAATTTTTTTAAAATCTTGTCCCAAGAACTTGAGTTAGAGAGAGAGTGATACTAATTATTGAGTACTTTGATGGTGTCTGAATCTTTTTTGTGCTCCCTTTATTTTTTTTATATTTCAGGAAGAAGTATTACCAGTGATAAACAAACATGGCTAGGATGACTCTCTTTCCAAAGTATAATTTGAGGCACCACTTCTGTTCCGTGGTAGCTAACATTTTGTTTCTTTTTTTTTATTGGAAAATTATCTCGTGTTTAATATTATTCTTAATTTAGAGGTTCCATAGATAACTTGTGTCGGCTTATAATAATGGGAGTGCACATGACATAAATGAAAGAATTCTTATTTTGTTTTGATCTTATTATTTACATGAAATGTTTCATAAGTGTGGTTTTATATAAAAAGGTTTCATAATTTGATTTGAAAATATATTTGATTTTCAAATGAATTCCGCATTTGTTATGATTTTCAGGCATATGATTGGGGTACATCATATGAATTTGATTCACTATAGTTGAATAGTGAACATGATGCTGATCACGTGAAGTCCAGACGTGACACTGATTTTTTTCTCATTTCATAGCCAAAAAGGGGGAAATAGAAGGAGAAAAATGTACTAATGCTTTTGTTTTAAATGGCAATCCATCAAGGCGCAATTCAGTTTTGTTTGCAAGAGTATAGGGTGCTTGATCTCAGTCTTGAGCCGTTAGCTATCCGATTAATGTTTTGGTCGTTACTATGACTTGAATGACCTTTATTATGCCTTCAAGAATCGGACGTTTTCAACATTACTAATGAGTATTTCCGAACGCCGAGATCGTCCCTAAAATCTTCAAAGAGAACCGCCTGGTAGACCCTTTGTAAAGATGTCTCGCAATTTGATAACGAGACGGGACATGACATACACGAACTTGACCCTTTGCAACATTTTCACGGACAAAGTGAATGTCCATTTCGATATGCTTGGTGCGTTGGTGCTTTGAATCTGGATTACACCGACGGTGTAGATTGCACTAATGTTATCGCAATATACCAAGGTTGCCTTCGAATTGGACAATGAAGCTCCAAAATCAAATTACGTAGCCAACATGATTCGGAGACCACATTCGCTACCCCTCGATATTCTGCCTCGGCACTTGAGCGGGATAGAGTTGCTTGACGTTTGGCGACCAGGAGACCAAGTTGTTGCCAAGGAACATACGGTAGCCGAAGTCGACCGTCGGTGTCGGGACAACCACCCCAATCAGCATCCGTGTAGGAAACAAGTGTGGATGTAGATGACGGATATAAGTGCAACCCATAGTCTAGTGTCCCCCGAATATACCGAATGATGCGTTTGATTGCATTCATGTGCTCAACTCGGGATCATGCATGAATAAACACACCGTTTGAACGCATATGTAATATCGGGTCCGGTAAAGGTCGGTCGGAGGGCTCTGCAAGATCGCGATACTGGGTCGGGTCCTCGTATGGTGCACTGTTGCGGCACTCAACTTTGGGTTTGCATCAACCGGTGTGGAAGTGGACTTACGGGATGACATCCCGACCCTCTCTATGATCTCGGCGATACTTCCGTTGAGACGAAACAAGCCACCCGAATGACGTTTGATGGCAATCCCCAAAAAATAACTCAACGGCCCTAAGTCCTTCATAGCAAATTCGAAATCGAGCATGGCCATGATATACGACGCAAAGCATCGGAGGAGGCGATCAAGATGATATCATCCACATATAACGAGAATATAGGCCAATGACGAACCACGACGGTAGATGAACAAAGAATTATCGACTGTTGTGTGTGAACCCAATAGTCGAAACAAAATCGGCAAATCGTGTATACCAGGCACGTGGAGACTACTTAAGCCCATATAATGACTTCTTCAACAAACAGACATGATGAGGGCGGTTGGGATCCCTGAAACCCAACGGCTGATGCATATAGACTGTTTCCTTGAGGTCACCATGTAGAAAGGCATTCTTGACATCCAACCGATGGATTGGCCAAGTCTTTGAAAGAGCCAAGCTAAGCACAGTGCGAATGGTAGCCGGTTTGACCACCGGACTAAACGTCTCACCACAATCAATTCCAACCTCGCTTTGAGTCTTACCATCACCAACAAGTCGCGCCTTATGTCGAGCAAATGACCCATCCGAATTCTCCTTATGAGCAAAAATCCACATAGACACGATAATATTAATACCATATGGACGGGGCACCAACTCCCACGTCTTATTATCAATAAGAGCATTATATTCATCGGTCATAGCAATTTTCCAATTAGGGTCATTTAATGCGAACACGGATTGCGGGGCAAGGGGGATTTAGACACATCCGAATATAAATTAAAATGTCTTTTAGGTGTAAAAATACCCCGGCCGACTACGAGTGACCGGTCTATGACTTGAGGAAGAATTGAGGGAATTTTGGGAATTTTCTGGGCTCGGGATGGACCGGCGGGAGCGGTGGGCTCTTGGCCCAAATCGGCACAAGTTGGGTTCGTTTACGGACCGGTTCCAGAATGGGGCCGGACGGCCCAATAATCGGAACTGTTCCGGTGGCTGGAGCGATAGGGAGTGACGTTACTATGGGGCCGCGGGAGCGGTGGGCCACGGGGGAATTCGGGTACGGGAGTTGTCCGAAAAATTCCGAATAATATACGGGGATATTTGGTCATCCAAAAAATTATACGACTTAGGCTCGGGAGTATGAACTTTCGTAAAAGGGAATTGGGTTTCATCAAAAATGACATGACGATTTATAATGATTTTCTTGGAGGATAAATCAAAACACTTATAACCACGATGATTCGACGGATAACCCAAAAATACACACGGAGTAGACCGAGCACCTTTGAAGTTTGTTAATTGTGGTGGATGGGAATAACGGATAACACAAGCACCCAAAAATTCGAAGATGAGAATAAGACGGGTTTTTATTATATAGGATTTTGAGAGGGGAAGAATATGTCAGACCTTTAGACGGAATTATGTTAAGAAGGTAAGTGGCCATTTGTAGAGCATGATGCCAAAAATACGGAGGTATGGAGGCATGGATTAGGAGAGTTCGGACAATGTTATTTATGGAACGAATTTTGCGTTCGGCTTTTCCATTTTGTGAAGATGTATGAGGACATGAAAACCGAAAATTTATCCCATGAGTAGCACAAAATTCTCGAAACTCCCTATTGTCATACTCCTTCCCATTATCACATTGAATATTTTTTATTTCTCTTTCGAATTGAGTACGAATGAACGCTCTAAATTTTATGAAGACGGAAAACACTTGTGATTTATTCGCAATTGGAAACGTCCACAAAAATCTAGAATAATCATCTAAGAAGAGAACATAATATCGATGACCCATTGAACTAAGAACAGGAGATGTCCATAAGTCGCTATGAATAATGTCAAATGGCATAGAAGTATGAGAATTGGAGTCTACAAATGGCAACTTAACAATTTTTCCTAATGAACAAGACTGACAAATTGGAGTACGACTCGTACCCTTACAAGAAATAAAGCTATTTTTATCTAAAACGATAAAATAGAAGATCCCGATGACCCAAACGAGCATGCCACATGGAAGGAGAGATGGTGCAAAAGTGATGGCAAGGTGGACTCGATGGACCGACACCGGGCATGATAGGATATAGATCCCCCTACTATCACACCTCACGAGATGACTCCCCGTCTTGAAATCTTTCACGAGAGAAACCGAAAGGATCAAATTCAACGAAACAAATTGTCATTTGTGAACTTTCGGACGGACACTAAATTTTTAATCAATTTAGGAGCATGTAAAGTATTTTTCAAGAGGAGTGGTGGATTGGGGGGAGACAACGTTTTCTCGACCATACCCTAGAATTGGAATAGAATCGTCATTACCAATGATTATCCCCCGAGGGGTGCTCAAATTGGAATAAGATGAGAGAGTACCGAGTCGAAGTCATGTGAGTAGTGGCCCCGGTGTCCATGTACCAATTTTGGTCCGGTTGAGTTAATCCCAACGTGTGCATCGCGGCCTCGATATCGGTCCGAGTAGGGCTCGCATGATGGGCTTGCGGAGGTCGGGGCCCAAGAACTCCCGGCCGTGCTTTGGACCCGGCCGTAATCGCTCCCCATCCCGCGCATTGTTGGGCCACGCGCCGATGGGCCGCCACTTCGGGCATTGGGCACATCGGTGTGCCGCCCCACCGGCCGGGAATATCCTGTTGCTCGCGGTATGGGCTGCCGCCCCACGGTCCACTTGCCACATCGCTCCATCGCCATGGGCCCCACCGTTTGGGCCCATGGGGGTGGTGGGCCACCGTTCATTGGATGGGACCCACCGACGTTTTGTTGACTACCTAACCTCCACCATTACCACCGCGTTTGCCCCCGCGGTTTTTGTTATTATTTTTGCGATTATTCTTGCCACCACCATGATTATGGTGTTGGCCCGAATTATTAACAAAACCTCGAAGGATTAGGAGAGGATGCCATCATGACAACCGGACTTGCTCCGTAGCCGCCTTTTTAGCCAAACCGGCTTCTTCCAACGTAAGCATGGAGCGGGCTTGATGGAAGTCGGGAAGAGGGTTGCTTTGGCGAAGGAGAGTGCCAACACCATTATAGGCCTCCGAAAGACCGGCAACCAACTGTAGAACTAGACGATTATTTGTCACCGGTGCGCCAACATTACGGAGTTGATCCGCCAATTCCTTTAGTTTCTTGCAATATGCAGAAACGTTTGGAAATACATCCATTCGAACGAGAGAGAATTCCTGCTCGAGTGTGACGACACGGGAATGTTGGTTGTCTTGGAATATGTCACGCAATCTATTCCATGCAGCCATAGCTGTGGTATCGGGCTCCATAATCGTCTGTAGAAGGTCCACTGAAATAGTGGCGTATATCCACCGAAGAATGGTAGCATCAAGTGTAATCCATACCTCGGGATCCTCCGCGCAGAAGGGGTCTAGCGGGAGGAATGATGTGATGAAGAACTTGATAAGAGATAGCGTGAATTTTAAACAACTCCGCCCACGTTGCATATTGAACGTTTTCCATCTCAAGGACAATAGGGACACCGAGCTTGATATTGGAAACCGTGAGGGCGGGGTGAAAATTGTTCTTAGACATATTGAAAGAACAAAGAAGGAGGGGAAATTTAAGAGAGGTTTTTTTTAGAGCGGAAGACGAGATATTTGGAGAGAAAAACCCGAGGGAAGGGGGGGGGGGTTCTCGGCCAAGGATACAAAAGTTTGAGAGAAGAAAACCTTTGTTTAGACCTAGTCTCTTGATACCATGAAAGAAATAATCCCCATACCCGTGATGTATACTTTGCTGTATATTCAGTGTATATCACAGGTATATTACCTCTGTTTAACAAGTATGTTTATGTTGATGTTGGATGGATGTTATGACAACATCTGTAAATGCTCAGGACAACATTTTATGAAAATAAGAATGTTGCCTGCGATGTTGTGACAACATTCCTGATAACATTCATGTAACGATTTTGCCTATTCTTCCGGCCAAACAGGTTGTGTTACTGTGAGTAAAAAATGACCTAGGCAAACTAACAATGATGTTGTGTTTAAAACGTGGTAAAAGAAATAGTCAAAGCTTGGAGAGGAAGCAGCGTGAAGACCAAGTCCAGAACGTTGAGCTTTTGAAGGAGCAAGAACAGGTCTAAGCTGAAGCCTTCTTTTACTCAGCCTCCGCAACCAACTAGTGAGGATTTCAAGGGAAGTTCCACACTATAAATAGAAGGGAACTTCAGAGTATCGATATCCAGAATTGAACGAGAAGAATTACCAAGAGAATTCTCAGATATTCACCTTAGAAACTGGATCAACACACTTAGCCTAAAGTTGTATAACAACATCTAGTCCCACGTTACTACTCCTGCTCAGATTCTAGATCAAGCTTATATTTCAAGCAATAGTAATGAAGATGTTGTATTTATCTTTTTAGATCTTTTAACTTTAGGCTGAAGTCATCTGCGACTTCATTTTTGTTTGTAATTTCTTTTTCGCATTTATTGTTCAATCTTGTAAAAAGAAATTCATTTGTAATTGTATATAATTTATACAATTCTTTGGTCATTGACCATCAAGGGATATATTAATATATACCCTTGAAAATATAAACATTGTGTCTCTTTACTTTTCCGCTGCATTTACTTTATAAAGGTTTATAACTGTTTTATCACAATGTTGCCTCAGATGTTGACACAACATTGAAGGCAACATCCAGAAACTGTTTTAATTGCTTTAGTTGTTACTGTTTTATTCTTACATATTCTTGCTTATCCGTAGCCCCGGATCAACAGTTTCCAAATGTGGTTGGTTCTTCTACCTATAAATAAATATTCCAACTATATTGCTTTGGGGACAAATTATTCTTAAACTTCACTTTGTTAGTAGTAGAAGATAGAGACAAATTGTTCCTCTTTTCATATCTTTAATTTGATGAGTTTTTGTATAATAGAAATCTTTGTTAGATTCTGGCTCCTAGTTTTATACTAGAAGTGGTTGTTGAATTCTGGGAAATATATCCATATCAGGTGAAATATCCTTAAGGACAATGTCTTCGGACATGCCTCAAGCTTTCAAGAGTTCATTACAGGGTTCGTGATCGAGTAATTTTCGTAAGATTTCCAACAATCTTAAGGATATTTCTTACTACGTGCTTATGGAGAATACTTATTGTGGCGGGTAACATCTTTTACTTGACATATTTTTGTGTACATTGTATCTAAGTACCAGGTGCGCATAATTGAACTAATAACCTCATCGATTTCTACTTATTTTTGCTTATTCTCGTGAGATTATTTTGGTGCTAAAATATTTACGGCAGAGATGGTTTACTTGTTCACTTATTTCGGCTCCAAAAGAAAAGGAAAAATATATTTACTTAATTGTTTTGACTAATCATTATTTTGTTTACAATGAGACGCTGAGCTTACAAAAGAATTTTTGGTGTGTGAATATAGCGCAGTTCTGCAAGATAAAGTGAGGTTGAGTTATAAACTCTTAATCCATTATCATATCATTTATAAGTGGTGTATTGCTCTGCAGAATACACTTGATGGGTGGACCTATATGAGTGTGGAGTGGTGCCGCTTCTATGAAATGGTGACGGATTTCTTGAGCACTCATGAATACCAGGACACGCGCATGACCTCTTGGCGAAAACCGCGATAACAATAAAGATTGTACGAGTATAATGTGATAAAATGAGACGCTGAGCTTACAAAAGAATTCTTGGTTCATAGAAGTTTTAAACTTCACCAATTGTTCTGTAAGCTTAATCTTGTTTTATCTAGGTCTGGTTCATAGTCTATGAGACACCAGATTCGACGCGTGGTACTCATATGTGAAAACCCAGTAAAATCTTATTTTATTTTATTACTTTTTATTCTTTTTGAGATATATGGGGATTGTTGAAAAAAATATTTTAGTATCTCAAAAATAAATGGTCCAAATTATATCTAGATTCATACAATTAATATCATATTAATTGATTTTTAATATACTACTCAATTGTTTTGACTAATCATTATTTTGTTTACAATTTGAGCCGTTAGCTATCAGATTAATGTTTAGGTCGTTACTATGACTTGAATGACCTTTATTATGCCTTTAAGACTTAGACGTTTTCAACATTACTAAGGCGTATGTTTCCAAATTTGGTTGGTTCTTCTCCCTATAAATAAATAGTCCAACTATATTGCTTTGGGCACAGATTATTCTTAAACTTCACTTTGTTAGTAGTAGAAGATAGAGACAAAGTATTCCTCTTTTCATATCTATAATTTGATGGGTTTTGTATAAGAGAAATATTTGTTAGATTCTGGTTCCTAGTTTTGTACTAGAAAATCTTATTGAATTATGGGATATACTCATATCGTGTGAAATATCCTTAAGGACAGTATCTTGACACATGCCTCAAACTTTCAAGAGTTCAATACGTGTTCGTGATCGAGTATTTTTCGTAACATTTTCAACATTTAGAATTTGTTCTAATGATTGAGGTGAAAACACGAGGACTCAGGGTGTTTCACACATGTAGAACCATATAAAAATAACGGATAGCATAAGCACCCAAAGACCCGAAGATGTGAATACGAAGGAGTCTTATTATATAAAATTTGAAGAGGGGAAGAATATGTCAAACCTTTGGAAGGAAGAATGTTAAGGAGATATGTGGCCATTTGTAGAGTATGATGCCAAAACGATGGGGGTACGGAATCATAAATCAATAATGTTCGGACAATGTTATTAATGGTACGAATTTTGCGTTCGGCTTTTCCATTTTGTGAAGACGTATGAGGGCAAGAAAAACGAAAATTGATCCCATTAGTTGCACAAAATTCCCAAAATACCCCGTTGTCATATTCTCTGCCATTATCCCTTGATTATTTTCATTAATTGTAAGAGTATATATACAATTTACATATTTCCATAATAAGAGAATCATATTCCTATTCTACTCCTAAAACCTTATTCTACTTGGACACTAACTATACAATTATGGTAATACAAATATTATGGTAAGTGTACAATACTAATTAATCACAATATTACCTAAACTAGGAGACTACAACATTACCTAAATTATATAGAAAAATCGAGGCCAATATACATAGGATATACACATGTATATCCTATGGATATTTAACACACCCCCGTAGTCATAGCGGGCGGTTGTCGAACGCTAAGACTATCCCTAAATCTTCAAAAAGGACCGAGGGAAGACCCTTTGTAAAGATGTCGGCAACTTGATACCTGGATGGGACATGGCAGACGCGTACTTGACCACGGGCAACCTTTTCGCGAACAAAGTGAATGTCCATCTCGATATGTTTAGTGCGTTGGTGCTGAACCGGATTACCAGAAAGGTAGATGACACTAACATTATCACAATAAACCAAGGTCGCCTTCTGAATAGGATAATGAAGCTCTAACAGCAAATTACGTAACCAACACAATTCCGAGACCACATTAGCTACCCCTCGATACTCGTCCTCGGCACTGGAGCGGGACAAAGTCGATTGACGTTTCGCAGACCAGGAGACCAAGTTAATGACAAGAAACATACAATAGCCAGACGTAGACCGTCTGGTGTCCGGACAGCCACCCCAATCAGCATCTGTATACGAGACAAGTGTGTGTTGACACCCAATTTTGTCCCATCTTTTATGATTTTATTCGTAATTTCTAATATTTTTGACACTTTTAAAACAATTTTAAAATATAGGCATGTATGTGTATATATCTTATTATTATTATTATTCGCATTTTTTACTATCATTTGCATCTTTATCATAATCATAGTTTTATTCATAATATTCTATGTTATTTTATTTTTTCGCAAAATGGCATCGCATTTCCGTTTTTTATCAAGCATTGAACATTTCGCAAATATTATATTTTATTATTATCACGTCGTTATGTTATTTTAAATAATTCACATCTTTTACAAAACAAAAATAATATCTTTTAATATTAAACCCCTTTTATATTTTTCAATTCCTAACCCATTTAATCTTACTCAACCCAAAACAATTCAACTTCCCATTCTCTTATTTTTGGCCCACCCGAAAACCCCCTAAACCGGTCCAACTCCCACACCCTTTTTATTCTACCCCAACTCCCAAACCCCCCAAAACAAAACCCCATTTTTGGGCCCAACCGAAACAACCCAACATTTTCAGCACAAAATCCTTTATTTCCCCCAATTCCCACAACCCACACCCAAAACTCGCGGCCCAATTAAATACCCATTTCCCCTTTATACCCATTCCCTTACCCTTCCAAGCCCCAACCGGCCATATACCCCAACCCATCACCCATCGGCCCAAAACCCCAACCCAAAACCGAAGCCCACTCGTCCCTTTTATCCCCTTAACCCAGAAAACCCAAAACAAAATACCCAAAATCCCCCATTCCCTACCAAACGAAAACCCTAAACCCTTCTCTCTTTCAACCAAACCCGCACGCCACCCACACCCCCCTCTCCGGTCACCTCCCCACCAAACCCTGACACCACCACACCCCTCCCATCACTTCACCATATCCATACCCATAAAATCCGCGACCCATGCCCCTCAAATCCGCGATTTTCTTTGCCTTTAATTCGAATTTCAAACTCAACTTCGACGAGTTGAACGTTGGGGTTGATATCTATAAATACCCCCTTTTGTTCTACGTTGGAGGGGGGATTTTGGAAGGATTTTTGGAGGATTTTTTGGAGTTCTTTTCGGGTCCAAAGAAAAACACAAAAAGGGGTCAATTTGTTCTTAATTTTCTTGTTATAAAATACTCCTTTTGGTTCTTAATTTCAATCCGAAAATCCCTTTGTTCTTCACATTTTGGTTCAATTCGGGTCGGGTCGTCAGTCCGGGTCGGGTCAACTGCTTGAGGGCCGGGTCGGTTCCGGTCGGGTCGAAATTTTCGAAAACGAATTCTTTTCGAATTCGGTGATCAAAAATCCAAAAAAAAAAAATCTGAATTCCAAACTTCTCCGAGCGGGTCGACGATTTGAAACACGCCTCGGTTATTTGCCGGAGAAGGTCGGTAAAACAAATTTCTCTCGGTGAATTTTCTCGTATTGTTGTGTGTTTTTGTTGTTGATTATGTGATAAGATAGTCATTTTTTTCATTAATGCGTTAATTGGCTTATTAATGTTCAAAAATGCTTTGCTTGTATTATTAGATTTATATTTAATATGATAATAGGCTTTGTGTGTGTGTTGATTTATGGACATTGTGTGATCATAATGGATTCGAATGTTGAATCACACTTATCTTGCTTGAGTCTATTTGAACCGATTACACACTTGCCTTACCTGTGTTAAGTGTTAAAAAGGCCTCCATATTAGTATATCACACCTCCTAAATTATCTTGTATCATGCCCTACCTTTTGAGTTTGTTTGAATGACATTTGCATTAGTGCTTTGCGCTATTTGAATCAGTTTATAACCTTTTGAGTTTGTTTGAATGACATTTGCATTAGTGCTTTGCACTATTTGAATCAGTTTATACCCTGTTAAGCCATAGTCTCTAATGCATTTCATACCGGCTTGTGATTATGTTTCATGTAGTAAGTATGTATAGGGTATAGTCTAATGATAAAACTCGCTTAGGTGAATAAAAAGGTCTAATAAATGATTTGAACATGTCTCACTTAAGAATAAGTAGTATCTTTAATTCTTGTCAAAGTCGTGCCTATGTCTAAACTATCTACTTGGGAGTATGTGTTTGTTTATCTTAGTTTGTGAATCTGTTCATACGAGCATGCCTATTTTCGCTTTATAAATATGTGGTGTGTTAGAAATGGCCTAGATATGTGTTGCTACTTGTCCGAGTTCTTCCTTCTATGTCTTTTAAATATCTGAAAAATAAAACTTTCTCTCGTTGGTTTGAGTGTAAATTTAGGAGACCATGAAGCATGCTAGTTAGTCTAGTGTATGTGTCTTAGTCCTTTACATGTTAGTGTACCCTGTTTTTGGTTATTTCTTGTTTAAATTTAAGTCTGAACATGCTAATGGAGTCTGTTTGGTTTAATATTGTTTGCTTTAAATCATGCGGGATATCACTATATTTTCCTTTCTCTTATCGATGCATGAGCTTGCTCACGTTGGTCTCTTTTTTTTTCATTTTGTCTTTGAACCCATGATGATATACTTCAAAGTATACAGGGTATAAAAATTTCAGTATACACAAGGTGTATGTTGAAGTGGTATATCTTTGTATACCTTCAAGCATATCCTATTACTCCAAATATTATATGTATATCAGCTCTTATGTATGTCTGTTGGTTTATGAATAAAACTGGAGATAAATTAAGTAGTATTGAAACATGGCATGTTCTGACAAGGTCTTGTGCCTAGTTTAACATATTCTCGGATATGTTTCTATTTGAAATATGATGGCGTGTGATATATCGTAAGCCATTAAGCATGCTAGTTAGTTATGATATATGTCTTGTCTCTTTCCCATGTTGGTATTCTCCAGTTCCCCTAAATGGTTATTTGGTTCATCCTTTTATCCTATTAATGCCTACTTTGAATTGGTCATGCATTTCCCCTATATGATTAGGTGTTGAGTGCCTCCATAACATCATGTAAAGTCTTTTAAGTTATCTTATATCATGCTATGTTTACTAAGTTGCTTTGAATGATATTTGTATTAACATATTGTGCGTATTTGAACTAGTTTGTGGTGTGTTATATTACTTGTCCATGTCTGCATTTTATGTTTATTGCCGAATGTTTTCTTTCATAGTTGCCTTGTCGAACTTGTCCTATTATCTTATTATGCTTGGTTGAAAACGGAGACAAGCTTCGGGTTGGGTTTAGCCTTCTTCGATAGCTCGCCATGCCTAAGGTTCTAGAAACCTTTTGAATCTTGTTGCGGCATCGGAAATGAATGGTGGTAGCCCCCTTGATCTTCTTATCTTTCAAATTTGAAGTTTAGAGTGATTGGTCTTTAAGTTGACCTTCCCTTTGTCTTTATTTGTGCTACCAATAGTTGTGGTATCCAGTGCACCTTGAGATTCGGATATATGTCATCTTTAAATAGTTCTGGTTATGGGTTTTGTTGCATTTTGGTCGATTCGAGACGCCGATTCTTTCGCAATACTTAAGTGACATCGCACTTTTTGAGCCATTATTCGATCTTTGCGTTTGCTCGCGCATAATCTTTGCAATCTTGACCATCTACACTTCTTTTCGAAATATTTCACTGCTACATTTTGAGCATATTTGATGTCTTATCACTGCTGTATTTTTAGCACAATTGCTGCTGTTTTCTTGGCTAAAAGCTCGCTACTTTAGGTCGTTTCGGACAGCCCACTCGCTTCTCGTTTCCGGCCCACTCTGCGTTATTTTAAAACCCATTTGCATTGTTTCTTGGCTGAAAAAAATCGCTTTAACACTTTGTTTTTCTGTTTCGGTTCATCGCTCGATTTCAGATTACTTTATATTATTTTTTGTTTTGAACAAATACCGCGTCTGTTCGGGCACTTTGTTTTTGTTTCGCTTTCTTTGCCGGTTTCGATTCATTTTCTTGTCTTTTACCGTTTTTTTATGTTTTAAACTAAACACCGCACCTTTCGAGACATTGCTTTCCTGTTTCGGTCCAACTGTTTCAAAGATTCAAATATTCGTTTTACTTTTTTACTATTTTAAACTAAAACACCGCGTCATTTCGGAAACTATTTTCTACTTACTTTGCTTTCGTCTGCTTTCTATCACTCTTGCTACCGCTACCGCTACTGCTATTATCTACTGCTGCTTTATTCTTGTTTCATTTTAATTTTTACTGATTTGAACACGATACTACACTCGGCCGATGAAAAATATCCGTCGATTTTGAGGCCTCCACAGTTGAAAAGACGGAAATATAACTTCACAGGCAATGATGAAGACTTAAACCTTTTATTTCATCCGAGATCAACATGTTTAGTAGGCGAGGTGAATTATATATTCGCAGCCACGATGTGATTATAGTGATCTTTTCTATTTCACCCGAGAGACCAACACGTTTAGTAGGCGAGGCAATCAAAATAAACCACATTAGTCATATGTTTGCAAATACCACGACGTGATTGGAATGTTCTTTTCAAAATTTAAGTTCGAGCCTTCTCCGTGATCAAAACATTCACTGTTTTGAATACGGATATGAAGTTATTTGTATTTAACTGTTTCTAACCGTTTGTTCTTGAAAGCTTGCAGGGATTAAAGTAAATAAAGGCAGATTATTCCTCGGTGTTTATTTATTTTATTTCTTTCTTTAATTCAGCTTTTATCCCGCTTTGTATTGTAATATTATTTATTGCACTTATGTGATTGTTAAGATGCTTAGAATAGGTAGAGTTAGAATTAATTCATAGGATAGTCTAAACTTAGAAATCCTTCGCTAGTTTATTTATTTTAGGCTCGTCACGCATATTCAAGATTTTCAAAACAACTTTTGTCATCTTTTATTTGCTTTATTAAATCATACCGAATAAGTTTATCTTTTGTCAATTTACAATTCATTGATTCCCCAAATTTTACTTCTTTGGCATCATAAATAATTTGTTTTACTATCAATTGTCAAAAACATATTTTTTCAACTCTACATGTATTTCTCTTTAAATACCATACAAATGCATATTTAAAAAATCTCTACATGTATCTTTCTTTTTAAAATGCATCATTTACTAATTATTTGCAAAACATCTTTAAATCTGTTATACTTGTAAAAACATATATTTTTCTAGTAATAATTAACCCGAGTTTGACCTGGATAACCGCAAGTTAGCGGATCTTAAAGGATGCCTAACCCTTCCCTTTAGGATAATAAAGAACCCTTACCTAGAATCTCAAATAGTTTCGCAGACCTTAAAATTGGAGTTTACATTGCAGCATTTAATTTAATATCTAGGTGTCCTAATTCACCGTAAAAATAATTAGGTGGCGACTCCTCAATTCTTTACCCAGGAATCACCCGAATAAGTCTGTGCTCCGCTCCGACCACTCGCGGGGGGTCGGGTCAAAATCGGGCGCGACAGTGTGGACATCGATGAAGGATATAAATGCAAGCCATAGTCAAGTGTACCCTGAATATACCGAATGATGCGTTTGAACGCATTCATGTGCTCAACCCTGGGATCATGCATAAACAAAAACACCTGCTGTACGGCATACATAATATCTAGTCTCGTGAATGTGAGATACTGAAGGGCCCTGCAAGACTACGATAGCGGGTCAGATCCTCGTATGGAGCGCCGACCGTAGCACCTAATTTGGGTTTAGTATCAACTGGAGTGGAAGTGGACTTACAGGATGACATCCCATCCCTCTCAATGATCTCGGCTGCATACTTCCTCTGTGACAAGAACAATCCACCTGCATGACGAGTGACAGCAATCCCCCAAAAATAACTCAAAGGCCCTAAGTCTTTCATAGCAAACTCAAAGCTGAGCATTGTCATGATAGACTGGCGTAAGACATCGGAAGAGGCAATCAAAATAATATCATCCACATATAATTGTATATAAGCCAAGGACGAACCACGATGATATATGAACAAGGAATTATCCGACCTACTATGAGTGAGCCCAATAGTCGAAACATAGTCGGCAAACCTCTTATACCAGGCCCGTGGAGACTGCTTAACCCCATATAAGGACTTCTTCAACAAACAGACATGATAAGGATATTTGGGATCCCTAAACCCAAAAGGCTGATGCATATAGACTGTTTCCTTGAGATCATAATGTAGTAAAGTATTCTTCACATCTAACTGATGAATGGGCCATGCTTTCGGAAGAGCCAAGCTGAGCACACTGCGAATGGTAGCCGACTTGACCACCGGACTAAATGTCTCACCTTAATCCACACCAACATGGTGATTCTTACCATCACCCACAAGTCGCGCCTTATGCCGTGCAAATGAACCATCTGAATTTTCCTTATGAGCAAAAATCCACATAGACCTAATAATATTAATACCAGATGGACGGGGCGCCAACTCCCACCTCTTATTATCAATGAGAGCATTATATTCATCAGTCATAACAATTTTCCAATTCGGGTCATTTAGCGCAGACACATGATTACGGGGTAAGGGTAATTTAAGCACATTAGAATGTAAATTAAAATGTCTTTTTGGTTTAAAAATACCTCATTGACTACGAGTGACTGGTCTATGACTCGAGGAAGAATTGGACGGATTTTGGGAATTTTTTGGACTCGGGAAGGACCGGCCAGCAGGCAGTGGGCCTGCTGGCCCCGATTTGGACTCGGAAATAGAACCTGACGCCAAGACTTGCCCAGTTTCTGGATTGGGCTCGGCAACTGGTCCAGTTACGGAAATTGGGGCAGAACCTGGCCCAAGTCCAGAACTAGAAAATGAGGGTGGAATCGAGACTGTAGAACCAACATGCAGTGGGCCCGCTGGCGAATTTGGGGTGCGGGACATGTCCGAAAAATGGTGAGTAATATACGGGGATATATCATAATCCAAAAAATTATACGAACTAGGCACGGGATTACTAACCTTAGCAAATGGAAATTGAGATTTATCAAAAATTACATGGCGACTAATGATGATTTTATTAGATGACAAATCAAAATATTTGTAGCCACGATGAGTAGATGGATAGCCCAAAAACACACACGGGGTAGACCGAGCCTGAAGTTTGTTAATTGTGGTTGATGGAAATAACGGATAACATATGCACCCAAAGACCCGAAGATGTGAATACGAAGGAGTCTTATTATATAAATTTTGAAGAGGGGAAGAATATGTCAAATCTTTGGAAGAAAGAATGTTAAGGAGATATGTGGTCATTTGTAGAGCATGATGCCAAAACAATGGGGGTACGGAAGTATGAATCAATAATGTTCGGACAATGTTATTAATGGTACGAATTTTGCGTTCGGCTTTCCCATTTTGTAAAGACGTATGAGGGCAAGAAAAATGAAAATTATCCCATTAGTTGCACAAAATTCCCGAAATACCCCATTGTCATATTCTCTGCCATTATCACGTTGAATATTTTTTATTTCTCGTTCGAATTGGGTTCTAATGAAAGCTCTAAATTTTAAGATGGAAAAAACTTGAGATTTTTTCGCTATCGGAAAGGTCCATAAAAATTTAGAATAATCATCCAAAATGAGAACATAATACCGATGACCCAAAGAACTAAGAACAGGAGATGTCTATAAGTTGCTATGAATAATATCAAATGACATTAAAGTATGAGAATTAGAGTCTACAAACGGCAACCTAACAATTTTTCCTAAGGAACAAGAATGACAATTCAGAGTACTACTCGTACCCTTACATTAAATAGAATTATTTTTATCTAAGGAAGACAAAATAGACAACCCCGGATGACCAAGACGAGCATGCCACAAGGAAGGAGCAAGGGCTGCAAACGCTGATGGCAAGACTTAACTCGATAGACCGGAACTTGGCGTGATAGGATAAAGATCTCCCTACTATCACACCTCATGAGAGGACTCCCCATGTTGAAATCCTTCACAGAGAAACCAAATGGATCAAATTCAATAGAAACGGATTTGTCAATGGTGAATTTACGGACAAACACTAAGTTTTTAATCAATTTTGGGGCATGTAGTGTATTTTTCAAGATAACGGTGGATTGGGGGGAGACAAAGTTTTATGACCATAACCACGAATTGGAATAGAATTACCATTACCAACAATTATGCCACGAGGGTTGCTCAAATTGGAATAAGACGAGAGCGTACCTTAATCGGATTTCATATGGATAGTGTCACCAATGTGCATATACCAATTTGGGTCCGGAGGATTTAAACCAAGCGTGTGCATTGCGGCTTCAATGTCCGTAGAAGTGGGGCCCATTGCGTGATGGGCCTGCGGGGGCCGAGGCCCAAGTACCCCTACTTGCTGCCTCGGCCAAGAGGAATTAATGAAAGTGGGCCAGGTCGTATTGGGCCTCAACTGCTGCTGGGCAGCTTACTGCCAGTGAGGTTGAAAACTGTTTGGCCCAAACTGTGACTGTGGGGCCCACTGCGGGCCCCAAAACTGCTGCTACTGTTGACCGCTGCGAGGGACACCACCGCCACCACCATTGTTCCGGCTGCCGCCATTGTTGCCGTCGCGATTCTTGCCATTATTTTTTTATTTCCTCCATTTTTGCCTCCACCGTTGTTGCAGTTTTAGCCCGAGTTGTTGGAACTGGTAGGATAAAAAGTTGACTCGGTCATCATGACCACGGGACTAGCACTGGTAGCCGCCTTTTTAGCCATGCCTGCTTCTTCGAGTGTAAGCATAGAACGAGCCTGATAAAATTGCGGAATAGGATTACTTTGACGACGAAGCGTGTCAACACCACTATAGGCCTCGGAGAGGCTTGAAACCATTTGGAGTACCAAACGATCATTCGAAACTGGCGCGCCAATGTTGCGGATTGGTCGCCACTTCCTTCAATCTTTTGCAATAAGCCGAAACGTTAGGAAAATCTTCCATATTGATGTGGGAGAAATCCTGCTCAAGAGTAACAGCTCTAGAATTTTGATTATTGGAATATATCACGTAGTCTATCCCAAGTCACCTGCGCCGTAGCGTCGGGTTCAATAATCGTTTGCAAACGGTCGGTAGAAATTGTGGAATATATCCACTGAAGGACTGTGGCATCAAGAGTCGTTCACAACTTAGGATCATCCTCGCGTCGTGGCACCTCCGTATTCTCAGGAGCCGCGGGGATTATGTGATGGATGACTTGATGCGAGCGTGCGTGAATTTTGAACAGTCAGTCCCACGTCGCATATTGGACGTTTTCTGTTTCAAGAACAAGAGGGATGTTATTCTTGATGTTAGAAACTGTAAGGGCATGATGAAATGTATTTCGTGATTTAGACATATTGATAGAACAATACGTGATTGAAGGATTTGGAAGAAAATTTTGGGAAGAGATGAAGGACCGTTTGCACGAATTCCGAGGAGAAGGGGCTCGGAAAACGAGACGGTTGGACGGAAATTATAAGGGATTTTGAGAGAGGATTTTAAGACTTAGACTTCTGATACCATGAAAAAAATAATTCCTTGATTATTTTCATTAATTGAAAGACTATATATACAATTTACATATTTCCATAATAGGAGAATCCTATTCCTATTCAATTCCTAAAATCTTATTCTACTTGAACACTAACTACACAATTATGGTAATATAAATATTACGATAAGTATACAATATTAATTACACCACAACATTACCTTAAACTAGGACACTCAACATTAACTAAATTATATAGAAAAATCGAGGCCAATATACATAGGATATACACGTGTATATCCTATGGATATTTAACATAAACATGGCGATCGCAAAGGGTTACTTGGAGGGTTAACCGGTCAAGAGTATTTTGTGCTTCGCGACTGTGACCTACTGACCGCAATCGTGAAGAAGGGGGCATGAAGTTGACCAACATGTCAATTGTTCTCCACGAACGCGAGATCCTAACCACGATCGCGAAGAGGCTTGCAAAGTGCACTCTTCTTCCGGGGAATTCAACTCTTCTTACGTATATTAGGAACATAATAAGCACCAATAGCCTGTTTAGTTAAATGAACTAGATGGATTTTATTCGCGATCATGATCATGAACTATATATTCCACGATCTGGAAAAAGGGATGAATCAGATATATAATGAATAGTGATGAAATTCAAATGAGGATTTTTGCCATTTTTGAAAAGTGGGAGCTCGTGGGGCTGATCTAAGGTGCAAATTTTAACCTATCAAGGTATTATATCTCTAACCCCTTATAACGATTATACTTGATTTTAGTGTCATTTCATCCATGAAATCACTAGATTAAAGAGTACGAATTTTAATTTTGTTTTACCGAATTTTCTATAATGGGAATTTAGGGATCTAACCATGAAATTGGATGAGAAACTAATCATAAAATTAGGTTCACAAGCTTCTGGGTAACTCACCCATGTAATTTATTTTGAAATTTGACCCGATTGACCTAGTGTCGACTTTAGAAGGTTGGCTTCGACTTTGACTTTCCTATAGAAATAGATGTTTAGCCTAATTAATTTGACGTGTATTGATATCGTTGAAGGCCGTTGGATTGGAGATTCAAACTGTGCCATGTTGAAAAAATTTCACTGTATTTAAGGCAAGTGAGACTTTACGAATACTTGCTTTCCGACATCATGAACATGCATTATCAGCTTTCAAATATCTAGTACGTTGTGGGGCGATCACTTACTAGGTTTTTTGTTTTAGCAAAAGTCTACCATGGTGGATTGTGGGAGTTTAAGCATTGACCCCAACCTGTGTATTAAATAAGAAGATGAGTACATGGAGGAGGACATAGACCATAGCCTCCAGAACTAGATGAAAGATGAGATATACCATGTCTTTGATCATTTTTGACAAAAGAAACAGTTTAAAGAGCATGACAATCTTTCTAGGACAATTACCACATATACATGACATAGACAACCACTATACAACTATCTAAGGTTAACATCATTAATCACAAAATGGTTATTCTTTGGTTTGAACCTAAAGTTTGGAATTCCTCATTGATCCAAGCTCAATAGAGTTCTGAGAGAGGCAGGTAGCAAATTGGGATTCTCTATTATGAGATTCTCATTTCTAGATTCCCCCAAATTTGCTAGAAGATCAGCTACCATATTGCCCTCTCTGTAAATATGCACAAAAAGGAAAAATTCCCACTAGAGAGATGAATGATTTGATCAATAACATGGTGAATCTGCCAAGGAGTCTTCATTTTGTGATTAATCATATTGATAATCAGTTGGGAATCAACTTCTATAATCACATTGGTGAGGCCCTTTATAATGCATATCTTCAAACCTTGAAGAATAGCATTAGCTTCAGCTATGTTATTGCTACACACTCCATAAGTTTCAGCATAGGCAAGCATGAAACTTCCATCACTGCTTCTGATGATTCCACCTCCTTTTGCACTGCCTGGATTGCCCTTACTACAACCATCTGTATTGAGTTTGTGTCAGCCACTATCTGGTTTCTGTCATATAACCATCTTGCTGTTGATAGCTCTTTCAACAATGCTACAGAGTTCATGCCATCCAAGAGGAGTGGTAATGACAGGGAATAGACAATTGATGAGCATATTCATTGTCGTCACCTGTTTAATAATAAAGTTAGAAGATATTTTAATATTATCAAATATAGCACTACATCTGTTCTTCCAGATTTGTCAGCTAATAATAATAGGCAGACATTGTATGAAAGCTTTATGAATCTTATTCTTGGTTTTGGCAAGCCACCAAGACATAACAATTTGTCTAATATAGCCAAATCTCATAGGGATGACACAACTCAAACAGAACTAAGACCAAACTTGATTAGGAATAGGGAGTTTTAGTTTTTTTAAAAGCAGCATCAGTGGGGATTTTATTTTCCAGCATCCTAAGCATAAAAAAGGATATCTTGAAGGGATTTTTTATGCCAAATGATAGAAGAAGTGAAAGACTGAGGCTTGTGATCTCTCATAATGTGTCATGCACTTTTACAAGAAAAAACACTTGTACAATCAACAATCCATATAGGTTAATCATCCTTATTAGGATAAATTTGTATATCTTTAATATCATTAGTGATGTTGCTAGGGAGCTCTTCATTGATGCTAGGGATATCCCATCCTGTATCAGTAAAGAAATCATGCACTTTGATGTTTCTAGGAGCATTATCAAAATTAATAAGGTTAGCCAAAGCTCCTTTACCTGTCCAGTTGTCCCACCAAAATGAAATATTACCTTTGCCAATCTTCCACAAGATGGAGTGTTCAACCTGTATTTTGACATCCATAAGTCTTTTCCAGTTTTGAGACTGGCCATAAGATGATTTCCTCATTACTGGATGTTTTCTCTTTGCAGTATTTAACTTGAAGGAACTCTTTTAGCAAACTATGTTTAGTCCTGAAGCTCCACCAAATCTTAGCAGAGAAAATGTTACAAAAATCTTTTAAAGACCTGAAACTAAAATCTTCTAAAGTAGGGCAGCAAAGGTCCTGCCAGGCTTTCCAATGATTTTTGTTCTTATTTTGCTCAAAACTCCCAAAAGAATTGGCAATAATCTTCTCAATTTGACATAAAACTCCTTCAGGAGGATAAATAACAGAAAGTAGATGGAGGGGAAGGGAATATAAAACATACTTCATAAGAGTGGCTTTGCCTCCATAATAAAGAAATTTACCTTGCCATCCTTGAAGTTTGTTGGAGACTTTGGCAACCATGTTGTTGAAGTAAACTATTTTCTTTCTTTCCATATATATGGGGTTCCCCAGATATTGAAAAGGAAAATACTGTTGGAAGAAACCAGTTACATTCTCCAAATCAGGAATATAATCAAGAGGAAAATTAGCAGATAAAAGAAAACCAGACTTGCTTTTATTTACCAATTGACCAGAAACCTTTTCATATAAGTTAAGCATGTTCATCATCATATCAACAGAATGAAGATCTCCAGAAGAAAATAGAATAGTATATCAGCATAACAGAGATGGGTAATCAAATGATCCTTTTTATCAGCAGAGTAGGGAATAAAACCATCATTAGGGAGATTAGTCAATAATCTAGATAGAAGCTCAGCACATATAACAAAAAGGGAGGGAGATAAGGGATCACCTCCATTGAGATTAATTGAATACCGATTATTAGAAATCAGTCTTTAATTCTATTTATCCAAAGGTCAGAGAAACCTATTTTGTTTAGCATAAGACACAGAAAATCCCAATCCACTCTATCATAGGCCTTAGCCATATCAAATACTGCATTTTAGAAATGTTTCTTATATGAAATTGTATTAATTGCTTTTAAAGCTTTGATACTATAATTGATTTGTTAAATCGAGTACGACATGTTAGATGCATTGATTTAAGAATCATGTTATGATACATACTTTTCTATACGATTAAGATGCATAACTATTGAGCTTAGATATTTATCATTGTTGTACACCTTGTAATAGTTGTGGTACACCTTGTAATAGTTGTGGTACTTAGTTAGTTAGTTAAGAGTGTCCAGCCTGTCAAGTTAGTTACTGGACAACTGTAGCCAGCTGTGATTAGTTAGGCGGTTAGGATAGATTAGATATTCTTAGTTAGATGCATATGTTGTATATATACTGATTGATCTTCACGAAATGAATCTTGAGCATTCAGTTTATCATTTCCACAAATGCAGTTATCCCTTTCTTCTCTGTTGCTCCCTCTTCACACAAACTGTTGGTAAGCTTCCATTGAAGCTTAACTATTTTAGCTCCAATTTTGATATGGTATTAGAGCCCTGCTTGTTTACAAAGTTTCATGTTCTCGATTTGGGCGTTAATTCTCAGATCGACATTTTCGATCGGTATTTGCTGTAAATTTCCGCAATTAAAGTACGATTTCATTGTTCGACATTTTTGATCGATATTTGCTCTAAATTTCTGCAATTGAAGTACAATTTCATTGTTACTGTGGATTTCAATATTACTGTCTAGATCGATTTTCAATTAGTTCGTCGTTTGGATTGATTTTCAATTACATATTTGGTATTTGTATCAACTGTCAATTTTTGTCAAAAATGACTGGTGTTGAAGAACAATCCACCATTGATTCCTCTAGTCCCTTGTACATGCATACGTTGGATAATCCCGGTGCAATGCTTGTTCCAGTTCCATTCAATGGAATTGGATACAGATCTTGGAGAAGAGGTGTGTTGCGATCTCTGTCAGTGAAAAATAAACTTGGATTCATCAATGGTGAATGTCCGAAACCAGATCCCAAGGCCGCAAACTATAGGTTATGGGAAAGGTGCGATGATACGATCACATCATGAATTCTTAATTCTCTAGGTAAGGAAATTGCTGATAGTGTGGAGTATGTAAATGATGCAGTAGAGTTGTGGAATGAGTTGGAAGATCGTTATGATCAAACAAATGGTGCAAAGCTCTATCAAATCCAACAGGAAATTAATAATTTGTCACAAGGAACCATAGATATTACCAGTTACTATACTAGAATGAAGAAACTGTGGGAGGAACTAAACAATCTAAATGTTAAAGACTCAATGTAGCTGCAATTGTACTTGTGGTGCTAAGGAACATATGCAGAAGGCAGAGCAAGATAGGAGACTCATTCAGTTTTTAATGGGACTGAATGAAGTGTATACTGATGTGAGAGGAAGTATCCTAATGATGAACCCCTTACCCACCTTAGCACAAGCCTTCTTCCTGCTAATTCAGGATGAAAAGCAGAGAGAAATCATTCCTGGAAATCAATTGGGAAGCAGTTCAACATCTTTGAATGTTGGTGCATCTGCTCACTTGTCCTCATCCGGAGGCAATAACTATGCATCTTCATCTGGTGGAAATGGAAGTGGTAGATGTGGTTTTAGAACCAACTACTCTAAGCAAACCAATGGTTCTTACAACAATAAGTCTAGAGTTGTGTGTGAGTGGTGTAAGAAGCCAGGACACACCAAGGACAAATGATTCAAACTACATAAATATCCACAAAATTCTAGATTTTCTCACAATTCTAATTCTCAGAATCAGAATTATAGGTACAATAGAGGAGCACCTCCTCCTGATTGGAAAGGAAAGAAGATAGCAGCAAATGCACACGGGTCTTCTGCAGATATGGTGTCTATGAAAGGAGCTGGTAATCTGGAGCATACAGAATAAAGACAGAGTGCTAACTTGTCTAAGGAGCAATATGGACAATTGATGAGCCTATTACAACAGTTTCATGCTGAAAATTCATGAGAAACTTCAAACAACAATATCACCAGTGAAGTTGTAAACTTTGCAGGTATTACAGTCTGCTCTTGTAGAATTCTTTCAATAGATCTTGGCAAGTTTTCATGCAAATGTTCAAAAACAAGTATATAGACATATGAATCATAGACTCAGGTGCTTCTAACCATATGACCTTCAACAAAACTAGCCTATCAGATATAAAATATTTACCCTATCCTATACTAGTAAGCCTCCCTAATGGATACAAGATAAAGGTGACTGAGATTGATAATGTGACTTTGACACCTGAAATTGTTTTGCATAGAGTCCTGTTTGTCCCTACTTTCAAATACAATATGATTTCTGTACATTGTTTGACCTCAAATCTTAAAGGCATTACCTCCTTTACTGAGAATTCATATATTCTGCAGGGCCCTTCAATGAAGAGGCCTCTGGAGATTGGTAAAGTGGATGATGGCCTGTACCTTCTGTGCTCTCAGTATTTGAAACAATCATCTGCACATCCATGTGCTTCACTTCAGTGTCTAGTTCTAGTCTTGTTGCTCATGAGAACAATAATAAGGTTGCAAATTTCCCTTTCAATAAAGTGCACTATCACTCCTCTAATGTATCAGATTGTAATATAAATAAAGTGCACCTTTCTTCTAGTAATGATTCTTCTGTTTCTTCTTTATCTCATGGAAATAATGTGGAATTAATGTGGCATAACAAACTTGGACATCTCCTTTTGGTAAACTGAAGGGTATCTCTTCCATCTATGATGTTGTATCTTCCAAACAACCTTTATTTTCTCAATTTGTCCCATGGCAAGACAAAATAAATTGCCATTCCCAGAAAGAACAACCTTTAGTAAACACATTTTTGACTTAGTGCACATTGAACTATGGGGTCCATATCATGTTCCTACACATGATCATTACAAATACTTCCTCACCATGATTGATGATCACAGTAGAAGCACTTGGACTCATCTGTTATCCTGCAAAAGCAATGCTCTACAAGTGATCAAAGCCTTTACATCCTTAGTTGAGAATCGATTTCAAACAACCATTAAAACCATCAGATTAGATAATGGTCTTGAATTCACCAGTACAGAAGCCACTCAAATTTTCCAAAGTAAAGGCATCATTCATCAGAAAACATGTCCTTACACACCACAACAAAATGGTGTGGTAGAAAAGAAAATAAATATCTCTTAGAAACAGCCAGGGCACTCTTGTTTCAATCCAAGCTCCCAATCAAATACTGGGGTGAGTGCTTGTTAACCGCTACATACATTATCAATAGATTGCCTTCCAACCCTCTTAAAACAAGTGTCCTTTTGAGATTTTGTACAACCAAAAACCAAACTATTCCCACTTGAAAGTATTTGGATGCCTGTCCTATCCTACCATACCCAAACATCTTAGACACAAATTTGAACCCAAAACAACACCTCATGTGTTTGTTGGATATCCCTTTGATACTAAAGGTTACAAAGTTCTGAGTCTGGCTACTAAAAAAATACATGTTTTTAGAGATGTTATTTTTCATGAAAATGTTTTCCCTTTCACATTTCCAACTTTACTGAGTTTTCTACTTTTGTTCCTGCTTTTTTATTTCCTTCTGATCCTTCTGGTTGTAATGGGAGGGGGGACATTTAGACTATGTGTCAAACAATACAGATGTTCAGACTCAAAGTGATATTACCACTAATAATTAGATGTCACCTATTTCTAGTCCACGAGACATTTAGACTGTCAAACAATACAGGTGCTTAGACTCAAAGTGATATTACCACTAATAATCAGATGTCACCTATTTCTAGTCCACCATCACAACCAGCTCCTAGTGCTGACACACCTAGTACTGATGATACACCTATTGAACATACACTTACTGATAATGCACCCAATGATACACCAAATCATGATACTAGCTTCTTACCTAGGGATCCAACCATATTTAGTCCTTCCAATTCATCAAGTCATCTAGATATCCCAACCAGTAGTATTGCCCCACCAGATGTGAGAAGATCACTGAGGGAACTAAAATTGCCTACGTACCTTCATGATTATATCCACTCCTTACCAACCCTTAAGCACCATAGTAATTCCACTCCACATTCCAATTTCTCCCTCAGTGCCCTATTCTCTCTAAATCAGCACATCACACCTGACTTGTTAGTTCATGATAGTCAAAAACTTGTTGAGAATGTATGTCATGATAATGAGTCATCTTCTTATGAAGAGGCAGCACTCAATCCTTCTTGGCAAGCAGCTATGACACAGGAGTTTGAAGCTCTTTATGCCAATAACACTTGGGATTTAGTACCATTACCAACTAATAAGCAAGACATTGGCTGTAACTGGATATATAAGGTGAAACATAAGGCAGATGGGAGTATTGAGAGATTTAAAGCAAGGTTGGTTGTGAAAGGTTACACTCAATAATTTGGGATTGATTACACAGAAACTTTTTCACCTGTAATTAAGATGACCACTGTAAGATCATTAGTAGCTACTGCTGTGAAGAAAGGCTGGGACATCTACTAGTTAGATGTCAACAATGCCTTCCTACATGAATATTTGCATGAAGAAGTATATATGCACACTCCACAAGGGCTTGTTGTTGACAATCCAAGTCTTGTGTACAAATTGAATAAATATTGTATGGACTGAAGTAGGCAAGTAGACAGTGGTATGCTAAGCTCACACAAGCACTATGTTCAGGAGGGTATAGTCATTCCCTCCATGATTATTCCTTGTTCCATAGGAAGACAGATTCATCAGTGATTTTCATAGCAGTGTATGTGGATGATGTCCTTATAACTGGTACTGATTTGAATGAGATTCAACATCTCAAAGACTTTGTACATGAGCAGTTTAAAATCAAGGATCTAGGAAAGTTACATTATTTTCTAGGATTGGAGATTTTGTATAAGACTAATGGTGTGATCATATCTCAAAGGAAGTTTGTGCTGGATCTCCTTAAAGAATACAACTGCTTGAACTATAACAGTTTCTCTTCTCCTTTGGATCCTAATGTGAAACTCAAAGCTAAGGAAGGAGCCTTGTTAACAGATCCAACCTATTACAGAAAACTAATTGGGAAGTTGAATTTTCTTACAAACATCAGGCTTGATATAGCCTATGGAGTGCAACACCTTAGCCAGTTCATGCAGGAACCTAGAGAGCCAAATTTGAAGGCTGATTTTCCTCTCTTAAGGTACTTAAAGGGTGATTGTACATTAGGAATATTCATGTCCAGAGATTCCAGTTGTAAAATCAGAGCCTTTTGTGACTCTGATTGGGCCTCTTGTCCAGATTCAAGGAAGTCACTGGATATTTGGTACTTTTGGGTGACAGTTCTATCAGCTGGAAATCAAAGAAGCAAGAGACCGTGTCTTTGTCCTCAGCAGAAGCTGAATACAGGTCTTTGAGGAAAGTGGTTGGTGAACTGGTGTGAATTGATAGACTACTCAAAGAATTGACGATCCCATTCTCAACTCCTGTATCAATATATTGTGATAGTCAGTCAGCTTTACATATTGGAATCCAGTATTCCATGAAAGGACCAAGCAAATTGAGCTTGATTGTCACTTCGTGGGAGGCAAGCTACAAGATGGTTTAATTTCATTGCATCATGTTCCCACAGGTGATCAACTAGCAGACATTTTGACCAAGGCCCTCACTGGTGTAAAACATGCTGCTGTACTTAGCAAGTTGGCTGTTCTCTCCTCACTTCCAACTTGAGGGGGTATTGAGCTTGATATTTATCATTGTTGTACACCTTGTAATGGTTGTGGTACTTAGTTAGTTAAGACTGTCCAGCCTGTCAAGTTAGTTACTGGAAAACTGTAGCCAGTTGTGACTAGTTAGGCGGTTAGGATAGATTAGATATTTTTTGTTAGCTTCATATGTTGTATATATACTCATTGACCTTCACGAAATGAAGCTTGAGCATTCAGTTTATCATTTCCACAAATGCAGTTATCCCTTTCTTCTCTGTTGCTCCCTCTTCACACAAACTGTTGGTAGGCTTCCATTGAAGCTCAACTGTTTTAGCTCCAATTTTGATAATAACATGATTTTGTGTTTATCAATTGATATTATTTTAATTGCACTACTTCACCTTATGTGCATATGAGTTGAGATGGTGCTGGCATCATACTGGCTGCGGGCGATACTCAATTCACGCAGGGATTTGCCATCACTGTCGGACAATCCGTTTGAAATGCCTAGTTCTACCCAGATAAGAGTCCGAGGTAGTTTGAGATCCAATTCATGTGAGCCAACCACATTCAAACTGTAGTATCTCTAATTTATCTTACAGTTCTCTAATCAGGTCATGCCCTAAATTGTAGTAGCCGATTCTAGTATAATGAATATTTTGGACACCATTTTACACTTGTACCATTAAATCTCAACTTCCGTTGTTTTATGTACTATAGATATTATTCGTTGCGTTATGATTCTTCTTGGTTTGAAAATGCTTGAGTTGTTTAACTGTTTGGTTCGCCTATTGGGTACACTTTCTAGGTGCCTGCACGGCCTTTGGTTTTGGGTAGTAACACAGATAGAATCATTCAGTTCTCTAACCAAATTAAGCTCAGAACAGTGAAATTGAAGAAGTCCTTAAAAACATCAAAAGCAAGAAAATTCTGGGTTAAACCATTTATTCTGTACACTGGAAAATTCTGTATTGGTTTCTTGTCTCAAGTGTAGAGACAGTAAACTTGTAACTGCAACTCCCCACTTCCAAAAGTACAGAGAAGGGGCACTACCAACTGTCATGTCGTCGAATTATGTTGACTATGTACATTGTGCTCGAGCAACAACAACAACCAGCAGAACTACGACAGAAAGGAAGAAAGAAGTTCTCAGCTTTTCATCAAATGGATCAGTATTCCCTTCTGATGTCTTCTCCTTCTCAGGGGGTTGAAACCATTCATTCACAACCTCTATGATCTTTTCAACTATTTCCATCACTTTTTCCTTGGTGTTCACAACAATCCAACTGATTATATCTATTGTCCCATCTGAATCAGACTTATCAAAACCCTCATCAGAACTTCCAGCTGGTAAGCCATTATCAGCTGCATCAACTAAATGTAGAGTAGTCAAATATATTAACGGTACTATTGACAATTCTGAATTATGCTTTGCTATAAACAGGAATAAGGGCTTTCTATTTGCTGGTGTTATTAGATAATCATACAATCAGTACACGTTCGAGAACATAAAAGCCACCAAGACTGCCATATTTACTGCAAATAAGAACACAAGTACTTGCAGTGATTTCGTTACATTTACCTAGGCTTTTTGAACCATGAATACTGATACAGATTTCATGATTCTACATTACCTTTTCTCAACCAAGAATAAAAGGCAAAATATGGTGATTTTATGATTGTGTTTCTCATTCAAATTTTGAAAGTAGAAGCTCATAGCCAGCATCATTGAACATTGTGTTAATAGATTCACATGCTTTTACTCCTTATAGAGAAACGCTATGTTGCTCAGACTCTCCTAAAATGTCGCCGGTTGCGTGTCGGATCCTTCAAATGCAAAGTATTATTTGGAGGATCCGACATGGGTGCGAAAACACTTTTGTAGAGTCCGAGCAACATATATGCAAATCATAATGTGCTTAAACAGATGATGCAGTGTCGCTACAAGTGGAAAATCTTCTTGGACACCTCAACAGCTAGAAGTATAAACAGAGGAGACTGGTGTGCAGATGTCTATTGCACTCCCTAAGATGAATTACACTGCACAGTTCACATGAAATACAAACCTGGTTTCAGTGAATCTCTGATTTCCCGAACCGCCTCGTTGTTCAGAACAGCATCCCAAACAGCCTTGTCAGATGACAGTGAAATGACCATTTTCTACAAAGATCAAGAGAGAATCTTTGCATTATCAAGAGCTGATTATGAAATGAAATGATGGATGATGTCCAAAAATAAAATTAGTGCCATTCAAACAATATCTTAGTCTCTTCAATAAGTTACGAAACAACAATAGCTCCATGCAATCTGATACTAAGGTAACTGAGAATTTACTTCACTTACTTTTGTCCAAGAGTTTTGTCTGTTGAGCCAATGCTTCAATTATTGAAAAGAAATCAAATAGAGGACTGAAATTTTATTTTAAAAGGTCTAGACTACTTGTATTACACAACAAAGCAACTCTTTCTGATATCCATGTGCCTGCTAACAAATTTCAAAGATTAAAATCCTGAAGGTGCACTCTTAAGGTACCTGAATAGAAGGTTCAGTCTGCAGCAAGTGGAAAGCATCATATACTCGGTTAGATCCATATGACTGCAACAGTTTTGAATTACAGATATGCATAGACGGTTCAATCCAGTCAGACACAGATCCTCTGGAAGAGTGTACTTCACGTGTCAGGTTAATTGAACTAGTAAGTTCATCTGTTGTATCCTCATTTGACTTGTAACCAAGACTGTTGTTGGAGGAACACGAAAAATAGGATGGCTCAAGGACCCTAGGAAATCCAACAACATAAATCAGAAGCAAGTGAATATTTACAATAAAGACAACAAAGATGGAGATTACTACTATCTGCAGCCATATATGAGTATTACAAATTAGTGGAATATATCTAAAAGAAAGATACACTCATAACACATTTGCAGACTGTCAATGAGTCATTCAGCTAATTAAAGATATTACTCGAACTTGGCTGTGAGAGTGACTTGTGATGCTCATCAGTTATCGATAGATATCAGGAAGTAAGAAACTCCGTGACTTTCCAATTGCAAGCTGCGAGTCATTGGTTGTAATCCTCCCAAATATATGCAAGTGCCATTATTTGTAATTTAGTTATTTAATATTGTTATTTTTTGGCACCTGAAAACTTACCTCATTGAGCTCCCAACTAGAATGGAGATCTTCACCAACTTCAGAATCATGTGGAAACTCTGTCTAATTACTGCATTATTATGATAAGCTAACCTTGTCTGGCCTTAGCTCTCCTCCTCCTTTTTCTTTGTCTAAATTACAACAACAACAAACCCAGTGTAATCCCATAAGTGGGTGTACTGTGAGAAGGTAGAGATGTTTCTGATAGACCCTCGGCTCAAAGAACGGTGAATTTATTTATCTAAATTACAGCCTGAGTTATTCAATGATGTAGTATGTATTCCTGAGAATGAGTAAGTGGGACATTCTGTCCACATCAAGAGAGTACAATGACTTTCTGTTTTGGATTCTGCTAGTCAGCAGTCTGGCACAACTTTACTAACAAGCTGTGTTCATCTAGACACCATCGGAATCATCTACTTAGAGAAATCCAAACAACTGTTTCATTGAGCCCTTCTTCTCTACCGTATCCACGAGGTGTAATAGAGGGCTCAAGCATTCAAAATTGGTCTACTTGGAGAAAATTTGAGGACAAAGAGATCAGAATAAGTAAAAGGTGTGCTAAGATTTGAATTTAAATTCCTCCTTGATAAGGAAAAGGGATATCAGTCCCCGAAGAAAAACTAATTAAATCAGAGAGTGCTTCGATATTAAGTAGTAATTGATGTATTTAATTAGGTTGGATCTAATATACCAAAGTCTGAAAGTACAGAGAATTGAAGTTTCATCTATTTTCTCCAAACTTGATCAATAGGTGTTTTGATCTAGCTCACACCATGTTCTTTGTAATTTGCTTGTTTTGTTTAATATAATCGGCCACCAGTGGGGATGTTTAGGGGGGGGGGGGGAACCAACTTTGAAAGAGTTGTACAAGGTTAGTCAGATTATCATTACTACCACTAACCTTGTCCTTAAAATCCGGCATTTGGTCATAGAGGTTTAACAAATATTGTTTCTTTAATTTCTGAAGCATGCAGCACAAGCGGGAAGGTTTGTCAGTCCTACATCCTACTACCTTCGTTCAGATTTATGTGTCTGGAATTTCGAAAGTCAAACAAATTTTTGTTTGACCGTGAGTTTTTCATATACCTTATAGACATTTTGAATGGTCAGTGACTAGTGCTTTTTAAAAGTAAAAGATTTCATGTCTAAATTCAAGGTTAAAATTAAAACATTTAACTCTAGAGTTCAAAATATGAATTGTGCCACGTATATTGGGATAGAGAATATCATTTACTACTAGAGCACCCATGTCACACTCAAATAACATTGATTCCAATTGACCTGGAAAACGGGTTACTTATTCAGCTAATTAAATACTCCAGGGCGCACGAAATATGAATACGTACATAACTGCCCATTATCCCATAAAATAGACTTGTAATGGCATAATTTTTGTAATTGTAAACAAATCAACTGTTTCTAATGGTGTCATTTTACTAGAAATGAAGTAGATTTAATTAGAAGAAATATCAATTAACTTGTTCAATTCAAATTCACAAACTTTAAATAAAAAAAGCGTAAGATGGAAGAAAAATGTGAATACAAAAACTCACTGCTGAAGAGCAGATACTGCATGTCGAACCTCATCAGTTGATGGAACAGGACCCAGTATATAATCATCAAATACAATATTATTCACCCTTTCATCCTCACGTCCATCTAAACACCCCCAGTATTCAGACTCATCCCACGTGGCTGCCGGTGCAAGCGCCGCAGCAGATAACGGATGAGTTGAAAAAGGCGATGAAGAAGACAGAGAAAGGGCGGTAGAAGCGTTACTCCCTTTGTTGTTATTTAACGTGTGGCTACTACTTGTCGATGTTTTAGCGGTGGTGGACGTTGTTGAGTGAGAGAAGGACTCTTGTGCGGCACCGTTAAAAGTGCCACCTGTCCTTACAGCTCTTTGAACGGCTCCTCCTCCACCCATGCCGCCGAATGACCGCCTCATCATCTTCTTATCCACACACCACACTTTTTTCTCACACTATTCAGTACGTGTGTGTGTATGTATGAGGGCTCATATTTTTACTATACAAAAAATCTTCCTGATGACGGAACGTAACCGGCTCTTGGAAATTGGAACGTAGTGCGCCTTTACCCTTTTTCGAATTTATTCCTTGGTTATTCTTTTTTCGGATATCCCTATCAAAAGTTTCAACTCGAATTTCTATTTGTATTTATCACATTATTTCAACTTTTAGTAAATGCATGAATAAGTTCCGTAAAAATTAATTAAACGAAAATTAATAATGTAAAACTTGTTATAAAATAATAGCAATAGCAATATAAGACAAGAGATGTAGACAAAGAAGTAGAGAGGAGGAGGAGAAAATTTTCTTCTTATTTCAAGTGTATGTTCGTCTCCCTTCAAAAGTGAATAACATACCAATTTATAGAATGAAACCACCCAATGGAGGTTACAAATATTAAGTGCCCAAATTAATAGGTACATGTAACATATAAAAAGTTAGTGAATGTGTATGGACATCCATACAAATGATATGTATTTCATAACACTCCCATTGGATGTCCATAGATAATGTGCCTCGTTAAAACCTTACTAGAAAAAAATTCAGTGGGAAAAAATTCTAGTGAAGGAAAAAGAGTATACATTTATAATAATACATATTTTGGTTGACTCATTAAAAACCTTATAAGAAAAACTCAGTGGGACAAAACCTTATACGGAAAAAAGAGTACAACATGACCCCCTGATGAGAACTTCATGCCAAGTGCTTGAGTCTTCGCATTCCAATATTGTGTACCATCTTCTTGAAAGTTGCAGTTGACAGAGACTTAGTGAACAAATCCGCCATATTATCACTTGAACGAATCTGTTGCACGTTGATATCACCATTTTCTTGGAGCTCGTGTGTGAAGAATAACTTTGGTGAAATGTGCTTTGTCCTATCTCCTTTTATGAATCATCCCTTCAATTGAGCAATGCATGCTGCATTATATTCGTATAAGATTGTGGGTATTTTGTCACATTTCAAAGCACATTTTTCCCGAATGAGATGTATCATTGACCTCAACCACACAACTTCTTGGCTTGCTTCATAAATTGCTATTATCTAGGCATGATTTGAAGAGATCGCCACGATAGACTGCTTTGTAGATCACCAAGATATGGCAACACCCCCACATATAAATACATAGCCTGTTTGAGATCTAGATTTGTGTGGTTCAGATAAATACCCTGCATCATCATAACCAACAAGATCGGGACGACTATTGTTAGAGTAAAATAAGCCCAAATCGACAGTCCCTTTTAGATACTGCAATATGTGTTTAATTTCGTTCAAGTGTCTCATTGTAGGAGCACAACTATATCTTGCTAATACATTAACTGAAAATGATATGTCAGGCCTTGTGGTATTGGCAAGATACAGTAGTGAACCGATTGCACTAAGATATGGTACTTCTGGACCAAGAATTTCCTCATTCTTTTCTTGTGGTCGGAACAGATCTTTATTCATATCAAGTGATCTAACAACCATCGGAGTACTTAATAGATATGCTTCATCTATATAAAATCGTTTCAACACTTTTTCTATATATGCAGATTGATGGACAAAGATACCATTTGTCATATGTTCAATTTGTAAACCAAGACATAATTTTATCTTTCCAAGATCTTTCATCTCAAATTCCTTCTTTAAATAATCAATCGCCCTTTTGAGCTTTGTAGGAGTTCCAATGAGGTTTATGTCGTCAACATATACATCAAGTACTACAAACTCCAATATTGTTTTCTTTATAAAAATACATGGACAAATGACATCATTTGTATATCCTTCCTTTAACAAATGCTCACTAAGGCGGTTATACCACATGTGGCCGGATTGCTTTAAACCATACAATGATCTTTGCAATACGATTGAGTGCATTTCTTGAGACTTTGAACTACATGCTTCAGGCATCTTAAATCCTTTAGGAATTTTCATGTATATTTCATTTTCAAGTGTTCCATAGAGATAGGTTGTAACCACATTCATTAAGTGCACCCAATGAAAGTTACAAATATTAAGTGCCTAAATTAATAGGTACATGTAACATACAAAAGGTTAGTGAATGTGTATGAACATTCATACAAAGAATATGTATTTCATAAAAAAACTTATATAATGCTGAGATTATTTCTCCATGATGTTTAATTTAATGTGTTATATATTAATATGCAATATATTGTTTAAACTATTTATTTATTAAATAAGCTAAAACGTTTATTACTATTATGAGTTTTAGTTTGGTTAGTTTAGCATTTTAATCAACATATTATTTAATTCTACATTCTTATTTATATTCTATGTACATAATGTTGTACGTATTAGTTAATGTTGAGTTTTATGCCGAGACTAAATTTAACCAAACATGATAGTATAAATTTATAAGACCTGAATGATAGGTGCATAGTTGGACCAGCTCGCGACAAGCAAGGATATATTATCCTATTTTTAATTATTTAGGGAAAACTGTAAATCAATAATCAAACAAAAGATATTTTTGTTCTATTTTCAATAGGCGAAGGACATTCCTTTTAAGTTATTTATGAGGTAGGATTATCTTTATATTCTACTAAAGTAGTAGTAACCAGTATTTTAAGAGGCGGGGCGTGAGGCGATGCGTTTTACGCAGTACGAGGTGAGGCGTAAGCCCCGAGACACGGGGCGTAAGTCCCATGGATCTATAGGCGTATGTCTCATTTATCTTCAATTTTATAATTTTAATTCTAAAAAAATTAGCAAAAGTAAAATTTTTATTAAAATTTTATCAATAAATTCAAATAAATCATCAATAATATAAAGAAATTATTATAGTAATTATATATGAGAAAGGTAACAACACAAAAAATGATACTCCGTAATAGTCTAGATAATTTTCAAAATAAAATCTTGATTCGCTTTGTCATTAATGTCCACATCTATTAGTTATTTTCACCCTCAACTAATATTTGCACTGATTTTTATTTATATATTTCAAAGAAGGAAACCGATGAAAAGTGTAATAATAACGACAAAAATGAAAAAGTTGCTTCAACATCATAGTGCTATGAAATCTCTATCCTATCAATTTCAGATATAATAACATTTAAAAAAAATTATTTATGACAGTGTTATTTATATATTTTAGGAAAAATCACTACAACATGAAAACACGATAACATGAAGTATAAATATCATTACACCAATAATAAAAATTATAATCTGCCTACCCAGAAAAAATACAATTAAATTTGTAAGTGATTTTAAAGATATGTGGATCGATTCGTAAGTAAATATAGTAGGCAATTAATGTTAATTAAGCGAATGAGAATAAGTAAAAGAAGTAGCCTGAGTTGGTCTTATCTTGATTAGAACTTGGTTCGGTTGTTAGCAGAATTGCTTCGAGCCCAAGCCAATGTAGAGATCTTGTACAACTTAAGATTACAGAGAAATCTTGCAAGTAAGTGATATGAGAATGTGATGTCCTTTCAACATGAAGGTTGTGCTCCTTTTATAGTTGACGATACAAGGCATTCATGCTCGGGAATCTCTCCTTAATTAAATGTAATTTAATGTCAATAATGACCACTTTATGAGTAAGAGTAACGGCTGGCACCATATCCACAATGGATACGTGCCATACCTCTTTGGTCTCTTATCCTTCGGTCTTCTGGTTCTGCCGCTACTCTGTCTTGCTCTAACACTCGAACTCACTCTGATGCCTAGTCTCACTCCGAGGTAACTCACAGTGGGTGTGCCACATTATCACTCCCATCAATCTCACACTTAAACCATGCCACATGTCGTGTTGGTTTTTCTACCATATACAGTCATACAGATAGTCCTCACACTTTTCGGATCAAAGTTTATCATAGTGATAGAAAGTGGAAATGATCCCTCCGGTGTCTTCTCTTGTAAGTTTTCTTTCAAACTACTTCGAAATAGGCGGGAAAATAAAATGTTTACAATTCTCAAAATCTAACTCATGTCTTATCACTCTGCGACTCTGGACACGTGTCAACCTCTGATTGAACCGTCACTTCGATTCACGAACCAAAGCATTTTGTAATGATGACTTCAGTCCTATAAAATCCCCTTCTTGTTCTCTTTTTACATTTTACCTTTTAGTAAATTTCATTTCATCCTTCAAGTGAACAACCTTCAAATCTCCAGATTTTCTTCAAATCTTCATACCCTCAAATCTCCAAACCTTAAAACCTTCAAACTTTCAAACCTTCATCACAATGGCCAATAATGCTCGATCTTTGTCTAGGCAATCTTCTCCAGCGACCTCACCACCACCGGCCACTGAAAAGGTCACCAGCACTGGTGAAACTTCTAAAACTCAGGCTGCTGCTGAACCTAGAACCTACAACATGCTACCTTCAACCTTCCACTTTGACACAGAGTTCGTCGTTCAAACGGACTCCAAGAAATCTAACCTGGGGGAAGAGGCTAGAAACTGGTTGTCCTCTATCAAGGCCTTCGACCTCAAAAGAGTCAGATATAAGTATGGTTGGAAAAACCTCTCTGGGGTCATCATCCCCGCCCCCAATGATGACATCACCACCTTGAGGCCCGGATACTCCAACATATACACTTACCTCTTCACTTTTAAACGCGACCCACCGATCAACCGTGTGATCCTCAAGATGTGCAGGACCTACAACTTGTGTCTTGCATAAATCGATCCGGCCATTTGGAGGATCGTAACCTGCCTCCATTTTTGCCAACTTGGTCAAAGAGGACTTACTTTGGATCATTTGATTCATTTATATGTTCCACAATTATTTCATGGTGGAATAGTCCAGTTTTCTAACCTGCAGTAGATTGACGATTTGCCCACTGTCCGTGCTGAATTAGACCAAGTCTGGGAAAATTCCTCCAAGCGATGAATGACCTTGAGCTTGTCACTTAGGAAAATAGGATATTCGAGAAAGAGAATGAAAAACACTTCTAAGATGTCAAAGTCCTTACGCAACAACTCGGGAAACAAGAAGAGAATCAGCACCACCAGGCTCAGCAATTAGAATTTCTAAGTGTTGACCTCGACCGTCTTGCTGCCGAGCTTACTGTAGTAGAAGCTGGTAATGTCACCGATGAAGTTGCACTGAAGATGGCTCAAGATGATGCCGACCAACAAGCCCAAACCAACAGGCCCGAGGAATGAACTTGAAGCTTCGAATTAGAGGTATGCTGAGATTGCAACCCAATTTGCTTAAGTCTTGGCTGAATGAGACCAGGCTCTGGCTGACGTGGCTCAGACAGTGCTAAAAATTGAGCATATAAAATAAAATGTCCGAAGGTACACTTTGGAACAGGCACGAGATGGGATCTCCGATATTTATACCAAAATTGCTAAAGCTAAAGAAGTTGAGCTCAGGGGCTACCGTCAACTGGTTGGAGATAGCTCCAAAGATTACCCAGAGGACTCCGAATCCGAGTAGGAGCTAGGCTTAGATGCCTTTGTACTTATATTTTAATTATTTTGTTCTAGCCATCTATCAGCCTTATATATGAAATGAATATTTCTTTTTGTTATGACTTATCCATTATTCGGCCTCATTATTTTGCTCACGAGACACACGCTCCATGGTCGATTCTTTGAACTGATGCAATATCACTTGAATTTGCTCTAGGTATTTTTGCATCCTTTCTTCATTCACTTCGAACACGTTGTTGACTTGATTGACGACCAGAACGAGTTATATTTTGCTTTGATGACCTCGGTTCCCAAGCTCCTTGACAATTCTAAACTTGCAATCATAACTTCATACTCGGCTTCATTGTTAGCTAATCTCACAATTTTTATTGACTGCCTAATAATATCGCCTGGAGGTGCCTTAAGCACTACCCCGAGTCCGAACCCTTTTACGTTCGAAGCTCCGTCCTTGTACAAGGTTCAGGCCCTCGAAGTTTTTTCCGAGGTTAACAAATGTTTTTTTTCTACTTCGGGAATCATTCCGGATGTAAAGTCTACTATGAAGTCTGCCAAAACCTGAGACTTTATAGTTGTTCTCGGTTTATACTCTATGTCATACCCACTAATTTCCACTGCCCATTTGGCTAATCTACCAGACAGTTCCGGTGTATGCATCACATTTGTTAGTGGATAAGTTGTTACTACACATATGAGATGACATTAAAAATATGGTCTCAACTTTCTAGAAGCCGTTATTAATGCTAAAGCTAATTTTTCTCAGTGAGGGTACCTAGGCTCTGCACTAGCCAATGCCCTACTCACATAATAAATCGGAAATTGCCTATATTTTTCTTGTTGAACCAACATTGCGCTTACCGCTACTTCGGACATTGCTAGGTACATGAACAATTGCTCGTCTGCCTTCGATTTATGCAGTAATGACGAACTGGACAAGTACTTCTTTAAATCTCTGAAATCCTACTGACACTCCGCTGTCCACTCGAAGTCATTCTTCTTTTTCAACAATGAGAAGAACCGATGACTTTTCTCCGACGATCGAGAGATAAACATGCTTAAAGCGGCTATCCTCCCAGTGAGTCTTTGCACTGCTTTCACATTATCAAGCACCTCTAGTATCTCTTCGATGACTTTGATCTTATCCGGATTAATCTCTATTCTTTGGTTCAAAACAAAGAAACCTAAGAACTTGTACGAGCCAACTCTAAAAGCACACTTTTCAGGATTTAACTTCATGTTGTACTTTCTGAGCACGCTAAATGTTTTCTGCAAATTCTTTAAATGATCCTCTATTTTCAGGGATTTTACTAACATATCATTAATATAAACTTCCATTGTATTTCCTATTTGATCCTCGAATATGCGATTAACTAGGCGTTGATATGTTGCGTTGACATTTTTTAAACCAAACGACATTACATTAGAAATAGGTCCCGTACCTAGTTATAAAATAAGTTTTCTCTTGATCCTCTAGATTCATCCAAATCTAGTTGTACCCGAAATAAGCATCAAGAAAATTTAACATCTCATGCCTTGCCGTGGCATCAATCATTTGATCGATATGCGGCAAAGGAAAAGAGTCATTTGGGCATGCCTTGTTCAAATCTTTAAAATGTATGTAAATCCTCAGCTTATTGCCTTTTTCAGGTATGACCACTACGTTAGCTAGCCAATCCGGGTAAGCTACTTTCTGGATGGAACCTTTATTCAAAAGCTTTGTTACCTCCTCCTTGACGAATTTATGCTTGAACTCGACCATTAGCCTTCTCTTTTTCTTTACCGAGGGAAAGCTTGAGTCCAAACTCAATTTGTGAGTTGTGTTCTCCGGTGGATTACTTGTCATGTCTAAATGGGACAAGGAAAAACAATTGTAGTTAGCTTTAAGAAATTCAATTAATTTAAGCCTGAGCTCCGGGGATAACTCGGTGTCCATATATACATTTCTATCCGGTAAATGCACGAACAAGATGATTTTCTCTAGTTCCTCTATGATTGACGTTGTGGCATCCAAATCATCTAGTAGCACGAATGACCTCGGGACACGGAAGTAATCCTCTTCATCTTCGAAGTTTATCTTGTCCTCATCTTCTTTCTTCGGACTCGAAAAGTCCGAGTCTTGTGATTGTTATTTAACTTCTTTGCCTTTACTTAAATCTTTCTCTTCTTTCGGCGCTTACACCGGTTCCTCTACCACGAACATTTCCCTTGTTGCCGGCTGTTCTCTATAAATGGTCTTTATTCCCTCCAGAGTCGGGAACTTTAACATCATGTGCAACATCAAAGGAACGACCCTCATGTCATGTATCCAAGGCCTGCCGAATAGTGCGTTGTACCTCATCTCGCCGTCAATAATATAAAACTTCATTTGTTGAATTGTTCCGATTGCGACGACTGGAAGAATGATTTACCCCCTCATAGTCTTGCTTGCCAACAGCCCTAACTGCTCCACCATCTACCTGGATCAATAAAAATACACTTAATCTAAAATTTATTAATTAAGATAGAAATTACCAACACATCATTGTGAGGCTGAATGATGCCCTCTGTGTTTTTAATATTGAAAGAAATTGTTCCCTCTGACACGAAGTCTCTAGATCTTTCCTCCGAGTGATTGAGACTTTGGTCCTTTTTACAGTCATGATAGCTCTCTTCGGAACGTCCATTCCTCCGATAATCATATTTATGATATGTTGGGGCTTAACCGGTTTTGTTTTCTTGTTCGCTTCCATATTTCTGTAGTTCCCCTTTGCAGGATCACTTAAGAACTCACGTAGGTTGGCATTTTTCAACACCAGGTCACTTCATCCCTTAACTAGCGACAATCCTATGTTCGATGACCATGAGTTCCATGGTAATCACAAATCAAGTTTGGATCTTTTTGAGTCGTTTCTGTCTGAAGCGGTCTTGGCCTCCTTGTTTCCTTTATATGACCAATGGCCAAAACTAGCCCAGCTGCATCAACTTTGAAAATGTATTCAGATAACCTCGGGTTCTTGACAACGTTAGAAGAAGATCCACTGGTATCATTTTTAATTGAAACCCCCTACTGGTAGACCCTCGACCATTACGCATATCTCCTCTATATGATGGGAAATTATGATTGTTGCAATCCCGATCTGATATGAAATTGGACCTCTCCAGTTGACCGTACGATTGATACTTATTCTTTGAAGATTTTAGCTCCAACTTGACTACCATCTTTGACTTGTCAAAGTTTTGTTCTGTCCTTCTGACCCCGGTGGAAGTTCAAGCTAATCATCCTCTACCCTGATCTTGGACTCATACTTGTTATGCACATCTGCCCACGTTACAATTGGGAATTCGAACAGTTTCTCCTTTAATTTGAACGAAGCATTGGAGCTCCTAGGATTTAGCCCCTTGGTGAAATCTTCAGCTGCGCACTCATCCAGTACTCAGGGAAGTAGCATTCTCTCCTTTTGAAATCTGGTCACGAACTCCCGCAGCAACTCCGTATTTTTCTGAGCAATTTTGAAAATATCCATTTCCTTGCTTGAACCTTCCGAGCTCCGGCATGAGCCTTTATAAAAGTATCTGCAAGCATTTCAAATAAATTAAGAGAATGCTCAGGCAACATAAAATACCAAGTCATTGCTCCCTTGGAAAGCGTTTTGCCAAATTTCTTTAACAACACTGATTCAATCTCATCCGGATGTATGTCATTGCCATTTATTGCATAAGTATATAACGTCACATGCTCCTATGGATCCGTTGTCCCATCATACTTCGGGAGGTCAAGCATGCTAAACCTATTCGATATCAACTTTGGTGTTGCACTAGGTGAAAACGGCAGCTGAATGTATCTCTTCGTGTCCGACCCTTTTATGATCGAAGGTGCCCCAGGAATCTGGTCTACCCGTGAATGGTAGGTTTCAACCTTCTTTTCATTGGTGTCAATTCATTTAGTTAGAGCTTAAAGCATTTTCAAGTCCCCGAGTTGTTAGCATTCTTGTCGACTTGGTCCTCTTCCCAACCTGGTTTATCATTACGGATAAGGCGAGCTTCATCCAATGCGCTTGCTCTGCTACTTTTCTTTTGCAACTGAGTTATAGCCTCATGTTGCTCCTTTAGGATATGAAAGATTCGAGCCTAATTTATTTCACCATCCTCATCATCATCCGGAGTCTTCTAACATGATCTTCTGGATGAAATCACAGGATTATTGTTATTCATTGGATCAACATTCGGCGGAACGCCGTTGGGCAGGATGTCGTTTGGTGGAACAACGGGCGGAACACCATTTTGTGGGTCAACGGGTGGTGCGTCAGGCGGAGCGCTGTTGTTATTGTTGACGTTGTGAGCACCATTGTCACCGTTGTTGTACTCGTGGTTGCTAATCTCAGTATTGAGTTCACTAGCCAGAATGTTGGTGTTTAGTTTGACTTTTAACCACAAAAATCTCGTAAGAAATAAGTGAAATTTAAGCTTGAAATAAATCACCACTATTATCCGTAGCCCCACAGTGGACGCCAAACTGTTTACCCCAAATAAGATACAGTTAAATTTGTAAGTGGTTTTAAGGATATGTGGATCGATTCGTAAGTAAATGTAGTAGGCAAATTAAGCGAATGAGAACAAGTAAAAGAAGCAGCCTGAGTTGGTGTTATCTTGATTAGAACTTGGTTTGGTCCTTTGCAGAATTGCTTCGATCCCGAGCCAATGTAGAGATCTTGTACAACTTAAGATTACAGAGAAATCTTGCAAGTAAGTGAAATGAGAATGTGATGCCCTTCCAACATGAAGGTTGGGCTCCTTTTGTAGTTGACGATACAAAGAATTCATGCCCGGGAATCTCTCCCTAATTAAATATAATTTAATGTCAATAATGACCACTTAATGAGTAAGAGTAACGGCTGGCACCATATCCGCAACAGATACACACCGAACCTCTTTGATCTCTTATCCTTCTGTCTTCTGGTTCGGCCGCTACTTTGTCTTGCTCTAACACCCGAACTCACTCTAACGCCTAGTCTCACTCCGAGGTAACTCACAGCGGGTGGGCCACATTATCATTCCTTTCAATCTCACACTTAAATCATGCCACGTGTCGTGCTGGTTTTTCTACGGTATACATAATCTATAGCAAAAATATTTTTAATTTAAAAAATAAATCAAATTTAACGTTCGGGGCATACGCTTTTACGCACGGGATTTACGCTTTCGTGCCCGGGACCTACGCTCCAAATTTTAAGGCGTATACCCTATGGATCTACGCCTTTCATTTGCGTCCCGAAACGTTTTTGATATACCCCGCTTCGAGACTTGCCCCGAAAATGCCTCTAAAAATACTGATAGTAACTTTACGGTATGTTTTTTTAACTGATAGCTAAGATATCAACGAATTTTTTTTGTCAGATAACTCCAAATGGACGATACTGATAATCAATGGACACATATTGAATACCTATGAATCATTAAACATTGGAGGTGCTGATATCTTAGCGCACCACCCCTATATAGATCCAGATTCTGCCAAGTATTTCATCTTATGTCTGATATTGGTGTTGGATTTCGGGTAGCAAAAGAAAAACAAGCAGCAGGTTATTGGTTTGTTTGTTCAGAACCACCTCTATTTGTGGGTTGTCGACATACGTGTGCCAACTCAAATTTTTTAAACTTTAATAAGTTTGCCTTTCAAGATTTTAATATTATTTTTATAGTACATTTAAAATTATAAATCAGGTACAATATTTACTAATATATTTCAATTTTATTTATTTATTTACGTATAACAAAAATTGAATTTCAATTTTATGCTGAGCATTTTCTCAGTTAACGCTGGTTGGCTGTTGCAGGCGGTTGTTTTTAACACACTCGGTGCAAGCCGAATTTATAATGATTTTACATCAATAGAAAGTTAAGGGCGTGAAGAAAATAAATTAAATTCAAAAGGTTGCACTCCCTCGTAATAAAAAAGATTGTACATTTAACATTTGTAACCCCCTAAAATATAAATTTTTAGATAAAAAGAAGTAATTTGATTAGACTGTCTCTAATTAAATATGTATTGAGATTTGATCACATAGTACTCAATAAGGGTAAATTTGAAAAAATAAGGTTAATTCTTTTCTTGATTTGATAAGTAGACATTCTTATTTACTCAAGAAAAAAGGCTAAATGAATACTTTTTTTTTAATCTGGAGGAAGTAAAACACAAAATTGAAGTCAAATATCAACATTTTAAGATAAATATGTTTAAAAAATTAAAATTTGCAACTGGCGAAGTAATGGTGTCTCAAGTTCAATTTTCACCTAAAAATGTTGATTTACGTCCCAACTTTTGTGGGTGTGTGTTTGATAATATATAGGGGCGGCAAAATTATCTCAAATCCATTTGACCCACCCAACTCATTCAAGTCTTAATGGATTTGAGCTAGAGTAATTTTAAAGATGATTGATTTGAGCTAGCTCAAGTTGACTCATCACAAATTATTAGCCCAAACTGACTCATCAACTGTCATCTCTTGAAGCGTAAAAGCTACAAAATATGATTAACTCCTTTTTAATTATTTTTTAGTTTTTTGTATTTTAATTTTCTAAATAAATTTTTATTAATTTTATTCATTTAATTTTTTATAATAATTTTTATTCTTTTATTAAAAAAATCCATTTTTAAATTTTAATAATTTTTTATTTTTAAATTTGTTTTTCATTTTTTTATTTTAAACTGTTATAAAATAATTTATTGAATTTTAATTTTTTTTAATAATTTGTTATTTTTATTTTCTCAAAATGTTTGAAATATGGGTTGAGCTGGTTGGATTATGGCCCATCATTTAGTCCATCTTGACCCAACCCATTTAACCCAAACAACCTTTGGGCAGGGTTGGACATTGGCCCATCTATTGGTTCAACTCATCTTGATCCGCCCAACTTAAGATCAAACGACTTATTTGCCACCCCAATATCAATTGCTTTTAAAAATAAAAATAGAAGAGATAGAAGAAAGATCACTGATATTATCAAGTTGTCGAAGTTTGAATTTATTAGTATTATTATTATTAGTAAGTTGACCGTGAAGGTGATAATTGTTAGGAAAAATACCAAAATATTGTTATTGAACTTGGAATTAAAAATTGTAACTAAATTATCACAAACACTGTGTCGTGGTAAGTCACTGCCTGAAAGTTTGGAGGTTGCTCAAAATAATTGTCCAGAAACTAACTTATGAAGAAGAGAGGAAGAGTATGTCACATCCCAATTCGGGGAACGCGTGGGTACCTACCCTTTCCCCACCTGGTAGGTGAACCCGTCCCGTACAGATTCATCCAACAACATAAATAAATAATAAGAGCAAGAGAAGTATAAAAACATAGGTATATGATAATGCGGAATACAACACTACCCAAGAAATAGAGAAGTCTAGATGAATTCCACAAGATTCTTGAAGGCTAATCAAACCTCGCTCATGTATATGCAACAACTCTCACCCCGAAAAGGGTGTAACAAGAATAGTATCAGTACAAACACTATGTATTGGTAGGTATCATAGGCCGACAACAATTAGCTAACATATAAAAAGTAAGAGACTGAAGAATAGACATGCTCGCAATTGAGTACAACACAACACAATACAATAATAACCACTCAAGTACAAAAAGATCAATATGGTGAAACACTTAAACCTAAGTCTGCCAAGTTTCCACGATTCCTCATAATGATCACAAACACAAGTACAATCAACAAATCCGATCCATATATATAAAATGAGATGATGAGGATGAATGCATATGCAATGAAACACACTAGCCAAAAGTAATCTCAATACACATGCTCCGAGCGGAATATCTCTACGCCTCGGTAGTCATGACTCATAGGGGACCCTTCTTGGGTGCGTGCTAACTCGTTCACATTCCCCCCCTCTTTGCATGGTCATGGGTTCACGGGGTCCGCATTTCCTCTGAAATCACCTATATTTTAAGCCGTTGGGCCCACGAGCCCAACATGTCATTTTTCATTAAGTCCAGTAGTATGAAGGCCCAACCATGGGTGAAAATGGTAGAAGGCTCAGTCATGGATAAAAATAGCTTAGAAAAATAAGATTTTAATTTTTGTACGCGGTAACTAGTGGGCCAGTATACCCACTAGCCCGTTTTCATTTTTCTACTTGATGAATTTTTTGGATTATGTGTAAAAATCCTTAATTATTATTGAACCTTAAAAGTAGAACCTAATTACATAAGAGTTGCCTTTATGCTTTTAAATAAATTTTCCATTTTATGATTAATCAAATCTCGATTTTTTTTATAAGGTTCATACTTTGCTAATAAAAAGGGGAAACTAACTTAGTTTGAAATTGCCAAAAAAAAATGATCTTTCTTTCTACAATTTGATAAGTTTAAAAACCAAGTTCAAGAAATGCTTTGAAAAAAATATGAAATTGATTTAAATAAATCAAGTCTTGAATAAATGCATTTTGAATAGTTTGTAGTTATCTTTCAGTATAAAAAATGGAAAAATACCTTTATTAAACTAGAGTTTGGGTAAGGAAATAAACCCCTGAGATTGACCCCTTTAAAAATCATTTTATTAAAGTTATATTTTTAATTCCCTATTTTTAAGAAATAATAAGTAGTTTTTGCTATCTCTTTGATAAAAGGAAAAAACAAAAGAAGTATTTTTAACAAAAGAGTTGGAATTTTACAAAGAGTATTTGTGCTAAACTTTCAAAATGTGTGTAAAAGCTTTGGTGAAAAATGATTGAAATGACTATTATTTTGCGATGTTTTAACACAAACATTTTTAGTAAATTTATATCATATAAGACTCGAGGTCAACCATAGTTTATGGATCCTTAATACTGGGGTGCCTAATACCTTCCTCAGGAGATCATTTGAACCCTTACCAGATCTCTGGTTGATATTGGATTTTTTTTTATTTTGAAAACCCCCTTTAAATATGATATTTCTATTTTTCCTTATAAAATAGGTGACGACTCTAAAAAAAATAATCTCAAGAATCCATAAGTTATCCAGTATCTTTTATGCCATGCGCAAAAGTGAACCGTAACAACGGATGCCTTGAGCCGAAAGGCGGTTAGTATGGAGAGTTTTGCTTATCTGATTATTTGGGAGCTTCATCTGGCATTGGAGGTTCAACCTTTCGCCAACAGTTTTGTTAGACTTAACATCTCGAATCCTGGTAGGATTTTGACTTTTATTAAGTCGAGGTCATCTCTTTTGGAGCAGATCAAGGCCCAACAGTATAATGATGTAAAATTGTGCAAAATCAGGAACAAAGGGATGCGCGAGAAGCCAAAGAGGCTATGATTGATGGTGAGGGAGTTATGAGGATCAAAGTGAGATTTTGTGTGCCTTGTGTGGGAGGTCTGACGAGGTTGATTATGGATGATGCTCACAGTTCCAGGTATTTTATTCATCCGAGTGAGACCAAGATGTACCATGATTTAAAGAAGCACTACTAGTGGGATAGGATGGAGAGGGACATTGTTGAATTTGTGTCTCGGTGTCAGAGTTGTCAACATGTTAAGTATGAGCATCAACAACCAGGTGGTTTGATTTAGATGATGCCCATTCCCGAGTGGAAGTGAGAGCGGATTGCTATGGATTTCATGGTTATGTTGCCGAAGACTGTGGGTAAGTCTGATGCTATTTGGGTCATTGTGGATATATTGACTAAGTCTGCTCACTTCATTATAGTCCAAACTACTTACAATTCTGAGAAGTTGACCAAGATTTATATTCGTGAGATTATTCGGCTGCATGGGATGCCTATTTCCATTATTTCAAATCGGGGTACTCAGTTTACTTATCACTTTTAGCAAACACTGCAAATTGAGGTGGGTACTCATTTGGATCTTAGTACAATATTTCACTCTCGGATGGACGGTCAGTCCGAGCGGACCATCCAGGTTTTGGAGGATATGTTATGAGCCCGCGTGATTGATTTTGTTGGTCATTGGGACCAATTCTTACCCTTGGTAGAATTCGCTTACAACAATAGTTATCACTCCAGCATTGATATGGCGCCATTCGAGGCTTAAAAGATGTCGATATCTGACTAGATGGTTTGATGCATTTAAGGTGAGACCTTGGGGCACTAATTTGTTAGGAGTCTCCTTAGAGAAGGTTAAGATGATCTAGGATAAGCTCCTAGCGCCTCAAAGTAGGCAGAAAGAGTATGCAGATCGGAAGGTCTGAGAATAGAGTTCATGATTAGTGATAGGGTTCTATTGAAGATCTCGCCTATGAAGGGCGTGATGAGATTTGGCAAGAGAAGTAGTTCAGTTTGAGGTACATCAGGAATTTTGAGATTCTTCAGAGGGTTGGAGAGGTGGCATATGAGCTGGCTCTGCCACCAGGTCTTTCAGGTGTCCATCCAATTTTCCATGTTTCTATGCTGAAGAACTGCCATATCGATGGGTCCTACATTATTCAATGGAACTCTGGATCGCTTGATTAGAACTTGGAGTTCAAACAAGAGTATGCAGTCGATCTGGACAAGCAAGTTAGAGAGTTGAGGTCGAAAGAGATTACTTCTGTGAAGGTGCAGTGGAAGCATCGTCCTGTTATGGAGGCTACTTGGGAGACTAAGGTTGATATGCAGAGCCGATACCCTCACTTGTTTACTGATTCACGTATATTTCCCCTTTGTTTCTATTTGTTCGAGGATGAACTTTTCTTTAATTAGTATCTGATGTAATGATCCGTCCAATCGTTTTTAGCCAAAGACCTTTATTTGAACAAATTACCCTCCTTGTATACTGCATGGAGTTATTGACTCGTGAGGATAGGTAGCATGGTTCCCGATGTGCCTTTATGTGAAATTCAGAAGAAAAAAAACCTAAGTTTGATAAGTTAGAATTGAACTAGTTGACTCAAAGTTGACTTTTGAGTATATGGGTTCGTTTCTAGTTTCGTCACTTCTGGCAGGTTCGGAGTTTCATTTATGACTTAGTTGAGGTCTTGTTTCGCTTCATGAGGCATTCAGATGTATTTTGTGCCATTATTTGTAAAATTGTAAAACTTGAGTATTTTGGGTGATTTCATAGAAAAGTTTTGGCTCGGTCGTATCGGAGTGCGGGAGTGAGTTTGTAGCATCATTTACCTTAGGGTATGATGTTTTGTTTGTATTCGAAGGGTCTCGGGAGCATTTCGGGGGGAGGGGTTGGTAGAGATTTGACTAGATTACTAAGTTGTTGGTTCTGGTGTGTTGCACCAGCGGGCCTTTAGCCACTTCTGCAAGGCCACCTCTCGGAGGTTGGCACGTAGAGGCGCGCCTTGATGAGTTTGATGTTTTCTCTTCTACGAACCTTGTTGCTCAGAGGCAATCCGCCTCTGCGGTGTATTTTCTGGTTTTGTGCCCCTGTGGTATATTAAGTTGGGCTGCTTCGGCAGTGAATTTTCCACCGAAGTGATCCGCCTAGGCGATGTTGATTTCATCGAAGCGAAATGCTTTTTCCAGACCTAATTTAATACCCTATTCAAATTCTTTTCCCCTAAATCATATCTTCGAAGTTGTGCCCGTAGAGAGAGGGTTTTTGGAGTTTTCTTCATCATTCATCTTGGGGGTAAGATCTTCCCTTCCATTCTTACTTATTAATCATTAATGTGTCTTCTAAATCTAAGTTAGGTTCTTAAAATGGGGGAAGAACTAACCTAGATTTTTATGTTAGAATAAGAGACTTGTGATTAATGAAATTGAGATTTAATATTGATCTTATTACTTTAATATTGTACCTAATGCTGGGTAATGATAGTAAAGAGTTTTGTAATGGTTAGTTTGATGTTTGGCATCCATTTTGAAATTAGGAAAAATCTAGGGTTTCAATTGGGGGTTTTGCTTAATTTATGAAATTGGAAGACCAAACGTGATTAGTTCTCAAAATAACTTAAGGTTGTGACTCTATAGAGTATTCTCTTAGCTATTGAATAATAAACTTCCAAATTTTACCATCGTGGGCCCGGGACCGATTTGAGGGTGGACTTTTTGGTTGTTTCTAAGGACTAAGTCCTTGTGCATGTATTAGATTATTTATTTAATGTGAAATCTATGTGTTAGACTATGAGTATTACGAGGCGCTTCGAGTTTATGGCACCTGATCGGCTTTGAGGTATGCTATGGTTTATTCTTTCTTGACTCCGATAAAAGTACGTAGTTGTTATAAATATTGAGGGTTATTGGCGTGTTTGGGAGTCCCACCTTAGCGACTGTGATGAGCTCTAGGGTGGGTACCGGTGTTGAACTAGGTTGATTCCGACTGCTGCTACTTGGGTTTGTCGCCATTTCTTGATAGATTGTTGTGCTTACTCATCATATTTGCTTTTGATATGAAAGACTGATTATGTGTTATTAAATTTTGAAGATATTTATCTTCTGTATTTGATTGCATCTCATACATTCTGATTACTTGCCTTATTATTCTTGCATTCATACACTCATGGTTATTGTGATATGGAAAGTGAAGTGGTATGGAAAGATCGGAAAGGTAATGATATTCGTATGACATGATTGAAAATATTGAGATGATGAAAATGATTGAAATGGCTCGATAAATGAGTCTTGAGCTCTAATCAGATTCGTGTGTTGAATTTCGACTAGCTATGAGTGGTATATAGATGACACATGTCTCCCATGTGTCATATCTATGTGGCAAAGCCCTTAGAGTGTGTATACCAGGTTGATGGAAAGGCACCTTGCATTTGCATTCATATCATACATTCATATTCATTCATTCTTGTGATGAGTTGTAACGTGATATTGATTGATTATCGTGATTAGTGGATCTTGTTGATTAAACTTCGATAATATCTGAGTTGTGAGTATTGAACTTTTATGTGAATAATGTGACTTAAGTGATTCATTTGGACTATTTATAATAGGACTTATATGAGAGTCAATTTGGTATTTATGTCAGTTACGTATCTTCCATCTTTGTCGGCCTATGATGCCTATGGGGGTACATTGTGTACTCATATTACACTTGCTGCATTCTTTTTGGATGTAGATACAGTGCCATCTTCTAGCTCCGGACCACGTGGCCGAGTCCAACTTGGAGAGATAGAGTGTTCGGGGTGAGCTTGCTTTTTCACGGCATACCCCGGACACCTTCCTTACTCATGTCTTTATTTGCATTTGAGAGACATTTTCAGACTTTCAGACTTGTTATTTCCTCTTTCTAGTGCTCTTGTATTATAGACCAGATCATATGGGGGATGTAATAATTAGATTATCAGACTTGTTTCTTTTATTTATGTTATGAGGAGTCAACTTATATAATTACTTCTCTTAATTTCGCTTATTCTTATATTGTATGTTATTGTTTGGAAAGTGGTTTGTCTACCGGTGGGAAAAGTGTAGGTGCCACCATGATGCCCGAAAGGGATTGTGACACTATGAAAGTGTGAGAGAGGGTGGTGGAGTTGCGGGTTAGAAATGACGTGTCTATTTTTGAGATATAGTTTGAATTCATGTCGGGATGCTTGACTACGGAAGCAATCCATCTTGCTCAGAGACTGGTGGAGCATTACAGGGAGAGGAAGAAAGACCTTCACATGGTGTTCATCGACCTGGAAAAGGCATATCACAAAGTCCCAATGGAGATTCTTTTGAGATGCTTGGAGGTTAAAGGTGTGCCGGTGGCATATATTAGGGCGATCAAGGACATATACAATGGAGCCAAGACCTGGGTAAGGACTGCAGGAGGAGACTCGAAGCATTTTCTGGTGGTGATGGGCTTGCATCAGGGATCAGCTCTTAGCTCATTTTTATTTGCCTTAGTGTTGGATGAACCGATGCAAAAAATTCAAGGGGAGCTGCCATGGTGTATGTTATTTGCGGATGACATAATTTTGATTGAAGAGACTATCGATGGAGTTAATGCTAAGTTAGAGGTTTGGAGACAGACCCTGGAGTCCAAAAAGTTCAAGTTGAACGAAATCAAGACGAAATATTTGGAGTGCAAGTGCAGCGACGTAGCGCATGAGGAGGGCATGAAAGTGAGATTTGAGGCATATGCCATCCAAAAACGAGGAAGTTTTAAGTATCTTGGGTTCATTATCTAAGAAAATTGAGAGATTGATGATGATGTCACACACCGTATTGGGGCATGGTGGATGAAATGGAGGCTCTCCTCTAGTGTTTTGTGTGATAAGAAGGTTCTATCAAAACTTAATGGTAAGTTCTATATAGTGGTAGTTAGACGTACTATGTTGTATGGGGATGAGTGTTGACCAGTCATAAAGTCCCACGTCCAGAATATGAAGGTGGCGGAGATGAGGATATTGTGATGGATGTGTGGGCATACTAGGCACGATATTATTAGAAATGAAATTATCCGGGATAAGGTGGGAGTGGTCTCAGTGGAGGACATGATGCGGGACGCAAGCTGAGATGATTCAGGCATGTTCAGAGGAGAGGCACAGATGCTCTGGTGCGAAGGTGTGAGAGGTTAGCCTTAGACGGGTTCAGAAGAGACCGAGGTAGGCCAAAAAAGTATTGGGGAAAAGTGATTAGGTAGGACTTGGCGCAGTTGCAACTTATCGAGGACATGACCTTATATAAGAGGTTGTGGAGGATGCGAATTAGGGTATAGGGTTAGGTAGTTGTACAGGTCTCGTGTATCCTTCCATACTAGCAGGCGTAGTGTTACCTTGTAGGTTCTTGTCTTTCAATTTTCTGTTACTATCTGTTATTTCTTGTATTTCGATTGTCGTACTAGTTGATGCATTTACTGTTAAAATTTCTCCATTAATGCTTATCTATAGTATTTTGTCGTAATCTATTTACTTTACTTACTTCAAACCTTATCGAACCTTTTTTGTCATGTTTTCTCTTGAGCCGATGGTCTTTCAAAAATAACCTCTCTACCTCATAAGGTAGAACTAAGGTCTGCGTACACTCTAACCTCCCCTGATTCTACCGTGTGGGATTACATTGGGTATGTTGTTTGTTATTGTATAATTCATGTGGTATTAAAGCCCGCATTTTTATTCTGCATTTTATACCGCGTTAAATATACATAGATTTTTATATACTCCCCCTGTCCCAATTTATATGACATACTTTCCTTTGTAGTCAGTCTAAAAAAGAATGACACATTTATTTATTTGGAAATAATTTAATTTTAAACTTTATCTTTTACGCTTAACGAGAAGATCTATAATCACACAAATATCTTTAGCTTATTTTAAACCACAAGATTCAAAAGTATTCCTTTATTTCTTAAACTCTGTGTTTTGTCAGAAACCTTCATATAAAATGGGACGAGAGAGAGTAGTTTATACATGTTTATTTATAAGGAAAACAAAAAGGAGCAACCAAACATTGGACAACTTACTACCGTTCATTTCAGAAATGCTTTACTTGTACTTGATTAATAAATTATGTTTGACTAATAATTTTTTTTTAAAATGATGTTATATACTCCCTTTGTCTCAATTTATGTGGTGCAATTTTCTTTTTAGTTTGTTTAAAAAAGATTGTCATCTTTCTAAAATTAAAAATAATTTAACTTTAAAATTCTCATCTTACTCTTAATGAAATAATTTATAGCCACACAATTGTCTAACATTTGTTTTAGACCACACATTTTAAAAGTCAATCTTTCTTTCTTAAACTTTGTGTCAAGTCAAATGGTGTCACATAAATTGGTTCAGAGAGAGTATCAAATTACGGGTAAAATGTGAATATTTTACTTTAAAATTTAAATAGATAAATAATACTGTGAAATTAGGCATTGAGCCTAACTCACACCCCAAAAGCTAGCTCAAAGGGAGGAGGTTTGCCCAAGCCTTATAAGGAGCCCAGAGATCTCATCCCACACCAATGTGGTACATTTCTCTTCACCCCCTCTCACGCCCAAATTCGAAGATTCATTTTATCCGTGGTCCACTGTCCGATCTGGAGCATGCACTTTCATGGACCGGGAGCATTTTCACTCCTATCGGTCCGGACCGGTCAATTAGTCATGAAAGAATTCTGTGCCCTTTTTTTCAGGAGCCCATATAGGATCGGGCATGGGTTTGGTATCAGAGCTTATCAATAAAACATTATCTATGCAGATGCAATGATCATAATATTTCAGAGAAACTCTTTAAATATTACAAAAATAATTAGATAGTTATGCCTAAATATTACGAAAATGATTGAAAACCCTAATGGTAAGGGGATGACCGAGGTTAATGGTGTTACCTGAAGGCATGGTAATCGAGGTTCTGTTGCGGCTTCCATTGAAGTATCTCTACAGATGCAAGTGTGTCTCAAAGACGTGGTGTTAAATCATCTCTAATATAAAACAACTGCATCATGCTCGCAACTTAGGCATCGCCATCTCCAATTTTGGCTCAGGGTTCTCATTCATCACCGATGTGGTATATTCTCTTCACCTCCTCTCACGCCCAAATCTGAACATTGTTTTTTTATCTGGGGTCCGCTGTCCGGTCTGGAGCGTGCACTTTCAAGGACCGAGGGCATTTTCACCCCGTCGGTCCGGGATCGATCAATTGGTCCGGGGAGCATTCTGCCCCCATTTTTTCCTGAGAGCCCACATCGGATCGGGCCTGGGCCTGGCTCTTATACCATATGAAATTAGGCATTTGGCCTAACTCACACCTCAAAAGCTAGCTCAAAGGGAGGAAGAATGCCCAAGTCTTATAAGAAGTCCAGGGATCTCATCTACACCGATCTGGTACATTTCTCTTCAAATAATATTAGATATTCATTGTGATAGACTTAAATTAATTTTTTCCATACTATTATATAATTAATATGTAAAAGTGAAATATAATAGAGGAGGCAAGAACAAAACAGCGTGAGAACAAATAGGTTGCTTTGCTAGTTTGATGAATGTTAGTTTTTAGTAAGTGAACTTTTTGTTGGATATAATTGCAGTACGGGAAGTAAATAAATATTACAAGTGTTCGAAAGGATGAACAAACAACTAATATTCATAACTATCGCAAGCATGTTGAGTCTTGAATCTTGATAACCTGAAATCAAGAAACACTAAATTTGGATTGTTACAATTGTGGCTAAGTCGAGAGATGACTCTCTGTCTTTAAGACAAGATTTCCCCGTATATATAATTTTACATTTGCGGGCAATAGTCTCCCAAGATAAAACAACAACTAATCAACACTACAAAGCAAATGGGTTGATTCTGACGAAGAAAACGAACACGAAACGAATTGCTGATTTAGAGGAAAAGGAAGGAAGAGTTTATGTTGCTCACTTTTTGACTGATTTTCTCTTGTTTTCGTCCTCTCTTTTACCTCAATTTTTTTCCAGAAGTTTATATAGTGTTTTGGAGGAGGAGAGGTGATTAAGAGGTCGAGACCCGAGACTCGAGCCCGGACCGGACGGGAGGGCGATGACGGCGGCGCACGTGTGTGGCTAGCCTCGAACACAAGCACACCCCTAGGTCCTTCCTCCTTCAAACACATGGGTTACCTCTTGGGGTTCCAAACCCTTATCCATTTTTAGGCTTATAAAGAGAACAATTCTTCCTTTTCCCACCGATGTGGTAGATTTGTCCCACACCATATTTCCATGCCTCAAACACCTTACTTCGTGGACCAATATCTCTTTCATTTCTTAATGAAATTTGACGATTTTTGGCCCTACCGTCATCTACTCACTTAGGAGATTATGCACGTGGGAAGAGACAAAGCCTCTAACATGCAGAACCCTAGTGTTTAAGTCATTAAATATGGGTGGACGCAACCTCCCCACCAAAGGAAATTTTCCAACAATCCCCTCTTGAAAGAGATTTTTGTGCACACACAAGGTGCCTACTTTCAGCAATCATTCAGCGAAAAGATATTGCATCAGGAGAGGTAGCTTCTGCTTTGAACCTTCCCTAGTTGAATATCACCAGACTTACTTACTGTGCGGTGAATGTGATGTCTTGAACCGTCAGTGTTTAGTGTAAGACAAGATAATGATACCAACACAATAACTCCCCTTATTCTTTTTCATTCTTATTGTTCTGTCCGTTGTGGCCGTAGATACACTTAGATTCTTAAGTGCGTTCATTTGAGGCGTCATGTCCTCGCACTTAAATAGGTGATCTCCTACAAGGTATCCTGCTATACCCACTTCACAAGTGTTATGAATCATTAAAAAATTCCCAACCTTAACCTCAACCGTTTGAGGATCGTTAAAGGTTTGGAAGCTTAACCTTTACCCACCATGCAGGTAGCAGTTTAATTTCTATCGCGGAAACAACTTTGGATTCATGTTTCCTGACAGAAATCATTATCTGAAGTGCTCTTGCTTCCACCGAAGTGCTCAACTGAACCTTTTTACAGCTTAGTTTTCCCATTGAACCAAATTCTTGGGATCTCTAGTCAGTATAGATGGGTTACCACCGCAAAGGTTCGTATTGATTGGGTTTTAAGCCCATTCCCCCAGACAGGAAGAATTCTTGATCTTCGGGTAGTCCCTTAGTTAAGGGTCCACTATATCCTTTGATTAGTAATCAAGAAGTGTCACTCGTGATGATCAACTGCCATACAGTCTTATGTCTCCGACAAATATGTCCAGATGCCGTCATCCGTGACCTTCCTGAAGCCGACTGACTAGCTACAATGTCTAACTGCCGAATGCACGGGTTTCTCCCTATAAGGGACGCCCTTTAAGGAGTCGTGAAGTTACTCAACTTCTTTCATGCTTTGTTTAAAGCGATAAACTCCGATTCCATCATGAATCAGCCGATGCAAGTTTGCTTAGAGGATTTTTCAAGACCCACCTTACACATTTACTTGTGGCTTTGGTGTTCTTTATATCTGATGTCCAGTTTACATCACTGTGTTCTCCCAGAACCGCTGGACATCCAAAATACCACAATCCGTAGATAAGCAAATATTTTAGATATCGTCATATCCGACTTAACGCCTTCTATCGATCATTTATTTAAATAATGAGTGAACTTTAGTTCAACTGATCTACTTTGTAGGCCGATACCAGGTCGGTTGTAGTGTGTAACATACATTGAACTACATGTGACCTGCGCATATCGCTCCTTATAAATGGGTGCACCATGATTCCAATCAGTTATATGATTCATATCCATTGGCGGCTTTAACGAGACTGTCAACTATCTCACAACTGAGTTTGGAGTTAGACCAGTCCGTTAGATGTCTTAGAAATCCCAACTCCTAAGATGTCTTAGAAATCCCAACTCCTAAGATGTCATCTGTGATACCCATATCTTTCATATCGAGACTTTTGTTTCAATATGACTTCCACTTTCAGACTGTTGGCTTTCTAACTTCAGAGTCAATGTTTCTGTTGTCAAATTCATTGTTTTTGTTTTAACTGAAACTTCTAGGAACAAAATATAAACATTTCAGGGACCAAAATGAAAGTTCAGGAAGAAGCCCAACAGTCCAACAAATCAACTTTGATCCTCCCCTTCCAACTCTCCGATTAGGAAGGCCGTTTCAACATCCATGTCAAGCAAGACTGTAATGGCCCTGGATGTTAAGCTATTCACAGGGGAGCACATGTACAAGTAGCCGATGCCTTATACTCGTAAGTAGATCCATCTACTTTGTACTCACTTTTGAGTATCCACTTTCACAACTCAAAGGTTCTTTTCCCGGAGGAAAGTCAACCATTACACATGAATGATTCTATATGATGGAATCTATTTCTCTCTCTACAGCTTCTTTCCAAAGCAGCGCTTCTGGAGATGACAATTCTTTGTTAATTGTCCATGGTTCATTCTCAACCATACAAGCTAGAAGGCCCGGAACAAGTCTTTGTCCCCTCTTTGCTCCTTCTCGGTTCAACATCTAGAATCCCTGAGTTCTGTTGATCTGGAATATTAAGTTCCGGATAGTCAGCAACTTTCGAGTCCTGTAATAACATCAGGTGAGGACTCCAGATGCTGTCGTCCCATCAATGCATAAGTGCGGTTCTGACCCCTATCTCTGCCTTGGCCGGATAATGCATGTTGACTTTTCCCTAACGAGCGTCCTGAATATGATGAAGCTGCTGCAGATTTGACCGGCTGAGCCTTACCACACTGCTCACATCGAGCCAACGACGGCCTCATTTGAATAGAATCCCCTCTATAATAAGACATTGACGCTCGTGAACTCTGACCTGGTCCCGATTGAACAAATCGATCAACCCTGGACCTTGGAAATTGTAATGATGCGCTAGTTGCTGGGTAAGATGGTCGTCTATAAAGTTATGGCCTGGGCCCACCTCTAAAATCCCTTGCGTCACCTACGGATCGAGCCCTCTTATGTTGATCCTATCACGTTCTCTATCTACCCGCTGTTGTCTCTTACGATCCTCCAAATTCTGTGCATGCCTGAATGCCAACAATATACATGTTCGGATTCAAAGGAGTCGTAGTACACTCGTTGACCAAGTGCGGCCATAAGTCAGTAACAAACCTATGTACCCAGTTACTCATCTCAACTATAATCGTAGGAGCATATCTGGCCAATGAATTAAACTGTAAGCTATATTCTCGAACGCTCATACTGCTTTGCTCAAGTCGTAGGAATCTGTCCTACTTGGCCCATCGAAGCTCGACCGACAGAAAATGCTGTAAGAAGGCCTCTGAGAATTCTCTCTAACCTGCTGGTGGAGAACGAGGTCCCATAGATTTCTCCCATGTCTCATACCAGGTCGCCGCGACATCCCACAGTCTATAAGAAGCAAACTTTACCAACTCAGTATCGGTAGCATCCATTACCCGCAAGGTACGTTGTATCTGATCTAGAAAATTCTGGGGTCCGTATTCAGATATAATCCTGTGAATACTGAAGGGTCTAGGTTGATGAAATCCCGAAATCTCACGCTAGAAGCTCTATTAGAAGGGCTGGGAACCTGACGTTGAGCCTGAGCGGCCACCAATCGTGTCAATAACTGTACAACACTTCGCATATCAAGATTCACATCTGGGTATCAAGTGGAGGGACTAGGGATATTGTAGCCCCACTAATCTCCTCTGGATGTGGTGAAGTCGGGGAATCATACGAAGGAGTCTCACCGTGGGTCTCCCTCTCGCCCTCACTAGCGGGTGGCGCTCGGCTAGTACCTTCGCCAGCAGTCGTATCTAACGCCCTCATGTTATTAAACTTCTTCCTTATTGTAGGCATTGCTGGAATAATAAACAAGAGACAGATTAAGAATGAAATGCTTATAACTTAGCTCTACTGCACGATTTATGAGAAAAAAGAATGGAAACCATCCGTAAATGTCAAGTAGCCTCCTGGTTATAAGTGTGGTGCACAACATACCCATAAATAAGACCCTACTAGACACGGCTTGTAGACTCCCTTGGACAGACATGCTCTGATACAAATTTGTCACGACCCAAATCTGAGGGTCATGACGGGCACCCGGACCTTAACTGCCGAGTACTACTAACCATACAGTCAACACCTAATAATAATTAAATACGGACTAAGTTGAAAAATGACTATGTAAAAATTTTAATCAGAAAGTCCAACTTATATATATACACATACCAAGGCCGACAAGGCCATACATGACTGCTACACACAAGACATCTGCCTACAAGCCTCTAAAGAGTACGCAACATCAAAAAGGTCGGGATAAGGCCCCGCCATACCCATATGTACATGCAAAAATATCATACCGAGATTAGACCGACACTCCGAAACATGGGGTGCTCCAATATCCGCTGAGTCAGCAACCTACTAATATGGATCGTCGCCCTGTCTACATGAACCTGCGGGCATGAAACGCAGCGTCCCCCAGACAAATGGGACGTCAGTACGACTGATGTACTGAGTATGCCAGGCATGAGAAATAGCGTAACAGAGATACATATATTGGCCTCACAAGGGCATCTTCCTTCCCATAACAACCTCTATGGCATCATTTCATTTCGGCCTCTGTGGGCACAATCATTAGCATATTGGCCTCATTGGGCATCTTCCTTTTCGTGATATCTGTACCAGCTGTAGGTGGTGACGTATATATAACGCCATTCCCTTTTCTCCATCCCCTACATATATATAATTCATACTATATAGTAGTGTATATAACACACGTGGGTCCAGGGTAATATATGAATATAATGCAAATACATGAGTGACAATAACACATTCTGAACTTATCAGATGACATAATATCCTTGTACTTTTGGCTAACATTGGAAATATTAACATCTTTCCTGTATACCTCAATAAGAATTTAAGAACATATTTAGACATGCGTTCAACATAGGAATCAATAACATGAACATTCTTAACTACTAAGAGTAGAATAATTTATGGAGCAATATTACGGTTACGTTTCATTACATGGAACATGACAAAAGAAGAAATGATTTGCCTTAACATACCTAGGATATCGACCCTTCAATAATCAAAACAAAATCAGTCCGTATTTCCCCGAGCTTCCAAAAAAACAAGGGACTATGTCAACTACAAAAGGAGTACAACATTTGTTGCCTACAGTCTCGTCGCTGCCTCAATTATCTTGGGAGAAAAATTTAATTCAAAATGAGCTACAGTAAATATTGCTAGACTAATTAGGTAATGCTACTGCTTTCATGTGTGTCTCCTACCTATCACATTTTGCTATCTACAATTTCCTATGAAGTGATACCTAGATTAGTCAAGTGTGCTGAATATATATATCCTAAATGAATGATGTTGCTCCACGATTTCCTCCCCCCCCCCCCCCCACTCTAATTACCCCACTTCATTTATTAATCTCACAAGCTGCCACCGCACCCCTCTTTCATGCATTATCACTACTTTATGACACCTAAACATCCTTAAGCTTAGTCATTTTAACAATTCTTTTGCCAAAAAACCACGTGCCAACTTAGTCATCCATGTAATACTTGTCCCATTTTCCATTGATACCACAATTAATTCTTTGCTCTCCCACTTTATTCCAACATTTAACCAATTACACACAATAAATTTCATGATCTCAATTCACTTAAATCTTAATGACTTATAAAACCTTCATACACTCAATGTCATAACCGTGCAATATAGCACTAGTTCATAACCTCTTTGGGGACATACAACTATTATTACTAATCCCTGTCGTCACCCTTATTAGGTTCTAAATTATCTCGGAACCGCGTCCTTATTTATACTAAGTATAACATCCCATAATTTCGGGTGATGGTTTGAGAATCTAGACGTATGCAAGTAAGACCCGAGCCTCGGAGAATTATGCTATAGTTACGTATGCTAATAAAGAGCTTAGCATATAAAAGGATAAAATTCTGAAATAATTTTGGACGTAAGAAGTGTGATGACGGGGATTAAAAATAATGGTTGTATATTCTCAAAGAGGTTATGGACTAGTGTCATATCACAAAATTATGACATTGAGTATATGAAGGTCTTATAAGTTATCAAGATTTAAGTGAATTGGGATCACGAAATTAATTGTGTGTATAATTGATTAATTGTAGGGTATGATACATGTGTGGCGTGAAGGTGTGAGCCACGAAACCATTTCAAAGTGCATGTAATTAGGAGGTGTCATGCGTTAGGATTAAGTGGGATTAATTAAATTAGTTAGTGGGAGACATAATGAGGATAACCCACTTTGTATCACTTTGGGAATTCTTATAAACGTTCAGCAACCCTTTACATTTCATTTAGTAGACATTTCGATTATTTGTATTAGAGAATTAATACCAAAAGAGAAGTGACCAGTTAAGTACATTAGGTGATAAAGCAATTCGTTCTTAGTCTTTGGTTAGAACGAAGCATTATGCAAATATTATTCAAGCAACACTCCAATAGGAAATTAGTAAAAAGGGGCTGGTTCCATTATTATTCGAGGTATGTTAAGGAAAATTATTTCTTTCTTTTAGCATGTTCCATGTAACGAAATATAACCGTTATATTGCTCCATAATTTATTCTACTCCTAGTGATTAAGAATATTCATATTATTGATTCCTATGTTAAAAGCATGTCTAAACATGTTCCTAATTCCTTATTGAGGTGTATGTGAACAGATGTTGATATTCACAGTGTTAGCCGAAGGTACGAGGATATTATGTCACTCAGGATGTTTTATTGTCATTCATGCATTTTCATATGCATTATATTCATATATTACCGTGGACCCACTTGTGCTATGTACACTACTATATGGTAAATATTATATATATGAAGGGGATATAGGGAAGAGGAAAGGGAAATGCGTTATATACGCACACCACCTGCAGTTAGTACAGACTATCACGAAAGAGCCCGAAGAGGCCAATATGACGTGATGCCTTTGTGTGGCCGATATAACCTGATGCCTATAGAAGTGGTTATGGGAAGGAAGATGCCCTTGTGTGACCAATATATATGTATACCGCATTTGCATCATGCATACAATCATTAACCATTATATGGTATAGTGCCCACAGAGGCTGTTATGGTAAAGAAGATGCCCGATGAGGCTGATGTATATGTATACTGCATTGTGCATCACATTTAGGCATATGTATTAGGGCCCTCAGAGGCATTTACTGCTGGTCGGCTGTTTCTATTTCAGTATTTGTTATATCCCTGTTATGATATTCTTCATGCCTGACATACTCAGTACATCAATCGTACTGACGTCCCTTTTGTCAAGGGACACTGCGTTTCATGCCCGCAGGTTCACGTAGACAGGATGACAATCCACGTTAGTAGGTTGCTGACTCAACGGATTTTTGGAGCACTCCCCTTATTTCAGAGTGTCGGTCTGTTTTGGTACGGTATAACTTTGCTTGTGTATACGGGTATGGTGGGGCCCTGTCCTGACCTTTTGATGTCATATACTCTTTAGAGGCTTGTAGATAGGTGTCCTATGTGTAGTAGTCTTGTGTGGCCTTGTCGGCCTTGGTATGGGTATGTATATATATATATAAGTTTGCTTTTCTGGTGAAGATTTTCCATAATCTTTTTCGGCTTAGTCCGTACTTAATTATGATTAGGTGTTGATAATGTGATTGGTGGAACCCGGCGGGTGGGATCCGGCGGGTGGGATCCGGGTACCCGTCGCGGCCCTCCAGTTTGGATCGTGACAAACTTGATATCAGAGCATGTCTGTCCTAGGGAGTTTACAAGCCTTGTCTAGTAGAGTCTTGTTTATGGGTATGTTGTGCACCATACTTATAAACAGGAGGCTATTTCACATTTAGGGATGGTTTCCATTCTTTCATCTCATAAATCGTGCAGTAGGGCTGAGTTATAAGTATTTCACTCCTAATTCATCTCGTGTTTATGATTCCAGCAATGCCTACCGCAAGAAAGAAGTTCAAGAGTGTGAGGGCGTTGGATACGGTTACAGGCGAAGGTAATAGCCGATTTCCACCCGCTAGTAAGACCCAGAGTGAGACCCATGATGTGACTCATTCATATGATTCCCTTAGTTCACCACCATCGGAGGAGATTAGTGGAGCTGCAGTACCCCCAGTTCCTCCACTTGATACTCCATATGTGGATATTGATATGCGGAGTGCGGTATAATTATTGACACGATTGGTGGCCACTCAGGCCGAACGTCAGGTTCCTAGTCCTTCTGATAGAGTTGCTAGCGCGACAACTCAAGATTTCATTAACTTAGACCCTCCGGTATTCACGGGATACGACTTGAACGCGAATCTGCAGAATTTTCTGGATCAGATACAACGTACCATATGGGTGATGGATGCTACCGATAGTGAGTCGGTAAAGTTTGCTTCTTATAGACTGCAGGATGCAGCGGTGACTTGGTATGAGACATGGGAACAATCTAGGGGACCTCGTGCTCCACCAGCAGGATAAAGAGAGTTTTTAGAGGCCTTTTTACAACATTTTCTGCCGGTCGAGCTTCAACAGTCCAGGCAGGACAGGTTTCTACGTCTTGAGCAGGACAACATGAGTGTTCGAGAATATAGCTTACAATATAACTCATTGGCCAGATATGCTCCTACGATTATAGCGGAGATGAGTGACCGGGTACACAAGTTTAGTACTGGCTTGGGGCCGCACTTGGTCAATGAGTGTACTACAACTTCTTTGAATCCGAGTATGGATATTGCTCGCATTCAGGCTTACGCACAGAACCTGGAGTATCGTACGAGGCAAAAACGAATAGATCGAGAACGTGATAAGGGCAAGCATAAGAAGGCTCAATCCGTAGGTGACGTGAGGGAATTCAGAGGTGGGCCCAGGCCACAATAGGCACCTATCTTACCCAGCAGTTAGTGCATCATTGCCATTTTCAGGGTCGAGGGCTGATCGGTATGTCCAGTCGGGACCATGTCAGGGTTCACGAGCGTTAGGGTCTTATTATGGAGGGGATTCTATTCAGATGAGGCAGTCATTGGCTCGATGCGGGCAGTATGGTAGGACCCATAGAGGGCCGTGCCAACAAGGAGCAATGGTATGCAATTCTTGTGGGGAACGTCGTCATATGGTGAGAGACTGTTCGACAAGAGGTGAAGGTGTTAGAGCCCAGCCGGTCGGATCTGCAACAGCTTCATCACAGTCAATACGCCCGTCAGGGTAGAGTCAGCAGACCGCATACGGTCGAGGCAGAGGTAGGGGCCAGAACCATACTTATGCATTGATGGGATGACAGGATCAGAAGTCCTCAAGTGATGTCATTACAGGTATACTATCGGTATTTTCACATAATGTGTATGCATTGTTAGATCCAGACTCCAATATATCATATATCACTCCTTTTATGGAGTCTGAGTTGATAAGAGATCCATTTGTGGTATCTACACCAGTTGGTGAATTGGTAGTTGCTAGACGGGTCTATCGGAATTGTGCAGTATTAGTTTATAGCCATCAGACCCTAGCAGATTTGGTAGAACTAGAGATGGTTGATTTTGATATTATTATGGGCATGGATTGGCTGGCATCATGCTATGCTAATGTTGATTGCCGAACAAAGATTGTTAAATTTCAGTTCCCAGGCGAGCCGGTTCTTGAATGGAAGGGTAATACGGTGTTGCCAAAGGGTAAGTTTATTTCATACCTTAAGGAAAGGAGGATGATCTCCAGAGGTTGTATATACCATCTTGTTCGAGCTAGAGATGTCGATGTCGAACCACCTACGTCTCAATCAATTCCGGTGGTTAATGAGTTTCTTGATGTATTTCCAGACGAACTTCCAGACCTTCCTCCCGAAAGGGAAATTAAGTTCGGTATAGACGTGTTTCCAGACACTCAACCGATATCTATTCCTCCTTATAGAATGGCTCCAACCGAATTGAAGGAATTAAAGGAGCAATTAAAGGATCTACTTGAAAAAGGTTTTATTAGGCCTAGCATATCTCATTGGGGTGCGCCGGTGTTGTTTGTACGAAAGAAAGATGGTTCATTACAGATCTGTATCGATTATCGGCAGCTAAATAAAGTCACTATCAAGAACAAATACCCTCTTCCCAGGATTGACGACTTTTTTAATCAGTTACAAGGTGCCAGGTATTTCTCAAAGACCGGCCTAAGGTCAGGGTACCATCAACTAAGGGTTAAGGAGGAGGACATTCCGAAGACGGCTTTCAGGACAAGGTATGGGCACTTCGAGTTCTTAGTGATGTCGTTTGGACTCACAAACACGCCAGCAACATTTATGGATCTAATGAACAACGTATTTCACCAATTCCTAGATGTATTTGTGATAGTATTTATAGATGATATCCTGGTTTATTCTCACTCGAAGGCAGAGTGTATGGATCATTTGCGGATAGTACTACAGACGCTCTGGGATCACAAGTTGTATGCAAAGCTCTCCAAATGTGAATTTTAGTTGAATTCTGTGGCTTTCCTTGGTAATATAGTGTCAGATGAGGGGTATAAGAGTTGACACTCAGAAGATTGAAGTGGTAAAGAATTGACCGAGACCTACGACTCCATCAGAGGTTCGCAACTTTCTAGGCCTAGCCGGCTATTATAGAAGGTTTGTAGAAGGGTTTTCTACCATATCAGCACCATTAACAAAGTTGACACTAAAGGCTATAAAATTCCAGTGGTCCGATGCTTGTGAGCGGAGTTTCCAGGAATTAAAAGATAGATTAACATCAGCACTAGTCCTTACTCTTTCAGAGGGTCCTGAAGGCTATGTTATGTATTGTGATGCATCGGGAGCTGGTTTAGGATGTGTGCTCATGCAACATGGTAAAGTGATTGCCTATGCTTCACAACAATTAAAGAAACATGAGAAAAACTATCCGACACATGATTTGGAGTTGGCCGCAGTGGTCTATGCGCTGAAGATTTGGCGGCATTATTTGTATGGTGTTCATGTAGATATTTTCACGGATCATAAAAGTTTGCAGTACATATTCAAGCAGAAAGAGTTGAACTTGAGGCAAAGAAGATAACTTGAATTATTGAAGGATTATGATGTGGACATCTTATACCATCCCGGTAAAGCTAATGTTATAGCAGACACGCTCAGTCATAAGTCGATGATTAGCTCGATGACGGTGCATGTCAAAAAGAAGGAGTTAGTAAGAGAACTCCATCAGTTAGCTAATTTGGGAGTTCGACTAATGGACTCTGAGGATAGTGGTTTTATGATTCAGAATATGTCAGAATCGTCCCTTGCATCGGAAGTTAAGGAACGACAATGGGAAGACCCTAGTTTGAGAAAAATCAGAGAAGGCATTCAACAGAAGAAGAACACGACCTTTGAAATTAACGAACATGGGATTCTCAGGCACCAGGGCCATCTATATGTTCCAAATGTAGCGGGATTATGAGATAGAATTATGATAGAGGTTCATTGTTCATGATATTTTATTCACTCGGAATCAACTAAAATGTATCATGATCTCAAGAGTATTTATTGGTGGAACGACATGAAGAGGAGCATTGTGGAATTTGTAGCTCAGTGTCCTAATTGTCAGCAAGTAAAAATAGAGCACCAAAAACCCGCTGGCTTGACTCAGAACATTGAGATTCCGATGTGAAAATGGGAAATGATTAATATGGACTTCATTACGGGTTTACCTCATTCTTATCGGAAGTTTGATTCTATTTGGGTAATTGTTGACAGATTAACCAAATTAGCTCATTTTTTGTCGGTGAAAACTACCTACACAGCCAAGGATTACGCGAAGTTATATATCAAGGAGATTGTTCGCCTTCATGGTGTGCCTATCTCAATTATAGCTAACCGAGGTGCATAGTTTATAACTAACTTCTAGAAGTCATTTCAGAAAGGTGTAGGCACCCAAGTTAATCTTAGCACAACTTTCCACCCTCAAACAGACGGGCAAGCCGAGCGTACTATTCAGATGCTCGAGGACATGCTACGAGCTTGTGTATTGGACTTTAAGGGAAGTTGGGATAATCATTTACCCCTTATTGAGTTTGCGTACAATAACAACTATCATGCTAACATTAAAATGACTCCATATGAGGCTTTGTATGAACGGAAATATAGATCTCCTATCGGATGGTTCGAGGTAGGCGAGTCAAAATTATTTGGGCTTGACTTAGTACACCAAGCCATAGAGAAGGTAAAGCTTATCAAGGAACGATTGTTAACCGCACAGGCCCCATTCTGCCGAGACCCAGTCTGCTGAAGGCCATTGGGCCTGGCCCAATAGTTCGCTGGAAACAGACAGGGTGGAGTGGACCACTGCCCACTGGCCCAAGGCTGCGGCCCAAGCCCATGTTGGCCGCCACCCCATCTTCCGCCACTGCCTCCACCGCCGTCATTGCGGCTGCCACCGTTGTCGCGGCCGCCGCCATAGTTTTTGCCACAATTTCTCTGATTTTGGCCCTTTTTTCCTTCACTATTGTTGCGGTTTTGGCTAGTATTTTTCGTGAAGGAGTGAGGGTCATCGGTGTCGCGTGACGTGGACACTATCATGGCGGAATTGGCTCTAGTAGCCACTTTTTTAGCCAACCCTGCTACTTCTAAGGTGAGCATGAAACGTGTTTGGTAGAACAGCAGGAGAGGATTGCTTTGACGAAGAAGAGTTCCAACTTCAATATATGCATCGGAGAGGCCTGCAGCCATATGAAGAATGAGGCGATCATTCGTGATGAGCGCGTCAACGTTTTTGAGTTGATCCGACAACTCCTTGAGCCTTTGACAATAGGCTGAGGCATTCGAAAATCCTTCATATTTATGTGGGAGAATTCCTGCTCAAGGGTCACAACACGAGAATTTTTGTTATCTTGGAATATATCACGCAACCTATTCCAAGCTTCCATTGCCATGGCGTCGGGTTTGATAATAGTCTGTAAGAGGTCCGTAGAGATGGTGGAATAAATCCATTGGAGCACTGTAGCATCAAGAGTTGCCAACAATTCTATTTTATCATCGGTGGTAGGCACATTCTCATTGCCTTTTTCCGGTTTGACGATGTGATTGAGGACTCTATTAGACATTGCGTGAATTTTAAATAGTTCTGCCCACATCGCGTATTGGACGTTTTCCATCTCAAGAACGATAGGGATGTTGTTCTTGATATTGGAGACTACAAGGATAGGATGAAAGGTGTTCTTTGTGGTAGACATGATGAAATAACAAGAGGAGAATTAGGATTTTGGAAAAAAAAATTGAAGGGAGAGGGGGGGGGGGGCGGTACGGCCGACGGCCACTGGTTGACTAGGGCGCCGAAAGGAGGATATTTTTGGAGAAGGAAAAGTTTTCCCTAGACTGCCTGATACCATGAAAAGGAATAATTCCCTGATTATTTTTATTAATGTAATAGGTTTATATACATGATATACAATAGTAAACCTAGCCTATAATTACAAAAATCAAATATACATTTTCAAGGAATATACGTAGTATATTAGGTACGTATATTAGGAATATACTACGTATATTCTATCAGTGACACACACCTGACGACATTTTCAAAGAATTCGAGCAACATAGATGGTAGAGCATTTCTTATAGTCTTTGCTAAGTTAGGACTCTCCATGAATCAAATTAACATCAAAACAGTCTCAGTATTTCTAATTAAACTTTAATTTAATATATTGGCTTCCTAACTAACTGTTATACTAATACAGACTTCAATTGTCTGAGTATTTTTTGAAACAGACTATTATAACAACCAATCATACTTTATTTTGTTATTCCCTGTGCTAATTGGAAGGATATCTAAGTTGCTCGGATTTGGGTGCGGATATCCGATACGGGTACGGATTCGAGTGTCGGTAAAAGAGAATAATCCCTTGTTGATTTCGTTAATGTAAATGGTTTATATACATGATATACAATAGTCATCCTAGACTATAATTACGGAAATCAAATATACACTTACTTAATTCAAAAGATTACTACCATAATTATAGATGTACAGAATCATTAATAATATCAAAAGAATATACTGTGTATATATCACACCTCCGAAGTCATAGCGGGCTGTTGTCGTACGCTGAGACTGTCCCTAAAATCTTCAAACAGAAATAAGGGAAGGCCCTTAGTAAATATGTCAGCAATTGGATAACGCGATGGGACATGCAAGACACGTCTCAAAAAATGTTGTCACACCGGTGTCGGATCCTTAAAAAATGCATTACTTTTGGAGGATGTGACACACACCTAACGACATTTTCAAAGAATCCCAGCAACATAGATGGTAGAGCATTTCTTAGTCTTTGCTAAGTTAGGACTCTCCATGAATCAAATTAACATCAAAATAGTCTCTCTATTTCTAATTAAACTTTAATTTAATGTATTGCCTTCCTAACTAACAGTTATACTAAAACAGACTTCAACTGTCTGAGTATTTTTTGAAACAACAACCAATCATACTTTATTTTCTTATTCCCTGTGCTAATTGGAAGGATACCTAAGTTGCTCGGATTCGGGTGCGGATATTCGATACGGGTACGGATTCGAGTGTCGGTAAAAGAGAATAATCCCTTGCTGGTTTCGTTAATGTAAATGGCTTATATACATGATATACAATAGTCATCCTACACTATAATTAAAGAGAATAATCCTTTGCTGATTTCATTAATGTAAATGGTTTATATACATGATATACAATAGTCATCCTAGACTATAATTACAGAAATCAAATATACACTTACCTAATACAAAAGATTACTACCATAATTACAGATGTACATGATCATTAATAATATCAAAAGAATATAGTGTGTATATTCTATCAGTCGGATTCAACAAAATCTAAATTTTAAGGTTCGGGGTGCGGATCCAGGTATGGATACGGGTGCGGGGATTTGACTAATAAAATTCAAAACTATAAAAATACAGCTATAAAAGTACCAGAAGTCCAAACTCAGAACATGACCCCTTGAATTCTTCGTTTTTCTCTGTTTGGCCTGAAACATGAAGCAACGAATATGAGACAAAAGGACTATAATATTTTATGTCATTTCCCATGTCTTAAATCTCTTTTGTCTTTCATTTTGAGAAATCGAAATCTCAAATTTTCTCCCAAATTTGTTCATGGACTCCGGTCTAAGCATCCGAAGCTGGTTGATCGAATTCGAGACGTATCCCGCACTAGCACTGTCACAGTATCGTGTCGAGACGGGTTCGGCATCAAGGAAGAGTCCGTGCAACTTAGCTTGTCATTACTTGTGCGCTCTTTCTTAGTCGAGAAGGTTTGCGGTGAGCATGCATGAGGACTGATATACAGTGGTACTTTTGAATGTTTACTGTCAAGCCACTTTTACTCCCTTTTTTTTTTTTTTTTTTTTTTTTTTTTTTTTTTTTGATAATCCAGGTCTCGGGGTGGCCTTAGTACCCCCATATCGCTAGTACTGCTGCACAAGTACTTGGTACTAGGCTCCTGGAGGTGATGGGACCGGTCCTTCAAAGACCCCACCACCAGGTAAATCGCGGGATATGCACACATGGTCAGTGTCTGCTTGCGTCCAACGGATCAATGCTACAAGGTTGACCCCCCCACAAGCCCCATCCCTAAAGCTTGGCGGAGACCGAACCCACACTGCAACATGCCCGCGCGGCTTTTAGCGCCCAGGCTTTACCACATGTATGTGCCCCGGAGGACGATATCCTTAGGGGGGAATCGAACTTGCGACCCTAAGGCCGCAAACTTGACTCCCTGCCAGCAAGCTGACCCCTTTGGATACTTTTACTCCCTTTCTTCTTTTGAGGTTGCACGGCCATAGTGTAAGTTCTTTTTTTTCTCCAAAAACAGTTATCCAAGTTCTTTTTTTGGGAACCGCCTTCTCATGAACTTATGAAAATTTCTACAATGTGATCCACATAATTGCCAATCAATTTCTGTCAGAGTACATCTTCGGCAAAAAATGAGAATATATTAGGTGTTCTAGATCTTAAAATCTTGAACTAATGTGTGCCAAAAAAGGGTAATACAACAACAATATACCTAATGTAATCTCACAAGTGGGGTTCGGGAAGGGTAGCCCTACCTCCGGGAGGTAGAGAGGTTATTTTCAAAAGACTCTTGGTTCAAATGCAGCAAATCAAATAGTTATGAAAAATATAATACGATAGTGACGAAAACATGACAACTAATAAGGAAAGCAGTACATATCATTCAGGATAAAGAATTGCAATAACAGCGAAATAGTGCGATAACCGAAACACAATACATATGATGGTAACAAATATCAAAAGCAAGAAACTACATGAATAAGGCTAATACCACGACAGACACGGTGCTCTAGACTACCACCAAGCCTAATCCCGCCGAAAAGTGTGACAACGCTCAACTACCTACTAACCTTCTAACCTGATACGTGGCCTCCATACCCCATGGTCATGTCCTCGGTAAGATAAAGTTGCGACATGTCCTGTCTAATCACCTCTCCCCAATACTTCTTCGACCTACCTCTACATCTCCTCATACCCACTATACCCAACCTCTCACACCTCCTCACTGGGCCATCTGCACATCTCCTCTTCACATGCCCAAACCATCTCAACCTTGCTTCCCTCATCTTGTCCACCACGGAGGCCACCCCTCCTTATCCCAGATATCCTCATTCCTAATCTTACATCTCTTAGTATGCCCATACAAGAGGGTAATGTGAATAAGATATATATGGAAACCAAATGTTGATTGTCTAAAATATAAAGTGAACAACATTGCTGAGAACTTGAAAAACAAATATAGAATGTAGTTTATCTGGTTTAACATTGGTTGGATCCTGCACGAAAAGTACTTAAGACCAAGTTGCCATATATCTGTTTCTGGCTTTTTCTGTCTCAGGTAGGTGGTATACTTCTACATAAAACATTTTTTGTCATCTGTTTGAAGTTTAAAAATTGTCGCTATTAATTATTATCACCTTGCCGTGATGGATCTTCAAGGGGAGAAAATGCTGCAAACTCTTGACAGTAGCTTGGATGGCCTTCCCGTTGGGAATAGTTGTCACACTTGTAGGATGTTAGTTTGTTTTGTGATGGCAGGAACTAAGTTACTGTACTCAGTATGCACAGGCTATATGGATAAATGGTAAGCTTAAACTTTGATGTACAAACTTTTTAATACTATTGTTCTATGTGCACATTTTTGCAAGCTGGCTTCAACTTGACCTAGGAGAATGCAGTATTCCATGGGTACATCTGATTTTGACTTTTGAAGAGGGTCTATTGCAATGAACATTGGCTGTATCTGTATGTCTTTTTCTTCAATATGATATTAATATAGCTTCGACTGGCTTTAAAATATTTATTCTACCTACATCAGTGTGAAGGTGTGGGACTTCAGAGTATGTATGTTGGACTTATGACCTCTCTGTGAATCCAAAATAGCGACTTATTGGCCATTTAAGTTCTTTTGTACAACAAATAACTTTTTTCTATTTGGTATTTTGATGAGTAGATATTATTTTATATGTCCTTTATTATTGTAGTTTTCCAATTGAGCAGGCTTGCATGTATACTGGAGCTACTAGCAGAACCTTTTTACATATTGTGTGAGAACTGAGAATCTGCTTCATCTCAAGTTGCATCTGACAGTTGAAACTGCAGCTACCTTTTCACGTTGCTTAACTACCTACAGGCTACATCCTCATTGTAAAGCTACCTGGCATGGTAACTAAATTTCCACTGTTTTTAGTTTGAGTTTTCTGTTCTTTATCCGTATGTACATTAAAGTTCAACCAAGGTCACATCTTGAATAGTGTTTATTTGAACACGAAGTATTTCCTAAATTTCTGTTAAAGAAGATGTATTCATTGTTATTGGATGGCATAATACAACCCAATGAAGATTAACTTCGACCATTTGGAGGTTTCCCAGAAGAAAATATGCTTAACCGGTTGATTCAATTTATGAATCCTCTATATTCATTCCACTCTCTTCGGGTCCCTTTCATTCTAATACGGGCTAATAGAGGTTCTTGAAATCATCTTTATCCCTATACTAATATGCAAGTCTCCAATCAAACTAAAAAGATCTTGGCTCAAACTGAACCTAATCTAAGTGTAACAACCAACAATCAAACCTTAATTCCAATCAGTTGGTATCATCTATATGAATCCTTTACTTTCATTCTATTATGTTCGTAACTATCTCAACAGATTCCAATAGATTGTAAGTTTTCTTAAACAACTTTCTTTTAATTGATTTTAGGCCTACCTCATCCGTTTTTTAACATTTTCAGTTATCGGGTAGCACCTGATATTTGTAGGTATGCGTATGAAGTGTCTAAACTATTTGAAGATGCTTTCTCTCATTTAACGAAGGGAAGCCTTGGAGTAACTGGTAAAGTTGATGTCATGTGACCAGGAGGTTATGGGTTCAAGCCGTGGAAACAACCTCTTGCAGAAATGTGAGGTAAGGCTGCGTACAATAGACCCTTGTGGTCCTGCCCTTCCCCGGACACCGCGCATAGCGGGAGCTTAGTGCACCGGGCTGCCATTTTTTTCTCTTATTTTAACATCTATGTGTACTAGTACCACCCTCTTTTGATGTGATCATTTTGTAAGATGATATTAATCTCCCTTGAGGAGTCTTTCATTAATATCAAGGTATATATAGAGTACAATATTCATCCCTTATACAATAGGAATCCTAAGACTATACAAAAGAGGAATCCTAGTCTTACCATAATTATATTTACACAATATATGGAAATATTCTAATTATGGTATATTTACACGTTTACACACCCCCTCAGCCGGAGCGGGAGGAGGCCGGACGCTGAGACTGGATCTGAAGTCAAGAAATAACTGTCTGGGAAGTCCTTTGGTAAATATGTCTGCATACTGATAGGATGATGGAACATGTAACACTCTGACATGGCCTAACGCAACTTTCTCACGAACGAAGTGTAGGTCTATCTCAATATGCTTGGTTCGCTGATGTTGAATCGGATTATGAGAAAGATAGATGGCAGAGATGTTATCACAATACACAATAGATGCCGACGCAAAGGACACCGAAGTTCTAGCGATAAATTTCGAGCCAACAAATCTCGGCTACTATATTTGCAACGCCTCGTACTCGGCCTCGGCCTTTGGAGCGAGATAGGGTAGCTGTCGCTTGGCGGACCAAGAAATCGATTATCCCCTAAGAAAACACAAAAGCCGGAGGTGGAGCGTCGCGTGTCCGGACACCACCTGCCCAATCGCATCCGTATATGAAAGCAACATGCACGGTGCGAGAGGGATATAGGTGCAAACCATAATCAAGAGTGCCCTTAATGTATCGAATGATACGCTTAAGAGCAATGAAATGAGACTCCCTGGGGGCATGCATGAATAAGCACACCTGCCGAACAACATAAGCTATGTCGGCATGGTGAATGTGAGATGCGAAGTGCACACTGCAAGGCTCCTATACGAGTAGGATCGGAGACGGAGCACCATCCATAGCACCGAGCTTAGATTTGGAATCAACTGGAGTAGGCACCTCTTTGCGGTTCGCCATCTTAGCCCCATACACAATCTCTTCGCATACTTACGCCGACACAAGAACATATGACTGCGGACACTGGTCACCGATATCCCCAAAAAGTAACTCAGCTTCCCCAAATCAGTCATTGCAAATTCGGACTTGAGCAAGGCAATAATCTCATTTTTCAATCCGTCGGAGGAGGCAGTAAGAACAATATCATCCACGTAAAGTAATAAGTAAGCAGTGCTACTACCTCGATGAAAAATGAAAAGTGATGTATCACTCTTGCTGCATACAAACCCAATCGCAAGATATACAGGCAAAGCGATCATACCACGCACGGGGGCCCGCTTCGGCCATATAGTGACTTACGGAGACGGCACACATAGTGAGGAACTGCTGGATGGGTGAACCCTGGTGGCTGATACATGTAGACTATCTCTCTCAGATCCCCATGTAAGAATGCATTCTTCACATCAAGCTGATGGATCGGCCAGTGTTTGCCCATGGCTATGCTCAAAACTGTGCGGATGGTAGCCGGTTTGACAACCGGGCTGAAGGTCTCACCACAATCAATGCCCTCCTGCTGATTTGTTCCATTAGCCACAATACGAGCCTTATACCTCTCAAGATCCCCATTGTCTCTGAACTTGTGATGAAATAGCCACATACAACGAATGACATTCACCCCTTCAGGTCTAGGTACTAGATCCCACGTGTGTTATTTAGTTAAAGCATTGAATTCCTCATACATAGCCGCATTCCAATTAGGGTCTTGTTTGGCCAATTTTGGGTTCTTTGGAAGTGGAGAGATGGTTTGGGCAGACAAGTTAAAATGGACTTTGGGTTTGAAGATTCCATGCTTTGAACGAGTTTCTATTGGATGGGTAGGGACAGTGGGTGGCGGAGTGGTGTCTGAGACGGGGGGTAAAGTCGGATAAGGAGAAAGGGGGGCGAAGCGATCGGAGCGCCGCGGCTCCTGGATCGAGAGTCGCGGCGCTAGAAGGTTGACAGGCTTCTCTGAAGTTTGGGCGCCACGGCTCTGACGACGGAACAGAAGATGTGAGTTGTTCGATTATAATGGGAGAGATGACAGACTCGTCAAGAAATGAGTAGTCCTGTTTTTGGAATTTTGGAAGATTCGAAAACGGGAATGTGGTCTCATCGAATGTGACATGACGAGATATGTGGATCTGACGAGTCGATAAGTCATAGCATAGATATCCCCTATGGTTCGGCGGGAATCCTAGAAAGAAACATGTAGTGGACCTAGGAGCGAGCTTGTGAGGGGCGGTGGAGCTAAGGTTGGGATAGCACAGACAACCAAAAATCCGTAGATGATCATAAGAGGGGATTTTATGGTAGAGGATTTCGATAGGGGTCATATTGTGAAGAGTGCTAGTAGGGAGAATATTTAGAGTGTATTCTGACATTTTAGCAGTATAGACCCAGAAGGGTGGAGGGAGGGAGGCATGAATCAATAGGGTGCGAATCATATTGGTAATGGTGCGGATGATTCTTTCAGCTTTACCGTTTTGTGGTGAGGTGTGAGGGCAGGAGAAGCGAAAGACCATGCCATTATTGGTACAAAAACGGTGAAACATAGAGTTATTGAATTCACGACCATTATCGCACTGAAATGATTTTATGCCTTTTCCAAATTGTGTTTGAATGAACTTGCGAAACTCAAGAAATTTGACAAACACTTCCGATTTAAATTTAAGAGGGTATAACCAAACGTAGTGTGAAAAATCATCAAGCAACACAAGATAGTATTTATGACCGAGAGAACTAGAGATAGGAGATGTCCATAAATCGGCATGTATAATATCAGAAGGAGCAAATGTAACACTAGTAGATGATTTAAACGGAAGATGAATATGTTTGCCTAAAGAGCAAGAAACACAATTTTGGGCAAATTTCCCATTACAAGCAATGGAATTGTTGCCTCTAAGAAAATTAAAAACTGGGACTCCTGGATGACCAAGCCTATTATGCCAGGTTGAAGAAGAAACAAGCTGCTAGAGTGACGGGAGAGCAAGATCTAGCAGCGGAGGTGGAAGTGAATGGATAGAGATCCCCCGTGCTATTGCATCTCGTAAGAGGTGTCCCCGTATGAAGATCTTTTACAGTAAAACCAAAAGGGTCAAAATCCACAGAGACAGAATTATTACGAGTAAATTGGCGGACAGATATGAGGTTCTTAATCATGTGTGGGGCATATAGGGTGTTTTTGAGGGAGAAGGGTGGATGAGGAGGTTGTGTGTATGAGGTACCATAACCCTTAACTGGAATGCGTTGTCCACTACCAACTGTAACATATTGAAGAAGCTTTAGATGAAACAGGTTAGGAATAGTACCTGCAGACTGGGTGACGTGAGATGTGGCGCCTGAGTCCATGTACCAAGTATTGTCAGGTTGTTGCATAGAGAGGGTGTTGAACGCCTGACCCAACTCAGTGGGTGTCATGCCGGAGGAGGGCTGCGGGACCTGACCTTGCATGAAGTGGGCTGTGTGGGGGGCTGGAGCGGGGCCTAGCAAACCGGGGTAAGAATACGGATTGTATGGCTGCTGGTACTGGAATGGACTTGGCGCCGCGGCTCAACTGGGGGGCGCCGCGGCGCTGTAGACGAACTGCTGAGGAGCCGCGGCCCAGTTGTTCTGCGATCTCTGTTGTTGTTGTTGCTGTTGGTTCTGTTGACCGCGACCCTTGCCACGACCACGGCCTCCTCTACCGCCGCGGCCTTTTCCACCCTTGCCGCCGCGGCCCTGCCGCTGTTGGGAGTTGTCTGGTGGCGTCTGATCTTGGGGTTGCGTGTCGACAGCTAACACCTGCTGGGCGTGCTCATCCTGCTTAGCACGACGGGTTTCTTCGAGCAACAATTGTGAGCGAGCTTTGTTAAAACTCGGTAGCGGATCTGCCTGTTGAATAATGGTGGCCAAAGTATCATATTCGCCCTTAGTAAGGCCAGAAATCATTTGTAGCACCATTTTATCGTCGTCGTGACGGCGTGCCGATGTTGGAGAGTTGATCCGCTAGAAGTTTAAGCTGCTTGCAGTACTTAGAGACATTGGAGAAGTTTTCAAGACGTGTTTTGTTGAATTGTTCTTCCAAATACACGGCACGAGTGTGCTTGTTGTCCTGAAAAATTTCCTCCAAACGATTCCACAAGTCAAGGGCTGTGGAGTCAGATTTCATGATAGTAAGGAGCAAATCCTGAGAGATACTACCATATATCCATTGTTTGACGCCGGCGTCGAGACGATGCCAGATAGAATCATCAACCTCCGTAGGGCGCGGAATAGTGTCATCAATATGGTCAAGCACGTTATAGAGACATGCATGATTGCGAAAAGTTCAACCCGGGAGAATACTTTGGTTGTTTTCTTGATCAAGAATAATGGGAATATGGTTCTTGATGTTGGAAACGATGGGGGCGGGATGAAACGGGGGTGATGACTTTGTGGTGGGATTTGTGGAGGTAGAGGCGTCAGAAAGTGTGGAAGAATCAGGGATAGCCATTTAGAGAAGAGAAGAAAGGAAGAACAAAACACGAAAAATAAGAAGAAAATCCGGGAGGGCCGCGGCGTAGGAGTGGCAGCCGACGGCTGTGGAAAAGAAAGGTTTTTAGGGTTTTGTTTATTTGGCTCTGATACCATGTAAGATGATATTAATCTCCCTTGAGGAGTCTTTCATTAATATCAAGGTATATATAGAGTACAATATTCATCCCTTATACAATAGGAATTCTAAGCCTATACAAAAGAGGAATCTTAGTCTTACCATAATTATATTTACACAATATATGGAAATATTCTAATTATGGTATATTTACACGTTTACACATTTCATTTCTACTTTTGTTTAAATCTTGGATAACTGCCCGAATCGATAACAGACATTAAAGTTTGATGTGAGACCATCTCTTAAAGTTTCAAAATCCTAAAGTGAGATTTGGAGACAAGAAAAAAGTTGGTCAAGCGACACGTCGATTCGCACCTGAGATCTTTCTATAGAAACGGAATGATAGGGCGTGCGACCAACTTTCAGTACTCTTTGCCATGGTGTGCACTTATGCCTCGTCTTTTTCATAAAATCTTTGCTTACTCGCTCCATGGAATTGTTTTCAAAGATCTTTACGACTGTACTTTTAGTTGTTGATCTCTTTTGTTTTTGTTTTTTATTTTTTTCCAGTACAGCTATATAACTTGCAGTTGTGCAATAATCAAATTTGGTTTTAAATGTATGCTTTAGTACCATCAATGCCAAAAATGAAAAATTTATTGTATCTTTGTCAATTCTGATTCTGCTCGTGAACCTTCTGCTTCTCTCTTCCAATAAGAACCATTGGTTAACGTCTTCAATAACGAAAGATTTTTCCTCTGAACAGCCTAAGGCCTAGCACATCTAGTGCCTATTTTACCGACATATAATGCTTTAGATTAACAGGTCAGAGCACCTATAATCTGCAAAAGTTTTAAGAGATTAGATAACATAATTATCATTGTAAAAGATGAAGTATCTTATGAACCTTGAAGCATAAATCATAGATGATAACAATGTAGGTTAGAGTGACCTCAAAGCTATAAAATATGTTCTTGAAAGATAGCCATTTTCTAGAAGGGAATCAGACTGAAGGTTGCAATGCTCAATCTTTGACGTCTATGTCGATGTGTTCGACATTTATGATTTAACTCTCTCCCTTACCTCTACCCCACATCAGAAACTTTTTGATAGAAGACTGACTCTATATGTTCTTTTAAATTCAAAGAATGATGCAGTTACCAAACAAGGGAGTTCTCTTGAGCTTTCTGATAAATTTTGAAAAGAATGTTTAGCTCTAAACTCCAGTAAAGTTTGTTTGACCAGCCTTATTTGTTGTGCATGTCTAGGCTAATGTGCTATACTCAATGCACAGTTTTGCAATTGATGAGTTAATTCTTTATATCTTTTTAGCGGAGATAGGATTGTCAGCAAATATTTCTTTGTTTCAAATCCAGCACAACGTTCTTGTATGGTACATGGAGACTTCTAGTCATGATTTGTACATTTTTCTTGAATGAGCTCACTTTGCAGTAGGGGATTGCCTCAGGACAAAGCTTTAATAGCTTGTTGTGCCTGTTTGGAACCCCATAACAGGGTAGGTTCTGAAGCAATGCCTTACCTAGCTGGTCGTCAAATGGAAATGCATTTTGATCACTTTTAGTAACAAGACCTTTTTTTTTTGGGATTAAGGTTAACAGGAACAAGCCATCTTTTGTGCTTGTGTTCTTAAGCTTCAGGATCTGTAGACCGATCAGGATGAGGCAAATTCTTTGTCCTCTGAAGGACAACTAGGAGATGTCAATTATAATGCCGCAAGTTCCTGTATGTTTAAGAAACAAGCTTCCGATAGCCTAACCCCGTCTAACTTGGATTCTGAACTCCTGTTAATCAAGAAGCTATCTAGACATCCTTGCAACACATGCTGCTGCAGCTGCCTCGTTATGTAAGGGGTTTTTTTGTTTCTAATTTTTGGGGTTCCCACATCATACTTTTCAAAAATGATGTTACCGACTTCAAAGTATATGCCTTTTGAATAGCTTTCAGAAAGTTCTTTATTTAGTTTTAAATATCTGGGTTCTCTAAGTTTGATCCGTTGTGTTTGGTGCAGGAATGTCTGAAGCATTTCTGAATGCCGTTGCAAATGAGAATCAACTCAAGCACTCAAATGATGTCCCTTCTTGTGTTCTCAGTTGTTTACCTAGTGATAAATGTCAGTCTTATACATTCAGCTGATACAATTGGGTTGATTTTGGCAAATTTGTTAAGTATCCTCATGATATCTTCCAAGTGTTGGAGGATTTTTTACTGCCCGAGTTTTGATGTACTTTCCTTTTCTTAAAAAAATTTAAAAGAAAATCATGATCATTGTTTTTCCTTAAGATCTTAGTTCAGAATTGCGCACCCTCCTCTACTATGCGAAAAATAAAGTCGGTTTCACAACTCTATGGAGTGATTTTCTTGAACATTCCATATATCATATGAAGGTCGTTGATTCTCATATTTCATCTGTCAGCAATATTTCATTAGCACAGGCTTTCATGTTTCAAGAACTAGTTTCAAAAGCACCGCCATTATTTTGAGGAACTAGCTACATGGAGCATGCATGGTTATCACAAGTAGAGGAACGATTGAGTAGTGAAACTGATTCTAATTGCCTCTCCGGACCTAGTGTCATTCTTCATAATGCATTGGATTTGCGAATTGAGATTATAACTGTGTAGGTAATGGTGTTACAGCCTCCAGTCCATGACTGATAGAAAGATATTGCAGTTAGGATCACTTACTCCACACTATTTATCAGGAGCTATTTCCAGGTATATGCTTGTGAAACGTACTGTGTTTTGCAGTATGGAAGTGTAGAATTTTGTTGGTGCTCACAGAATGTAGAATTTTTAAGGATAGTAGAACTCAAATATTCCCTGGATTGCAGACCATGATTATTTTGAGGATTTTTCTCAGGGTTCACCCTCATTTTCCTTTGATGGGTGTCTGCCTTCTGGTTGGACGATTCTGCTTCTTTCTGGACTCATCACTCTAATCTCGGAAAAGATATTTCCGGACGGGATAACTTCTTGAATTCATTTTGCATTATTTTCTCTATGGGAATAACCTGTTTCACTGTAGCAGCATTTATTATGTAACTAGAGGCATCAAAACTCTATATGCCTGTGTCGGTTGAACTGGATTAATGCTATATGCACACCAGTCTTACCTCGCAAAATAGACTTCCTCTTATCCTTCAGTGTCTGATAATGTTATCTCTCTTTAAATTCAGCTATCGTCGTGAGAGGAGCTTTATCAACAAAATCATATGTTTGCGGGAGCATGCTGACTGAAGAATTAAGGCACTCTAGTGAGATCAATTTGTAGGGATTTTGTTAGGTTCAAAATATATAAGTAAGACACAACGAAAGTTTAAAGTTTTTATTTTTTACTTACCCCAACAAGTTTTCTGGTATGGTTATACAACAATTAAAACTTGTAACATAAAACATAAACTTAAAAGTTAGAATATCTGGAGTCTTTATCTACTATAAGGTGCACACGCGGTTGCCCTTTCAATTGCAAGCTCCAAGCTTCAATGTACTTTTCTTTCGGAAAGCTAGGAAATCAGGCAGAGGTTCAAGAGAATATTTGATTCTAAGTCTCTGAGTCTTAGAATGATATTCTGAAAATTAGTGTATGAATAATGAAGAGAATGCCTCTATTTATAGTTGAAAAATAGGTCAAAATCGAATTAGGGTTTGACCTTGGGCCTGACCCAAAATTCAAGGCAGAGGCGCCGCGGCGCTCGACGTGCTCCTGCACTGTCTCGATTTATTTTCCGTGCATTCTTAATTAAATCCAAAATCCAATTTTAACTTAATTAAAATAATCATTATTCATTTAAATATCTCATTCCAAATCGAACATTTAATTACTCTCTCAATACATCCTTAGATCGAAAAGACAATCGACATAGTGTAACCCTACATGCCTTCTCATAACGACATTAATCAAATTAAGGTCTACGCGGAACACCTAGACGGCGCCGGAAGACGGACTCAATATGTGAAGTACATTTATGCGAATCCAGTAAACTTAACCTTTATGTGGTAAGATAAAATTCTTTCATTCACGACACACCTGATCAAGCTTAAGATTTGTCAAGTGTCTATCCAAATGGCTTAATCATTGTATCTCATCTATATTAGTTGACAACTAGACCATTTTCTAAATATGTCTATTGCGTTGGCCAACGACTTAGTTAACCTAATATCACTGAGAATCCGAGTGTTCTCTTGAATATACATCCGAGGAATGAATCCTAATCTTGGCTCAACTACCACCTTTAATCCACATCGTAATGTACCCAATACAAGTCGTATCTCAACCTATAAGGCATTTGAGCTTAGGACAAGATCAAAGTATATTACTTTGTAGACAAGGCGCATATTGACCTCAAGTCTAAGGACTTCTATCTCCCACACGCTGATCATACTTTAGATAAGTATAACAAATACTATATCAACAGAATATACCAATACTTCCAAAGTATCCATGTGTCCATCACGAGTAGCCATTACTCGTAGCAGGTGAGACATACTACATCCTCTAAGGATGTGATGCAGACCACATGTCGACTTATCACATATCATCGATATCCCATTCTCGATGATCATTAGTCGAGGCTATTTTAAGAGTTAAGCTCTATCATGAATATCTCACTCTATTAATGACAACGTAAGCTCAAGGGATGCACATTAATGAATAATTACAAACAATCAAATAATAATTCAATAATTCCAAATGCCAAAATATTAATCTCCATTAATAATAATACGGATGTGTATAAAGTACATTTGTCCTAATATAGATTGTCTCTAGGACATAAATATACTTTCAATCTCCCACTTGGTCTAGAGCCAATCTCCAACATATCTAATATACATATTCTCAACATGACCATTATGCTAGACTAAGCTTAATGGTTTAGTGAATGGGTTAGCTAGATTATCGTCTGTCGGAATATAGTCTAATCTAATATCTTCAGTCTCCACTATCTCCCTGAGTATGTGGTACTTCCTTGGTACATGCTTATTTATATTGGTTGATCTTGGTTCCTTAGCTTGCGCAATCGCACCAGTGTTGTCATAATAAACTGTTATTGGACAAGTGGCACTTGGAACAACCCCTAGTTTCTTCAGGAACTCAGATATCGCGACAACTTCTTTACCAGCTTCCGATCCAGTAATGTACTGAGCTTCTGTTGTCGAATCAGCAGTCGTAGCTTGTTTGAAACTTTTCCACCTTACTGCTCTACCATTGAAAATAAACGTGTACCCAGATTGAGATTTGTAGTCATCAACATCCGTCTGGAAGCTAGCATTAATGTACCCAGTAGCAGCTAGCTTTTCTTCCCCACCATAGACTAAGAAGTAATCTTTAGTTCGTCTAAGATACTTAAGAATACTCTTGACTGCCTTCCAGTGTTCTTCCCCGGTATTCTGCTGGAATTTGCAAGTCATACTAAGTGCAAAGGCCACATCTGGCGTTGTACAGGTCATGGCATACATAATCGATCCTATAGCCGAAGCATATGGGATCCTTTTCATGCGTTCAAGTTCTATAGTATTAGAAGGACTATCCTTCTTAGATAACTTGATGCCTTGTCCCATAGGTAGACTGTCTTTCTTGGAATTTTGCATAGAAAAACGTCTCAGCACTTTGTCTATGTAGACTGACTGTGACAGCCCCAACAATCTGATAGGTCTATCTCTATAGATCCTAATCCCCATAATGTAGCAGGCTTCACCTAAATCCTTCATCATGAAGGTACTGGACAACCACTCTTTGACTGACTGCAGGAGAGTCTTATTGTCTCTCATTATTAATATGTTATCTACATATATGATAATGAAGGCAATACTCCCATCCTTGCGTTTACTATAAACACATGGATCATCTTTGCTTCTAACAAAATCAAATGACTTGATAGCCTTGTCGAAGCAAATGTTCCAACTCCTTGAGGCGTGCTTAAGCCCATAAATAGACTTTTGTAGCTTGCATACAACATTTGGTTTGGACTCAAGTGAAAAACCCTCAGGTTGTTTCATATACACCTCCTCAACTAGATTACCATTGAGGAAAGCAGTTTTGACGTCCATTTGCCAAATGTCATAGTCATAATATGCAGCTATTGCAAGCAAAATCCGAATGGACTTAATTTTAGAAACAGGTGAAAAGGTTTCATCATAATTGACCCCATGCCATTGATTATAACCTTTAGCCACCAATCTTGCTTTATAAGTCTGTACCTTGCCATATGCATCAATCTTCTTCTTGAATATCCATTTGCATCCTATGGGTCTAACCCCTGTTGGCAAATCAACCAAGTTCCAAACTTGATTTATGTACATCGAGTCCATCTCAGATTTCATGGCTTCTTTCCATCTCTGCGAATCAATGTCTAACAAGATTCGATGTAGGTTGTAGGTTCATCGTCATCAGGAATATCTATCTCATTATGTGTTTCAACAAGGAGATTAAGTCTTTCAGGCGGACAATGAGTCCTAGTGGTCCTACGAAGTTGATTATTCTGCAGTTCAGTGCTTCTTGCATTCTGATTGTGAGAAGGTCTTTGTGTGTTGGACAATCCATCACCTTGAGAGCTTTCAGAAATGTCATTTTCATGTATTTCCTGAATGGAATGATGTACAACTATTGTATCATCTTCTATTGGTTGTGTATGAGAGTCTTGCATTTCTGCACTACCTCTCACAGCACTCTCCACTGGCTGAAGGGCGTAATCTAAGTACCCAATCTTCACCAAATACTCCCACTGAATCCTTGTTTAGGTCATTCGACAAGGGTTCAACTTCTGTGTTATCTTGTGGTTATTGAATTTCTTCAAGTTCTATCTCTGTGCAGCTATGTTCCTTGTAGACATATTCTTCTTCAAAGAAAGTTGTGTTCTTGGAAACAATGACCTTATGTTCTCCAGGAAGATACAAGTAGTATCCTTTAGTTTCCTTTGGATACCCCACGAAGTAACATTTCTCACTTTTAGATTCCAACTTGTCAGTGAGCATCTTCTTAACATATGCAGGGCACCCCCAGGGTCTCATATGTTTAAGATCTGGCTTCTTGCCACACCAAATCTCATAGGCTGTATTTTCTACTGACTTGGATGGAACCCTGTTCAGAAAATATATAGAGGTTTGTATAGCATGTCCCCAAAGGTATGTAGGTAGTGCTTAGGAGCTCATCATGGATCGAACCATATCCAATAAGGTTCGGTTTCTCCTTTCAGCAACACCATTCATCTGTGGTGTTCCAGGAGGTGTCCATTCTGATTGGACTCTATGTAGCTTTAAGTAATCTAAAAATCCTTGCTCAAGTATTCACCTCCTCGATCCGATCGAAGGGTCTTGATACTAGTTGCAAATTTCTTCTCTACTTCCGACTTATACTTTTTGAACTTCTCAAAAGCCTCGAATTTGTGTCTCATAAGATACACATATCCATACCTTGTGAAGTCGTCAGTAAAAGTGATGAAGTATGGGAAGCTTCCTTTAGCTTGAGTCGAGAATGGCCCATATACATCAGTATGGACCAACTCAGGCACCTCATTGGCCTGCACACCTTTTCCAGAAAGTGGTTTATTAGTCATCTTTTCTCTCAAGCAAGATTCACAGTTACTATAAGACTCCAAGTCAAATGGTTCGAGGTAGTCTAACTTCCTCAACCTTGCTATGTTTGATTCATTGATATGACTCTGCAGAGCCATAGGTAGGTAGAGTTTCTATTACTTATCTTGGCTCGTTTGTTTTGTACATCGAATATCTCTCGGCTACAGTTTAGTGTATATAATCCATCCACAAGAGGAGCAGTTCCATATATAATATTATCAAAAGACAATACTTGACTTCCATTATAAATATACGAGGAAAAACCATCCATGTCCAACACTGGGTTAGAAATAATATTCCTCGTTAACGAGGGTACATAGAAGAAATCATTCAACACTAAATAATAACCAGAAGGTAAATTTAATCTATAAGTCCCTACGCGCTCAACATCTACTCGTGCTCCGTTTCCAACGCGTAGGTCTACCTCTCTTGGTCCAACCTTCCTGTTATCAGTTAGCCCCTGCACATTTGTACAAATGTGTGAGCCACAAGAGGTATCCAATACCCAGGAATGAGAGTTATTTATAGACATATTTATTTCAATGACGTACATACCTTGTCCACCAAAGGCAGGAGCACCTAGTGATTTTCCTCCTCCTGGTGTCGTGCAGTCCTTTTTCCAATGCCCTTTCCTGTGGCAGTTGAGGCATTCATCCTTAGCCGAATTTTCCTTCTTCTTCACACCTCCATTGGGCTTCATAGCTGAGGGCGTAACGATTACCTTGCCCTTCTTCTTCTGCCATTCCTTTCCTTTCGGCTTAGGTCGGCTAGAAGAGCTCATCATGAGCACAACTTTTCCTTTGGAAGTGGAAGACTCAAAGGTCTTGAGCATATTGTATAGCTCCGGTAGAGTCGCCTTCATTCCATTCATGTTGAAATTTACTATGAAGTTTTCAAAACAACGAGGGAGAGAGTTCAGGATGAGGGTGGTAGCGACATTCTTTTCAAGCTTCGTTCCAATTGAAGCAAGCCTTTCTATCAGCCCTATCATCTTCAACACATGCTGCGAGACCTGACCCCCTTAATTGAGTTTACACTTAAAGAGTTCTATTAGCAACTCATATTCCATTGTCTGGGATTGTGAGTCATAGAGACTCTTCAAGTGTTCGAGCATCTCATTGGGCCCCATGTTCTCATGTTGTCTCTGAAGTTCCATAGACATGGAAGAAAACATTACGCATTGCGCTGAAGTGGCATCATCTAGATGTTTCTGGTAAGCAACCTTATCAAAGGAGGCATATTCTTCAGAGTCTGTCGCAGGGACTGTCGGGAACACCGTGTCCAACACGTATTTTATTTTCTCTTGTCTCAGCACTATTCGCAAATTCCTTAGCCAGTCAAGGTAGTTCGGTCCAGTAAGTTTGTTCATCTCAATCGACATTTTCAATGATAAGCTCGACATCTTTTATAATCTAAAGAATTAGACAGACTGGAAATCAAACTCAAAATCTGTTTCCTATTATACACATTCGTTTAGGCTAATCAACAAAGCCTTTTATTTAATTAGCTCCCACTATTTTAACATACTTCTACGATCCCATGGTAGAATACAAACCTATATTAATTGAGGTTACAATGGGTCAAGATCCAAGCCTATGCTATCTCCGCGTTTGCTTTGGCTGATAACTTCAATAACACATCTTGGTAGGTTCTAAACCAATTGCAAAACTTATTCGCAACTCTTGGTTGATCGAATATACATTTAATCTTGCATTCTTAGATTAGTCCGACACTTTGGCGCCAAGATTTTTCTAAGCAAGTCAACCCCATTACACGGATGCGTTTATCTATCTAAGCAAATTTGGCCTTTGTGAGAAAACACTTTGCTGTAAATACCCACAAAAGTTTATCATTTACTTTTACATTAAAACACATTTATGAAAAAGTCTGGGTCCTCATAGACTTAGAGCAAATGCTTTGGCATAAATACTCGTATCACCGAAAAGGATTTTGCACTCTAACAATTATAATAGACGACGCGTTTTAATATAGACTTATATTTAAAATCTTGGGGAACGTTTTAAGTTAGGGTTCTAACCAAGATCAACTCTTTTATGCCATATCCAATATGACATCTTATCATGCAAAACTAATGACACATATAGTTTGGGAACCGTCAACCCAATATGCATGATATAAGATGGTTTAATCAAATACTGGGCGCCGCCTTCCCAGACAATTATAGCGAACATTATTTTAGAAATGTAAATGACAAATATTTTGACATTTAGCACATAAACAATATACTTATCAATAATATACCGTATAATAATAATCTTGGGTTAAACATTCCGAACTGTGAAAAAAAATATTATTTCTGGACAAGTGGGGCCGCGACGCTAATCATTAGGGCCGCGACGCCACTGAGGCAGTAACCTTTTGGCTTTTGAAAAAAATGCATTAGCGGCGCGACGCTCCACCATTGAGTCGCGGCGCCTGTTGTCCAGTGAGTCCAAGTTTTGAGATGAAGCATTAGCGTCGCGGCGCTCCACCATGGAGCTGCGATGCCTCCTTAAAACCCTAGCAAGCGACGCGGCGCCGACGTCCTTACAAATATTTCTGTGTTGATTTTCAAAAAATCGTTCACCCATAAATCCAATTTAGGAATCAATTCACATGTCCATTATCATCAGCCACCATTATCAATAACGCCCATATCGACCATCATCTGTTCTTACTCGTTCTTAGCCGTGCAATGAACCGGACAACACACTTTTGGCTTAGTTTGAGTTAGAGCGGAATGACTTTCTCTAGTTAGCATATGAGATAATTTATGGTGATTCCAAAAGGTCAACATTCGTTCAAGACATGTAGGATTTCAAGAAACCTCGTTTTAATCCAATTTTATGTTTAACCATATTATTATTTTATTCAATTGTTATATAACCATTGAACCAGCCTGAGCTCTGATACCACTGTAGGAATTTTGTTGGGTTCAAAATACATAAATAAGGCACAACGAAAGTTTAAAGTTTTTGTTTCTTACTTACCCCAACAAGTTTTCTGGTATGGTTATACAACAATTAAAACTTGTAACATAAAGCATAAACTTACATGTTAGAATATCTGGAGTCTTTATCTACTATAAGGTGCACACGTGGTTGCCCTTTCAATTGCAAGCTCCATGCTTCAATGTACTTCTCTTTCGGAAATCTAGGAAATCCGGCAGAAGTTCGAGAGAGTATTTGAATCTAAGTCTCTAAGGCTTAGAATGATATTCTGAAAATTAGTGTATGAATAATGAAGAGAATGCCTCTATTTATAATTGAAAAATATGTCAAAATCGGATTAGGGTTTGACCTTTGGCCTGAACCAAAATTCAAGCCAGAGGCGCCGCGATCCTAGGGTATGGGCGTCGCGGCGCTCGACGTGCTCCTGCACTGTCTCGATTTATTTTCTGTGCATTCTTAATTAAATCCAAAATCCAATTTTGACTTAATTAAAATAATCATTATTCATTTAAATATCTCGATTCCAAATCGAATATTTAATTACTCTCCCAATACATCCTTAGATCGAAAAGACAATCGACATAGTGTGACCCTACAAGCCTTCTTATATTGACATTAATCAAATTAAGGTCTACGCGGAACTCCTAGATAGCGCCGGAAGACGAACTCAATATGTGAAGTACGTTTACGTGAATCCAGTAAACTTACCCTTTATGTGGTAAGATAAAATCCTTTCATTCACGACACACTCGATCAAGCTTAGGATTTGTCAAGTGTCTATCCAAATGGCTTAATCATTATATCTCATCTATATTAGTTGACAACTAGACCATATTCTAAATATGTCTATTGCGTTGGCCAACGACTTAGTCAATCTAATATCACTGAGAATCCGAGTGTTCTCTCGAATATACATCAGAGGAATGAATCCTAATCTTGGCTCAACTACCACCTTTAGTCCACATCGTAATGTATCCAATACAAGCCGTATCTCAACCTATAAGGCATTTGAGCTTAGGACGGGATCAAAGTACATTACTTTGTAGACAAGGCGCATATTGACCTCAAGTCTAAGGACTTCTATCTCCCACACGCTGATCATACTTTAGACAAGTATAACAAACAGTATATCAGCAGGGTATACCAATACTTCCAAAGTATCCATGTGTCCATCACGAGTAGCCATTACTCGTAGCAGGTGAGACATACTACATCCTCTAAGGATGTGATGCAGACCACATGTCGACTTATCACATATTATCGATATCACATTCTCGAGGATCATTAGCCGAGGCTATTTTAAGAGTTACGCTCTGTCATGAATATCTCACTCTATTAATGACAACGTAAGCTCAAGGGATGCACATTAATGAATAATTACAAACAATCAAATAATAATTCAATAATTGCAAATGCCAAAATATTAATCTTCATTAATAATAATACGAATGTGTATAAAGTACATTTGTCCTAATACAGATTGTCTCTAGGACATAAATATACTTTCACAATTTACCGCTACCATTAATGACTCTATCTTGGGGTTCGCTTTGATATGGTACCTCGTGTGCTTGTAAAAAGGCGACTTTAGCTAAAGTATGATTAACATTTATTCATTCAACATTGAGATGACATGTTAACATGATTGGACATGATATTGTGAATATTGGAAACATAAATAGAGATACTCTAGATATATGAAAATATACTTAGAGATATTTTATATTTATTGTAGAATATTGTGTAGCATTAACTATAAAATATTACATAGAATATTTAGTAGGATTTACATTAAGTGTAGGATATTTTTCTGCCTTTTATCTCTTACTCCTCTTGTGTATAAATACCTATGTAGTATGATGTATTAGAGGAACAAATTGAGATAGCCATTTTTCAATTTCTCTCTTATTTTTCTATGTTCTTGACATGATATCAGAACCATATTTTCACTGTTGAGTTTTAGTTCTTTCATCTATGATTTTTTTGAAAGTCTTTGTTCTCTTGACTGTTCATCAAGAGTCAGTCCTACACATCTAGGGCTTTTGGTATTGGTCATTCTAGTTATTTTCTTGGATCATTGTGTTTCTGGTGTTCTTCGCTAGTTAAGAACATGACGTCACATCAATTTGAATCCTTCAATGTTCGTTTCATTGGAAAATATTATTCTGCCTGGGAATTTCAATTTCAACTATTTGTCACCGAAAAAGAATTATGAGGCCATATTGATGGAAGTGATCGTGCTTCCTACTGATCCTACAAAGTTAGGTCAATTGAAGGTTAAAGATGCTCGGGTGATGACTTGGATTTTTGGGTCAATTGATCATCTGATAGTTCTTAATCTCAGGCCGTACAAGACTGCTAAGGCCATGTGGGATTATTTTCAAAAGGTTTACAACAAAGACAATGCCGCAAGATGCTTTCAGTTAGAACATAAAATTGCTAATTACTAATTACTCTCAATGAGATCTCTCTGTTCATGATTATTTTTAAGGATTTTAGAACTTATGGGCTGAATTTACTGATATTATTTATGCTAAAATACCTGTTGAATCTCTCTCTGTAATTCTGACAGTTCATGAGCAAAGCAAGCGAAACCAATTCTTGATAAAATTACGATATGAGTTTGAGAGTGTTCGCTCTAACTTGATGAATCGTGACCCATCTCCCTTCTTGGATGTTTGTTTTAGGGAGTTACTTTGTGAAGAGTAGCGTCTCGTCACACAAAACGCTTTCAAACAAGAAAATGTTGTCACTGTTGCATTTGCTGCTCAAGGAAAAGGAAAGGGCAGAGATATGACTAGAACTTAGTGCTACAGTTGTAAGGAATATGGTCATATTGCTAGCAATTGTGGCAAGAAGTTCTGTAATTATTGTAAATAACAAGGACACATGACCAAAGAGTGTCCCATGTGCCCTCAAAATCGTAGGGTCAATGCTTTTCAAGCTGGGATAAAAGATTTCACTACTGATAACTCATCTTCAGCAGGACAAGTTCTTACTCTTGAAATGGTACAACAAATGATTGTGTCAGCCTTTTCAGTTTTGGGGCTACAAGGTAATGATATTACATCTAATTTTTGGCTTGTTGATTCTGGCGCTTCCAATCATATGACCAACTCAACTAGTATGCTAAACAATGTTCGTGAGTATCTAGGTCCCTTACAAATTCAGGTGGTTAATGATAGTAATTTACCCATTATCAAGGTTGGGGATATTACTCAAACTTTCAAAAATATTTTTGTATCACCTAAGCTCTCCACTAGTCTTATTTCAATTGATCAATTAGTGGATAATAATTGTGATGTGATTTTTTCTCGAAATGGTTGGCTTGTGTAGGATCAGGTGTCGGGGGCGATAATCGTGAAGGGGCCTAAAGTTGGAAGATTATTTCCTATACGTTTTTCCATTCCCCATGTTCTTTCTTTTGCTTGTTCGTCTACAACTAGTAAGACTGAGGTTTGGCATAAGCATTTAGGACATCCAAATTCTACCGTGTTGTCTCATTTATCGAATTCTGGTTTATTAGGAAATAAAAATCAATTTTCAGTTGCTTCCTTTGATTGTTCTACTTGTAAATTAGGCAAAAGTAAAACTATTCATTTTCCTAATATTGGTAGTCGTGCTGCAAAATATTTTGATGTCATTCATAGCGATGTTTGGGGTATTTCACCAGTTATTTCCCATGCGCATTTCAAGTACTTTGTGACAATCATTGATGATTATAGTCGGTTTACATGAGTGTATTTTCTCCGTTCTAAATCTGAGGTATTTTCCATATTCAAGACATTGTTGGCTTACATTGAGACTCAATTTTCTACTTGTATCAAAATATTAAGGTTTGATTCTGGTGGAGAATATATGTCTCATGAATTCAATAATTTTTTGCTTGAGAAAGGAATTGTCTCGCAACACTCATGCACATATACGCCACAACAAAATGGGGTTGCTGAGCGTAAAAATCGTCATCTTTTAGATGTCACTCGTACTTTATTGATTGAGTCCTCTGTCCCATCTAAATACTTGGTAGAAGCTTTGTCTACTGCTGTCTATTTAATTAATAGACTTCCATCTAAAGGGTTAAATCTTGAGTCTCTCATATTATCGTCTTTATCACCAAAATCCAAGCTATCACAATTTTCATACATTTGGTTGTGTTTGTTTTGTGCATCTACCTCCTTCTCAATGAAATAAACTTTCTACTCAATCTACTAAATGTGCTTTTATGGGTTATAGTACTTCGCATAAATGTTTTATTTGTTACGATCCAAGTTTTAACAAATTTCGTGTTTCTCGAAATGTTGTTTTCTTTGAGAATCAGTATTTCTTTCCTACTCATGTTGAGTCATTTTCTGTTTCTCCTCTTCTTCATACTTTTGAGGATTTGTCATCTTCTTCTGAGAGGTTCAAACCTGAATTTGTGTATGAACGATGTCGGCCAACTTTACCCGATCCCGAAACTGATCCGCCACCTGAGACTGCTTCACAACCAGAACCTGAGATTTCTTCTGCTCCTCTTGAGCCCACTCGGCGATCTACCAGAGTATCTTGTACTCCTAATTGGTATGGTTTTTCTTCAATTTTATCCATCATTTCTGTTCCAACCCATTACTCACAAGCTTCCAAGCATGAATGTTGGCAGAAAGCAATAAGGAAGAACTTTTGGCTTTTAAAGAAAATGACACATGTGACATTATTTCATGTCCTTCAAATGTCCGCCCAATTGGATGTAAATAGGTCTATTCCATTAAACATCATTCTGATGGAACTCTTGATCGGTATAAAGCTCGATTGGTTGCCCTTGGTAACAGATAGGAGTATGGTGTGGACTATGAGGAGACATTTGCACCAGTAGCAAAAATGACTACGGTGCGAACTATTTTTGCCATTGCTGCTTCACAAAACTGGCATCTTCATCAAATGGACGTGAAAAATGCTTTTCTCCATGGTGATTTCAAAGAAGATATTTATATGAAACCTTCACCTGGTCTGTTCTCATCACCTACATCAGATGTATGCAAGTTGAAGCGGTCTTTGTATAGATTAAAACAAGCTCCCAGAGCTTAGTTTGACAAGTTTCGGTCTACTTTGCTTCAATTCTCTTTTGAGTAGAGCAAATATGACTCATCTTTGTTTCTTCGTAAAACATCTAGAGGTTGTGTTCTTCTTTTGGTATATGTAGATGACATTATTATTACAGGAACTGATTCTTCATTAATCACTAGCCTCCAGAAGCAGCTTAAGGATTCTTCTCATATGAAAGATCTTGATACTCTTACATACTTTTTGGGGTTAGAAGTTCATTATGATTATTTAGGTGTATTCTTAAACTAGCATAAATATACTCAGGATTTGATTGCTTTGGCTGGTCTTCAAGAATCTTCCTCTGTAGATACTCCATTGGAATTGAATGTAAAGTATCGGCGTGAGGAAGGAGATCTTCTTCCTAATCCAACTTTATTCCGGCAATTAGTTGGGAACCTAAATTATCTTAATATTACTCGGACTGATATCTCTTTTGCAGTTCAACAAGTGAGTCAATTTATGTAGGCTCCCCATCATCTACATTTGGTGGTTGTTCGTCGCAACATTCGATATCGCTTGGGCACATCTACTCGTGGATTATTCTTTCCTAGTGGTTCTCCAATTCGGCTTGATGCATTTAGTGATTCTGATTGGGTTGGTTGTCCTGATACTCGCAGCTCTGTTACAGGTTGGTGCATGTTTCATTGGGATTCCTTGATACCTTGGAAGAGTAAGAAGCAAGCTCGCGTTTTGAAATCTTCACCAGAGTCTGAATATCGAGTCATGTCTGCTACTTGCTCCGAGATTGTTTGGCTTCAGGGTCTACTTGTAGGGATTGAATTTCCTCAATCTAATGCTACTCCTCTCCACGCTGACAACACAAATGCCATTCAGATTGCCATAAACCCGGTTTATGATGAAAGGACCAAACACATCGAGGTGGACTGTCATTATATCCGGGAAGCTGTAGATAAGGGAGTCATTACTCTTCCACATGTGTCTAGTGATCTTCAGATAGCTGATGTGTTCACAAAATCCATGACACGACAACGTCATCAATTTCTATTCTAGTAGGCAAATTGATGCTTCTTGATTCACTAGCATCAATTTGAAGGGGATGTTAGCATGATGGACATGATATTGTGAATATTGAAAACATAAATAGAGATACTCTAGATATATGAAAATATACTTAGAGATATTTTATATTCATTGTAGAATATTGTGTAGCATTAACTATAGAATATTACGTAGAATATTTAGTAGGATTTACATTAAGTGTAGGATATTTTTCTGCCTTTTATCTCTTACTCATCTTATGTATAAATACCTATGTAGGATGATGTATTAGAGGAACAAATTGAGATAGTCATTCTTCAATTTCTCTCTTGTTTTTCTCTGTTCTTTACATGACATTCAACCACTAATGCATTGTTCAGATGCAATTCAAAGTCAAGTTTTACTGGGTATGGGGAATTTCTCCTTTTCTGATGTTTTATTAACTGGTTCATGTTCCTTCTTTATTTAGCTTTAAGATATGCTTAATGCTGCAAGAGGATTGTGACTCATTTGGTACCAGGGCAAATTTAAGAGATACTGGGATCCATGATATAATTAATCAGATTGATGATTAGTCCCTTCTCCAGTTCACAAAGATGGAGATCTTTAGACCCAATTTAATCAAGAATGACAATACATTATTAACGACTTAACCCTTTAAAAAGATAGTTAAGAAGATTAGCCTTTATGTTTAGTTTACTATCAGTTTATTTCAAATCTCCTAATGTGGGCTGATGTTGAGTCTGGTGCTCTTTGCATTGATTGCCAGATCCATCAAGTACAGTAATACAAAGTAATTTGTATTAGGGTATGTATAGTCATGCTTCACTGACAGGCACTTTATTTTTTAACATTGTTTTAAAACCAAAATTCAGTTTTAATATTTGTGCAGGTGTAAGTATCTTATGCAATCTATTCTTCATTTCCCTTTGCTCTTGCACAGGACACAGAGAAGCCATTCTCACCTAAATGATGCAAGGGGCAAAGAGGTACTATCCGGTACCTTTGCTTCGGTTTCTCTTCCTTTTGTATTTTCGAGATCAAGCTGAGCTTCATGCAGCATATTTAAGGTGGAACCTAAGGTGTAATTACTATACAGTAATGGAATAAATTACTAAGTTCAAAATCTGTTCTGAGGCTTTACTATTGTTTATTTGTGACCTATAAAGGTTTTATTCAGGTATCATAGGATGCTGCATATGTACATTTTAAGGTCATCCTGTATATATTTTCATTGTACTCATCATGTCAATTCTCTTTTATCATTGCGTGGGCTGCCTCCAGATACTTTATTTGGTTCCACTTGTCGATAAAACCTCGCCTCCACTTTATGCAACTTCACAGACTGATCCTCATATAACAGTGAAACATGGTCAAACAGATAAGAAAAGGGAATACAAGTCATGCTAACAAGTTATCATAGGGACTCCCATGGATGTATGTCTAATGTCCCTACAGCTGATTTTTTAAAAACAACTCTAGGAGTGACCTGTAGTGGCAGTGCTATATGATTATATGTTTTGAAAGCTTGGGAATATAAAGTAACCAAAGTGGGAAAGTGAAGCTTGTGCTGTTGAAGTAGACTTAGCGCTTAGGCCAGTATTCAAACGATAGGAAAAAGTGAACAAACTTAAATTCTCTAAATATCAATGATTATTCGTTTGAAGTTTTGGTCGTTAGGTTGGACTTAGTGGAAATCATGCAACCTTGCTTCAAAATGCAGATATTAGATGGATTCCATGAAGACATAATGTGTCTTTTGATTTCTAAAAACAAAATTACGAGAAGCATTAGAAAACAATTGAGAAACAAAAGTGGGGGTTGTGGGGGTGAGGGAGGTGGGGGATCGCTAGAGAGGAAAGATGTCAAGAGGGAACTGGATATAGTTTTATAGTCCTAGACAATAATAAGGATGTTTTTTGTTTGACCACTCATTCTGATGGTGTATTTAATCTTCCAGAAAATACTTGTGAGATATTATGCTATGTGATAAAATAAGAAAATTATATTTAGTCATAATTATGTATATTTTGTATATGATAAATATATATTGTACTAAAATATAAATCTAATTCTAGGCTACAATTACGATAAGAAATAACTATAATATACATCTACCCTATACAGAATATACATAATTATGACTATGTACCTATATAATATTTTTATCCAACGTTTCACTTAACTACTTAAGTCCCGCCATGGTGAAACTTTATGTTTTTAACTGTTAAGGTGTTTTACCTAAGCTGAACTTTGGTGACTGGTGCTATTACAAGGTTAGAGAAGTCTGTAGTTTTATCGGGTAAAAACATATCCATACCGATTGTTTACACCAGATCAATAAATGTAAGACATGTCTTAATTTTTGAAGTTAATTGTTTAGTTAGATATAAACACTGCGATAAATATTTACTATTTTATTGTTTGGTACAGTTAATTTCATCACTAGTTCCATGGAATATCTAGGGAAAAAGAACTTGTAAACCTGCAAATGCAAACAGTGAATCGATTGCCAGTGAACACTTTTTGTTCTCCACTATCTATAGCTGCTAAAAGCTTCACTTTGCTCCAAAAGGTGGAATCTCCCACCCCAGGAGCCCCCACACTCCGGTCCGACAGGTCTGTGAAGGAGGTAAATCATGGTGACTCAATTGATTTCAAAAGTTAAACCAGTACCACGCTGCGCACAATGCTAAAAGCTTCACTTGATTATAGGTCTCGTGGTTAGAGCAATTAATGTTTCTCCACATCTATGAAAATGCTACTCTAGCATTGTGTATAGGAGGCAATAGTTATTCTACATGCTATTAGACTTAATTATCCATCCTCAAATTCATCTTTTTAACAGAAAGAAAAAACATAGAGTAAATTTTGAGAAATAGGACGAGTTGAAACACCTCCCAAAGATGATATATGTCACGCATGCAATGATTATGAATAGGAAAATAAGAACATCGTGATGCCTTTCCCTTTTCCATTAGCTAAGCATGTCAATTATATTTGGAGTGATTCCAACAACCTTCTCAATTTAGTTTCCATCCCTTTTTAATTTATACATACTTTAGAAGGTCGAAATCATTTTCTTGTCTATTTATACTTTGGAAACCGATGGAGGTGGGATTTTCCACTCCAATATATCTTCACTTTAAAGCGACTTTATTTTGACATTACATGAGACGCAATGATATTTATGGGGCCTTCTTTGAAATCCTTTTTTGTTGCTCAAATTCTCAAAATTTCTTACCCAATATTCAAAAGGTTTCAAAATGGGTGATTATGAATATACTTGAAGTCACATGCATGCCTTAATTACTTTTTTTACCTATCTAATCATCAAAAAGCTAAGCGTATTTTAGAGTAAATCATTATTAAACAAAGAACTCAATAGCCTATTGATAAATATACACGGTATATGCCCATGGTTTGGGCTACTAATTTGGTATTGTTTGTTGAAATATTTTAGTGTAAATATTATATTATTAGAATTGTACATTTACCATAATTGTATAGTTAGTGTCCAAATAGAATAAGGTTTTAAGAGTAGAATAGAAATAAGATTCCTATTGTTCTTGAGATAGAAAACGTTCATTATGCGACGTGGGCCGAATTGTTCAAAGTTCATGCACGCTCGCATCAAGTTCTCTATCATATTATCCTCGCGGCTCCTACGGATACGGAGGTGCCCAGACCCGAGGATGATCCTAAGTTATGGACGACACTTGATGCTACTGTTCTTCAGTGGATTTACTCCACTATTTCTACCAACCTCTTGTAGACGATTATCGAACCAGACGCCACGGTGATGACGGCTTGGAATAGAGTACGTGATATATTCCAAGATAATCAAAATTTTTGTGATGTTACCTTAGAGCAGGAGTTCTCCCACGTCAACATGGAAGATTTCTCCAACGTTTCAGCATATTGCAACAGGTTGAAGGAGTTGGCAGACCAACTCCGCAACATTGGTGCGTCAGTCACCAACGACCGTCTTGTCCTTTAGATGGTTGGAGGCCTTTCAGAGGCATATAATGGTGTTGGCATGCTTCTTCGTCAAAGCAGCCCTCTTCCGCAATTTTGTCAGGCTCGTTCTATGCTTACACTCGAAGAAGTCGGCTTGGCCAAAAAGGCGGCTACCGGTGCTAGACCCGTAGTCATGGTGACCGAGTTCAATTTTCCTCCGTCTGGTTTCAACAACTCGAGCCAAAACTACAACAACGGTGGCGGCAAAAAGGGTCAAAATCGGAAAAATAATGGAAAAAATCGCGGCGGCACCACAGGTGGCAGCCCGGGCAGCGGCAGTGGCGGTGGTGCCCCTCGGGTCAGTCAGCAACAGCAGTTTTGGGCCTCGCCGTGGGCCCCTATGTAGTGGAAGTGGGCCAGCCATATTGGGCCTAACAGTGGTGGGTTTCCAGCTTACTACCCGAGAAATTGGGGCCCAAATTTTCAGCAGCCCAGTTTTCAGGGTCCAATCTCGGTTTTAAGCTATCTTATGGGCCGGGGCAGTAGGCCAGCGTGCTTGGGCCTCGGCCCCGCAGGCCCATCATGAACCGACCCTCACACCAACCGACATTGAATTCGTCATGTACACACTTGGATTAAATCCACAAGACCCGAACTGGTATATGGACACCGGAGCCATGACCCACATGACGTCCGATCAAGGTACTCTCTCGTCTTATTCCAATTTGAGTTGCCCTCGTGGCATAATTGTTGGTAATGGTAATTCAATTCCAATTCATGGTTATGGTCATAAAACATTGTTGCCTCCTCATCCATCACTTATCTTGAAAAATACCCTTCATGCCCCAAATTGATTAAAAATTTAGTGTATGTCCGAAAATTCACCATTTATCCTATCACGCCAAGTTCCGGTTTCTTGACTCACGCATTGCCATCAACTTTTGCAGCTCTGGCTCCTTCCTTATGGCATTCTCGTCTTGGTCATCCAGGGTCATCTATTTTGTCTTCCTTAGATAAAAACAATTTTATTTCTTGTAAGGGTACGCGTAGTACTCCGAATTATCAATCTTGTTCTTTAGGAAAAATTGTTAAGTTGCCATTTGTAGACTCTAATTCTCATACTTTAATGCCATTTGATATTATTCATAGTGATCTATGGACATCTCATGTTCTTAGTTCTTTGGCTCATCGCTATTATGTTCTCTTTTGGATGATTATTCTAAATTTTTGTGGACTTTTCCAATAGTGAAAAAATCTCAAGTTTTTCCATCTTCTTAAAATTTAGAGCATTCATTAGAACCCAATTCGAACGTGAAATAAAAAATATCCAATGAGATAATGGCAAAGAATATGACAATGGAGTGTTTCGGGAATTTTGTGCAAATAATGAGATCAATTTTCATTTTTCTTGCCATCATACGTCTTCACAAAATGGGAAAGCCGAATGCAAAATTCGTACCATTAATAACATTTTCCGCACTTTATTAATTCATGCTTCCATACCCCCATCTTTTTGACATCATGCTCTACAAATGACTACATATCTTCTTAACATTATTCCTTCCAAAGGTTTGACATATTCGTCCCCCCTTCAAATTTTATATAATAAGACTCCTTCATATTCACATCTTAGGGTCTTTGGGTGTTTGTGATATCCACTCTTTCTGTCCACCACAATTAACAAACTTTTGGCCCGTTCTACCCCGTGTGTGTTCTTGGGTTATCCATCAAATCATCGTGGTTATAAATGTTTTGATTTATCTTCTAATAAAATCATCATTAGTTGCCATGTAATATTTGATGAATCCCAAATTTTGTTTGCTAAGGTTAGTAATCCCGTGCCGAGTTCGTATAATTTTTTGGATGGTGGTATATCCCCGTATATTATTCACCAGTTTTCGAACATATCCAGCACCCTAAATCCTCTAGCGAGCCCACTGCCCGCTGGTCCTACTAGTCTGTCGCAGGCCACTGTCCCCCGTCTCGTAATGGGCCAGTTTCAGCAATTGGGCCAGTCCAGCCCAATCCTGGAACTGGTCTAGTTCCTGCATCCTCGGTTGCTTCTGTTTACCGTGTTGGGCCATCAAGCCCACTGCCTGCTGGCAAGTCCGTCCCAAGTCCAGAAAATTCCCAAAATCCGCCTAATACTTCCTCGAGTCATAGACCGGTCACTCGTAGTCAACGGGGTATTTTTAAACCAAAAGAGATTTTAATTTAAATTCTAATGTTCTTAAATCACTTACCCCGTAATCTTGTGTCTGCGTTAAATGACCCGAATTAGAAAATTGCTATGACCAATGAATATAATGCTCTTATTGATAATAAGACGTGGGAGTTGGTGCGCAGTCCATCTGATATTAATATTATTCGGTCTATATTGATTTTTGCTTATAAAGACAATTCAGACGGTTCGTTTGCAAGACATAGGCTCGGCTTGTGGGTGATGGTAAGATTCAACAGGTTGGTGTGGATTGTGGTGAGACATTTAGTCCGGTGGTCAAGCCGGCTACCATTCGCACTATGCTCATCTTGGCTCTTTCGAAAGCATGGTCCATTCATCAGTTAGATGTGAAGAATGTTTTCTTACATGGTGATCTCAAGGAAACAGTCTATATGCATCAACCCTTGGGGTTTAGGGATCCTAATTATCCTCATCATGTCTGTCTATTGAAAAAGTCCTTATTTGGGCTTAAGCAGTCTCCACGGGCCTGGTATAAGAGGTTTGCCGACTATATTTCAACTATTGGGTTCACTCACAGCAGGTCAGATAATTCCTTGGTCATATATCATCGTGGTTCTTCCTTGGCTTATATATTATTATATTTGGATGATATTATCTTGACTGCCTCTTCTGATGCCTTACGCCAGTCTATCATGACAATGCTCAGTTCTGCGTTTGCTATGCAAGACTTGGGGCCATTGAGTTATTTTTTGGGGATTGTTGTCACTCGTCATGCAAGTGGATTGTTCTTATCATAGAGGAAGTATATAGCTGAGATCATTGAGAGGGCTGGAATGTCATATTGTAAGTCCACTTCTACTCCGGTTGATACTAAACCCAAATTGGGTGTTGCAGTTGGCTCTCCTTACGAGGATCCGACCCGATATCGCAGTCTTTCAGGGGCCCTTCGGTATCTTAAGTTCACGAGACTAGATATTACATATGTCGTACAACAGGTGTGTTTGTTTATGCATGATCCCAGGGTTGAGCAAATGAATGCGCTCAAACGCATTATTCGGTACATTCAGGGGACACTTGACTATGGCTTGCATTTATATCCGTCATCGACGTCTACATTTGTCTCATATACTGATGCTGATTGGGGTGGCTGTCCGGACACCAGACGGTCTACGTCTGGCTATGGTATGTTTCTTGGTAACAACTTAGTCTCATGGTCTGCGAAACGTTAGTCGACTTTATCCCACTCCAGTGTAGAGGCCGAGTATCAAGGGGTAGCCAATGTGGTCTCTGAATCATGTTGGTTACGTAATCCTTTTTAGAGCTTCATTGTCCTATTCAGAAAGCGACTTTGGTTTATTGTGATAATGTTAGTGCCATCTACCTTTCTGGTAATCCGGTTCAGCACCAGCGCACTAAATATATCGAGATAGACATTCACTTTGTTCGCGAAAAGGTCACTCGTGGAGAAGTACGCGTCTGTCATGTCCCTTCCAGGTATCAAATTGCAGACATCTTTACAAAGGGTCTTCCCTCGGTCATTTTTTACGATTTTAGGGACAATCTCAGCGTATGAAGACCGCCACTATGACTGCGGGGGTGTGATAAATATACACGGTATATGCCCACGGTTTGGGCTACTAATTTGGTATTGTTTGTTGTAATATTTTAGTGTAAATATTACATTATTAGAATTGTATACTTACCATAATTGTATAGTTAGTGTTCAAGTAGAATAAGGTTTTAGGAGTAGAATAGGAATAGGATTTTCCTATTATGTAAATTGTAAAGTGTATATATACTCTTTCATTAATAAGAATAATCAATGGGATTATTTCTTTCACCTATAATTCTATTAATAAATCATTCGAGAACGAATTTAACGAGATTAATTTATTGTAATGCATGTAAACTTGAAAATACCCTTATCTCGCCGAGGTAATATTAGGTCGGGGGAAATATTTATTGACTTGAGATAAGGTCGTTCACATGCCAATTTCACTCAGCTTCAAGGCCTAATGATTTTGTCTTCCACTAATGGCAAAGGAAAGTCATTTATGTGATAAATAGAAATTAAAGGCCCTACTCTACTTTGAGTGTGAATGTGTGAGAGAGAGATGAAAATTAGCCCTAGCGTGGCCCCAAGGTTTGAGGAAAGTTGAAGAGGTTATGACTGTGAAGTCAAAACACTAGGAGTCACCTTTAGTCATGCTTCGGATGGTCTCTGTTAGAGTGTACACTGTTGATGCAGCCTTTTAATTTGTGCAGTGAAGTGCCTAGCCTTGAGGTCCTTTTGTGCTTGAAAGCATGGGTGATATTTATTGTATAACTTTTGGATCACAATTAAATTTTGAATAAATTATTTATATATATTAAATATATTTTTAACACAAATACAAAATTTGAGCTAAAATTACTGGGTTTTATCAAATCGTAACTGAAAGAAATAATCCCCTTGATTATTTTCATTAATTGATAAGGTATATATACAAGTTACAAAATAGGAGAATCCTATTCCTATTCTATTCTAAAAATCTTATTCTACCATAATTCTAACTATACAATTATGGTAGGTGTATCATCTTAAAATCTTCAAAGAGTACCGAGGGAAGACCCTTTGTGAAGATGTCTGCAACTTGATATCTTGACGGGGCATGACATACGCATACCTACCCCCGAGCAACCTTTTCACGGACAAAATGAATGTCCATTTCGATATGCTTAGTGCGTTGGTGCTGAACCGGATTACCTGAGAGGTAGATGGCACTAACATTATCACAATATACTAAGGTTGCCTTCTGAATGGGGCGATGAAGCTCTAAAAGCAAATTACGTAACCAACATGATTCTGAGACCACATTAGCTACCCCTCGATATTCGGCCTCTGCACTTAAGCGGGATAGAGTCGCCTGACGCTTTGCAGACCAGGAGACTAAGTTGTTGCCAAGGAACATACAATATCCTGACGTAGACCGTCTAATGTCCCCACAACCACCCCAATCCGCATCTATATATGAGACAAGTGTAGATATAGATGAAGGATACAAGTGCAACCCATAGTCCAGTGTTCCCTGAATATACCGAATGATGCGTTTGATTGCATTCATATGCTCAACACTGGGTCATGCATGAATAAACACATCTGTTGAACCGCATACGTAATATCCGGTCTGATAAAGGTAAGAGACTATAGGGCCCCTGCAAGACTGCGATAGCGGGTCGGGTCCTCGTATGGTGCACCTGCCGCGGCACTAAGCTTGGGTTTTGCATCAACTGGAGTGGAAGTGGACTTACAGGATGACATCCCAGCCCTCTCGATGATCTCAGCTGCATACTTTCGTTGGGACAAAAACAAACCACCTAAATGACGCTTGACGGCAATCCCCAAAAAGTAACTTAAGGGCCCTAAGTCTTTCATAGCAAACTCGAAACTGAGCATGGCCATGATAGACTGGCGCAAGGTATCGGAAGAAGCAGTCAAAATGATATCATCCACATACAACAGAATGTAGGCCAATGACGTACCACGTCGATAGATGAACAAGGAATTATCTAACCTACTGTGAGTGAACCCAATAGTCGAAACAAAGTCAGCAAACCTTGTATACCAGGCCCGTGGAGACTGCTTAAGCCCATATAATGACTTATTCAATAAACAAACATGATAAGGACGGTTTGGATCCCTGAAACCCAACGGCTGATGCATATAGACTGTTTCCTTGAGATCACCATGTAGGAAAGCATTCTTGACATCCAACTAATGAATAGGCCAAGCCTTCGAAAGAGCCAAGCTAAGCACAGTGCGAATAGTAGCCGGCTTGACCACCGGACTAAACGTCTCCCTACAATCTATCCCAACCTGATGAGTCTTACCATCACCCACAAGCCGCGCCTTATGTCGAGCAAATGAACCATCTGAATTTTCCTTATGAGCAAAAATCCACATAGACCTGATAACATTAATACCATATGGACGGGGCACTAACTCCCACGTCTTATTATCAATAAGAGCATTATATTCATCGGTCATAGCAATTTTCCAATTAGGGTCATTTAAGGCGGACACAGGATTATGGGGCAAGGGGGATTTAGAGACATCAGAATGTAAATTAAAATTCTTTTAGGTGTAAAAATACCCCGTTGACTACGAGTGACCGGTCTATGACTCGAGGAAGAATTGAGGGAATTTTGGAAATTTTCTGGGCTCGGGACGGACGGCCAGCCGGCGAGCGGTGGGCTGCGCGGCCCAAATCGTGAAACTTGTGGCGTGAACGGACCGGTTCCGAGAATGGGCTGGGACGGCCCAATTGCTGGAACTGTTCCAGTGGCTGAAACTGGGCACGAGACTGTGGGGGCAGCGGGCAGTGGGCTCGCTGGAGAATTTTGGGGTGCGGGAGATGTCCGAAAAATTCCGAATAATATACGGGGATATTTGGTCATCCAAAAAATTATACGACTTAGGCTCGGGAGTATGAACTTTCGCAAAAGGAAATTGGGTTTCATAAAAAATGACATGGTGATTAATTATGATTTTCTTGGAAGATAAGTCAAAGCATTTATAACCACGATGATTCAACGGATAACCCAAAAATACACACGGGGTAGACTGAGTCTGAAGTTTGTTAATTGTGGTGGATGGGAATAACGGATAATACAAGCATCCAAAAATCCTAAGGTGAGAATAAGACGGGTTCTTATTATATAGGATTTTGAGGGAGGAATAATATGTCAGACCTTTAGACGGAATTATGTTAAGAAGATATGTGGCCATTTGTAGAGCATGATGCCAAAAATATGGAGGTATGGAGGCATGAATTAAGAGAGTTCGGACAATGTTATTTGTGGAACGAATTTTGCGTTCGGCCTTCCCATTTTGTGAAGATGTATGAGGATACGAAAAACGAAAATTGATCCCATTATTAGCACAGAATTTCCGAAACTCCCTATTGTCATATTCTTTCCCATTATCACATTGAATATTTTTTATTTCTCTTTCGAATTGAGTACGAATGAACGCTCTAAATTTGATGAAGACGGAAAACACTTGTGATTTATTCGCAATTGGAAACGTCCACAAAAATCTAGAATAATCATCTAAAAAGAGAACATAATATCGATGATCCAATGAACTAAGAACATGAGACGTCCATAGGTCGCTATGAATAATATCAAATGGCATTGAAGTATGAGAATTGGAGTCTACAAATGGCAACTTAACAATTTTCCCTAATGAACAAGACTGACAAAGTGGAGTACGACTCGTACTCTTACAAGAAATAAAGCTATTTTTATCTAAAACTGATAAAATAGAAGATCCCGGATGACCCAGGCGAGCATACCACATGGAAGGAGAGATGGCTGCAAAAACTGCCAGCAAGACTTGACTCGATGGACTGAAACCGGTCATGATAGGATACAGATCCCCCCTACTATCACACCTCATGAGATGACTCCCCGTCTTGAAATCCTTCACAGAGAAACCAAAAGGATCAAATTCAATGGAAACGAAATTGTCAGTAGTGAACTTTCGGACAGACACTAAATTTTTAATTAATTTAGGAGCATGTAAAGTATTTTTCAAGAGAAGGGGTGGATTGGGGGGAGACAACGTTTTCTGACCATATCCTAGAATGGGAATAGAACTGCCATTACCAACAATTATCCCGTGAGGGGTGCTCAAATTGGAATAAGATGAGAGAGTACCTGATTCGGAAGTCATGTGAGTAGTGGCCCCGGTGTCCATATACCAATTTGGGTCTGGTTGAGTTAACCCTAATATGTGCATCGCGGCCTCGATATCGGTTTGAGTGGGGCCTGCTGCATGATGGGCTTGCGAGGTCGGGGCCCAAGAATTCCTGTCCGTGATGGAGTTGGGCCATAGCTGCTGCTGGGCCACTGGCCAATGGGCCGCCACTGCTGGGTGTTGGGCCTGAGCTGTTGGCCAGTCCACTGGCCGCTGGAATTTCCTGCTTGAATGATAAGGGCTACTGGTCCAAGGCCCACTGCCCCAGCCCCACTGCCATAGGCCCCACTGCTGGGACCAGGGGGTGGTGGGCCAATGTTTCCTAGTTGGGGCCCACCACCTACTTGTTGACCACCGGAACCGCCACCAGAACCGCCGTGTTTGCCTCGCAGTTTTTGTTATTATTCTTACGATTATTTTTGCCACCACCATGATTATGGTTTTGGCCTGAATTATTAACAAAACCCGAAGAACTTGGAGAGGACGCCACCATGACGACGGGGCTTGTTCTGGTAGCCACCTTTTTAGCCAAATCGGCTTCTTCCAACGTAAGCATGGAGCGGGCCTGGTAGAAGTCAAGAAGAGGGTTGCTTTGGCGAAGGAGAGTTCCAACACCATTATAGGCCTCCGAAAGACCGGCAACCAACTGTAGAACGAGACGATTATTTGTTATCGGTGCACCAACATTACGGAGTTGATCTGCCAACTCCTTGAGTTTCTTGCAATATGCAGAAACGTTTGGAAATTCATCCATTCGAACGAGAGAGAATTCCTGCTCGAGTGTGACGACACGTGAATGTTGGTTGTCTTAGAATATATCACGCAATCTATTCTAGGCAGCCATAGCCGTGGTATCCGGCTCAATAATCGTCTGTAGAAAGTCCACCGAAATAGTGGCGTAGATCCACCGGAGAACGGTAGCATCAAGAGTAATCCATAACTGAGGATCCTCCACGGGAAGAGGTGTAACGGGAGGAATGATGTGATGAAGAACTTGATGGGAGATAGCGTGAATTTTAAACAACTCCGCCCACGTCGCATATTGGACGTTTTCCATCTCAAGGACAATAGGGATACTGTTCTTGACGTTAGAAACCATGAGGGCAGGATGAAAATTGTTCTTAGACATCTTGAAAGAACAAAAAAGGAAGGGAAATTTAAGAGAGGTTTTTGAGAGCGGAAGACGAATTTTGGAAGAGAAACCGAGGGGGGGTGGGGTGTCTCGACCGAAAGAAAGAGAGGACAAAAGTTGGGAGAGAAAAACTTTTGTTTTAGACCTAGTCTCTTGATACCATGAAAGAAATAATCCCCTTGATTATTTTCATTAATTGATAAGGTATATATACAAGTTACAAAATAGGAGAATCCTATTCCTATTCTATTCTAAAAACCTTATTCTACCATAATTCTAACTATACAATTATGGTAGGTGTATCATCCTAATTTAGGTAATAATACATTACAATATATATCAAATATATGTTCCATATATACAAGATTACATTCTGTAATCTGTCCGCTAGTGGGCTTCTGTGGACTGCCAGTGGGTTGGGCTACTGCTTTGCTCCATTTTCCTGTGATATACACTCCTGTATATTGGGTGTATATCACAGGTATATTGCTTTGTTTAACAGTAACTAATACACTGGCTCCACCCTACTTGATACCCTTTACTAAATAACTAATATGTTGAATCTTAGATAAGTTAATGTCAATTATATCAATCTTCGGTGAGCATGTCTTCATTTATAATTTATTTCAGGTCAATATTATGTAATGATTTTTTTTTTTATGTTTTCTACTGACATACTAAGAATCTTTGATATGAGTAAGAAATTTCTAGAAAGTATAAGACCTAAAATATAACGTTTTAGTATGACTAAAGCATATACTTTTACTTCTCATCCATCAATTTATTTCTAACATTTTCAACGGAGATGGTAACCTTTCCTAACTCATTTTGCTATGAGTGAGAAGTGGTGGATTCACATTTAACGAAGTTGTTTAACTGCTTCTCATCGAAAAATTACATTGCGTAAATAATGGAATTGTTTTTATTTGATATATAACATCAATTCTTGAATCTCCTAAACATAAGAGACAATGTCCTTTTGAAATTTCTTGGTAAAAATTCCCGCCTTCTTCATTACGTGTGAGTGCAAACAAATATCACCTAGCTAATAAGATTTGAATTCTTACCACAATCTACACCTTTTTGTTTATGCAAATGTTGTTTGGGTTGTTCACATTTTATTTCTTAGATTTATAGATGAGTACTATACTCACAAAATACTACAGACATACCAGTTTTAAGTTTAAGACAGACAAATAATAGACTGTCATAGCTAACAATATATTGGACCACAACCTTACATCTATAAATAAGTTGCGATGTAAAGTATGAGTCCACCAAATACAGCCGAGAACCATTTCTCTTCTGTTTTGCAGAGTAAAGACAGAAGTAAATAACACAAGATGTTTACGTGAAAAATTCTTTGCTCAAGGGATTAAAAACCATGATCTACCTTAGTAGGATTTCCAAAACTCCACTATGACTGAGCAATGTTTGGATTACAACCTATTGCAACCTAGGAATTAAACTCGTAATCCCTCACTCCTTGCAATAACTCTATTGCAAGTTTGACGCAATAACTCTATTACTATCTCAGTGCAACAACTCTATTGCACTTCCTCTCTACAATGTCTCTATTGCAAAGAAATTCCTTGACTAATCTAGCCATGTATACAACTCAAAGACTTAGGACAAACAACCTACCTATATACATTTTCTCATAAGGGAAGTAGGTTTACAAGTTAAAGATCAAATGACAAAGACTCAATAGCTTAAGGACTTAAGACATCTTCAGAGTCAGAGAACATGTCCTTAAGTTTGCTGCATCTTTGTTCTTGAAATGGTCTTGAGAGAAGCCGTGGAGTGGCACTTGAGAGAGAAATCTTTTTTATGTTTTCAAGTGGTTAGTTTGCACTTGTAACATGTTGTTTATATATGAGGGCAAGTGAGAGGGATACATTGCATCGATTGGTCCAGCAGATTTGCAGCTATGTTTCGCATTCATTGTCGATCGGTACGATGTCAAAGGCGGCTTTTACAACTGTATTGTATGACCGCAAGAGAACCGATTGCAACTGGTCCCTATCTAGTTCTTCGTAGATGTTTGACAATCATCAAACTCGAAATAGTATAACATATCAATTTTCTCCTTTTTTTATGATGACAAACTCGTAGTAAATGTTCCCCTGAGAACTAGATTTCCAGCTTCTCTTAAACAGAGCAACATTGCAGATCAATTATACCCGGCACTTGCAGGTAAAAGAAAAAACACAGTAGCATGTTAGAAGGCTGCAAATCACAGCCATGTCATAACTACGAATCTTTAACCTGTGAATATCACGGCCATACAATGACCTGTTCCCCCTAATAATAAGACCCTCTACAAATACACAAATAATACACATAACGAATACAATACAAATATTCCCCCTTTTGGCATCATCGAAAAGCATCAGATTGAGTTAGCATAAGCATAGCAAAATTTAGTAACATTAACTCATGGCCACTCGGGCAACAGAACATCAGCAAAAACAGGAACAAATAGTCAGCGCTATTGCATAAATCAGAGTAATTTGCCCAAATTTGATTTATCATAACCAAAGAAAAGTAGTTCAAAGCAGCACAAATACGATAATAAAACTGCCAAAAGTACTAAAGTCATAAAAAACAATGAGCAAAAGGTCATAGTTTTAAGGAGGACATGGGAAATGAGGACATGGGGATTATAAACAGGTAAGGAACTTTAAGGATCTAGATCCTTGAGGAGCATATCCACTCTTTCACAGCTAGTGCGTTGATTCTGGACGATCTGGTCACGAAGCTCAGCAATTTTTTGCTTCAACTTCTTTCGGCCCTTAACTTCATATTCTCGGCGTTAGCAACCTCTACAAAACCACTAGGACTAGGTTCTTGTGCCTTTTTGACAAGTTAAGCTCTTAGGAGAGCATTTTCAGCATGGAATCTGTAAATCTCAGCGGTAGACTTCTCTTGAGCTTCAATTAGATTCGAAATAGTGGAATTGTTGTCAACTCCACCCTTATTTGGCACACATTCACAGTCCTCTAAAGTTCCCAAAGAGATCATCTACTTCAGGTTGCCCAAAGTGGTCTTTCCTGTTTGGACCTTAAAATGTTCAAGGATTTTTGTCAGGAAGACCATGCGTTCCCTCTCTTGCATTAACAATATTTACAATGTTCTCTATCATAAGAGTTGACAGATTAACAAGATTGAAAATTGACAATGCTTCAAGGAGAACCAGGTCTGCAATTAACAGACCGTCCATCATCTCTTGAAAGCAACACTTTGTTGATTAGCTCAAACAAAATTTGATACTCTGACTTAAGATGCTTTTTGAAGAGCCTTGCTCCAGTTGCAGTCCCTTTTCTTTTAGACAATCATATCTATGAAGGCATCAGATGCCTTTCCAACTATAGTCTTCATCCCATCAATTGGGACACCAAGAATATCACTAAGTTTTATGTCATCCAATTCAAAATTTGTCCCATTCTCAGACAGAACCAGAGTGTGATCATCAGTATAGCACAGATTCGTATAAAAATAAGCCATTTTTGCTTCAAACACACTAGGAGCCGGTGGGACAAAGAGGTGAATCTACTTTTGGAACTCAACAATGTCATGTATCTACTTCATCCTAAACTTCTCAGCAACATCAAAATCAAAAACTCTGCCCAATAGTACATTTTGACCCCTCAAGATCTCCTTAATTGCCTTTTCATCTATCACACATTTTTGTTTCTTTGATGAACCAGGTTTCTCATTCGTACTATCCTTCCTCTTTCTGAGAGTGAGAGATCGAGTTTTACATTTCTCCTTTTCTGACTTGTCATTCTCATTATCTGACTTGGACATCATGACTCTAACTTTCTTTCTTTTCTCCTCTCTTCCCTTTGATGAACTTTTTCTTACGAGTGGAAACTTTTCCACCTCATTTTCTTCATCTTCCATAACTTCTTCATCAACCAGTCTACTCTTCACAGGTTGACTTCTCTTTCTTTTGGACCTTTTTTCTTTACTTTCCTGTAAGGCACTCTAGTGATTCCAGTGCTGCTTTTTTCGCTTGTCTTGTTTTAGGGAGCTTTTGGGCAATGTGTTTTCTATCTGTGAACCCACCTTTTTTCAGTTTCTCAGAACTAGTGGCCTTGTTACATATAGACCTCAGAACAACATCATCATCAGAATCAACACCTAGACCAGGACTAGAGAAACCAGGTTTCTCCTCGGGAGAAGGATCCCAGGGGCACGACAATAGTATACACAGTTAGGGAATTGACATCAATATCCAGATTGTCCCTTAAGGATCCTTGTGTTTCTTCCCAAGTAGGAGATATCTTGAGTGAAGAGGACTCATACCCTCCTTAGGTTGAAGGACCAGGTCCCTCCTTTAGTTCTCATGTTGTATGCACAAACACCATTACCCCCTAAACTCCTTCACCACCACTCACATCTCGTAAGGTATCAATAAAATTAGCAACAATTTCAGCCTCACATTCCAAGATATTAGACCTAACCAGACTCATTTCAGATAGTGTCGCATCAAACTCTATTGAAAACTCATTTATCCCTTTTACACTATCAGTTGGAGTTCTATGTCGACAACCTTATCTAGTTCCTATGTAACACCAACATAGATACTCTTATGCATGTTACCAGAAACTGAGTCTTCCATCTCACAGCCTTGTGCCTATGTTTCCACAACTATTTGACTATTAAACTCGACTTCAACATTTTTTTCATCAATTTCTTCCATATTTTGAAGAAATTTCGACACATAGATAGTTTTTCCACTTTCCATTGAGTCGGGTTTTTCAATAGGAGTAGATGTCGAGGAAGAAGACACGAATTTATTAGGGGTTTGACTCTCACTAGTCGGAGGGGGACCAGAAGTCGAAGGTTTTGTAGTTAAGACGGTGGGGTTTTGGTCTGTAGGAATTGGAGATTTTGGGGGTGAATTAAGGGATTTTAGTTCAAATGGAGTTTGGATTTTAGAAGGTGACTGAGTTGAGTTTACTTCTAGCACATTTGGTATGGATAATTCTAGGAGAGTCATGATCAATTTTAGTAGGGAGAGTAAGAGAAGAGAGACTTGTGGTTCGGCCCTTCCCCAGACTCCGCGGATAGCGGGAGCTTAGTGTACCGGGCTGCCCTTTTTTTTAGTAAGAGAAGAGAGAATGTGGAGAGATTTGAGAGAACAATTATGTTTAAAGAGAGAATAAGGTGGGTGTAAGATAGTTTAAGTGAGGAGAGAGATGAGAGAATTTATATAATAAAATTATTTTGAGTCATTTAGAGAAGTTGAATCATTTGGAGGAATTTATTTGAATTTAAAGGAGGGAAGGATTTAACGATATGGCACTCTAAGAAGTTTAAAAATAGATACAAGCATTGAAGAGACTACTAACCTGAGTTATAGAGACCAGTATTCTTGACAATTTTGAAAATACAAGCAAGAACTCTGAGACATGCAATATAGCCTATACTTATGTTGTCTTGAAGCTGTCATGCTTGTAAACTTGTAATAGTATAAGAGTGAGTTAGATGCCACCAAAAAACACTTTCTGAATTGTACCTTTTCTCTTAACATAGCCAATTATTGAGGGAACTTTGTGATAGGCCGACTAGTTGAGCTTGATTAAGCCTAACTCCAAACAACTTCCTTGAAGATGCTTACTGCTTAATGCCTTTGACGATGTCTGTTACCTGGTCCTTGTGATGATGTTTTTGCCAAATCTGAGTACCATGTTCCGTGCTTTGTTCCTCAAGGACTGTTGAACATCCTTACACACTACTCATATTGACTAGTGCTCTAAGGACCTGAAGAGCCACATTCTGCAGAGTGCACTACCTCATTGTCTTCTTCATAGGCAAGATTTTCATGATCCATTTTTCATGACCCTTGAGTACCTGGTGCTATTTTAGTGACCTGATATTCAGATTCTTCACACCTTGTTGCCTTTGAACTTGGATTTGATTTCATAAGAACCAGGTTCTTCATGATAAACTTGTTCAATAGTGGAAGGCTTGTGTGCATCAGTTGCCTATGCTCCAGTTCAACATAAAGAATTCAATCAAAGGTTGTTTATGAGGTCATCCATAATGTACACATCTTTATAGAGTATGGGAGAGTGTCTTGTCAATTCTGCATATGACAAGAAGGAAGCCATTCTTGACATTTCCATGGACACACTCCCTACTTGAGAGGCTCTAAGTGAGAGGGTCTCCAGTTACATGCTTAGAGTATCTACCAACGATGTTCTATTTGACTCTCTCATCTCACTCTAGCCTACAGACCTAGTCACTGATTCAGTTTAGGAACTCATATCAGTTTGGGTCCTTTTGTGTGATAGAAATGATGAATTAGACTCATTTTAGTCCATGCAGGCAATTCAACCTTTTTCTTGCTAGAGCTATGTACCTTAGTTCTTGATTTATTCTCAATTAATTTATTATTCTGCACAGACTGAGATCTTGCTTTGCATAAATCTTTGTAATGGCCAGTCTGACCACACTGAGTGCACAACTAATTTTTAGTGGTGGTGACATACTTGATGTAAGGATCATAGGGAGTTTCGGCCTTTTGGAAACCAAGTCCTTCCTTGCCTCTTCCTTTACTTTTTTACATAGAGGTAATCACATTGGAAGACCAGGTCCAGTGAAGTGATTTGTCAAGATCAACTTTTACCCTTTCCAGATCCTCCTGGAGCTGTCTATTCTTCTCTAGATTAGTAAAGAGGCTTATTTATATTTTTTTTAAGTTCCTTTTCAAGCTCAACCTGAGTTTCACTACCCATTTTTTTTCCCTTTGAAGGCTATGATAGACATCAATTAACACATTTGCTAAGGACATCAACTTTCTTTGAGAGTAGCCTTTCAAGTTTTTTTAAACATCAAGAAAGTTTACGTCATCTTGATCATAATCATCATCAGCCTCAAATTTGACTATGAGTACAAAACTTGACTCATTTTCTGAAGGTCCATTGTTGATAGCCATCATAGATACATCACTGTGGTTATTTCCGTCTTCAGATACACTAGAAGAATCTCCCCAAGCTGCTAGAACTTGCTTTACTAGGTTATCAACTTTTTCTCTTCTTGTGAACCTTCTATGTGTTAACCTTTTAAAAAACACCTACTCTGATACCAATTGATCTAAAGTATGAGTCCACCAAATACAGCCGAGAACCATGTTCTCTTATATTCTGCAGAGTAAAGACAGAAGTAAATAACACAAGATATTTACGTGGAAAATTCCTTGCTCAAGGGATTAAAAATCATGATCTACCCTAGTAGGATTTCCAAAACTCCACTATGACTGAGCAATGTTTAGATTACAACCTATTGCAACCTAGGAATTAAACTCGTAATCCCTCACTCCTTGCAATAACTCTATTGCAAGTTTGACGCAATAACTCTATTGCTATCTCAGTGCAACAACTCTATTGCACTCCCTCTTGACAATGTCTCTATTGCAAAGAAATTCCTTGACTAATCTAGCCAAGTATACAACTCAAAGACTTAGGACAAACAACCTACCTATATACATCTTCTCATAAGGGAAGTAGATTTACAAGTTAAAGATCAAATGACAAAGACTCAATAGCTTAAGGACTTAAGACATCTTCAGAGTCAGAGAACATGTCCTTAAGTTTGCTGCATCTTTGTTCTTGAAATTGTCTTGAGAGAAGCCGTGGAGTGGCACTTGAGAGAGAAATATTTTTATGTTTTCAAGTGGTTAGTTTGCACTTGTAACATGTTGTTTATATATGAGGGCAAGTGAGAGGGATACGTTGCATCGATTGGTCAGCAGATTTGCAGCTATGTTCTTTGCATTGTCGCTACCAAGATCGAGCAAAAGAGCTTTTACAACTGTATTGTACGACCGCAAGAGAACTGATTGCAACTGGTCCCTATCTAGTTCTTCGTAGATGTTTGACAATCATCAAAATTCGAAATAGTATAACTTATCAAGTTGCAATATAAGGTACTACTCTTTGTTTGTTCCCTAAATTTGAGTATGGTTTGGTGAGGAGGAAAAAGTGCAATAATTGTTGTTTAGTTTAAGTTATTATTAAAACAAGTTAGTTGCAACTAAAGGAACTTTTACTCTTTTCCTTTTCATCCTATAATGCGGTTAAAAAGTTTATATTAAAGGTAAAAGGGTTAATTGTACCTTTTACTTTTTACATCCACTCCTGTTCAGGTAATGTTAATCTCAATTACAGCCATTTTAATAGTAGTTGTAATGTTAAATTATCACGAGTTTTGTCATGTTTTAAAATCTCTTGTCTATCTTTCCCTAAATACCTTTCGAGGACTGATTATCCCGATAATTAAGTTGACAATCCAACCAATTTTAGAGGGTAGTGGGCCATTTAGACAAACGGACATGCACTTAGTAAAGACACTTACGTGAAACATATGAAGCAAATTCTCAATTTCAATACGCGTCAAAGTATTCTATACCATCGGATTGAAGGAGCCATCAAACACAATATTTAGCTGATTGAGAGTCTGTTTCACCTAGTGTTGTTCAATTTGTTCGTTATACTCCTTTTGTAAATAAATTACATGCTATTCACCGTTAGATTATGAAAATAATCTTTGATTATTCCATAATCAATTTAAATAATTTATATTTAGGTGTAAATATCATTAGTATATTAGTAGTATATTTTACCATAAATATAGTTTAAATTAAGGTTTGTACACTTCTATATATTAGGACATTATGAAATGAAATCAATACGGAAAATATTTTCTTCATTGTATCAAGAGCTAAAAATTAACCCGTTCGGGGTTCATAATTTTTTTTCTTCTTTCCGACGACCCCACTCTCCGACGGAACCCTAGTTCTGCCGCACCCCACCCCCTACTTGTCCTAACCCTACCTTTTTTCCTTATTTTTCTCTCCTTTCTCTTGGGCAATGGCCGACCAAAACAAATTTCATCCCGCTCTTGTCGTAAACAACGTACGTCAAGAACTTCATTTCGATAATACTTGAGATGGAAAAAGGGTAATATTCCTCTTGGAAAGAGCTATTCAAAATCCATTGACGCGCATACCATGTCATCGACCATATTCTTCCTCCTAAGTCTCAATCGGGGGTCATGGAAAAATCCACCGACGTTGACATGACTCTATGGTCTCGCTTGGATGCTATAGTCCTTCAATGGATTTACGGCACCATATCAAATGACATTTTGCACACCTTTTTGGAACCGGACTCTACGGCTCAACAAGCATGGGAACGTTTACAAAATATTTTTCAAGATAACAAGATTTCTCGTGCGGTATATCTTGAAAATCAGTTCACTAATGTCAAATTGGATGATTTTTCAAACGTTTCCACATATTGTCAAGAGTTAAAAATGCTTGCCGATCAACTATCCAATATTGGTGCACCGGTGACAAATCAAAGGTTGATTCTCCAATTAATTGTGGATTTGAATGAACAATATGATGGGATTGTTACGTTCATTCAACAAAGTGACATACTTTCTTATTTGTAACTAGGCATTATGAAATGTGACCCTTCTCGTCAGTGTCTAATATGAAGGGTCTTAATAATATAAATGTCGTGTGCGAGGGAGGGGGAAATAAAACGTAATGGGGCAGTAGTACCATGCTATTACCATCATATTTAGCCAAAATATCGGCTACAATGTTGGTTTCTCTGAAAATTTGTTGCACATATGGACCTTCAAGTACATCAAACAAAGATCCATTATCAAGGATATGCGAGTATTTATCATTTACTCCATTATGCATAATGCATACTATCTTCGAGTCGGTTAATTTACCAAAAGTATGATGTTCAATTCCCGATAACCACTTGCAATTCATGTAATAAAGTAAACAGTTCCGCTCGAATAATACAAGTATTGCGGATAAGTTTTACCTTAAAAGAACCAACCAAGTCCTAGGGAAAATACAACCTATAGGAGTAAAAGGGAAAATGTGTTGTACTAAATGGAACGTAATTGTCAATTAAGTAGCTATTTTATCATAAAAGGACCACATGGCAGGCTGCTCGTTGGAAAATTATCTAAGTCAGGACAGACCCAATTTACATGGGAGCATAAACGATATAATAGGAATGGGGTTTAATTTTCCCTCCCTCCAAAATTTGAAAAAGAAAAAGGAAAAAAAGCAAAAAAGTGAGAGGAGCAGCAAATAATGTGGAAGAAGAATGTTCACTGAATGGGATGTGGTCTGTAATCCCATCAGCATGCGTTCTCTTCAGATACAGAAACTCAAAATTCCTTAGCATAGCATTAGTCACTGTGCCACACCACGCCACAAACCTAAAGGAACTTCCTATTGGGGCCCTCCTACAAAGATACATGAATGTGTCCCGTAGTCGCTTACAAATGAAAGAAAATAAGTAACATTTTCAAATATCTTCTGTCTTATTTTCAGATCTGAAGCATGAGAATTCGAGGGCTCATGTATTATACTAAAAACCTACTTTATTTATGTTTATTTGTGGAGAAACGTTATCTCGTCATTCCCTATGCTCATGTAAAATGCCGGGGCCGGTCATCCCGCAGATCTGAAAGATCCAGTCATAGACTTGATCGGATATTGTTTGTCCACAAATAAGATATCTTTTTTGTAAAAATGAACATCTCTTATAAAAAGATTAAAAAAAAAAAAAAACCACAAAACTAATTAACCTTTTTGGCATATTCTTAAAATTTCAGATTTTACATGTGAATTCCAAATTATTATCTTAGAAATTCTTTTTTGTGTGTGAATTTTAACAAATTATGATATTAGTTATTTTTCAACTACACACATGACGTGAATAGCAATTCTTCTAATTTTGCCAATAGACACTAGCGGGTGAAACCTATGTATAACAACAGATCAAGTCAATATTTTGAACATGCAACATAGATATATTAGTATGTGTTAATGTTGGGTTTGGTGTTGTAACATTTGACCCAACATATCCCCTGAAGTACTGTTGTTGATTGCCAAAAATGTTGGGACAAATGTCACAACATTTTTCATAACAGTTTTGCATTACTTCACGTTAAGCAGTAATAGTTTTACTTAGTGGTAAAAATGACTTAGGCATGTGAATTAGGAGTTGTGTAAAACGTGAGAGAAAGAGTCAAAGCTTGGGGAAGAAGTCGAGTGAAGAACAAGTCAAAGTTGTTGAGATTTCGACTACATGATCTTCTCCAACAAACACACAAGTTGTTGTCCACCTTTTCCTCAACCTACTCAACCAATCGATAAGTTTTTCAAGGAAAATTCTCTACTATAAATAGAGAGGCTACAAGAGTGAATCGATATCAAGAAACAGATTGCAAAAATACCAAGAGAGCTCTCGAGAATTCATCTCAGAAAACTGGATCACAAGTGTTGCATGAGCGTGTCGACAATATTCTGTCCAACATTACAATTGCAGTTTAGATTCTAGATTAGCTTTGTATTGAGCAATTGTAATGAGAGTTATCTATGTCTATTTAGGTAGATTTTTTAGGCAGAAGTCATCAACGACTTCAACATTTAATTCCTTTCCATTTCATCTTGTAAAATTGTAAAGAAAAGAATTTGTAATTTTTGTATATAATAAATATATACAATACTTTCGGTCACTGACCGTCATAGGTTATATAATAACCTATGTAAATATTAAACCTTTGTGTTTTTTAAATTTCCGCTGCATTGCTCTTTAAAGTTTTCTGTTTTACTAAAGTGTTGTCATTGGTGTCGGACGACATTACCGCCGACATTCGGAAACTGAATTAGCATTCAAGTTAGTTTATTTCCAGTTTGTTTTTATTGTTCCATAGCATACCCGGACCTAACAAGTGGTATCAGAGTCGACACTTAACACAATAAGTGATTGGTCATGTTGTCTCAAGTTATGGATCAGGCAAATCCGACTATTGGTAAACTTCCCATTTTAGATGGTTCAAACTATGCCTATTGGAAGATTCGCCTACGTTCTCATATCAAATCAATTGATGTTAGGGCATGGAGATCTATACCCAATGGGTATGTTGTTCCAATGTTGCCGCCGGATGAGGAAGGTGACATTCTTGTTAAACCTGAATCCAAATGGACGGCGAAAGAAACCAATAATGCTAGCTTTAATGAAAATGCCTTAAATGCAATTTTTGGATGGGTTGATCTATACATGTTCAAACTCATTCAAAATTTCCCCACGGCTAAGGACGCATGGGATACTTTACAAATTCATTGTGAAGGTAACTCAAGTATTCGACGAACAAAGCTACGCGTGCTCATGAGCAAATATGAACGTTTAAGGATGAAAGAATTGGATGATATTAAATCTTATTTTGAAAAGTTGATTGACATCTCAAATGAATGTCAAGTGCTAGGTGAACCTTTAACCAACACTCAACTCGTTGAAAAGGCTCTCCGTTCTCTTCCTGAAAAGTTCAATTTAAAGATTTGTGACATTGAAGAAGCTCACAATCTTGGCACAATGGACCTTCATACCTTGATGAGCATTCTAAAAACCTATGCAATAATGCCAAGATTGATGACACAACAATGTGGCACCAAAAATTGGGGCATGTCAACTACCGCAATTTAGAAAAATTGGTCTCATATAAAGCGGTTAGTGGCTTACTCAATCTTAGCCATAAAGGTAAAACTGTCTGTGAAGATTGTCTGAAAGGTAAGCAAACCCGTATCTCTCATAATATTGTCCAACACGACGGACAACATTCAGGTACGTCTCACTATTTTCAATTATTACATATGGATCTAATGGGTCCAATTGAAGTAGACAGTCTAGGAGCATGAGGTATTCCTATGTGATAGTAGATGATTTTTCTAGATATTCATGGATATATTTTTTGAAAGAAAAATCACAAACTTTTGACATGTTTAAAATTTTGCACTCTAGAATTAGGAACTTGTTCTATTCTCCTATTTTTCGGATTAGATCCGACCATGGAAAAGAATTTGAAAATAGCTCATTCACAAACTTTTGTGAGAAAAAAGGAATTTTCCATGAGTTTTCTGCTCCCAAAACTCCTCAACGGAATGGGTAGCAAAAAGGAAGAATAGAACACTGCAAAAAATGGCTAGAGTTATGCTTAGTTCTAAAAAATTGTCAAAATGTTTTTGGGCCGAAGCCTTGAATACTGCTAATCACATCGCTAATAGAGTCTACTTTAGGCCATGAACAAAGATGACACATTATGAGCTGATAAATGGAAAGAAACTTAACTTGCGTTACTTTCATATTTTTTGGTATATTTGTTACATTTTAAATGATAGAGATCATTTGGCAAAGTTTGACTCTAAGAGCGACAAAGGAATTTTTGTTGGCTATTCTCAAAATAGTCATGCTTATCGAGTATACAATCTGAGGACCAAAACTATACAAGAGTCTGTAAATGTTATTTTTGATGACTTTTTTTATCTTACAGGAAATACAATTGAAAATAACACTATAGTTTCAGTGGAAAATGTATAGATTGTTGAAGAATCAGATGTTGCCCCAAATATTGCCACACCCGAAGCAACATCTGAACCTGAAATAGAGACCACAGAGGTCATGAATGAGGAGTCAAATGCTGAATTGATAGATCAAGTTCAAAGGGACCCCTCATCAAGGATTCAGAAGAATCATCCAACAGGCCAGGTGATAGGGGGAGTTTTTGAAGGAATTAGAACACGAGGGAAAGAACCACTTAACTACAGAGAAATGGTAAGGTATGTGTGTATGTCTATCATATACCAAAAGGTTAGTCTTTATTGTTTTATATCTACTTTAGAACCAAAAAATGTTTTAGAAGTACTCAAAGATAATTTTTGGATTCAAGCAATGCAAGAAGAGCTTGAACAATTCTCTTGAAATAAAGTCTGGAACTTAGTTCCTCGTACAAATAATATAAATGTAATAGGAACTAAGTGGATTTTTTAAAATAAATCAGACAAACGGGAACAGTTGTGAGAAACAAAGCTCATCTAGTTGCACAAGGATATACTCAGGTTGAAGGAATTGATTATGACGAGACATTCGCACATGTGGCTAGAATTGAGTCAATTAGACTGTTACTTGCTATTGCTTGTTACCTAAAAATTACTTTACACCAAATGGATGTAAAAGGTGCATTCTTAAATGGTTATCTAGATAAGGAAGTCTATGTTGAACAACCAAAAGCATTTGAAGATCCTTACCATCCACACTATGTGTACAAGCTCAAAAAGGCTTTGTATGGGTTGAAACAAGCCCCTCGTGCATGGTATGGTCATCTAACTAACTTCCTTCTTGAATTTGGTTTTAACCGTGGTGAAGCTGATCGTACCTTATTCATTCAACGTCACGGTGTAGATATTATTATTTCTCAAATCTACGTAGATGACATAGTATTTGGTTCGACCCCACAGTCTTATCTAAAGTCATTTGTTGAATCTATGTCATCAATTTTCGAAATGAGCATGATTGGGGAACTAACTTTTTTCTTAGGCTTGCAGATTGAGCAAAGTGAAGATGGAATTTTCATCTCACAAAGTAAATATGCTAAGAATCTAGTTAAGAGATTTGGTTTGGAGAATGCTAAGCAAATGGAAACACCAATGGGTTCATCGCAGAAGATATGCAAGGATAATGTTGGTGAAAATGTCGACCCAACATTATATCGATCTATGATAGGTAGCCTTCTTTATCTTACTGCGAGTCGCCCATATATTATGTTTAGTGTTTGTGTTTGTGCTCGTTTTCAAGCCTGTCCCAAAATATCCCACTTAAATGCTGCGAAACGTATTATTCGATATGTTGCTGGCACATGTGAGTTGGGAATTTGGTATTCCAAAGACACTAATCCTAACTTAATAGGATTTAGTGACTCGGATTGGGCTGGAGACGTAGATGATAGAAAAAGTACAACTGGAAGATGTTTTTATCTTGGCAATAATCTTGTTTCATGGTATAGTCGTAAACAAAATGGTGTCTCACTTTCAACTGCTGAATCTGAATATGTAGCAGCTGAAAGTTGTTGCTCTCAATTAATATGGCTAAGACACATGTTAGACGACTATGGATTTTCTAGCAACATTTTTATTTTGTACTGTGATAATTTGAGTGCTATAAATATTTCCAAAAATTCAGTTCAGCACTCACGTACAAAACATATTGATATTAGACATCATTTTTTAAGAGATTTAGTCGAAAAATAGCTAGTTCATATTGAACATGTTGACACTATTCATCAACTAACTGATATTTTTACAAAAGCTTTGGACCATGAGAGATTTCCTAGTTTGAAGAAATCTCTTGGTCTTTGTAATCTCTAAAAGGGCATTTTTGGTGAATGTCAGCTGAAACATTGTCTAACATTTCAGGTGATATTTACCTATGTAATATCATAAATTGATTATTGTTACTGTATAGTGCATTAATTTTTTGTCACACAAGCATGATCCCTCAATAAAGAATGTGTCTTTAACTTGATACCGTTCTCTGTGATGATATTATATATCATAAAAAGGGAGTATCAAAATAAGGCATCGCCTTAACAAATAATTGACAACTGTGCAAAATAGGCAAAGCCCCTTAAAAAGATATCGTTCCTATTCTATAGGAGTATCGAGTGCTTCAAAAGAATTTTAAGAATACTAAATAAGTATTCTTATTTTTTACACGAAAACATAATTTTGTATGTATTTTATGATTAGATCAAGGACACAATGAGAAAATGTTACATTAGTCCAGTGGTTAAACTCATAAAAATACATATAAAACGTGTCTTGATTTGTTGTCAAAATTAAAAGTTCTTGGGGGATCATAATACATGTGTTGTCCAAAATGTTGCCAACATTGTTGTTGACATTTTCTGTTTGTGATATTTGTTGGGATGTTGTTCTTAACTGATTCCAGAAAAATCAAATTTTTCTCCCTATGTTTATGCCTTGATTTTATAGGAATTTCAAACTTTAAAATGATAAGATTAAATTCCTACCGTGATGCTCATCATTTTATCCCAAAATTTTAGGTGTAAGTTATTAGATAAATCTCAAACTCCTAAAACTAAGAATTTTTTGTTGCTTTGAAAGATTTGCCATGTATATAAAATCCTCTCATTTTTTTTTATCATATCCGATTTTCCCTATAAAATAATAAAGGGGGGGGGGGGAATCACATCACAAATCGGGCTTAACATCACCTACCCGATGAGTGATTCACCATTCCAAACTCCACTCTCAATCTCAAACCCTAAATCCCCTACAAATTCTCCTCAAACTTCACCAATGGATACCTCCCCTATGTCAACACCTATGTCAACCAACACACCGACCAACACACCCATGAGCACAAGCCCTCATTTAAACACTGAATCACCCAAACTACCTGAACCGCAACAACGTTGCCGGTCATCTTCCTCACAATCCTCAGAGGACGTGTCTAGGGCCATATTTATTTAAAGGTTCAGAGGAACCTTTAGATATTAGCTACCCAGGCGATGACTATAATCTGATAGATGTTAATGAAACATTTGATATTTCAGCCCTAGGCAAAAGATCAAGCTCCTCCAACTTCCCTACTCATCGATCGAGTAGAGTATTTGATAGAACATTTGAAGCAAAACCAAGCAACAAAAGGTCCAGATTTGATACACCTATACCTGCTTGCTCGAGCAGTAATAGTGAGGACATGGACCTTGAACTCTCAACTGAAGAAAGTGAAGAAGAACAAACTGCTTATGTACCACAAAATGTGCCTCTGGAGAAGGAAATTCCAAATGAAACAATTCCTTCCGAAGGGAGTTCCCAAAGCTACAAAATCAAGTGTTGCCCCAAATGTTGCCACAGATGTCACAACATCTTAGGCAACATTCCAGCCAACATCCAAAGAGGGACACTCACATACTTCCTCCAACAATACTGAATCCATCAGCCTAGACTTGTCTGGTTCAGACAATAAGTTATCTGCTTTCTCCAATAAATTTTACTCTAAAGCTAAACATGATAAATAGGACTATTATAGAAATAGAGTAATTAGGTATGAAATAGAGTTAGATATTTCCTTCAGTTCTGAATATGGTCTGGTGGAATTTCTGGAAGATAGACTATTGCTTGGCTTTGTTACTGGAAAAGAACCATATGTTGATGAGATTGTAAGGTTGTTCTATGCCAACTTAAACTCTGCTATAGATGATACCTCCTCAAAGAAATTTGAGAAGGTATATCTCTATAACAAAACTTATCAATTTACAGCTTCAATCATCAATCAATGTATGGGTCTTAATACAAGTGAGAGAAACAGAAAGAGTAACAACAAATAGGGATACAATGATTGAATATCTCACTGGAGGTATACTGAATAAATGGATCCCTAGATGCCCAGTATCAAAACTCACTGCCTTATTTTCCACCCTCTATAAAATTGCAATTCACAATTGGCTTCCCTCTTTAAATGAGTCAGTCGTGACAACTGAACAAGTCTCACTGCTGTTTAAAATTGGGAAAGGATTCAAAGTTGATTTAGGACAAATGATATTCTATCAAATTGCCAACTTGACAGAAAAAGAGTAAACTTCAATCCATCATTTTCCCTCTCTGATCTATAAAGTATTAACTACCTAAGGCCTTGAGCCTATGAGATGAGACACTTTGGGGAAAGCTCCTGAACTTTACATTGTCAACAAAGCAATTCTGAAGAGCGAAGAGAGAGTCATTGACCTACCTTGGAAAAAGGAAGCAGAAAAGAAGAATGTTGCCAGGAATGATCCCAACATTCTGGGCAACACTAGTCCAAGGCAGTCTATACTGTCCATAAATTGGCTAGTGGAGCAAATTGCAAAATTGTTGAGGTTGATACTACCAGAGATGCCCTAGTTCAAGCCAAAGACCATTTCTTGCTTATGCTTTCTTCACAAAAATGGGGAGATGATTCTATACAGGGGGAGCAAAGAGAAGATGGTGAAGGTACGAGTGGAGAAGTTGTTGCTGCTGAAGAAGATGTGGATGTTGCTATGCAAAGAGAAGAAGTTGTTGGAAGGAAAGTCTTGTTAAATAAGTTATTGGAAGGAAATTCTTGCTAAAGAGGATGAGGTTAAAGGCCGAAGATGCTATGCAGAAGGCCGAAGCTGAAGTTGAAGCTGCTAGGCAGAGGGAGAAGGAAGTTGAAGTTGTTATGCAGAAGTAGAAAGTTGTTGGAAGTCGCTACATCTTTTCTTGCATAATGAGCAAAGGAGAAGCTGTTGCTTGTTGATGAATTTCTTTTGTTTTTGTTTTGGTTTGGCTATTTGGTGATGTGGATGGTTATCTTGACAATGTTGTATTCGACAATTTTTTTTTGGATGACATATATGCTGATATTATTTCTTCTAATCCTATAAGAGTGGTGTATGCATGTCTGCTGGTATGCCATTTTACTCTTATAGAGTGGTATACACATGTTTTGATTGTATACCATCACAGGTTAAGGGGGAGCATAAATGTATTCATAGTTGTTGGACAATAGCTATGACGTTGCCTTAAGTCATTTGCACAGGTTATAATGGATTTTGTGAAGAAAGGCAAAAAGGGGGAGATTGTTAATGTTGGATTTAGTGTTGTAACATTTGACCCAACATATCCCCTGAAGTATTGTTGTTGATTGCCAAAAATGTTGGGACAAATGTCACAACATCCAGACCAATATTTTTTATAACAATTTTGCCTTACTTCACGTTAAGCAGTAACAGTTTTACCGAGTGGTAAAAATGACTTAGGCATGTGAATTAGGAGCTGTGTAAAACGTGGGAGAAAGAGTCAAAGCTTGGGGAAGAAGTCGAGTGAAGAACAAGTGAAAGTTGTTGAGATTTCGACTACATGATCTTCTCCAACAAACACACAAGTTGTCCACCTTTCCCTCAACCTACTCAACCAATCGATGAACTTTTCAAGGAAGACTCTCTACTATAAATAGAGAGGCTACAAGAGTGAATCGTTATCCAGAAACAGATTGCAAAAATATCTAGAGAGCTCTCGAGAATTCATCTCAGAAAACTGGATCACAAGTGTTGTCTGAGCGTGTCGACAACATTCTCTCCAACATTACAATTGCAGTTTAGATTCTAGATTAGCTTTGTATTGAGCAATTGTAATGAGAAGTTGTCTACGTCTATTTAGATATATTTTTCAGGCAAAAGTCATCTGCGACTTCAACATTTAATTCCTTTCCATTTCATCTTGTAAAATTGTAAAGAAAGGAATTTGTAATTTTTGTACATAATAAATATATACAATACTTTCGGTCACTGACCGTCATATGTTATATATATGTAAATATTAAACATTTGTGTTCTTTAAATTTCCGATGCATTGCTCTTTAAAGTTTTCTATTTTACTAAAGTATTGTCACTGGTGCCAGACGACATTATCGCCGACATTCGAAAATTGAATTAGCATTTAAGTTAGTTTATTCCAGTTTGTTTTTATTGTTCCATAGCATACCCGGACCTAACAGTATGTAAAACAAATATTAATTTTTGAATTCGTAATTCCAAAAATATATAAGTTCAGTACAAAAAATACTAATAAATTATGAATCCTATCCGCTTATGGGAATAAATGAGAGTCAATTCACATTTGAATTATCATTCTACAAATATTTGGCCACACTCTATCTGACACTCAGATTACAATTTTTTATGGAAGATTTGTTGTTTAGTCATGATCAATCTTTTTTTTATATCCAGTTTCGTTTTTTTATATTCAATTTTCCGATTTACGCCAGACTATTCTTGAAAATAGTAATTTCGATCTCTCAGCACTAATGCCATTAGTCATGCTCAATCTTTCCTTTTGTGGGTCCGGATATTATCCCTTTTTACGCATAAATTAGAAGCTCGCTGTCATCAAAAGAGACAAATGCCACCCTTACACAATTTGATCACGACGACTCAGTTCCTTTATTTTCTATATATGGACATTGAAATTTTATGTGGGAGCACCATTAGGAAATTAAATCACCTAGGTTTAAAGAATCTCAATAGTTGAAATTTAAATATTTGGATGTACGAGGTGTAAGGTTTATTTAGCGTTTAATATTTGTAGATGTCATTCGCGACAAATGTTGAACTTCTTAAGTATACCAATTTGGGTAGATGAAGTCATGCAGCATTGCTTTTGTCATTTATCTTACTGCTATACGTACTGTTTACATAAAAATACTGCTTGTAAACTATTTAGCAAAATATATATATTCCTCAGCCTAAGCTAATTCCATTAAGGTAAAAACAATTAGGGGGTACTGTATTTCAAATCTATCAGTTTTTCTTTTGCTGTTAACTTTTTTTTTTCTTTTTAGCATACCAAGTGACCGTGATTATTCAGGTATGAAAATGGGGCTTCGACAATGCTTTCAGGTCACTACTAGAAAGAATGGCATTTTGCCAACAATACTTTTTGTTACCATATGTTGAATGTTGTTGCCAAAAGTATTTTTCGCAATAACAAAAATTGTTGCATACCGTTGCAATAACCTCTGATGCGAAATGTTATCGCAACAACAAGTTATTATCATTTACGTTTTTTAGTTACAATATATTAAAGTTTTATTGTCATTTACGTTTTTAGCAACAATAAATCTAAAATTTTATTGTCAATTCCTTACTTTCTTGTAGTGTGTTCTCTTGGAATGCTCTAGAACCGAGAAAACGATCTTATTTGGCTTGTTCAATGTACAAGCATTTCGTGTAATGATTTGGGTATATAATTACAAATATAATCAACATTAGCTGCTTATAAAATCTTTAAGAAATCATATTTTGTATTTTAGAATAATTAATTCTACGCTTCTCATTTTTCTTTAATGAAAAGTTTTTATAATCACACAAATGACACGATTAAGGCGGCAAGTTTTAATATTACATATTTAAGATGTAATAAATTTCAAAGTTAAATTTATTTTTTAAAATTTCATCGATTAAACTATGTCACATAAATTTTAAAAAATGAAATAACTTATTATGATATTCTATTAGATAACAAACGAATTACTGTATCTCACATGAGTACTAGGTTAACATTTAGGCGATATACATTTTCAAAGATAACCAAATCAACTTCACTGATACTTAGGGAGTAAAACGAATTCTTCTGTCATTTGGGAAAAATGTGAAAGCTAACTAGTTAATAAGTAGTTTTTCCATTGGGCGGCAACAAAATCCATGGAAAATCTTGAGGTGTTTCATGTTTGGCTAAGCTAGCTGATTAAAATAATTTACAAGCATAGCAGACTTTGGATTATCATAATATGGTAGCACCATTAAAGAAAAGGAGAAAAAAATATATTGAATGGGAATTGATCTCAATTCTCTAATTAGGTAAATAACTCAACATTCAATATTCAAGTATACCATATAATTAATTAACTTCTTTGAAGCATGAGTGCCAATAGATAATACTAGATCAATTCTATAAAATATGTATATAAAATAGAGACCATGAGTTTACATGCTCCATTTATGGGGCAATAAATCAGCCACTACTTCTAAGTACCTTTTTGTTTATCTACCCGTTTGGTAAACACTAAAAGTTTCTTATAAGACAAAATCAACCAAAAGTCATATGTTGATTATCCCAAACTTATATAAGCACTTTCAATTTAATTAAATTTATTACTGTTTGATCAAATAGTATATCTCACGCTCTCCATAACTTATTTGTGAGATTTCACTGATTATTATTACTATTTTACATTGTATTCAAAGCAGTAATTTAACAAATAGTGCTGGGAGTTGCTCAACAGACTCTTTCTTAAAATTTCTTTTAAGAGATGGTGTTTATGGACTAGTATGGTTCTAAGTATAAATTTTTAAAATATTTATTCTCTGGTATTATGATATTAATCTTGATATTGGTTATAGACTAGAAGGGGGTTTAGCTAGACATGAGAGAGAGTATTTCAAAGATTTGAAGTTGTTGTATTTCGAAAGATGATTTCAGAAGTTACAATGATGCTCCTTATATAGATAACCCCGTTTGCCTTACATTATTGGCATGGTGTCTAAAAGTTGATACATTATTGTTACAAAAGTCATAAAGTAAATAGTGTTTTGTCTCTTGCCCTTTCATGCTTTTCTTAAAGTTGTTTGTCGTTGTTGCCATTTTTTCAACGTTTGTTGGCTTGTCATCTTTTGTATTTGATTCCTTGTGGGTCCGGCGACTTTTGCTTTGAGGCCGGTTGCTTTCTTCCACAATCATCTTTTATAGGTGTCTTCTTTTCACAAAAAGACGAAAAAAAAATTCTCCGACGATACTCCTATAAAATAGGAACGGTATCATTTTTTTTATTTTTGATACTCCTATAGAATAGGAACGGTATCTTTTGTTATTTCAGTAGTATGTGTTGGAAATTAGCCTTTGGCGGGGAGATGCGTCCACCCATCTTTGATGAATTAAACACTAGTGTTTCGCATGTTGGAGACCTTGTCTCTTCGCACATGCATGATCTACGAAGTGAGTAGATGACCGTAGGGCCAAGAATCGTCTAATTTCGTTGAGAAATGAAAGAGATATTGGTCCACGAAGTAAGGTGTTTGAGACATGGAAATGTGGTGTGGGACAAATCTACCACATCGGTGGGAATAGGAAGAATTGCTCTCTATATAAGTCTCTAATGTGGTAAAGGGTTTGGATCCCCAAGGGGTATCCCATGTGTTTAAAGGAGGGAAGACCTAGATGTGTTTGGGTTCAAGGCTAAGCCCACACGCGCGCGCCGCCGCCCGCCCGTCCGGTCCGGTCCGGTCCGGTCTCGGGCTCGGGCTCGGTCACGGGTCACGGGTCACGGGTCACGGGTCACGGTCACGGGTCGTGGGGCGTGGGGGCGTGGGGCGTGGGGCGTGGCGTGGGGGGGCGTGGGCCTTTCGATATTATCTTTTTGGACCGAGAGAACTCGCCGGATGTACGCTTTGATCCCGAAGTTTCATATGTACGATTTGGACCGAGAATTCTTTTATATGTACAGTTTGGTCCCCGAAGTTTCAATATTTACGCTTTGGTCCCCATAGTTTCGGGAAGGTGACGGAAGGCGTTGGACTGCATTTTTGGAGCATTAATCAGCCATTACTTGGCTGATTAATTCTCCATTAACACCCATCGGTTGGGCAATTGAGCGACCTCCTTCAAGACCTTAAATCGGCCTCACTAATGGCATTTAACATGCCATTTACAGCCCTCCTAATGGCCTTTAACAGCCATGTTTGGGCGTTGATCACCCCCTCCTCCATGCTATATATTGAGCCTCTTTTGGCTCAATTCAAAGAAACGAAAAACGAGCAGATAATAGGCCACCAAACAGGCGGAAAAACGACGAGAAAAGCCACCGAAAAACGGTGAAAATTACGCAAAAGATGGCTGAAAATTCAGCAAAATAGTGGCTGAAATTCAGCGAAACAAATGGCTGAAAATCAGTCAAAAACGGTGACCAAACCCTCACGTATACACAAGATATACACTACAGAGACACACTATATACACAGAGACAAAAGAGAAGAGTAGAGAGAAACTCTTCCTTCCTATTCCATATCTTCAGCAAGTCGAGTCATATTTATTTTCTTCGCCAGGCTCAACCTATTGGCTTTGTAGTGTTGAGATTAAAGTGTTGTTTTATCTTGGGAGACTATTGCCCGCTAACGTAAAAGCATATATACGGGGCAATCTTGTCTTAAGGATAGAGGGCTATCCTCGACTCAACACACAACGTTGTAACCTTCCAGATTTAGTTGTTTCTTGATTTCAGGATATCAAGATTCAAGACACAACATACTTGCGGCAGTTCTCAAAGTTGGCTATGCAAGGTGATCAAGATTCAAGACACAACGCACTTGCGGCAGTTTTGAAGTTTGACCATTTATTTATCCTTTCGAACATTTGTAATAGTTATTTACATCCCGTACTGCTTTATAAAGTACCATAGAAATACCAACATCTTAAGACAAGATTTGTATAGTATTACTATTAGTGTTCGAAAGATGTCGGTCAAAAGTTGTGTGACCAAATCTGGATATGGCAATGGTTTTCTGGTAGAAGAGAGTGATGATGATGAACATGTTCATGGTGTCACCGCTACCAAGACTAGTGGGAACAAGCGCTCTCGAGAGCACGAGGATGTCAACGGGACAAGAGGAGAAGATCGAAGATGTACTTCTATCTTGCGCAGAGAAGGCACATGTCTGTCCCGGATAAAAGATCCGAATAATGGTAAGAAGGAACTGGACACTCGGTTTGATGAAGTGACCGGAGTGAGCCGAATCCGAAACTGGGATAAGTAATTTTTCTTACTTGTCAAGAATAAAGATTAAATGATGTACGATTAAAAATGGATTAAAGTAAGGAGGAATATGAAAATAATTTATATTCCTTACGCTTTAACAAATCGAAGTTTAATCTCATCTTCTTTTTCGTTTAAAGATTGGATTTTGTAAACGACTTAAAAAGATCCGTTCTTTTAAGTGTAGTGATTAAAAGTGTGTAAAGTAGGTTCGCACATACGATGGAGAAAGATCCACTAACTGTGCGAAAACTGTTACCACTCTTAAGTAAGCGCCAAGAATTATCTGGGCACCAATCTTAACGTTAAAGACGTAGAACCTGTCATACTATTTGGCAGAAGATCCTTCATAGGATGATATTGGACACTCAGTCATACAAAGCCTCGGCGCGCCGGAGTGGGCCAAAAATTCTTTTGATATGATGATATTGGACACTCGGTCATATAAAGCCTCCGGCGGCGGGAGTGGGGCCGAATTCATTTCATAGGAAAAGTAAAGGACACCTAGTGTGGTGGGCCACAGTTTCCGGTCTTAAATGATCCGAAGGCCTAAAGAAGAGGCCAGAAAAGAAATTGGACACTCAGTCTGCCAAAGCAACTGGAGTGGGCCAGAGTATCTAGATCATATATGATCCGGTTACGCCCTAACCACGGGCAAGAGGTTGTTCATGTGAAGCAACGCCACCTCTAAAGTAGAAGGGGTTGGAGAGGTTGTCCTCAATAGGACTTCATGGATTGTGATCACTCTAAGATGAGGTGATACATATTCCAAACTTGGTTTAAGGGACGCTGTTGGTCAAGCTAGTTTGAGACTAGTCCAATAGGTCTATAATAACTAAGAATGGTACAGTACGTCTGTAGCCAAATGAATGATATATTTGTAATCCGTGCATCTATGCCATCATAGATTAAGACACGTTAAATAGCAAGTCATTCAAAAGCTAACGATGTTGAGATTGTTGCCTTCGTCGACATAAACCCTCAAAATAAATGTGAGGTAGATGAAGAGGCAAAATCACCTTTCCAAATTCCGTCAAGGGAATAGCGAAAGAAGCACCGCTCCTCTAGAACTTAGTCACACCTAATTGGGTGATTTGAAGTTTATACAAAATAGGGGGGGAGACAAGTACGTTGTGATCTTCATTGATGATGGTACAACGTATGGAATCCTTTGTTTGTTGAAAAGCAAAGATGAAGTTGTTGAAGCAGATAAGCGCTACAAAGCAGAAGTTGAAAATCAACTAAGCCTACGGATTGAGAAATTCGTAGTGATAGAGGGAGAGTGTGAAGCATCGTTCATTAAACGAATGTTCATTTCTCACCTCAGTCCAACGGTGTTAGCCAAAGTCGTACGCCCAATTTATGTGGGGTTGCTTGGTAAAAGTTGGAATAATGAAACAGGTCAAGTTGTACCTAAGACTGTAGATTGCATATCCACTGGATCTGCAAATAACAGTAGTGATGATCGCCTCTTGGCGTCAAAGAATACTTTGAATTCTTTGAAGATCGCTTTCCTTGAAAAAGGAAAAAGGGAGTAATTGCTCAAGGTTAACAAGAACCCGCGAGGGCTTTGCTGTCCGGAATCGGACGTTCCGTATCTACGGGACTCGAAAGTTGCTTGCTATCCGGAACTTAATATTCCGGATCTGCGAACTCGGGGATTCTAGATGTTGAACCGAGAAGGAGCAAAGAGGGGACGAAGACTCGTTCCATACCTTCCAGCTTGTATGGTTGAGAACGAACCATGGACAATTAACAAATAAGTGTTATCTCCAAAAGCGCTTTGGAAAGAAGCTAAAGAGGAAAATATATTCCATCATATAGAACCATACTTGTGTAATGGTTGATCTTCCTCCGGGAAAAGAACCTTTGGGTTGTAAAATGTGCTCCCCGTGAGTAGCTTCACATCCAGGGGCCATTGTAGTCTTACGTGGCATGGATGTTGAAACGACCTTCCCAACCGGAGAGTTGGAAGAAGAGAATCGAGTTGATTTGCTTGAACCTGTTGGGCTTCTTCCCGAACTTTCATTTTGGTCCTTGAAATGTTTACATTTTGGTCTGAAAGTTTCGGATAAAAAACGAAACAATGAATCGACCACGAAACATTGACTCGAAATTAGAAAGCCAACGGTTGGAGAATCAACGATCGAAAGTAAAAGTCATATTGAAACAAAGTCTCGATATGAAAGATATGGGTATCACGAGATGACATCTTAGGAATTGGATTTCTAAGACATCTAACGGACGGTCGATAGTAGACGGTCTCGTTGAAGCCACCAATGGATAGGAATCATAGAGCTGATTGGAATCATGGTGCACCCATAGACAAGGAGCGATATGCACGGGTCATGTGTAGTTCAATGTATTGTACACACTACAACCGACCTGTATCGTCCTACAAACGGATCGATTGAACTAAGGTTCACGATGATCTTAATACATGATCAATAGAAGGCGTTAAGTCGGATATGACGATATCGAATTATTCGCTTATCTACGGATTATAGTATTCGGATGTCCAGCGGTTACGGGAGAACACGGTGATGCAAAATGGACATCGGATATGAAGAACACCAAAGCCACAAGTAAATGTGTATGGTGGTTCTTGGAAAATCCTCTAAGCAAACTTGCATCGGCCGATTCATGATGGAATCGGGGTTTATCGCTTTATACAAAGCATGAAAGAAGTTGAGTGACTTCACGACCCTTTAGAGGACGTCCCTTATTGGGAGAAACCTGTGCCTTCGGCGGTTATACACTGTGGCTAGCCGATCGGCTTCGGGAAGGACACGGATGACGGCGTACGGACGTATATGTCGGGAGACATAAGACCGTATGGCGCTTGATCATCACGGGTGTCACATCCTTGTTTACTAACTAAGGGACTACCGGAGATCAAGTGTTCTCACTGTCTAGGGGAATTGGCTTAAAACCCAAACAATACGAACCTTTGCGGTGGAAACCCAACCATACGATTGGAGATCCCAAGAATTTGGTTCAATGGGAAAACTAAGCGGCAAAAGGTTCGGTTGAGCGCTTCGGTGGAAGCAAGAAGCACTTCGGATGATGATTTCGTACGGAAACATGAATCCAAAGTTGTTCCCGCGATAGACATTAAAGTCTTTTGCTGCATGGTGGGTAAAGGTTAAGCTTCCAAACTTTTTAAAAGATCCTCAAACGGTTGAGGTTAGGGTTGTGGAACTTTTAATGATTCCTAACACTTGTGAAGTGGGGTATAGCGGGATACCTTGTAGGAGATCACCTATTTAAGTGCGAGGATGGCCGACTCAAATGAACGCACTTAAGAATCCAAGTGTGTCCATGGCCACAACGGACGAGAAACGTAAGAAGGAAAATGAATAAGAAGAGTTATTGTGTTGATATCGTTGTCTTGGCTTACACTAAACACGACGGTTCAAGACATCACGTTCACCGCGCGATAAAGTAAGTCCGATGGTATTCAACTAGGGAAGGTTCAAAGCGTAAGCTACCTCTCCCGATGCAATATCGTTTCGCCGAAAGATTGCTGAAATGTAGGCACCTTGTGCGTGCGCCACAATCTCTCTTTCATAGAGGGGATTGTTGGAAATTAGCCTTTGGCGGGGAGATGCGTCCACCCATCTTTGATGAATTAAACACTAGTGTTTCGCATGTTGGAGACCTTGTCTCTTCGCACATGCATGATCTACGAAGTGAGTAGATGACCGTAGGGCCAAGAATCGTCTAATTTCGTTGAGAAATGAAAGAGATATTGGTCCACGAAGTAAGGTGTTTGAGACATGGAAATGTGGTGTGGGACAAATCTACCACATCGGTGGGAATAGGAAGAATTGCTCTCTATATAAGTCTCTAATGTGGTAAAGGGTTTGGATCCCCAAGGGGTATCCCATGTGTTTAAAGGAGGGAAGACCTAGATGTGTTTGGGTTCAAGGCTAAGCCCACACGCGCGCGCGCGCCGCCCCCGCCCGTCCGGTCCGGTCCGGTCCGGTCTCGGGCTCGGGCTCGGGTCACGGGTCACGGGTCACGGGTCGTGGGGTGGCGTGGGTTTGTGGGCGTGGGGTGTGGGCCTTTCGATATTATCTTTTTGGACCGAGAGAACTCGCCGGATGTACGTTTGATCCCGAAGTTTCATATGTACGGTTTGGACCGAGAATTCTTTTATATGTACGGTTTGGTCCCCGAAGTTTCAATATTTACAGTTTGGTCCCCATAGTTTACGGGAAGGTGACGGAAGGCGTTGGACTGCATTTTTGGAGCATTAATCAGCCATTACTTGGCTGATTAATTCTCCATTAACACCCATCGGTTGGGCAATTGAGCGACCTCCTTCAAGACCTTAAATCGGCCTCGCTAATGGCATTTAACATGCCATTTACAGCCCTCCTAATGGCCTTTAACAGCCATGTTTGGGCGATTGATCGACCCCTCCTCCATGCTATATATTGAGCCTCTTTTGGCTCAATTCGGCAGCAGAAAACGAGCGAGATAATAGGCCACCAAACGGGCGAGAAAAACAGACGAAAAAGCCACCGGAAAACGGTGAAAATTACGCAAAACGAGTGGCTGAAAATTCAGCAAAATAGTGGCTGAAATTCAGCGAAACAAAGTGGCTGAAAATCGGTCAAAAACGGTGACCAAACCCTCACGTATACACAAGATATACACTACGAGAGACACACTATATACACGAGAGACAAAAGAGAAGAGTAGAGAGAAACTCTTCCTTCCTATTCCATATCTTGACAAGTCGAGTCATATTTATTTTCTTCGCCGGGCTCAACCTATTGGCTTTGTAGTGTTGAGATTAAAGTGTTGTTTTATCTTGGGAGACTATTGCCCGCTAACGTAAAAGCATATATACGGGGCAATCTTGTCTTAAGGATAGAGGGCTATCCTCGACTCAACACACAACGTTGTAACCTTCCGATTTAGTTGTTTCTTGATTTCCGGATATCAAGATTCAAGACACAACATACTTGCGGCCAGTTCTCAAAGTTGGCTATGCAAGGTGATCAAGATTCAAGACACAACGCACTTGCGGCAGTTTTGAAGTTTGACCATTTATTTATCCTTTCGAACATTTGTAATAGTTATTTACATCCCGTACTGCTTTATAAAGTACCATAGAAATACCAACAGTATGATGATATGATGATATATTGGGCTTTCTGTAGTTCAAACTACATTGGGCCGTAATAAATTGTTACATTGTGGCTTTCTGTAGTTTAAACTACATTGGGCTGTTTCATTCGAAAGGATTAGATGATCCTTCTTTTTTCTTAGTAATATGGGTAGTATCATCCTTAATGTTCATAACAGGCCTTTTCCTCTGGCCTATCAAGAGTTTGTACTGTTCTACTGTTTCACTGGAGTGTTTGTGCTTCATTTTTACGATCCTGTAATGCATGTTAGTAAGGTGTATTGTGTCTTGGGATAGTACATCGTTGTTGTAGTATAAGGTGATAAGTTCTTCGATTTCTCCTCCCTTGGAGTTTCCAATGATGCTGGTCTTGCCTGCTCTTAACATATCTTCAATCTTTGATTTCAATATTGACAGTCCTATGGCTCTTTTGGCACTCAACCATTCTTGAAACTTTTCTATAGTACATGGTGTTTTCATTTTTAGGTCCTTGTCATCTCTTCTTATGTTTCTATTCCTTCATGTTTTAAATAATTGGCATATAATAATAGGTTTTCCTGTCAAGTCTGTTGAGGCGTCAAACAGTTGTATGTCGTAGGTATCTCTTCCAAATGATTCCATCATTAATCTAACAAATTCTACTAAAACATTGGGTAATTTAGCAATATTGTAAAAAGTTTCATATACTAGTATTTTATCTATCAAACCGTAAGTAAATAGTTTAAGAACTATATCAGGGTTTGATTTTTCGTTACATAAAAACCTTGGATATTTTCGCTACTATTATCTGGTTATTTTCCTTTACTATTTCTGAGTCTTCTTCCTCTTCTATGAATTCTGCTACTTGTACCTCTTGGTTAACTAATTCAATGTTGTTGTCTTCGTTTGTATCGCTCTCAGTTTTTTCATTACTAGTTATACTTTCATCGCTTGTTCTAATTTTTATTATCTTCTTTTTTCCTTTTAACCTTTTGATTTCTTCTCTAAGGATTTGTATTTCTTCTTTTAATTCTCCTAATTCTTGTTTCACTTCATTTAATTCTTGCTTTACATTATTCAATTCCTCTTTTGTTTGTTTCAATTCTACTTTGGTTTCTTTTAATAATTTCTTTGTATCCTTGAATTTGTGTTTGTATTTTTTATACTTGTTATACCATTCTTCATTATTGTGTGTTTTCAATTTGGTGTTTTCTGTTTCTAATTCACATATTTTTTGTTGTTGTTTATCTAATTCGTTGATTGTTTTTTCTGCGTCTTTTAAGTGAATGTTTTCACCTTTTGAGTTATTGTCTGGCGTAGTTTTTTCTTTCTTTTTTATTGATTCATACTTGTATCTTTCTCTTTCTATTATATTTTTCCCATGGTTTTTAAAAACATAAGTACATTAGGAGTTCTTGGGTTTCCATTAAAATTGTCCTTTCTTACTTAATATTGCTAGACTATCTAGTATTTTTTCTACTTTCTTTGGCAATTTTGGTTTTATTTTACTCATATATACCATTATTGGTTTTTCACTTCTTCTCCAAGCATCTATCGGTACTATTTCTGGTTGTTGAGTTGTGGTACTAACCATTGCGTTTTCTTTGCTCGTACTAGGTTCACTTTCTTCTACTTGTTTACCTTTATCTTTATTTGTCTCTTCTACTAATATATTGAGTTTTTCCAGTATTATTTTAAATGTCGATACTTCATATACATTCCATAATTTTGTTAATTCTTCTCTTATTACCTCTTGCAGTTTTGTTTGGTTTTCTTTTATTTCATCCATTATTATAAATTGTATTCTTCATTTTTTCTTTTACTACTATTTCTTCCCATAATGCACTAATTTTTCGTTAGAGTTAGTCAGGATTATTAATTCTTTTTCTCCATCCGTTTCCCATATCTATCCATATTTTATCAAACTTTTCACATTGTTGTTCTAACTGTTTTATCTTTTCTTCTAATTTTAGTTAGTTGTGAGAATATTTCTTCTGATAAAGTTGTTCTTATTGATTTTAATTTCTGTTTTTTCTCTATTATCTCTTTTTGTATATTCATACTTTATTTACGAATCTTGTTTTCCGTTTGTCATTTATTTCAATTCCATTATTATTTATCTTATAATTTATCATGGTTAAAAAGTCACTTCCTAGAAGTAGTTCATTAAAACTATCATTTCTATTACTCCTATATTTATCTTATACTCTAAATCTTGGATTTTGAATCTTAAATTAACACTTTTGGTAATTATTATCTCTCTTTCATTTTCAAGATGATTATAAGTTTGTGGGTCTATTAAATCACAATTATTTTCATCAATCTTACTTATATGTATAAAGCTCTTAATAACTCCAGTGTTTATTTCAGCTATGCAGTCTGTTGTTATTATAACTTTAAATATTATTACTTTAATTTTTAATCTATTTGTGTTTATATTTATTAAGTCTAATATTCTGGGTTGTATAACACTAGTTTGTCGTGACATTATTGGTTCTTTCGTAATACTCAATCTAGATCCTTCTATTTTTGGTATTATTCTTGTTGATGGTGTCAGGGTTCTAGTATTAAAATCCATATATATTTCTTTTGGTATTGTTATCTTGAAATTTTCTTTATGTTCTATTTGTTCTAATATCTCTTGGTACATTCTTGGTACTAGTATGTTCATTTCATGTTGTTTCTTTACATGGTGATTTCCGGTTAAGGCATATATCATTTTTGTTTCTATGCTTATAACTTTACTTCCTGGTGGCATATTTATTCTATCTAGTTTATAATATAGTGTCAAGGCTAAGTCTTTATATTCATATGTTAGTGATATACTAAAGTCTCGTTGTACTGTATCTTTTAGTGATATACTAAAGTCTGGCTACTTCAAATATCATCATCAAAGGAAAATAGATTGTAGAGAAAAGAGGTACGCAAAAGAACGTCGTCTATAGTATCGTCACAAGGAAGATCACCAATAGACTCAACTACATATCCAACTATACGCTTACAAGTTGGAACACACAAAGAAGTAGTGTCAATAAGCAAGAAAGTGTCACCCTTTTTTTCTAAAACAATACTTTCGAACAAATATACCATGTCCCTCCAAGATGAGGTTTCCATCACAAGGTGGAGGGTTAAAAAAACAAAGATATACTCCAATAAGACTCCTCCCAATATAAGATGCACTCCCAACACAAGCATGAGTGTCATCATATGCAAATAGATAGTAAAGAAAGGTATCACGCAAAGTAACTTCTTCATCTATAGTGTCATGCAATGAAGCTTCACTATGATGTTCAAGAGTAAGATCAAGCATGTTACTAGGATTTTGGAAACATAAGAAAGATGTGGCATTTTGTAAACAAGTTTCACCTTCCTTTTCAAGACACTCATTCCCCGCAAGTAGATTACCATTCCCCAAGAGAGGATCTTCCTCATAGGGAAGGGCAACATCATTCCATAATGGGTTCCCATAGGTTTGGTAACCCACAAATATGGCTACATCTACCACACACAAGACATGTATACATGCACATCATTATCAACATTCATGTCATTATCAAAAAAACATTATCCTTCAGAAAAGAATAATCAACTAAAGGGTGAGAGCGAAGGCATGTAATGTCACTCACCAAAGGATCAATGTCATGACTCTCTACATGGCACACAACACTCATAACCTTGAGTCCTATCAAATGTCAATAAGGTAAGATCATATGACTCATCTTCATATGTGTCAATATGGGTGGTATGTCATACTCATACTCATTCAAGTAACCAACTTTATCAATATCATCACTAAACGAAGGTTCATTAAACACATCACAAAATTCCTCGAATAGTGGATTAACGTTACAATCAAGTTGATCAACACTAGTTGGTAGCATTTCAAGCTCACAAGAATTGGCAACAAGACTCCCACAATTAAAGTTAACTAGTGTATGAGCAATTCTATTTCATCAAAATGTACTAACATTAGAACCACAAGTTTACACACTAGGTGGACACAAATTGATCTTGCAAGAAGAGTCAATTCAGTCATCAAAAGGATCAACTAGTGTGTGAACACTCCCAACAAGAACATCATCATTACTCAACAAAGAGTACTACGCTCCACACGAGACAAAACTGCATCCCTACTTAATTGGCCATTAGCCACAATTTGTTCCTCCAAGTTCAATAGAGTGTAAGGATTAGCTTTGCTACCTTTTAGCTCATGCATATAACCTTCGTTACCTAGATCAAGTGTCTTGCCTTGGAGTTCATCTTTTGAAGCGGTTTGAGTTACTTTACTTCCCAAAAATTCTTGGGATTCTTTTGAGTGTTCAACCCCATGAGTACCTACAAAAGGACCAAGACAACTAGAAGAAGTAAAAGGGTTAGAAGAGGGATGGGCTCCCAAATGCCTTTTGAATGGTTAGGATGACCATTCACTTCAATTTTCCATTTCAATCCTTGGACGTTAGCGACTAAGTTCTCATTGTTCACCTCATTTGTATGGGCATCTTATTTCCCAACCTTTGCCTTCCTTGTTAATTCTAGCATACGTGAGTAATCATCTTCCACTTGCAAAAGGTGTCAAGGGCTGAAGAACATATTTTTAGCCTCTCAATGTGATGGTATACTTGTTAGTCCTTATATCATGTATAGCTTCTCTTTCAATTCCCTAATGGCGCCCAAGCAACAAATGACAAGCTCGCATAGGTAGGACATCACAAAGTACTTCATCGTAGTACTTCCCAATTCGAAACTTTACCCAAGCTTACTTGAAAACCTTCGATTTAACACAATTTTGCAACCTTTGAAGTCTATAGGGTTGGTAATGGTCTTGAGTTGGCAACTTCAAATACTCCACCAAGGTATAACTTACCACATTAATGACACTATCCTCATCAATGACCATAGACCCAATGTTACCTTCAACCTTGCACCTTGCAATGAATAGGTTCTTTCTTTCATGTGCAAGTTGAGCCATACACACTTCATCACATTTATTACACTCAACAAGATGATCACCCGTAATCACGACACTCAATCCACTATCACACGAAGGTACTTCATTGTTAACATAGACTTCACAACTAGGCACCCTTTGTTTAATATTCCAGTTTCTCCAACTATGATATTGAGAGTAAGTCATATTTGCATGAGGGTAATAAGTACTATACGTCTTCCTACTATAAGTAGGCAATGTAGAGCCTTTTTTCTTATATGACTACTTTCATTCCCCCAATAAACACATACATACCACCTTGATTAGGATACGATTTAGGATAAGATGATGAACATGAATAATTTCTATAAGATCTCTCATATTCAACATATTCAATATCACTATCTTCATGGTCATACCCCTGACAAGGCATATAATCACAAGAACTATCAAACTCATCACGACCTTCACTCCCATAAACTTCAACAACAATTGATTCACAAGAAAATCACCTAAAAGTGTTGCACCTCATGTTGTCCTCATATTCATGGTGTGTAGCATAAGATCCTTCATCTTCACCATAGTCATCTTCATACGGTTCTCCTAATCCTCTTTCTTTTCATAAGATCCATGGAACTATTGGCCTCATAGTCATTCCTAGAGTAGTAGTACTCTTCACCATATTATTCATAGCCATATTGACCTATAGGATTTTCTTGGGTTCAAAACACATAAGTAAGGCACAATGGAAGTTTAAAATTTTGTTTCTTACTTACCCCAACAACTTTTTCTGATATGGTTATACAACAATCAAAACATGTAATATAAAGCATAAAGACTTACATGTTGTATTAGTTGAAATCTTTACTAAAGGGTTGACACGTGACTGCCCTTTCGATTGAAAGCTCCAAGCTTCAATGTATTTCTCTTTCGAAAAGCTAGGAAATCGACAGAGGTTCAAGAGGGTATTTTAATTCTAAGTCTCTAAGGCTTAGAATGATAATCTGAAATTCGTGTTGAATAATGAAGAGAATGTCTGTATTTATAGGTGAAAATTAGGTCAAACCGGATTAGGGTTTGACCTTGGGCCTGGCCTAAAAATCGAGGCAGATTAGGTCATTAGCGCCGCGGCCCTAGGGTATGGGCGTCGCGGTGCTTGACGTGTTCCTGCACTGTCACGATTTATTTTCTGCATATTCTTAATTAAATCTAAAATCCAATTTTGGCATAATTAAAATAATCATTATTCATTTAAATATCTCGATTCTAAATCGAATATTTAATACTCTCTCAATACATCCTTAGATCGAAAGGACAATCGACATAGTGTGACCCTACAGGCCTTCACATATCAACATTAATCAAATTAAGGTCTACGCGGAACTCCTAGACGGCGACGTAAGACGAACTCAATATGTGAAGTACGTTTACACGAATCCAGTAAACTTAACCTCTACGTGGTAAGATAAAGTCCTTTCATTCACGATACACCTGATCAAGCTTAGAATTTGTCAAGTGTCTATCCAAATGGATTAATCATTGTATCTCATCTATATTAGTGGACGACTAGACCATATTCTAAATATATCCATTGCGTTGGCCAACGACTTAGTCAACCAAATATCACTGAGAATTTGAGTGTTCTCTCGAATATACATTCGAAGAATGAATCCTAATCTTGGCTCAACTACCACCTTTAATCCACATCGTAATGTACCCAATACAATCCGTATCTCAACCTATAAGGCATTTGAGCTTAGCACAGGATCAAAGTATATTACTTTGCAGACAAGGTGTGTATTGACCTCAAGTCTAAGAATTTGAGCTTAGACAAGGTGTGTATACCAATACTTCCAAAGTATCCATGTGTCCATCATGAGTAGCCATTACTCGTAGCAGGTGAGACACACTACATCCTCTAAGGATGTGATACAGACCACATGTCGACTTATAACATATCATCGATACCCCATTCTCGAGGCTATTTTAGAGTTACGCTCTATCATCAATATCTCACTTTATTAATGACAACGTAAGCTTAAGGGATGCACATTAATGAATAATTACAAACAATCAAATAATAATTCAATAATCGCAAATGCCATAAATATTAATCTCATTAATAATACGAATGTGTTCAAGTACATTTGTCCCTAATAATGATTGTCTCTAGGACATACATACTTTCAATCTCTCACTTGGCCTAGAGACAATCTCCGATGTATCTAATACCCATGTTTTCAAAATGCTTAACTAAGCTTAATGATTTAGTAAACGGGACAGCTGGATTATCATTTGTGGGAACATAATCTAATCTTATTTCTTCAGTTTCCACCATCTCCCTTAGTATGTGGTATTTCCTCGATACATGCTTGTTTCTGTTTGTTGATCTTGGTTCCTTAGCTTGCGCAATCGCACCAGTGTTGTCACAATAAATCGTTATTGGATAAGCGACACTTGGAACAACCCATAGTTCCTTCAGGAGCTCAGATATCGTGACAACTTCTTTACCAGCTTCCGATCCAGCAATGTACTAGACTTCAATTGTCGAATCAGCAGTTGTAGCTTGCTTGGAACTTTTCCAACTCACTATTCCGCCATTGAAAATGAAGGCATAACAAGATTGAGATTTGAAGCCATCAAGATCTGTCTGGAACCTAGCATCAGTGTACCCAGTACACACTAACTTCTCTTTTCCACCATAGACTAAGAAATATTCTTTAGTTCGTCTAAGATACTTAAGAATACTGTTGACTGCTTTCTAGTGTTCTTCTCCAGGATTCTGCTGGAATTTTCAAGTCATACTAAGTGCATAGGCCACATATGGCCTGGTACATGTCATGACATACATGATAGATCCTATAGCTGAAGCATATGTGATTCTTTTCATGCGTTCAAGTTTTGCAACAGTAGAAAGACTATCCTTCTTTGATAACTTGATCTCTTGACCCATAAGAAGATTTCCCTTCTTGGAGTTTTCCATAGAGAATCGTCTTAGCACTTTGTCTATGTATGTGGACTGTGATAGCCCCAACAATCTATTAGGTCTATCTCTATAGATCCTAATTCCTAGAATGTAACACGATTTACCCAAGTCCTTCATCATGAAGGTACTAGATAACCATTCTTTGACTGATTACATGAGATTCTTATTATCTCCCATTATTAATATGTCATCTACATATATAATAATAAAGACAATACTCATTTCCTTGCGCTTACTATAAACGCAGGGATATTCTTTACTTCTAACAAAGTCAAATGATTTGACTGCTTTGTCAAAGCAAATATTCCAACTCCTTGAGGCTTGCTTGAGTCCATAAATGGACTTATGTAGCTTGCATACTGCTTTGGGCTTAGTATTAGATGTAAAACCCTCAGGTTGTAACATATACACCTCCCCAATTAGGTTACCATTGAGGAAAGCATTTTTAACATCCATTTGCCAAATATCATAATCGTAGTATGTGGCTATTGCAAGAAAAATCCGAATGGACTTAATTTTCGCAACAAGTGAAAAGGTTTCATCATAATCGACCCCAGGCCGTTGATTATAACCTTTATCCACCAATCTTGCCTTATAAGTCTGTACCTTGCCATATGCATCAATCTTCTTCTTGAAGATCCATTTGCATCTTATGGGTCTAACCCCTATTGGCAAATCAACCAAGTTCCAAACTTGATTGACGTACATCAAGTCCATTTCAGATTTCATGGCTTCTTGCCATCTCTGCGAATCAGTGTCTAACATAGCTTGGATGTAGGTTGTAGGTTCATCATTATCAGGAATATCTATCTCATTGTGTGTTTCAACAAGGAGATTAAGTCTTTCAGGCGGACGATGAGTCCTACTGGTCCTACGAAGTTGATTATTCTCAGTTTCAGTGTTTGTTGTATTCTGATTGTAAGAAGGTCTTTGTGTGCTAGACAATCCATCACCTTGAGAGCTTTCAGGAATGTCATTTTAATGTATTTCCTGAATGGAATGATCTACAACCATTGTATCATCTTCCATTGGTTGTGTATGAGAGCCTTGCATTTCTGCATTATCTCTCACAACACTCCTACTGGCTGAAGGGCGTACTCTAAGTACCCAATCTTCACCAAATACTCCCACTAAATCCTTTTCTAGGTCTTTTGACAAGGGTTCTACTTCTGTGTTATCTTGTGGTTCTTGAATTTCTTCAAATTTTATCTTATTGCAGCTCTGTTCCTTGTAGACATAGTCTTCTTCAAGGAAAGTTGCATTTCTGGAAACAATGACCTTATGTTCTCTAGAAACAATGACCACAAAATAATATTTCTGGAAACAATGACCACAAAATAATATTTCTCACTTTTAGATTCCAACTTGTCAGTAAGCATCTTCTTTACATATGCAGGGCATCCCCAGGGTCGCATGTGTTTAAGTGTTGGCTTCTTCCCATTCCATATCTCATATGGAGTTTTCTCTACTGACTTTGAAGGAACTCTGTTCAGAATATAAATTGAGCTTTGCAATGCATAGCCCCAAAGGTATGTTGGTAGAGCTGAGAAACTCATCATGGATCTAACCATATCTAATAGGTTCGATTTCTCCTTTCAGCAACACTATTCATTTGTAGCGTCCCAGAAGGTGTCCATTGTGATTGGACTCCATGAAGCTTCAAGTAATCTACAAATTCTTTACTTAAGTATTCACCTCCTCGATCTGATCAAAGGGTCTTAATACTTGTTTCAAGTTGCTTCTTTACTTCTGACTTGTACTCTTTGAATTTCTCAAAAGCTTCGGACTTGTGTTTCATAAGATACACATGCCCAAACCTTGTGAAATCGTCTGTAAAAGTGATGAAGTAAGGGAAGACTCCCTTAGCTTGAGTTGAAAATGGCCCACATACATCAGTATGGACTAATTCAAGTACCTCTTCGCTCGCACCCCTTTCCCAAAAAGTGGCTTATTGGTCATCTTTCCTCTCAAGCAAGATTCACAGTTACCATAGGACTCCAAGTCAAATGGTTCCAGGTATTCTAACTTTCTTAATCTTGTTATCCTTGATTCATTGATGTCACCAAGTCTACAGTGCCATAAGTAGGTGGAGTTTCTAGGATTACTTATCTTAGCTCGTTTATTTTGCACATTGAAAATTTCACAACTACGGTTTAAAATATACAATCCATCCACAAATAGAGCATTTCCACAAACAAAACCATTAAAAGACAGTACATAACTGCCATTGGCAATAAATGAGGAAAATCCCTCAATGTCTAACACTAGGATATAAATAATATTCTTCATCAATGAGGGAACAAAATAATAATTATTCAGTTCTAAACAAAAGCATGAAGGCAAATCTAGTCTATAAGTTCCCACACGTTCAACATCCACTCGTGCTCCATTTCCAACGCGCATGTCTACCTCTCAAGGTCCAACCTTTCTGTTGTCAATCAGACCCTGCACATTATTACAAATGTGTGAGCCACAAGCGGTATCTAATACCCAGCAGTGAGAGTTACTTATAGACATTTATTTCAATGACAAACATACCTTGTCCAGTAGAGACAGGAGCACCTAGTGCTTTGCCTCCTCCTAGAGTTGTACAGTCCTTCTTCCAGTGCCCCTTCTTCTTGCAGTTGAGACACACATCCGAAGCTACCTTTGCTTTCTTCTGAACACTTCTTCTAGGTTTCATAACTGTAGGTGCAGCAACTGTCTTACCCTTTTTCTTCTGCATATTCTTACCCTTGGGTTTGAACTTGCTAGAAGAGCCCACCATGAGCACAGCTTTACCTTTAGAGGTAGATGATTCAAAGGTCTTTAACATGTTATGAAGATTTGAAAGACTTGCCTTGGTCCCATTCATGTTGAAGTTCACAATAAAATTCTCAAATGAACCAGGAAGTGAATTCAGGATCAGGTTGACAGAGACATTTATAGGCAGCTTCATTCCAATCGAAGCCAACCTTTCTATTAACCCAATCATCTTCAGAACATGTGTTGACACTTGACCCCCATCGTTCAGCTTACACTTGAAAAGGTCCCTCAACAGTTCATACTCCATTGTCTGAGACTGTAAGTCATAGAGACTCTTCAAGTATTCTAGTATCTCGTTAGGGCCCATGCTTTCATGTTGCCTCTGTAACTCCAAGGTCATGGAGGACAACATTACACATTGTGTTGATATAGCATCGTCTATATTTTTCTGATAAACCACCTTGTCAAATAGGGCATACTCAGCAGAATCTTCAGCATGGACTGTGGGGAACACTGTGTCTAACACATACTCAATTCTCTCAAGTCTTAACACCAATCGCAAATTTCAAACCAGTCAGGGTAATTTGATCCAGTCAACTTGTTTGTCTCGACCAATATTTTCAGTGATAGATTCGACATTTTATACGACTGAAGAAACAAATAGACTTGAAATTAAACTCTAATATAATTTCTAATGAACACATTCGTTAACTAATTAACATGGCCTTTAGTTTAATTAGCTCCCACTATTTTAACATACTCTTCGACCCCATTTTAGAATACAGACTCATATCAAATATGGTCATAATGGGCCATGATCCAGGTTCATGCTATCTCCGCATTTGCTGTGGCTGATAACTTCAACAGCACAACCTAGTAGGTCTCTAAACCAATTACAAAAAATTTGTAATTCATGTTTGACCAAATGTTCTAAACAATCGATCTGTGTCCCTCGGCTTGTCTGACACTATGGCGCCAAGACAGTCTAGCAAGTCAACCCTGTTATGCGACTGCAATTATGTATCTAAGTGAGTTTTGCCTTATAGAGCAAACATTGTGGTGTAAATACTCATGAAGGTTTATCACCCACTTCTACATTTAACATGCATCTATGAAAGAGGCTGAGTCCTCATAAACTTAGAGCAAATGATGTGGCATAAATACTCATCTCGCCGAAAAGGATTTTACACTACAATCAATTATATTGGACGACGCGTTCATTTCAAATGAGACTTGTATTAAAATTTTAGGGAACATTTTAATTCAGGGTTTTAATCAAGATCAACTCATTTACGCCATATCCAATATGACATCTTAATATCATGCAAAACTAATGACACATATAGTTGGAAACCGTTAACCCAATATGCATGATATAAGATGGTTTAATCAAATACTGGGTGCCGCCTGGCCCAGCAGTTATAGCGGACGCTATTCTAAGATTTAAATGACAAACAATTTGACATTTAGCACAAAAACAATATACTTTTCATTTATACTATATAATAATGATCTTGGGTTAAATATTCTGAACTTTGGATTTTTTTTTTTTTTTGGACAGGTGGGGCCGCGGCGCTAATCATTAGGACCGTGGCGCCACTGAGGCAGAAGCCTTTCGGCTTCTGGAAAAGCATTAGCGCGCGGCGCTGCAAAGGTAGAAACCTTTCGGATTCTGCAAATGCATTAGCGTCGCGGCGCCTACTGTCCAGTGAGTCCAAATTTGAAACGAAGCATTAGCGTCGCGATGCTCCACCATGGAGCCGCGGCGCCGCCTTGAAACCCTAGCAAGCGGCACGTCGCCGATGTCTTGACAAATGTTTCTGTGTTGATTTTTTAAAATCGTTCGAGCCCTAAATCTAATTTAAGGATCAAATCACATATCCTTTATCATCACCCACCATTATAATAACACCCATATCGACCATCATCCGTTCTTAGCTGTGCACCGTGCAATGAGCCGGACAATGCACTTTTGGCTTAGTTCGAGTTACAGCGGAATGACTTCCTCGAGTTAGCGTAAGAGATAATTTAGGGTGATATTAAAAGGTTAACATTTGATCTAGACATGTAGGATTTCTAGAAATCTCATTTTAATCAATTTTATGTTTAACCCATATTATTACTTTATTCAATTATTATATAACCATCGAACCAGCCTGAGCTCTGATACCACTGTAGGGTTTTGTTGGGTTCAAAACACATAAATAAGGCACAACGGAAGTTTAAAATTTTGTTTCTTACTTACCCCAACAACTTATTCTGGTATGATTATACACCAATCAAAACACGTAACATAAAGCATAAAGACTTACATGTTGTATTATCTGGAATCTTTACTAAAGGGTTGACACGCGACTGCCCTTTCGATTGCAAGCTCCAAGCTTCAATGTATTTCTCTTTCGGAAAGCTAGGAAATCCGACAGAGGTTCGAGAGAGTATTTTAATCTCTAAGGCTTAGAATGATAATCTAAAATTCGTGTTGAATAATGAAGAGAATATCTATATTTATAGGTGAAAATTAGGTCAAACCGGATTATGGTTTGCCCTTGGGCCTGGCCCAAAAATCGAGGCAGATTAGGTCACTAGCGCCGCGGCCCTAGGGTATGGGCGCCACGACGCTTGACGTGTTCCTGCACTATCTCGATTTATTTTCTACACATTCTTAATTAAATCAAAATCTAATTTTGGCTTAATTAAAATAATCATTATTCATTTAAATATCTCGATTCTAAATCGAATATTTAATACTCTCTCAATACATCCTTAGATCGAAAGGACAATCGACATAGTGTGACCCTACAGGCCTTCACATATCGACATTAATCAAATTAAGGTCTACGCGGAACTCCTAGACGGCGACGCAAGATGAACTCAATATGTGAAGTACGTTTACACGAATCCAATAAACTTAACCTCTATGTTGTAAGATAAAGTCCTTTCATTCACGATACACCCGATCAAGCTTAGGATTTGTCAAGTGTCTATCCAAATGGCTTAATCATTGTATCTCATCTATATTAGTTGACGACTTGACCATATTCTAAATATGTCCATTGCATTGGCCAACGACTTAGTCAACCTAATATCACTGAGAATCTAAGTTTCTCTCGAATATACATTCGATGAATGAATCATAATCTTGACTCAACTACCACCTTTAATCAACGTAATGTACCCAATACAATTCGTATCTCAACCTATAAGGCATTTGAGCTTAGGACGGGATCAAAGTATATTACTTTGCAGACAAGATGCGTATTGACCTCAAGTCTAAGGACTTCTATCTCTCACACGCTGATCATACTTTAGACAAGTATAACAAACAGTATATCAACAGGGTATACCAATACTTTCAAAGTATCCATGTGTCCATCACGATAGCCATTACTCGTAGCATGTGAGACATACTAGATCCTCTAAGGATGTGATGCAGACCACATGTCGACTTATAACATATCATCGATATCCCATTCTCGATGATCATTAGTCGAGGCTATTTTAGAGTTACGCTCTATCATCAATATCTCACTTTATTAATGACAACGTAAGCTCAAGGGATGCACATTAATGAATAATTACAAACAATCAATTAATAAATCAATAATTGCAAATGCCATAAATATTAATCTCATTAATAATACGAATGTGTTCAAGTACATTTATCCCTAATAATGATTTTCTCTAGGACATACATACTTTTATGACCATCATTGACTTCATAAGATCCATCGTCAACATGGTCATGCCCTCCATCACTATCATAGCGTCCTATGTACTCATCACAAGGTTCTGAGGCTGTCGATGAATTGATTCCTTATAACTCCTCTTTTTGTACCTACAAAACGAGCAAACAAAGTTAGTAGTAAGAGTTCCTCACCGACGCTCGTATTTACACTCATTTGTGATTGGCTAGCACCACTCTATTGTTCTCACCACTTTTTCCTTTTTCTCGCTCAATTGATTATTCTTAAAGTCATCAAGAACCTACAATCTCAAAACATACGCAAGTAGTATCCAAGTATCGGTTCGAAATAGAAGTTATGTGACACTAAGAACGGATAATCAAAGCAAACGGACAAGAGTCAAACAATTCACAATGAAATAAATGAGAAAAGCACAAAAGAAATTGGCACAAAATAAAAATTCGGACTCAAGAACTAGTTAACAATTAATTAAAAATAATTATTAATTATTAATTAGCTTAGAGGATTAAAGAAATGAGAAGGAAAGAAGAAAAATGAATTTCAACACTTAGAAACTTTTTGGAAAATTAGAAAAAAAGTGATAAAATTAAAAATTTAATTAGCAAACAAGTAATTTAATTACTTGTTGTTAATTAATTATAAGGATTAAAGAAAATAAATTAGGAGAAGACATCAAACCGGGAAGATTTTGGGTGAAAATTGGCTTAAAATTGCTTTGGAATGGCTTGGTGCCTTTTCAATGCTATAGCACTTGTTAAGGAAATGAGAATAAAACTAATTGTCAAACACACAACTCTCTGAAGTTGTAGTACACTCGCTGCAGAAGCGAGTGAGGGAGAAAGTCTGCGTGTCAGAAAGTCTCGACGTGGTCGATTCGGCCGACGTGGTGCGGCCTTGTGCCGACGTGACTTTTCGTATTTAATTGTTTTTGATTTTTTTAAAATCCGAAAATTGGCCAAAAAATGTGGGCCCACAAAACCTAGAACCTTCCTTTTTTGACCCTTTGACTTAAATATTTTGGATCAAAAGCACCTTTTGGGTGTCTTCTTCGTTATCAATTTATGAGGATGAGTCAAGAAGACGAAGAACACCCATTTTTTCAATCCACCTCAAATCAAATCCAAATTACACCAAATTTTAGATCCGATCTCCTCTTGATTAGTAGAACAAAACCCAATAACTTTCAAGCCTCAATTTTATCATCTTCAACAATATCCATTTTCAAGTTTCAAACTTTCAAGCTTCAAATTTTCAGCTCCAACAATGGTAGAATAGCCAAATAAATTTCAAATTGAATGAAACTTGATATTTAGACTCAAATAACACTATGGAACAAGAATCTAGTATCAAAACAACAAAATAAATACAAAAGTTTGGGATTTTGATTTTCAGAAGTTTTTGGACTATTGTTTGGATTTTTTGGATTTGTAGTAACAACAACCAAGACTAGATTTGTAAAACAAATCTATAACCAAGCTCTTGATATCAAATGATACGATTCAACTTGGAATAAATGTGAAATTAAAGAACACAAAGTAAGATAGATTTAATAGAAGAATTAGAAGGAAGAATAGAAGAAAAAAATAAATAAAATAATTGATCACAAACCAATGGAGAATAGACTTGAACTCATGCTTGAATTATCAACTTTGATACATTCAAGAGAGGTCCAATTGAAAAAATTAAAGACTAATCATTTCACTAACCCTAAACTACAACCTAGAAACTAGAGAATCACTCTCATTCAATCTTCATTAAAAGCTACATAATGAAATTATAAAAGTAGTATTTATACTAGATAGGCTAAGAAGACTAATGACTATTACAAAATACACTTAATGAAGTAAGAGTGTTGTTTGGTTGTATTCTTAGAGATGATGGAAGCATATTGCGAAAATGATCTCTTTGCATAATAGCATTTTTCATATCTTGAATGTGGTGGTCTTGGAGTCTTTAATCCAATCTATCTTCCATGTCTTGAAGGTCGTTGTATATTGACCTTCGATGACTTCAAAAGCTCCATCTTCATGTTCAAGGAAATACTCCATGAAATGTGATTTCATGCACCCTTTAAGCATCCAAAGTAGTGACTTGATGAAAAGTACATGAACTCCCTAGCTTGACTTTGTGTGCATGTTCTTGATGGAGCTTGGCTTGTATCAGTGGGCCGGGTCGGATTTTAGTTTTTTTTTTTTAAAAAAAAAAATCTAACACTAAATTAAACATTTACATTTACTAATAATTATAAAATTAACATTACATCTAATAATAAAATTGCTGAACTAAAAAAAAATAGTGGTTGCCAATTCAAAAAATTAGTCGTTGTAAATTAAAAAAAACTAGTCGTTGCTAATTTTATTTGAACCTCTAAATTTATGAATAAACTACATGTTAGCTCTATTTTCAAACTATAAATACGCCTCCATTCTTCTTCATTTTCACTCATTTCTTCTACAATTCTCTCTTTATCTAAATTCTATGTTAAACTAGTGTACATTTCTACTTTCAACTTCCATGGATAATCCTCCACCTCCACCTCCATCTTCTCCTCGAGTTTGAAGAACAACTTCAAGTGCGGTGTGAATGCATTTTGAGCGAGTAGACAAGGAACATGTTAAATATCAACATTGTGGTGACATATATCTCCATAAGTCCTGGAGCGTCGTGTATTGGAGGGGCACCGATGTGTTGTATAGGCACTTGGTGAAAAGGCATAAAGTTGAACTTTGAAATTTATCTCTTCTTTAAATTTTTCAATCGATGTTAGTCGTTTAATTTGTATGTTTTGAACTTTTGATTTAAAATATTTCATCGTTCGAGTTTGTGTGTTTTGAATGTGCAATGTTATTAATTTAAGTTTTAAGTTTTAAGTTTTATTTTAAATTATTTATGTAGTTGTTGATATGTCTATTTAGCTGGACATAGAGTTTAAGAAAGAAGATAAAACTTTAAACTTGTGGTGTTAAATGAGTCACACATATTTTGTGTGACTATAAATCATTGCATAAAGGTAAATGTTTTCAAATTAAATATTAAATTTAAGAATGAAGAACGAAGAACGAAGAAGGGGTATTTATAGTTTAAAGATAGGGTCATAATGTAATATATTAAAATTTGGGGTTAAAAATAAGTTTGGGAGGATAGGGGTTGTTTTGGGGGTGGGGGAGGGGTAAAAACGACTATATAGCCATTTGGAGATTAATTGGACCGTTAGTGGCCCCACTCCTAACGACTTGATTTGAATTTTTTTTATTTATAATGATCATATATAATTGCTAATTGTTTTAGGTAACAAATAAGGATATAGCTCAATAGTTGAGAGCATGCTTTAAATGCGAGAGGTAAGGGTTCAAACCCCTACGTCTCGAAGTGGTAATATTTTTCAGAATATGGATAATCTTTGAAATGGTCGGGCCAGGCCATCAACCAAGCCACTGGTGGGCCGGGATACTGCGTTGTCCACCTTGTCCGGCCCAGCCCCCTAATAAAACCCACCTAGCCCAGCCTGGTTTATCGGCCGAATCCGGACCGACCCAGCCCACTTGACAGGCTTAAGTATAACGGCAGGGGTATATTTGAACCCAAAGTATAACGAGGGATATATTTAGCCCTTTTCCAATAGTACAAGGGTATATTTGACCCTTTTCCGATCTAAATATTGTAGTTTTGTTGTTCTTGAATACTAGACAAGGAGTAAGGTCATGCTTGTAAAGCACCCGTATTTATTACTCCTAGCATTCGGATCATTTACTCCATCCATCTCAAATTATTTGCCGTGCTTCTCTTTTGCACATCTTTTAAAAAAATTATTTACGAGAGTTTTTTATTAGTTTATCCTTATTTATTCTTAAAATATATAATCTATTTTTATTAAATATTTATTCTATAATTAAGATATTTGTAGTCTTCAAAAATAATTACTACAATGGATAAAATAGAAAAAATAATTAATTAATTTAAAATTTTAAAATAACAAATAATTTGAGATAATTCTTTTTAAATCCCCACAAATTATTTGAAACGGAGGGCGTAATCATAACTTTACCAAGTTTAGAAAAGTAAACAACTAACATAAGCAAGAAAATGTGCAGTATAATTGATTATTTACTGTTGAGCAAATCCACAATACCCTATGAAGGAATTAATTAGAAACACTTTACGAGGTTGGACTTAAGTTTGAATGTTATCAATTAGTAAAATCAATTTTCTTCTCTTTGTATCAGAAATCCATCGGCGTACCGAGAGTCAATTAACTTTCGTTGTTGACATTTAATTTTTCATCTTTTGAGACAATAAGTAGCATTGATAACATCAAAAGATACAAATCTTTAGCATTTGCATTAATTATCCAAGGATAACTCAAAATCTTTACTTGGTTTTCTACGCTGTGTTTTTATTGATACAAAAAAAGAAAAAGAAAAACAAACTGAATGAAGACAATGTTCTCAATTCAATTAATTAAGCTTGTGCGTAATTGATTTTCCAAAAAAAGTTGAACTCCCACCACAGGAGCCTCCACACTCCGATCCGACATGTCTGTGAAGGAGGTAAATCATGGTGACTCAATTGATTTCAAAGGTTAGACCAGTACCACGCTGCGCACAAGGGGTCCTCCTTTATTTCAAGAAGTAACCCCCACACTGCCGCTGACGGGATTCGATCCTTGGCCATTTTCCAAATATCCCTCTTGATAACCAATTGAGCTGCCCAAGCGGACAAGTTTAATTGATGAATTGAGAGCCTTCCGTTACAAAACGAATGGTGAGAAATTTTATGTTGGGTCTCACATACAAAACATTACTGTGTGAGCCTCTTTAAATCTGGACATTTGGATCAGTGGGTCCCACTTGTACCACAATTTTCTTTCTCTACTAATTCATATTCCTCATCCCAAACAGCCCCTTCTAATTTCCTCTCTTTACTCCACCAAAAAATTATACTTCACCCTCGGCCACATCATAATTTCCAAATTTTACTCTCGAAACACGGTTCCTCTCTCTTTTAATTTTTCCCTCATTCATTTTCAGGAACGGATGAAAACACTCCATGAAATCACAAAGCTTTTCATCCAAAACTAGCCGCAACTAAACTGCTAAAGAATCCTACAAAAAATTAATCTACATGCTTAAAAAGATACTACCTTCGTCCCATTTGTTTGACACTTTCCGATTTTCAATAGTTAAACGAGTTGCTCTTTAACCGTAAGTTTTTATATGTCTTTTAAATATTTTAAATTATTAATTATGACTACTTATAATATTTTTTACATAGTTTCAAATATATAAATTTTATTTCAAAAAATTTGAAAGATTTTATGTTCAAACACATGATCAAAATTAAAACGTTTAACTTTCGAAAAATGAAAAGTAACAAACAAATTGCGACAGAGAGAGTAACATTTACAAATAGTTAATAATAATTTAAAAATGATTTTGAATGGAGAAAAAGCGGAGAATCAAAGTTGATATGGGAGGTAAAATAATTTAGATTAATTTTTACACCCTAATTCTTCCACGATCCCCTTCACAAACATTAAAATCATTCTCCATCAATCCTTTTTTTTCCATTGTTAACCCATATTTATTCTCCAGCAGCTGTTATTTATTTTACATATTGTTTATCCGTAAAACGGTACAATTGAATTTGTATACATGATCAAGGACACATGGATCTCAAGTGATTGATATGACAATAATATTAGGTAAAATATAGTGTTAGTAAATAATATTAAGACAAAGTAAAAGAATAATTAGTCTGAGCCTTGTGTTAGCTTATGAGCAAAATCTTCGAGACTAGTATGAAAGCTTTGTAATCGAGAGTAATGTTAAAGAGTATAATGTAATAACTTTCAAATGATGATTTACAATGGACAATGTGTCCTATTTATACATGAGTTCATGGGTACACACCCTACGATATATGCTCTTATTAATACAACATAACGAATTTTGTAATCATTGGACAATTAGTGTCTTCATAAATGTCATTAATGTACCGTTGGAAGATGTGAGGTCGGGCCGGTAATGGCTGCCCATTGAGATTGAAACGATTCACCTGATCTTTGGAATTACCGGTACCATATGTACGCACGACGTCCTCGATCCTACTTGTATCTTACCGATAGCGCCATAGGCTGATATGGACATGACTCAACTCTATCTACCACGTGTCACAACATAATTCGTCCAGCTGTATTATGCGAATTTGACCCTATACACACATAAAATAATGATGGAAAGTATATAAATCCATAATCTTCGGTTTTCTGAAAATAAAGTGAGCAATCCGTGTTCAAGGAAAACTCAAAAGTGTCAAGGAAATTGAAGAACAATTATCTGACGAATTTTAGGCCAAGGAAATGTTGGATATAATTGTTGGAATCAAAGTAGTACGGGAAGTAAATAAATATTACAAGTGTTCGAAAGGATAAACAAACAACCAAGATTATAATTGCCTCAAGTTTGTTGAGTCTTGAATCTTGATAACCTGAAATCAAGAAACACTAAATCTGGATTGTTACAACTGTGGCTGAGTCGAGAGATGACTCTCTGTCTTTAAGACAAGATTGCCCTATATATATGCTTTTACGTTAGCGGGCAATAGTCTCCCAAGATAAAACAACAACTAACTAACACTACAAAGCAAATAGGTTGATTCTACGAAGAAAACAAACATGAAACGACTTGCTGAAGAATGGAAAATTTAGAGGAAAAGGAAGAGTTTATGTTCTTTCTCTCTATTGTTTCTGTCTACTCTCTTATCTTTCTGTTGTCTTTTTTTCCTTCTCCACTCCCCTCAAAACTATTTCAGGTCTTAATATTTAGTATTTAGGAGGAGGAGAGGTGTTAAGAGGTTGTTTAAAAGGTGTAGTCATGGCAAAAAATCATTTTGTACATTTTGTAGTAAGTGCAAACTTGCTGCTGGCAGCATTCCTGAAACTCTAGGGACCAAACTGTAAATACTAAATAGTTTGGGTCCAAAAGATAATATCAGAAGTAGCCCAGTAGCCCACGACCTGAGCCCGCGATCGGACGGCGGCGGCGCTCATGTGGGGCTAGCCTCGAACCCAAGCACACCTATGTCCTCCCTCCTTCAAACACATGGGTTACCCCTTGGGGTCTCAAACCCTTATCCATTTTTAAGCTTATAAAAATAATTCTTATTTTTCCCACCGATGTGGTAGATTTGTCCCACACCATATTTGCATGCCTCACACACCTTACTAAGTGGACCAATATCTCTTTCATTTCTTATGAAATTTGACGATCCTTAGCCCTACGGGCATCTTCTCACTTAGTAGATTATGCACGTGTGAAGAATCAAAGACTCCAACATGCGGAACCCGAGTGTTTAAGTCATTAAATATGGGTGGACGCAATCCAACATGGAATAAGTAGTGATATCTTGGAGTTCTGATGTGGAAAGTAAAGGAGAATTTTTCTGGTAGAGAAAAGAAAGAAAAATGAGAACAAATTGTTTGGGACGAGGAAGACTAATCAAAAGAGAGAGAAAACGGTGGTAGGAGTAGGACCCATTGGTCCAAATGTCCAATTTTAAAGAGTCTCATACAACTACGACTTTGCACGTGAGACTCAAAATAAAACTTTTCAAAAATGGTAACAATTGTTGGATACAACAATTGCAGGGAATGGAAAGTAAGTAAATATTACAATTGCTAGAAAGGATAAACTAAAGATTACAACAAAACTGGAAATCAAGAATGAAACAAACTCCTTGTGTGATTTGCTGAGTCGAGTGATGACACTTTGTCTTTAAGACAAGATTGCCCCGTATATCTCCTTTTACGTTGTTGGGCAATAGTTTCCCAAGATACAACAACAACTTAACAATTGAGCAAAGGAAACTCAAGTGTTACTCTTGAAGAACTTTGAGTGTAGTAAACTTGCTAGAGAGGAAGAAGAAGATATTAGAAAATTCTGTAAATATTTCTAAGTGTAGTGTTCAACAATTGAGCCAAAGGCCTCAATTTATAGTGTAAGGAGATCACCCCTCAACTAGCCAACTAATGACCTCCAATAGCCAATGTAATGACACTTATTGAGGGGTTACACTCAGCCAAATAATGGTTGAATTCATGTGCCAAGTAATGGAGATTCAATGTTCTAAAACCAGCCCAAAGGTAAGAACTTTCCAACTTCCCATCGCAGCATTCTGCCTCCGAAGCGCCGCAACTCTGTGAATTAGCACTGCAGCTGTAGTGACTGGCCACCCAATTAGCGCCACGACGCTACCTAGGAGGCATCGCGACCCTTCACGGCTCCATGGCGATTTTTGACTCGTTTCATCTTACACTTCTTTCCTCCTTTATTTACCAATGTGGAATACTTTGTCATTTGGCCAATAACCGTCCATCATTCTATGTCTCAAATGTATTACATACGTACCAATATCTCTTTCACTAATGAAATTTGCGATACTTGGCACTACGTGTGCACGTGTGTGGAAACGACATTTCCGACGTGCGGGGCCCCAATTGTTTGAGTCATAAATAACGGGATATACTTAATTCCACATTAGTAAATTTCCAATAATCCCCTCTTGAAAGAGATTTTGGCGCACTCACATGGTGCATTTTCCAGCAATCTTTCAGCGGACCGATGTTGCATCTGGATAGGTAGCTTCCGCTTTGAACCTTCCATAGTTGAATACCAACGGACTTACTTACTGCGCGGTGAACGTGATGTCTTGAACCGTCAGTGTTTAGTGTAAGTCAAGTCAACGGTACCAACACAACAACTTTCCATACTCTATTATTCGTAATGTTTTGTCCGTTGTGGCCGTGGACACTTCTTGGATTCTTAAGTGCGTTCATTTGAGGTGGCATGTCCTCGCACTTAAATAGGTGGTCTCCTACAAGGTATCCTGTTATACCCCACTTTACAAGTGTTATGAACCATTAAAAGTTTCCCCAAACCTAACCTCAACCGTTGAGGATCATTAAAGGTTTTGGAAACTTAACATTTACCCACACTGTAGATAGCACTTAACGTCTATCGCGGGAACGACTTTTGATTGATGTTTCTTTACAGAAATCACTATCTGAAGTGCTCATGCTTCCACCGAAGCGCTCAACTAAACCTTTACAACTTAGTTTTCCCATAGAACCAAATTCCTGGGATCTTCAGTCAGTAAGATTGAGTTGCCACCGTATCGGTCCTTAAAGCTTGGGTTTTAAGCCCATTCCCCTAGACAGGCAGAACATCTAATCTTTCGGTAAGCCCTTTGTCAGTGGGTCCACTATGTTATCCTTTCATTTTATGTAATCAATGGATATTATACCCGTGGTGATCAGCTGTCTAACGGTCTTATGTCTCCATCGAATATAACGAGACTTGACATTGTACATAGAACTCCGTGCCCTTCCTAGAGCCGACTGACTGTCGCAGTGGATCATTACAGAAGGTACGGGTTTGTCCCAACAAGGAACATCCTCTAAGAAGTCGTGAAGCCACTCAGATTCTTCTCTTGCGTTGTATAAAGTGATAAACTCCGATTCCATCATGGATCGGGCAATGCAAGTTTGCTTAGAGGATTTCCAAGACATAGCCCCACCACCAATTGTAAATACATACCCACTGGTGGACTTGGTGTTCTCTAAATCAGATATCCAGTTTGCATCACTATACCCCTCTAGTATAACTGGATATCTCGAATAATGCAACCCATAAATTAGCATGTATTTCAGGTATCGTAGGACCCGATTCAACGCCTTCCAATGATCATTACTCGGATTACGGGTAAACCTAGCCAACATGTTGACTGCATAAGCAATATCAAGTCGGGTGCAGTTTGTTATATATATCAAACACCTAATCACATGTGCATATTGCTCCTGGCATACGGGTGCACCATGATTTTTATCAAGCTTTTGATTTCTATCCAGTGGTGACTTCGCAGGCGAACTGTCAAACATCTCAAACTTTCTCAACACATCCTCGATGTAGTGAGACTGAGATAAGACCAGTCTGTCAGACGTCTTAGAGATCTATATCCCTAAGATGACATATGTGATACCCATATCCTTCATGTCGAAGCATTATTTCAATATGCTCTTAGTCTCTAGAACCAAGCTAGGACTGCTTTCTGCGATCAACATGTCATCTACGTACAGGCATATCATGACGAACGAGTCAGAATTATCTTTCATGTAGACACATTTGTCACACTCATTAATGGAGAAACCCTTCGATAGTAAAGTACTATCAAATTTTGCGTGCCATTGCTTCGGAGCTTATTTCAGCTCGTACAGAGATATTGACAAGCCAACAAACTTTCTTTTCTTGTCCTGAAACCACATACCCCTCGGGTTGTTCCATATAAATTTCTTCTTCCAAATCACCATTTAGGAAGACTGTCTTGACATCTATTTGATGTATCTCAAGTTCACGCAACGCTGCGATCGCAATGAATACTCGTATGGACGTCATCCTAGACACTGGGGAGTACGTGTCAAAATAGTCAAGGTCTTCATCTGTCGATAGCCCTTGACTACCAACCTGGCCTTGTACTTATCTATAGACCCATCTTCTTTATACTTCCATTTGAGTATCCACTTACAACCCAACGGTTTATTTCCCGGAGGAAGATCAACCAACTCCCAAGTATGGTTTTGCAGGATGGAGTCTAACTCACTCTCAATAGCTTCTTTCCAGAGCGGTGCCTCTGGAGTTGACAATGCTTCAGCAATTGTCCTTGGTTCGTCATCAACCATATAAGCTAAAAAGTCAAGACCGAAGGATTTATCCTTCCTGGCCCTCTTACTTCGTCTTGGTTCTATCTCTGGAGTCTCCAAGTTATGAGAATCTGGAACACTAGATTCCGGATATTCAGCCACTTCGAAGTCCACTAGATCTGAGCCATCTAGATCCGGGCAATCAACGACTCCCGGTTTCTAAGATCTTTGTTCATAACTTCGTTTGCGAGAGGTTATGTCTTTTTCCTTTCTAGGAAAAGTATCTTCAAAGAATTGAGCATTCTTGATTCCATGATTGTACTCCCGTGGATATCTGAAATATCTGATTTATGCACTAAGAAGCGATAAGCACTACAGTTATTTGCATATCCGATGAAAATGCAATCTACGGTCTTAGGCCTAATATTGACCTGATTTGGCTTGGGTACTTCGTCCTTTGCCAAACAACCCCACACCTTTAAATATTTATAGGTGGGTTTCTTTCCCTTCTATGATTCATATGAAGTTTTGTCCTTACCCTTATGTGGGACTATGTTAAGAATTGTATTAGCGGTAAGGGCGGCTTCTCCCCACATGTTTTGGGGAAGACCGGAATTGATGAGCAAGACATTCATAATTTCCTTCAATATGCGGTTCTTACGTTCCGCCACACCGTTCGACTGAGGTGAGTATGGAGCCGTCGTTTGATGAAAAATGCCTTATTGGGTATAATATTCCTCAAATGGAGCTACGTATTCTCCCCCTCTATCGCTACGAATAGATTTAATCTGCATGCTTAGTTGGTTCTCAACTTCTGCTTTGTAACGTTGGAACGCTTCAAAGGCTTCATCTTTACTTTTCATTAAGTAAAGGTAACAATACCTTCTGATATCATCAATGAATGTCACAAAGTACTTGTTCCCTCCCCTAGTTTGTGAAAACTTCAAATCACATATATCTGTGTGAATAAGTTCTAGAGGAGCGGTATTCCTTTCGACGGATCGAAAAGGAAGCTTTGTGAGTTTTGCCTCTAGGCACACCTCACACTTATGTTGAGGGTTTACGTTGATAGACGGCAACAACTCTAACTTAACCAACCTTTGGATGGACTTGTAGTTAACATGTCCTAATCTATAATGTCATAAATTAGAGGACTTAAGCAAGTAAGAAGAAGCTTCAATATTATTGCTTGTACGTATTACATATATGGCGTTAACTTTGAAGAGGCCTTCACAGATGAAGCCTCTTCCCACAAAAGTTCCATTCTTGGTGATTACAAACTTATTAGACTCAAATACTAGCCTAAAACCAGCATTAACCAATAAATAACCTGAAATTAAATTTCTCCTAATCTTAGGAACATGCATCACCTCCTTCAGAGTGAGCTCCTTTCCAGAAGTCATCTTCAGGACTACATTTCCTACCCTCAGCACGTCAAAGGAAGCGTTGTTACCTATGAACAACTTCTTGTTTGTAACTGATGTATAAGTGGAGAAGGCATATCTATTAGAACAGATATGTATGGTAGCACATGTGTCCATCCACTATTGCATGGGATTCCCAACAAGGTTTTATTCAAGCACTACTGCCGAGAACTCTTCAATCATATCGTCCAGAAGCCTGTCTTTGACGAAGTTAGCCTGCGCCTTGCCTTTTGCCTTGGCCTTCTCTTGTTGCTCAGTCTTGAGCTTGTGGCAGTCCTTGATTATATGACTAGGTTTCCCACAGTGGTGACAGTTTCCTTTGAACTTCTCCGCCGCTTGGGTTTTGCCATATTTCTGGAACTTGCGCTTCTTGCTTGGGTTCCCTTTGGCCTCAGCCAGATTTGTCTTTGCCTCAGCGGTTGTTTTCCCCTAGGCAAGGCCTTCTTATTATATTCCTGAATCTGGAGTTTGATAATAAGTTCTTCAAATGTCATCTCCTTTGTCTTGAGTTTTAAGTAACTCATAAACTTATTCCATGAGGGAGGTAACTTTTCAATCAGTGATGCAACCAAAAACTGCTCATTTGGTTTCATACCTTCCAAATCTAGGTGATGTAGAATCATTTGGAATTCCTAAACTTGGGACATCACTGTTTTACTATCCACCATTTGAAATTTCAGGAATTTCCCAACGATGAATTTCTTTGTACCAACATCTTGTGCGTTGTACTTCTTCTGTAGCTTCTCCCATAACTCTTTGACAGTGCCTACGGTGCAATACACCGTGTAGAGTGGGTCTGACAGGAAGTTTAAAATATAGTTCTTACACATGAAATCACTATGACTCCATGCATCAAGAACCATTTTCATGTCATTAATGACATGGATACCTTGGCCCCCTTCAGCCGTTTCAGTAGATGAATGGTCCATTTCATCTCCAGCTTGTGGAGGATCTTCTATTAGGAAACGAGTCATTCTCATAACAGTCAGATAAAAGAGCATTTTCTGTTGCCATCTCTTGAAGTTGGAGCCCATGAACTTTTCTGGGTGTTCATGGTGGAATCCAGCGGGTGGAGGAACTGTAACGTTCCCTTGAGCAGCAGGAAAGGCGTTGGATGAGCCTTGAGCAATAGTGAAGGCATTAGGTGTGCCTTGAGCAGCAGTGGGGAAGGCAGATGGGTTGCCTTGAGTAGCAGCAACAGCAGCAGAATCAGATGTGAGTTATTCTCTTTCATTCATCTTTCTAAGCACTTACAACAAATCTTGTCTTCAAATTGTCGGATACAACAATTACAGGGAACGGAAAGTAAGTAAATATTACAATTGCTATAAAGGATAAACTAAATATTACAACAAAACTGGAAATCAAGAATGAAACAAACTCCTTGTGTGCTTTACTGAGTCGAGTGCTGGCACTCTGTCTTTAAGACAAGATTGCCGCATATATCTCTTTTTACATTGTCGGGCAATAGTCTCCCAAGATACAACAACAACTTAACAATTGAGCAAAGGAAACTCAAGTGTTACTCTTGAAGAACTTTGAGTGTAGTAAACTTGCTAGAGAGAAAGAAGAAGATGTTAGAAAATTCTGTAAATATTTCTAAGTGTAGTGTTCAACAATTGAGCCAAAGGCCTCAATTTATAGTGTAAGGAGATGACCCCTCAACTAGCCAACTAACGGCCTTCAATAGCCAATGTAATGACACTTATTGAGGGGTTACATTCAGCCAAATAATGGCTGAATTCATGTGCCAAGTAATGGAGATTCAATGCTCCAAAACCAGCCCAAAGGTCAGAACTTTCCAACTTCCCGTTGCAGCATTCTGTCTCCGAAGCGCCGCGGCTCTGTGAATTAGCGCCGCGGCTCTGTGAATTAGCGTCGCGGCTGCAGTGACTGGCCACCCAATTAGCGACGCAGCTCCGACGGTGTTGTGTCGCGGCCCTTCACGGCTCCACGGTGATTTCTGACTCATTTCATCTTACACTTCTTTCTTCGCTTACCAACGTGGAATACTTTGTCATTTGGCCAATAACCGTCAATCATTATATGTCTCAAACGTATTACATACGTACCAATATCTCTTTCACTAATGAAATTTTCGATACTTGGCACTACGTGTGCACGTGTGTGGAAACGACGTTTCCGACGTGCGGGGCCCCAATTGTTTGAGTCATAAATAATGGGATATACTTAATTCCACATTAGTAAATTTCCAACAACAATAACATACTCAATATAATTTTATAAATGAAGTCTGAGAAGGGTGAAGTGAACTAAAACATTACCCCTATTTTTGTGCGGTATATAGGTTGTTTTCGATAGATCCTTGGCTCAGAAAAAATGTTATTCATAATAGAATTGAAAAAAAATACAGGAATAATAAAGCTATGATAAATGAAAAATACTGGCAATTCAAATAGCAAGGACAACCCAAGTAAATTTAGAAACATCATTAAAAAGAAAATTGAAGAATATGATAATGTCATAATAATAATAATAATAATAATAATAATAATAATAATAATAATAATAATAATAATAATAATACCCGTAAGGGAGCAAATAAGTGCTCAAGACTATAACCTTTCTCTACCACTAAGAAAAGGCAAATCGCTCATGTACTTACTAACCGTCTATCATAATCCTCGAACTCCATGCTCTCCTATTTAGGGTCATGTCCTCGGTGAGCTGAAGCAGTGTCATATCTAATCTAATCACATCTTCTCAATTCTTTATCGTCTACGTCTATTTCATCTCAAACCTATTACCATCAGCTTCTCGCGCCTCCTTATGGAGGCATGTGTGTTCCTTCTCTTCACATGTCTGAACCATCTCAGTATCGCTTTCACATCTTGTTCACCACAGAGGCTACTCCCACCTTACCCCGTATATCTTCGTTCATAATTTTATCTTACCTAATATGTCCACACATCCATCTAAGTATCTTTAGTTCTGCTACCTTCATCTTCTGAACGTAAGAGTTCTTAACTAGGCAACACTCAATCCCGTACAACATACTACTTGGTTTAACAACCATTCTATAGAATTTATCTTTAAGTCACGATGACACATTTTTATCACGCAAGATACCGGTGCGAGCCTCTATTTTATCATGAATCATAAATCTAGAGAAGTAATTAGAAATACCTATATTAAAAAAATCATAACAAAAATTAGTTAATTGTTTTTAAAAGACTATACATAATGAATCATAAAGAGAAAATTACCGGATAAATATATGTCAAAAATCGTAAGTATGGTAATTTGATGTACTTCATCCGGTTCAAAATAAGTATTCACTTAACTTTTTTTATTTTAATTCAAAATAAGTGATTATTCACAAAATCAAGAAGGAAGTCCACATACTTACAACTGCGTAATACTCCCTCCGTCCCAAAATACTTGTCATGTTTTTCTTTTTAAAAGTCAATTTGACTAAATTTCAAATTAAGTTATGCGTCATAAGTTTTATAGTATTTTTCATATTATATTGAGTGTTGAAAGTTTTGCCTTATCCGGTATAATTTGTGTGGATGTTATGAACACATATGCCGAAGTTAAACGTAAATTATACCGAGCTAAATCGAAAATTATGTCATTTTTTAAATTATGTTGAGTGTTGAAAGTTTTACCTTGTCCGACATAATATGTGTCGATGTTATGATACATATGCCGAAGATTAAACGTAAAATATGTCTTGCAAAATTCTAATTATGGCGCCAAAAATGATGAAGGACAAAAATTAAAGACCACAAATTTGAGGGAAAAAATTAAAGACCACCCCAAAATAGGAACATTTGTGCGAACGGCCCCTCTAGAAAAACAGACTACTTATCCAAAAAAAAAAAATTGTGCCTCAGATAATTGATTATGAAACATTTGTGTTTTTTTTTGTCTCACGAGTTAGTGAATTTAAACTCTGTTGATTCAAAAATGTAAAATTTGGACCAACTAATTTGTAAGACCAAAAAAAATCTCATACAACTTATAATATCAATTGTATAAAACATAAAATAAAGTTTTCCTACTTATCGGATGTAGGCTACATTTTTGTTTTCGCGGGGACTGTATTAACTTGAACATCTCATATAAGCCATAGCAATACTCATTATAGATATTCCATGTTTGGACAATATTTTGAATTGAAACAGGAAGCTCGTGCTAGTTTTATATTTGGATATGAAGTAGGAAAAAATGTGAAAGTTGAAGATTAGTGAAAAAAATGTGAAAGTTGAAGATTAGTGAAATGTAACTTAGTCGGCCTCTGAATAATGTTTTGTTGAAGCTTGAAAAAAGAGGATTTGAAATTGAAGTTGAAATATAATATAAAAATCAGAGTTGAGGATGTATGAGTAGAAATTATTATGTTACTTGAAACTGTGTGTTTGAAACAAATTGAAAAATAAAATTCAATCAGAAAATAATAAAAAAACAAGTGATTTTATTTATCAAGATTGTGAGTACAATTTTATGTATTTTCTTGATTTTTATCTGCTAAATTTTATGTGATTCGAGGAACGTTAGCATCGAGTTTCTCAAATGTAGGATAATATGAACCTTCTTGTGATGTATTTGATTGCCAAGAACATCAGATCATATTACGATACTTCGAGTTGATCTTGAGGAAGAACATTTGTTGATCACTTCGACTTTGAGAAAAGACATTATCTAGTGTCTTGATCTCTTTCTGAATATCCAAAAATTATGAGATATTTGAGATGCCTTTCAAGAAAATATATATGTATCCCTTTATATATGTGTGAGCTAGTGTATAGGGTAGAGTAGCCTCCAAAAATTCTAACGGACATCGAACTTATCTTGTAGAGGCCCGACATTGGAAAAACTACAGTTACTGCCCCTAAAACCCAAACTATTTATGCGTCCATGTCCCCTCCCAAACTATTTACGCGATATGTCCAACCCAACCTAAAGTATTTACGTGCGATACTCCCTTCCAGATCGGTCCAAGCGGTGTAAAATTTGATCCAATTTTCGCGTGGCCCAAGTTCTAATTGTACTCAATTCGACCCAATCTCTCTTAATAAGTTTTGACGCATTTCTTCATCAGCGATTTTTGTGATGTGTTTGAATTTTGGAAAAAGTGGCAGTTGTTCATAATTCTTCATTGCTTTAACAATTAGTTTCATAAAATTTTCTAGCTTAATTGAGTTTTTAGTAGTAGTTTCTCCTATTTTTCAAAGTCTTTTAGTGTTTGTATTCTATGTATGCGTCAAAATCATGTTACAACTCGACGGAGGGGTCATCGTCTTCAATATTTGACTGATTTTGATGATTCTTTAGATGAATGTGTAGATAAATAGGAATGTATTTCGTCAGTGATGTCGGGCTCAAAAATTTTATTGCACATTGATGATTCGCAGACGATTTCTGTTGGTAGCCCAAAACGGAATCAGGGCGACCCCAAATCACGTGATGACCCAAAAATCCTATACTCAGAGGAGGTTGAAGAAGCAGTGTCAGGTAAAGATATTGACAATGTCAAAAGAAATGGGAGAAAAAAGTGGCGGCGGATGGTTCAGACGATGAGAATGTGACAAACAAAAGGAAAAGTGCAATTGAATCACAAGATTTTCCTTGTAAATCAATTCCTAGAACAACACTGGATACAGTCCCTGAAACACACGATGATGTAGATGATACGAAGGTAACTTCATTTTTGTCTTTTGTTACCTTTAATTTCTATACTTTTATGCAAAAATGTGGTGAAATTGAAGTTGTATATAATGTAGTTTTTGTTGGTACAATTAATAACATTGTGTGTGTTTAAAGTAATGAACCTTCAAGTTATTGTGATACTCCGATAGTATTTAATAGTCATTGAGTATCATACAGGAGTTAGTGGGTGAAGGTATATTAGTTGCTTCTGTATGATACCATGTTAGTATATTTATATACAATGAGAGTATCATTTTTTAAAAGAGTAAGTATATAATTGATACTCTTTTAGTATATATGATGTACTATTTAGGCATCACAGAGTACTGATACATGGTATATGTGTATGATAGAGTAATGAGGGATATTGTTTTGATATTTTAATAGTCTGTGTGTGTTTGAAGTAATGAACCTTTCAAGAGATTCAATGAGAGACTCTCCTCAGTCCACACATGATACCATCATGATATATCCATATAATGAGATGGTATCATGATGGACTGGGTTGCAGTCTTTCCTTCAATGATAAACTCCTCCAGTCCACACATGATACCATCATGGTATATCCATATACTGAGATGGTATCATGATGGACTGGGTTACATTTCTTTCTTCAATGATAGACTCCTCCAGTCCACACATAATACAATCATGGTATATCCATATACTGAGATGATATCATGATGGACTGGGTTGCAATCCTTCCTTCAATGATATACTCCATCAGTCCACACATGATACCATCATGGTATATCCATATACTGAGATGGTATCATAAAGGACTTGGTGTGGTCTCCCACAGTCCTTCATGATACCATTATGATATATCCATATACTAAGATGGTATTATGAAGGACTGGGTTGCAGTCCTTCAATGAGAGACTCCCCTTAGTCCACATGTGATACCATCTCAGTATGAGGATATAATGAGATAGTATCATGATGGACTCGGTTACATTTATTTTTTCAATGATAGAGTCCCCCAGTCCACACATGATACCATCATGGTATATTCATATACTGAGATGGTATCATGATGTGCTGGGTTGCAGTCCTTCCTTCAATGATATACTCCCTCAGTCCACACATGATACCATCATGGTTTATCCATATACTTAGATGCTATCATAAAGGACTGGGTGTGGTTTCCATCATTCCTTCATGATACCATTATGATATATCCATATACTGAGATGGTATCATGAATGATTGTGTTGTAGTCCTTCAATGAGAAACTCCCCACAGTCCACACGTGATACCATCATGGTATAATGGATTGGGTTATAGTCCTTCTTTCAATGATAGACTCCCCAGTCCATACATGATAACATCATGATATATCCATATACTGAGATGGTATCATGAATGAATTGATACTCTTTTAGTATATATGATATACTATTTAGGCATCACAGAGTACTGATATATGGTATATGTGTATGATAGAGTAATGATGGATGTTGTTTTCATATGTTTTTTGGTATAATTGTTGTTTGTAGGTTGGGGATTTTTATATCTAGATGGATATTGACTATAAACCAAAGATTGACTGCAACACCAACTGCGATATTGTTAGTGAGTTGAATGACAAATTATCAGCTAGGCAACTTGCACTGTTTAGAGAAATGTGTTTCGGGTATTTTGGAACATGCCTCTAATAATAGTGCAAGGGCGATTATTGCACAATCTGCTGATAAGGGAGGTGCGTTCCTTCAATGATGATGTATTAGATTTTGTGGTGAGTTGTGCGAAGTTGCATTTTGGGTTAGGCAAGTTTGCTCTTATTATTGTGTTAAAATATAAAGGCGGTACATCTATCACAGTCAAGTCAGTGCCCAATCGATTGGTGAAGAAGTAATTTAAGAGCTCAGACAATGTTACATGGTCTCAGGTTGAACAATGTTTTAAAACAAATGTTGGACGTTTGATGTTGATGCGGTGAAGATTGCAATTTTGTATTTTATAAACACGATCTTGTTCTCTACGTTGAAGACCAAACCTATTGATATGGCGTACTTTGATTTAGTCGAGAGTGGTGAATTTAATAACTATCCATGGGGGATATATGTGTTTAAGGTGACAATTGAATCATGCTTAAATAAGTTCAATACAAAGCCCTCGTTTTATCGACATGGTGGATTTCCTCTTGTATTACAGATTTGGTTTTATGAGTTCTTTCCAGATTTGAAAAATTATTTTGCCGATAATGTCTTTGACAAAACTCTGTGTATTCTAATATGGAAAGTAGAGAAAAATATAGGCCACGATTATGTGTGTTTGCGAATATTTGGCTTGCAACCTAATGAGGTATTTTTTTATTTTAATTCTGTACATGTTACATTTTTGTTACTTTGTGATGCTACTTTTTAATTGAATTTTTTTGTTAACTTTAATTGCAAGTGAAGAATGTTTTCCCAACAGAGGGCGAGATGTTGCTATTAGACTTAGAAAGATTAGCATTTTAACACGTATTTGAACCTTCTCAAAATCAGTGTAGCGATAGATTCTTTTGCACGCAGGCGCCAAAGGCAGATATGGGTCAGAGTAGTCATGGTGATGTCGAATCTAGCAATGTTGATATGAAGGAGTTAGAGTCGTTTCGTGTTTATGTTGATTCAAAGTTTGCAGAGATCCTTCAAGCTATTGTGGATCTGAACAAGAAAGTATATGCAAAAAGTGGTTTGCCGGTATTGTTTCTTTTCTTCTTCTTCTTCTTTTTTTAGCTAGTATTGTTTATAGATATATTTTTAGATTTTTTGTGAGTAAATATTTCTATGTCTGATATGTTGTTATTATACTATGGAAATATACTAGATATACCAAGAGAGTATTATAGAGGAGTGAACCCAGTTCCCTTTTTTATTCTACATGATACCCTTATGGCATAATAATATACTACCAAGGTATCATCAAGGATCAACGTTCATCTGTGATACTCAGTTGGTATATCTCATATAGTACCAGAGTATCATAGAGGATAACAAGTAGTGATTATCCTCATAGAGGAATTAGTAATAATCCTTTTTTATCCATGTATGATACCCCTGTTAGTATATTTATTTTTAGGATTGATGAATGCAGTAATTCTGAGGATCCTAGACGGTGGAGAAAACAAACACGTGGAAAGAAGAGGAAGAAGAAGACTTAAGACTATATTTTTTTTATTTTGCTATGCTTTGGCTTTGTAGTTATGTGAAAGTTTAAGATACAGTACAATCAGGTAATTGGCAGACGAACATATTTTTTAAGAGCTTAGTAATGTGTTTTGTTTTTGAAGCACTGAATGTCCCTTATTTTATTTTTTTTGAATAGTATGTAAGGTATATGTGTTTGAATTTTATGATAGTCTATTTTCTTATTAGTTTGTTTGTGTGTTAGCATTCAATGATTTTGTGGGGAATGTGCTTTGTGAATAAGAACAATGCTTAGTCCTTAATGATACCATCTTAGTATATGCATATAATATGATGGTATCATGTGTATATAGTATGATGATATCATGGAGAACCGACGCAGGTCCACATGATACCATCTTAGTATATTCATACACCATGATGATATCATGGGTACTACTTAATAGTCTCACATTGATGGACATTCAATAGTCTATTTATACTATCTTAGTATATGCATATACCATCTGAGTATCATGTGGGACTGCTAAAGAGCCCTCATTGATGGACTGAATCAATTCTCAATGATACCATCTGAGTATGTGCATATATCATAATAGTATCATGGAGGACTATGTGAAGAGCTCATTCAGTCCTCAATGATACCATATGAGTTTATGCATATACCATGATAGTATCATGGATGATTGTGTGAAGAACTCATTAATGTAGTAAATCAGTTCTACATGATACTATCTCAGTATATTCATATACTATGATGGCATCATGGGTACTACTTATTTGAGATTGGGGTTTGAGAAGTGTTTGTTTTCCATTTTTTACCATTTATTTGATGTTTTACATTTTGTGCACTGCACGACTATCTTAGGATGAGAACGAGAATGCATTTGCTTACTCTGGCGGGTTGCATACGGATGACAATTAAGGTGTTCATGGGGGTGATGAGAATGTAAAGGATATCACACCGAATGATGGTGTAGATAGTGGTGATAGTAGCAAGGGTGAAGGGGTAGGTAGTGGCTTAGGTGTTAGTGAAGAAAATGACTCTCAATCTGCCTTTGTTTTTGTCTCGGTGAGCGAGTCTATTATTGATGCTATCATATAAAAGTATTATAACAATAAAAAGGGTGAAAATGAGAAAGCTGAAAATAAAAAGGTACTCAACATGAATGTAAATACTCAAAATTTGGTGGATGATGAGTTTTTAAAAAATTTAAGTGAGTCTAATATAGCAGCGATTACAAAAGCTACTAAAGTTGGTGTTGCATCGACTGAGGTTGTAGGAGATGAACAATCTATAAAATACGGTTGTTCGGAGAATACTACCGTTAATATAGTTATAACTGAACAAGCTAGAGAAGATGTGTTACCTCAAGGAGGTGATGTTGAGTCTACAGATATTGGTAATAAGTATGTAGATGGTGGGTTGGCAAAAGGGAGCGAGTCTGTACTTGCTCCACCACCAGAAGATGTTGCACGACCTCAGGCTGGTCAGTTGGCAGATGAGCTTCCTTCTAAGGCACAAGATACTGTGAAAGATTGTGGAGTTGGTCTGTCCGGGACAAGTGACGGGAATAGTTATTCTGAAGACGAAGCTCCTGACTTTGTGATCCCACCAGACACGAATGTAGTGGAGATAAAAGATGATCAGACAACACCTGTAGCACTTCAGAGAAGTAGGCAAAGACAACCTGCTAATGTAGAAAAGTCACCATTTGTGCATGGGTCTGGTCTTAGTGAGTTGGGTGAAACACCATTGAAGCAGGTAAAAGGCATGTCTCCGTTGATGCCGAGTATAACCTCTCTTGTTGATTACAAATTTATATAGGAGTTCTCAAGCATTGTTGATAAGAATATGATCATGCATACATATGTCTTTACTTGTTATATCTATTTTGCTTTTTTTAGTTTTTTGTCTTTTTTATAGTTTGTGTTGTTTTTAAAAATGGCATTTTTGTGGGGGAAGTACTCATGATTATACTGATGATGATGATTATTTGTCCGTCATGTTTCAATTTTGAAGTTTCCTCAGTTAGTAGTAAGACGTGGTTCCACACGTTAAACTATGTTGGTAGACCATTATCAACCGATGTATGTCTATTGAATGTCTATTTTTTTTATTTTTGTATGAGTTTGATATTTTACTTATGCATTTTTTGGTTTCATTTTTTTGTAGCACTTGAATGTTATTTTCTATTATTTGAGAAAGAAGGCAAAATATGGATCATTGCCAATTAAGATAACAACAACAGATCTTTACTTCGATACTACCATGTCGAAGTTATTTACAAAGTTTATGGCTGGTGGGTCAGTGAATCACTTGTTAGATAAGTCGATTGACATTATGGAGTATATGTATGAATTTTATATGTTGTGCAATACTCCATGAACTGAGGTTGATTATGTGTTGTTTCCTATGCATCTTGTAACGAAGTGGCATTGGATTTTGGGATGTCTATCTATTCATGAAAGATGTTTTTATTTTTATAATTCAATGCGTAGTACCCAATATGCCAATGCTAGTGAACAGGCTATAGAGGCATACCGGATCTTGTTGCCTCTTTTCTTGAACACAATTGATTTTTATACGGGCAGGAATAATATTGTACTTGAAAATGGTCTTCACCATGGTCATCAGTAAAGCGATCCATTGAATGTTAACATGGTTGAGACTCTACCTAAATAAAGTAATATGTAAAAAATTTATGCTTTTTATATTTTTATTCTTTATGATTCATTTTTACTTTACACATTGTAATACTTTTATTTGTGTATGCAATGACTATGGAGTTTTTGTTGCTTATTTTGGGGAGTACTTGATTGAAAATATTGAAATTCCTATTGCCAATTCCGACATAGATGGGTTGCGAAGAAGATATGGGGTATTGTTGTGGAATTATGGGAGGCAGAAGCAGGAGAATGGTGAATGCAGTGATTCTGAGAATCCTGGACGATGGAGAAAATAAGTACGGTAAAAGAAGAGGAAGAAGAAGACTTAAGACTATATTTTTTTTATTTTGCTATGATTTGGCTTTGTAGTAATGTGAAAGTGTAAGATACAACATAATCTAGTAATTTATAGATGAACACATTTTTTTAAGAGATTAGTAATGTATTTTATTTTTGAAGCACTGAATGTCCGTTATTTTAAATTTTTGAATAGTATGTATGGTATATGTGTTTGGATTTTAAGATAATCTATTTCTTTATTAGTTTGTTTGTGTGTTAGCATTCAATGATTTTGTGGGGATTGTGCTTTGTGAATAAGAACAGTGCTCATTGCTTAGTCCTCATTGGTACCATCTTAGTATATGCATATACTATGATGGTATCATGTGTACATAACACGATGATATTATGGAGAACCGAAGCAGTTCCACATGATACCATCTTAGTATATTCATATACCATAATGGTATCATGGGTACTACTTAATAGTCTCACATTGATGGACGTTTAGTAGTCTTTTTATATCATCATAGTATATGCTCATACCATCTGAGTATCATGTGAGACTGCAGAAGAGCCCTCATTAATGGACTGAATCAACCCTCAATGATATCATCTGAATATGTGCATATAACATGATAGTATCATGGGAGGACCGTGTGAAGAGCTCATTCAGTCCTTAATGACAACATCTGAGTTTATGCATATACCATGATAGTATCATGGAGGACTGTGTGAAGAGCTCATTGATGTAGTGAAGCAGTTCTACATGATACTATCTCAGTATATTTATATATCATGATGGTATCATGGGCACTACTTAATAGTCTCATATTGATGGACATTTAGTAATCTCCTTTATACCTCTTTAGTATATGCATATACCATGTGAGTATCATGTGGGACTGTTGAAGAGCCCCTCATTGATGGCCTGAATATATCCTCAATGATACCATCTGAGCATATGCATATATTATGATAGTATCATGAAGGACTATGTAAGAGATCAATTATGGACTGAAGTAGTTCTACATGATACCATCGCAGTATATTCATATATCATTATGGTATCATTCATATAGTATAATGTTATCATATGTATATAGTATGATGGTATCATGGAGGAATTAAGCGGGTCCACATGATACCATCTTAGTATTTTCAACGATACCATCTGAGTATGTGCATATACCATGATAGTATCATGGAGGACTGTGTGATGAGTTCATTCAGTACTCAATGGTACCATATAAGTTTATGCATATACCATGATAGTATCATGAATTACTGTATGAAGAGCTCATTGATATAGTGAAGCAGTTCTATATGATATTATCTCAGTATATTCATTTACAATGATGGTATCATGGGTACTACTTAATAGTTTCACATTGATGGACATTCAATAGTCTCCTTTATACCATCCTAATATATGCATATACCATGTGAGTATCATGGGTGACTGCTGAAGAGTCACTCATTGATGGACTGAATCGGTACTCAATGATAACATCTTAGTATATACATATATAGTAAAACCTCTATAAATGAATATCATTGGGACCTGGAAAATTATTATCTTATACGGGGTTATTATATTTATTAATTTATAGAATAATTTTTATTTTGTACATTATATTTCTCAAATTAAACAATTAACTTTTTTTTGGTAACTAAGAAAAGAAAATAAATAAATAATTAATTAATGATGGTGCATTGTATGTAAGTTTATTAATCTTGTCAAAAAGAAGTTTATTAATCTTGGGTTGACGTAATTCAAATTAGAATGCATGTGCAGTACATTAGAATATGAAGTGTTGTGAATTATTTCAAGTACACAATATAGAGTTCATAAATAGATACATGTACTTTAACTTTATATACCAAATTATAAAAATTCATATACTATATCTTCTCATCCATGGCTACTCATTTGAAAGGTGTAAAAAAAGTCTACGCTAACTGATGAGATGAGAAAAGCATTATGTGAGTACAAAAATAAAAATCATCAAGTTATGTAATTTTAGGAAAGCATAAAGTTTGAAATAAAAATTGTTTAGGAAGTGCTTTATTTATGAATTATATATGTAATTTCCATACGTATTTAATGAATTATTATTTTATATTTTCAGTGGGCCTCAAGAATTTTTTTAAAAATTATTATCTTATGCATTTACCGAGGTTATTATTTTATCCCATTGGCCCAAGTCGGGACCTGAGAAAATTATTATTTAATCGAGGTTATTAATTTATCGAATATTCATTTATCGAGGTTTTACTGTACTATTATGGTATCATGAAAGACTGTGTGAGAGCTCATTGATGGATTGAAGCAGTTCTACATGATACCATCGTAGTATATTCATATACCATGATGGTATCATTCAGGTCTGCTGAGGAGAGTCGTTGATGGAGTACAATCATTTACTTATTATATGAATATACCACTTATTATATGAATATACCATGAAAGTATATGAAGCACTGATGATTTTTTGTTCTATAAAGTTGAACTCATATTTAGACTAACAAATGAAAAGTTGCTCTTTAGCTCTAACAAAATGAAAATATTATTAACAAATATATGTTTTAGTAAGGGAGAATGGGAATATTTTAATCTTTAATGGCGATATTTTTGCATGTCCTTCGGTTGTGGCCTTTCTTTCCACAAAGGCTACATGTTACTATATTGCCCCTAAGGTATGCCTCAAAACCTACTTTGCCTATCTGTTTTTAGGCCTTCCTGGTCTAATTCTTGCATTTGGTGAAAGCACGGTACGAGTAGAGACGTGTTGTGTATTTTTGCACATAGTCTGGTGTGGTAGAGGATGTACTGGCATCTCATATGTTTTGATTAGGAAATCTCTAGTGTAGTACATAGAGTAGTACTTGTATTTGTTGAGGTAGAATTTTGTTAGAACTGATATTGCGTGTGGACATGGCAACTCATCAACTTGGAACATGCGACATGTGCAGGTTTTTTGTTGTAGAGACACAATGTTTTATTGGACCATCAATTACTGAGTGCACAAACTGTGTTGAAGGGACGACCTGCATTGTTTAGTCAGTAAAATGTCATTAGTGGAGGGACATAAATAATCAGATTTTTTGCACCATATTTTTTGAAACTACAATAAGCTTTAGAATATATCTCACCGACATCTTTTGTGATGCTCTGATGTTTACATTCAGCACATCCTCATACTTGTTGCTCAGTGTGGTATTTGCATATTTGGCAGTAGTACCGTATTTGTAATTTCATTTCTGCACCAAGTTTATCATATAGTCGAGCAAATCTATAACCGGGAGCTCTCTTGCGTTCCTGATTGCTGAATTTATTAATTCTACAATATTTTATGTCATTGTTGTTATTCGGTTGGCTGCGCAATGTGCACGAGATTATTGGTATCCAACTTTAAGTAGGGTTTTACTCGGGGATTAATTGCATCTAACTCTATCAGAAGGTTGTTGAACTCTTGAATTGTGTATGCTCTTGACAATGCAAAGTAAATATCTTTAATCAATTTTTTCTCTTCTCTTTTTGAAGTTCCCTTTGACGTTGTTCCACAAGTGCCACACACAGACACAGTGAGGGACTGTTGGATAAATAGTTGCATCCGCCTTCACTATGTTGTCGTGTCTATCTGAGACAATACACACTTCATGTTTATCGCCATAAACCTCTTTAAAATGTGTGAAGAAATACTTCCAAGAAGCATCATTCTCCGAATCAACAATTCCATACGCAAGCGGTAAAATTTGTCCTGTATGAATAGATATAGCAATGTCACAATGAGAGATAACAAATAAATTCATGAAAATAATATTTCTTAGTAAGAATTTTTTGTAGTTGTTCCCACATGATACCAATGAAGTATATTCTTATACCATGCGACTATCACAGATCAGTGGAGATTTTTTTAAAGCATTGCAGGCAAGGCATGTGGTATACTTACCTTCTGCATCTTTTGTGGTAGCTACCATCATGGTCCCTCCGTATGTTTTCTTTAGGAATGTACCATCAACTACTATTGTAGGATTGAAGTATTTCCAATCTTGAATTGATGCATTTAGTGCTATGAAAACATATAAGAAAGAGTCATCTTGTTCAATATTTAATCTTGTAACTGTCCCTGGATTTGCTACTCCAATATGTACAGATATGTTGACAATTATTTGTATGAATCTTTTGGGCTTCCTCTGCAAATTTCAATAGCCCTTTTCTTTGCACGTCATGCTTGCATGTAGGAAAAATTGATACCATGTGCATTTTTGACATCTCGCTGGATATCTGGTAGTGTGTATACTATTTTTGGATCAACAAGCTTTTCTTGTATGATACTATTAACTAGGAGTGGCCAGTGGGCCGGGCTCGGGTCTGGCGGCCGGTCCGCGCGGTGTCGGGGTCGGGGCGGGACGGGAGAAGGGGCGGGGTCGGGTCCGGCGGGCTCGGCGGGGTCGGGTCCGGCGGGATTGGAGCAAGTCCCGTCCCGATCCCGATCCCGTCGGGCTCGGGTCGGGGCGGGCTCGGGGCGGTGTCGGGCTCGGGTCGGGATACGGCGGGTTTTTTTTTTCTTTTTTTCTTAAATAACATATGTATAAAAAAAACTCAATAAACAAAACAAGATAGTGTAATAAAAACATCCCAAGGTCACAGTTTTTTTTGTGCCTCTTATATTATTTAATAGACATATGATTTTTTTGTAATACAAATACAATTGTCTAAAATCTAAATTGCAACTTTGTGGTGTTGTCCAAAAGTTACAAATTACATAATAAAATTACAATTAAAAAAATAACATTCTCAAAAAAACCGTTCTAATTGCTTGATGATTTCATGTGGTTCTTCGGTTGGAATTGGTATTTGTTGGTCAAATTGATCCACGTCGCTTCCACTACCTTCGGTTAAGATTTCGTTGTAGTTTTCATCATCTTCTTCGTTGATCTCCGGTTGACCGCACCTTCTCCGCTCCGCTCGTATCCAATCTCTCGAATAATACCGCAATTTCCAAGCCGTCTCCCGCTAATGAGTGTCTGTGGTCTCCTATTTGATATCTGCTCGCGTAAAAAGCGCTTTCGAGACGCAGCTTGACGACGCTTGAATGTTCAAAACATCTCGAGCCATCATTGAAAGTGTCGGAAAGGTCTTCTCATTCCCCTCCAAAGATTTCAAATAAGTCTTCATGTCCATCTTCATTGATAACTTCTTGATACGGTACATTTAACCCCGCAAAACAAAAATATCCAACTCGCTAATTTGGTTAGTAGTAGAGGTACGACCGCACATTCTATTTCGAGGCTTTCAATACTAGCGCGTAGAAACAAGCATGTCTTTTGTGAGGTTGTATTGAAGATGAAGAAGATGGTATGGAAGCCGGTAAGTTACTAGCATTTTCTTGTTGATAAAATCTATATATATTTTTGCATTGGTGTTCTACGCTAGACAATACTTCTTCTTTAGTTTGTTCAATAGGTGGTGGGTGATTTAGATTTTTGGGACTTGGAGGTGGTAGTACTTCTATACAATCGTAAATAGTTTCAATTAGTGATTTAGTACCGTCTATTTTAATAGTAGGATTTAATACAGAACCAATAATATAAATAGAGGGAATAGGAATAAAATATTTTTTTATTTTGACAAACATTTTTTTAATAGCTACCTTATAAGTCTTTGGTTTTTCCATATATTCACTAAGTAATAAAAATATTAGAGTTATATAAAATAACATAGTTGAAATAGTAGGATAATATATACCGGAAAATTCTTTTGTTGCTTGAAAAAATTTCTCTAAAAATACAATAAGTTCGGAAATTTTTTCCCAATCACTATCTAAAATCATATCACCGGCTTTTTATTATGAGAGTTAAAAAATAAAGTTATAGGTAATTTATAGTCATAAGCAACAAGTAGTTGCTCGTATAAAGAATTCCACCTAGTGGATACTTCTTGTGGAATTTTTCTAAAAGGTAGTCCACAATCATGACAAATTTTTTTATATTCTTTCTACGTTGTACTTTATTACTTTTAAAAATAAAGTTTATAGCAAATTGTATTTTACTAAGAATGTCTTCAAAAAGTGATAGACCATCCTTTACAATTAAGTTATATATATGGCACGCGCATTTTATATGAAAATGGTCCGGAAAAGACGGAGTTAAACTATTTTTTAAAATTGTAATTGCGTAATTGTTACTAGAAGCGTTATCTAATGTAACAGTCATAATTTTATCGGTAATTCCGTAATAATCGCACACTTGATAAATATTTTCTGCAATAAAAGTACCGTGTACCTATCATCTATATATCTATACGCTAAAATACGTTTTTGCATAGACCATTTATAATCTATCCAATGACAAGTTACGATTAAATAAGCATGGCCGTTAGTACTACGACCTATATCGACGTGATGGATACTTTGCCATTAAAATGATATAATGAAAAACGTAAATATTGTTGATATTCATGCGCGAATTTAAATACATCTCTCTTAACAGTTGATCTAGAAAAACCGTTAAAAGCAGGATTATATATATCTCTAATGTAATGAATAAAACCGGGAGATGAAGGAAATGAAAAAGGCAAACCCTCGGCGGAACTAATTTTGATATTGCTTCCCTATCTCTATGTTTATTGTATTTAGGGCCTACAATTCCCCCCCGTCATAGGGTTAATTTGACCTTGTACTTGGTCCGGGACAATATTAGTATGTGAACCTTGTCCCGATGGAGCGGGCGTTTGCGCACCCGGTTTTGAAGCCTGGTATTGGGCATACCTAGCTGGATGAGCACTTACTACGTGTCTAATTAAACCCCCATCCCACCGTGACCTTTTCCAAATATTAAATTTTAAAACATTTTTACAAATTTTACATATGGCTACTTGATTCTCTACGTCCCTATCAAAAAATGTCCATGCATCCGATTTTAATGGTCGTTTTGTCCGGACCTCGTCTCATACTAGGGGGAATAGGAGGTATTTCGAGTTGAAGGTGCACTAGTGGGTGTGTTGTCATCAACATTAGTGGGTATATCATCTAGATCATCGTCTAAATTAAAGTCTTCTTGAGTTCCGAAAATAGCTCCTGGTCTAAATCTAATGGTATTGTAGGAAAATGTTGAGTATCAACAAAATCATCCCGTGTAGGAATAAGATGACTAGAAGAAGTACCCTTGCCCTGGTTGCCCCTACTAGAAGAAGCACCCTTACCTTTACCCTTAAACATACCTTTTAATCCTTCCATTTTAATTATGATAATAAATAAATAATTAAAGACAATAAAATTAAGTGATCTAAACTAAATAAACAGACAATAATAATTTAATGAAGGAACGAATGTACCAAACGCGACGTAACGTCGACGTGTAATCGAGAGGTTGAAAATTGAAACTTTGCTCGATGGAAGATCCTCAAGCTAGTTGCCAACTTCACTACCAATTCCCAAATGAATAAATAAAATTGAATATTTAGCAAACAATGTAGAATTGTAGAGAGATATATTGAGAAATTAGAGAGATTGTAGGAAGATTTGTGAGAAAGATGAAGAGAAAATGAGTTATTTATAGTTGAAAAATTGGGTTAAAGTGTAAATATAATAACTTATGGGTTAAAAATAAATATTAAGGGGTAGGGGGTTGGGGGAGGGGGGGGCTAAAATGGCCGTTGGCCAACGGCCATAATCTAAAATGGCCGTTGGTGCAACGGCCATTTTTGCAAAGGGCGGGGTCGGGGTCGGGGGGTCGGGGCGGGCTCGGGGCGGGCTAGGGTCTCGCGGGCTCGGGCGGGCTCGGGTCTCGCGGGACGAGACCTCGTCCCGTCCCGAGTTCGAGTCCCGCCCCCGTAATTTTTTTTTTTTTTTTTTTTGGGCGGGGTCGGGGCGGGACCGGGCGGGCCGGGGTCGGGGTCGGGGCGTCCCGCCCACCGGCGCCTTTACTATTAACAAACATCACGGTGACAGTTTTTTTTGAGCAATTTCTGTCATTCTTTGGGCAACTGTAGACATCATTGAAATATGACACTCGAAACATGTTTGAGTTTCGTACACTTCCTGATTTAAGACTCCATGTGTGTTCTTCTTTGACACAAGCAACATAATACATGCACATAATGATTGCATCATAAGAATATTATTTAGAGAAAAATAGGGGGCGTGCACATGGGGTGAATGACTGAAGAATTCCTTCGTGATATCATATCAGTATAATGGATATACCATGATGGTATCATGTGTGGACTAAGGAAGACTACACCCAGTCCTTTATGATATCATCTTAGTATATGGATAACCATGATGGTATCATGAAGGACTGAGGGTAGTCTCACATTGATGGACTTCACTCAATTCTTCATGATACCATATCAGTATATGAATATACCATGACAGTATCATGTATGTACTGAGGGAGTTTTACATTGATGGACTTCACCCGTTCCTTCATTATACCATATTAGTATATGGATATACCACGATGGTATCATGTGTGGACTGAGGGAGTCTCTCATTGAAGGACTTCAACCCAGTCCTTCATGATACCATCTCAGTATATGGATATACCATGATGGTATTATGTGTGGACTGAGGGAGACCATATCCAGTCCTTTATAATACCATCTCAGTATATGGATATACCATGATGGTATCATGAAGGACTGGGCGGAATCTCACATTGATGGACTTAACCCATTCCTTCATGATACCATATCACTATATGGATATACCATGATGGTATCATGTGTGGACTGAGGGAGTCTATCATTGAAGGAAGAACTGCAACCCAGTCCATCATGATACCATCTCAGTATATAGAGATATAATGATGATATCATGTGTGGACTGAGGGGAGTCTCTCATTGAAGGACTGCAACCTAGTCCTTCATGATACCATCTTAATATATGGATATACTATGATGGTATCATGAAGGACTGAGGGGAGTTTTACATTGATGGACTTCACCCAGTTCTTCATGATACCTTATCAATATATGAATATACCATGATGGTATCATGTGTGGACGGAGAGAGTCCATCATTGAAGGAAGGACTGCAACCCAGTCCATCATGATACCATCTCAGCATATGAATATACCATGATGGTATCATGTGTGTACAGTAGGTATCATAGAAAATTGCATTGAAAATTGACAAAAATAGGCACGAACCTTCCATGGCATGATTTTTTAGTTCGATATTCGAATTTCTCTTGTACTGAGTATTGTTGCACAACAACAATTAATGTATTTTTGTCAATATAATTTTGGCCAACTTCAATTGCTTGTTTGAGTGGATCAGTAATGATGATGTCGTGATCCATGTGTCGCAGTTGATGAATGACATTGTCAGATTATATCTATGTCACCATCGTCATCTAGTTTTGGTGAATTGATCAGTTCTTTTTTCTTGATGAAGTTTCAGCAACATCAATTTGTTACATGATTGCATCGACAACAATGTTTTGTATGATATTGACAATGGATACGAAGTTATGACAGTGTTTTTCTTCTTCAAGTCAAAATACACTTTTACTCCCATATCGTTGAAGATCTTCATTGGTGGAAATCTCTCTTCAAGTGTGTATTTGATTTCTAGCTTTGTTGTAGAAGGATCGTATTGTAATTGAGTTGCAATTTGTGCAACAAGCTCATTGAAATTGCAGCTAGTGTTTACGAGAATTGCATCAACATTATAATCAGCGTATTTCTTATTCGAATCCCAGCTACCATTGTGTTGCACTAAAATTGTAATATCATCCATTGGAAACATGTCAATTTGCAGATCTGTAAATCAAGTTGAAGAGTATACAGATTTTGAGTTTGAGAATTGGTCAAAAAAATAATTTGAAATCGCAAAATCAAATTCGCAACTGGAAATTCGAAGTCAATTTTGAATCATAGTTTTTTATTTTTGTTGAAGTTTGCTCTGTTTTTTAGCTGAATTTTTTGTTGAAGATACTCGAATTCAGTGATTCAATTGTACTTTACAGTGTTGGTAATCCAATTGTGAGTTGAAGATGCTCGAACTCAGTAAAGGGTTGGGGGAGTTCACGTCGCAGCGCTCAATTTTGCAGTGGAAGTTCACATTCTGTTTGGGGTTGAAGCAAGTAAAGATTTGGGGCTATAGTACGTAAATAATTAAGGGATATCTAAACTAATAGGGCATGCGCGCGTAAATACTTTCATTTTAGGGGAATTTATATAATTTTTCCCTAATTGTTTTTATGTCTACATTATTCCTTAACTAATATTTTATTGTTGTGTCAGCTTTTCAAATAATGAGGTTTAGTCCTTACAAATACTGATCGATGACTAAAATCCATCTCTTTAATGACCAAACATGCCCTTGGTATTTCACTGGATAAACACATCCAAACTGCTCTATTTTAATTTATTATTTGAAGTGAGAAACGATTGAATTTTTTTATTCGAATACTCATGACCAAACTAGTATTTTACTGAAATTTAGCGTTTACGAATATTTAAAATTGGAAATTGTGTGTCTTTTGGCGAAATTAGGGTACCGGAAGGAGTTCATGATAGAACCCTTTCGTCAAAAATATATATTATATATATAAAATTAATATTATTATTTATTTATATATATAATAAGTGTTGAATTTCCTTTTAACTTCTTCATAGATTTATTTATAACGTTAAATTTCCTGACTTTGCCAATGCGTGCCATACCTAGTTGGTCCTTAGAAAGACAACTTCTTTTCTTTTATGTTTTTGCTTTATACTTTTAAATATCAACAAACATGTTACTATCAGTTTTAAGAAGTTTGGTTTTTATTTTCTTATACTTATATATCCAAAATAATATATAAAACTCATTTTCGACTCACTACTTCATCTTTATTATTTTTTGGATACAAAAGTCAAATTAATATAACTCCAAAAATTGGTCAACTATTAAAATAAGTTGGGCCTATTTATGGTAAATGGTAATGTAGGATTTGGTAATTATGGTAATATATGATTTGTAGTTCTATTAGAATAGAGTTACTCTTTACCCTATTAGACTATGAAAATGACGATCTTACCTCTATATAAAGAGGTCATGATGAATGAGAAGTAGAAAGAAAAGAACAACAAAACCCTAGAATAATGGCAGGTGACGGTAAAGAAACCGACGATAACAACAAAGGAATCGCCGGTGAAGAAAACAAAATTCAAAGAAAAACAATCTCTTCCTACGACATTACGTCGAATGATAACCTTGGAATTGTGGTGACACAAGTCCAATTGAAGGGCAAAAATTATGAAGAATGGGCTAGATCTATGAGGACGGCCCTAAGAGCAAGAAAGAAGTTCGACTTCATCGATTGTACAATAAAAAACCGGACAAAGAGTCGCCAAACTTGGAAGACTGGTGGACTATAAACTCATTGTTGGTGTCGTATATTCGCAATACCATAGAACTGACATTTCGATCAACGATTACACATAAAGAGGAAGTGGAAGAATTATGAACGAGCATCCGAGAGCGGTTCGCCATTATTAACGATCCTCGGATGCAACAACTAAAGGAGGAACTAGGGGAATGCAAGAAAAAGGGAAGGACCATAGTGGATTACTATGAAAAACTCACTAAGTTGTGGGAGAAACAGGCGAATTACGAACATATCCCAATTTGTACGTACGGAAAATGCACGTGCAATATAGGAACGGTCCTAGAAGCCAAAAGAGAAGAAGAAAAAGTGTATCTTTTCCTCATGGGATTGGATGAGGGAACGTATAGAACAGTGAGATAAAACATACTGGCCCAGGAACCATTGACATCATTGAACAAGGTCTACTAATGGTTGGTGCAAGAAGAGCGTGTGAGAGGAATCACACGAAAAATAGATGATCGAAGTTAAACCATGACTTTTGTCGTACAAGAGAGAAATCATTACCGTGACCGAGGTGAAGGGAAAAACAATAGTGCATTTTGCACTCATTGCAAGAGATTCGGACACATTATGGATCGATGTTTTCGACTCATTGGTTATCCGGATTGGTGGTCAGAAAATAAAAAATGAGATGATAAAATCGGAGGAAGAGTACAAGGGCAACAACAACATAGGAGTGGACCAGGATCCGATCGTGGTATAGGCAGTACCGAGCTAACACCGTAGTTGCCAAAGAAGGAACTCAGATGGAGATAGTAAAGGTAAACACAAGCGGCATATGACTTCACAATTTGAGAGATGAGATCCGAAAGACTATGATTAACATGTTGAATTTCCAGAGAATAAATCCAAATGGGAAGATGGATAGTAAGACCGAAAAATCATCCTGGATCATAGACTCCAAAGCTACATTTCACACCCCAACCTTGGTGGGGTGGACGGGCGCTTAGTACCACATCTATGCGAGTAATATACTGAGCAATACAAGTAGTTTACTATGTTCAATTACCTGCAAACATAAGAGCCTAAACAAGTATATAGATACGTGGGCCTACAAGGCCTCCACTATACAACACAACATTACATAACACTACTGACCACATGTGTCCGTCTGTCTACAAAAGCCTCTAAGAGTGTTTGACAAAATAACTTGGTCGGGACCCTATCCCAACCTACCTAACTAACCTGTACAATTATATCACAAGTGACTCAACTCGTCTACTCCAGAAAAAAGTGAAGCTCACAAAAACTGTGTTGATCAACTGGAGCATCTAATCACACACCAGTCACCTGCGAACCTGGACTTGCACCATGACATGCAGCGTCCCCAACAAAAGGGACATTAGTAAGAATAATGCGCTGAGTGTGTAAGGCGAATAAGTCTAATGACAAGGGATAGAACGTAAAGTAAAACAAGTAAACGAGTAACAACAAGTATAGAATAACTGCCACTTACCTGTAAGTTGCATTCTACTAAAAACGATTATCCACTATATCAAGAAAATATCACAACTGACTTAGATCTTATCTACTTATAGAAGCAAGCTCGATCTCACAAATACGCTTCATTTATAGCAATAAATAGGTCTCGTAGACCGACAAGTAGGCCTCGATGGTCGTCAAATAAGCCTCGATGGCTAGCAAATAAGCCTGAAGGTTAGCAAGTAAGTTCAAGCTAGCAAATAGACCACGAGGGCCAACATGTCGCAATTCTTAGCTTAACTAACTCTGTGTGCGTTAACTCATTCAACTGAAGTTCTCTTTTAAGGAAACATCATATGATATGTACAATTAATTACAAGCGATGCAATTAGACTAGCTTGCCCTTTGAAACAGGGTTAATTACATAAATGCACAACTAGTGAAAACATGCTACTAATGCAATTAAACAAATATATATTCTCATCTTTATTTACAATTACCATCTTGGAGTTATCTCAGAAAGGACAACTAACAATCCCAATTACCTTAGAGCTATCTCGTATGCTACGATGTTTAATAGAGATCTAATAGTTTGGAATAGATTCAACTTAATAAACACAACTATCAACAATCAAATTCACCTACACTTTATCATACATATACACTTAGGCAATAGATCAAAGGAAGGACTATGAAACTTAAGAACGAACTTGTACTCATTGAGCTCTCAACCCAATTATTCACAATACAATCGACAATAGAAAAATCATCAACTACAAGAGTGGAATACCTATGACATTACGCTTCTTAACCTCGCTAGTCAAGTACGCTTTCTATTGAGTCATGCCAATTGAAATAAGGGAAGGTCATTACATACCTTTGATATCTATCTTTTAATAATCACCACAAAATAGTCTATCCAACCCACATTAATCTACAAGAGACGATAATAAAGCTACTATCATCTCAAGGAAACACAACAACAATCGACGAGCGGCTAGCTCGCTATACCACTAATAATCGGCGCTTCTCCACGCCCTTCTCCTTCCCAATTTTTAATACAACAATACACAACACCTATACAACCATTACCACAACTCAAGAACTTGCATACATCAAGAACAATCCAAATATAATCTTTACAACCCTTTAAACAATTGAATTCACCGCTTCCGAACACCATTCCGTGAATCTTGATGAATGTATCAACCATTTTTACTTGAACTTTCCAATAACAACTCTTGCTCCTTTAAATCCTCGAAGAAGAACTGATTTTCCTCCTTAAAATAACTAGAAAATGTTACAGTAAGTAGTGTTTATTTAGGCAAAGTGAAAGATAGGTGCTAGTCACGTTTTTCCTAGAAATGTCACTAGGTAAAGTGAAATCTAAAGGTGGTGTACTCTTATAATGGATTGTGGGACCCAAAATTGGATATACATATAATGGACTGAGTCATATACTTAGTCATTATGTTGTGACCACTTGGAAGGACACTAATCTACCTAACACTTATCATTTAATTCATAATTAAGTCTCTGTCTCTCACTATAATTAATTCTTGACCTCAAATTGCTTATATATAAAATTATTTTTAACACACTTTATATACTCATTATCATAGTCGTGCAATATATCACTAATTCATATCCTCTTTTAGTACACACAAAATATTATTCTCAATCATCGTTGCCACATTTTCAGCGAAACTCCATCTCTTCCATTCGTTTAACCTCTACTTCTTCCAATACTTACCAATCATGATCATAAGCCTTTATAATCTTAAGATGAACATGTTTAACCGCTTATAACCTCAAATAAAATCTCACTCCCGATCTTGCGTCGACTAACTTATGACACAACTTAACGCATGAATATACGGGATGTAACACTATCAAACATGTGACAGGTAATTCGAAAGAACTGCGTAATATGCGAAACATTCTTAAGTGTCCGATTGGTCTTTCGGAAAAAAGTAGCTCGGTGGCTATAAAAGAAGGAACAACCAAGCTGAATGACAGGACATGGTTGAAGAATGTCTTTAATATTCCAGATTTGACATGCAATTTGATTTTTGTATCACAACTAGTTGATTATTTAGATTGTGATGTGACATTTAATAGAATTATGTGTGCTATACTAGAATCCACCACGAGGAAGCTTATTGGAAATGATGAGTGTCAAGGTCGACTTTACTATTTTTGGAATGTGTTGCTGATACGAGCTATGAAGACAGAGGCAGTTGATTAGTTCGATCGTTGACACAAATAATTGGGTCATCCTTCATCACAAGTAACGAAGTATATTACGACATTAGGCTAAAAAGAGAGTGGTGATAGATCAGATAGAGAATGTGATGTATGCTAACAGGAAAAGCAAACGAGTGGTGTTTTCCTTTAAGTGATAATATTACTTCAGATACTTTTGAGATAATTCATTACGGTTTATGGGGACCATATAGAACCCCTTCTTCTTGTGGCGCTTCATATTTTTTTTACTATTGTGGATGATCATTCACGAGCTGTGTGGATCTTTCTCTTAGTTGATAAGAAAGAAGTGTCCCAAACCTTGAAGAATTTCTTCACCTTGGTAGATAGACAGTTTGGTAAGAAATTGAAGATTGTTAGAAGTAATAAGGAACTAAGTTTACATGTATGAAGACTTACTTCGTAAAAAATGGAATTATTTTCCAAACATATTACATAGGGACACCACAGCAGAATGGAAGAATCGAAAGAAAACACCATCACATTCTTAATGTGGGGTGAGCATTGAAATTTCAGGGTCATCTTCCAATCAAATTCTACGGAGAATGTATTTTGACTATGGGGTATTTAATCAATAGAACACCCTTCAGTGTTGAATGGGAAAATCTCCTATGAAATTTTATATGGGAAAATACCTCGGTATGATCATTTAAGGGTGATAGGATCACTATGCTATGCACACATAAAGGAAGAATGAGGGACAAGTTTAAAAGTTAGTCATAAGTGTGTCTTCTTTGGATATCCCTACGGACAGAAAGGTTGGAGATTGTATGACTTAGAGAACAATGAATATTTAGTCTCAAGAGATGTGGACTTCTACGATACTAAGTTATCATTTGCCGCAGGATCAGGTAACTTTGGTCGACAACATAGAAGCTATCCCGAATGAAGCGGAGGAAGAAATGAACCAACACTATTTCAAAGAATATCAGACTGATAATGTAGGTGTGAATGAAACTCAAATGGAAGAAGTACGAATGCCAATTACTAAACCTATGGATTAGACCAGACAAAATATTGGTCCACATAAAAAAAACATGGAGGAAGTACAAACCGAAGGTATCGGGGCCAACGAAATCCCACCAGATGAATAATTGAGTTGGGGTAAACATCAGAAGCATGATTTGATTCGGCTACGCGACTACATCACTGAACCTTTCCGAAAACAAAGTCCATCAACTCATCTGCCCAATCCTCAACAATATTCCAGTGCACCTTATCCTTTAGCCAACTATATATCGTATGATAATTTTTCCCCGCAATATCAACTATTTCTTGCAGCAATTATCACAGAAACCGAACCAAAAACATTTTCAGAGGCAATGAAAAAGGAACATTAGAAAGTAGTCATGCGGCAAGAGATCTAAGCATTGAAGGATAATGGAACATGGACACTAGAAGCTTTTCTCCCAGATAAGAAAGCACTCAGATGTAGATGGGTGTACAAAATCAAGTACAACTCTGACGATATAATCAAGCTATTTAAAGCTCGTTTGGTCATCTTCAAAAATAAACAGGAGAAATGAATTGACTACAACAAAACTTTTGCTTCGGTTGCTAAGGTAGTAATTGTTTAGAACTTTCTGGATGTTGTGGCTATGCGAAATTAGGAGTTGCATCAGATAGATGTACATAATGCTTTCTTACATGGCGAGCTTACAGAGGAAGTTTATGTGAAATTGCTACTGGAATTTCATATTCCTAATCCGGGGCAAGTATGTCGACTCCGAAAATCTTTGTATGATTTGAAGCAAGCTCCAAGGTGTTGGTTTGTAAAATTTTCAAGTGCTTTGATGAAATATGAGTTCAAACCGTCATACTCTGATTATTCTCTATTAACTATGCACCGAGAAGGTATGCAACTTAACGTCTTAGTCTATGTAGATGACTTGATTATCTCTGAAAATGACCATAATGCCATTGAACGATTCAAATACTATCTCCACACCTATTTTTACATGACGGATTTATCCATCTAAAGTACTTTTTGGGAGTGGAAATTGCATGTGGACCAACTGGATTGTTTCTCTGTCAATGAAAATATGTCTTGGATATAATCTCTGAGTCTGGTTTACTGGGAGATAAACTAATCAATACTCCTATGGAACATAATCACGGTTTAGCATTGGAAAAAGGATGTACTTTAAGAGATCAAAAACCATACCAATGTCTGGTCGGTAGACTAATATATCTCAGTTTCACGAGGCCTGAGTTGTCGTATTGCGTGCATGTTATGTCCTAATTCATGCAGCAACCAAAGGAAGCACACTGGAATGTGGCTCTCCGTGTGGTGCAGTACTTGAAGAAAAACACAGGACCAAGGCATTGTGATGAGAAAAGATTGTGATCTCCAGTTGTACGGATGGTGTGATTTGGACTGGGACGGATGTCTGTTGACTCAAAAATCACTTACCGGTTGATTTATATCCCCCGGGAATTCACCCATATCATGGAAAACTAAGAAGCAGCACATGATCTCTCTCTCATCAGTAGAGGCGGAATATCATTCAATGGAAATGACAGTATGTGAATTGAAATGGTTAAAGGAAATTTTACATAATTTGGGTGTTGAACATAAATCTCCGGTGAAAATGTATTGTGATAGTCAAGCATCATTGTATATTGCGTGAAATTCGGTGTTTCATGAACGAACTAAACACATTAAAGTCGACTATTACTATGTTTGGGACGCACTCCAATTTGGTATAATACTTCTCAGTCATGTATCAACTAGTGAGCAATTGGCCGATGTGTTTACAAAGGCTTTGGGCAAATCGCAACATGAATATTTACTTGGCAAGTTGGGCATTCGAGACCCTCATGCTCTAACTTGAGGGGGGTATTAGAATAAGTTAGGTCTATTTATGATAAATGGTAATATAGGATTTGGTAATATATGATTGGTAGTCCTATTAGAATATGATTACCCTTTACCCTATTAGACTAGAAAATTAGGGTTTTACCTCTCTATATAAGGAGGTCATTATGATGAATGAGAAGTAGAAAAAAATCTCTCATTATTCTTGTCTCTCTAAATTCTCGTCCATATCTCAATTTTAACATCAACAAATATTAAACAATGCAAAAAGTCTTTAATTTTCTTAATAGTCTTGATGAGTCGGATTAGCCAATTGGGCTGGAAAGAGCAATTGTTTATGTGGTGTGAATTGTTAATTGAATACATATATTTTATATATTCCAATAATAAAAAAAAGAATATAACCCCATAAGTCGAATTAATTTATTTTGCAACTCCAAATAATTCTATTCAGTTTGGAGCAATGGAGAGTGACGAAAGTATTTCTCATATGCATTTTCTAGTACGGAACCGTTCTCTCTTTTTTCCTTTTATTATTCGAACTTTCAAGCTTTTCCTTTTTGTTTTTATTTCATTTTTTTTTTTTTTTTTTTTTTTTTTTTGATAATCCAGGTTTCTGGCTTGCGCCTGACTACTTCACTGGTATTACCCAGACGTCCTGGAGGTAATAGCACCGGTCCTTCAACACTATTACCAGGTAAATCGCGGGATGTGCTCCGGTGGCAAAACTGTGGTAGGGTAAACTTTTTAAAGTGACTGGTCCCACCGCATTACGGCCCCATACCCCAGAAAATCCCACCTCCGGCCTGGCCCTACGGATTAGTATACACCGCTTGGCCCTACGCGTATGGAGGAATTTTTTTGGGAACACGGTTCCACTCTCGCCGATCGAGGACTCGAACACGGAACCTCGTACAACAATACCCTAATGTATTGGCCACTGGGCCAAACACTTTGGATAAAACTGTGGTAGGGTAAACTTTTTAAAGTGACTGGTCCCACCGCATTACGGCCCCATACCCCAGAAAATCCCACCTCCGGCCTGGCCCTACGGATTAGTATACACCGCTTGGCCCTACGCGTATGGAGGAATTTTTTTGGGGGAACACAGTTCCACTCTCGCTGATCAGAGGACTCGAACACGGAACCTCGACAAAGAATACCCTAATGTATTGGCCACTTTGGGCCAAACACTTTGGATTAAAATTGTGGTAGGGTAAACTTTTTAAAGTGATCGGTCCCACCGCATTACGGCCCCATACCCCGTAAAATCCCACCTCCGGCCCCCCCACGGATTAGTATACACCGCTTGGCCCTACGCGTATGGAGGAATTTTTTTGGGGGAACACAGTTCCACTCTCGCTGATCAGAGGACTCGAACACGGAACCTCAGACAGCAATACCCTAATGTATTGGCCACTGGGCCAAACACTTTGGATGTTTTTATTTCATTATTGTTTGTACGCAAGAAGTGTCATAGGTGTGCTACTAACCGTTTTCCTTGTGAGTTATGTTTGTTTGTTGGTTACATTTTTAATGAAAAATTGACACATAGATTATAGATTTAACTTTCAATGGCATGAAGACCATGTTGTCACTTTGCTAGCTAACCTTGTCCTCCTCACACATGGTTTATACCATGAATATGAATAAGGCAACTTGTGTCTGTTAGAACCTACGACTTTATCATCATTATTCTGCTAAGCAATCCTGCCTTTGGCGGGTATCGTTTTACCTCCTTGGCGAGAATTTTTGGTATAAATTTGAATTAATAAAACTTTAAAATAGGTATCAAACATTGAATTAAAAAAAGGGAGTAATTGATTATTTTAGCCGATATTCTTTCTCCAGAGAAAACATATGAGTTTGACGAGTTTTAAACGAAGAGTAGGGGCAAGTCCCCGTACATATGTAAAGATATGACATATGGTGTAACTCAATCCCAAAAGCTAGCTCATGAGAGAGGATCGATCAAGTCTATATAAGCAAACCACCAATTCATCCTCAATTAATGTGGAACTCTAACTCACTCTAACAACATCATCATAGTAAAGTGTGAACTAATCAAATTGTATTATACCGACGTTGATAAAAAAGAAATTTTACATATTATGTCATATTTATCTATTGCGGCAATAAGTAAATAGTTAAGAAAAGAATTTTTTGATCATTTAGCAGTTATTGATAAATTTTGATTTTAGTTCTTATAATATTTGACTAAGCATATTTAATTTAAATTAATCAAAATATGCACTTTTGATCCATTTGCTTGTGAATATTCACAAATTTACTATAATTATTAGTTCATTCTACCACGAATTATTCACGTGGTACGTTAAGCTTGCACTATTACTTCATATCCGGTTGTGATATAGATCTAAAATAAATCTAAATGTAGCATACTTCCTATATAAAGGACCAAAACCACATATTTCAATTAACTAAAAGTTAAACGTGCTTTGTCTGATATCAGAAGGACCAAATTCAGAATTTACTTATAACTAAAGTACTACAAATGCTATTATCCCATTTAACAAAAATATTTAAGAATAATGGTCCTTGCCATGACCTTGAAGTCCTATGCACTCAATTTAATGAGTTTTATAAATTAAGTTACAATACATTGAAATTACTCGTATATTTTATCCCTTTCCCTTTAAGATGATAAGTATACCTTAACAAGAGGGGCATCAACCAGCAAAATTGATCTAATACTATGAGTAAAGGTAAAGTAGAATAGTAGGTGACAAAAAATACTAAGCTATCAGCAAAAGTACTCGTAAAATCAAAGTATACAGATTCTACATTTCGTAGTATGGTAGAGGGAAAACACATAGAATCATTATGTTTAAAGCTTTATTCTTTATCAATGAATACACCTTAGAAACATTAATGATACAAAGTAGAAAATGCCCATCATTTAAAGGTTTACAAAAGTCAAAAAATGATGTAAAATAGCTGGAATTTAATGCATACAGTTCCTCCTCTCTGATGTTCAAAATGCCATCATGCTCATTGTTTCATGTCACCCCGTTAATGCTTTTAATCTTAAAGAAATTGCACGGTTTTCCCTTCAAATGGGTTGAACTTTAATTTTTGTCCTTCAAAATCAAACTTATATCTAATGGGAGCATAAGTTTTTTAAGAACCCCTCATAACTTGTGAATATTATGATGCAAAAATATAAACTTATTTTTTACGAAAAAATAATGTTTTGAGGGACAAAAATTTAACACCAGCATAAAATAGGGTAAAAGTGCAAATGACCCTTTAATATTTACTATATTGTACATTTTCCAGACAGTTTCCAACCTCGGTATAATGAAAATTTCCTACTTGAAAGTAACAATATTAAATGTAAAAAACAGTCCCCAGTGTACTCTGGTAAACTTAACAGATTTAATGAATCCCAATGTACAATCTTTAAAAAGGCCATACATGTTCACACATAGTAATACTCCCCGATACATTTTTACTTGTCATATTTTGACTTGACACGCTCATTAAGGAGTCAAAAATAAAATAATAATTTTATTATATCACATATAATTATTGTTAAGTAACTTAATGATTTAAATAAATAAACATACTTTACAAGTTGTCCAACCACTAAAATTTCCTTGAACTTGTCAACCCAATAATAAATGACAAGAGTAAAATAGATATGAAGTGGTAAATTATCTCTTAATTTTTTAAATTGGATAAATAAAATTGGACAACTATTTTTAATATAGTAGACAAGTAAAACTGGACGGAGGGAGTACGCTTTTTGTTTTATTTTTCTTTTGGAGATTCTTTCACTCTCTTTTGTTCTTTTTGTTTTTCCTTCTTTTTCCAAAAAAAAAAAAAAAAAGTGGAACTCCCACCCCAGGAGCCCCCACACCCCGATCCGACAGGTCTGTGAAGGAGGTAAATCATGGTGACTCAATTGATTTCAAAGGTTAGACCAGTACCACGCTGCGCACAAAGGGCCCTTCTTTATTTCAAGAAGTAACCCCCACACTGCTGCTGACGGGATTCGATCCTTGGTCATTTTCCAAATATTTCCCTTGATAACCAATTGAGCTGCCCAAGCGGACATTGTTTTTCCTTCTTTGATTTGCCTTTTAAGGGGAGAGTAGTGGATAATAGATTCAATATACTATTAAAGTACTTGAATTAGAGGTTGTTTGTATAAATACTAGCGACCACATGGAAAGTTGATTGTGATAAATACACCCATGATATATACGGTATATACACTGCCCTGTGTATATCGTGTATATCACAGAAACACAAGACAAATAAAGAGATATGGAGACTGTGTATATCATGGTAGTTTTGGTAATATATTGTTGTATTTAATTAGCATTGCACACTTATTATATTTGTAGAATTCTTGTACAAATAGAATAGGGTTTTTGAAGTAGAATAGGAATAGGATTTTCCATATTATGGAAATTGTAAATTGTATATATACTCATTCATTAATGAAAATAACCAAGGGATTATTTCTTTCATGGTATCAGAAGTCTAGGTGCTTCTACCAATTTTTTTCCTCTCTTCCACTGCCTCGGTTCTCATGTCCATTCTCGGAAACCGTGCCCTCTCTTCCCAAATTTTCCTCCAAATCCCTCATTCACCTATTGTTATTTTGTTATGTCTACGTCAAAGAACATGTTTCATCTTGCCCTTACTATTTCTAACATCAAGAACCACATCCCTATTGTTCCTGAGATGGAGAACGTCCAATATGCGACGTGGGCAAAATTGTTCAAAATTCACGCAATCTCACATCAAGCCCTCCATCAAATAATTCCTCCCGCTATCCCTCCACCCGCGGAGGATCCTCAGTTATGGATCACTCTTGATGCTACCGTCCTTCAGTGGATTTACTCCACTATTTCTACCGACCTTTTACAGACGATCATTGAACCAGACACTACGGCTATAGCTACCTGGAATAGATTGCGTGATATATTCCACGATAACCAACATTCCTGAGTTGTCACCCTTGAGCAGAATTTTTCACAAGTAAGCATGGAAGATTTCCTGAATGTTTCAGCTTATTGTAAACGGCTCAAGGAATTGGCGGACCAACTCCGTAACGTTGGAGCGCATGTTACCAATAATCGTCTTGTTCTATAAATGGTTGCAGGCCTATCTAAGGCCTATAATGGCGTTGGGACTCTCCTCCGTCAAAGTAATCCGCTTCCACCTTTTTATCAAGCCCGTTCAATGCTCACGTTAGAATAAGCCGGCTTGGCAAAAAAGGCGGCTATCGGCGGCAGTTTCGTGGCGATGATGACTTCATCCGATAACTCTCACAGGTTTGTTGACAATTCAGGCCAAAACCACAACAACAGTGGCGGTAAGAAGGGTCAAAACCGTAACAATAATGGCAAAAATTGCGGCGGCAACAACAGCGGCAGCCGAAACATTAGCATCGCCGGCGCGAACAGTAACAACACCGGGGGTGGGCCTCGAGGTTCTGGGCCCCAGCTCGCCTGGTCTCAACCTTGGGCCCCTTGGCAGTGGGCTTGGACCAGCGGCCATTGGCCTAGTCCTGCATACTGCCCACCCAATTATTTCCAGGGTAATTGGGCTCCAGTCCAACCCACTCACAAGCCCAATTTCTCAGGTCCCTACAGCAACACCCAGCAGCGTTTCGGGTTGGGTCCGCAGCCGGTGTGCTTGGGCCACGGCCCCAGCAGGCCTTCAATATTGCGGGCCCAAATCTGATCCCGACACCCACAGATATTGAGGCTGCTATGCATACCCTAGAATTAAATCCTCCAGACGGAAATTGGTACATGGACACCTGCGCTACTTCTCACATGACATCTGACCAAGATACTCTCTCATCTTATTTCAATTTGAGCAAAAATTGTGGCATTATTGTTGGTAATGGCAACTCAATTCCAATTCGAGGTTCTGGTCATACAACTTTGTCTCCCCTATCCACCTCTTATTTTAAAAAATACCCTTCATGCCCCTAACTTAATTAAAAAATTGGTGTATGTCCGTAAATTCACCACTGATAATTGAGTTTCTGTTAATTTTGATCCATTTGGATTTTCTGTGAAGGATTTCAAAATGGGGATTCCTCTAATGAGATGCAATAGTATGGGAGATCTTTATCCAATCACGCCCGCCACCAGTTTCTCGAGTCAAGCCATGCCATCGACATTTGCAGCTCTAGCTCATTCCTTGTGGCATGCACGTTTAGGTCACCCTGGGTCGTCCATTGTTTCTTCCTTGCATAAAAATAATTTTATTTCTTGTAAGGGTACACGTAGTACTCTAATTTGTCCTTCCTGTCCTTTAGGAAAACATGTTAGATTACCATTTGTAGCTTCTACTTCTCGTACTTTGATGCCTTTTGATATTATTCATAGCGATTTATGGACTTATCCCGTTCTCAGTTCTGTGGGCCATCGGTATTATGTTCTATTTTTGGATGATTATTCTAATTTTTATGGACCTTTCCGTTAGCGAAAAAAACTCATTTTTTCCCACATTCTTAAAGTTTAGAGCATTCATCCGTACCCAATTCGAACAGGAAATAAAAAATATTCAATGTGATAATGGCAAATAATATAATAATGGGTTGTTTCGGGATTTATGTGATGCTAATGGCATAGTTTTTAATTTCTCTTGTCCTCATACGTCCTCACAAAATGGGAAAAGCCGAACGAAAAATTCGTACCATCAATAATATTGTCCGAACTTTATTGGTCCATGCTTCCGTACCCCCTTCCTTTTGGCATCATGCTCTACAAATGGCTACTTATCTCCTTAACATACTTCCTACCAAAGGGTTGGCTTATTCATCTCCTCTTAAAATCTTTTATAATAAGAATTCTTCGTATTCACATCTTAGGGTCTTTGGGTGTTTATGCTATCCACTATTTCCGTTAACTACAATTAACAAACTTTAAGCTCGTTCTACCGCTTGTGTGTTTTTGGGTTATCCATCTAATCATCGTGGTTACAAATGTTATTATTTATCATCTAATAAAATCATAATTAGTCGCCACGTTATTTTTTATGAAACCCAATTTCCGTTTGCTAAAGTGAGTAGTCCCATGCCTACTTCGTATCATCAAGGTGGGGCATGAGGTTTAATGAGACATGTGGAAAACTCTCACAAAGCAAGGTATAACTAGGGGTGAGCGGGTCCGGGTACCCTAACTTTTTTGAACTACCCGGACCCTACCCAGTAAACGACCGGTTCCTAAATCTACTACCCGGAACCTACCCGGACGCTGAGGTTCCGGGTAGGTTCCCGGGTACCCTGTAAACCATTTATGTCATAAATACTACTCTTCATAATCAGTGACTGAAATTGAGGAAATCAGTGACTGAAATTGAGGAAATCAGTGACTGAAATGGAGGAAATCAGTGACGGAAAATCTGAAATGTGTCTTCCGTGACTGAAATCAGTGACAAATGGAGGAACATGATACAACACAATCACTAAATGAAGAAAATATTGCAAAACTACTCTGCATAATCCAGTGACATTTAACAGAAATATATGAGCTGATTTCATATCTGCATAATCCAATGAATAAATGAAGAAAACATTGCAAAACTACTGAAATTGCAGATCTGCTTTTGAGCCTAAATTGCAGATCTTCTTTTGAGCCTAAAATGGAGGAAATCAGTGATTGAAAATCTGAAATGGGTCTCCCGTGACTGAAATGGAGGAACAGGATACAACACAATCACTAAATGAAGAATACATTACAAAACTCCAAATAAACATAAAACAAAAATACATCTTCTAAAGAAACAAGAGATGCCAAACAAATTAAATAAACGCCCATAAATGCCACACGTCCACTTGCATACTAATCCGCCATTATGTCTTCCGTGACACAAGTAAGCTCTACAAAAATAAAATGAAACTATTGTGAGATTCCAAGACAAAAGATAATACACAAAAATAAAAATTCTAAATAACCCAAATCCATAAAACAAAAATAAAGAAAGACCTAGTGACTTACCTTCCTCATATTTTTCTGCATCTTCCATATATTGTTCAACACTAATGGATTTTGAAGATGAGCACAACCAATCTTGGCAACAAATCAAAGCTTCCACAAATTTAGGAGTTAGAGAGCTGCGAAATTGATCAAGCACTCGATCAGATGTGCTAAAAGCCGATACCGAGGCTACCGTGGATACGGGGATGGCTAAGATGTCTCTAGCCATCAAACTGAGAACCTTGTAAGTCGACTTAGCAACATTCCACCACATCAATAAATTAAATGTTTCATTTTTGGGCTCACGAGGACTACTAAGGTACCTTTCCAATTCAGATCTTAAATCTCCACCAAGTTCATCTTGGTTATCCTGGTACCAATCTTTGACAAGTGAAGTTGGATCAACAAAACCAAAATTTTCTCCACCAACACTGTCAATATAGCCTTGAGACTCGTCCAATGCACTAGAATCAACCATAGAAGAATGATTTTTTGTCATAGAATGCAAAAAGACGTTCCAATACATTCATTACCTTACTAACCATCAGTTCTATTTTAGCATCATCAACACCAATCTTCTACAACTCCAATTCAAAAATCTCAACTTATATCGAGGATCTAGTACTACGGCTATCAACACCATCATGTTTGTTCTCTCAATACTCCCATAATACTTGTCAAATTTGGCTCTCATTTTTGTAGCCATCGCCTTAAGGTTTTCATTATTATTTTGGCTTTCACATTCAGTTAATGTTGAAAACATGCTAATAACTTCATGAAAATAATGGTTAGTTGTCACATAGAGACTTCCTGACATCCTAATAGTATCCTCATAGAATTTTTTCAGAAATAAAGACAACAAGGATGGATTTTCTCAATCCTCATCTTTCAGGACACCACAATCAAGCTCACTCACAAAAGCCATATTATCATCTTCAAGTCTTACAGATGCTTGTTTGAACTTACCAGCACTTTCTAACATAAGATATATAGAATTCCACCTCGTACTAATATCAAGACAAACAGAGCCCTTATAAGTTATGCTCTCTTCAGTTATACAACTTTGGAATTGTTGTGCTCTACTTGGGGAACTCCTAACATACTTAACTGTAGCTCGAATTCGACTAATTGATTCACGAACCTCACTCAACCTATCTTTCACAATCAAATTCAATATATGAGTTGCACATCTCATATGGAAAAACTCACCCCCCAAAACAAGGGTATTTCTTAACTTGTCCTTCAAATAAGCAATTGCCACATCATTAGAGCTCGCATTATCAACTGTAATTGTTGATATACGATATCTAATTCCCCACTCAATTATACATTTTTCTACCATCTTACCAATATCCCTACCTTTATGGCTAGGCATAGCAACAAAGTTTAGCAATCTCTTATGCAAATTCCAATTTTCATCAATAAAGTGAGCGGTAAGACAAAGCAGCTCAAATTTTGAATGGAAGTCCAAATGTCAGTGGTCAGAGCAATCCTAGATTTAAGAGATGAGAACTTATCTTTTAAGCATGAGTTTTCACAAACATAAAGTTTCATGCAATCCCTAGCAACTGTGAATCTTGAAATATGCTTAAATAAAGGTTGTAATGCAGACACAAAACCCCTAAAACCTTCACGTTCAACCGTTCTAAATGGTTGCTCATCAATAATAATCATCCTAACCAACATGTGCCTACAAAAATCTTTATCATAATTCCAAGTGCTAAGCATATGCTCATTATCCCCGTTTATACTACCTTTAAAATGAGCACCAAGCAATTTTTGCTTCTTGTCAATATTGTGAGGATACTTTTTGCAACTTCTCAAATGTTTCTACATGGATGAGGTACCATTGTTAACACTATAAGCTAATCTTTCATTGCAATAATTACATATAGAAACAACATTACCAGTTTTCTCATCTATTGCTTTAACAAAATGCTCCCAAGCCTCAGATTGTGTTGCATTCTTTTTTTTCGATGGTGCACGAGTTGTGGATGCCGTGTTAGCCTCAGCCATCTACCAAAAAAAAATATCAAAATAAAACATTGTCAGTAAACTAATCACACTCAAACTACTTCAGACTAAACTAAACTAACATAAATCAACCCAAACTACTTCAGACTAAACTAACAGAAATCAAGCCAAACTAATTCAATCTAAACTAACAGAAATCAACCCAAATACTAGCTTTTTCAATTTTCTAAATATCAAAATATTATGAGAGGAGAAAACAAAACAGCAACTCCAAAATATTGAGCATAACAACAAACAATAAAAGGGAATCCTCATTTTCTGATGATCCAATTAGGACATAAAAATAGCAACTTGGAGACAAATCCACGACAAACCCACTCAGATTTCTAATGATTCAATAGAGAATCCTCATTTTCACTCTTATTGTTTCTTGTTATGCTCAATTTAATTGGAGTTACTATTTTTTTTCTTTATCATAATGTTTTGACTCCAATTAAATTGAGCATAACAAGAAACAATAAAAGTGAAAAAAATCAATTTTTAAAATACAATATTACCATAAGAGCCTATCAAGCAAACCAGAGTACATAAAAAATAGCAACTTGGATACAACCCCATATCAAGATAGGCAATATTACCATCAGAGCCTATCAAGCAAACCAGACCATCAAAATAGCTCTTTTTACTTCTCGAAACATCAAAATATCATGATGAAGAAGAAAAACTTAACATTATGATGAAGAAGAAATCAACCCAAACTACTTCAGACTAAACTAACAAAAATCAAGCCAAACTAATTCAATCTAAACTAACATAAATCAATCCAAACTACTTCAGACTAAACTAACAGAAATCAAGCCAAACTACTTTAGACTAAACTAACAGAAATCAAGCCAAACTAATTCAATCTAAACTATCAGAAATCAACCCAACCTTAATTCAATCTAAACTAACAGAAATCAACCCAAACTAATTCAGACTATTCTCTATTGAATCATCAGAAATCTGAACTATTTAACACATACAAAACCAGATCTATCTCATCCAGTTTTGATATTAAGTCAATACATGCAAAACCCTAATGTTCTTCACTATACAACAACTTTAAGGGTTATCATTACCTTTAACCATACCGAGAGGAATTCGAGCGCAATGCCGCAACCTTTGTCAAGCTTCTGGAGTGAGAAACAATGACAACAAGAGAGAGGAGAGGCTACGAGTGCGAGGCTACTGCGAGCTGCGTAATGGCGACTGGCGAGGCTGCAAGCTGCGCCTGCGAGCTGCCTCTAAATGAAATGAGAAGTATGAAAATTAGGATTTAGGGCGACCTCATAGTGTGCGTAGTGTATTTGTGTTTTAGGCTTTTAGTTTAGACTTTAGAAAGAGAAATGGGCTTAGGGGTCGGACGTAATCAACAGGACTGGGCCAAAAAATTAAACACCCCAAAGCCCAAAACTAAATAATTTAAATGGGGGTGGGTTCATAGGGTCCGGGTATTGGTTCCGGGTTCGGGTACCCGATCTCTATTTATCGTAATCGGAACCAAACCCGACATTGATCGGTTCCTAATTTTAATACCCGGAACCTACCCGTTATTATAATATATCTACCCAGAACCTACCTGTTAGTATCGGTTCCGATCGGATATCTGGGTACCCTGTACCCGTGCTCACCCCTAGGTATAACCAATAATTGGATGAAAAAGCGAGTGTGCAAATGCCTTCTGAGTAGGGACAAAGTTCACATAGTGTCCCCGACCAAGTACATGGTCGAATTAACCCGATGACAGGGGGAGTTATAGGCCTGAAATATGATAAACACAAAGATCGGGAAAATTTAGCAAATTTAGTTGTTGTGGAGGGTTTGCCTTTTTCATTTCCTTCCTTTCATGGTTTTATTCATTACATTCGAGAAACATATAATCTTGCTTTTAACGGTTTTCCTAGATCAACTGGTAGAAGAGATATTTTAAATTTTGTGCATGAATATCAACAATATTTACGTTATGCATTGTATAATTTTAATGGCAAAGTGGATATTACTTCTGACATAGGATGTAGTACAAATGGTAATGATTATTTAACTGTTACATGTCATTGGATAGATCATAATTGGTCTATGCAAAAACGTATATTAGCAAATAGATATATTGATGAAAGGCACACTTGAGTTTTTATTTCGAGAAATATTCATGAAATTAGTGAATATTATGGAATTACTGATAAAATTATGACTATTACATTAGATAATGCTTCTACTAATGTTTATGTTGTAAACATTTTTAAAACTCGATTTACTCCATCTTTTTCCGATATTTTTCATGTTAGATGTGCATGTCATATTTAGAACTTTGTTGTAAAGGATGTCCTAAAACTTTTTAAAGACATCCTTGATAAAGTACAATTTGCTATCAATTTTATTTTAAAGGTAATAAAATACAAAGACGCAAAGATTATAAAAAAACATGTCATGATTGTGGATTACCTTATAGAAAAATCCAGAAGAAGTTACAACTAGGTGAAATTCTTTGTATGAACAATTAGTTGTTGCTCACGAGTATAGAAGACCTGTAACTTTATTATTTAACACCCATAATCAAAATCCTTCAGATATGCTTGTAGATGATGATTGTGATAAAATTTTAGAACTTATTGTATTCTTAGAGAAATTTTTCTAGGTACTAAGGAATTTCTGGTATTTATTATCCTACTATTTCATCTTTGTTATTTTATAAAGATCTAATATTTTTGTTATTTAATGAATATATAAAAAAAAACCAACTTACGCTCCAGCTATTAAAAAATGTTTGTAAAATTTAAAAAATATTTTTTTCTATTCCCACTATTTATTCTATTGGTATTGTATTAAATCCTACTATTAAAATAGACGGTTGTAATGCCCTTATTGAAACGATTTATGAATGCTTAGAAATACTTCCACCAGAACCAACTGAAGAACCAACAAACGAACCAACTAAAGAAGATGTTATCTCTAGCATACAAACACAATGCAAAATTATGTATATGTATTACCAACAACAAAGTGCAAATAATCAACCGACTTATGTACCATCTTCTTCTACTTCACTTTAACGTTATAAAAAATATGTGGTTTCTGCTTCAAGTATTCAAGGCCTTCGAAATAGAATGTATAGTGGTTCAAGTGCTTCACAAATTAGCGAGTTTGATGTTTATTTTTTGCAAGGTGTTGTACCGTTGGAATCAATTGCTAATGAAAATGGATGTGAAGACTTGCTGAAATACTGGAGGGAGAATGAAAAGACATTTCCGACTCTATCAAAGATGGCCCGAGATGTGTTGAATATTCAAGCGTCATCTACAACTTCTGAAAGTGCTTTTCCTGCTGGAAGATTTCAAATAGGAGAGCACAGACACTCATTGGCGGGAGACAGTTTGGAGATTGCAGTTTTATTTAGAGATTGGATTAGAGCGGAGCGTAGAAGGTGCGGTCAACACCAATGAAGACGACGACTACAATTACAATGAAATCTTATCCGAGGGAGCAGGAAGCGACGTTGAACAATTTGACCAACAAATTTCAATTCCAACAGAAGATCCTCAAGAGATTGTCAGAAAATTAGAAAAAGCATGATTGCATATGTTATTTTTTTAATGTCAATTTTATTATGTGATTTGCAACTTTTGAACTACGAAACAAAGTTGCAATTTTGAAACTGTATTACAAAAAAAACCATATTTCTATTAAATAATATAAGAGACAATTAGCATTGGGATGTTTTTTCACCATCTTGTTCAATTATTTAAGTGTTTAAATATAAAAAAAGTCCCCCCAAATCTCCCTTCCCGACCCAACCCGTCCCGTTCCCCCAAATCTCGTTCCCTCTGATAGCGGGATGTGGGACGGGATGGGATCACTCCCCTTCCCCCTAATCCCCCCCCCCCCCCCCGTCCCGCCCGTTCCGGTCTCGACCCACCCTCCGTCCCCCCAAATCCCATTTCGTCTCATCCCGTCCCACTGGCCACCCTTAGTATAAAGTAGGAACTAAGTCATAAATTCAATCTTGATTTTTAAAAATGAACAAGAAAAGGTAAATATTTGTTTTTAATATAGCCGATAAGCAAAAGTGAACGAGGCAATACAAATATTTTTTTGGTTGGCTAAAGATAAAGGTACAAGGAATGATGCAAAAGTGGTGACAAAAAAATTGAAAAAGGAAAGAGGAATGAAATATAAGAAAACAAAAAGTATTTCAAGAGAGCAGAAAAAGTTGACAAAATACTGAGTAAAGAGAGACACACAACAAAATTAAAGCAAAAGAAAACAGAGTAACAAATACTTCTACATTTTGTCGTTATCAAATAGTGATGAATTGTGTGAGTAGAAGTATGGTATGGGAGTTATAAAACAAAAGCTGCAGATGAAAACTAAAGAGCAAGAAGAAGAAGGAATAGTACAAACATTTAACAGATTTTTGTCATTTCTTTTCTCTCTCTCTCTTCACACCAAACAAAAACCCTCAATAATCATGAAACACCCTCTATTTCCAGCACTCCTAAAAAGCATTTCATAACACTCAAAACCTTCCTTCCCTTAAATTTACCTCTCTTTACACACCCCATTTCTCAACCATTTCCCTTCCCACCATAACCATGAAACACTCCTTTCCTCTCTTTCTTACTACACTTCTCTTCTTCCTAACAAGAATTTCATTTGTTTTCTCCTCAACTAGTTCAAATCTTCCTCTACAACTCATTTCTCTTTTAACTTTAAAGTCCTCTTTCCATGATCATCACAACACCTTCAATGACTGGGATCCCACCCTCGCATTCTCAAGACCCGGTTCACATATTTGGTGCTCATGGTCTGGCATCAAATGTGACAAGAAAAATAACCAAATCACCTCTCTTGATCTCTCAAAACGCAATCTTTCTGGTACAATTCCGGAAGATATCCGAAACTTAGTGCACCTTCACCACCTGAATTTAAGTGGAAATGCCTTAGAGGGTCCTCTCCAAACATTCCTTTTCGAATTCCCTTTCCTCAAGACACTTGATATTAGTCTCAATTCCTTTAACTCAACGTTTCCCCCTGGCGTATCGAGACTCAAGTCTTTAACACACCTAAATGCCTATAGTAACGACTTTATAGGCCCTTTGCCTGAAGAAGTTGTTCATCTCCCAAATCTTGAGTACCTTAACCTTGGCGGAAGCTATTTCTCGGGTTTTTTCCCGAAAAGTTATGGTGGCTTTGCAGAGCTGAAATTTTTGCACTTAGCTGGTAATAAATTGACTGGTCCGGTTTTGGCTGAGTTGAGTTTCTTGAAACAGCTTGAACATATAGAGATTGGTTACCAGAATTTCACTGGTGTTGTCCCTGATGAATTTTCTTCTTTGTCAAATTTGAACTATCTTGATATCTCCTTAGCCAATCTTTCTGGTTATCTCCCTGTTGGGCTAGGCAACTTGACAAAGCTTGAAACTTTGCTTCTTTTCAAGAATCAATTGTCAGGTACAATTCCTCCATCTTTCGGAAAGCTAACATCGCTGAAATCGTTGGATTTATCCGACAACCACCTCACTGGAACAATCCCTGAAGGGATTTCAGGTTTCAAAGAGCTTACCATCTTGAATTTGATGAACAATAACTTAACAGGTGAAATCCCACAAGGCATTGGTGAGCTTCCTAATCTTGAAATGTTGGCTCTATGGAATAACTCACTCACTGGGATTTTACCACAGAAGTTAGGTTCAAATGCAAAGCTACGAAAACTTGATGTCTCTTCAAATCATCTATCAGGTCCCATTCCACCAAATCTTTGTCTCAGTAACAACTTAGTTAAACTTATCCTGTTTTCAAACCAGTTTATCGGTGAGCTCTCCTCTTCCTTAGCAAATTGCACTGCATTAGCCAGGTTTAGAATTCAAAACAATAGACTCAACGGCTCAATACCATTAGGCTTCGGTTTTTTGCCCAATTTAGCCTACTTGGACATGAGCAAAAATAATTTCTCCGGTCCAATTCCGAAAGATTTTGGGAATGCCGCGAAATTGGAGTATTTGAACATATCGGAGAATTCATTCAACAGTGAGTTGCCGGATAGTATTTGGAGTTCCCCGACTCTACAGATCTTTTCAGCAAGTTACAGTGGCCTTCTCGGGAATATTCCCAACTTCAAAGGTTGTCGAGTTTTGTACAAAATTGAGCTGGAAGGAAACAATCTCACTGGAAGTATTCCATGGGATATTGAGCGATGTGAGAAGCTCATTTGCATGAGTTTTCGACAAAATGCACTTACGGGAATCATTCCCTGGGAAATATCTGCAATTCCATCCATAACAGAGGTTGATTTGTCTCAGAATTTCCTAACTGGAACAATTCCTTCAAATTTTGCCAATTCCAGTACCATAGAAAACTTCAACGTATCCTACAATCAGCTCACTGGTCCAGTGCCTTCTTCAGGCTCCATTTTCTCAAGCCTACATTCCTCCTCCTTCATTGGAAACGAAGGCCTTTGTGGTACTGTCATTCAAAAACCCTGTGGGACTGACGGGCTCGCGGCTGGAGCAGTGGAAGTAAAGCCGCAGCCCAGAAAGACAGCCGGCGCAATCGTCTGGATAATGGCTGCAGCATTCGGTATTGGATTATTTGTTCTCATTGCCGGCAGCAGATGTTTTCACGCCAATTATAGTCGGCGATTTTCAGGAGACAGAGAAGTTGGTCCCTGGAAGTTAACGGCGTTTCATAGATTGAACTTCACGGCAGATGATGTACTGGAGTGCTTGACAATGACGGACAAGATCCTTGGAATGGGTTCAACAGGGACCGTGTACAAAGCCGACATGCCAGGTGGCGAGACCATAGCGGTAAAAAAGCTATGGGGAAAACACAAGGAGACAATCAGGAAAAGGCGAGGCGTTTTAGCTGAAGTTGATGTGTTAGGCAATGTCAGGCACAGGAACATCGTGCGGTTGTTGGGCTGTTGCAGCAACAATGAGTGCACGATGTTGCTGTACGAGTACATGCCTAACGGGAGCCTAGATGATTTGTTGCATGGTAAGAATAAGGATGCTAATTTGGTAGCTGATTGGCTTACTAGGTACAAAATTGCACTTGGTGTAGCTCAAGGAATTTGTTATCTTCATCATGACTGTGATCCCGTCATTGTTCATCGTGATCTTAAGCCTAGTAATATTCTTTTGGACGGTGAAATGGAGGCTCGCGTTGCTGATTTTGGTGTAGCCAAGTTGATTCAGTGTGATGAATCTATGTCCGTGATTGCTGGATCTTATGGTTATATTGCACCTGGTAAGTTCTATTCAACCTTTTAATCTTCTTCTTTAATTAAATTATTACTCGCTGTAATATATGTTTATTTTCTTGAAGAAATTACATTATCTTTTTGGGCGGCTTATTGTAATGTTATAAAAAAAATGTTTTGTCAGATCGGTTAATTCGTTCTGTAGGGTGACGAAAAAGGGGTCACTTGAGTGCGAAACGTGGTGTCATTTCATTAGCATGATGCATTTTTGAGTGAAAGCGTGATATATATTGTTGTGTTTTGTCCACTATCGTCGTTAAATCTTCTTTGCCCACATAGTTGTCAACTGCTTTCATATGGAATATTTTTTAACCATAACCAGATCTTGTAGGCACATTCATTTTTTGAATTTGAGCGCCACAATATGATATCTCCAAGTTGAATTTTTTATTAGGAATAATATTCCTGTCTAGTTTAGACTTTGGTGTAGTGAAAGAGGTCATCTAAAATTTAACTCCCCTGTTTTAATTTGTTTGGCATGTTTCGAAGTACTAGGGTTTAACTAACTGTTCGGTATGAATTCAGGTATAAAATCTTCAATTCTTTGAAAAGAAATTTATATATTTAGAAACTATATAAAAAATATTATTCTCTCCATTCCACAATAAGTGATTGTTTAGGCCTTTAATTTTTTTTAATAATAAGTGGTTCTTTAGCATTTCAAGAATATTTTTTCAAAATTGATCTTGTTTAAATAATCAAAATTGACCTTGTTTAAATTATCTAAACATTGATTAAGGGTAAATTAGTAAAAGCACTCCTAATTTTTTTTTAGGAGTGAGCACTTTCTTAAGAGTTGTACACAAGCTAAAAGAATCACTTATTATAAAAAAAAGGGAGTATAATTCAAAATAATTAATAATTCAAAATATTTCAAAGAAAAATTATAATAAATAAAATATTTTTAACTATGTAATAGTAATTAGGACAAATAAATTGAAATTTTGAAAGTAGTAAAGTAAGTGTCATCAAATAATTTGCACTAATTTTGAAAGTAGTAAAGTAAGTGTCATCAAATAATTCTGCACTCATACTTCTATACAATTGGTGCAAATATAACTAGTAAATATATTTTTAAAACTATCTTTAAATATTTTGATTTAATTCAAGTGAAAAGCTTATTAAAGCTAAACTTTAGGGCGGTGGTACCACCGCTATGTTTCTTCTCTGTTTTTTGCAGCTTCACTTTCTCGCCATGACTTTGTGGTGCTTAGCGCACTAGTGCGCGTGAATCGCTCCCTTAGCCTTTAAGCATTAGTTTTTCACTTTTTGTTATTCTTTGGACCCACCAAGATTTTGTCAAGCTAGTTTATCTGAATCTCAGATTAACCCCTTTGATTTATTAGTACCAGTACTACATTCTTTGACTTTAATATTCAAAGTCAACGACTTTGGACACTAGCAGACAAAATATCAAGATTTTATTATAGATTTGATACTATAGTGGCATAGTTGTTGTACAGTTTACAATTAAAAAACACACATTTAGTTATTCCTAATCATGTTTGTGTGTTTGTTGTTGCAGAATATACATACACATTGCAAGTTGATGAGAAGAGTGACATCTACAGTTACGGGGTTGTATTAATGGAAATTTTATCAGGGAAAAGATCGGTGGAATCAGAATTTGGCGAGGGAAATAGCATTGTAGATTGGATTAGGTCCAAACTCAAGACTAAAAATGGCATAAATGACGTGTTGGATAAAAATGCTAGCGCTTCTTGTTTTTCTATTAGGGAAGAAATGATGTTGTTGCTGAGGGTCGCATTGCTCTGCACTAGCAGGAATCCGGCAGATAGGCCATCGATGAGGGACGTTATGTCTATGTTGCAAGAGGCTAAGCCTAAGAGGAAGTTGCCTGGAACTGTGGGTGTGGGTGACAATGCAATTGCTGCTATTCCTTTGGCTCAAAAGGCTAATGTGGAGTGTTGATATAATAGGAGATTTGGGGCTTGTTTTGATTTTCAATTTATTTGAATTATGGGGGAGATTGGTATAGGAGAAGTTAATAGTTATCTTTCTTTAATTTTTGCTAAGAGGATATTCCCGAGTGTTCTCAATCTATTGTTGTTAGACTTTAGATTAAAACTATGAAATGGGTATCTTTGCTAACAAATCTTCGATGAGTTATGGCGTGTGGGAATTTTGACTCTCTCTTCTCTAGATACTAATGCATTGCAAAACGATTAACTTAAGTAATAACTTGATATCAAATTGTGACTCCTATCTCAGCTAATAATGGTAAAGAACAAGCTACTCCTCTTCTTGATTCTGTTAGCAAATTCGATTAGATGGACACTTAAGCTCTTATTGATTTGTTTTTTTTAATAAACATGTAAGTTCAACACTAATTAATTTCATTCTTGATCATGTTTATTAATAATTACTCTTAATTTGTGTTCTTCAAAAAATAATACTTCCTCCGTCCATTTTTATTTGTCTATGTTTGACTTGGCACGCTCCTTAAAAAGTAAGTAGTAACGTGATAAGTTTATCACTCTTTGATATAATAAGTTCAATGTTTTAGGAAATGTATTGAGAAATGATTATAATTAATAATAAGGGTAAATTGAGAAATAAATTATGTCTTGATTTTTCAAGGCAAATAAAAAGTGGGACATTTATTTTTAGTATAATACAACAATAATAACATACCCGGTATAATTCACAAATGGATCTGGGGAGGGTAGAGTATACGCAGACCTTACCTCTACCTTGAAGGTAGAGAGGTTTTTTTCGATAGACCATCGGCTCAGGATAAAGCAAAAGAAAGCAGGTCAAATAGGAAAAAAGATACAGTAACTACAAAAAAACAGTACACTAAGCAAATAACAAAAGATAATAGATTGTAACAGAAATCAAAAGATAAGAAACTACAAGAGAAATCTTACGACCACTAGTAAGAAAAGAAAAGAACAGCGAGACAATAATCTAGTACCTACTACCCTTCTACCATAATCTGTTTTCTCCACAACCTCCTATATAAGGTCATGTCCTCGGTAAGCTGTAGTTGCGCCATGTCATTTCCAATCACTTCTCCCCAATACTTCGTCGGTCTACCCCTACCTTTTCTGAAGCCATCCGTAGCCAACCTCTCACACCTCCGCACTGGGTATCCACACATCTCTTCTTCATATGTCCGAACCATCTAAGCCTTGCTTCCCCCATCTTGTCTTCCATTGAGGTCACTCCAACCTTGTTCCGGATATCTTCATTCCTAATCCTATCTCTCCTAATATGCTCACACATCCACCACAACATCCTCATTTTCGCTACTTTCATTCTCTGAACGTGAGAGTTCTTGACTAGCCAACACTTCACCCCATACAACATAGTTGGTCTAACCACCACTCTGTAGAACTTATCTTTGAGTTTTGGTGGCACCATCTTATCACACAAGACTTCGAATGTAAGCCTCCATTTCATCCACCCCGCACCAATACGATGTGTGACATTCTCATCAATCTCTCCACTTACTTTGATAATAGACCCAAGATACTTAAAACTTCTTTTATTTTGGATGACACGCGTATCAAGCCTCACTTCCACGTCAGTCTCACACATCATGTCACTGAACTTACACTTCAAGTATTATGTCTTGGTCCTGCTCAACCTAAACCCTTTAGACTCTAGGGTTTGTCTCCAAACCTCTAGCTTAGCATTAACTCCATCGCAGGTTTCGTCAATCATTACTATGTCATCCGCGGATAACATACACCATAAAACTAAATCTGTACCAAAATATATGAAGTCTTTATATGATAAACATCTTTATCACTTTTTTTCAAATCTACTAAACTGTTTTTATTGAGTGTTAGTTAAGTACAACGTTTGAGAAGAAATAAATGATAATTTAAATAAATATTTTTACAAGTATTAAACGTTTTTCTATGAGTTGTGCATAAGGGTGTACATGGACCGGGTTGGTTTAGATTTTTCAAATACCAAACCAAATTAATTGTGTCGGGTTTTTAGATTACACCAAACCAAACTAATAAAAATTGGGGTTTTCAACTTCGGGTTTTCTCGAGTTTTTGGGTTTTTTCGGTAAAGTCTTCATACAAAATATATAACTTGTGCTTCAAATATTTCTTTAGTCCTAGTGAGATACAACTATCCAATAAGGTGATTTTTAAGAAAATAACATAAAATGTGAGATGAATGATGACATTTTACTAACATATTCAACAAAAAAGATAATGAAATCACATAAGATCGGGTGAATCAGGTGACTATGGGGTGCTCGCATTGTCTTTGGTATATTTTATATTTTGCAAGGTTAAGGCATGATGTTGCTGTAGGGTTTTGTTGGGTTCAAAATAGATAAATAAAGCACAGCGGAAGTTTAAAATTTTGTATTGCTTACCCCAACAATTCCTTCTGGTATGGTTATATGACTATCAAACATGTAAAGTAAACTTGAACATAACACTTACAAGTTACAAAAATCTGGAGTCTTTTACTAAAGGGTGAACACGCGATTGTTCCTTCGACTGTAAGCACCTTGCTACGGTGTATTCATCTGTCAAGAAAGCAGGAAATCTTGGTAGAGGTTTGAAAGAGTTTTATCCTAGACTCTTAAGTCTAGAATTGTTTAATAGAATAATTGTATAGTAATCAATGGGGTAGTGTTGTATAGTAAAATTTAGGTCAAAATTAGATTAGGATTGGGCTCTAAGCTTGGCCCAAAATTCGAGGTGCAGTGGGCCAGTCTAACTGGGCCCACTGTCGGGTCGGCGCCATGACTCAGCCTAGTAGGCACCGCGGCGCCTTATGTCCATTTTCGTTCCTCGTTTCGTTAATATATATTCAACATATTTAATTAAATTCAAAATTCAATTTTGACTTAATTAAATAATTTCCATCAAATAGAAATTATCCCATAGTTATTATCAATTTAAATATCTTAATTCCAAATTGAATATTTAATACTTTCTCAATACACCATTAGATCAAAGAAACAATCGACATAGTGTGACCCTATAGACATTCACATATTGACACTAATTCAATTAAGGTCCATACATAACTCCTAGACTGCGTCGTACGACGAACTCAATATGTGAAGTACGTTTACATGAATCCGGCAAACATAACCTTTATGTGAGATGATAAATTCCTTTCATTCGCGACACACTCGATCAAGCTTAGGATTTGCCATGTGTCTATCCAAATGGCTTGATCACTTTATCTCATTTATATTAGTCAACAACTAGACCATATTCTAAATATATCTCTTGCATTGACCAATGACTTGGTTGACCTAATATCACTGAGAAGTTGAGTGCTCTCTCGAATATCCAATCGAGGAATGAATCATATTCTTGGCCTAATTACCACCTTAGTTTACATCATAATGCACCCAACACAAGCCGTATCTTATCCTATAAGGAGCTTAAGCTTAGGACAACGTCAAAGTACATTACTCTGTAAACAAGGTGCGTATTGACTTCAAGTCAAAGGACCTTTAGCTCCCACATGCTGATAATACTCTAGACATGTATAACAAATAGTTTATCAGCAAGGTATACCAATACTTTCCAAAAGTATCCATGTGTCAATTACTACCATTACTAGTAGCAGGTGAGACATACTACATTCTCCAAGAATGTGATGTAGACCACATGTCGACTTATAACATATCATCGATATCCCATTCTCGATGATCATTAGTCAAGGCTATTTTGAGAGTTACGCTCTATCATCAATATCTCACTCTATTAATGACAACGTAAGCTCCAGAGATGCACATTAATGAATAATTACAAATAATTGCAAATGCCATAAATATTAATCTTATTAATAATACGAATGTGTTCAAGTACATTATGTCCCTAATATAGATTGTCTCTAGGACATATATACTTTCAATCTCCCACTTGGCCTAGAGCCAATCTCCAATGTATCTAATGCCCATGTTTTCGAAATGACCATTATGCTTAATTAAGCTTAATGGTTTAGTAAATTAATGGGTCAGCTAGATTATCATCTGTGGGAACATAGTCTAATCTTATTTCTTCAGTTTCCACCATCTCCCTGAGTATGTGGTATTTCCTTGGTACATGCGTGTTTCTGTTTGTTGATCTTGGTTCCTTAACTTGCGCAATCGCACCAGTGTTGTCACAATAAATCATTATTGGACAAGTGGTACTTGGAATAACCCTTAGTTCCTTTAGGAACTCAGATATCATGACAACTTCTTTACCAGCTTCAGATCCAAATGTACTCGGCTTCAGTTGTCGAATCAGCAGTTGTAGCTTGCTTAGAACTTTTCCAACTCACTACTCCACCATTGAAAATAAAGGTATATCCAGACTGAAACTTGAAGTGATCAAGATCTATCTGAAGCTAGCATCAGTGTACCCAGTAGATACTAGCTTCTATTGCCCACTATAGACTAAGAAATATTCTTTAGTTCATCTAAGATACTTAAGAATACTCTTGACTGCTTTCTAGTGTTCTTCCCCAGGATTCTGCTGGAATTTGCAAGTCATACTAAGTGTATAGGCCACATCTGGCCTCGTACAGGTCATGGCATACATGATTGATCCTATAGCTGAAGCATATGGAATTCTCTTCATGCGTTAAAGTTCTGCAACAATAGAAGGACTATCCTTCTTTGATAACTTGATGCCTTGACCCATAGGAAAACCTCCCTTCTTGGAGTTTTCCATAGAGAACGTCTTAGCACTTTGTCTATGTATATGGATTGTGATAGCCCCAACAATCTATTACGTCTATCTCTTATAAATCCTAATTCCAAGAATGTAGCAGGCTTCACCCAAGTCCTTCATCATGAAGGTGTTGGATAACCATTCCTTGACCGATTACATGAGAGTCTTATTGTCTCTCATTATTAATATGTCATCTACATATATAACAATGAAGACAATACTCCCTTCCTTTCTCTTACTATAAACGCAAGGATCTTCTTTGCTTCTAACAAAGTCAAACGATTTGACTACTTTGTCAAAGCAAATATTCCAACTTCTTGAGGCTTGCTTAAGTCCATAAATGGACTTATGTAGCTTGGATACTATTTTGGGCTTAGTTTTGGATGTAAAACCTCAAGTTGTATCATATACACCTCCTCAATTAGGTACCATTGAGGAAAGCAGTTTTAACATCCATTTGCGAAATGTCATAATCATAGTATGCGGCTACTGCAAGCAAAATCCGAATGGACTTAATTTTCGCAACAGCTGAAAAAGTTTAATCATAATCGATCCCAGGCCATTTATTATAACCTTTAGCCACCATTCTTGCCTTATAAGTCTGCACCTTGCCATATGCATCAATCTTCTTCTTGAAGACCCATTTGCATCCTATGGGTCTAACCCATGTTAGAAAATCAATCAAGTTCCAAACTTGATTGATGTACATCGAGTCCATCTCAGATTTCATGGCTTCTTGCCATCTCTACGAATTAATGTCTAACATAGCTTCACTGTAGGTTGTAAGTTCATCGTCATCAGGAATATCTATCTCATTATGTGTTTCAACAATGAGATTAAGTTTTTCCGACGGACGATGAGTCCTAGTGGACCTACGAGTTGATTATTCTGCATATCAATGTTTGTTGAATTCTGATTGTGAGAAGGTCTTTGTGTGCTGGACAATCCACCACCTTGAGAGCTTTCATAAATTTCATTTTCATGTATTTCATAAATGGAATGATGTACAACCATTGTATCATCTTCCATTGGTTGTGTATGAGAGCCTTGCATTTCTGTATTATCTCTCACAACACTCCCACTAGCTGAAGGGCGTACTCTAAGTACCCAATCTTCACCAAATACTCCCACTGAATCCTTGTCTGGGTCATTCGACAAGGGTTCAACTTTTGTGTTATCTTGTGGTTCTTGAATTTCTTCAAGTTCTATCTCATTGCAGCTCTGTTCCTTGTAGACATAGTTTTCTTCAAGAAAAGTTGCATTTCTGGAAACAATGACCTTATGTTCTCCAGAAGATAGAAATAGTATCCCTTAGTTTCCTTTGGATACCCCACAAAATAATATTTCTCACTTTTAGATTCCAACTTGTCAGTAAACATCTTTACATATGCAGGGCACCCAGGGTCGCATGTGTTTAAATGTTGGCTTCATGCCATTCCATATCTCATACGAGTTTTCTCTACTTACTTTGAAGGAACCCTTTTCAGAATATAAATTGAGCTTTGCAATGTATATCCCCAAAGGTATGTTGGTAGAGCTGAGAAATTCATCATGGATCTAACCATATCTAATAGGGTTCGATTTCTCCTTTCAGCAACATCATTCATTTGTGGCGTTCCACGAGGTGTCCATTGTGATTGGACTCCATGAACCTTCAAGTAATCCAGAAATTTTTTACTTAAGTATTCACCTCCTCGATCTGATCGAAGGGTCTTGATACTTGTTTCAAGTTGCTTCTCTACTTCTGAATTGTACTCCTTGATTTCTCAAAGGCTTCGGACTTGTACCCTATGAGATCAAACATGACCTAAGGAAATGAGCCATACCCGAAGTTCTCTTTCTATCCACTAAGTAACCAGCATAATCAGCATCAACATAACCAACTAGATCAAAATTATCTCATGAGGGATAGAAAAGGACCAAGTCTGGAGTCCTTTTAAGATTCCTCAAAATTCGTTTGCAGCCTTCAGATGAGACTCTTTTGGACATGATTGAAATCTAGCACACATACCAACACTAAACACAATGTCATGCCTACTTAAAGTCAGGTAGAGCAAAGATCCAATGATACCCTATACATGGTTTCATTCACCAGAGAACTAGGTTTATCTATATTTAGTCGTGTAGCAGTAGCTATAGGAGTGTCCATGGTTTTAGAATTCTCAATTTCAAACCTCTTCAGCAGCTTCTTAATAAACTTTTATTAACTGATCATAGTGCCTTTCACAGTTTGTTTGACTTGTAACCCGAGAAAGAAGTTTAGCTCCCCATCATGCTCATTTCAAACTCATTTCTTGTGAGGTTTGCAAACTCCTCATACAGGGAATCATTTGTGGCACCAACAATGATATCATTAACGTAAACCTGGACAATCAACATGTTTCTGCCTCTTTTCTTGAGAAATAAAGTGTTTTCAATTTTCCCCCTTTTGAAATCATTTTCAAGAAGAAATTTTGACAATATCTCGTACAATGCCCTATGAGATATGTTCAAGCCATTTAAGGCCTTATAAAGCTTGTAAATATGCTCAGAATGCTCATGATCTTCAAATTCGGAGGTTGCTTGACAAAGACCTCCTCCTTCAGATAACCTATTAGAAAAGAACTCTTTACATCCATTTGGAACATTTTGAATTCCATATGAGATGCAAAAGCAATGAGAATCCTGATTGCCTCCATTCTAGCAACTAGAGCGAAAGTCTCATCATAATCAATTCCTTTATCTTAATTGTATCCTTGAATCACCAATCTTGCCTTGTTTCTGGTGGTGTTTCAAAATTCTTCAAGCTTGTTGCGAAATACTCACATGGTCCCTGTTGACACCTAATTTATCCGCTAATAATTTTATTTAATTACTCAAAGTTCTCGAGTTACAGATGGAGCAGAATATACTTTTCACAAAGTGAACATGATTTTGCAAAATTATTCTGGGAGTATTTTGTCATTTCATTTGACAAAATATCACTTGGTATATATATTGCATATTATATTCTAATTTTATATAATTTGATCATTAATTATGATTTTTTTGAATTTTAAACGGTAACTATAAATGTATTTATTTTAAAATAATTCTCAAAATTAAAAAAATTAGTTTTTCACTCCGTTGAAATCGGGAAACTATCTAATTAAATAAGACAATAGAATTACATATCGATTTTAAATTATATATTTAATTTAAAAGACGCTTACATGATTTTATCTTTTAATTCAAAACAATGTCAAAATTAGACTTAAAACGAAGCTCTTAATCTAATTAGGTTATTTACGAAATTAATTGACTATTTTTTAATTTAAAATATGATCACATTTGTACAATAAACACAGTTGATTTTAAATTGTTTAAGAGGAAAACAACTTGGGCCTCTTTAATTATGAGTTAGCTGAGCCCAAGTCAAACCAATCGAGCCCAGCCCACTTCTTCCACTTAAGGGAAAAAGCCCCATATCCTCAAACAAAAGCGATGAAGAACCCTATTTTGGTTCTCCCACATCATTTTCTTTGGGTCTGCTAGGGTTTTATGGACTCTATAAATAGAACCCTTCATCTTTCATGTTAACGGTCCGAAATTCGATTCTTGGCTTTTGATATTTGTTAAGAGCTTAATCGAGTTTAAAAGTTAATTAATTAAGCTTAATTTGTGATTCAAGCCCTTTGGTGGAACTCATTCCTAGCTAATAGCCTTTCACAACTAAAACCCCTTTCGTTTTTTGTGTGATTTGTAAGCTCGAGGTCCCCGGAGTGAAGAACAAGCTCCAATTCGATCTTTCGGCTACCTCCACACAAGCTAAATTCACTTCCTTAAGTATACCTTGGTCAGAGTTATGTTGTCTAAACCTGAAATTAACATGTTAGAGCCATTGGTAGTTGTTTACTAAGCTTATCTATAGCCATAAGTATCTACAATACTAGTTTAAGGGTGTTCTAGTCATGTATGGATCCATGAGGTCATAAAAAACTTATAAACAAGCTGTTTACAAATTGGTTCTATGTGTTTAGTTGGTTATTCTTACTGTCTGTTGACTGGTGTGTGTGATTTGAAAAGAGAATGCTTAAACAAGTCAGTTTAGAACTGAATTTATGCACACATGAATCATTTGGCTAGTTTGAAACCTTGTTGATCATCTGTGATTGATTTAAATGATTGTGTTAGTTGTAGTCTATTTTAAACAAATCATACGACAACATTTAAGGCGATGTTCACAGATGCTGGGTTGGGACTCGCTAAATGAATGGACTGACTAAATATGTTTTTTCCATGATAAGAGAAGCATGCTTAACCTCTTAAAAGTTCTGTCTAAATGATCCATGTTACACCATACCTGCTTTGTCATTTAAGTGCTAGTATCAAGGTGAATATGGGTTGCTGAGTTTTTAGTCATTACTTGCTTGATGTGCATGTTAACTGGTAAGGATCACACCTAGTTTGAATGTGCTACAAATGACCTATAACATGCCATCTAGCTACTGTTAGGCTTTAAAATGAAATAAAGGATAGGTATTTAACTAGGCTGGTTCATTTGACTTAAGATAGCCGACTTAACAAGAGAATACAATATTATAGATGTAACAGAACCACTTGATGACTTTAAGAGCAGATGTATGCCTTGTGTAAACCTTGATTATGATCTGATTGATTAGCTTTAGGGAATCATATGATATCATAGTGTCTATCCTAGCTAATATGCATGTTACCTCTATCAAACATGAACCTGCCAAGCTGTTAAAGGGGTTGTTAAGGTTATACTTGATTGAAGATTATGTGTGTTGGTCCTTGGGGTACTTGTTTGTTTTGAATGATTTGTTTATGATTCTTGGTGTGTCACTTAGCCCTGTTTGGAATGAAGTGACTCTCATGTGTCAAGAGCTTAATTCAGTTGGTCCTGCTTTAGCCAAATTCATGTTGATTTAATAAGAACTTGCCTTCATGATCTTTGGGTATTCTAGTTATCCTTCCTCCCCCCTTTAGCATGTTCCCAATGGGATTCAAATGATCCAATGTGTGTCTACTCTAGTCTAAAGCTGGCCAGTGGGCCGGGACAGCCCGAGCCCGTCCTGAGCCCGCCCCGGTCCCGCCCCGACCCCGCCAAAAAAAAAAAAAAAAAAAACGGGGCGGGACTCGAACTCGGGACGGGACGAGGTCTCGTCCCGCGAGACCCGAGCCCGCCCCGTGCCCGCGAGACCCGAGCCCGCCCCGAGCCCGCCCCGACCCCGACCCCGACCCCGTCCTTTGCAAAAATGACCGTTGCACCAACGGCCATTTTAGATTATGGCCGTTGGCCAATGGCCATTTTAGCCCCCCCCCCTCCCCCAACCCCCTACCCCTTAATATTTATTTTTAACCCATAAGTTATTATATTTACACTTTAACCCAATTTTTCAACTATAAATAACTCATTTTCTCTTCATCTTTCTCACAAATCTTCCTACAATCTCTCTAATTTCTCAATATATCTCTCTACAATTCTACATTGTTTGCTAAATATTCAATTTTATTTATTCATTTGGGAATTGGTAGTGAAGTTGGCAACTAGCTTGAGGATCTTCCATCGAGCAAAGTTTCAATTTTCAACCTCTCGATTACACGTCGACGTTACGTCGGCGTTTGGTACATTCGTTCCTTCATTAAATTATTATTGTCTGTTTATTTAGTTTAGATCACTTAATTTTATTGTCTTTAATTATTTATTTATTATCATAATTAAAATGAAAGGATTAAAAGGTATGTTTAAGGGTAAAGGTAAGGGTGCTTCTTCTAGTAGGGACAACCAGGGCAAGGGTACTTCTTCTAGTCATCTTATTCCTACACAGGATGATTTTGTTGATACACAACATTTTCCTACAATACCATTAGATTTAGACCAGGAGCTATTTTCTGAAACTCAAGAAGACTTTAATTTAGACGATGATCTAGATGATATACCCACTAATGTTGATGACAACACACCCACTAGTGCACCTTCAACCGAAATACCTCCTATTCCCCCTAGTATGAGACGAGGTCCAAAAAACGACCATTAAAATCGGATGCATGGACATTTTTTGATAGGGACGTAGAGAATCAAGTAGCCATATGTAAAATTTGTAAAAATGTTTTAAAATTTAAAATCGGAAAAGGTCACGGTGGAACGGGGGTTTAATTAGACACGTAGTAAGTGCTCATCCAAATAGGTATGCCCAATACCAGGCTTCAAAACCGGGTGCGCAAACGCCCGCTCCATCGGGACAAGGTTCACATACTAATATTGTCCCGGATCAAGTACAAGGTCAAATTAACCCTATGACGGGGGGAATTGTAGGCCCTAAATACAATAAACATAGAGATAGGGGAGCAATATCAAAATTAGTTCTTGTGGAGGGTTTGCCTTTTTCATTTCCTTCATCTCCCGGTTTTATTCATTACATTAGAGATATATATAATCCTCGCTTTTAACGGTTTTCCTAGATCAACCGTTAAGAGAGATGTATTTAAATTCGCGCATGAATATCAACAATATTTACGTTTTTCATTATATCATTTTAATGGCAAAGTATCCATCACGTCGATATAGGTCGTAGTACTAACGGCCATGATTATTTAACTTGTAACTTGTCATTGGATAGATTATAAATGGTCTATGCAAAAACGTATTTTAGCGTATAGATATATAGATGATAGGCACACCGGTACTTTTATTGCGAAAAATATTTATCAAGTGTGCGATTATTACGGAATTACCGATAAAATTATGACTATTACATTAGATAACGCTTCTAGTAACAATTACGCAATTACAATTTTAAAAAATAGTTTAACTCCGTCTTTTCCGGACCATTTTCATATAAAATGCGCGTGCCATATATATAACTTAATTGTAAAGGATAGTCTATCACTTTTTGAAGACATTCTTAGTAAAATACAATTTGCTATAAACTTTATTTTTAAAAGTAATAAAGTACAACGTAGAAAAGAATATAAAAAAAATTGTCATGATTGTGGACTACCTTTTAGAAAAATTCCACAAGAAGTATCCACTAGGTGGAATTCTTTATACGAGCAACTACTTGTTGCTTATGACTATAAATTACCTATAACTTTATTTTTTAACTCTCATAATAAAAAGCCAAATTTGATATGATTTTAGATAGTGATTGGGAAAAAATTTCCGAACTTATTGTATTTTTAGAGAAATTTTTTCAAGCAACAAAAGAATTTTCCGGTATATATTATCCTACTATTTCAACTATGTTATTTTATATAACTCTAATATTTTTATTACTTAGTGAATATATGGAAAAACCAAATTTTATAAGGCGACTATTAAAAAAATGTTTGTCAAAATAAAAAAATATTTTATTCCTATTCTCTCTATTTATATTATTGGTTCTGTATTAAATCCTACTATTAAAATAGACGGTACTAAATCACTAATTGAAACTATTTACGATTGTATAGAAGTACTACCACCTCCAAGTCCCAAAAATCTAAATCACCCACCACCTATTGAACAAACTAAAGAAGAAGTATTGTCTAGCGTAGAACACCACCGCAAAAATATATATAGATTTTATCAACAAGAAAATGCTAGTAACTTACCGACTTCCATACCATCTTCTTCATCTTCAATACAACCTCACAAAAGACATGCTTGTTTCGCGGCTAGTATTGAAAGCCTCGAAATAGAATGTGCGGTCGTACCTCTACTACTAACCAAATTAGCGAGTTGGATATTTTTGTTTTGCGGGGTTCTCGTACCGTATCAAGAAGTTATCAATGAAGATGGACATGAAGACTTGTTTGAAATACTTTGGAGGGGGAATGAGAAGACCTTTCCGACACTTTCAATGATGGCTCGAGATGTTTTGAACATTCAAGCGTCGTCAACTGCGTCTGAAAGCGCTTTTTCTGCAGCGAGATATCAAATAGGAGACCACGGACACTCATTAGCCGGAGACGACTTGGAAATTGCGGTATTATTCGAGAGATTGGATACGAGCGGAGCGGAGAAGGTGCGGTCAACCGGAGATCAACGAAGAAGATGATGAAAACTACAACGAAATCTTAACCGAATGTAGTGGAAGCGACGTGGATCAATTTGACCAACAAATACCAATTCCAACCGAAGAACCACATGAAATCATCAAGCAATTAGAACAGGTTTTTTTGAGAATGTAATTTTTTTAATTGTAATTTTATTATGTAATTTGTAACTTTTGGATAACACCACAAAGTTGCAATTTAGATTTTGGACAATTGTATTTGTATTACAAAAAAATCATATGTTTATTAAATAATATAAGAGGCACAAAAACAGCCTTGGGATGTTTTTATTACACTATCTTGTTTTGTTTATTGAGTTTTTTTTATACATATGTTATTTTAAAAAAAAAAAACAAAAAAAAACCCGCCGTATCCCGACCCCGCCCCGACCCGAGCCCGACGGGATCGGGATCGGGACGGGACTTGCTCCAGTCCCGCCAGACCCGACCCCGCCCCTTCTCCCGTCCCGCCCCGACCCCGACACCGCCAGACCCGGCCCGCCAGACCCGAGCCCGGCCCACTGGCCACTCCTACTCTAGTCTGGATGTGAGCATCTTTGGGTATCCTCGGGGTCCTTGTTTGTTTTGAATGATTTGTTTATGATTCTTGGTGTGTCACTTAGCCCTGTTTGGAATGAAATGACTCTCATGTGTCAAGAGCTTAATTCAGTTGGTCCTGCTTTAAGCCAAATTCATGTTGATTTAATAAGAACTTGCCTTCATGATCTTTGGGTATTCTAGTTATCCTTCCTCCCCCCTTTAGCATGTTCCCAATAGGATTCAAATGATCCAATGTGTGTCTACTCTAGTCTGGATTTGATCATCTATGATTGTTCTCCTGATATCCTTGTGGTTTGCATGTCCTGTATATATTTAGTTGAGAAATATAAGGCTATTTTCACTTCTGTGTTGAGTCAACTGACCTTGCATGCTAGCTAAGTTGTATCTGAGTGTTAATCTTAAGCCTTCACATTTTCATATATTGCTCAAATGAACTCCTGAGTCTAAAATTTACACTCCAGCAGTTGCTTAGTGCCTAATTTAGTCCATGCTTTACCTGTTCCATTTCATACATACTCTCTAGTCAATATTCATTTGAGTAGAGCATTAGACCAAGCTTAATATCCATTGCTAGCTTTGAGACTTCCTAGACTTATTGATAATGCACAACTATGTTTAAGCAATATCTGCTATCTTAAAGGCTCTGCGATCTGTTTGTTCTCATTTGTCATGTCTTATTATAAGCCATGTCCGTCACCTCACCTAGTTTTCTTCTAATTCACATGAGGTATTTAGTTTCAATGAGACACACCTTGACTAACTCTATCCAAGTAAACAACTCAAAGACTTGAGAAAAACCGACCTCCAAAAAGCTTCTTACAAGAAGTGTAGGTTTAGAAGTTCAAGAATAAAAAGACAGACTCAACAAACCTAGGACTTAAGACATCTTCAGTGGTGAGAGAACTGATCCTTCAATTTGTTGCAGCTTTGGTCTTGATAATGGCACTGATGAACACATCGGCTTGCAGGTGAAAGTGAGAACAATTTGGATTTGCAAGATTAGTTTTTTCACTCCCTAACATGTATATATATGAGAGGTGAAGGAAGTGACAAAACCTTAAACCTTGGACCAATTGAAAGGCCGCGGCAACTCTGCAGCAGTACTGCGACACTGCCACTGTGTCAACAGCTTTACAACGGTAGAGTTGAGTTGCATCGGCATAATTGGTCTCTAAAGACGTAACTAGTTACTCGTACATGTTTGTCAAATCATCAAAACAAGGCACAACATACATTATCAACAATGCAATTGCTGCTATTCCTTTGGCTCAAAAAGCCATTGTGGAGTGTTGATATAATAGGAGATTTGGGGCTTGTTTTGATTTTCAATTTATTTGAATTATGGGGGAGATTGGTATAGGAGACGTTAATAGTTATCTTTCTTTAATTTTTGCTAATAGGAAATTCCCGAGTGTTCTCAATCCATTGTTCTTAGACATTAGATTGAAACTATGAAATGGGTTCTTTGCTAACAAATCTTCGATGAGTTGTCGCCCCTGGGAATTTTGACTGTGTCTTTCTCTAGATATATTCATGCATTGCAAAACGAAGAAATGTTCTCAGCTAATAATGCTAAAGAACAAGCTACTCTTCTTGAATCTGTTAGCAAATTCGATTAGATGGACACTTGAGCTCTTTTATTGATTTGTTTTTCTTAATAAACATGGAAATCCAAATATTAATTAATTTCGCTCTTGATCATGTTTATTAATGACTACTATTAGTAGGCGTTTGGCAATGCGTTTTGGGAGGCTGATTTCAAATCACCCTTATGTTTATGAAAGTAAATAATGATTTCAAATTCCAAATAATCCAAAAAGTAGGATTTGAAATTCCAAATTATGATTCAATTTTTAAAAAAATATAAAACTTGATCTATAAGTTTATATTTTGTAAAAAAAGACCCATCATTTTAAATTTTGCAAAAAAAAAAAAAAAAAAAAAAAAAAACTCATGCTTGATGTAAAATAGTTGTTCATGTGAAAAGATTATATTAAAAAATAACTAGTTACTACTATTGTTGATTTTTTGTACCAATGAATCCTCGTCAAATTATGTGTATTTGAAAGTTCGTAATAACATGTAATTGCAGCATTTATTTATAAAGTAAACATGGATATATGATTTATTAATGCAACGCCTCAGGATATTATGATAGTTGTTTATGAACTATGGTTTTTTGATAGTTTTCGCAAATTGTGGGATTTTCATGTTTATACTAGAATAGTACAATATAAGAAATTTAAATTGAGTGTTCATACAAAATTTCAACTTCAAATCAATATGATTTCAAATCGTGTCCAAACTAATTAATATAATTCTTACTATTTCCTTTATTTTATTTTAACTTTCGCTAGTCCCAAATAAAACTAAATTTGTTCCAAATATTTGTAGTTTTTAAAAAATAAAAATCATTTATTACTTTTTCTCAGATCCACTTTAATTATTTTTATTTGAGTGTTAATTAAGTGTGATGTTTAAGAAGAAATAAATGATAATTTAAATAAATATTTTTCTATGTAAGTATCAAATGTTTTTTATGACACGTGCGTAAACCTCTAAAGAGAAATAATATGGACAGAGTTCATAAACCTGATTGTGTTTTGTTTTTTATTGTTAGAGGTCAAACTCGAACAATCATTTTAATAATTTACCATTAAAGAATGTGGTGTGGTGGGATGTGACTACACCTCCCTTAATGAAAGTTTCGGGTTCGAGCCTTACATATGGAAAGTTTCTTGGTAGAGAGCGCTTCCTTCAGAAATTAGCTCTAACCGGCGCGAATCCGGATACGGAATACCGAGTGGAAAATCGAAAAAAAATATTTTAATGATTTAATCTTTTTCCTCCTACAATAAATATTTTTAGGGATGACAGTGGTTCGGTTTTGGGGCGGGTTTTGGGATTCCCGTACCCTATTCACCCTCCCAAATGTGTCACCCATACCCTACCCATTACTCACTGGGTATATAATTTCTATACCATTATTTGCCCCTTTCGGGTATTGGGTACCTGCGAGTTATACACTTCCTCTAATAAAACACAAAAATTCTACAAATTTCATAAAATATATTACCAAATAAGTTTCATAATTACCAAATACAATCAAAGTTCTATGAAAATATTTGTCCAAACACTAATGTCATCTCAAAAATAAAATGGATATACATCAAACATGTCTTCAAACTTTTAGTGTGCTTCTCCATAAATCTATGAAGAAAAAAAAAAGAAAAATGATAAAAAAAAAAGGAGAGATTACATAGAAAAAATTATATCTCAATATAAAGGAAGAAAAAAAACAACAATAAAGTCATACCTTTGGAACAACAAAGCACTACATTGACCATTGAAAAATCTTCAAAGTATTATCAAAGGATCTACAACATTAATAAAAAATTAATTGAATTAACCAAATAGAAAAAAATTACACCTTCATTTATTAATAAGTAATATATGTAAGATTTCATACCTTCATCATCCACATCTTCATCAACACAAACGGTTGGACATTCAACTAAGTTTGATGTAGTACTAGGAACTTCATCTACAAATAAAATCACACAATTAAAAAAATATGAATCATGAATATAAAATTCCAAATTGAACGAATTTTGAAATTTGTAAACAAATGTATTCACAATTTACCTTTCACAATATTCCACAACCAACTCTGAGAGCACATCAATGCTTCAATTGTTGATGGGTGAAGTCGACTGCGTTGTGCGCTAACTACTCTCCCCGACACTAAATGCAGACTCTGATGAAACAATTGAAACAGATATGGACAATATATCCCTAGCAATTTTTGACAAAGTGGGATATTTATGTGAATAAATCTTCCACGCCTTGGTTATGAGATCATCTTCCAAGTAATTGTCTAACTCATTTTTCACACTACCTCTGTTCCTCCTTTTGGCACTTGCAAAGGTATAGAACTCAGGTGGCTATGCCGAGTCATCACTTTGACTAGCCAAACCAGAAGATATCTTTATAATTTATAATTACAATTATATATATATATATATATATATATATATATATATATATATATATATATTATATAATTAAAATTAATTACAATTATATATACATGAGTCGAGTAGGATAGGGTAGGGATGAGTCGGGTTGGGTATCCTACCCATCGGGTAACGGGTCAAGTACGGGTAGGTTCAGCCATATCCTTACCCGCCCCTAACCCACCCTCAGACAGTCGGGTTAATACCCTACCCGACCCATGGATCGATCAAATCGGGTAATTACCCGTGTTGACCGGATCGGGACCCATGGGTCGGGTCAATTTTGCCATCCCTAAATATTTTTGTATTGATGATCTATTCCCGGGCCTTAAAATAATTGGATATAATTCATGGAGACATGGACTGTCACTAAATTTTCATTCTATTGCACTAAAATTACAAAACTATTTTTTATGAGGAACAAGTCACTAAATTCTATCTGGGTGTCATAAAACTCAATAAACTTTTTTTATAACAAAAAGTAACTATCACAGAAAGGCATCAAGGGGAAATAAACGAGACATTTTCTTTGATATTTAGGCAAAGATGAGATTCTTGTCACAAAAAGAATTATTTAGTGATTTTATATGTTACATAGACATAATTGAGTGATTGTTTTGTTACAAATAATAAATAGTGATTTTATGTGTTACTAAAATTGTTAAATGATTTTTTGTAACACGAAATATTTTGGTATAATAACATAAAATTTGAATAGGTATATGTGAAATTACCCCGTTACTTTTGTTTGATGGAAATAATATCATCTCAAGTGACATTAGTACTACTTCTGCAGTCCCATCAGCCCCAAGTTGAATGCGTACTGTCGTACTGGATGGGCGGGGTGAAAAACCAACATTTTATCTGCTATGTATGAATAGACACTTCATTCCGCGCGCAGGTTTGTTTCCAAACTTCCATTCCTCTCAAGAGTTGTGTCTTCCATAAGTCCATTTGCCATAAAACTCCCCAAATTTGTATCAAAGACAGTATGATTCTGTTGTCCTTTGTAGAATGAAGCAATGAACTGAGTGGCCTTCACCCTAGTCTAAATTTGAGTGGTCCAAGGTGATCCAACATCATGCGACATGCTAGCCTGTTTAGCCTTGGTTTTCTAAAGGATGTAATGGCCTTGTATGTATTCCACTCAACTTAACAAATACTATAATTAAAAAATTGGACTTTAATTTTTGGCCATCAAATTTGTGTTCTTTAATTTTTCACTTCAATCATTTTTTGGCGCTGCATAATTAGGATTTCGCAAGGCATAGTTAGTGTTTAGCTTCGTCATATGTATCATAACCACTCTTAAATTATGTCGGACAATGCATAACTTTCAACACTCAACATAATATGAAAAAATGCATAATTTTATATTTTGACGGGCATATTTAGCTTTTTAACTTCGATAGATGTATCATAAAATCCACACAAATTATGCTGGATAAGGCATAATTTTCAACACTCAACATAATCTGAAAAAAAATACTACAAAACTATGCCGCATAACTTAATTCCTACATAATTTGTGCTGAGCGAGAAAAAAGTTCAGTTTCCAAAGATAAAAGTGTTACGGAAACTACACATTGCGAAGTAGGTCTGAATATTCTCATAAAATAAATAGCAGGGACAAAAATTAAAGACTACATATATGAAGGGGGAAAAAATTAAAACTAGTGCGTTTGAAGGGAAATCCGTGCATAAAAATGAAATTCGGCATTGCATGACAATCTCGCTCAATAAGTGGCATAAAAAGTCCAGCTTATATGGCTATTGGCACTCAGTAGTAGGGTGTTCAAAACCGAACTGTAACCGATAACTCAATCGTAAAATTGTTTATCGACTTATTGGTATTGGGTTATCGGATTAACGGTTGGTGAACAAATTAAAATTTTATTATTAACTGCTTATCGGTGCAGTGAAAGATAGAATAATTTCCCTTGGGAATTTCTTTCATTATTCACAATATATATAGCTGTACAAGGTTGATTCCTAATATGGTACGAATCCTAACTTACCTTACAAAGGTTGATTCCTAATACAATTAGAATCCTAAGTTACCTTAAATATACATTTATCATAATTACAAAATATACGACGAATATTCTGGAGAATATTCGCTAATACTCCCCTCGGACGGAGCGGGAGGAGGCCGAATGCTAAGGCCGGATTGAAAGTCGGTGAAGAGGCATCGCGGTAGTCCCTTTGTGAAAATATCCGCATACGATACGAGGAAGGCACGTGTAAAATTTTGACCCGACCACGAGCAACCTTCTCTCGCACAAAGTGGATATCCATCTCAATATGCTTAGTTCGGCGATGTTGGACCGGATTATGAGACATATAGATAGCGGAGATATGTTGTCACAATAAACTATAGACGCCTTGCGTAATGGACACCGGAGCTCCAAAAGAAGATTTCGGAGCCAACGGATCTCGGCGACGACATTAGCAACTCCGCGATATTCGCTTTCAAAGCACTCGAACGGGACGGCGTGGCTGCCGCTTGGCGGACCATGAGATAAGATTATCCCCAAGAAATACACGGTACCGGAGGTGGAGCGACGTGTGTCGGGGCATCCCGCCCAATCTGCATCCGTGTAGGCTAGCAATTTGGTTGGGGCAGGGGGTATAGATGTAAGCCAAAGTCAAGTGTGCCCTTAACATATCGATAATACGTTTGAGGGCGGCAAAATGGGACTCTCGGGGATCGTGCATGAACAGACACACTGCCGCGAACGGCATATGCAATATCGTGCCTAGTGAATGTAAGATATCGAAGAGCACCCGCTAGACTCCGATACTGAGTGGGATCGAAACGGCGCACCGTCATTGGCACTAAGCTTGGATTTTGAGTCCACCGAGTTGGCATAATTTTACAATTTGCCATCTTGGCCTGTACACTATCTCTTCGCATACTTTCGGCCGGCACAGAACATATTGGCGAGCGGATCTAGTCACCGATATACCCAAAAATAACTTAGCTTCCCCAAGTCGGTCATAGCAAATTCGGTTTTGAGTAGAGCAATGATTTCATTCTTCAACCCGTCGGATGAGGCGCAAGAACAATATCGTCGACATATAATAGCAAATATGCGGTCTTTGCTACCTCGGTGAAAAGTGAAGAGAGAGGTATCACACCTGCTACATACAAAACCAATTTGCGAGAAGATACCGCGGCGAACCGATCATACCAAGCGCGGGGCTGTTTCAATCCATACAATGACTTCCCCGAGACGACACACAAACGTGGAGCCGCCGGATGAACAAAACCGGGAGGTGATGCATGTACACACGTCTCTTTCAAATCCCCATGAAGAAACGCATTTTTGACATCAAGTGATGAATCGGCCAATGCAAGCCCATAGCAATACGAGAACATCCGAATAGTGGCGGTTTAACAACCGGATGAATGTCTCACCACAATCAATACCCTCTGCTGATTAGTGCCATTTGCAACTAGTCTTGCCTTATACCTCTCTAAGTCACCATTGTCTCGAACTTGTGATGAAATAGCCACATACACCGGATAACATTCACACCAAATGGTCTAGGTACCAAATCCCAAGTGTTACTGCTTGGTTAAAGCGTTAAACTCTTCGCACATGGCCGCATTCCAATTGAGGTCCGGTTTAGCTAGTTTTGGATTCTTTGGAATGGGTGATAAGGTTTGTGTGGAGAGATTGAAGTGAACCTTGGGTTTGAAGATCCCGTGTTGTGCACGAGTCTCCATGCGGTAAGGGGGCTGCAGTGGGAGGTCGGGACCAGTTCTTTGGATCGTAGGAGGCGGTGGGCGCGGGGCGGAGTGGCGATGGGGATTCTTTGCGAAGCGAGGAGACTCGACGGGGTGTTGGATTTGCTTTGGATGGAGGCGTGTTGGTGGTGCATTAGACTCGACATGGTGTAGCATGGGTGGTGTGGGAGCTGGACCGGTGGTAGCATTGCGCGGGAGGGTCGAGATGACTCTGGGAGGCGGCGGTGGCGTCGGAACAGATGAGTTCTTCTTGGTACAGATTTTGGATGACCGGAGACAAACTCGGTTCATCGAGAAAGATGTAATCGGTGGTTTGAAATTTCCGGAGATTTGAAAAAGGAAAGGTTGTCTCGTTAAAGGTAACGTGACGGGAGACGATGATTTTGCGAGTAGCAATGTCATAGCACAAGTAGCCCCGATGATTAGGAGATAGACCAAGGAAGACACATGGAAGAGTGCGAGGGGCAAGTTTGTGGGGTGCGATGGAGGCTATGTTGGGGTAGCATAAGCATCCAAAAATACGTAGGTGATCATATGATGGCTGCCTACGGTATAAGATTTCTGTAGGGGTTTTGTTTTGGAGTGTGCTAGTTGGTAAAATATTTAGAAGGGATTCTACCATTTTGACAGCATAGACCCAAAAAGGCGGTGGTAGGCGGGCATGAAACGAAGTGTGCGGACCATGTTATTGATGGTACGTATAATTCTTTCACCTTTCCGTTTTGGGAAGAAGTATAGGGACAAGAAAAACGGAAAACCATGCCTTGTTTAGAACAGAAATTGTGAAATGCCGAGTTATTAAATTCACGTCCATTATCACATTGGAATGATTTAATAGGTTTTTCAAATTGTGTCTTAATGAATTTTTGAAACTCGAGGAATTTTGCGAAAACTTGATTTGAATTTCGGTGGATAAATCCGGACAAAATGTGAAAAATCATCCAAGAATACTAGATAGAATTTATGACCCAAAGAGCTAGCAATCGGAGATGTCCATAAATCGACATGAACAATATCAAAAGGAGAAAAAGTAACACTTTGTTTGATGACATAAAGGGAAGACGAGTATGTTTGCCTAGTGGACAAGAATAACGGTGTTGGGCAATTTTCCCATTATTACATTGAATACGCTTAGAAGTCCTAAGAAAAGTAAAAACTGGGTCTCCGGGGTGTCCGAGTCGGTTGTGCCAAGTTGAGGGAGAGATCGCCGCAAGGGATAGAGGTGCTTGCGGTCTGACGGCGGAAGATTGAGTGAATGGGTAGAGGTCTCCCACACTATTGCGGCGTGTAAGAATTTTCCCCGTATTGAGTTCCTTCACGAGAAAAACCAAAAGGGTCAAATTCGACGGACACGTAATTATTGCTAGTGAATTTTCTAACGAGAGATTAAGTTTTTAATGATGTTAGGTGTGTATAGGACGTGGTTTAGGGAGAAAGGTGGATGTGGATGTTTGGTGTGTGTGTTACCGTAACCTTCAATTGGAATGCGATTACCATTGCCGACAGTAATAAATTGAGGACACTTTAACCGACGTAGTTGAGATAGGTTACCTGACGACCGGGTGAGGTGAGATGTGGCTCCGGTGTCCATGTACCAATTGTCGTCGGGCTGTTGAAGGTTCACGGTGGTGTATGCACTGGCCCAAATCGGTCGGGGCCGGACTGCTTGGGCATTGCGAGTCTTCTTCTTCTTCGGGCCGAATGGGCACGATGGGCTGCCGGTTATTCTTCTTTGTTGGACCGCAATCGTCAGTGGGCTCTGCGCTCTGCTGCCGGGCTGCTGCTGGTGGGCCGGGCGAGGGCCCAACAGGCCGATCGACCAAGGCTGCTTGGGCCAGGCCCTGCGGTCGGGTGCGGGCATGCGGTGAGGCCCGGTTCTGCTGGTTGGGCCACCGCCGCTTCTTTGGTTGGACCATCTGCTTCTGCTGCTGTCCGATGGTACGGCATTGTCCGATCCACCCACCGTTGCGTTGGCCCTTTCCGCGGCCCTTGCCTTTGTTGTTGCGACCTCTGCGCCACGACCTCCGCCGCTCTGTTCTTCTGCTGCTTCTAACTGCTTCTTCTTCTTCTTCTTGAAGCTATTTGGTTCTTTGTTGGCGCAGTGTTGCCATCCCGTCAACGGCTAACGCCTTTTGATTATGTTCCTCTTGTTTAGCACGTCTAGTTTCTTCCAACAATAGTTGTGAACGTGCCTTGTTGAAACTTGGGAGAGGGTCGGCTTGTTGAATCATTGTTGCGAGTGTGTCATATTCACCTTTCGGTAAACCCGCAACAAGTTGAAGCACCATCTTGGTTTCGAAACAGAGTCCCGACGTTGGATAGTTGATCGGTTATGAGTTTCGATTGCTTACAATATTCGGACATGTTGTTAAAATTCTCGAGGCGGGTATTGTTGAATTGCTCTTCCAAATACACGGCCGAGTATTTTTATTGTCTGAAAGATTTCTTCTAGCGGACCCAAAGTTCACGTGCCGTAGCACTTTTTTTCATGATAGTGCATAACAGATCTTTGGAGATGGTGCCGTAGATCCATTGTTTGACGATGGCGTCAAGACGACGCCAGATTGAGTCTGTAACATCGGTGGGACGAGGAACAGATTCGTCAATGTGATCGAGCACGTTGTATGCACATGCATGAATGTAGAATAGTTCCATCCACATGGAATATTGACCAGTCTTCTTGGTCAAGAATTATAGGGATAAAATTCTTGATGTTATTAACGGCGAATGCTTGGGATGAAAAGAAGTTCTTGAACGTTGAGAGGGGTTTTCAAGTGTGCCAGTGGATAAAACGGAATTTGTGGGGGAAGACATGGTTGCCGCCTGTCGAGGGAAGGGAATTTTTTGGTTTGGCCGAAATATGGAGGAAGAAACCAGAATTTTTTTTTTTTTTTTTTTTTTCTGTGAAAGCAAAAAAAAAAATCTGATTTCGGCCGGGAATGAGGATTTAGGTTTTAGGCTCTTGATACCATGAAAGATAGAATAATTTCCCTTGGGAATTTCTTTCATTATTCACAATATATATAGTTGTACAAGGTTGATTCCTAATATGGTACGAATCCTAACTTACCTTACAAAGGTTGATTCCTAATACAATTAGAATCCTAAGTTACCTTAAATATACATTTATCATAATTACAAAATATACGACGAATACTCTGAGAATATTCGCTAATATGCAGGACGGATTACTCAATTTTCTTATCGGATAAATTTTTAACTCGTTAAGAATTATCATATTTATATTTTTACCTCTACATGTATAAAGTATCTATTGTAAATCCTAAAGCTAAAGCCCCATTCAGTATTCTATTCCCTAGCAAAGGGGTTCTTGATTTTTTTTTTGAATTTTTAGGAGCACATCCAATTAATTTGCTCGAAAGAAATGTCAAAACTTGACACTAGATACGGGAAAGCGGGACAGAAATCTTAAGAAATGGTAGGCAAATGTACTTTATCAAAAGTAATTGAAGAAATATCAGCAATATGCATGTTGTGATTTTAATTTTTATTATTTTTTATATTTAGCCGATAAACCGTTCGATAATCATCCAAAAATTACTAACCCGATACCAAATTTATCGGTTGACTAGTGAATTAATATATTTAAAATGCGATAACCGATAAGTTGAACCTTTAAGCGAAATTATTTTCCAGATCCGCCCGATAAGAAGCCCTACTCAGTAGTCCACATTCATTACTTAATCTAACAAATCAGTATTTTGTAGCCAAAAATCTTCTACTCTTTGTCTCTCTCCGAATGATTTTCTTCAATTTCTTCCAAAATCGTTCAAAGTTTCTCTCCAAATGTAACGATATGTTTGGTCGTTTAGTGTTTTTCAACAGTCTTCCTAAATCACCCTTTCTATGATCTAAATTTGGTGTTTGTAGCTCGCGGGGTGGGTGCCACGCTTCCCAAGGTAAATAAAAATCGTTTCAGAATAAAAAATTTAAGTTAGAAGTTTCTTGAGTTTGGAAATTAATTAAGTTGACTAAAAGTTAGCTTTGGGAGGTCCGGATCGCCATTTATGACCTAGTCGAGTCTTTGATTCGGGTCCCGGGGCGTTCGTATGTGTTTTGGATACTTAATTGGTTAAGTTTGAAATGTGAGAAACTTAGGATGTTTTTGTGGAAAGTGGTATCTTAACGATGTCGGTGCTACGAGTCTGGTGATTCAAAATGTTGGTATCAATCAAAGTCATGTGTTTATGGTTAAAGTAAACTTTTTGACTTGGTATGATGTTCGTGCACTATTGAGTTGATTCCTTGAAGGAGATTGTGTGTTTTGATTTGCTTGAGGACAAGCAATAGATTGAGTTTGGGGGTTTGATACGTTGGTATTTTACTAACTTTTCTCTTCCTTAGTCTTAGGTTTTTGCAGTTGATTGATAAAATAGTGCATTTAATATCGTTTACTTTCATTTTACAGGTTATATGTGATTAGAAGTGATTGGAAAGAAACCAAGTGAAACACAAGTCAAAAAGGTGCCAAATAGAAGAAATGAAAAAGTCGTTAAAAGCGCGAAAAATGGCCAGATTTGTAAATCTGAAAATTAGGGATTTATTTTGTCATATTTTGACTTTGGAAAATTAGAAAACTACAAAAGCAAGACATGGGGAAAACATCTTTCATCTCCGCCATATTCTTACAAGCTTGAAAGCTATTCATCAACCACACTTTGGAAGAGAAGATTGGAGCACTTTAATGAGCAAACTCTTATTCATTTCTTCAATTCTTTGTTATGTATTAATTTTTTTTCTTTCACTTGAATCTTGTTTATGAGAATTTTCATTATCAAGTGTTGGATTAAATCTCTTGTTTTGCTTATGTATTGAATGATTTTTATTTCTAATGAAGTGGATCTTTCTTTCTTTAATTAATCTTCTTCTTTAATGCTTATTAAGGGATTAACTAACCCTAGGACTCACCCGTTTACTTCGATTTGAGCTCAGAAGAGAAAGATTGAAGTTGGAAAAGATTAATTAACAAGAATTTAGAGCTTTAACCTCATCTAATAACTTGAGCTAGGAATAGAAAAGTTAACTTGATAATCAATCGGTTGTTCTTAATATCACACTCTAAGGCTCGGAAAAGTTTAGAGTCAAATTCATTGATTTGGTTGGAAGACTTTCAATGAGATCTTAGAAATCGTTATCTATTAACATAGACTTGCTCTTAGTTGTAAAATTGTGAAATACATTGGATCGTTACTTAAGAGTAATTTCCCGTGTATCCATGCTTGTGACCATTGATTATTTTACTTCCTTTCTAAGTTAGTTTATATTTCCGAGTTAGTTATAATCTTTCTAAAAATCAAAATATTATCAAGTGTTTGGCTTAGCATAGAAAGTGATAATTCTTTACTTGCTTGATCGCCTAGTATATTGTTCCATGTAGGATTCGACTCTGACTCATAATTGGGTAAATTATATTTCATAGGACCATGTACACTTTCTCACTTGAGGAGTGGAGTTGAACGTTATCAATTTTGATGCCGTTGGGGAACAAATTGGCGTATTTGGGTTAGTTTGGAATTTAAGCTCACTTGCTTTTGTCCAAATTTGTGAATATTTGTATAGTTATTTTCTTATTTCTTTTTTTGTTATTTTTTAGTTTTGTAAATGGCATCATATAATGAAAATTAGTCGGATGATACTTGTTCATACTTTGATGATCCTTGTCCTTATTGTGGAGGACCACACTCATGGAAAATTTGTTTGAATTCTCCCGGAGGCGGATTGTGCGCACAATCTCAAATCTATGGGTGGAGTATTTGTGATAGGTGTGGTGGTCAAAATGGCCATTGGGCTAATTGTGCTTATTTGTCCTTCCCTTCCTCGAACCCCCACTAGCTCTTTCATTTTTGTTATGGAAAGTGAAAGTCGTTTCGTTTAGTACGAGATCGCTTCACACCTCGCGGTGCTTACACTTCTTGCCTATCGAAGTTCTATTAAAAAACCTCGTATGAGAACTTGTATAGAGAAGGATTTCCCACGACACAACAGTTCTTCCATACTAAATTAGCTGCCCGGAGCTGCTATTGGCATAACAACCGGTACACTATAGGTTAGCCTAACTCAGTCCTCTCGTACTATCATTTCTATGAAGGTGAAGGAATTTGAAACTGTTAAGAGTGCCCGAATCCTTTCTCTTTGATAAAAAAAAGCTCTCATTTGAGAGGGCTTCAAAAGACAGATCTCAAGGCTTGAGCAGTTATGAATGAAACTTTCTACGGGAAGATCTCACTCGGCCCATAGAAATAGGGAGTCAGTCTCATAGGTAGTAAAAAAAATAGAATAGCAATAAGGTAAAGATAGATGTACTTGATGCCCTGCCCAAGAGAGAGACCCAACACCTAGTAGCCCTGCCAAATGGTGATTCTGGTAGTGAAAGAAAGCCATATCTAACTCGCTATGCTAGGCGTGGTCCCGTGTTACGCTATTTGATCGAGACAAATCGGAATAACCGAACCACGTCTACAAAATGCCAATACCATGCAGGTGCTTCAAAGCCAATGTGATGCTCCTTGGTCAGATGAGATTTGTTTCGCTGAAGGACATACCTTTTCTTTCAATTTCCAATTTTCAATTGGAGTGCCGACAACTCTTCTTCTGGGAAGTCTGGAAAAAGGGGATTGTCCTTTTTAGAAGCTTAGATGGATTATATCTTCCAAGAGCTTAAACTAAGAGGAAAATACTCAAGGGACGAACTTGCAGGCATTACCTTATACCTTACCTCAACGGAAAAAGCTAAGGAGAATGACGGTTCCATGCATTAAAGCTGACTGAAGCTTGACGATTCTACTTTTGATGGTGATAGGGATATGGAAGTGGAAGAAGTTTCAAATGGTCAAAATGAAAAGATAATGCCCATGTTGGAGTCCATTCTTGAAAATGTGGAAAATGAAATTTAGCATTCGAAGACTTGAGGCAACCACTTAATGACTTGAGGCAATCACTTAATGACTTGAGTCAAGCAATTAGTTGGAATGACAAAGCTATCCACACCTTTGAGGATCAAATAAAATTATTGGTTAAGGTCCATAATGCTCACCAACTTGAGGATGTTGAAAGTAGTCAAGAAAGTGTCGAGAACATGAATTTCTCAATGAGTGGATTTTTACATGCTTTAAGCTACTCTCACCGTGAAGAGAAACTTGACAAAGTGGAGATTTTGACCCAGGAGTGGCTAATGAATCAAGCTCAACAACTTGAAGGTTATGAGAACCACCGGGTAGACATTTCACGAATGATGGAAGAATTTCTAAAAAATTATGTTGAGCAAAGTCAAGAAGTGGAGCTACTTGAAATTGCTATCCAGAAACTGGAGGCCGAATTGAATGCAAAAATTGAGGCATGTGATGTTCAACATCAAATGGTAATGGATAGTAGTTTTGAGTTGATTTCAAATGAAGAAGATGTCAAGATTGATTTTCAAGAGCTAATGGTGAATTGCGAACCGACCAACCCAAAAATAATGCAAGATGCCGAGATTGAAGAAATGATACTAGAGTTGAATGGTAGAGTTCATAACATAATTTTTGAAGACTCTAGTGCATTTTTGGGTGAAGATGTCAAAATTCATGCAAGTTTAAAATCTAAGCGCATTGGACCGCATTCTAATCATTTTTCAACATTGTGCTTGGAGGGTTATATAAAAATTGAACCACCCGAGCCTCTGGAGGAATCTAGTGATGAAAATCAGTGTGTTTTTATTCTGAAGTTTGCTATGCCAAGAAGACAAAATGACATGTCTCACTTAAGGGTCAAGAAGTGCAAAATGCGACACTCGAGGGTTGGCCTCTTTGTTTTCCTACCACCGCCCTATGAGCGTCATCATAATCTTGATTCAAAGATGGGTGTCAATTTGTATCTTCAAAGTGGAGAGAAAAGTGGTAAGTTTATTCACGCCGTGCCACGACATTAAATACGACGCTTGGTGGGAGGCAACCCATCGTTTTTAAAATTTTAATTCGCTTTTGAAATTTTCTTTTTTTGAATAATTTATTTTATTATTTTGACCAATCTATCAAGTTTCATAATTTTTGAAATTAATTTGGACATGATTTGAAGTAGACCTGTCCGAAGCTCGGGTCGGGCCGGGTCAAGTAATTTTATTTATGCTTGCCCGACCTTGATCCTGTTTTTTTTAATTTTCCAACCCTGGCCCTAACCCTTCAGGGACCCTACGGGTCACGGGTCGACCCTGACCCGCTCTACAAAACAAAAAAATTACAATTCTACCCAATCCGTTATCCGATATAATTTGTCACCAATTAAAAATTGCAACAAATAGAATCATGAAATCATTAAAAATTATACTAAAATGGACTAAATAATCAAGTTGAGCTGGTAAATGAAGATTCATATTTTTACTTTAGATGAACTTATGTAGTAGTACAGTAGTAGTAGTAGTATAAACAGTCATAGAGTTGGAGTATGGCGAGTTCAACGGAAGATAATAAATTTAATCCAAAGTTTATATTTATTTATTTTTTAAAAAATATTCATAAAATAAAAAATAATATAAATTATATTAAAAAGACACGCGGGTCGGGGTCGGGTCAGACGGGTAAAAAATTCGGACCCTGGCCCGACCCTGACCCTGATCGGGTCCCGCTTTTTCAAATCAGATGGCTCACGGGTCAGATATAAGCTGACTCTGACCCTGGTTTTTTCAGGTCGGGTCGGATCGAGCCGGCGAATCCCGACCCGATGGACAAGTCTAATTTGAAGTGGGAGTGGCTCACATTGAAAAAGAAATGCACAAAGGAGTCTTTAGAATCCCTCTCTGGTGGAATTTGTGCTCAGCAATCACAAAGTGCAGGCCCTAACATATTTTGGTTCATGTCTTTTATTTTGGATTCATGTATGTTTTATTGAAACACTTGGCCATTATCTCCCATTTTATTTCACACACACAGAGGAGTGGCCAGTGAGCCGGGATCGAGTCCGTCGGGTCGGGACCGGCGGGATCGGGTCGGAGCGGGACGGGGGGAGGGGCGGGATCGGGTCGGGATCATTTTTTTTGCACTTAATTTTAAAAATAACATATATATAAAAAACTCAATAATTAAATAAGATAGTGTAATAAAAACATTCTAAGGCTGTTTTTGTGCCTCTTATATTATTTAATAGACATATGATTCTTTTTACAAATACTATTGTCAAAATTGCAACTTTGTGGTGTTGTTCAAAAGTTGCAAATTACATAATAAAAGTACAATTAAAAAAATTACATTTTGAAAAAAACCTGTTCTAGTTTCTTGATAATTTCCTGTGGTTCTTCGGTTGAAATTGGTATTTGTTGGTCAAATTGATCTACGTTGCTTCCACCACCTTTGGATAAGATTTCGTTGTAGTTTTCGTCTTCTTCTTCGTTGATCTCCGGTTGACCGCACCTTTTCCGCTCCGCTCGTATCCAATCTCTAAATAATACTACAATCTCCAAGCTATCTCCGGCTAATGAGTGAATGTGCTTTCCTATTTGATATCTGCCGGCAAAAAAAATGCTTTCCGACGCTGTTGATGACGCTTGAATGTTCAAAACATCCCGGGTCATCATTGAAAGTGTCGAAAAAGTCTTCTCATTCCCCCTCCAGTATTTCAGCAAGTCTTCACGTCCTTCTTCATTGAGAACTGCTTGGTACGGTACAGAACCCTGCAAAACAAAAATATCGAACTCGCTAATTTGGTTAGTAGCGGTACGGCCGCCGCACATTCTATTTCTGAGGCTTTCAATACTAGCCGCAGAAACAACATGTCTTTTGTGAGGTTGTGTTGAAGAAGAAGAAGATGGTATGGAAGCCGGTAGGTTGCTAGCACTTTCTTGTTAGTAAAACCTATATTATTATTTTTTGCATTCGTCTTCTACGCTAGACAACACTTCTTCTTTAATTTGTTCAATATGTGGTGGGTGATTTGGATTTTTGGGACTTGGAGGTGGTAGTACTACTATACAATCGTAAATAGTTTCAATAAGTGATTTAGTACCGTCTATTTTAATAGTCGGATTTAATACATCACAAATAATATAAATAGTGGGAATAGGAATAAATTTTTTTTTTTTGATAAATATTTTTTTAATAGCTGTCTTATAAGCTGATTTATCCATATATTCATTATGCAGTAAAAATATTAGAGCTATATAAAACAACATAATTGAAATAGTAGAATAATATATACCGGATTTTTTTTTATTGCTTGAAAAAATTTCTCTAAAAATACAATAAGTTCGGAAATTTTTCCCCAATCGCTATCTACAACCATATCAACTGGATTTTGATTATGAGAGTTAAAAAATAAAGTTATAGGTTTTCTATAATCATAAGCAACAAGTAGTTGCTCGTATAAAGAATTCCATCTAGTGGGTACTACTTCAGAAATTTTTCTATAAGGTAGTTGGCAATCGTGACAAGTTTTTTTATATTATTTTCTTCGTTGTATTCTATTATTTTTAAAAATAAAGTTTATAGCAAATTGTATTTTACTAAGAATGTCTTCAAAACGTGATAGACCATCATTTACAATTAAGTTATATATATGACACACACATTTTATATGAAAATGATCTGGAAAAGATGGAGTTAAACTATTTTTTTAAATTGTAATAGCGTAATTGTTAGAAGAAGTGTTATCTAATGTAATAGTCATAATTTTATCAGTTATTCCGTAATAATCGCACACTTGATAAATATTTTCTGCAATAAAAGTACTAGTGTGCCTATCATCTATATATCTATACGCTAAGATACGTTTTTGCATAGACCATTTATAATCTATCCAATGTCAGGTTACCGTTAAATAATAATGGTCGTTAGTACTACGGTCTATATCAGAAGTGATAGCCACTTTTCCATTAAAATGATATAATGAATAACGTAAATAATGTTGATATTCATGTGCGAATTTAAAACATCTCTCTTAACAGTTGATCTAGGAAAATCGTTAAAAGCAAGATTATACATATCTCTAATGTAATGAATAAAACCGGGAGATGAAGGAAATGAAAAAGGCAAACCCTCCACATCAACTAATTTTGCTATTGCTTCCCTATCTCTATGTTTATCGTATTTAAGGCCTACAATTCCCCCCGTCATAGGGTAATTTGACCATGTACTTGGTCCGGGACAATATGTGAACCTTGTCCCGATTGAGCGGATGTTTGCGCACCCGATTTTGAAGCCTCATATTGGGCATATCTAGCTGGATGAGCCCTTGCTACGTGTCTCATTAAACCCCTTGTCCCACCGTGACCTTTTCCAGTTTTAAATTTTAAAACATCTTTACAAATTTTAATCTACTACTTGATTCTCTACGTCCCTATAAAAAATGTTCATGCATCCGATTTTAATGTTCGTTTTGCTGGACCTCGTCTCATACTAGGGGAATAAGAGGCATTTCAGTTGAAGGTGCACTAGTGAGTGTGTTGTCATCTACATTAGTGGGTGTATCATCTAGATCATCGTCTAAATTAAAGTCTTCTTGAGTTCCAGAAAATAGCTCATCGTCTAAATCTAATTGTATTGTAGGAAAATGTTCAGTATCAACAAAATCATCGTGTGTAGGAATAGGATTCTGTCTAGAAATAGGACCCTTGCCCTTGTTGCCTCTACTAGAAGAAGCATGACCCCTACCCGTAAACATACGTTTAAATCCTTCCATTATAAATTTATACTTATACTAATAAATAATTAAAGTAAACGAAATTAAGTGCGCCAAATAAAATAAACAAACAATAATAATTTAATGAAGGAACAAATGTACCAAATGCCGACGTAACGTCGATGTGTAATCGAGAGGTTGAAATTGAAACTTTGCTCGATGGAAGATCCTCAAGCTAGTTGCCAACTTCACTCCCAAATGAATAAATAAAATTTAATATTTAGTAGACAGTGTAGACTTGTAGAGAGATAGATTGAGAGATTAGAGAGATTGTAGGAAGATTTGTGAGAAAAATGAAGAGAAAATGAGGTATTTATACTTGGAAAATTGAGTTAAAGTGTAAATATAATAACTTATGAGTTAAAAATAAATATTAAGGGGGTAGGCGAGGGGAGGCCAAAAATGGTTGTTGCACAACGGTCAAAATGTAAAATGGTCATTGGTGCAACGGTTGTTTTTGCAAAGGGGGCTTCGGGCGGACCGGGATCGGGTCGGGCCTAGCGTGATTGGGGTGGGACCGGGCCAACCCGACCCACTGGCCAGCTATACATAGTTTCCTCTCCCATTTTATTTCTCACCCAAAAGCGACTCACACGTAGCACATATCACACGCACACAAATATTATTAAGAGTGTCACATCAGATATGAAATGAAAACATGAACTCTTTATATAGATTTAGATAATACTCACCCTACGAGCTAGCTTTTGGAGTTGAGTTAGACACATGTGATATATCTTTACATGGTAGGAATAGATCTTGGGTCTAACTCAACTCCAAAAGCTAGCTTTTTGGGGTTGAGTTAGACACATGTGACATATCTTTACATGGTAGGAATGTGACATATCTTTATATGGTAGGAATAGATTTTGGGCTTAACTCAACCCCAAAAGCTAACTCGCAGAGTGAAAATTGTTCAAGTCCATGTAACTAGTTCATCTCTGATACCACGAAGGAATAAATTTTGGGTCTAATCCAACCCAAAAGATAGCTCATAGGGTGAGTATTGTCCAAATTGATATAAAATTACATATTCTCATTTCATTTACTATGTGTTACTTTAACACACAAAACAACAGTCACACGCACCAGCAGCTGCTGCTGCTCAACTGCCAGCGACCGAAACAGAAAAATAAATCTCTTCTTTCCTCTCCGGCCATCATTCTCAGGGATCAGGTATGTTTTCTTCTAGTCTTCTTCCCTCACTTCTCTGTTACAGATATTGTCTTTTCTCTTTTTCTATTCTTTTCCTGTGGTTCATTTTGGTGTGGAGTTTGGGGCACAATTTGTGCAGTTTTGGTGTTGTTGGCTGGTTGAGATGAAATCATGATGGTTAAACTATAATTCTCAGTTTTTGGGAGGGTAATTCAATTGCCTTATGGTCAATATGAACTCGCTCAAAGTGATGCACACAACTTGTTCGATAAATTGTCTGAGAGGGAAATTTATTCACCGGTGAAGTCTTGAGTAACCGAGCAATTTTAGGAGACATGTCGAAGTAAATGTGGGGTATTTTGAAGTGGATTTAAAGTGTTTTGTTCAAATTGCTGGAGCTGTACATTGCAACAACTGAAGTACTGAAGTTTTTGTGCTCATGATATATCTGTTAATCAGTTTGATGTTCGAGACACTTTAGTTGTGTCACTCATATTGGACAGTATGTTTTTCTTGACTTGGTAGCTTCAGTTGTAATAAGTAGAAGGGGCACAATTTTCTTGTTTCTAAAGAGTGAAAGAGCTTTTGAAGTCATTTGTACGTTGAAGTTAACTGTGACATAACTCACATACAATCTAAGTGTAAGATGAATTTTCTTATTTGAAGTATTTGTATGGACATTTCTGAAGTGTTGCTGCTGCTTTGACAAGTGACATGGACAATTTGGTTTGTGCTAGAGGTTCTTGGTTGAGAAGTATTGTGATTTGTGAGTTACAAGTACCTGAAAAAAATTTGGGCTCCTCTTTATCATTTTTTTACTCTTAACTTGTGTGGCTCTTTGGTTATGCAATTTTTTTAGTATGGTATTGTTAGAGTGCAACAAATTGCCAATGTAGATATGCAGCATTTGGTAGTGTTAAAGAAGTGTTTATTTGCTATGATTTTAAACTAATTTGGTTCTACAGTGGTTCAACATTTCTTGAAGGTGAGTAAAAAAAAAGACTTCTAGCTCATGTGAAGTTCAACGAGGAGCAAAACAAAAGATAACGGAGATCGTCTTTCATGTTACTATATTTTCAGGGAGTTTCTCCTATCTTTGAACTTCTCATCGTTTAGTTGCATTAGGGACAAGGCAACATTTTTACTTGGGGGAGGAGCTTAAATGTTGAATGATATTCATGTCGATTGTGGCTTGACGAATTTTATGGCTTTGGTAGATTAATTCTTTTGTTTTGACATTTTAATTTTGAGGGGACACTCTTATATTAGTAAGATATGCTAGTTTTTGTATGCCCATGTTTTGTAGTGTATTAGCAATATCCTTAGCTTTTTTTACCGTGGTTCTTTTCCCGAGGATGCTAATGTCTTTTGAACCTGGTGTTTTTAGGTAGTTTTGAGTCGGCTTGTCCCTATGATAGATTGTTGGGCACTTTCTTAAGGGAAATAAGCCTTGTAGATTCGGTGTAGAAGCGAGTTTTAGGTAGTTTAGGAGTAAAATAGTGTTGCGATGTGATTTTTCCCCCTTGGCTAATTTTTGGCTTGCTTGGTACCAACTTATTTAAACCTTGGCATATGCATTCTTGATTTTTGAAAAAGAAAAATGATTGAAGTAAGGATTCTTGTTGTGACTTTTAGATTCTATGTTTGGCTCTTTTGTTCACAAAGTGGTCTCTTTGGATTAATAAGTGACTTTCTTTGAGTTCATTTGTTTCAATTGGATTTTGGATACATATTTCACTTGAGTTTGCATGTGCCATGTGCGGTGATATTTTTGTGAGTTCTTTTGCATATCTTGTGGTCTAGAACTTGTCCGGGATGTGTTTCAAGGTGAAATCCTAGACTACACTTGGTTGGAAAAAGGATGTTAGGCCTTCCTTGGACTGTATTTGTGCCTTAAAGTTCCTACCCTTGCATATCTTCCTTAGTCAAACCCTTTTGAGCCTTTAACCTTTTCATTGACAACCATGTTACAAGATTTACCGTTCGTTCTTCAATTAATCTATCTCTCGGCATCCTACCTCCCTAAGTACTTTCGAAAGTGCAAACATAGGCTAAAAGCCTAAGTTTGGGGGTGGTGGTTGGAAAAATGTGATGTGGGAGTTGCTTAAAAAGTGAAAAGGTTTGAATATATATATATATATATATAAATAATAGTGGAACCTTGGTATTTTGAAGTGAAAGAGAAAACGACAAAAAGAAAGAAGAAAAGGGAAGGAAGAATAAAGAGTTGTTAATAAAGGGAAGACTAGATGGTGAAATGAAAAATGAAGAAAAGGGGTGAAAAAGTTTGAAAGGAAGCTTGCAAATTGTAGTGCTTAGGGAGGTTTTGAGTCACTATTACCCAAATTGTGCCCTACCTTAACCAAAAGCCTACATTACAACCCTTTAAGTCCTAATTGATTTTGAACTAAGTGTGTCTACATTATTAGTGGAGAAATACATGAAGGGCAAGCCTATGGTACTACTTGTGTGCATTTGAACATCTTTGTGAGGAAGAGAGTTAATTCTTTCCATTTGATATCACATTTGTATTTTCAATTATATTTTATGAGTTTGGGATTCTCTCTTGATTGTGAGGGCACATAAAAAATTGAGTGTGAATTTGATCCAATTTCTGATTGGGAGGAATGAACAAAAGAAAGTGGTTTGTGATAAAGAGGTAAATTTTGAAGCTTTAGAGTGATGACTTGATTGCTACTTTGATTAGTTTGGTATTTCAACATTTGAAATAAAAAAGAAAAAAGAAAAAAAAAGGAGAGTTTTTGAGAAGTTGGTGATTCATATGTTTTGGATTAATTGTTGGTACCAATCAAAGTCATGTGTTTGTGCTTAATGTAATTTTTTTGACTTGGTATGATGTTGGTTCACAATTGAGTTGATTCCTTGAAATGAGATTGTGTGTTTTGATTTATTTGAGGACAAGCAATAGTTGAAGTTTGGGGGTTTGATAAGTTGGTATTTAACTAACTTATCTCTTCTTTAATCTTTAGATTTTTGCAATGTTTGATTGATAAAATAGTGCATTTAATGTCGTTTACTTTAATTTTACAGGTTTTATGTGATTAGAAGTGATCCGGGAGAAACAAGTGCAAAACAAGTCAAAAAGGTGTCAAATTGAAGAAATGAAAAAGTGGAAAAAGCGCAAAAAACGGTCAGATTTGTAAATCTGAAAATTAGGGGCTTATTTTGTCATATTATGACTTTGGAAAATTGGGTAACTACAAAAGCAAGGGGCAAACATCGTTCATCTTTGGCCATATTCTTACAAGCTTGAAAGCTGGGGTTCATCAACCACACTTTGGAAGAGAAGATTGGAGCACTTTTAATGAGCAAACTCTTATTCCTTTCTTCAATTCTTTGTTATGTATTGAATATTTAAGTGTGTAGTATTTTGTTCTTTCACTTGAATCTTGTTTATGAGAATTTTCATTATCAAGTGTTGGATTAAATCTCTTGTTTTACTTATGTATTGAACTATTTTTTATTTCTAATGAAGTGGGTCTTTGTTTCTTTAATTAATCGTGTTATTTAATGTTTCTTAAGGGATTAGCTAATCCTAGGACTCAACCATTTACTTCGATTTGAGCTCGGAAGAGGAAAATATTAATTAACAAGAATTTAGAGCTTTAACCTCGTCTAATAACTTGAGCTAGGAATAGAAAAGTTAACTTGAGATTCAATCGGTTGTTCTTAATATCACACTAAGACTCGGAAAAGTTTAGAGTCAAATTCATTGATTTGGTTGGAAGACTTTCAATGAGATCTTAGAAATCATTATCTATTAACATAGACTTGCTCTTAGTTGTAAAATTGTGAAATACATTGGATCGTTACTTAAGAGTAATTTTCCGTGTATCCATGCTTGTGGCCATTGATCATTTTACTTGCTTTCTAAGTTAGTTTATATCTTCGAGTTAGTTATAATCTTTCTAAAAATGAAAATATTATCAAGTGTTTAGCTTAGACGTAGAAAGTGATAATTATTTACTTACTTGATCGCCTAGTATATTGTTCCCTGTGGGATTCGACCCCGACTCATAGTTGAATAAATTATATTTCATACGATCGTGTACACTTTCTCACTTGAGGAGTGAATTTGGACGTTATCAGCCTATGAATGAGCTAGTGTTAATCAGTGAGGAGCGGTAATTGTTTGAGGGTTTCACCAAGATGTCCTCCCATTGGCTCCATGGTACATCTAGGAGGATGTGTATGAGTGTTTTGTTTGTTGTCATAACATGCTTCATAAGTTGGGTGTAATGTAGTCTCATGGAGTTGACTATGTTTCTTTCAAGTTGGTTGGGGATGCAAAGCAGTGGTGGAGGTCTAACATGGAGTGTCAATCAGTTGGGTCACCACCTTTGACTTGGGCTCAGTTTTATCATGTGTTTATGGAGAAGTACGCCACTCGTACTGTGAGATGTATGAGGAATGATGAGTTTTCAGCGTTGGAGCATCGGGATATTTCCCTTGTGGAGTAAGAGGCCAGATTCCTTGATTTTGTCCTGTTACGTGACAACATTACTTCCCACAGAGGCCGAGAGGGGGAGGCGATTTGTGAAGGGATTGGCCCTTCCGCTTCGATTGGCAACCTTACAGTTGTTATCTTATGGGACTTCGTTTCAGGCAGTGGTAGAGCATGTCAGAGAGGTTGAGTCAGTGAGGGGTCAGACATATAGTGGAGGTGGCGACAAGAGGGCTCGCATGTTTGGTAGTTTTAGTGGTCCTATTAGAGGTGGGGGACACTATGACATGGGTCATCATCATCCCTACAGTCGCCTCATCCAGTCAGCACTTCAGACTTTAGCAGGTAGTTCTTCAGGGTTAGTGGGCACAATTCTAGACAAACTTCCCGAGGTTTTTATTCTTGACATTTAGACTGTCGGGGCTATTCTGGTTCTTCAGTGTCGGTTCAGTAGTCCATGACGATCAGGTCTTTCTTTAAGTGTGGTGAGATAGGATATTTCGCGAGGGAGTATCCGAGACTTAGGCAGGGTGGAACCCAGCAGAATTTCCGATCTCAAACATCTAGACCCCCAGCACCCAGCTAGAGGAGGAGGGTATTTTGGTAGAGGTGGTTTGCAGTCTGGCAGAGGTGGTCACCATTCTGGTAGGGGCATCGCTTAGTCAGTGAGAGGTGGATCTCAGGCAGACCTTGGTGGTCATGGAGGCACACAGCCCGAGGGTGGACGTGCCCATTGTTATGCTTTTCCTGGTAGCCATAGGTCGGGGCTTCTGATGCAGTCATCACATGTATTCTTTCGGTTTGTCATCGGTCGGCTTCAGTCTCATTTGATCCGGGCTCTACTTTCTCCTATGTTTCTGCCTATTTTCTATGGGTTTGGATATGCTATGTGATTCACTTGATGTGTCTATTCGTGTTTCTACCCCTGTTAGTGATTCTGTGTTAGTGGATATAGTTTATAGTTCTTGTGTGGTTACCTTCATGGGATATGACACTTGGGTAGATTTGTTTATTCTTGATATGGTAGATTTCGATATTATCATGGGTATGGAATGGTTATCTCCTTATCATGTTGTTTTGGACTGTCATGCTAAGACAGTCACGTTGGCTATGACGAGTATTCCGAGGTTAAAGTGGAAGGGTACTCCTAGCCTTGCATCTAAGAAGATCATGTCATTCCTCAGAGAAAAAACGTTGGTAAATAAGGGGTGCATGGCTTATTTAGCCCATATTTGAAATACTAGCATGGATACCTCGTCACTTGAGTCAGTACCGGTGGTGAGAGAGTTCCCGGAGGTATTTTCGACAGATTTGTCTGGTATGTCACCTGATCATGATATTGATTTTTGCATTTATTTGGAGTCGGACACTCGACCTATTTCTATTCCGCCATATCGGATGGCGCATGCGCAGTTGAGAGAGCTAAAGGAACAGTTGCAGGACTTGTTGAGCAATGATTTCATCAGATCGAGTGTTTCCCCTTGGGCTACTCCCGTGTTATTTGTGAAGAAGAAAGATGACTCTATGTGGATGTGTATTGACTATCGACAATTGAACAAGGTTACTATTAGGAACAAGTATCCATATCCCGCATTGATGACTTGTTTTTATTAGCTTCAGGGTGCATTGGTCTTTTCTATGATCGATTTGAGATCGGGTTATCACCAGATGAAGATTAGAGGGGAGGATATTCCGGAGATGACTTTCAGGACCGATATGGTCACTGTGAGTTCTTAGTTATGTCTTTCGGGTTACCAACACCCTCGCAACTTTTATGAATCTGATGAATGGGGTTTTCAAGCCCTATTTGGATTCCTTCATCATTGTCTTCATCGATGATATCTTGGTTTATTCTCGTTGTGAGAAGAATCATGAGAAACATAATTTGAGGATCGTGCTTAGGTTGTTGAATGAGAAGCAATTGTATGACAAGTTTTCCAAGTGTGAGTTCTTGTTGAGCTCGGTGGCATTTTTAGGGCATGTGATATCTAAGGATGGCATCACGGTGGATCTTAAGACGATTGAGGCAGTTCGAGATTGGGTCAGGCCTACTACGATAACTGAGATTAGGAGCTTCGTAGGTCTTGCGAGTTATTATCGGTGATTCATGAAAAGCTTCTCGTCTATTGCTTCTTATTTAACCAGGTTAACTCAGAAAGAGTTACCGTTTCAGTGGTCAAATGAGTGTGAAGAGAGCTTTCAAAAGCATAAGTCTTTATTGACCTCAACCCCGATTTTGGCTTTACTGGTGGAAGGGAAGACTTTGCACTCTATTGTGATGCTTCAATGATTGGTTTGGGGTGTGTGTTGATGCAAAAAGACAAGGTGATAGCTTATGCTTCGAGGCAGTTGAAAGTGCATAAGAAGAACTACCTCACTCACGTTTAGAGTTGGCGGCGGTAGTCTTTGCTTTGAAGATTTGGAGACATTACTTGTATGGGGTCCATTATGAGGCATTCACGGACCATCGCAGTCTTCAACATAAGTTTAATCAGAGGGACTTGAATTCGAGGCAGCGCAGATGGATCGACTCGCTCAAGGATTACGACATCACCATTATTTATCATCCGGACAAGGCCAATGTGATAGTGGATGCCTTGGGCCGCAAGGCAGTGCGTATGGGTAGTTTGGCTCGTTTGATCAAGGAGGAGCGTCTGTTGGCTATGGAGGTTCAGTCTTTGGAAAGTAGTCATGGTAAGACTTGATATTTCGGAACCGAGCAATGTTCTGGCATGTGTTGAGGCAAGGTCGTCACTTTTAGAGCAAATCAAGGTCCAACTGTTTGAGTATGCAAAATTATGCAAGATAAGGGACTAGGTGTTGAAGGGGAAGACTAGAGAGGCGATTCTTGATGATGAGGGAGTTTTCAAGATTAAGGGGAGAGTTTGTGTTCATCGTGTAGGTGGTTTGATTAAGTTGGTTATGGAGGAGGCTCACAACTCTAGGTACTTCGTTCATCCTAGTGCTACGAAGATGTATCATGACTTGAGGTAACATTATTGGTGGGGTTGAATGAAGAGGGATATAGTGGAGTTCGTATCTCAATGTTTGAATTGTCAACAGGTTAAGTATGAACATCAAAAACCGAGGGGTATGACTCAGAGGATGCCTATACCTGAGTGGTAGTGAGAGTGAATTACTATGGAATTCGTAGTATAGTTGTCGAAGACTCTCAACAAGTTTGATTCTATTTGGGTTATCGTGGACATATTGACTAAGTTCGCGCACTTCACACCGGTTCAGACTACCTACAACTCGGAGAAATTGGCAGAAATCTACATTCGGGAGGTTGTGCGATTGCATGGAGTGACCATCTCTATTATTTCAGACCGAGGCACTCAGTTTATATCTCATTTTTGGCGGACCTTGCAAAAAGAGATGGGGACTTAATTGGATCTCAGTACGACGTTCTACCCGCAAACGGATGGTCAGTCCGAGCAGACTATTCGTGTTCTCGAAGATATATTGCGGGCATGTGTGATCAACTTTGGTCGTTATTGGGACCAGTTTTTGCCCTTAGCGAAGTTCATCTACAACAACAGTTATCATTCGAGTATCGAGATGGCATCGTTTGAGTCTCTGTATAGTAGGAGATGTCGGTCTCCTATTAGTTGGTTCGATACTTTTAAGGTGAGGTCATGGGGTACATACTTGTTGAGAGATTTCTTGGACAAAGTGAAGTTGATTTAGGAAATGCTTCCAGTGGCTCAAAGTAGACAGAAGAAGTATGCAGACTGGAAGGTTCGTGATATGGAGTTCATGGTAGGTGAGTAGGTTCTGTTGAAGGTCTCTCCCATGAAAGGTGTGATGAGATTCGGAAATAAAAAAGAAAATCGAGTCTGAGGTATATCAGGCCATTTGAGATCCTTCGGCGAGTTGGTGAGGTGTCTTATAAGTTGACTTTGCCACCAAGTTTATCAGGCGTTCATCCGGTGTTTCACGTATCCATGTTGAAGAAATATCATTCTGATGGGTCCTACATTATCTACTGGGACTTTGTATTATTTGATCAAAATCTTGCATTTGAGGAAGAGCATGTGGCCATTTTGGATAGGCATGTTAGGATGTTGAAATCCAAGGATATTGCTTCAATGAAGATGCAATGAAGCACCGTCTGGTCAATGAGGCCACTTGAAAGATGGAGGCGGATATGCGGAGTAGATATCCTCAATTGTTCGACAATCCAGGTACCCTTTCTCTCCATTATATTCCTTATCGTTCGAGGACGAGCGAGTGTTTGATTGGTATATGATGTAATGACCCATTTGGTCATTTAGTGCTTGTCAAACCAATTTCCCTATATCACCCTTTTTGTGATCTAAATTTGGTGTTTATAGCTCGTGAGGTGGGGTGGCATGCCTCCCGAGGTAAATCAGACTTGTTTCAGAATAAAAATCTCAAGTTAGAAATTTCTTGAGTTTGGAAATTGATTAAGTTGATCAAAAGTTGACTTTGGGGTAGACATGCCCATATTCGAGTTTCTTCAATTTCATTAGGTCCAGAATGCCATATATGACTTAGTCGAGTCCTTGGTTCGGGTCTCCGGGTGTTCGTATGTGTTTTGGGTACTTAGTTGACTAAGTTTGAAATGTCAGAAAGTTAAGATGTTTTTTGTGGAAATGTGTGTCTTAACAATGTCACATCATTGTTTTGAGGGCGTAAGAAAGTTCATAGCGTCATTTATACTATAGTAGCACATTTGGTTTGCATCCAGATGGTCCGGATAAATTTTGAGTGTCAAATCCAAGTTTGGGTAACACTAGAAAAATCTGGTGTTCAATGTCTGGTTTCCTTCTCGCGAATAAGGGACGTGATCGCTGACCTCAGTGGGACTGGTCATCGCTATCGCGAGGCGTCCTTCGCGATCGCGAAGAGGCGCGTGTTTCAGGCATACGAGTTGTGGTGCTAAGCGATTGCGGGCACGGCCTCGCGATGCTACATGATCGCGGGCTGAGCCTCGCAATCGCAAAGTTTCTTCATGGGTCGGGTCAGGATTTGGTGATCGCGAGAGGGGTCTCGCATTCGCGAAGAATGCATTGTAGCAACAATAATTAAATCCCTAACTCAAATTCTATTCCCCATTTTTCATTTTCCAAGTTCTAAGCTCGATTTTGGGAGAAAATTGAAGAGTTCATCTTGATTCTTCATTGGGATAAATTACTAAACTTATTTTCCTTTACTTTATGTTGTTTCCCTTCATTTTATGGTAGTTTAAATTATGTTTCGGGTTAAAAATTGGTAAGTTAGCCCTAGGGTTTTAAAAAGAAACTTTTATGATATTGAATGCCTAGATCGAAGATTTTTGTAGTGATTTTCGAGGCTTAGATTATTTAGGCTATGAGTAATTCAATTTTAAAATGAATTTTTGATTTTTTCCTTTTTGGGGTTTTTTCCTTAGGGTCACTTTTTGGGGTTTATTTTTTATTCTCAATTTAAGCGTAGCAATATGAGTATTGATAGATTCGTATATTAACATAGAATTGGTAATTGTTAGACCTTGCTCATTCGGAGACCAGTCGAAAAGGGAAGGCTCAAGTCAGATAGTTCGTGGCACCCGCTCGGCATCGAGGTAGGTTATTCCTCATCTTTTAGACTCTGATTAGAGAATCGTATGTAGTTGTAGAATTTGACGGGGAAAGCATGATAGGCCTTTGGGCGTGGTTGTGGTGATAAATTACATTTAGGTTGGTGTTGACGGTTGTCATATGCGTTTTCCGCTATATTTGCTTATAATTGAGATTATTTGTCTGAATCTAAACATGTCACTTGGTAACTCACTTATCTCATGAAAAAAAAAGAGTAATATTAATGACTTGAGTTGTGATTAGTATACTTGGCATATAACTATTGATTCTATGATTTGCGATGTTGAAATTGACTACACGCATGGCATGCCTTCCATAATTCATTTATGATTAATATGATGGTAAATGAGAGAGTGTTAGCTTTCAAGGTCTTTGTCATAGAGCAAGAGAGTGCCGCCTCCGAGGTCTCTGTCAGAGAGTGAGAGAGTGTTAGTCTCCGAGATCTCTGTCAGAGAGCGAGAGAGTGTTAGCCTCCGAGGTCTTTGCCGAAGAGTGAGAGACGACCCTGACATTGCATTTCATTCATTCTTATATATATAAATGTTCAGCTGGTGACTTGTAACTGTCTGTTTAGTAAATTATAGGATTCTTGATCTCTTACTTTGAAATAGGGTTTCGTTACTGTACTTGATTGCTTCTTTTTACTTGTTAATCTTTATATCTTCATATGTTATCTAATCGTTGTCGGCCTATGATGTCTACTAGTATTAGTGTTGTACTTATACTACTGTTACTGCACTTTTTATTGAGTGCAAAGTTTGATCCGGGATCCAGCTCCATGTCTCATAGATGATATCTAGGTAGTCCATTCGAGTTGTCCAGGGTGAACTACTTGGCCGTCCGTGGCCCCTAAGACCCTCATCTTATCTTTACATTCTGTATTGACTCAAAGACTGACATTTTGCTCTACGGAGCATGTATTCCACACTTGTTATTTTAGAGTTCTTGTACTATTCAGACCTGGTTTTGAGATATTAATTGGTTGACTTGTTAGTAGTTATGATATTTCCAGCCTTAAAGTAATTTATGTGTTTCTATTTCTGTTTCCTTTCATTTCGGCTATAGAAATTGGGGGATGGTTCGCCTACCGGTGGGTTAAGTGTAGGTGCCATCATGACCGCGATTTGGGCCGTGACACCAAATCTCTATTTCTCTCTCATTGTATTCATCTGATAACACTCTTTTAGGCTATAATCTTTATTATTTTTCTAGGGTTTCAGAGTTTTAGTCGTTGAAATCGTTAACTTTTGATTAGGTGTTGTTGGGTTTTCTTGGAAACAATTTAAAGAGCTTGAATATCAATTTTGGAGCTGGTTGGAGATGGTTTGAGGCGGATTTAAGGTGATTTTCATATTGAAAACTCAAGGTTGAAGAAGACTCCATATATGTGAAAGTATATGTATGTCCTAGAGACAATCTGTATTAGGACAAATGTACTTTATAAACATTCATATTATTATTAATAGAGATTAATATTTTGGCATTTGTAATTGTTGAATTATTACTTGATTGTTTATAATATTCTATAATATGCATCCCTAGAGGTTACGTTGTTATTAATAATGTGAGATATTAATATTATAATGTAACTCTTAAAATAGCCTCGACTAATGGTCATCGAGAATGGGATATCGATGATATATGATAAGTCGACATGTGGTCTGCATCACATCCTTAGAGGATGTAGTATGTCTCACCTACTACGAGTAATGGTTACTCGTGATGGATACATGGATACTTTGGAAGTATTGGTATACCCTGTTGATATACTGTTTGTTATACTTGTCTAAAGTATGATCAGCGTGTAGGAGATAGAAGTCCTTAGACTTGAGGTTAATGCGCACCTTATCTACAAAGTAATATACTTTGATCATGTCCTAAGCTCAAATGCATTATAGGTTGAGATACGGCTTGTATTGGGTACATTACGATGTGGATTAAAGGTGGTAGTTGAGTCAAGATTAGGATTCATTCCTCGAATGTATATTCGAGAGAACACTCAGCTTCTCAGTGATATTAGGTTGACTAAGTTGTTGGCCAACACAATAGACATATTTAGAATATGGTCTAGTTGTTAACTAATATAGATGAGATACAATGATTAAGCCATTTGGATAGACACTTGACAAATCCTAAGCTTGATCGGGTGTGTCGTGAATGAAAGGATTTTATCTTACCACATAGAGGTTAAGTTTATTGGATTCGTGTAAACGTACTTCACATATTGAGTTCGTCTTGCGGCGCCTTCTAGGAGTTCCGCGTAGACCTTAATTTGATTAATGTCGATATGTCTTTTCGATATGTATTTTGGCTGAATTACTCTTCCTAAATGTCATCCGTTGCACATCAAATTCACCATTTATTTTGGTGAATTACTACCTCCATAATTGCCATTACTTGGCCAGTAATGACACTTATGTGGGCAGTTGGTAAGCCTCTCCTTCAACTATATAAAAGACCCTTTTGTCACCATTGTTGAGCTACGAAAACACACAAACAGACACACATAAACAGAAACGAAATCAGTCTTTCTACTACCTTCCAGTATCATTTCATTACTCAAAATTCTTCACGGTAACACTTGAGTTTCTTTTGCTCATTTGTTCATTTGCTGTTTTATCTTGGGAGACAATTGTCCAGGAAGTAGAAAATATACATACGGGGCAATATTGTCTTAAATACAGAGTGCAAACACTCGACTCAGCATACCAAAAACGGTTCCAGTTTATTCTTCAAGTTCATTGTAATTTCAGTTTATTGTTCAATTGTAATTTCAGTTCTTGATACTTAGCAGTTACTTGTAATTTCTGTTTCCTGCATCTTTGTAACCAACAGTAGATACATCTGAGCTAATGTAAGAGGGGTGTGAAAGTAAAACAATGTCGTGTTCACCTGAGAAACCAAATTTCAGGTCACCATCTCCAAGCTTGAATGATCTATGGCTCAAGAACAAAAAAGCTCTCAACCATGTTCTTTTCACTATGCACCTTCAATCCCCTTCACCACAAAGAGTTGTGTTGCCTTGTGATGAAATTGATAAAGGATTGAGAATCTTAGCTAGTGGGTGTCCGAATTTACGGAGATTAATGGTGGTAAATGCTAGTGAATTGGGATTGTTGGGTGTAGCTGAGGAATGTCCAACTTTACGAGTCTTGGAGTTGCATAGATGTAATGATCAGGTGCTTCGTGTGATCTCGACCTGTCAGAACTTGCAGATATTGGGATTGATTGGAAATGTTGACGGGCTTTATAAATCTTTGGTTACTGATATTGGACTGACTATTTTAGCTCAGGGATGTAAGAGATTGGTGAAGCTGGAGTTGAGTGGTTGTGAAGGGAGCTATGAAGGTGTTAAGGCAATAGCGCTATGTTGTCAAATGCTCGAAGAGTTGATTCTTCGTGATCATAGGATGGAGGGTGGTTGGTTGTCTGCTGTTTCCTATTGTGAAAATTTGAAGACCTTGAGGTTTATGTCTTGTAAGAGTATTGATCATTGTGGATGGGATGAGGAGGTAGGATCTTGCCGAACACTTGAAAGATTACATTTTGAGAAATGCCAATTAAGAAATAAGGATAGTTTGAGAACATTGCTTCTACTCTGTCAAGAAGTTAGAGAGGTTATTTTCCAGAACTGTTGGGGACTTGATAATGAAATGTTCAGTCTTTACGGTGGTCTAAGGTATTGGTTATCTTATCCTGTTCTCGTTTACTTTGCTTGCTGTTGCTGGAAACTTTAGCATTTTGTTATGCATTTGACATACATGAACTTATTGTGTTTAGGCTTTATGACTTTGAAATGTAGTTTCTTGTTTTTTTTAAAAAAATGACTTTGTAGTGTAGCTTCCACTGTAACCCCCACCTTATATAATAGACGACAAAATGAAGGGATAGTGTTTGCTAATAATAGTGCATTTTATTTGGTACTAGTAATACCCGTTGATCTTGTCTTCTTGGTAAAAGGATGCGTATGTAAGTAGTATAAATCAATTGTGATAGATTTCCTTAGCTATCTGTGTTGAGGATAGATTGGTCTTAAGGCCAGTAAGTAAATGTTTAGTAATCATGCACCTTCTTGGTGCTTCAGTTATTAACATTAAAATACCCTTAACTTTTCTCGAAAAGTATACCATTCTATCTTGCACTAGAGAAAGCATATAACGTTGATGACATGACAGTTGTGTTTCAATTCATTGTTGATGTTTCATTTAACAATTATCATGTGACAGTATACTAACTTGGATTATAAAGAGTCCAGTTTTGAGCTTTATACACTGAACTTGCTCAGATCTGACTGGAAATTTAGCATCTTTTTTGCTTTGCATTCACTTGAATAAAGGGCCTGCAATTAACTAAATAACATTATGTTAGGAATTTGTGTGTCACAGCTTCATTTTGGTATTATTTTCAACAGGAAAGTGAAGTCTGTTTGCCCAGAAAGCTGTTCACTGCTCACAAATGAAGGCCTCGAATCTGCACTCCTTTCGTGGAAGGAAATCCAGAGCCTCAAGGTGATTTCATGAAGGATAGTGAAATCAGTCCAGCACTTTCTACCTTGTTCTCCACACTAAAAGATTTTCAGTGGAGACCAGACACAAAATCTCTTCTTTCAGCTGGTCTTGTGGGAACTGGCATGCGAAAAAGAGGCAATAGATATTTCAAGAAGACGTGTGATTGGAAGTCACTGCCTGGTGCATAGACTGTCTTCCTCATCATGCATTCAGACAACTCTACTAGATTTAAACCTCCTCATTAGCACATGAGAACTCTCACATGAAAGAGGCCTGTGTGACACTTTGCTCCAATATTGTCAGTAATGAGGCCTTGATGTCATTATCCTGTACTTGTAGTCGCTTAAGTATGTAACGTAAGAACTATAGGAAAAATTGGCACTTTCTCTAGGTAGAGATGGAGAAAGAGGCCTATGTTAATGTATAGAGCTCGATGCTGTAACCTCAGGAGCATTCGGCTAAGCCATCTCACTGTCTCCTCTTTGTCAAGCTTAATGATATTTATGTATTGGAACCCCAAAAACTCGTGAAAGGAATTTTTCTATCTACAATGTTTTAAAGAATTTTGGCACCTTTTATGCCATTACTGCTGCCTTCCACAATCGCCTGAAAGCATATTAGATTGAACCATACCCCAGCTAGCATGTCATTTGTGGAGGAGACGAGAACCAATCCAATTTTCTACATCAAGCGCATCCATGTTGAAATGAAATTTTTGGGTATTTAACACTTCCATCTTTGGTAATTAGATTTATGGATCAAAATATTCTGAAAATAAAAAAGGCTAGTAAACTTGTTCTATTTTGAGACTTCTCTTTCAAACATATTTCTAGATAAGATGCATATGTAAATTAGCCATTTAGAATTATGTCACTGTCACGTCCCAAAATACCCCTTAGACTCGACTGATACCCACTAACACCACCCGCCTGGCGAATCAATTCTCCATAAACTTTACTATTTTTATAAGCATTGAGAGAAGCTATGTGCAAGTTCAAATGCATAAAAAATCATCAAATACGAAATAATAATCCAACCAAAATAATGTAAGAATTTCCGAAATTCAATGATCGTCAAATAATAATCTCTAGCCTGAATCCCACACTAAGATCATGGAGCATCTAATAGAGTAACATGAGTTTAACTGACGGGCGTGTGAATCCAAGGAAATAAAATAAACGCTATAAACTAGATAGAGCTAAAACGATAGCCTCCACGAACAATGTGAAGGCTCACCTCAGCAACAGGATCTACGCGACGAACTAGTCAGCCACTAATCGCTCCCTCAACAACAGTATTTGCATGGACATGCAGGTAATGAGTGAGTTATACGTAAATATAATCCAGTAAGATCCTCAACCCGCCATTTTAAATACTCATGGAACAAGTGTTAGAAAATATAAACACGGAGATAATATGCACAAAAGTATATTATATAATATGTTGCTCAATAAGATCTAAACAAATGTTCAATAAGTACACTATGTATCTCTACACATACTACACTCAGGACTTGTCATAAACGGCGGCTAATGAGATTAACCGAACACCCCGACGAGTCCACGACAACATATATATTGCCCCAATAGTATACTACGGCAACAAGTACAAGGCCCCCAACATATTACGACAGCATATGTATGCCCCTAATATATTACGATAGCATATGCAAGCCCCTAGTAAATATATAACGACAACGAAGGAATGATATCCGATGCCCCAACGCTATGGTACGAGACCACGCCGCACCACAAACCACCCAATAAATTAATTTTAATACTCTTCTCAAAATAACATATTCGCACCTGGTCAAAGACCACCGATTCTGCCAAATATACTCTTGTCCCAACACATGGACTAGGCAGATAAACTATATTTTTTAAAAAAGTTTTGAAAAGCAAGTACCCAAAGCTTAAAATCTCACTTACCTCAAATTCACAATTCAAGAAAACTTTTCAATAAATCAAAATTGCACTCTCGAGTCTCCGGATCACCTCAAACTACACAAAAACGGATTCAGAGTGGTCAAAATCCTTAGGATAAACCACGAAAATGCCCTCTGATCAATGAGTTCAAAACCCGACAAGACATGTTTTCGGGAAGCTCTTGACGAGACAATTCCAACAATATATAAAAGTCTAAAATCTGACATTGTTCAAGGTAAGGGTTCTAATGATCCCCCGGGGATGGTAATAACACCCCGGTATTAAAGATCCGTAGAATATGCTTGACATACGAGTTCTATAGCATGCTTTTGAAAATGATAAAATTGCTTAACAGTTAAGAATCCGCAAAATAATTTGTCATTTCATGTATTCAAAACTCAAGGTTTTATTTTAAAAAAGAGTTAAAATCTTACGCCAAAAATAGTAAACACGAGATGTTTAATCAATTTACTTTTCGGACTAAGAACACTCAAATGTGAATTTGAGTAGAACTCCACATTTAGTCCAACTATTTGATTATCATACACTTGCACCCTTTTAAAATCTTTTTCAAGTCTCAAAAGTGGTACAGTTCCTCCTAAAATAACAAATTTGATTTTTTTGGCAAAGAGATAAAAAATAAATTTTTTTCTTTTATTCTTTAGCATGCTATAGCCACTATAGTCAACATTATATCCCACTTTCCAAAATCCTCTACTTAATTCAAGTCCAAGATAAGTTTTTAAATTGTCCAAAATTATTTATCCTATTGGTCTTAGCCCAGACTAAAATTTAAGTCAAAATGTTCATATTTTAGGCCCGGTTTTAGTTCAGCAGTCCGTTTGTCTTTATGTCACTCAAACCCAACATTTAGGTCCTTAAATCAGTCTAATTCAGTCCATTTCAAAGTCAGATTTTTAAAGTCCAAAGTCCAAGTGTTTTGAGTCCAAAATTAGTTTAACACTTAATCAAATTTGGTTTTTTTAATTCCAGATTTTTAGTGTCCAAAAACAATCCATTTAAAACCAAAACAGTCCCCTTTCCACTATCTTTTCATCTTTTAAGCTTAAACAAACCTCAAAATTAATTAGGCAATCTAAACCAAATGATATACGCATCATTGTGCGTATCCTAGATCCCAACCATAAGTGAAGTTCCAATATTTGAAAGTATATTTATTACAACAAATATATACATATATAAAAAGAAATGAGATAGAGATTAGGCTGGTGGGCCTACCGAATGTGGTAAATGGTAGGTGCCCTAACGACTTAATATTTTGGGGTCGTGACAAGTTGGTATCAAAGCCCTTGATTCCCCGTCTATAAGTACAAGAGCATGTCTAGTAGAGTATTGCGGATGGGTACAAAGAGCTCTGTACTTATCTGTGAGAGGATATGAGACACTTAGGAAACTTCAATTTTCTTCATTATTTCATGCTACTTTATTCAAAGTGGTATCTGGAAAGTTTGAATTGGTATCTAATTCACTTCTATTCTCTCATAGATAGTGAGGACATGAGCTGATCTTGCGAGGGACGGTGAGCCCGAGCCCATTATTAGGGCTGATGCTCTAGGACGAGGACATGAGAAAGGTCGCGATCGAGCCAGAGGTTGCGGTGCTACACCGGCCAGAGGTTGCGGTGCTACACCGGCTCTCTGCGGTGGGACAGAGAAGGGCATGCTCAACTTCTCCAAAGTGTGAGCTCGAGGCAGAGCAGGTAGATGAGGGAGGTTTCAGACCAGACTCACCCCGAGGCTATGTCTGACCCACCACTTCAGGACATACTGGCCCGTATATTATTGCACCTTGATGCCCAGCAGGCCACGGGCGGTGTCACTATAGGTAGATCTCATACTAAAGCAGGGTTGTATACTCCCGAGCAAGGACAAACACATGGGGTGCAACCTGCTACTGCCATGGCCCCGTGTATTGATAGTTTTCCAGCCCTTGAGGGTGTTCCTAGGTCGGTAGAAGCTTAGGATTTGACACTCATAGATCAGGAGCTTATTGGTAGGTTCCTGAAGATGGATCATCCTATGTTTCATGGTACCCGCAGTGAGGATGCGTATGAGTTTATCATTGACATGCATGAGAGGCTATATAAGATGAGGATTGTTGAGTCCCATGGCGTGGACTATGTATCTTTTCAGCTTCGCGATGATGCAAAGACTTGGTGGAGGTATTTCATTGAGAAGCAGTTTAGTTGGTTCACCTCAACTTACGTGGGTTTAATTTCACCAGGTCTTTCTAGAGAAGTACGTGCCTCGTACTTTAAAAGATTAGCACAGAGACGAGTTCACTCATTTGCGATAGAGGGGTATGTCGGTAGCTGAATATGAGTCCAGATTCTTATTTCTGGATCGGTATGCATCACACTTGATTCTGACAGAGGCTGAGAGATTGTGTAGGTTCATCAATGGGCTTGTGCTTTCACTTCATGTTCCTTGTCTTCAACATGTGGCTATGGGGTCTTCCTTTCATACAGTTTTGGATCATTTTATGAGTCTTGAGGCTGCCACAGTTCGAGCTTTTGGAGGGTCTAGTGAGAAAAGGCCCCATTAGCATGGTCAGTTTAGTGGTTCTTCTAGTCACCGCAGTGGGGGTCAGTCTTCCAGGACCTATCATTCAACCCTCAGCCGTCCAGTTCAGTCCCCGTTGTAGACATCTTTTGGTGGTCATTCTAGGCACAATGGGCATGGGGCTGGATAGTCTCATAGAGGTTCTTTCTCCTGGCTATCCAACTATGATAGTCCATCCGATTTTTCAGCCTCCGTATATCAATCTCCAGCGCCCAAAGTGTGTTATGGTTTTGATGAGATAAGTCACTTCAAGAGAGATTATCCCCGAGTTACATTGACTAGGACTTAGCAGGATTCCAGCTTCTAAACCCCTAGGACACCGACATTTTTGGTAGCCGGAGTGGTTCCCTACGTTGCTTAGTCAGGCCGCGGTGGTTCTCAGACTTCTAGGGGCGAGCATCAGTCCGGTAGATGTGGTACTTAGGTTTCCAGAGGAGGAACACAGTCTGGTCAGAGCGACCATGGTGGTGTATAATATTATACATTTCCGGGTAAGTCAGAAGTAGAGGCTGATGATGCTGTGATCTCAAGTAACATTTTTGTTTGTCGGCCGGCTACGATCGTATTTGATCCACGACTACTTACTCGTATGTGCCTGCTTATCATTCTTTTGGTTGGGGTTTGACTTGTGACTATCTTGACTTGCCCATTTATATATCTACTCCGATCAGGGATTTTGTGTTAGTTCATAGAGTTTATCAAAATTGTTTAGTTATTTTTATAGGGTACGACACGTGGGTAGACTTGATGATCTTGTATATGTTATATTTTGATGTTATACTAGGCATGACTTGGTTGTCTCTGTACCACACGATCTTAGACTGTCATGCCAAGATAGTTACTTTAACCATGACTGGGATTCCTAGACTTGAGTGGAGGGGTACTCTTAGTCTCACTTCAAAGAAGATTATTTCTTACATTCGTGCTAAGAAACTTGTTAATATGGGATGTTTGGCTTATTTGGCCTATGTTCGTGATACCAGTGTTGATTCTTCATCCCTTGAGTTCGTGCCTATTGTGTGTGAGCTTGCGGAGGTATTTCCTGCCGATTTGCTGGGTATTCCACATGATCATGATATTGATTTTTGTATCGATTTGGAGCCAACACTCACCCTATGTCTATTACACCTTATAGGATGGAACCGGCTGAGTTGAGGGAGTTGAAGGAGTAGTTTCAGGATCTTCTGAATAAGGGGTTCATTAGATCAAGTGTCTCCCCTTGAGGTGCTCCAGTGTTATTTATAAATAAAATAATGGTACGATGATGATGTGTATAGACTACCGTCAGTTGAACAAGGTCATCATTAGTAACAAGTACCATATTCCTGGTATCGATGACTTGTTCGACCAGTTTCAAGGTGCTTCAGTATTTTCAAAGATTGACTTGAGGTCAGGCTATCACTAGTTGAAGATTCGGGCCAAAGATATTTCGAACATGACATTTAGGACTCGTTATGGTTACTACAAGTTCCTTATGATGTCATTTGGGCTTACAAATGCCCTGTCAGCTTTTATGACTTTGATAAATGGCATTTTCAAGACATATTTGGATTCCTTCGTTATTTTTTTCATCGATGATATCTTGGTATTCGAAGAACAAAGAATAGCATGAGTAGCATTTGAGGATTGTTCTTGGGTTGTTAAAGGAGAAGGAGCTTTATGCCAAGTTTTCAAAATGTGAGTTTTAGCTTAATTCAGTGGCATTCTTGGGCCACGTGGTGACAAATAAAGGGATTATGGTTAATCCTAAGAAGATTGAGGTTGTTAGGGATTGGATGAGGCCTACTACTCTGACCAAGATTTGTAGTTTTGTAGGGTTGACTAGTTATTATCACCAGTTTGTGAAAAGTTTTGCTTCTATTGTGTCACATATGACTAGATTGACTCAGAATTATGTCCCTTTTTAGTAGTATGATGCTTGTGATGAGAGCTTTCAAAAGCTTAAGACGTTGTTGACTACAACTCCGATCTTGGCATTACCCGTGGAGGGTAAGGATTACTCAGTTTATTGCGATGCGTCCCATATTAGTTTGGGCGCAGTATTGATGTAAAAGCGCAATGTCATTGCCTATGTTTCTATGTAATTGAAGATTCATGAAAAGAACTACCCTATGCATGATTTGGAGTTGTTAGCGGTTGTCTTAGATTTGAATATTTGGAGACATTATCTTTATGGGGTCTACTGTAAGGTGTTTACCAATCACCGCAGCCTATAACATGTATTCACACAAAGAGATCTCAACTCTAGGCAGTGTAGATGGATGAAGCTTATGTAAGATTATGATATCACCATACTTTACCATTCAGGTAAGGTGAATGTGGTGGCTGATGCCTTGAGCCACAAGGCGGTGAGTGTGGGTAGTCTGGTTCGATTGGTTACTTTTGAGCGTCCCTTAGCCATGGAGGTTCAGACTCTAGCTAACGTTTTTGTACGATTGGATATTTCACGTTCTGGCCGAGTTTTAGCATGTGTTGAGGATAGGTCATCTCTCTTGGAGGATATTAGGGCTCAATAGTTTGATGATCTTTAGTTACGCAAGATAAGGTGTTGCATGGTGAGGCCAAAGAGGTCGTACTTGATAGTGAAAAGGGTTCTGAGGATCAAGGGACGTTTATGCGTTCCTCGTGTTGGTGATCTTATTCATATGATATTATAGGAGGCCCATAGTTCCCGATATTCTATTCATCCTGGTGCTACTAAGATGTACTGTAATTTGAGACAACACTACTAGTGGGGTCGGATGAAGAGAGATATTGTAAATTTTATGGTTCGATGTGGGAATCGTCAGCAGGTCAAATATGAGCATCAGAGACCCAATGGTGTACTTCAGAGGATGCACATTACTGAGTGGAAGTAGGAGAGGATCACCATGGATTTCGTTGTAGGTCTTCCAAAGACCTTGGGTAAATTTGATTCAGTTTGGGTAATCATGGATAGGCTGACTAAGTCTGTGCACTTCATTCCAGTTCAGGTTACTTACAATGCGGAGAAGTTAGCTAGGATTTACATACGTGAGATTGTACGATTGTACGATTGTACAATGTTCCTATTTCCATTATCTCGGTTCGAATCCCTCAACTTACTTCCCATTTCTAGCGGACATTACAGGTAGAGTTAGATACTCAATTGGATCTTAGTTTCACTTTTCATCCCCAGACCGATGGACAGTATGCGAGAACTATTCAGGTGCCCGAGGACATATTGAGAGCTTGTGTTATTGATTTTGGTGGTCATTGGCGCCAGTTCTTACCCTTGACTGAGTTCGCGAACAACAATAGCTACAATTCCAGCATTAATATGGCACCGTTTGAGGCTTTGTATGGTAGGAGGTATCGTTCTCCTATTGGATGGTTTGACGCTTTTGAGGTTCGATCGTGGGGTACAAATTTGTTGAAAGAGTATTTGGACAAGGTGAAACTTATTCAGGAACATTTTCTGGTAGCTCAGAGTTGACTGAAGATGTATGCGGGCCGGAAGGTTCGAGACTTAGAGTTTATGGAGGGTGAGCAGGTTTTTCTAAAGATATCACCCATGAAGGGTGTGATACGTGTTGGAAAGAGGGGCAAGTTGAGTTTGAAATATATTGGTCCATTTGAGATTCTCCCTCGTGTTAGTGTTGTTGCCTATGAGTTGGCTTTTCCACCAGGCTTGTTGGGTGTTCATCTGATTTTCTACGTTTCTATGTTGAAGAAGTACTATTCGGACGTGTCTTATATCATTTGTTGGGATTCAGTGTTGATTTATGAGAATCTATCCTATGAGGAGGAGCCTATATCGATCTTAGATAGACAAGTTATGAAGTTTAGGACTAATGAGATAGCTTTCATGAAAGTTCAGTGGAAGAATCGTCCTGTCGAGAAGGCTACTTGGGAGACCGAGTCTGATATGTGTATCAGATATCCTCAATTATTTGTTGAGTCATGTACTTTTCTACCCTTTTCTTTCCCTTGTCGCTCGAGGATGAGTGATTATTTAATTGGTATTGATGTAATGACCTATTTCGTCATTACGAGTACTTTGACTATTTTACCCTCGTGGACACTATTCCCAGATCTTTCGAACGATTATAGTAGAAGTTGAGAATTTAGGATCTTAAAGTATGAAAGTGTTGATCAATAGTTGACTTTTGTGTGAACGGACCTTTTTTGGAATTTTGTCAATTCCGTGAGGTCTAGATGATCGTTTATGACTTGGTGGGATGGTTGGTTAAGTTTCTAAGGCCCTCAGATGCATTTTTGGCTATTGGTTGGAAATCTAGTTTAGCCTGTTGAGGGTTGACCCGTAGAATTAGAACTCTGATGGAAATTCTGAGACCACGAGTGAGTCTGTAGCATGTTTTTACATATATGTGTATATTGGTTTGTGTCGAGAAGGTTTCGGGTTATTATAAAATTTCGTATTGGAATTGAATAAGAATGGAAATTTCTGGTTTTTAGTGTACTCGCTGGGGCGGGCCTCAATGCGCCCCAGAGGAAAGGGTCCGCTGCAGCGGACATCGATCTACTGCAACGAGTGTTTTAGGATTTTAGCTTAGGACCGCAGGTGCGGGTGTTGATGTCGGTCCGTTGCAGCGGATGACTGGATATCCAGAATGTATTTAATTGGATTAAAACCCTTCATTTCCCCCATCTCAAAAATACTCCTCCAAAGCACTTTTGATGCAATTCTAAGCGTCTTTTAGTGATTTCTTCTTCCTGAGGTACACTTTAGAGCAGGCTCGAGATGGGATCTCAAATATCAATGACAAGATTGCGGAAGCCAATGAAGTCTAGCTCTGAGCCTACCACAAGTTGAACGGAGATAGTTGCAAAGATGACCCAGAGGACTCCGAAACCTAGTCCGACTGAACATCAGGCTTGTATGCCTTTGTGCTTTCTTTTTGTTTTTTCCTTTAACATGTTTCGCTCTGGCCTTTTTCGGTCTTGTTTAAAAAATTAATATCTTTTTAGTCAAGATTGTTCTGTCTCTTAGCACATGTTATTGCTTTCTTGTTTATAATAACTCAACTAAACAAACTCTTAACCTTATTCGGGTTAACTGCCTCCGACTTCAGAGTTTTACTTAAACAAACCATCACTTAGTTTGCCTCGAGCCGAATGATAGTCTTTTATGGTCGTAAAAATAACTTAAGTAAATTGTACAAACTTTTACTCTTAGTTTGCTTTATACCGCGCAATTTCTTCCAGTTTTGGGTCACTCAATGACTAAATATAAGGACCTTATTTTTATGCTTATGAATAAGACGTCTCCTATTCACTTCTGACATGAATATTCGAACGTCATTTATTTCTAATTGATTAGACAATTTTAAGGTCTTTAAGAATAGGTTGGGTTCATTTTAAACTGATGCCTTAGAAGTGTACTTCACTTATTTTTGTTTTGGATATTGTTAAGACGATAGTCCACATGTAAGGACTTTAACAAATTCATTAGCCTGTGAGCCTAAAGGTTTTATCGATTGCCTGGAGACAAAAGAATGCAAATGAGTATAATCGAAGTAAATTTCGGACAAAAGCATTTTCATTCAAATTTTGCGTCGGTAAACAATTGGGCAAGATTCATTCGATCTTTTTGCCTTTACATTTTGTGCCATAACAATAAAACTATTTGGGCAAGACTCATTTCATCTTTTTGACTTTACATTTTTTGCCGTTACATTAAAACTATTTGGGCAAGATTCATTCGATCTTTCAACCCTTAAATAGTCCTAAAAAACTTTAAAAATCTTCATAGCTTCGAAACTTCAAACTTCTTTGCCTTCAAACTGTCAAAGGTATGGCAGTCCCTTAGTGTTTGAATTTGAAGTTATGAAACTTCAAACACTACTTGCTTTTCAATACCAGGCAGTCCCCAGTGTTTGTCTGGTCTTCAACTACTTAGTAACATGCTTTACATTGTTGTCTCATTAAAAACCTTGCCGGAAAAACTCTTTTCGGGATAAAAACCCATGCTAAGGGAAAAAGAGTGCAACACGTGTTTTTAGACCTATATTCTAACTTCTGCTCGGTCTTTAACCCATGACTCTGACTTTCAATCGAAACAAATGAAGTTCAAGTAATTAACCAAACACATACCTTAGCAGTAATATCACTTCAAGTGTGCAACGTTCCAGTTGTTCGACGACTTTTGACCATCCTCATCTTCCAACTGGTACGATCCTTTACCGGTTATTCCTGACACTTTGTAGGAACCTTCCCCATTTAGGCTCAATTTCCCTTTGTTGAGATTTTTGGTGTTGAGGGTTACTTTCCGTTAGAGCTGTCAAAACATGCCAACCCAACCCAACCCTGCCTAAGCTTTGCGTGCCAAGAAATGTGATGGGCTAGCCCTTCATTTGAAAGGGCCTTCAAATGGCTAGCCCAACCCAGCCCTACAAGGGTCGTGGGCTGGGGCAGGCCAACCCTTCTTCTTCTTCAATATCTTTTATAAGGAAAGTTATTTTCAATCCAACTTCGAACCTATAAGTATGCTAATTTGTTAACATTTCTAACATATCATTATATGGAAGTACATAATTCTAGGACAACTTATATCATATTCAACACCTATACATCGTCAAGCACATTTGAATATATTTGTGATAAAATTGTCTTAATTAATATCTCCATTTTTTACATTCATATACAAAGTTAATTAGTTAAACATTATCAAATAACTACATTTAGAAACTAAAATATTTAAATTCACTTAAAAATATTACCAACTTGAATTTGGTAAAGCTCTGCAACTAATTTCGAGTGACAACAATTTTTTGACAATTTCATGATGGATGCAACTTATATGCTTTGTGATTAGAAATTTTAGTATTAGGGTATACTTGGTGATTAGGAATTTAGTATTAGGAATTTAATGCTAAATGAGAAAAGTATTATGTAAGATACTAAAACTAATTCGGTAATCGCTATTCCTATTTTTTATTTTTTTCCAGAATTTTCTTTTAAATTTCAAATTAAAATTAAATTGCAATCATGAATACAACTTCTAACTTGGTGGTTAAGATTTAACTTTAAATGAGTAAAGTATTGTGTAAGATACTAAGATTTATTCGGTAATCACTATTCCTAATTTTTACTTCTTTTTTCACAATATTCTTTAAAAAAATTAATTAATTTAAATAGCCTTTTGGCCCATGGGCCGGCCTCGGCCCATGGGCCGGCCTCGGCCCAGCCTTGGTCAAGCCTCAAGGGTAGCGGGCTGACTTGGGCTGGGCTTATGAGCCTCAATTTTAAATGGGCTTCAGAAATCTTACCCTAACCCTACCCCAATAGTGAGTTGGGTTGGGTTGGCTTCAAGGGCCAAGCCCATTTTGAAGGCTTTACTTTTCGGTAGAACCAAGTCCCCTACTTGAAAGTGCCTATGATTAGCCCTTCGATTATAGTATCAACCCATCCTTTACTTTTGGGCCACTAACCGTAGCAATGCCAACTCACGGTGTTCATCCGTTAAGTCGAGCTTATCAACCATAGCTTCGTTAATCGATTCTTTGGTTACAAGGCTTAACCTTAAGCTCGGATCGCCAACTTCCACCAAAATTATTGCTTTTGCACCGTAAACAAAAGAAAATGGTGTTTCACCAGTACTGGATTTTGGCATTGTTCTGTATGCCCACAATACCTCTAGTAAATTCTGTTTCCACTTGCCTTTTGACTCCTTTAGTCTCTTCCTCAGATTCTGAATAATTGTTTTGTTTGTTGACTCTGCTTGCCCATTTGCACTTGGGTGGTATGGAGTTGACACTATTTTCTTGATTTTCAGCCCTTCAAGGAAGTCGTTCACCTTATTTCCAACAAACTGACGCCCATTATCGCAAGTGATTTCCGTTGGTATACTGAATCGACAAATGATGTGGTCGCAAATAAAATCGATGACTTGTTTTTCTTTGACTTTGTTGAAGGCCTTTGCTTCAACCCACTTAGAAAAATGATCAATCATAAACAAGATAAAATATATCTTTCTGGGTGCCCATGGAGTGGTCCCACAATATCCATCCCCCATTTCATGAATGGCTGTCACACCCCCAACCTTGGGGTAGGGGTGGCCGGCACCCGGCGCCTTAAGGTTCGAGCATACCGATCCTGATACCTGATACCTGAGAGATATACAACAACTCATGGGCCAATGAGGCCTCTGACAAATACTTAACTGAATAAGGACATAACCACCTGTACTAAAAAAAAGACTCATACCATACATATATATAACAAGGCTGATAAGACCAATATAAGTATAATACATCTACTAGGGAGGCCGACAAGGCCACACACGACTATCACACATAACATATTGTCTACAAGGCTTTACAGAGTGAAAAGACAACATTTGGTTGGAACAGGGCCCCACCATACCCAACTATATACATATGCACATCTATCATACCTGTTAGCTCACTACAACAACCCCAAAAGAAAGGAGTGTGACAAACTTCAGCTGGGTCGAGTCCTACTGTGAGGAAAACATCTGCATCTCTATCTGTACCTGAAGGCATAAAATGTAGTGACCCCGAAAAATGACATCAATACGAAAGATGTACTGAGTATGTAAGGCAAAAATTGTAAACAAGTACAATGTTGTAAATGAAATATAAACTAAAACTGTAACTAAATATACACTGTAAGATAAAGCTATGGAAATACAACCTATACTCGAAGTGCCTCTGTGAGCCAAAACATGCATAATGAAGTATAACTGCGTATATAATGCCACAGGCCTATGAGGGAAATATTATCAATGTCATGTCTGTATAAACTGTGTGATAGAGCCATAGGCCTCTGTGGGCAATATTATTAATCTCATAGATGTATAACTATGTATATAACACCATAAGGCTTTGAGGGCAATATAGATAGATCATGGATGCATACGATGACCTCTTTAAGGATTACCGAATACTCTTTGAACTGGTCGGAATGCCGTAAGGTCGTTGCACCTTCGACTCCCTTATGAGGGTTAACACATTACTTGTTATTATTTCAATGACTTAATAGAAACCATAGATCACATTATAAGATTAGCTTTTAAGAGACAATAAGGAGTCGACTTGTATTGACCTTAAAAGAGTACTTTGAAATGAGGATATGATATCGACGATGGATAATAATACACAACAACAATTGATGGAATAATCACAAGTATTTCCTGAATGACTTAAGAGTAGAGTCTTTAGCAAATTTCATTTCATAATAATCGCTTCGGTATGGATCATGTCACAAAGAATGAAGTGTGCCTTACACACCTTATCGAAAAAGCTAGATACATCAGGTGAAACCTCACATGCATTATGGATGATTATCCACATAACATAAGGGTTGACGTTAATATCGAATTCAATTTCCATAGAGAAACTTCACGTAGGCATCTTATCGACAACCTTGAACACCTCGGGTTCCTAGACTTCTTTACAAGGAATGCTTATGTAATTCAATCACACGGTTCAATCAAAATACAATTTCCATAGAAACTCATTTAGATGTTCTTCGACACTTTAAGCATATATGATTCCTTAGATTTTTCTTATACAAAAAATTTTATGTGATTCAATCTCACAATCTTTCAACTCGTATTCTCCTTAATTCATAACGTAAACAATCCATTCAATTATCCAATTCAACTCATAAATAGAGTAAAATAGTCCAACAACTCATGCTACGAATATTTTATAAGTTTATGAAGTTTTGATTATGAAAATCCTTTCATAACTTTCTCCATATCATCCATTAATCACAAACATAAGTAAAGGAGGATGAAATTTACCTTTAAGTATCCAAATCCCCCTAAAACAGCGAGCTTACTCCATCTCCAAGGTTTTCCAAAACCGACATAAGGCGGAGAAGATGAGTTCTATGGTAATTACGGGATTTATCACTTTACCCTTGCGGATTTGGATTGATTTCGTCCTAGAATGTTAGGATATGATAGGGAGGGCTTGGGATATTTTTTGGAACTCTTTTGGGGGTGAAATAAGGGTTCCAAGTCGAAATACCCAATATAAACCCGTCAAAACAATCTGCACCGCCGTAAATTGATGGTTCATTTGATGGATCAACAAACTTTTGATTGTCCATCAATCTCCCCATAAAACTGCCAGGAAAATTGATGGCTCAGGGTGGAAAATTTGACGGCCTGCCAAACATTTGATAGTCCATAAACCTTCCCGTCAAGTTGCCCGGTTTCCTATTTTGGCGAAACGTACTTTCTTCGATTGCTTAACTACCAAACACTCTAATACTTCCATAAACACGTTGTAAACCTTTATTATCCTTCCATAAGTTCATACATGTTCCTGGGGCTTCGGTATCCATTGACAACATGGTGAAACGTGAAATTACGAGGTATAACATCCTTCATCCCTTATGAACGATCCATCCGCGAATGTTGGAAATATTCTAGCTCTCAAGTTTTCTAGAAATTTTGGAAGAGTTTTCTTTGTAAACAAAACTATCCAAAACCTGTCAAGCAACCCAAACATATATCCAATGCCACAAAGTGCAACATAACATCAAAATAACATCAAAATAACATCAATCGATCTTATACGACCGTGTATGCTTATAAAATTAAAGAAAGTTCAGCCATAACATACCTTAATATCCTTTTGCTATCCTCCGAGATGCACCTGATACATTTACTTCAGAAATATAATTTACATAAGATTCATAGTCCATCTTCGATAAACTGAATAAGAATAGAGGGGTTATACCGCACGAATACCAATAGGAAATCTGAATCATTCTACTAGAGAGATTCTTAGGTTCTATGACCTTTCTTGATTGAGTTCTTGCAGACCAAGGAATATCTAGTCCTATCATTCAATCAGGTTACACTAACATACATTGCTGGTATATTCTCAATTTTTCACATAGCTGCACTTTTCTTTTACACAATTACCTAACAGTTGTACCTTGTCTAAGCCGTTGTATTCTGACCTCTAGGCTATATCCTTCTTTTCTGTGTTGTAATGTTTATATTATGATGGAGCTTAGATATCCAAGTTCATAGGCACGACGCGTAAGATGTTGATGAAAGATTGTGGCACGATTATCGCCAAAGTAGAGGACGTGAAAAATAGTAAAGTTATTCGAATGTACTTCTTCTCTACTCTTCTTATCCATTTATCTATAGTATCCTTATACGACACATACGTTCTGAGCAACTTACTAGTTTTAAAATTTCTTTCATCGATAATTCTCCTTTCCACTTTTACTTGGAGCAGATTCTGAATAAGCGTCTCGATTTGGGACTATGCTCTGGTTACTGGTTACTGTCTTTTTAACTGTGTTTAGTATTATGACCTTGAATACTCTTAAACAAAAACTTTTTCCCTTATCAAGTTGAATCTTGATTCCATCACCAAATCTCTTAATTTGTTTCCTCGTTGATCTAAGTATTCTCTCATAACTTGTTTCTTCCAATCTGATATTGTCTTTTGGGTCCCTTCCCTTTTCGTGACTTGAGAAGAGTTCCACTCCTTTACCATGTACGGTTCTTTATTCATCAATTTGGTAATATCTCTCTTACTAGTCATCAATCCTTATCTCAAACTTCTTCCAAACTCTATACGTTTACCCTCGGCCTGGGTCCGGTAGTTCGACGTGAAATCTTCATTGGTCATCTTAGGACGAGACAATGGAAATTCTGAATACTCAGAGCTTATGTTAAATTGGTTTTTTGACTAGTTGGTTGTCTTAATGGGCAATCGTTCAATGACTTGAGATAGTTTTCAAAATAGCTCTTTGATCAAACTTTGATTGTATAGCCAGACTTAATCATTACCGTGCAGATTGACGAGTCATTTTGGCAATAATTTTCCAATTACGTAATGGTCCTTAAAGATCCCCGTTCACTCAATAATCCATACATAATACCTCAACTTAAAAACAACTCTCTTCAAATGCTGCTACTTGATACTCTTAATCCTCGGACCTTGATAAAGTTCCCGTTATTATCTTTACCCATCTCACAATACTTTTTAAAAAGGGGCTTTAGATGGGATACTTTGTCTTGACGCTCCTCAATTCCCAATATAAGGAAGGATTCACTTACCTATAGCTCCAAGGGGGTATCATCCGGTATTTGTTACGCTTGGCCACCTATTACTTATTTGGGGCGGTTCTTTTTTGTGACTCTGGTTGTTTAATGGTAGACGACCCTATGGTCCATTACCTTCTTGCTTTTTACATCTGATCTTCTTGCTTCTTACAATGTCTCAAGTTTGCATACTTATTTGGCGATGCTATGTATTTCAAGATAGACTCATCATTTTCTTAGTTATATCCCATATTTGCTCAAGTATCCTTTCTCGATTTATAACATTTGTCAAATACTGAAAACAAGACATTTTCTCCTTTTCGACTTTATTTCTTCTTTTGTTGACCTTATTACTAGAGCATCTACTATACTCTCTGGCTTCAGACTCATGATCTTCCAAAAATGATATTTCTTTCAAACTAAGAGCGCGTACTTGCCCCGTCTAACTTCAAAATCTCTTATACTTCACATTCGACTGTTCATTCGTTGGATATTTCTTGTACACATGTTTCCCTGAAGCAAATATTTGATATCCTCTAGTTAATTTTTCAATATTGCTCATGCTAGGGGTTATCCTACCTCTTTTTTCATTGAAGGGTTTACTTTTACTTGCTCTTGCTTGCTCTCTTCGTGGTTACCGCACTTGAGTCCATGCTACTGACTTTATTTCTTGGTTTCGATCTCATTTGTAACTGATGTCCTTGTCATTATGATCGTTACATTATATTTCTTGTAAGGTTTTAGATTACTCAACCGTCCCAATTTACTATCACTTGCTTGCTCATATCGTGTTCCTTTACTCTTGTTCTTTAGCTCTTTTCCTTATCGCTTACTTTAAATCATCTTGTCACTGCTCTGTTACACACCTATATCGGGTTTAACCCGTGCTTACTCCCACTCATATATGTTTAATTGCCTTATCAATATTTACAGCACACCTAAGGTTTGACATATTTAAATTTGAGTCATAGCTGGATTTCATCCTTGTTGCTAACTTCGACTTTCTCCCCTAAATTGGTATTAGAATTCTTTTCTATCTATTGTCCAACCACTCAACTTGGCGATTACCAATTTGAATGTTCTTCAAAGATTCCTCATCTTAGCGTACTTCCGGTACCGTTATCCATGAACGTCATAATTTACATTTTCAACTCAGGGAGCGTGAATCACTTATTTACTTATGCCTTTATCTTTTATTGGTACTCTTGTTGCTTGGAGATCTCACTCCAATTACTTCATTGATATTCTTACCATTACTGTCTTTCCATCAGTCTATTTGTGTGAGATATATTTTATGACTTTGTTAAGTTGTCATAACGCTTTCACCAGACACCCGTTTATCATTTGTCACCGCTTTTCTGTTAATCATTCCTTCCTCACAATTTATCTCTACTTAATGTCAAGAATCCTGTCGTCTTTCATGGTGGAAAAAAAAGCATATTGTCTGCCTTTAATTGACAAAACTCATCTTTTTCCATGGGTTTGCTAAATAGTTTAACCCTATGAAGGGATTGGGGTCCATAGTTTACGTATAACTTTTCACGTCCTTTTCTTGCTTCAACTGTCTTTTGAACAAAGCTTCAGGTAACTTATTTATGTAAATCCATTTTTCTTACTACTCTTATGGATTTCCCTAAATTCTTTGGACTCGTGAATCCCCTTTTTCAGGTCATACCCTCATTTACTTTTTGTGTCCCAGTATCACTCACGCTACAGGATCTAAGGGTGTTGGATACATATATAGTCAATAAATGGTTGATTCATAAATCATCTTGCTCAGAGCCTTGAACATAACTGTGGTTTCACTTACCATATTTCATTCCTATCATCAATTTAAGGTCTATATATGCCTTGTATGACATACTTGATATATCAAAATAACTGACCGATCATAGGTATAAGCACAATTATTCTTAATAAAATTATCAACGTACCTGATTGATTGTATGATTCTAGGTAAACATCGAGATCGACTATTCTCCCTGACTCAACCTCGGGCATTTATATACTCTATGACTCCTACTCTCACACTAATAACATCCCACAAGATCACTTGGGTATTTTCCATAGTGTACATGTCCATACTGATGGCACAACGACTGAAATCTTTCGGGACATTCTCTGGCCCTATGGCCCAAAGCTCCACATCCAGAGCATAACTGAATATCGGATAAGCATGCTCCATCGTGTCTCCTTCCACATTGCTGACAACATGGTCTACTACTTCCAACACTTCTTAGGCTTGTCTAATTTCTACTTGGAAGCTTCGATCTGACGACTCTCTCAACACCAATTCTTCAGCACCTACGTCCATCCTAAACCTTCCGATCTGTCTACTGATTACTTCCTCCTCGCTTCTACTTGGCAGGGCGAACATTGGTTAACTGACTACCATGATATTAGGCTTCTTAGTCTCTCGAAAGTTCTATCTTGTGGGCGCATCTGGACATGACCCTGCTCTGGGAAGATAACTGGGGGCACTATTGCATACATAGGACCACTCACACCTAACCCAAACAGATGACCGTTGTGCTGATAGTCTCTATATTGTGCGGGCCTTCCTATAATCTGTCACCATCACTGGAATCGATTTCACTTAGGAATCACTCTGGGGCCTCAGGTGGGTCATCTTTCATAGAAAATCCATTGACAAATCTTCTTCTATAGAATAACTTACATTTCTTTTTGGTGACCTTATATTCCTCGGATCCATATTAATAGGTGATTGTTGGCTAGTACCTTATCCTGCATTTCTGATCCAATTCCTGCTATCAATACATCCATTGGAACTCGGCATTACTGAAAAAGAGAATCAAGATGAAAAGATAAGAATTCAGTAACTTACAACGTCGCTTCTAATGCACATCTTAAATGCCCTGTAGCCTCCTATTTATTAATGTGGTGCGCAACACATCCATAAGCAAGACTCTACTAGACACGGCTTGTAGATATCCCTAGGACTGACCTACTCTAATACCACTTTGTCACACCCTAACCTTGGGGGGATGGCCAGCACCCGGCGCCCTAAGGCCCAAGCGTACCGATCCTGATACCTGATAGATATACAACAATCATGGGCCGATAAGGTCTCTGACACATACTCAACTGAATAAGGACATAACCACATACACTCAGAAAAGGCCCAAACTATACATATATATAACAAGGCCGACAAGGCAAACATAAGTATAATACATCTACTGGGGAGGCCGATATGGCCACACATGACTATCACACATAACACACTGTCTACATATGCACATCTATCATACTTATCAGCTCACTACACAGCTCCGAAAGAAAGGAGCGTGACAACCTTTATTTGAGTTGAGTCCTACTATGAGGAAAACATCTATATCTCTATTTGTACGTGTGGGCATGAAATATAGTATCCCCATGAAATGACATCAGTACGTAACTGAAACATGAACTGAAACTGTAACTGAATGTACACTGTAAGATAGAGTTGTGGAAATACAACATGTACTCTAAGTTTCTCTGTGATCCAGAATATGTATAATAAAGTATAACTGCATATATAATGCCATAGGCCTCTGCGGGCAATATTATCAATTCATATTTGTATAAACTGCACAATAGCACCATAGGCCTTTGTGGGCAATATTATTAATCTCACAGCTGTCTAACTGCGTATATAACGCCATAGGCCTCTGAGGGCAATATAGATATATCATGCATGCATACGATGACCTCTTTAAGGATTACCAAATACTTTTTGAACTCGACGGAGTGACGTAAGGTCGTTGCACCTCCGACTCCCTTATGAGGGTTAACACATAGTACCCGACCATAATTAATTTTCTGACCAATGATTCTGCTTCTGAATGATCGCCACAAGTCCCTTTGTGAACCTTGCGCATCACGTAATTAGTTTCCCCAAGTCCTAGACACCTTGCTAAAGGACCATAAAAAGACATTTAGTACAACTGACCATCAAACAAAATCTAGCTGCTTTAGTACGAAGGGCCCTCAACTCCTTTAGGTCCATAGGAAAATTTCAATCAAGAAAGTAGTCGATGTATTTATTACGCCAATCCCATGTCAAGCTTGTTGAATTCACTTCGGCATGACCACTATCAATCGCAAAATTAAGTAGCTGCACAACTGTTCCCGAATTAAACTCCTCTGCTTCCTCGGATGACCCTAAATTACCCAAGGCATCCACCTCATTATTTTGCTCCCGAGACACATGCTCCATTATCCATTATTTGAACCGATGCAATATTACTTGGATCTTATCTAAGTATTTTTGCATTATTTCTTCCTTTACTTCGAACACCCAATTCGCTTTATTAACATCCAGGAGTGAATCATATTTTGCTTCGATGACTTCTACTCCTAGACTCTGTTCCAACTCTAGACCTACAATCACATCTTTATACTCGGCTTTATTGTTAGTTAATTTCACAGTTGTATTAATTGCCTAATAATATCTCCTGCAAGCGCCTTAAGTACTACCCCAAGTCCGGACCCTTTTACGTTCGAAGCTCTGTCTGTATACAAGGTCCAAACCCTTGAAGTTTTTCTCGAGGTTAATAAAAGTTCTCTTTCTACTTTGGGAATCATTCCGAGTGTAAAGTCTACTATGAAGTTTGCTAAAACATGAGACTTTATAGCGGTCTTGGTTTATATTCTATGTCATACCCACTAATTTCTACTGCCCATTTGGCTAACCTACCAGACAGTTCCGATTTATGCATCACATTTTTCAGTGGATAAGTTGTTACTAGACATATATGATGACATTGGAAATACGGTCTCCATTTTCTAGCAGCCGTTATTAATGCTAATGCCAATTTTTCTAAATGAGGATACCTAGTTTCCGCACTAGTTAATGTTCTACTCACATAGTAAATGGGAAATTGTGTACCTTTCTCTTCTTGAACCAGAATTGCACTTATAGCTACCTTAGACACTGCTAGATACAGGAACAACTACTCGTCGGCCCTCGATTTATGCAATAACGACGGACTAGACAAGTACTTCTTCAAATCCCTCAAAGCTTGCTGACACTCCGATGTCCACTCGAAGTCGTTCTTCCTTTTTAACAAAGAGAAAAACTGATGACTTTTCTTTGAGGATCGAGAGATGAATCTGCTTAGAGCGGTTATCCTCCCGGTGAGTTTTTCTACCGTCTTCACATCTTTAAGTACCCCTGGTATTTCCTCCATAGCTTTGATCTTATCCGAATTGATCTCTATTTCTTGGTTTGAAACCAAGAAATCTAAGAACTTGCCCGAGCCAACTCCAAAAGCACATTTTTCTGGATTCAACTTCTTGTTGTATTTTTGGAATATGTCAAATGTTTCCTACAAATGCTTTAAATGGTCCTCTGTTTTCAGGGACTTAACTAATATATCATCAATATAAACTTCCATTATGTTACCCATTTGGTCCTCAAACATGCGATTAACTAGGCGTTGATATTTTTCTCCAACATTTTTAAAACCAAAAGGCATTACATTATAGCAATATGTCTCGTATCTAGTTATAAAAGTGATTTTCTCTTGATCTTCCGAGTTCGTCCTAATTTGGTTGTACTTGGAGTATGATTCAAGAAAACTCAGCATCTCATGCCCTGTCGTAACATCAATCATTTGATCGATGTGCGGAAAAGAAAAAGAATCTTTTAGGCATGCCTCATTCAAATCTTTAAAATCTATGCATATTCTCAGTTTATTGCCTTTTTTAGGCACGACCACTACATTTACTAACCAATCTAGATATTCTACCTCCCGAATGAAACCTATATTTAAATGCTTTATAACCTCCTCCTTGATGAACTTATGTTTGAAGTGGGCCATAGGCCTCATTTTCTGCCTTATCGGGGAGACTTAAGTCCAAACTCAATTTGTGAGTCGTAATCTCTGGTGGAATACCTGTCATATCAAAGTGGGACCAGGCAAAGCAGTCAGTGTTAGATTTAAGAAATTCAATTAATTTAAGCCTGAGCTTTGAGGTCAATCTGGTGCCCAGGTATACCTTTCTATCTGATAGATGCACGAACAAAATGACTTGCTCCAGCTCGTCTACAGTCGACTTCATAGCATCTGAATCATCTAGCAGCACAAATGACCTCGGTACGCAAAATTAATCTTCTTTATCCTCATAATTTATCTTTTCTTCCTCTTCATTTTTTGGATTCAGTAAGCCTGAACCTTGTGATTGTTATTTTACCTCATTGCTTTTAATCGTGCCCTTCATTTCATTTAGTATTTGCACTGATTCTTCCACCGCGAACATCTCTGTTGCTTCCAGTTGCTCCCCTCGAATCATCTTGATTCCCTCTAGTGTTGGGAATTTCAACATCATGTGTAACGTTGAACGTAAAACTTTCGTAAAACTTTCATATCATGTATCCAAGGCCTACCGAATAAAGCATTTACCTCATTTCTCCTTCTATGACATAAAACCTCATTTGCTAAATTGTCCCGGCTACATTGACTGGAAGAATAATCTCTCATTTCGTGGTCTCACTTGCCATGTTAAAACCATTTAGAACTCGGGGTGCCGTTATAATTTGGTCCAACAACCCCAATTGATCCACCACCTTCCATCAGATGATGTTGGCCGAGCTACCTGGATCAATTAAAATCTGCTTAATTTGAAATTTATTAATGAATACAGAAATTACCAGTGCATCATTGTGAGGTTGAATGATGCCTTCCACGTCTTCATCATTGAAAGATATTATTTCATCCGGTTCGTAATTTCTAGACCTTTTCGCTACAAGCAATTGATCAAAAGCATTCAAACATAATTTCAATAATTTTGCTAGTAGTACAAGAACCCATCATCTTGAGAACAGAAACATAGTTCCTGACTCAAGTGGATAAAAATTATAAATGCACCCTCATATGAAAGTAGAATTAAAAGCACTTACTTATAATCGTGCCAATTTGAGTGTTGACAAAGGCAACTTAACATATGCATGTCATTACCCTTTATTGCACAAGTATATGACATCACATGCTCATGTGTATCCATTGTCCCATCATACATTGGGAGGTCAGGCATTTAAACCTCTTCGGTATCAACTTCGGTGTTGCACTAGGTGAAAACGACAACTGGATGTATTTATTTGAATCTGGCCTCTTTAAGATCGGAGGTTCCTAGAAATCTGGTCTACCGGTGAATTTTAGGTTTCAACATTCTTTTCATTGGTGTCAATTCGTTTAGTTAAAGCTTCAAGCATTTTCAAGACCTCTGAGGACTCATTAGTCCCAAAGCCGTTGGCATTCTTGTCAACTCGATCCTCTTCCCGACCTGGTTCATCATTGCGGACGGGACGAGCTTCATCCGTTGCACTTGCTCCACTTATTTTCTTTTGCAATTGACTTATAGCCTCTTGTTTCTCCTTTAGCATATAAAATATTTGAGCCAGATTTATTTCACCATCCTCATCCTCATCATCATCCGGTGTCTTCTGACATGATCTTCTAGATGACTAAGGTGAAATCATGGGATTGTTGTTATTCATTGGATCAATGGGTAGAACATCGTTTGGCGGAATACCATTTGGCGAAATGTTGTTTCGTGGAACTATTTACCCCAAAAAATGTACTGTTGAATTTGTAAGTGATTTTAAGGATACGTGGATAGACTTGCAGATAAGTTTGTCAATTAACAATAAACACGTAAATGAAAATAGTAATCAAGTAATTAGCCTGGAATGACGTAATCTAGATTGAAATAGAATTGAGAGTTTTGTTTGATCCTTAGCTGAATTGCTTCAGGTCCGAGCCAATAAAAGAACAAACAAGAGCACTTTTGAATGTAATTGTGTAAGTATCAGTAGTGAGAATGAGATGTCCCTCCAACATGAAGGTTGATCTCATTTTATAGCTAACAATACAAGGCATTTATGCCTAAGAATCACTCCCTCATTAAATGTAATTAAATGATAAAAATGGTTACTTAATGAGCAAATAATAACGGTTGGCACCATGTCCGGAATGGGTAAGCGCTGAGTTCCTTCAGTCTTCCACCCGATGTCACCTGGTTCAGTCAACATTTGGTGTCACCTGGTTCGACCGTCAACCGGCCTTGTTACGACACTCGAACTTATACAAATTATCACTTCAATTTCCATTCCCAAATCATGCCATGTGTCACGCCGGCTTTCACCGTATACAAATTCAATGCTCATTTTTTGTCAAAACGCTACAAGCAATTGATCAAAAGCATTCAAACATAATTTCAATAATTTTGCTAGTAGTACAAGAACCCATCATCTTGAGAACAGAAACATAGTTCCTGACTCAAGTGGATAAAAATTATAAATGTACCCTCATATATAAGTAGAATTAAAAGCACTTATTTATAATCGTGCCAATTTGAGTGTTGACAAAGGCAACTTAACATATGATTGTAATTAGCACTACTTATGCACTCACGAGCTAGCATAGATTCCGATTGTAATTAGCCTTTAATGAATAATTTGGTATTCGGAAAATATCGAATACCGAACAACACTAATGTCTCATACTGTACCGAAACTCGAATACCGTACCGAATATCGAATTACCTAATACCGAATTACTGAAATTTCTGGTTCGGTTCGATAATTTGAGTTTCGATAATTTTTGTCCATCCCTAAATGTTTCAGGTCTCAAGCCTCATCCTTTTCAAGACTTAGAAAAGCACAACATATTTAATGTATCAATATCATCGTCGTGTGAAGGATATTAGGTGAGCCTAAAAATTTAAAAGATTAACCCCAATATGAAATGCCGAGAATAAATCACTTTAAGGTTAGCCTCAGAAAGGCCCATAAATTTTGAGGCAAAAAGCTCTTATCGACTCAAACCCTGTGAGGCATAAAGGATCCTATACTCCAATCGGTGAGACAATAAGTTCTTTGATGGGATGACAGCCATCCAAATAATCTATAATAAAAAAATCCCTAGATATTTCTACGGTAAATTAGACCAGGAATAATTACCTGAGTATAATTTGTTCTCTTTTTTTGGAATGAAAATCAGGCAAAGTCCTTACTATGAATTCAGAGTAACTTTTTATATTTCTTTATGATACAATTCCTAAATGTGAAATTCTAGAATTCGAATCGAAATTGAAATTGCGGAAAATTAAATGATAGAAGGTAGACACAAGGTAAGAAATCCACAAGTAACTAATGGTATATTAAACTAAAGACCTCAAATGGATTAATCAAATAAAGCACCTAACCTATAAAAGATTGATTCCCCAAGTGGGCATGCTCATGTGTGAATCAAGACAAGGTTCTCAAGCAACCAAGCAATTACACTACTAATTAAACTAAGAGCTATCACTAATTACTAGACTAGGCTAACACTAACATAAACACTCATATGGGTTCATCATCAATATTCAAGCTACCTTCTCTAAATGACTAAGGCAACTATTTATAGTATTTCTTATTACAAGCTAGGACCAAAAGTGACCAAAGATTCCAAATTACAAAAGTAAACATAAAAGACCAAATGTCATCCGCAACTATCTTCTGCGATCCGTAGACCAGGACTGCGACTGCAAAGATTGAAGTGCGTCCCGCACTGTCAGTCGCAGAATGATTCTGTAGCTCACCCAGGTTTTTCCACGAGCTCCTCTTCACTCCAAGCGATCCTTCAAATGTTGTATACTTTTGTGTGCATCTCCTCAAGGGCCTCCAAAGTTCCTTTATGAATGAACATGGATTGCAAGACTTGGAGTTCCTTAGCTTGACTTCGAGTGAAGGATATTAATATAGACGTGGCCCCATATATCATATCATCATCCCTTTCTTGGAAAAGATTAGTTCTTGAATCCATAGGCTCACCTACAATAGAAGAAGACAAGTCACTTACATTGACAACATTATGAACATTATACTCACTTGGTACGTTGATCTTGTATGAATTGTCTTTGATCTTCTTAAGAACTTTGAAGGGACCATCGCCCCTTGGGCACAATTTGCCTCTCCTCATTTGGGGAAACCGCTCCTTTCTAAAGTGAACCTACACCCAATCATCGGGCAGAAAGTCCACCTTCTTCCTTTTATGGTTTTGCCTATTGGCTACATTGGTGTTGATTTTCTCTATGTTCTCATTCACCTTAGCATGGATTTTCATCATCTCGGCCCCTTTTGTTTTGCATCTAAGCTCACAACAACATTACTAGACAAGGGGGTTAAGGTTATTTTTTCAAGAGGTGATTTCGAGAATCAACCAACGAAAAAACCCGTAGCCCATATGACTCACAACCTCCCTCTCGCCCAAATAAATGAAATGGGATGACTCAAATCAATAAGCTTTTTGATTGATTCAGGGGGCAACGAAGCCAAATTCAATCAAGGAAATGGGGCTTACATTTCCTGAGGCTGATTCATCCTATTCAAATTTAGCTATACTAATGGAAGAGGAAAAGAACCAAATGACTAAAACCATAATAAACTTCAAATGGATTCATGCCAATAGAGGAATTGATGGACCTATTATAAGAAAATTCAATCAAAGGCAAACGATTCTCCTAAGAAGTGGATTTTCCTGTAATCATACACCTAAGCATGCTCCCAAGATTCCTATTCACTACCTCAATTTGCTCATCCGTTCAAGGGTGACAGGAAATTGAGAACATGAGCTTGGTGTCACGTTTACCCCAAAGACTCTTCCAAAAATAACTAAGAAACTTAGAGTCTCTATCACTAACAATAGTGTGATGTACTCCATGCAATTTAAGCACATTAACAACAAAAAAATGCTACATGAGAAGCATTATCGCATTTAGGGCATGTTATAAAAATAGACATTTTAGAGAATCTATCTACCACAACAAAAATGCTATCATGACCCATGACAAAATCCATAGAATTGTCTATCCAATGGCTAATAGGAGTTGGGAGAAAAGTGTACAAACCTTGAGGACGAGTCTTCGATTTTGCTTGCTTGCACTCCAAGCACTGTCCACAAAGTTTATCCACGTCATGTTTCATTTTTGGCCAATATAATTGTTCATCGAGGATGTCAAGTGTTTTGGAAACACCAAAGTGCCCCATCATTGTAACGACACGTTAGGCCGTTTTGTTGTTTTTGCTTATTTTCCCATAATTACCTTTTCTCCTAGCTTGGTTGTGGTGTATTTTATATGTGGGGATGGATGGCATGATTCCCGAGCCAATCAGATAAGAATAATGGAAGAAAATCTAAGTTTTAAGTTTTAGAAGTCCTAAGTTTGGAAAGTTTGACTAGGGGTTGACTTTGAGTAAATACGTCCGTAATTGAATTCTGATGGTTCCATTATCTCTGGAATATTATTTTTTACTTAGGTGGACCATTGGATTGGGTCCCGGGTGTTTTGAGAGGGTTTCGGGTTAGTTTGTGGAAATTGAAAAGTCTTAAGTTAAGAAATAAGCTTTAAAGGGCTAAAGTCATTATTGAGGGAATTTGTGTATTTTTTGGAGTTTCATCAACTCCATCAAGTCTTAAATGTCGAATATAGTCTATTCAAGTCCTTCGTTCGGTTCCCGAGCACCCGGGAGAATTTTGGGCGTTGAGTTGAGATTTTAAGGCTTCATGAAATTTTTAGGGGTTTTGAATGAACCTTTTGTTAAGATGACATCGTATGATGATTTTGAGTGTGCGAGCAGATTCTTTGCGTATTTTAGGAGTGGTTTGCTATTTTGGTTTGTGTTTGTGGGTCTCAAATGAGTTTCGAGGGTCCATTCCAATTTCAGAAGACACCAGAATATTATAGTGTCAAGCTGCTGGTGTTCCCTTTCGCGACTGCGAGACACGTGTCTCGATCGCGATGTGTCTCGCTAGTCTTCTTCATGCTTTCATAGAGCCTTTCGCGTTCACGAAGGCTTAGCTTGGGTCGGGTGGGAGTGGTGCTTCGTGATCGCGAGGTTGGGCCCGCGATCACAAAGGGGTTTTCTTGCCATCAATTTAAATACCCAAAATCGATCTTTTAGGTCCCATTTTTATATTTTGAGCTCCAGACCTCGGATTGAGAACTTCGAGGAGAATTTCAAGGATTATCAAGAGGGTAAAATTTAAACTCCCTTTTTACATTTATGTCATTAATTAGTAGAGATTCCCATGTTAGAATTCATGTTTAAGATTAGGGATTTGGGAAATAAACCCTAGGTTTGAAATTCCATAAGTTCTTCATTGAGAACTTTGAGAATTTCAAGGATCATCAAGAGGGTAAAATTTTAACTCCTTTTTTACATTTATGTCATTAATTAGTAGAGATTTCCATGTTAGAATTCATGTTTAAGATTGGGGATTTGGGAAATAAACCCTAGGTTTGAAATTCCATAAGTTCTTCAATTAAGCTTTGATTTTGAGGTTAGAAACTGATGATATTGCATATTTAGGTTCCCTAGGCTATGGGTAAACTAACTTGAGAATAAAATCTCTATTTTACCCTTTAGGCTCGAAAATCACTTTTGGATGTCATTTTGGATATTGCTTTAAAGTATGCCAATATGGATATCGTTGGGTTCGTAAGAACTAGTAGAGTATTAAACTGACCATATTAACCCTGATTTCCTAGTTTAATTACGGATCTAACCTTGGGGTTTAGAATGGGGTTTAGGTTGACTTTCTAGACCCAAATCTTGTATAAATTACTATGGATATCGTTTGTCTCATATTTGGACGCCTAATATGTGTTTGAGCAAATTGAGACAGTGCAAAGACTATTCGAAAGGTCAAGGCGACTTCATGACTTCGGACTCCTACTTCTAGGCATGTTGAGACTATGAACCCTATCTTAGGCATCTTGGTTGGTTTAAATGAATTAACTAAAGATGGGAGTAATGGGGATATTAAGGGGGTCCCAATACTTGTGAGGTGACGAGCATTCGTATCGGGTACCGGTGATGTGTATTGGGTATTTGTGTTTTAATGACTTAGAAGAATGCCATGGTTTGGGCACAAGCTGATAGTATAATATGATCCTTTGGATATGTTATTGGGATATGAAGCCCGTACTTTACGCATTATTGGTATATGTCTGTGTGTTATGTGACTATGTGTCCCCATCACTTCCTATTATACTCGTTAATCGAAAAAGAAATTAAAGATTGAGTCTTTATTGAACAAATGACTAAGTCATGACTTGTTTTGCTATACTTGTTTCTTATTGTTGTGCATATCCTATTTATGCCTCATAGTGTATGAACCTGTGTGAGTATAGACGAGTATAGAAGTTGTGTGAATAGAACAGGTGATGTGTGAACTGAACTTAGGTACTGTGTGTGAGCTTGAGTAGTAAATGGACCTCGCGAATCCCCCATGAGTCACGCTTCATTGAAGTTCAAACTTGTGTGTACCGGTAGTAGAAGAGGAAACACCTTGCATATTTTTCATTGTATTCATATTATTCCACTTTACTCTTGTTGATGTTTAAACTATTGATTCTATGCATGTAACTTATTTTCCTGTATACCTGACTTGTAAGTCTCCATTATTTTGCAAGCATAAGCGTTAGAGAAAGGAGAGGGAAGATCAAGGTGCTAGTGTTTGATTACATATTTCATGGCTCAAGATAATTCTTTTATATCTTGAATTATGTAGTAGCATCACTTGAGGCTACTTCTTATGTAATCTAATGTACAAGGATATTTACTTTTTGTAAATTTTCTTTCCGCATGTATGTATACTCAATATATATTTTGTTCAAGTTTTCTAACCGTTGGTATCAAAGCATGCGGGTTATAGCTAGTGTTACAATTCCATAACAGTTTACAACTTGTGCAAAAGTATTTGTTTAAAACTTTTGGCTGATTGATTTTCATCAAAGTGAATCACAAATGACGTATTAAAAATAAATTTAAAAAAATTTCACAAACAGTGAAGTATTGACTATTAAATAATTTATTTCCCAAGGAAAAAATAAATTATTTTCTAGTCATATATGATATTGCTTAGTACCCAAAGGTGTTAACATTTTGGTGAATGTACTGAGAGGGAGTTTTAGTGTTATTTTCTCACTTATAAAGGTTCAAAGTGAATAAAAGAAAATCATCACTTTTAGATTAATGGCATCACATTTCTAACCCAAAGGATAGATATTATGATGACTTATTTTATATGGTTGTCACAATTTATTGACTTATAGTATTTTTAGTTTAAGTTATACTCCATGTTCTCTTTCAGAAAATATGTCAAACATTCCTGAGTTAATAGTTCCAACTTTAGTGAATGGAAGGAACAATTGAAAATTACTTTGGGATGTTTGAATTTGAATTTATATTTCAAAACTGATAAACTATCAGAGAAAAGTGCTGAATATGTTGCTTGGGAACGCTCCGACTGCTTATGCTTTATGATTCTGAAAAGTAAATTTCTAAGACATTCACAAATCAATACTAGAATCAACTCAAGCAAAAGAGTACTTGGCATCTGTTGAACAACAGTTCAAAACTTCTGATAAGGTATTGGTAGGTACGCTTATGGGACTTTTAACTACTAAGAAGTATGATGGGACTGATGGAGTGCGTGAGCACATTATAGAATTGGAAACAACTTAAATCACCATATATGACCATTTAGAAAACATTTTTGGTGCAATTTGTTCTCAATTCATTTCTCCTCAATTCAGTCCATTCAAAATTAGCTATAACACAAATAAGGATAAGTGGATTGTGAGTGAACTAGGAGGAACGACTGAAGAGGCAAGGATTGCAATCGGTTCACTTGATATCACAAGGTCATAAGAGAAAAAAGGACCAAAGAAAGGGAAATGAGAGGGAAAGAAATCACCAAATCATGAAAATAATGTTGTTGCACATGATGGTTTGAATAAAGAAAATCAAAGAAAGGACCCTTTAAGAAGGACTATCTGAAGCGCAAGAATTGGTTTGAAAAAAAAGGTAATTCAACTACTTATGTATGTTTTGAAATCAATTTTATTAATGTTCCTTCTGATACTTGGAGGTTAGATTTAGATTTCATAATGCATGTTTCAAATTCTTTGCAGGAATTCCTTACAACCAGGAAATCAAATGAGAGTGAAAAGTCTATTGATGTTGCAGTTAAAGCTATTTGGACCTATAAAATTATTTTAAATAGTGGTTATTTACTAGAGTTGAATAATACCTATTATGTTCTGTGTATATCTAGAAATTTGATTTCTATTTCTTGTCTTGATGATCAAGGATATCATGTTAAGTTTGGTACTAAAGCTTCTTAGCTATATAAAAATAATCTATTGATTGGGAATGATTCCTTATGTGATCATTTATATAAAATAGATATTGATCCTTCCTTTACTTACCATCAACCATCTTCGATCTTACATGTGACAATCAATAATGGCATCAAAAGAACTCGTCAAAATGAAACTTCATCTATGTTGTGGCATAAAAACTTCGGACACATCTCTAAAGAAATGCTAGAAACACTAGTCGAATATGGAGTTCTATAAAATTTTAATTTTTCAAATTTTGGTACTTGTATTGTTGCATTAAAGGAAAGCAAACTAAAAGTATTAAGAAAGGTGCCACGAGAAGTTAATCCCTACTTGAAGTGATACATACAAATATATGTTGATCCTTTTCTCATTGTATAGGTGGTGAAACATATTTTATCACCTTTATCGATGACTTCTCACATTACGGATACATTTATCTTATTAAGGAAAAATCTGCTGCTTTAGAAGTTTTTAAGATTTTTAAAGCAGAGGTAGAAAATTAATTAGATAAAAAGATAAAGGTTGTGAGATCCGATAGAGCAAGTGAGTATCATGAAAAATACAATGAAACAAGTTGTAATTTAGAACCATTCGCTAGATTTCTTCAAGAAAATGGCATTGTAGCACAATATACTATGCCTGGAACACCTCAACAGAATGATGTTGCATAAAGACGCAACTGTACTTTATTAGATATGATAAGGTGTATGATTAGCGACATTTCTTTATCCTTATTTTTATGGGGAGAAGCCATTAGCATAGTAATGTGTATATTAAGCCGAGTTCCTACGAAGACAGTCCCAAAAACTCCTTTTGAGTTATGGGTGGGTAGGAAACCGAATTTCAATCATACGCATATTTGGGATTGTCCAGCTGAAGCAAGGCTTTATAATCCTCATGAAAATAAATTGGACTCAAGAGCTATAAATTGTTACTTCATTGGTTATCCAGAAAGATCAAAGGAGTATAAATTTTACTGTCCTAATTTACACTAGAATAATAAAAATAGGTACAACAAAGTTCCTTAAAGTTGGAATTAATAGTGGGAGTTATGAACCAAAAAATATTGAATTGTGTCCGAATGAGGACTCAGCTAGTATTCCAAATATAAATGATCAAAATAAAATTGTGGAGAATCAACTTAGCAGGAAAATTTCACATCATAGTGGTGACACTACTTTTGAGTCCATAAAATAAAGTGCACATAATGAAAAAGGTATAACTAATTAGGAATTATTAAGACGTTCTCAAAGAATTAGAAGTCAGCAATTTCGAATGACTATATAGTGTACTTGGAGAAACATAGTTTAATTGTTAAAATTTCGATAATCCAACAACGTTTTCACAAGCCATAAAAGGTAAAGAATCTAATAAATGGATGGAAGCTATGAAAGATGAAATAGTATTCATGAAATCCAATCAAGTTTGAGAATTGGTAAATATACTCGATGGAGTTGTTCCAATCGAATGTAGATGGATATTTAAAATTTCAAAGGAAATAATGATCGATATAAGGCCAGACTTGTAGCTAAAGGATTTACTCAAAGAGAAGGAATTGATTATAATGTTACATTTTCTTCAGTTTCAAGAAAAGATTACTTTAGAATTCTTATGGATTTAGTAGCTCATTTTGATCTTGAGTTACATCAAATGGATGTGAAGACAATCTTTTTGAATGGAAATATAGAAGAAAATATTTACATGAAATAACCTGAAGGATTTGAGGAGAAAGGAAAAGACCAATTAGTGTGTAAATTGAAGAAATTAAATTATGGACTTAAACAAGCTTCCCGTCAATGGTATCTTAAATTTCATGATATTGTGATGTGCTTCTGATTTAAGGAAAATAAATTTGATGAATGTATATATCTGAAGGTCAGTGGGAGAAAATATATATTTCTAATTTTATATGTAGATGACATATTACTTGCATGTAAGTATCATGGACTATTACATGAAACCAAAAAAAATCTTTCTAAGAACATTGAAATGAAAGATATGGGTGAAGCATCTTATGTGTTTGACATTGAAATTTATCGAGATAGATCTAAGAAATTACTTGATTTTATCTCAAAATGCCTATAAATAAAGTTCTTGAAAGATTTTCTATACAAAATTATTCGTCAAGCCCAACGCCCTTTGTGAAAGGAGATAAAACTAAATTTGAGTCAAAGTCTCAAGAGTGAAATTGAGCATAAGCAAATGAAAAATATTCCTTATGCATCTGTAGTAGAAAGCTTAAAGTATGCTTAAACTTGCACTCGTTCTGATCTTAGCTTTGTGGTTGAATTTTTTGAAAGATATCAAAATAATTCGAGTATAGATCACTGGAAAATGACAAAGCAGGTGATGCGTTATCTTCAAGATACAAAAGATTATATGCTCATCTACTGTCATAGTGATTCTACTCTTGAGGTATTGGGTTATTGTGATTCAGATTTTATGGGTTGTGTTCATACTTTATAGTCCACATTTGGATACATTTTTCTATTGGCTGGTGGGGATATCTCATGGAGGAGTACCAAACAAACACTTACAAATTCTTCAACTATGGAGGCTGAATTTGTTGCATGCTATGGAGCTACGTCACACGCTCTTTGGCTCAAGAATTTTATATCCGGGCTCAGAATTTTAGATTTTATTTCAAGACCTATTAAAAACTTTTGTGACAATTCTGCAGCTGTTTTTTTTTCTAAGAACAACAAGTGCTCAAGCAAGTCAAAGCACATTGAGTTGAAATATCTTGTTGTTTGTGAAAGAGTTAGAGACAAGATGTTGTCCATTGAACACATCAAGTCTGAGAAAATGTTGGCAGATCCCATGACTAAAGGATTAGTGTCTAAAGTTTATAATGATCATGTACTTTTCATGGGACTGGCCAATAACATTTAGCAAGTATATTGACATTTTTGTATTTTCTTTAATATTCCAAAGTGCACATTATATGAAATAAAAAATTAAAGAAATATATTATTGTGTTTTGACATTAAAGTTGGACCTTGCTTATGAACATCAAAGAGTTATTCAATTGAATATAAGAAAAATTAAAGGGTTCAATTGAGCATGATTAACAAAGTGGTTCATATCATTCCTCGTTATAATTTTTTAAAGAAATAATCACATTGTGATGTATAGAAGAAATTATATGTTTATAGATATAAAATCGTTGTGATCCATATTGATGATGAATTTAGAAAAATATATATTGATCATTAAAGTAAAAGTTATGGCCATTATAAATATTCTATGAAATCCATAATAATTGTGATGTGATCATTTGACTAAGTGGGAGAATTTAAGGATTTGTGTCATTCATGACCACATTAAAGTATCATACTCATAACCTTTACGTTACTCTACTTTCTACCATGTTCTCTGAATAAATTATATGTTACCTATTTTTATATACCTATGTTATAACTCCAAAGGGCATAAGGTGCATTAACCAAAGTTAATGTACATGAATATGGGTTATGAATTATTAACGGAGGAAGACAAAGAGATAAATATCTTGTTGATGGAATAAAGTATTTAACATCATAAATAGGGGGGCTCTTGGTCCCTCTCTCTACTCATACATATATACTAAATGTTCTAGCTTGTAAGTCTCCATCATATTGCAAGCATAAGTGTTAGAGAAAGGAGAGAAAAGATTAAGGTGTTAGTGTTTGATTACATATTTCATGGCTCAAGATAATCCTTTTGTATCTTGAATTATGTAATAGTATCACTTGAAGCATAAAATGTACCAATTTAAATGGGATGCAACCCTATCAGCTTACTGAACATTGAAAAAAGCAAGACTCAACCGCAACTAATAGTAATAACAAACTGAAAATTTAAAAGAAATAAGGAGAAAAAAAAAAGTCAATGAAACTAGTTTAGCAAGGTCCTGTCAATTTATTTTTTTTTATATTCAATTTCCCGGCTTACGCCAAACTATTTCTAGAGATAGTAGTTCCGGTCCCTCAGCACTACTACCAGTAAATCGCGGGATGTGCCTGAATGACCAGGGTTTGAGAACAAAGCAACTGATATCACCTACAAAGTCTTACCCCAGAAGAGAGCAAATTGTTTCCACTAGGATTCGAACTCACACTGCAGGTCTTCAGCTGAATTTTTAAGTTACCCCTTTGTCATTCCGCTATGACCGAGGGACAGGGGGTCCTGCCAATTTATTCGTTCAATAAGGATCCGTTTATGATACCCATAAACCTGTTTTCTTATTTAAATGGAAAAAGAAAAGGAAAGAAAAAGAATTAATGCAAAAAGGAAAAGCAAAGAAGAATCTTAAATGTAGCCGAATTCATATAAAGTCGAGCTCAATTTTATACATTTTAATATTAGTACAATTATAATGAGGAGTATAATGGTCTAGGTGTGGTCAGTGGGCTGGAATCGGGTATGTCGGGTTGGGTCGGGACATGCGGGATTCGCCGCCGTCCCGTCCCGTTTCCGATCCCGTCGAAGTCGGGTCGCGGCGGGATCGGAATTTTTTCTCACCTAATTTAAAAAATAACATATATATAAAAAAAACTCAATAATTAAACAAGATAGTGTAATAAAAACATCACAAGGCTGTTTTTGTGCCTCTTATATTATTTAATAGACATATGATTTTTTTTGTAATACAAATACAATTGTCAAAATTGTAATTTTGTGGTGTTGTTCAAAAGTTGCAAATTACATAGTAAAATTGCAATTAAAAAAGTACATTTTGAAAAAAAATTGTTCTAGTTTCTTGATAATTTCTTTTGGTTCTTCGGTTGGAATTGGTATTTGTTGGTCAAATTGATCCATGTCGCTTCCACCACATTCGGATAAGATTTCGTTGTAGTTTTCGTCTTCTTCTTCGTTGATCTTCGGTTGACCACATCTTCTCCGCTTCGCTCGTATCCAATCTCTGAATAATACTATAATGTCCAAGTTGTCTCCGGCTAATGAGTGTCTGTGCTCTCCTATTTGATATCTGCCGGCAGAAAAAGCGCTTTCAGACACCGTTGATGACGCTTGAATGTTCAAAACATCTCGGGCCATCATTGAAAGTGTCGAAAAGGTCTTCTCACTCCCCCTCCAGTATTTCAGCAAGTCTTCACGTCCTTCTTCATTGAGAACTGTTTGGTACGGTACAGAACCCTGCAAAACAAAAATATTAAACTCGCTAATTTGGTTAGTAGCGGTATGACCGCACATTCTATTTCGGGACTTTCAATACTAGCTGCAGAAACAACATGTCTTTTGTGAGGTTGTGTTGAAGAAGAAGAAGAAGAAGATGGTATGGAAGCCGGTAGGTTGCTAGCACTTTCTTGTTGGTAAAACCTATATATTTTTTTACATTCGTCTTCTACGCTAGACAACACTTCTTCTTTAGTTTGTTCAATAGGTGGTGGGTGATTTGGATTTTTGGGACTTGGAGGTGGTAGTACTGCTGTACAATCGTAAATAGTTTCAATAAGTGATTTAGTACCGTATTTTAATAGTCGGATTTAATACAGCACCAATAATATAAATAGTGGGAATAGAAATAAAATATTTTTTTATTTTGATAAATATTTTTTAATAGCTGCCTTATAAGCTGGTTTATCCATATATTAATTAAGCAGTAAAAATATTAGAGCTATATAAAATAACATATTTGAAATAGTAGGATAATATATACCGGAAAATTCTTTTGTTGCTTGAAAAAATTTCTCTAAAAATACAATAGGTTCAGAAATTTTTCCCCAATCGCTATCTACAACCATATCAATTGGATTTTGATTATGAGAGTTAAAAAATAAAGTTGTAGGTTTTCTATAGTCATAAGCAACAAGTAGTTGCTCGTATAAAGAATTCCACCTAGTGGGTACTTCTTCTAGAATTTTTCTATAAGGTAATTGGCAATCGTGACAAGTTTTTTAATATTCTTTTCTTCGTTGTATTCTATTATTTTTTAAAATAAAGTTTATAGCAAATTGTATTTTACTAAGAATGTCTTCAAAAAGTGATAGATCATCATTTACAATTAAGTTATATATATGACACACACATTTTATATGAAAATGATTTGAAAAAGATGGAGTTGAACAATTTTTTAAAATTGTAATAGTGTAATTGTTAGAAGAAGTGTTATCTAATGTAATAGTCATAATTTTATCAGTTATTCTGTAATAATCGCACATTTGATAAATATTTTCTGCAATAAAAGTACCAGTGTGCCTATCATCTATATATCTATACGCTAAGATACGTTTTTGCATAGACCATTTATAATATATCCAATGACAGGTTACCGTTAAATAATCATGGTCGTTAGTACTACGACCTATATTAGAAGTGATAGCCACTTTACCATTAAAATGATATAATGAATAACATAAATACTGTTGATATTCATGTGCGAATTTAAATACATCTCTCTTAACAGTTGATATAGGAAAACCGTTAAAAGCAGGATTATACATATCTCTAATGTAATGAATAAAATCGGGAGATGAAGGAAATGAAAAAGGCAAACCCTCCACAACAACTAATTTTGCTATTACTTCCCTATCTCTATGTTTATCGTATTTAGGGCCTACAATTTCCCCCGTCATAGGGTTAATTTGACCCTGTACTTGGTCCGGGACAGTATCAGTATGTGAACCTTGTTCCGATGGAGCGGGTGTTTGCGCACCCGAGTTTGAAGCCTCGTATTGGGCATATCTAGCTGGATGAGCCATTGCTACGTGTCTCATTAAACCCCCGTCCCACCGTGACCTTTTCCAGTTTTAAATTTTAAAACATCTTTTCAAATTTTACATCTAGCTACTTGATTCTCTACGTCCCTATCAAAAAATGTCCATGCATCTGATTTTAATGTTCGTTTTGCTGAACCTCGTCTCATACTAGGGGCAATAGGAAGCATTTCAGTTGAAGGTGCACTGGTGGGTGTGTTGTCATATACATTAGTGGGTGTATCATCTAGGTCATCGTCTAAATTAAAGTCTTCTTGAGTTTCAGAAAATAGCTTCTTGTCTAAATCTAATGGTATTGTAGGAAAATGTTCAGTATCAATAAAATCATCCTGTGTAGGAATAGGATTCTGTCTAGAAATAGGATGACTAGAAGAAGTACTCTTGCCCTTGTTGCCCCTACTAGAAGAAGTACTCTTGCCCTTGTTGCCCCTACTAGAAGAAGCATGACCCCTACCCGTAAGCATACGTTTAAATCCTTCCATTATAAATTTATAATTTTACTAATAAATAATTAAAGTAATTGAAATTAAGAGCGCTAAATAAAATAATCATACAATAATAATTTAATGAAGGAACGAATGTATCAAACGTCGACGTTAAATGTATCAAACGCCGACGTAACATCGACGTGTAATCGAGAGGTTGAAAATTGAAACTTTGCTCGATGGAAGATCCTCGAGCTAGTTGCCAACTTCACTCCCAATTCCCAAATGAATAAATAAAATTGAATATTTAGTAGACAATGTAGACTTGTAGAGAAATAGATTGAGAGATTGTAGGAAGATTTGTGAGAAAGATGAAGAGAAATGAGGTATTTATAGTTGGAAAATTGGGTTAAAGTATAAATATAATAACTTATGGGTTAAAAATAAATATTAAGGGGGTAGGGGGAGGGGGGATGCAAAAAATGGTTGTTGCATAACGACCAAAATGTAAAATGGTCGTTGATGCAACGACTATTTTTGCAAAAGGGGGGGGGGGGGGGTTTCGGGCGGGATCGTGGGGGGAATGGCGGGCCTGGGGCGGGCCGGGATGGGTCGGGACGAGACTATGTCCCGTCCCGGTTCGAGTCCCGATACCGCAATTATTTTTTAAAATGTCGGGTTCGGAGCGGGACCGTGGCGGTGTCGGGGCGGGACCGGGTCCAGGCCGACCCGGCCCACTGGCCAGCCTTAGAATGGTCCAAACAATTCTATATATTATAATATTACAGCTTTTTCTATATTATAATATTAGAGCTTTTCCTTTTTTTCTCTAATAGAATAGAATAAATGAAAGGGAACTTGAGCTCTGATCATCAATTTAAAACTTTCGAGTGTTTGACTAATTTGGATTTAGCGGGAGTAACACTTTACCTAATATAAAATCAAATCAATTTTTTTGCGCGGATTTTCTTTAAGGGATTGGCCTTTAATTTTTGCTCCTCAAATTATTGATCTTTAATTTTTTTTTCCCTTCACTTAAAGAAGTTGAAAATATGCTGAGATTTCAGATTCGAACCCCCGCTAAGTTAAAATTTTAAAAATCGCAAGGCAGAGTTTGAATGAAAATTATGTCTGGCGATTTTATTTTTTGATTGTGATGGAGTTCGAACCGAAAACCTAGTAATTTTAAGCGAAGGAAAAAAAAATTAAAAATTTAATTTGAGGGGAAAAAATTAAAGACCACCACAAAAGAGACGGATTTGTGTGAATTGTTCATATAAAATTATAGATCTTTCTTTTTAAAAAATGAGAAGTTTATCAGTCAGGTGAAGGATTAGATATTATTCTGGGTCACAGTTAGTGAGCTAGCCCACAAGATAGGCCCAAATTCATCCAAATAAACTGGGCCTGAACTTTGCTATTAGTTGCTATGAACATGAGATTTGTCCGGTTGGTGGCCTAATAATCCCTTCAAGGCTACGGGCTGCAAGTTGAAGTTGTTACACGTGCAAAAAAAATTAAAATATGAGTGCAAGATACCGATTCTGATGCCTCCATTTAACTTGTGTTCGTATTTTAAATTTTTTTGCACGTGTAACAACTTCAGACATACGGTGTCTGAAGTTAATTTTGATAAAGTCTAACTTCATATGGCTGAAGTTCAGATATATATAGCTGAACTTCAATCATTTTTGCATGATTCAACAATTTATGTCCAAAGTTCAAGCATATATGGTTGATTCAAGCAAATATGATTGAATTTCAATTATATATGGTTGAAGTTCAGACAAAATGACTAAAGACTGAAGTCCAACCATTTTAGCTTGAACTTCACTTATATTTAAATTCAGACATCGTGTCTGAAGATTGATTTCATCAAGTCGAACTTCATATAATGCATGTTCGAACTAGTATATATGTAAAAAAAAGTTAAAAGGAGGGTACATGTTCAAAATAGCCCCGTGGAATTTTTACATTTTCTGCGCCTTCAATAGCAAGTCAAGGTTGTAAATGAATAGATCTTGGGCCTAACTCAACCCCAAAAGCTAGATTTTATGGTGAGGATTGTCCAAGTACATATAAGGAGTCCATGTTCTCATTCCATATCCGATGTGGGACTCATAACACGCCAACCGGAGCGTGGATAATATAATTTGGGGGCCCAACATTAGTGAACAAAGAATTTGAATGAGTCTTACTCTGATACCATGTAAAGAATGGATCTTAGGCCTAACTCAACCCCAAAAGCTAGCTCGTATGGTGAGGATTGTCCGAGGCCATAAGGAGTCCATGTTCCCATTCCATATTCGATGTAGGACTCTTAACACTCTCCCGCACGCCTAGACCTTGTTAACTGGAGCGTGAATAATATAATTGGGGCCCAACATCGGTGAACAAAGAATTGGAATGGGTCTGGCTAAGATATGACACTTACATGGTATCCTCCTCCATTTGAGCTAGCTTTTGGGGTTGAGTTAGGCCCAATATCCATTCTTTGATGGTATCAAAGCCAGACCCATTCCAATTCTTTGTTCACTGATGTTGGCCCCCCAGATTATATTATCCACGCTTTAGTTAACAAGGTTTGGGTGTGCGGGAGAATGTTAAGAGTCCCATCGAATATGGAATGAGAACATGGTCTCCTTATATAGACTTGGACAACTCCCAACAAAATGTTCGTTCTAAGTACTACAAATGTCTTTAATTGTGGTTTTTCTTTCATTTTATTGCGCAAAATACATATCTACACCCGGTATTTATATTAATCCGAAAATTTAATCTTATAAATTAAAATTTAAAGTGAAATACATATTGACCATAGTTGGATGATAAATATGTGTATATAAAAGATGACATGAAATATTATACTAGTTAATATGGATGTCCACTACTTACTCCATGATGTAGCTATTAAACCTCCCACCTTCTATCTTCATTATGTAAATATTAATTCACACACCTCCATGATCTTCCCTCATAACCTTCATAGTTATTGCTATGTTTCTGGTCACCTTTTGACCACCCTCTATGTAATAATATTGTAAGATTGTAATAATCTCCCCTAAGGAGCCTTTCTTATTAATACAAAATATATATAGGTGTACAATGTGGAATTTTCATACAATAAGGATCCTATATTTATCATAATTATACAAGACTAAATATGTCTAAATATATATACATGTACACGTGCTAATACACCCCCTCAGTCGGAGCGAGAGTAGGCCGGACACTAAGACTGGATCTAAAGTCGAGGAAGAGATGTCTAGAAAGACCCTTTGTGAATATATCTGCATAATGATATGAAGAAGGCACATGCAATACCTTGACATGACCGAGAGCAACATTCTCACGAACAAAGTGGATGTCCATCTCAATGTGCTTGGTTCGCTGATGCTGAACTAGACTATGAGATAGATATATGACGGATATGTTATCACAATAAACCAATGACGCCTTACGTAATGGACCCTGAAGCTCCAAAAGAAGGTTTCAGAGCCAGCAGATCTCAGCAACAACATTAGCAACACCTTTGTACTCTACTTCTGCACTCGAACGGGATAATATGGCTTGTCTCTTGCCAGACCAAGACATGAGATTATCCCCCACGAACACACAATATCCTGAGGTGGATCGCAGTGTGTCCGGGCAGCCTGCCTAATCAGCATTCATATATGACAACAACCTGGTCGGGGCTGAGCGGTAGAGATGTAATCTATAATCAAGTGCGCCCTTAACGTATCGAATGATACGTTTAAGGGCAGTAAAATGAGGCTCTCTAGGGCATGCATGAATAAACATACCTGCTGAATAGCATATGCAATATCATGTCTGGTGAAAGTAAGATATTGTAGGACACATGTAAGACTCCGGTAGAGAGTGGGATCTGACACTGGATCACCAACCAAAACACTGAGCTTTGATTTAGAGTCAACTGGAGCAGACATTATCTTGCAATTTGTCAGTTTAGCCCTGTACACAATCTCATATGCATACTTACGCTGACAAAGAAACATAGTGTTTGCAGATCTAGTCAGTGAAATCCCCAAAAAATAGCTCAACTTCCCCAAGTCAGTCATAGCAAATTTTGTTTTGAGCAATGCAATAATCGCATTTTTCAACAACTCAGATGAAGCAGTGAGCACAATATCATACACATACAATAATAAATATGTAATGATACTACCTCTATGAAGCATAAATAGAGAATTATCACACTTACAACATACAAACCTAATCTGCATAAGATACTGTGCAAAGCGATTATACCACGCTCTAGGGGCCTGTTTCAAGCCATAAAGTGACTTACGGAGACGACATACATACTGAGGGGCTGCAGGATGGACAAAACCATGCGGCTGGTGCATGCAAACAATTTCTTTTAAATCCCTATGTAGAAAGGCATTCTTTACATCAAGCTGATGAATCGGACAATGTTTACCCATAACAATACTCAGAACTGTGCGAATCGTGGCCGAACAACCAATCTGAAAGTCTCATCACATTCAATACCCTCTTGTTGATTTGTATCATTAGCCACAAGTCTTGCCTTATATCTCTCAAGGTCACCATGGTCTCTGTATTTATGGCGAAAAAACCACATGCATCGGATCACATTCAACCCCTCCGGTCTAGGAACCAAATCCCAAGTGTGTTGTTTCGTTAAAGCATTAAATTCCTCACACATAGACGCATTCCAATTTGGGTCTAGTTTGGCTAATTTTGGGTTTTTGGAAATTGGTGAAATGGTTTGGGTTGACAAGTTAAACTAGATTTTGGGTTTGAAAATCTCGTGTTGAGCACGGGTTTCCATACGGTGGGTGGGGGCAGGAGGTGTCGGGAGTGGGATTTCTGGGCATGACAGTGGGTGTGGTGGGGAGGTCGATCTGGGCAGATCTGTGGGATGCAAGGTCACTAGTTAGTTAGGGATGACGGGCAGGTGTGGTGGTGTGGGGGTGTCTGTCGGGGTTCCAAGTTGTGTCCAGGTGGATAAGTTGATGGGGCGTGGGTTAGGTAATATCGAATATAGCGACGGTGGTGGGTTGGAGCCGAACTGGGGTGTTGGTGGGTACGGTATTCCGATGACTGGAGGTATGAGGGGGATGAGTGGTGCAGTGGAGGGTCGGCTATGGTGTTGTCTGGTGGCAGGGACACATCGATTTGGTGATGGGAGTTCCAGGGACTAGATGAGTGAATAGAGACGGGGTGCCGGCTGCCAGAGGTGGCGGCAGTTGGTGACGAGGGAGACTGAGACAGAGATGGTAATAGTGATGCACTGACGCTGTCGGAGGTGACAACGGTAGGTGGCAGTGGAAGACTTAAGGTGGTTGGCTAATGCTGGACTGGTCGACTGCCCGTAGTAGCAGTGGCTGCCGGAATGTGAGAGGTGGCGGTGGGTTGGATTGACGTTGGGAATGAACTACTCGACAAGGCAGGGGCGGCGGCTGCAAAAATGGCAGTGCCGGAGCAGTATGTTCCGGTCGTGACAGAACAATGGTGTCATGGCGGATGAGAGAGCTGATGATGGAGGAAAGGCCTGACTCATCGAGAAACGTGTAATCCGTGTTTTGGAATTTTTGAATATTTGAAAATGGTAAGATTGTATCGTCAAAAGTGACGTGACGAGAGACATGGATTTTACGAGTAGACAAGTCATAGTACAGATAGCTCCTATGATTTTGTGGAAAACCGACAAAGACACATGGAGCAATGCGATGTGCTAATTTATGGGGAGCAGTGGAGGCAAGATTTGGGTAGCACATGCAACCGAAAATTCTAAGGTGGTCACAGGACGGGATCCGTCGGTAGAGAATTTTGGTGGGGGTTTTGTTGTGAAGTTTTGTTGTGAAGAGTACTAATAGGTAAAATATTAAGGATATAACCTACCATTTTGACTGCATAGACCCAGAATGACGGGAGGAGAGTGGCATGAAAAAGAAGGGTACGAACCATGTTGTTGATAGTACGGATGATTCGTTCGGATTTTCCATTTTGGGGTGAGGTATGGGAACACGAGAAACGGAAGACCATGCCATTCTTGGTGCAAAAATTATGAAACGCAGAATTATTAAACTCACGACCGTTGTCATATTGGAATGATTTAATGGATTTTTCAAATTGTGTTTTGATAAAATTACGAAACTCAATAAACTTGGTAAAAACTTCAGACTTGAATTTTAGAGAGTAAATCCAGAGAAAGTGAGAAAAGTCATCTAATAACACAAGATATAATTTATGACCCATTGAACTAATAACAGGAGATGTCCATAAATCTGCATGAACAATATCAAACGGAGAAAACGTAATACTTAAGGAAGACTAAAAAGGGAGGTGAGCGTGTTGGCCTAAAGGGCAAGAAAAACATGGTTGGGAAGATTTTCCATTAGGACAACAAATTAAATTATTATTCCGGAGAAAATTAAAAACATGATCCCTTGAATGTCCAAGTCTATTGTGTCAGGTTGACGGAAAGATAGTTGCTAAAGCGGTGGGAGGAGAGACTTAGGCATTTAGAGATGTGAGAGGGGTGACACTGACAGCAGGCGTGGATAGGAAAGGATAGAGGTCCCCCTCACCGTTGCATCTCGTAAGGGGTTTCCCGGTACGTAGGTCTGTTACGAAAAACCCAAACGGGTCAAAATTGATTGAAACAGAATTATCCGTGGCAAATTTTCTAATGGATATTAGGTTCTTGATAATATTTGGGGCATAGAGGACATTATTTAGGGAGAAGTGAGGATGCGGTGGTGAGGTTAGTGTGTAGCCAAACCCTTGAATAGGAATTGCAATGACCACTTCCAACCATAATAGATTGTGGAGTATTTAAACTTCGCAGTTGAGGAAGATTACCAGAATTATTGATGAGGTGAGACGTGGCGCATGTATCCATATACCACGCATTATCGGGCTGTCGAGAAGTCAATGTGACAAAAGCCGGACCCAAATTGGATTGGGAGAGGCCTGGAACGGACTAGTAGGCTGCTTGAGATGTGGAAGGAGTCATTATAGTGGATAGTAAAAAGAAACAAAATTTGATTGTTCTCAGGTAATGAATAAAACTCTAATTATTTTTGGATAAAGAGAAAATAAAGCAGACAGAACAGGGACAGTTGTTTCTTGGCCAGCAGAATAAAGCAGAGGACAGGTTGGCAGTGAGCAGTCACTGGTCGAAGAAGAGACAAAATAACAATTGTTGCTTTGGTTGAATGAGTATACATCAAGAAAGAATTGTTGCTTTTGGTGATTGATAGGCAGCTGTCAGCTGAGGAAGAATAAGAAATAGAGTTTAGGTTTTGGGTTCTAATACCATGTAAGATTGTAATAATCTTCAATCAGGAGCCTTTCTTATTAATACAAAATATATATAGGTGTACAATGCGGAATTCTCATACAATAGGGATCCAATATTTACCATAATTATACAAAACTAAATATGGCTAAATATATATACACACGTGCTAATAAATATAAATAAGGGTGTGATAGGTGATGTACTTACACTTGAATACATTTGGATGAATAAGAAATCTCTTCTCTCTTGTCTCTCTCTATTTCTATTACTTTCATCCTTTAATATTGTTACTCTTTTAATTTGATTTTACAATATGTTATCAACATGAGAATCTAACATGAGAATCTAATCTTCGATCTCCAAATTATATTTTCATCTGTTCTGGCCGTGAGGTATGTTTACTATATATAATCTTCCTTCATAATATCAATATGTTAAGAGAAAGCTTTGAGATTTTAGATTTGTCCACATGCCTGTCAGTCACTAGCATATACACTAAAAAAAATAATTTCATATGAGAAATTTATTGGTTAGATACACTCTCATAAGACAATTCATATTATAAATTTTAATTGATTACTTACGTGTGCAAGATCTCTTGTGAAAACTTCACTATTAAAGTTTTATCTTAATCTGAAATTCATGTAGTACTCTATTTTAAGTATTAGGTGTTGATCCTGGATTAGTACATACTTTCAGTTAGTAATTAATTATTTTTATGTATAATGTTTGCTGATTTGGATTATTATATTAAATATGGTTGATAGTATTATTGGACAAGTTTAATTTTTTGGACGTTAAAATAATATTTTATCATGATATTATTTTGGATATATACTTGTTAATATTAGATGATGAAGTTGCAGTACTTATCACCATTTTGATGTAAACTAATAGCTGTGTCATTCTTTCCCCTTTGTTTGGTCTTGGTCTTCGTCTTTGAATCTCTCCAGCTAATTAAATCACTGAAATGTTAAAGTGAATGTTTTACCTTTAAATTCTCAGATATGTTGTCCAGAACAAAGTTTTGAAATATAGATTTAAATGTTAAGAATGCAATGACATACTGAATTAACACTTACTATATCACATGGTATGCGTTAGCATACAGTAACTTTCTTGGTTCTTTAAAATTTGTTTGCACTAATTACTTTGTTGAGGTTGTGAACGAAAGTTATGAATTTAAATCAGATCCAGTTGGCAGTGTTAAAATTACACCCGAGAGGTTCGTATACTTTCATCTTTGCTAAAAAAAATCTTTTACTATTAAAGATTCATTAGAGTTTATAATTGATGTACCACAAAACAGTTGTATTTTATATGTATTGTTGAAATTTAATTCACTTATGCATATAATTACAAAATGGCAATATTTTTAAAGGCTCGAAGGTGAGTTTTATTGCACTTTGGTCTATTATGCCATTGGTTGAGAGTAAGACGCTGGATTCAAGTCCCATCGCATTAAGAGAGTAAGACATCGGGTTAGAGTCCCGGTGCACCATGATGATAAGATGTTGGGTTCAACTCCCATTGTTTTATGACTTAAAACGCCTTTATATGGGTAAGGTGTTGGGTTTCACTCATAATGCACCATATTGATGATATAATGATGACTAGCAAAATATTATGATTTTGATAAAAATGGTGAAGCCCGTCCCACTTGATATGCTCCATTCCGTGAGGGGAATGTGATAGCAGTGCATAATAAGTCTAAATGAAAATAAGTGGTTAAACGAATAAATATGGGCGTGGCAAAGGACAAAATAATAATAATCATCATTATGGTAATATAAGAGGAAGAACATTATGGGTTCTCAAAGTGGTCCTTCTAAAGGTGAAGGTATTTTTTGTCATCAATTTCGTATGAAAGGTATTAGGTACGCAGTTATCGTGCGACTTAATTTAAATAAATTTTATAAATCCTCAGTCAAAATAAAGGAATATAATTTCAAAGTGATATCGAGGTGGGTATATGAATATGATAAAGACAATGGGCTTATAATAAAAATAATGAAGCACGTAATATGATTATAGTTCATTCCTTGAAGAGAATGTGACTTGTGATAAGAATCGTAAATGCTCGCCCAATTTTGAGAGTGAAATGTGTAAAATTATGGATAAGGATGTGCTCATGTATGGTTGGATAAATACCACAACTCAACTCTACGGGAGATTTGAGAGAAATAAAGAAATTTTATTTTGGCATAAACGATCATTGGTCACGTACTTTTAGTACGTCACAAATATTGTGGTATGTCTTATCATGAATTACAGAAAGGTAAATGTAAGAAATAAACCTTGCTTATAAAGGTTTTGACCATGACAATAATTTTCTCCTTGAAGGAGATGTTTACAATGCGGGTTATATTATGAAATATATGGTAGTACATAATTAATTGAGAGCTCCAAAAGAGCTAACATGTTACTACCCGGAGGAATGAAATTGGTGTTGTAGTAAGTATCAAAATAAACTTATTAAGTTTCAAAGACATTCACAGAAATTAAATTATATTGAAACTATAAATTATGAAAGATTTAATATCTTCATATTACTATAACCGAAGCGGGTTATAAATATTTATGTGAAAGGTTACTCGCATTTTTTCATCCTATTTAAATTACACAAATATGAGCATGATGATGGTATCACATGCGACAATTTAAAATGAATATTGGTTGGCATGACCGGTTGGCCATCCCAGTTCAAATATGATGCGAAAATAATTGAGAATTCTTATGGTTATATACATTGAACGAATTAAAGATTTTTCACAAATTCTCTTGTGCTACCTATTCTCATAATAAATTGATCATTGTACCAGCTAAGCTTGGGATTGTATCCCCTGAATTTTTGAAACGTATAAAAGATGATATATATATATATATATGGGTCCAGTTACCTGCCATGTGGATCGATTTACTATTATATGATTTTAATAGATGCATCTATGTTATGGTCACATGTGCATTTGGTATCAACTTGTAATTTGATTTTTACAATATTGTTTGCTCAAATTATTAAATTAAGAGCAGAGTTTCAAACTATGAAAATTATGTTGATATGTTGGTTTATATCCGAGTTGATTTAGCAGAAACTGTATGCCTTCAATTATAGTTAAATAATTGGTTATGAGAACAAATCTCCCAAAAAAATTGATATGAGATGTGTTATTTAATATGTAGCAGGACTTGTACGCATCAAGCCAACAAGTTATAAAAAGTTTCCCTATCACAATTAGTTTAGGGTCAGAAACCAAATAATTCCCATCTAAGAATTTGAATGTGCGATATATGATTTAATTTCTCCACCACAACGCATAAAGATGAATTCCCAAATAAGATTGAGAGGTAAATGTTAGATTTCCTAACATTAGGGGAAGGATTGATAAGCGGCTGGAAAATAAGATATATGTAATGAATTATCACTGGTATGATCCTCGTTGAAAATATAATTTCAAGTTAACTATCAGACACATTTACTGACCCAAAAGTGAATATTATATTCCAGTGGCAGATGCTTCAGTTAGAATTAAAATCTTTGAAGGACAGAGTTTATGGTGATAGACCAATCAACTCTAAAAATAAAAGTCCTAGAAGAAGGAGAGGAGCAAATGATCAAGATGGTCATAATAATGAGGCAAGTGCTCTAAAATAGCATCATGACATAATATTTCATAAAACCTTGAAAAAGGTTCAGGTATCTGAAAATGATGAAAAATGAGATAAGTTATGTCGCATTGGAACCGATATCAAATGATCGTCGACGGTATCTTTAATATAATGTAGCGCTCAACATTATAAATGGTGACGAGGATCTGAATTCAAATATCAAAGGGTAGACATATAATGATTGGCCAAATAAAAACACGCAATTCAAGTATATTTTATTTCACTTGAAAAAGTGTAAGATATTATGTTAGTGGGGTACAAAGGAATTCTTGTGCGAAATAAAATCATAAGATGTAAACTACGACTTGTGCCCTGTGGCATAAAGGTATTTTGTAAAAATTTTGACATTATTCTATGGAGATGTATTCTCCTATGGTGGAGGTAATGAAGGTTGGCAATACATAAAAAACTTGAATGTGTAAAATGAATTGTTATCATGTAGCTAGAGAATGAATTTTATATGAAAATTCGTGAAGGATTTAAAAGGTTTAAAGTGATTCCATTGAGTACCCCAATGGCTATGAGATCACTTAACATAAAGAAAGATTAATTTTGATCTTATGAAAAATTATCAAAAAGTACCACGCCTTATGCAATTGGTGCACTTCTGTATCCTGCTATTACTATCCATGAGATAATATTTTTACTTATATGTAGGCAAGATATAATTCCACTTTTACGTGGAGATACTCGAGTGAAATCAAATCTTAGTATGGATTTATTATTTCTAACCAACATTGTCAAGAAATTATTGGTTATGCAAATGCAGGGAGATTTTTGATCTACACAACGTTCGATCACACATAAATTACTTATTTGCATAGGAGGGTATGTCATATTTATGTTGTTCTACTAAGCAGTATTATTTTCTATTTACGCAAATCATGTCAAATATAACAATGATCGTGAATCAAACAAATGATATATCGGGATAAGCTCAAGGATGCAATATCTTCATGAATGTGATTTGGTTACAAAGACTGCCAATATCAACCTTTGAAAAGCCAGTATATAAGGTTGGAAGACATCATCTACCAGGATTAGGGATGGCAACGGATAGGATCTGGACCGGATCCTACTAAATCCAGATCCATATCCGTTTTTCATACATGAATCCAGATCCATCGGGTTCATAAAAATCAGATCCAAATCCGGATCCACCGGGTTCACGGATCGGATCTGGATCCACATGTAAAAAAATTTGCCTTGCTAATAATTTTTTTTTGAACTGACAAACGATTTTTACTTAGCTAACAATTTACTGTGTTTCAATTTTAAAATGTTCATATGAGATATTTTGTTCGTTGTCTCGTTTTGATTGTGAGATATTAATTGAAAATGTTGGACAATGACAATAGTTGTGAAAAATGCTAACTAGTATTTCCACAATATTGAACTTGCATGTGCTTGGAATCTTCACAAATGAAGTGAATATAATTTTAACTACTTGTCTATGGAGATGTTAGTCATTCACTAATATAACATTGATTTTATTATCGAAGTTACCTCTTTATTTTTTGGTTTTTGAGTTAACGCGGGGATAAATTAAATTTGTTTTGAGAATTAAACTTGCAAGGATGTGCTTAGCAATTTTAAGAAAATACTTATAAAATTACATTCTAGGTTATGAATATATTTAATAAAAAATGAATCCACGAGTCGGATCTGGACCGGATACAGATCTCAAATACAAGATCCAGATCTGATCCGTCAGAAACAGATCCGGGTCCGATCCGGATCCGTCGGGCCTAAATTTTGAAGATCCATATCCTATAAAACGGATCTGGATCCACCGGATCCGGACCGGGTCCAGAATCCGCTGCCATCTCTAACTAGGATTGATACATTGAAAATGGTGGAATAGAAGAAAACACATTTCGTTGAAAGTTATTTTCACACAAGATCTTCAAAAGAATGGTGAAAAATATTCAAGAAACTCAAGTGACAATTTAGCAGATTTGCTAACTAAGTCATTGTCGATTTCAACATCTGAGAAGCTGATATACAAGATCTGAATATGTCATCTTCGGAATATCAAGTGATGTTTTTATCAGGGGGTAAAATACGTGTTGCACTCTTTTTTTCTTAGCCGAGGTTTTGTCCCACTGAATTTTTCTTACAAGGTTTTTAACGAGGCAGTAATCAATGCGTATTACAAGATATATGTACTATTTTTCCTGCACTAGGATTTTTTTCTACTAAGTTTTTTCTAGTAAGGTTTTAACGAGGCACATTATCTATGGACATCCAAGGGGAAGTGATATGAAATATTATACTAGTTATTATGGATGTCCACTACTTACTCCATGATGTAGCTATTAAACCTCCCACCTCCTATCTTTATTATGTAAATATTAATTCTCACACCTCCATGATCTTCCCCATGACTTTCATAGTTATTGTCATGTTTATGACTACCTTTTTTACTACCTTCTATGTAATAGTATAAATAGGGGTATGATAGGTGATGTACCTACAATTGAATACTTTTGGATGAATACGAAATCTCTCCTCTTTTGTCTCTCTCTATTTCTATTACTTTCATCCGTTAATGTTGTTACTCTTTTAACTTGATTTTACAACAAAGACATATTTTTCATTAATTGGTTTATTGTAAACAACATGTGGCAAAACTTTCTACTAGGTAAGGATACCTATCAAGAAAAGAGTCTTAAGAACAGAGGAAAGAGAAAAGATAAAGTTCAAGATGTTAAAATAAGAGCTATATCAGCTATTGACTGAGTTCTCCAGGCTGCAGGTTTGAAGTTCCACCAAATTAAAGTTTATGTCCAATATTATCTTAGTTGTTGTTTATGATGTAAGTTCTGGCATTCGAGGAATTTTCTTCCATTAGTATATGCTAAGAAAGAGAGCTGCATTTTACATAGAAAATGGAGTAATGCAATCAGTAGATCATGGAAAGCAATCACTCATCAAATTTCAAATAGGGTTAACCAAATCCATATAAAACCAATGCCAAAAGTGAAGAATGATGATATTGTTACACTATAGTACAATGGCCACACTGCTGATCAAGAACTAAAATTAAAATACTGAATATATAGCAGAAGTCCAGCACAAGAATAACTAAACTGGCGAATAAGTAGTAATTATACTACATATTCTAGCCTATTCTCTCTCTCTCTCTCTCTTAGATTTCTTGCTGGGACGGTGAAATAACCTTCAAATGAAAAAAGAATGAAGAAGATATGGTTCGATGAATTACAATTTTTCCAAGGGGAAGGATCGAATATCAGCTGATTTAAGTGACCAAATTTTCAGGGAGGCAGTCACACTAGCTCCTGTGGCATTGTTAAAAACGAAAAGTCGTGCTGCTCCATTGATCGCCTTTGTTGGGTAAATTCGCGATGTTATCACTGTTCTTCCTCCTTGAGCAAAGCTCTCCACAATTGAGTGGTCCACCTAAATTCAGTTCACAAAATTTTACTCAAAAAGATCCACAAGCAGCTCAAGCATTTCCACAAATTATATGAAATGACTAGTAGTATTGAATATAAGCTTTGATATAAACAAGGTTAAAATAAGGAGATCATCATGACTTACCAATAATCTTATAGAATGTTTTTCACCATCCAATACTGGTACTGAGTTACCATAAACTTGTTTAGCAACTCCAAGAGCCTCTGAGGATCTGCATCAGATCACAACGTGTTACTTTATTCATCTGGACATCCATCCCCATTTGACAAGGACTATTAACACAAAATATGATAGATAAAGAAGGTAGAAACAAACCTAGTTTGGTCAGCACAGAAGTGAGTCTCAGCTTGGCCATCAGCTCCTTTAGAAATGTAGAAGTAAACTGGAGTTTGCTCAGACAACGTTTGATCAGCAATTACGACAACACCAAATGGTCCCAAAATGCCTCTGCTAGCAGCACCTCCACTAGTACCACAGTTGAAACCTACATCTTCTTCAATTGTTCCCTCGAGTGCGACTTTGTCCACTTCAAATGAGGCTTCTATATCCAACTGCACCATTGCCAAACAAGTTTTAGGACTGCATATTAAGCGTGTATACGTAAAAGTTTGCAATTTTAAAGAAAGTCACTACAAACTAACCTGTGCAGCTGAGTCAACATGGACTAGCTCAATTGAGCCTGGTTGAAGATTGACCTGCTTTATAATAGGATCACCCGCTCTTAAGCTTTCAATTTCTTTAACTGGCCACTGAAGTAAATGTGTCCCTGTCTTCTTGTCATAAAGCACTGTCCTTGGAATACTCTGTTATTAGTATACGAAACTATTAGATACATATCCTGATGTCCCGATACATCAATATATTCGACTACAATCGTTTTGTACTCCCTCTGACTTAAATTAATTGTCATGTTTCGCTTCTCGAAAATCAATTTGATTAAACTTCGAAGTTAAATTGAATTAGATCACCTTAACAATTAAAATTTAAATCTTGAAAAACAAAGGGAAAAATACTACAAGTTGCAACTTTTCTCATGTCAATTTGGTGAAAAAATACATTTTAAAATATGATCAAAGTTAGCATAGTTTGACTCTCGAAGAATGAAACATGATAACTAATTTGGGACGGAGTGTTAAGAGTCCCACATCGGATATGGAAGGGGAACATGAACTTCTTAAATGGACTTGGACAATCTTCACCCTACGAGCTAGCTTTTGGAGTTGAGTTAGACCCAAGATTCATTCTTTACATGATATCAGAGCCAGACTCATTCCAATTCTTTGTTCACCGATGTTAGACTCCCAAATTATATTATCCACGCTCCAGCTAACAAGGTCTGGGCGTGCGGGGAGTGTTAAGAGTCCCACATCGGATATGGAAGGGGAACATGGACTCTTTATATGGACTTGGACAATCCTCACCCTACGAGCTAGCTTTTGGGGTTGAGTTAGACCCAAGATCCATTCTTTACACGAAGGGTGTATAAACCATCGGGGTGACCCTGTTATTAAATTCTCGCTACGTGCCTAAGCCCTAAAGTGTATTAGCGCACTACTAAATTGGATAAAGAAGGTGGATTATCATAGTTGATAGTGTATAATCTCGATGATGGTGTATAATCATTACATAAATAGTGAAATTATGATGCGTCCTAACTCCTAACTCCTAAGGTTCCTATGGCCAACGTAACTAATTCAAGATTCAGGTGTAATTAAATGGCCGATAAAAATAATTTGGCACGATTATTGTGATATAACTAGAACATGTGGATGGTGTAAAGTAAAACAAAAAAAACAATGTGTTAATGGAACTCCATACCTGTACAGATGACCATCCCTTCTGCAGATCAGCAGATTCACTGTCAGTTTCCCCAACCCATCCCCACAGTACTCTTCTTTGTTCTTTCGGGTCATAAAATGTTTTTGATGCATAATATTTCCCATAGTCCAGCCTCAACCCAATACCACAATCCAATTCCGGGTTATCAGGTGTCCATTTGTTCTTTACTGGGTCATACGTCCCGATAGCATAGTGATCTTGCTTATTGTCATCTAAACTTGCTTTTAACACATGTTTTATACCCGGCCCGTTATATGAGGTGTCCAGCCCGTTTGACTCTACGGTGGACACCGGGTAAAAGTCCACACACTCCCACATACCCGTGCCCGGAACTGCATGCAGAATACCATCCAATAGGTTAAAGCTTGTGAAGTTGGACGTATCATAGACAAGTGCAATACCCGTTTTACCAATCTTGGACCCAATAGTTAGCAGCCATTGCCCATTTTGGGGTCCGATCCAAGCAGTTGTCGGGTCTCTGAAGTCTTTGACACCAATGCCGGGTGGAGGAACCATGACCGGGTTGTCCGGGTACTTGACCCAGTCAAGGAGGAGAGGATCCGATAAGTTGGCGGGGTACGCAAGATTTTGCACCTGCACATAATCATCGGTGTCACCCGTGTATAGCATCATGATCTGACCGTCGGGTAGGATGGTCGCAGAGCCCGTCCATACACCGTTGATATCGTACCATTGATCAGGAACCATGGCGAAAGGCAAGTAGAGCCAGTGGATCAAGTCCGTGGATACTGCATGACCCCATGTGATGTTTCCCCAAATAGCTGAATCTGGATTGTATTGATAAAAAAGATGGTACCATCCCTTGTGGTATAATGGACCTGTTGAACCAATGTATTCACGTCAGTACTTGTTCATGTTGCTTTCTTCATTTTAAGCAAATTGTACGAAAAAATCAAGTGATTGTATTTTCTTGTAATTTGTTTTGGTAATAACGGTGAATATTGTCATTTATTAGCGAATAGTCTCACAATATTTACCATAAACATACAACAATCATAATTACATACAGAGCCGTCCCTTGGCGGTCGAGGCGGCACCGCCGCATAGGGCCCCGGCCAGCGGGGCCTCCACCCCAGAATTTTTATTTTTTTTATTGATTTTAAATATTAAGATATGTATTAAAAATGACTCAAATCTTATCCGTGAGAGTTGTAGCCTAGCAGTTGAGGGCTTCCTTCAAAAGTCTTCCCTAGTGAGAGGTTGCGTGTTCGAATCCAATGAACAACAAAATCAGATTTGGCCCCAAGTCCCCCAACCAGTCGGCCCAAGTCCCAAATAGTGTTTACTATACATTTATTTTATTTGATATTTTGATCAATAATTTTTTTAATATTGATTAATTAGTTAATTTTAATTTTTCATGTGAATATTTATTTTATTTGATGTTTTGATCAATATTTTTTTTAATATTGATTAATTAGATAATTTTAATTTTTCATGTGAATATAAAATGACCTCTTTTTTATTATCGCACCGGTTCCTTAAAAGTATATGAACGACTCTGATTACAAAATATGTAAGAATGTAATAATCTCCCTTGCGGAGTCTTCTCATTAATTCACAATATATATAGTTGTACAAAGGTGGAACCCTAATATATTAAGGATCCTAATTTATCATAAATATATAACAATCATAATTACATAATATACGGTGAATATAGTGAGAATATTCGCTAATACACCCCTCAATCGAATCGGGAGGAGGCCAGACGCTAAGACTGGATCTAAAGTCGAGGAAAAACTGTCTGGGGTAAGCCCTTTTGTGAATATATTTGCATACTGATATGACGAAGGCACATGCAACACTTTGACATAACCAAGAGCAACCTTCTCACGAATAAAGTGTATATCCATCTCAATGTGTTTGATTCTCTGATATTGAACCGGATTGTGAAATAGATATATGGCAGATATGTTGTCACAGTAGACGATGGACGCCTTACGTAAGGGACAATGTTGCTCTAAAAATAGATTTCGGATCCAACAGATCTCAGTGACAACATTGGCAACGCCTCTGTACTCTGCTTCGGCACTCGAGCGAGATAATGTGGCTTGCCTCTTGGCAGACCATGAAATAAGATTATCCCCTAAGAATACACAATAGCCAGAGGTGGAGCGTCGCGTGTCCCGACACCCTGTCCAATCTGCATCTGTATATAATAGTAGTCTGATCGGTGTAGAGAGGTATAAATGCAACTCATAGTCAAGTGTGCCCTTAATGTATCGGATGATACACTTAAGAGCAGTGGCGGACTGGTGTAGTTGGCTGAGAATGACGAGGGAGATATCGGGCTCATCAAGAAAGGTATAGTCCGGTTTTTGAAATTTTTAAAGATTCGAAAAAGGGAATATGATCTCGTCAAACATGATGTGATGGAAGTCGTGGATTTGATGAGTGGACAAGTTATAACATAGATGGGCCTATGATTAGACGGGAAACCTAAGAATACACATGGAGTAGTTCGATGTGCTAATTTGTGAGGGGCAGTAGAGACAAGATTGGGATAACACATGCAACCGAATATCCTTAGGTGATCGTAAGAGGGGATCCTACGGTATAGAATTTTGGTTGGAATCATATTGTGAAGGGTGCTAGTAGGTAAAATATTTAGAATGTATTCTACCATTTTGACTACATAGACCCAGAAGGACGGAGGAAGGGAGGCATGAAACAGGAGAGTACGAACCATGTTATTAATAGTGCGGATGATTCATTCTGCTTTACCATTTTGAGGCGATGTGTGGGGACACGAGAATCGGAAAACCATGCCATTATTTCTACAGAATCGGTGACACATGAAATTATTGAATTCACGACCATTATCACACTGAAATGATTTTATGCATTTTTTTCAAACTGTGTTTTGATAAAAGTACGAAACTCAAGAAATTTGGCAAACACTTCTGATTTAAATTTGAGTGGGTATATCCAAATATAATGAGAAAAATCATCTAACAAGATAAGATAATATTTATGACCCGGTGAACTAGAGATAGGAGATGTCCACAAATCAACATGGATAATATCAAAATGAGAAAACGTAACACTTGAAGATGATTTAAAAGGAAGACGAACATGTTTGCCTAGAGAACAAGTAACACAATATTGGGCAAGTTTCCCATTATTACATTTAATAAAATTACTGACTCTAAGATAATTAAAAATTGGGCTCCGAGGTGGCCAAGCCTATTATGCCAAGTTGACGGAGAGATAACATCGAGAGAAATGAGAGAGCATAAGTTGGCAGCAGATGTGGATAGGAATGGATATAAATCCCCCGTGTTATTGCATCTCGTAAGAGGTGTCCCCATACGAAGATCCTTCACAGTAAAACCAAAAGGGTCAAAGTCAACAGAGACAGTATTATTACGAGTAAATTTTCAAACAGAAATTAGGTTCTTAATGATTTTGGAGCATACAGGACATTGTTAAGGGGAAATGGTGGGTGGCGCGGTTGTGTGTAGGTGGTACCATAGCCCTGTATTGGAATGCGATGACCATTGCCAACTGTAATGTATTGAGGATACTTTAATCGAGACATTTTAAGAATATTACCTGCAGCGCGGGTCTGGTGAGATGTGGCTCCCGTGTTCATGTACCAATTTTTATCGGGTTGCTGCAAGTTCTAATTGCTAAAAGCCTGGCCCAAATCAGTCGGGGCCAGACCAGAGGACGACTGCAGGTACTGGGCCTGCATAAAATGGGCTTGGTGTGGCTGGAATTGGGATGACCGAGCTGCTGGAACGGGGCCCAATATTCACTGTTGTGGGAAAGAAAATTGGGCCGAGAAATGGGCAGGATAGGTGGCCTTGTTACCGTTATGAAATTGGGTAACTAGGCCAGTCCAGGTCGTATAGAGATTGAGCTGCTGTGACTGTTGATTCTGTTGCTGGTTGCATCCCCCTTTCCTACGACCCTTTCCACCTCTACCACCGCCTCGGCCTCTGCCGCCCCTACCGCTGCAGTTTTGCCGCTACTGATTATTTTCTGGTGGAGGTGAGTCGACGGTGATGGTAATTTGGGGAGACGTTTCGACTGCTAACGCCTTTTGATTGTGCTCATCCTGTTTTGCACGTTGGGTTTCTTCTAGAAATAATTACGAGCGGGCCTTGTTAAACCGAGTAACAGATCAACTTGCTATATCATGGTGGCTAAAGTGTCGTACTCACCTTTTGGTAGGCCTGCAACTAATTGTAGTACCATCTTTGTTTCGGAAACAAGTGTGCTAACGTTGGACAATTGGACTGCCACTAGTTTCAACTGCTTGCAATAATCGGACATGTTAGAGAAATTTTCAAGGCGTGTGTATTATTAAATTGTTCTTTCAAATACACATCCCGAGTGTGCTTGTTATCTTGAAAAATTTCCTCTAACCGAATCCATAGAACATGGGCCAAGGCGCCGGTTTTCATGATGGTAATGAGTAAGTCCTGAGAGATAGTGTCATATATTCACTGTTTGACAACGGCGTCTAGACGACGTCATGTTGAGTCATCAACCTCAGGGGGGCGAGGGAAGGAGTCGTCGATGTGGTCAAGCACGTTATAGACACATGCATGAATACGAAAAAGTTCAACACATGGAGAATACTGACCGTTTTCTTGATCAAGAATTATGGGAAGGAAGTTCTTGATGTTGGTGATGATGAGGAATGGATGAACAGAGGGTGAAAATGATGATTTTGGTAAGTCAAGGGTGACGACGGTTGAGGTTGAGACTACTGTGGGAGTTGTAGGAAGAGTCATTATGGTGGATAAATTTTATCGAAGTAGGAAAAAGAAGACAGGGAAGAACAAAGAAAGAGAATGGGGTCTTCTCGGCCAAATAGGTGGCGGTCGCCAGTGGTTGTGAGAAAACCTAGGGGTGGGGGCAAAAATTGTTAGAGAAGACTTAGGGTTTTGGCTCTTGATACCATGTAAGAATGTAATAATCTCCCTTGGAAAGTCTTCTCATTATATAGTTGTATAAAGGTGGAATCCTAACATAGTAAGGATCTTAATTTATCATAAATATACAACAATCATAATTACATAATATAACAGTGAATATTGTGAGAATATTCGCTAATACCATTGACAACTGAAATTCTTAAAACCTAAAAGCATAGATAGAGCCAAAATTTGAATTTTAGAAATTCTGAATTAATCATCAAACTCATAATTCGTCTTAGTTAATGGGTTCACAACTAAATATTTATACATATTTAGTAAATTTCTTATATAAATATATGATCTAAGTAAAAATTACTGAATTCGTGGCTAATGATCTAGCTCGGCCTATGCTTGTGAGCTTTACTTGCCATGTTCTAGATGTCAATGTAACGAATTAAATTCTACGCAATTGAATTGTAAAATACTCTACGGAATCTCAGCACGTTCCGTACCAAACTTGCTATGCTTTTATGCGGGAAAAAGATAATGTTCTTTTACTTAAAAATCTTCGCCACGAGTTTTTGTTTTTGACTTTTGTTATCTTCGACAAGTAAGCAAATTTAACTAGTGGCATCTCCTTCTCCCCCTAAAAATAAATATATAAATGAACGTGTGAATTTTACACTTTTCTTTTCCCATTAAGTTGTTATCTAGATTTAAAAAAGAGCAATATTATGATTTTAAAGAAGTGAAAAAGAAACATAAAAATTGATAATGTAAGAATAAAATTTAAATTCTGAAAAGTCAATTAAAATAAGGAAGGAGAATGTCTATTCTTCAAAATTGAGGGGAGAGTTTGATTTTTAAAGAAAAAAAATGATGAATATAAATTATTTTCACCCTCTCAAATAATTTCTTTTATTATCCAAGACAAGATTAACCGATGCTAATAGTCACAGAGCGGCTAATAAAAAAACCTACTCCATTTCATAATATAAATAAATAAAAAAGACAAGTGGAAACACGGATTGAATAATTTGGGGGACCCACCCAATTCTTACAATTATTACATTACTACCAAAGGTGTGACCCATATAACGTGATTGGTCCCCAGACGTTGTATAAAACAGACCAATCATGTGTTCTTTTGTATTGGAGATGTTGCCAAAAAGCATTACTACCACACAATCTCATGCTAATCCCGATTATATTGGAATCACATGCCTAATTCATTAAGTTCCCATATCTTTCACCCTGTAAAAATCTCTAGAAAGGTTAGAATATACTCCATCTCGCCTGTTTAACTCTTAGTGTTTATTAAATATAGTTCTTTCAAAATAATTATTCATTAAAAATATTTTTTCCATTTCAAATTATTTATCATTTTTTTTGTTTACACGATCCTTAAGAAATATTAATTAGGAGAGTTATTTGACCTACTTTACCCTTATTTACGTCTAAGTTATAATCTCTCTCCATTAAATATTTACTCTATTTATATGTCATCTTCATTAATGACAAAGGGTAAAATGGAGAAAAATTAATTAATTAATTATGTCTTGAACTTTTAAAATTACAAATAATTTTAATAACCACGATAAATAATTTGAGACAGATGGAGTATAAGAGAATTGATCTACTTTTTTTTAAAGAAAATTATCCTTAAAATCTAATAAATGTGGTGAAAATAAGAGAGAGTGATAAATTGAGATAAAGAATAAATAAAATGGTTTTTTCTGCCCCGTTTAAATATAGACTTGTTTTACCTTTTAAAAAAAAAAAAAACATTGTTTGTTCATAAAATTTGATCATTTTTTGAAAAACTTTTGAGTAAAAAGATTCAAGTTTCAAAAACTGGTTTGGGCCAGCTTTGGTGAAATTTTTTCTTACACTCACAAAACTTCAATTTTATTTCAAGTAAAATGCATATTTAAACACAACTTCAACTTTCAAAACTATTTCTCAATAACACACTTTGAATTATTTTTTTTGTCAAGTTTCAACTAAATTTATGTTCAAACGCTAACTTAATTAAATTATTTGTCTAATTAATGTTTCCTTAAGGGCAAAGGATAAAAGTGACAAGTAAAACGAAATCGAGAGGGTATATATAAGCACCATCCACGCTATTGTTTATGCTAGAAACCCAAATAATGAAATTGGAAGTTCCTTCATTAGCCTAACGATTTGCTCATCTATGTATGGCTGGGACTTGCAGGTTTAAGTCAAAGAAAACCATAATTAGCTCAAAAGTAGAAGATGATACAATCATGAGAGAATTAACTAATTAGCTGAGTGTTACAAACAGTAACTTGTAGAATTAACTAATTAGCTGAGTGACACGATTACTATTTTATTGCTTTTGGAGATCTTTAAACAATAACCTAATATTAAATTTAATCATGGTTCAGGAATCAAATACAACAAAAATTAGTAATGGCAGTAATTAGTAGTAGTAACTATTAACTTACCATTAGGATCTGCATCATAGCATCCATTCAGAATCCAAAAGATACCCCAAACAAATCAATATCCATAAGAATCATAAAAACAAAATCTGGTATAAGTATCTGGAATTAATATATCAAGTTTCAGATCAAACGAAAAAAAAATAAGAAAGTTACCGTTCATCCAATTCTTTTGAGGTTGAAAATGGTAACTAGTTCTTTGCCAGGTAAGCATAGCATTGGACCACACATACGAAACAGTACTACCACCTGAGACAACATCCCTGAAAGTCTTCTCGGAGACTCCCTGAGAAACACCTCTTGACGGCGGCTCCGGCGTCAAAGTCTCCGACGACGACGACGGAGACTGGTTGTTGAAGATCACAAAGGCTGCTAAAGAAAACAAGAATAATGAGGAGAGCAAAATGCTTGAGACGACTTTAAGGGACTTCCGGTGGCCGGATTCGGGTTGACCCGGGAGGGATGTGTAATGGGTCGTGGAATTTTCCGGGTCATAACTTGAATGGTGGGTCGCCATAATATGGAACATAGAGGAATATGAGGAAACTACTAGTCTTACTGCTCTATATATACAGATGGAGCAGAGAAAATGACTGAGTTGGGCCAAAGTGAAATGAGCAGGAAAAGGGTTGTAATTAGATATGACAGTGGATCCTAGATCCGGTCCATATCTCGTAGATTCAAATTCGTTTTATAGGATATGAATCTTCAAAATCTGTATCCGATAGATCCGGATCGGATTCGGATTCATTTCTGACGGATCGAATCTGGATCTGGATCTTGTATTTGAGATCCAGATCCGGTCCAGATCCGACTCGTGAATCCATTTTTTATTAAATATATACATAACCTAGAATGAATTTGGAGAGCCTAACTTATGTTAAAACAACTCCGGACAATCACAACTTGGTCTTATAAGTATCAGCTACTGGTTTGTGAAGAAGTAGAAAAGAGATTTCGAGTCTTGCTTCTTTATACATATCAATCTATAAATAAACCCAACATGTTTTGAAAAAAGGAAAACCTAAACAAGTGTTAACATATTTGTATTGATCTGGAAAATAGCATAAGTAAACTTTATTATTGTTACTATTTTTCTTGAAATTCTGGGAACTTTATCAGAATGTTTGATTTAATTTCTAGACAAACAAAACTGGATAAAACCTTAACAAACTATTCATAAGCTAGAGATTTTAAGAGGGACCTTAACATTTGTTACACTTTCTGGTAAGCTAGGGGAAATAGATAAGTTAAGGCCAAATAACACAAAAGAAGTCCTCTACTAAGTCTTTATATTTATCAAACAAGGAATTTGAAAGTATAATCCTATATGAAAACAACGAAATCGTTTCACAAACTAAAATTTATTAGAATGTTTGATTTAATTTCAACATATAGGAATATTATTCAACACAAAAAATTTATATGTGGATCCAGATCCGATCCGTGGACCCGGTGGATCCGATGGATCAGATTTGGATATGATTTTTATTGACCCGATGGATCTGGATCCGGATCTGGATCCAGGTATGAAAAACGGATCTAGATCTGGATCTTATAGGATCCGGTCCAGATCCGATCTATTGCCATCCCTAGTTATAATTGTGGGGGTACACTTGGGTGGGACTTAGAGGCTGATTTGGCTTTATTAAATGCTTATTTAGAACATTGAATTCAATATACAAAATAGACAAGTTACTAACTATAAAGACAAAGTTTAAATCTTTATAAAATCTCATCACCTTCTTTCAAAAAATAAAGGATGAAGCTAAGATCAGGGTAAGAACAATGTTAGAAGATTCGAAGCACTTTTCAGTGATGATGGAATTGCAATAGGAATCAACTCTCAGACTTTTTTTTGTTTACCTTAGTTATGGATGGATTGACGCGGCAAATTCAAGGTGAGGTACCATGGTGTATGTTATTTACGGATGACATAGTTCTGATTGGGTTTAGGTTGAGTAGACCAATACAAAATACTTGGAGTGCAAGTCCAACGACGCGATGCATGAGACTAGTGTGGAATATTGAGGCTTGGTACCCAGGTCATTCAAAAGAAATCAAGTTTCCAGTATCTTGAGCCTATTATCCAAGGAAATGGAAAGATTGATGATGATGACGCACATCGTATTGGGAAAGGGAGGATGAAATGGAGGCTAGCATCGGGAGTTTTGTGTGACAAGAAGGTGCCACCAAGAGTGGTGGTTAGATCAACTATGTTGTATGGGGCGGAGTGTTGACCAATCAATAACTCTTACGTTTAGAAGATGAAAGTTGCGAAAATGAGGATCTTGCGATAGATGTGCGGGCATACTAGGATAGATAGGATTAGAAATGAAGATAATCGGGATAAAGGTAAGAGTGGACTCGGTGGATGATAAGATGCGAAAAGCGAGGCTGAGATGGTTCAGACATGTGCAGGGGAGATGCATGGATGCCCTAGTACGAAGGTGTGAGAGGTTGGATATGGAAGATTTCAAGAGGGTAGAAGTAGGCCGAAGAAGTATTGGAGAGAGGTGATTAGGTAGGACATGGCGTAGGTCCAGCTTACCGAGGACATGACCTTAGATAGAAGGTTATGGAGGATACGTATTAGGGTAGAAGGGTAGTTATGTGTTGTCCTACTTAGTCGTTCATACTAGTAGTCATAATATTACTCTTATAGTTTCTTGGCCTTCGAGTTCTATTACTTTATATTATTTTTTGTAGTATTAATCTATGGTAGTTACTGCTTCTTTTTTCATACTGCGTTATCATATTTTTATAGTATTTTTCATGAATTTTTATACTGCTTTGAGTTGCTTGTCCTTGTGTCGATGGTCTACCAGAAACAACCTCTCTAACTCATAGGGTAGGGGTAAGGTCTGCGTACACTCTATCCTCCACAGACTCCATTTTGTGGGATTCCACTGAGTATGTAACAACAACATACACAATATAATTTTATAAGTGGAGTTTGTGAGGGTAGAATATACGCAAACCTTATCTTTACCTTTGTGGGGGTAGAGAGACTATTTCGATAGACGACCCTCAGCTAAAAGAAAAATGTACCGACTCAAGATTGTAAGAAAATTGAAACAACAAATAGCAATATACAAAACAAGTGCAATAATAGCTATCAATAAACATTGGAGAAAAGAAAAGTACATGATACCTAAAATATATATACTACTTAAAGTACGACAACACTCAGCTATCTACTAACCTTTTAGCCTAATCTTTGACCTCCATATTCATAAAAAATAAAATTGAACTCTTATAATTTATAGCATAAGATAATGTATTAGATTTTACAAATTTAAGGAAGTGGAAATTGTTTAAAACAATCTAAAAAGAGGTGGACAAGCATTTTGTGTATTATATGCCTCTCATGTCCTTTTTTGGTACATTAAAAAATACTAAGTAAAATTCTTTAAAAAATTAATAAGCTACGCGTTTTAAATTTGTCAAGACCGAAAATTCAATTTTCATCGCATCTTCCCATACTAGCAGATATTCATATTTGTGACCTTCATTTACCAAGATATTTGTATATTTATTTGCCTCCTCCAAAGATGTTATGTGTATAATAATCGTTTTATTGACTTTTAATAATTACTTCACAATCTTCAATAATAGCGTTATAAAAGTGGTGTTGTATGGCTTTTTACTTGAATATTTTTCTTCTTTTTTGTTTTATTTTTGTATTTCATAGTGTAACTAACCAGATTTTTTCTGTAGTTATTTCAAGTCTAAATTATAATGATCATTTCCTTAATTTTAATATATTCAAAGTAGGCAGTCGTTATTGTGCATTGTATGTGTCTATTCATTGCATTGTGCATTGTGCATTGTGCATTGTGCATTGTGCATTGTGCATTGAGGTGAGTCCGAAGAGTCAAATTCCACATACGTGTCCCTGTTGATTTGGAAAAGAAAGGAATTTGACTAATCTGTTCAAACCTTTTACTTTTCATCAATTTTGTTCTAACTGGCCCAATTCATAACTCTTAATCCAACTCTTCAACTTAATTAGTTCCCTTGTTTACTTTTTAAATTAATGCAATAAAAAATAATATTTCCATGGTTTATTTTACAGATCTACGTGTTGACACCTCATATTGTATTATCCAAATCGGAACAGACCACTCAGCACGTAAATCCAAACACAAGCAGTCGTTCTCATAAATTCAAAATCAGCATTTTACAAGAGATTAAATTAAGGAATAATCTATACATTGCAGCATTTTGAATTTTTGAATAAAAAAATAAAATTGTTTCTTTTTGTCAGTTTCCAAGTAAAGCAAAAATCTTTAAATTTAATAACTAATCACAATTAACAATGTAAACTCTTGACTAACACGAATTAATTAGTTCCTTCCTCATGTTCAAAAAGAGTGTGCACAATATTATTTGCACATCCCTTAAGAAAATATTAACTCCTAATTTTTTTTTGATAATTTGACTTAGCTATCCCTAATTAAATAGGTATTTGAGATTTGGTCATTTAACATTTAATAAGGACAAAACTGAAAAAAGAAGGTTAATCCCTTTTGAATTGGTAAGTGAACACTCTTTTTGAATTAAAAAAAAACTATGGTTTTTCCATTGATATTCAGTGGAAAATTTGTGCTATAAAACATATTTTTATACCTTATTCTCACCGAACCAGCTCACTAAGAAATCTCTGAAAAAACACATGGTGAAAAACAATTTCATATTGAAACACTGGAAAACTTTCTAACTTTTTCGCATGTTCACATACTATTTAAATTTTTTCCACCGATATTCAATGAGAATAATCACTAAATATTTTTCAATGGGAAAATAATTATTTTCTAGTAATGCGAGTATTTTTTTATCAATATGTTTGATATAGATAATCATAAACTATAGGACTATAATGATCTTGTTTTACTTTTACGTAATACAAAAACATACGCATCTTATATATGTCTTTGAATAGTCGACAAATAAAATAAACTGAAGCACGTGGCATCACCTATATCAAACTGAATAATGATAATATTTTGTTAAACTGAACTACGTGGCATCACCTATATCATTCAATTGTGTTTCTGATGAGGAAGGAGGGTCCTGTATTTTCAAGTGACCTTTCGATTGACCGTATAAGCAACTAAGCAAGCGAGTATGATTAATAACTCTACCGTAATTGTTTCCCATAATATATACTCCGAGTCTCCGATCCGTACAACATTTAGTTTACAACATAAAACCTTACAATATTAATTTAGTTCTCGACTTTACAATATTGATTTAGTTCTCTGCATGATTAATTTAATATTTTTTTTAGATAATTCTACTGTAGCAATGCTATTTTTATTAACGATATCTACTTTTGTATTTTACTAATATTTACATAAATTATGTGAAAATTAATATTTTCCGGTGAAATCAGTTCTAACCAGAAATTTTTCAGTTTACTTTTAGTGAAAATATAAGAATTTCCTGTAATCCAAAAGGGGGGATTAAACAATGGTTGAAAAACCAATTAGCATATTATTCTTTAAAGATAAGTGAGATGCATCCGATTCGGAGAACTCCTCGACGAGTCCGGTGTTAAATGGTAAAAGTAAGAAATAAACAGAAAATAAGAATAAGTAAGCTTGAATCTTAGAACAAGTAATAGAAAATAATGAACTAGTGTTTCTTTCAGTACATTGCTTTGAGAGAAAATGGAGCTTAGGTTACAAGTGCAAGCAAGAGGATCCAGAATGACCTTCATTCCCTCCTAAATCTTACATATATAAGTCAAAACTAGACTTTTGTACCCTCTGAAGTTATGACGACGTGAGCGTGCTGATGTCACTGCACCCACCCGCGCCGCGACGCTCTGATCTAGGAAGACTGGAGTGACGGAAGTTCTTGGGAGTGGAAAACAGTTGTAGGATGCCTCTGAGTCGTTTGAATCTCCAGATACACCAATATGTCCAAGGGCATTCTTTACCCAATACAGATAGTCCCCCACTTTTCGAGACTTTTGATCTCAAGGGCCCGAGAAGTGGAAGAGTTTTCTACTCTCAACACTTATCTTATCATGTCATGCCTTGAACTTAGTGCGTCAATTCAATCTATTACCTTCTCCATACGCTGACTCCTTGCGTTAAATGCTCAGTCGTCCCTGCGAAACCCGCTTTACACACGTCGTGCGTCCAACCACGTTTTTCCCTTGGTGATTGGACCCGTAATGATGGCCCAATTCCCTTCCTTTTAGGTGAAATGCTGCATCTTTCTTTATCTCTCATATAAAACTCCACATACCGAGAGTCTTATTCACTTTCTTCTAATCTCTAGCGTTTTCTTTTACTGTTTAAAAAAGAACAACCCTTTACCCCCTTTTCCTCAATTCTTCAACTCATGTCTTCTGATTCTTCAGTCGTTGATGGTGCTACTACCCGGGCTCAAAACCTTACCCACGGTGATTCTGATATCTTCATTCACCAAGTACCCATTAGAGTTCGACAGTCACCGATCAACAGAACTTCAAAGAAAAAGACTATGTTAACTGCTTCCACCTCTCAGCAGGACAACTCGTACATCCCTAGTAATTAGTCTGTTTTGAAAGATCTCACAGAGCGCGAGACCTCCACCGATCCCAAACACGAGTGGGACTAGCTGGCCAGTATGTACATATCTTCCATCCGTGGCCTCTACCTGACACAAGTGAATATAGATTGCGGCTGTACACCCATCGAGGTGTTTCTCAAAGGAGGGAGGAGACATTACCTCTCACCAACAGAGGTACTCCTTTGTGTATACTTACCCTTTTTCATTGAGGGTAAGTGGATCTATAGACTTCGTGATCCTGGAGTTTTGTCAGAAATACAACATATGTCTTGCTCAGGTTGGATCCGACAGTGTAGAGAACGGTCGTGTGTCTCCGATATCTCCCTTCTTAAGCATGGGAGGACTTCACCCTTTCCCATTTAATTTGCCTCTATTCCCCCAAGCTTTTCAGGACGGGGGTTATCCAGTTGACCCGTCGTGGTCAAGACGCTTTGATTTCTAGTACTGATAATAACTCTGACCGAGGGATTGGCGAAAAGATACGTCATTATTGCGACTGCAGATTTGGTCAAGCCGTCGAAGGCCACCATCCTAGAATAATGGAATTTTCATCGTAAGCCTTTTGCTATGCTTTTCCAATTTTGAGTGAAGCCTGATGGGTCCGAAAATTTTAGATTTTGCGCCTCCTACTCTTCATACATGGAAGGATATCACGACAAGGAAAAATTGGAAGGCCAAGAATCATGGTCTTCCTAAATGAGCATCGACTCAAACTTTGGTGAAAGTTCCCCAGGATCCGAATGTCACCTTGCAACAAGTTATGCAGATTGCATCCCAATTGGGCCGGAGTCCAAAAGCGGTTCTCTCAGCCGAATCAAAGAGATTATTATCCCCATCTTCCCCTTCCTCAGCCAAGAAAAGTAAGGTGGAGGTCCAAGGTCAAGGTAGTCATGGGCCGACCCCGGCTAGTCCTGTTGCTCCCCAAGTAGCAATCAACTTAGCGTCTGATGCTAGTGAGGAAAATGAGGATTTAACCTTGGGGCTCGCCCAGGGCTGCTAGGTTAGAGGCTACCACCACCGGCCTTTTCAAAGAGTTGAAGTTGGCGAACAAAATGAACTCGTGCACCCATTTTTCTCTCACCCATGTTAGGGTTGGAGGAAACATCGGTGGTTCTATACTCATTCCATGCATTCCTTTCTCATCCCTGGCTACTACTCTGACGGTTTCCTAATGGCGGGCTCCTATGTCACGAGTCCCGAGGTCTAAGGTCCGATCATATGGTCCTCAAGATCTAAGTATCGGGATACATCCTGATGGTTCTCGAAGATCTCGTAGGTTGTGGTTGACTGACACTTATCTGTCTTTATCCACAATCCTTCGGCTTGTCGACAAGTCATTTTCACTGTCCCCTAAGAATACCACATTTTTTCTCGACCGATAGGGGTTGCGAATTATTTAAATTCGTTGGCCAGTGAGAATGATAAAGAGAAAATGAGGGGTGTCTTTGGGGATTGCATGCTCAATGCTGGTGCTCATGCGATTGCTTAGGTATATGAGTCTTTTATTGCTCAGATCTTTCTTTTATTCTTTTCCTCTCTAAATATGACTCTCGGTTTTTCTTATTGATTTTTATCTCAAACGAGCCTTTTGACCATGGAGGGGCTCCAACGGAAGCTTTCCGAATAGAGGAAAAAGATGCTAGAGTATCATAAGTTGTAGGAGTGTCTCCCGGCCTTAGAGAGACAATTGATTTATGTGGAATATTTGGAGGCCAGGCTGGCCCAGATGGAGCAGGATAGGAAGATCCACAGTGAAAAGGTGACCAGGTTCCATACTGAGCTTTTGGAGCTGTAGAAGAAGTGCACCAAACACCAGGATCATTTGGCCACTATGGTTTAGAGGGATACGGGTCTGGCGGAGCAAGTCTGGACCATGGGGATTGAATTGGATGCTTGTCTGGGGGATAAGGCTTCTGCCGAGGACGTTTTGGGTCTTCTTGAGTGGAGGTATCAGAGCCTGATGGTTCGGTACAAGGATCAACTTTAGAATAATAAAGACCTCAACGAGACTAACACTTATCTTTGGGAAGAACTACAAAAGGTCCATACATCTGATACAGACGCCATCATGCAACAAATTAAGATGGACTTCATCCTTGAGAAAACCCACACTATGTACCAGGCTCGCAGGATTGCTCTTCAAAGGGCTTGAGATGGGGCAATTAATGTTGATGTTGAGTTAGCCACTACACTAAAGGTGGAAGATATGGCTTACAACGCCTTGCCCGCTCGACCCCCGACTAAAGAGCTGGTCCAGACTTCGGACAGTGAAGATAAGTATGATGAATGGGAAGAGGAAGCTCCAACGGATTCTGGGGAGCACCCGTCCGAAGTTCCATCCGTTGGGAGTGAAATCGGGCTTGCCAGAGATGATGCAGAAAAGATCCCTTCCAAGGACCAACCGGTTGCTCCTGCTTCTGATATGCAGAGCCTTGACGAAGTATTCGGGACCCCGACAACTGTTGCCTGATTTTGATACTCCTTGTGTGGAGTTTTGTTTTTTTGGGGCGTGTTGCCATGTTTCTTGTTTTTGGAAAACACTGTTATTTTGCTATTGGTATTGCCTTTATTTTGATTGTATGACAATTTGCCCGCATATTTGTAATGTCCTGCCATGGGCAAAATCTTTAAATTGATTTGTTCGGGCCTCACATGGTAGGCATTTATTACTGCTTGCTACTCCATTTATGTTGGTATTCTTTATGGTCGGGTGTGAATATTACCCGACCTTTGGAAGATGAGCAATTCAACTATAGGGATCCTTCCACTCAAGGACCTCCTTATCGGGGCTATGCTCTATAGCGATTTCGGACGCTTGTGTTTAGGTTTCATGACTGCGTCATTCTTACCTTATGCGTACGGTGTTCCGCGTAGTCGCTTCCCCCAATCCGAAAATGTTACTTCCAGTCATGTATTTTATGATCATGGGTTAAATTCATCTTATTCATAATAAAAGGAGGGCCTCCCTTTGTTCGATGCCGATGAGGAGGACGTCTCGACCTCACCTTATATTGGCATAAGGTTATGTTTCCTTCATACTTTGAGGCTCACATGCAATTTCGTACCAACAACTTTAGAGTGTAATAAGTGGGGCTTAGGGTCCTTTTCTCATTCATGGTATTTTGAGGCATAGGCCCACGCATATATGTGTTTCTTTGTAAAATAATAAAAAAGGAAACTAGGGTGTGAGTCATCGGCTTATGGAAGCATGGGTGAATCTCCCTATTTTGAGCTCGAAATTCTAGAGGGGTCCTTCAGAGTAATGCGTTTTACAGTCGTTGCCTTGTTAAAACCCTTGTCGGCAAAAACCCTAATAGGGAAAAACTCGATCAAGGAAAAGAGTGCAACACATATTTTACGATCTTCGTCTGCTACCCTCGAGATGCATTCTTTCTTCGGTCAGTCCTAATGTTGATGCCAGTCCCAGTCCAACGATCAAAGGGTTAGGAAACAGGGAAAAAAGAAAATGGTAGACTTATACCTATGACCTTCAAGATCGTATTGTAGGGGCAAAATTGTTTGATAATTCTGGTAGGCTTTGCGTTCGTATCATCGAACGGAGTTGATATGTTAGATTGTACTCGCTTATCTTGATCGACCACTTGGATAGCCAGCGTGTGAGGTTCTCCCCTTATAGCAAAGTTTGCAGTGGGGCACTTGTAACTACCGCTATGGTAAGGCACTGAAAATATGGCAGTAACTTGTGTGTGGCCGTGATGAGGGCCTGGGCCAACTTCTCCATATCTGGATAATTGGACTCTGATCCAATTAATGTTTACTTGCGTAATAGATGGGGAGTTATTTTTCTCCCTCTTCTCTTATTAAGGTAACATTGATCGATATTGACAAAATTGTCATGTATATGAGCAGGCGTTCCCTTTCTTTTGGTTTTACCATCACGTGAGGGTTGGCCAAGTAACCTTTGAGGTCTTACTTTGGTAGCACTTATGCGTCCACCAAAATTTATAAACTTATGAAATTGATTAGTCGACTGAGACACAGATCTCCCGAGTGTCGCGGTCTTTTCTGTCGACCTCTTTACCATATTGACGTTGTTTAATGTATTCGGCATTTCTTGGATGGCTCTAACCTTATTGGGACTCATTTCGATGTTGCGGCCAAAAACCAGGAAACCCAAGAATTTTCCAGACCTGACTTCAAAGGTACATTTCTTCGGATTTAACTATGGGTGGCCGCGGGCGGGCTCGGTCGGCGGGCGGGCCGTCCGGCGGGGTCGGGGTCGGGGCGGGACGATCCGGGGGTCGGGATCGGACTAGCGGGCCTAGCGGGGTCGGGTGCAGGCGGGACTGCTCCGGCCCCGTCCGATCCCGATCCCGTCGGTATCGGGGCGGGGCGGGGGTCGGGTCGGGGCGGGGCGGGGTCGGGTTTTCCTTTTTTTTTTTTTTTTAAATAACATATGTATAAAAAAAACTCAATAAACAAAACAAGATAGTGTAATAAAAACATCCCAAGGTTGTTTTTGTGCATCTTATATTATTTAATAGACATATGATTTTTTTGTAATACAAATACAATTGTCTAAAATCTAAATTACAACTTTGTGGTGTTGTCCAAAAGTTGCAAATTACATAATAAAATTGCAATTAAAAAAATTACATTCTCAAAAAACCCGTTCTAATTGCTTGATGATTTCATGTGGTTCTTCGGTTGAAATTGGTATTTGTTGGTCAAATTGATCCACGTCGCTTCCACTACCTTCGCTTAAGATTTCGTTGTAGTTTTCATCATCTTCTTCGTTGATCTCCGGTTGACCGCACCTTCTCCGCTCCGCTCGTATCCAATCTCTCGAATAATACCGCAATTTCCAAGCCGTCTCCCGACCAATGAGTGTCTGTGGTCTCCTATTTGATATCTCGCTCACGAAAAAGCGCTTTCGTACGCAGCTTGATGACGCTTGAATGTTCAAAACATCTCGAGACATCAATGAAAGTGTCGAAAGGTCTTCTCATTCCCCTCCAAAGATTTCGAGCAAGTCTTCTTGCCCATCTTCATTGATAACTTCTTGATACGGTACACAGAAACCCCGCAAAACAAAAATATCCAACTCGCTAATTTGGTTAGTAGTAGAGGTACGGCCGCACATTCTATTTCGAGGCTTTCAATACTAGCCGCGAAAAATGAAGATGTCTTTTGTGAGGTTGTGTTGAAGATGAAGAAGATGGTATGAAAGCCGGTAAGTTACTAGCATTTTCTTGTTGATAAAATCTATATATATTTTTGCATTGGTGTTCTACACTAGACACCGCTTCTTCTTTAGTTTGTTCAATAGGTGGTGGGTGATTTAGATTTTTGGGACTTGGAAGTGGTAGTACTTCTATACAATCGTAAATAGTTTCAATTAGTGATTTAGTACCGTCTATTTTAATAGTAGGATTTAATACAGAACCAATAATATAAATAGAGGGAATAGGAATAAAATATTTTTTAATTTTGACAAACATTTTTTTAATAGTTGCCTTATAAGTCTGGTTTTTCCATATATTCACTAAGTAATAAAAATATTAGAGTTATATAAAATAACATAGTTGAAATAGTAGGATAATATATACCGGAAAATTCTTTTGTTGCTTGAAAAAATTTCTCTAAAAATACAATAAGTTCGGAAATTTTTTCCCAATCACTATCTAAAATCATATCAAATTTGGCTTTTTATTATGAGAGTTAAAAAATAAAGTTATAGGTAATTTATAGTCATAAGCAACAAGTAGTTGCTCGTATAAAGAATTCCACCTAGTGGATACTTCTTGTGGAATTTTTCTAAAAGGTAGTCCACAATCATGACAAATTTTTTTATATTCTTTTCTACGTTGTACTTTATTACTTTTAAAAATAAAGTTTATAGCAAATTGTATTTTACTAAGAATGTCTTCAAAAAGTGATAGACCATCCTTTACAATTAAGTTATATATATGGCACGCGCATTTTATATGAAAATGGTCCGGAAAAGATGGAGCTAAACTATTTTTTAACATTGTAATTGCGTAATTGTTATTAGAAGCGTTATCTAATGTAATAGTCATAATTTTATCGGTAATTCCGTAATAATCGCACACTTGATAAATATTTTCTGCAATAAAAGTACCAAAGGTGCCTATCATCTATATATCTATACGCTAAAATACGTTTTTGCATAGACCATTTATAATCTATCCAATGACAAGTTACGAGTTAAATAATCATGGCCGTTAGTACTACGACCTATATCGACGTGATAGATACTTTGCCATTAAAATGATATAATGAAAAACGTAAATATTGTTGATATTCATGCGCAAATTTAAATACATCTCTCTTAACAGTTGACCTAGGAAAACCGTTAAAAGCGAGGATTATATATATCTCTAATGTAATGAATAAAACCGGAGATGAAGGAAATGAAAAAGGCAAACCCTCCACAAAGAACTAATTTTGATATTGCTTCCCTATCTCTATGTTTGTTGTATTTAGAGCCTACAATTCCCCCCGTCATAGGGTTAATTTGACCACGTACTTGGTCCGGGACGATGTCGTATGTGAACCTTGTCCCGATGGAGCGGCCGTTTGCGCACCCGGTTTTGAAGCCCGGTATTGGGCATACCTAGCTTTGATGAGCACTTACTACGTGTCTAATTAAACCCCCGTCCCACCGTGACCTTTTCCAGCTTTTAAATTTTAAAACATTTTTACAAATTTTACATATGGCTACTTGATTCTCTACGTCCCTATCAAAAAATGTCCATGCATCCGATTTTAATGGTCGTTTTGCTTTGGACCTCGTCTCATACTAGGGGGAATAGGAGGTATTTCATTGAAGGTGCACTAGTGGGCGTGTTGTCATCAATATTAGTGGGTGTATCGTCTAGATCATCGTCTAAATTAAAGTCTTCTTGAGTTCCGTAAAATAACTCCTCGTCTAAATCTAATGGTATTGTAGGAAAATGTTGAGTATCAACAAAATCATCCCGTGTAGGAATAAGATGACTAGAAGAAGTACCCTTGCCCCGTTGCCTCTACTAGAAGAAGCACCCTTACCCTTACCCTTAAACATACCTTTTAATCCTTCCATTTTAATTATGATAATAAATAATTAAAGACAATAAAATTAAGTGCGCTAAATAAAATAAACAGACAATAATAATTTAATGAAGGAACGAATGTACCAAACGCCGACGTAACGTCGACGTGTAATCGAGAGGTTGAAAATTGAAACTTTGCTCGATGGAAGATCCTCAAGCTAGTTGCCAACTTCACTCCCAATTCCGAAATGAATTAATAAAATTGAATATTTAGCAAACAATGTAGAGAGATATATTGAGAAATTAGAGAGATTGTAGGAAGATTTGTGAGAAAGATGAAGAGAAAATGAGTTATTTATAGTTGAAAAATTGGGTTAAAGTGTAAATAAAATAACTTATGGGTTAAAAATAAATATTAAGGGGTAGGGGGGGTTGGGGGAGGGGGGCCTAAAATGGCCGTTGGCAACGGCCACCATAATCTAAAATGGCCGTTGGTGCAACGGCCATTTTTGCAAAGGGAGTTTAAGGGTCGGGGGTCGGGGTCGGGACGGCTCGGGCGGGCTCGGGTCCGGCGGGCTCGGGCGGGCTCGGGTCCGGCGGGATGAGACATCGTCCCGTCCCGAGTTCGAGTCCCGCCCCGTTAAATTTTTTTTTTTTTTTTTTTTTTTAGGCGGGGTCGGGGCGGGACCGGGCGGGGGGGGTCGGGACGGGGTCGGGTCGTCCCGGCCCACTGGCCAGCCTTAGATTTAACTTCATACCGTGGCGACGCAAGACGTCAAAAGTTTCTTCCAGGAAAGTCAGGTGAGTTTTTGCCTCTCGTGAATTGACCAGTATGTCATTAATGTAGACCTCCATGGTCTAGCCGATTTGTTTTTCGAACATCTTGTTTACCAACCTTTAGTAGGTCACTCCTATATTTTTAAGACCAAAAGCATTATGTTATAACAAAAGTTACCATGGTTGGTCATGAAGGATATTTTTTCTTGATCCTCTAGATGCAGGCTGATCTGGATATAACTGGAGTATGCATCCAAGAAACTAAGCAGCTCGTGCCCTGCCGTGGCGTCGATCATTTGATCGATATGTGGCAAATGGAAGGAATCCTTGGTACATGCTTTATTCAAATCTTTGAAGTCTACACACATCCTAAAATTTTTGAGTTTCTTGGAGATCACCACAACGTTGACCAACTAATTAGGGTCTTCCACTCTCCGCACTAACCCTATATTGAGCAGGCGACCTACCTTCTCTTTAACAAATTGATCTTTGACGGCAGATATTGGCTACTTTCTCTATCTCACCGGGGTGTGATTAGGATCAATGCTGAGCATGTGTATATCTATTTTTGAAAGGATCCCTATTATGTCAAGGTGAGACCAAGCAAAACAATGGAAGTTAACTTTTAAATAATTTATAAATGTGCTATGAGCCCAGGTATACCTTCTTTTTGGGGTATTCTTCAAAAAGCGTTGTGCTTTCCATCTTTTCTATGGTAGAATCCGCGACGTCCTAATCTACCGACATGACGAAGCGCTCCAGGATAGCCTGATTCAGATGCTCTTCTCCAGCAATCCATTGCTCTGTATGTCGCTCTTTCCTTCTCCCGGATACCCTACTTGGATTGGGTGTCTGTGATTGCTATTTGTCCATTTTATTTCCTCGTGATTCTGTAACTGCCAAGGCATCCTCTATCCAGGATGCAGTATGATTTCCCCTGATTTTGCCGACCCCTCGAGGGGAGGGGAATTTGACCTACTGGTGGAAGGTTGAGGGACCTCTTACATTGCATATTGCCATGGTCGCCCCAATATCACATTGTAAGCTATGTCACTGGACACGGCATCGAAGGTCATATCCTGCTTTATGCCATCGGCGTGCATCGTTAACTCAACTTCTCCCCTTGTCATCTAACTTAACATATTAAAGCTTGCCAGTACTTTAGTTATTGGGGCGACAGATTCATCCACCCGCATCTCTTTCAGAACACGCAACTGGATGATGTTCACTGAACTCCTTGGATGAATCATAACATGCTTAATAAGGGATTTGTTAATTCGTAATGATATTACCAGAGCATTATTGTGAGAGGAGATAAGGTCTACGCAGTGGTCGCTGGAGAAAGAGATATCTTTGTTTCCCATGGGTTCCTAGATGCGGCTCGTGGTTGTGACATAAATTTTGGATTTTCTCATCGATGTGTATGTAACCTTGTTCACCACCTCTACTTCGAAGATCATGTTGATAGTGTGAGTAGGCTGAAGTTCTTTGTTTGGTTTATGTCTGACATTCATACTCAGGTTAAGCTTCGCACGGTCGTTAATGTGCACTTTTAAATGTCCTGCTCGTAGCAACTGCGCCACCTCAATCATTAGATTTGCGCAATCCATTGTGGTATGTCCGTGCGTGCTATGAAAATGACACCACAACCTTATATTTCTTTTGTCCAGATTTTTCGGCATGTCGTCCGGGAACCTTGCTTCTTTCATGGTTTTCACCACCGCCACTAGTTCTAATGCTTTTATGCTGAAGTTGTGAGCAAATAGCTTTAGGGGGCCAGTCCCCCTTGGTGTCGGTGCTTCGGATTGTGGAGGGCCTCACTCAGTGAGACCTTGGTGACTCTTGCTGCTACCTCGATTATCTCCCGAGCTAGGTAATTTTCAGGCGTCATACTACTCAAATAGTCCCCTATTTGTGGTGTTAGTGATGAATCCTTGACCCAAACTTTTTGAGGGGAGGCTTCCCATGTATACCGGTGTTGTCGCTCGCTGGTCCTCCTCAATTCGCATCTTACCAGTATAACTGAGGTTTATCTCACTCCATGTCTTTGCCGGGAACTCCCGCAGGCTTTTCTTTAGCTTTCTAGAAGCATTTGAACTGTTCGAATTCAATCCATTTGCAAAAACAATCGCAACCCAATCTTTCAGGATGGTCAGCAACAACATTCTTTCCCTTTAGAACCTATCTACAAATTCCCGCAGTAGCTCGTCTCCCCACTTCTTTATTGTGAACATATTTTGCTTGTGTTTTTCCACTCTCCGGGCCCCTGTGTTAGCCTTAACAAAAGTATTTGCAAAAGTAGCAAAAGAATCAATAGAATTTTTAGGTAAATTAGTATACCAAGAGAGTGCTCCCTTTATGAGCATTTGACTAAATTTCTTTAGCATAACATATTCAATCTCATGCTGCTTGAGATCGTGGCCGGTGACGGATTCTTCGAAAGTCATGATATGCTCATCTGGATCGGTGGTGCTATCATATTTTGGTATGTCAAGCATGTTGAATTTCTTCGCTGCATTCTGGTTTGAGCTGGAGTCCCAGTCCTGGAGTGAGTAGCTATAGTGGCCAATGCTCTCTCTATGTGCACACATCAGTTCGTTCTGTGCCTCGAGAATGACTATGATCGTCTCTTTCATCCAAGACCCTCCCTTGTTGGCAGGTTCGGGCCTGCCAGTTTGAGATTTAGCTGAGCTTCTTTCCTTAGGTGTTTGTTTCTGGGATCTCTTTGCTTCCTCGTTACCCGAGATGCCCGTGCTTCATTCTTTGTTAGGTTGTCTTGATGAGAGTTTGTTTTCGCTCCTCTCCTGCTCTCGCTCAAATTCCTCATCAGGCTCCGTTCGTAGTATCACTAAAGGATCTACCAGATCCTGATTATTGACGGCTATCCGTTCAGTTTCGAGTTCTTGTTATTCGTGGGAACTACTGCTTTGTCCTGACATGCTTTTTTTTTAATATAACGGATCCGCTCAATTTTTTCAATGAGATCGGCTACAGATCGAGACAACACCATAAATATTTATCCCCATATACGATGCCAAACTATTTTTCGATGAAATCAATTCTAATCAGAAACACAATTAGAGATTTGTATTTTAACGTTTAAAGACAAGTGAGTTGTATCCAATCCGGACAACCCCTCGACGAGTCCAGTGTTAAATAGTAAAAGTAAGAAATAAATAGAAAATAAGAATAAGTAAGCTTGAATCTTATAGCAAGAAATATAAAATAATGAACTAGTGCTTCTTTCATTATATTGCTTTGAGAGAAAATGGAGCTTAGGTTACAAGTGTGAGCAAGTGGATCCATAATGACATTCCTTCCCTCCTAAGTCTTACATATATAAGCCATAGACTATTGTACCCCTCTAAAGTTATGATGACGTGAGAGTACTGATGTCAGTGCACCCACATGTGTTGCGGCACTCTGATCTAGGAAGGCTGATATGACGGGAGTTGTTAAGAGTGGAAGACAGTTGTAGAATTCCTCTGAGTTATTTGAATCTCTGGATACGCCAATCTGTCCGGGGGCGTTCTTTACCCAATACAATTAATATATTATTAGGTGAGAAAAAATGATTATTAATAGAGATGTTAATATAGTAAAGTTTTCTAATAGTAACAAACATATTAGTGATAGATGCAAATCCGCCACCAATAGTTTACCGACGAAAATATGTTATTTAGTGATAGAATCTGTTCATCGCTATTCTAGGTTTTTTTGTTCTGATATTAGGGGTGCACATTGGTCGGGTTAGTTCAGGTTTTTTAAGTAACAAACCAAATCAATTTTATCGGTTTCTAAATCTATAAACTAAACCAACAAAAAATGAGTTTTTCATATTTTTTTTGTAGTCTTCATACAAAACATATAACGTGTACTTCAAATATTTCTTTAATCCTAGTAATATACAACTATCTAAGGTATTTCTTAAGAAAATACCATATAATGAGAGATGAATGATGACATTGTACTAAAATATTCAATAAAAAAGATAATGAAATTGCATGAAACAAATAATGCTAATTAGTAAGCCATAACGAAAATGACCATAATGTAAAAGTACTAAGTCATGCTAAAATAAATACAGCTAATAAGTATTAATTACATGACTAAACATAAAAGAAAAACAAATTAAGTTATATAGTTTCATTGTCACAACCCAAATCAGAGGCGCACGACTGGCACCCGGGTCTTACTTACCGAGCACCAACGTACATGACTCAACCACACATCATAACATAGAAACGGGTCGTCAATGCCGCTATGATAGACTGAATGAAGTCAAAAGGGATATAAATAGTTGACGATACCAACATGATATGCATATATACATAGATAAGGGCCGACAAGGCCACCATGAAAGTCTGTGCATGAAAACATACGCCGACAAGGCCATACACGACGTTTATACACTAGATATATATATACAAGCCTCTAAAAGTACATCATCATCATCATAAGGTCAGGAAAAGGCCCTGCCATATCCATAACATGTACATAACATCATACCGACACAAAAGCATCAACTCTAGAAGAAAAGGAGCGCACCAACCACAAGTGAGCTGAGAACCTACTGGTGAGGTCATCAATTCGTCTATCTGAACCTGTAGGCATGGAATGCAACACTCCAACAAAGGCACATCAGTATGAACACTGTACTAAATATGTAAGGCAAGTAATAGTATAAGTAAAGATGTCAAAGTAAAGGGAGAGACAAGAAGAATCAACCTGTAACTCTGGAGTACCGTTGTGGGCCATGATATGCAATATGCAGTAATATTATAATATATATATATATATATATGTGTGTGTGTGTGTGTGTGCGCGCGCGCGCGTATATATAATGCCGTCGTACATATATATGAGTATATAACGCCATCAAGCCTCTATGGACAACATCATCATTATAATGTACCAAACTACAGTGGTGTGCACATATAAGTATCGTACCTGACTAACTATAGCGCGACTTTGTATTAATATATATATATATGCATGAAAGACCTCAGAAGAACATCATGAACATGGTTGGAGTGACATAAAATTGTCACCCTCCGACTATCGTTATGTGGCTACATATATCAGCTGTTGTGAAACCAATAACAAGCACATAATATCACATATGGAGAGATAATATAAGATGTGGAAAAGTAATCCCGACAAGGGACAAGCAAGATCTAAGAATATTTTCAATAATAAAGAACAAGCACATCTCTAACGTTCAAAAGTAGAGTCTTTTTTAGGGATGTTTCGTTATATGTCGTTTCCACTAGGATCATGCCAAAAGAAGGAAAAGGTTAAGCCTTACATACCTTTAACGTTATCCTTTGCAAGCCAACGATAAAGGCATACGTAGCGTTAATATACATAATGATAAGGAACCATCATTAATCTTGTAGATGCTATGAGTTAAACACAAATGAGCGAAAAGCTCATTTATAGCAATTTCGACAGCACCTCCCCTACTTCTTTCACTTTCTCAAATCTCCAACATCAACACTAACACAACCAGCACACAAATAACATATATACAGCAAAATCCAACCTTATATCCATCACAAGAACACCGCCAAATAACCCAACAAGCTACAACAAAGTTGCAACCAACTCTCAAGTGCTAACTTGCAACTTCTCAACCATACAACTTAGCTAGAACATTAGTTATACAACTTACCTTAATACAACAAAAAGAAGCTCTGGAACAATTTTTCTTAAGTTTGAAAGAACCCCCAACTCATCAACAACACCATAGAAGTGGTCTTCTCATCATTTACAACACTTTTTATGAATGACTTAGGTGGTTTGGCCTTGGATTAGCTTAGGTACCATGGGGATTATTTAGAGAAAGTTTAGAGGTGTCTAAGGTCTGGTTTGATCGAGAAATGAAGGAAAAAGACAAAGCCATCATTTAAATAGCTCAAAAGGTCGGCCACCGCCTCAGATCTGCGGTCTGTTCTACACCCCGCAGAACCCCTCTGCGGTCGCAAAGTGGGATGCAGATTTGTCCAGAAGTTTCAACTTCTCTTATCATTTGTGCGATCAACAGTGCGGCCCGCAGACTTGTTCTGTGGTCCGTAGAATGCTCCTCAAAAAAATTATTTTGCCAATTTTCTTCGATCCAATTAGTCTCAACCCTACATAACACTTTAGGAAACCTTTATTAACCTTCTGGAGGACTCTTATCATCTCCGAGCCTACGTTGTCTAACTTACGACGACAACGACATAAAAAAATGCACGGTGTAACATTCACTCTCTAAATCAATGCAAAATTAAAGACTAGTATCAAACATTATTGTCATTATTGTCTTTACTTCTGTTATTTCTTTTTCCGGCAACTTGGTTTGCTTTTCTTGAGCCGATGGTCTATCGAAAACAACATCTCTACCTTTAAATTTTGCGTACACTCTACCCTTTTCAGATCCACTTGTGGGATTACATTGGGTATGTTGTTGTTGTGCTGAATTGATTTTCTTTTGTTAGAGTTAGTATTGACTTGGTTTAGATTTGCGCTTTATTTGAGTTACTAACAATATCTATGGTTTATAAAATTTATTGGACCATCCAAATTTTATATCCAAGTTTGAAATAATATGTTAAAAGATAAAATTTATGAAAATTTTAAGAAATATTTATAAATTAGATTATAATAAATATTTAGTGTATAAAATACTTTAAATTTTTTATACATGTAATGTCGGGTCGCTTTGGTTCGGTTTGATTTTTTAGTTAAAACTAAACCAAATCAATTATGGTCGGATTTGTTTTCAATACTAAATCAAATCAAATCACTAGTCGGGTTTTTTCTCGATTTTGCTCGAATTATCAGTTTGGTGTGATTTTTCAGTTTTCTTTGCACACCACTAACTGATATATTATTAGGTGAGGAAAAAAATAATATATAAGTGATTAGCAATATATGAATCAAGAGTATTTAAAGATAACTTTTTAAAAAAGATAATAATTCTTACGTAATAATCCTTGTATCATTACTCAAGGTATGACAATTTTTAAATTATTACTCCGTATTTGTTAAATAAGAATTCCTACATTATTATTAGCTACTCTAAAATATTCTCCCTACATAAATAGTCCGCCCACCAAATCAGCCCTAGGTGTGACTACAAAGAGAATGAATAACTAGATGGACCCATTGATCTTTTCCATTTTCTTGTTTCAATATACATTTTTGGTATAAATAAACAAATAGTTGTTTGATAGATTACAATGTCAATATATCATTTTTTACAGCAAAAAGCACAATTTATTTAAATACAATTTAATCCCTGTCAAGTGTCACCTTTACTATCTTTTTTCAAGGAAAAACATAAACACGTGAGAGTAGGAATGTGCCAACGAGCTCATCAAACAAGCCGTGCATAGCCTATGGCTATGATTAAGACAATCCAAAGTGATGACCCAATGAAGTAATGTTCAATTTCATAATTTTAACGTATTGAAATAATGCATTCGTACTAATAGCACTTATATTTTTGGGTCCCAATACGATTTCCATATGTTTTGTTCAACATTCCTCTCTTTTCTAATAATTGGCCACAATTTTAACCAAATATTTTTACTAGAAAAAGTGAAGTTCGAATTAGTCTAATCACACTACAATTATATTTTTAATGCAATATACTAATAGCTAGCGTAATGGGATTTGTCTGGTTGACAATGGTCAACTCAATTATTTACGTTAAAAAACAAATGGAGACAGTTTGATTAACTAACCTCAATATAAAAAAAAATGAATGATTGAACACTCAAATCCACAAGGAAATCATGGCTTCGTTCTCATCTATTTTCTATTTTCTATTTTCCCATCCAAGAAAAGACATTATTAATCGGTAAATATTACTGTCAATGGACCAGACATTGTTAATAATTCATTTTTATATCTCTGGGTTACTGTACTTTTGTATTTTTTTAGCTAGTATTGTCTAACTTAGTAAGAACCAATAAGCTGAAATATGAGTTATCAGATCTGTCTAAGATCTCAGATTCCCTTTACGTCGGCTAATTGCTGCTTTAAATGCACCATTTTCTTCTTCTTCGTTTTTTGGATTTAACTTTGTGTTTAGTAATATACAATGTTAGGATAAACATTTTTTACACTATCAGATTATTTTTAGCAGGTAACATAAGATTTAAAATCTCATATCTAAGGAGCTTACCCATAATATCATTTGGATGGAAGGGGTTCCTCCCCATTTTCCCCAAGTTTTTACTTTGATAAGAGACATGTGTCATGTCGCGCCCGTTTTTAACCCGCGGGCTTCGCGACGCGATGGTGTCGATTCCCTGTGGATTGGTTAAAAAATGCTTTGTTGAGGAGTCGCCACCTAATTATTCTAAGGTGAATCAGGACACCTAAATGTTAACTAAAAGCTGCAAAATAACTTCAATTTTGTGGTCTGCGAAACTAATGAGATTCTAGATAAGGGTTCTTTATTATCCTAAAGGGAAGGGGGTTAGGCATCCTTTAAGATCCACTAACTTGCGGTTATCCGGTCAAACTCAGGATAATTATGTTGGAAATTTGCCTTTGGCGGGGAGGTGCGTCCACCCATATTTAATGAATTAAACACTAGTGTTCCGCATGTTGGAGGCTTTGTCTCTTCACACGTGCATAATCTACTAAGTGAGTAGATGACCGTAGGGCCAAGAATCGTCAAATTTTGTTGAGAAATGAAAGAGATATTGGTCCACAAAGTAAGGTGTTTGAGGCATGAAAATATGGTGTGAGATAAATCTACCACATCGGTGGGAAGAGGAAGAATTGCTCTCTTTATAAGTCTCTAAATTGGCTAAGGGTTTGGGACCCCAAAGGGTATCTCATGTGTTTAAAGGAGGGAGGACCTAGATGTGCTTGGGTTCAAGGCTAAGCCCACACGCGCGCCGCCGCCCCCGCCCGTCCCGTCCGGGCTCGGGTCGTGGGGCTCGGGTCGTGGGTCGTGGGTCGTGGGACTTTCTAATATTATCTTTTTGGACCCCAAATTGCTTAATATTTACAGTTTGGTCTCTAGAGTTTCTGAAAAGTTGAATTTGGGAACGACGGAAGGCAGAAAGTTTCTGCCTACCGTTGGAGTTGATTTTTGGGGCGTTAATGTGCATTAACCAACCATTACTTAGTTGATTAACTCCTCCATAATCAGCCCTCCTTCAATGGCCAAGAACAGCCTCACTAATGGCCTTAAACCTGCCATTAACCACCCTTCCTAATGGCCATTAATTGCCATGTCTTAGGCTGTTGAGCAGCCTCCCTTATGCTATATATTGGAGTTGTTTTGCTCAATGGTGACATATGAAAAATACAGAATCAAAAGAGACAACATTTATATACACAGAGACAAACAGAAGAGACACTAAAATTCAGTCCAAAACGTTGGGACGAAAACAGAAACTCTTCCTTCCTTTTCCATTTCTTCAGCAAGGCGTTTCATGTTTGTTTTCTTCGTCAGACTCAACCTATTTGCTTTGTAGTGTTGAGATTAAAGTGTTGTTTTATCTTGGGAGACTATTGTCCGTTAACGTAAAAGCATATATACGGGGCAATCTTGTCTTAAGGACAAAGTGCAATCACTCGACTCATCACACAGTTGTAACAATCCAGATTTAGTGTTTCTTGATTTCAAGTTATCAAGATTCAAGACTCAACAAGCTTGCGGCAGTTCTGAAGATTGGCATACTTGTTTATCATTTCGAACACTTGTAATATTTATTTACTTCCGTACAGCTTATACAATATCCAACAAATTATTATGCTAAAAATGCATGTTTTTACAAGTATAAAAATAATGTTGCAAGTAGTTAATAAAATAATGCATTTTGTACAAGTATGCATTTGTATGGCATTAAAATACATGTAAAGATGGAAAAAAAGTATGCATTTGTATGAAAATTGATAAAAATGTATGCAATGTGATTTTTATGAGCGACGGGCCTAAAAATAGATAAACTAGCGATTTCCGATTTTAAAACTAACTGAGCCTAAAAATAAATGAACTAGTGATGGATTTTTAGTTTTAGACTACCCTATTAATTAATTATAAGTCTACCTATTCTAAACATTTCAATAATTTCACGAGTACAATAATATTACAATACAAAATGGAATAAAGTTGAATTAAAGAAAGTAAAAACAATAACAAAATAAATAATCTCCGAGGGGTATTTGTCTTCTTTGACTTTATACCTTGCAAGCTGTCAAGAACAAACTATTAGAAACAATCGAATATAAATAACTTCGGATCCGTATCCAAAACAGTAAATGTTTTGATTACGGAGGACTCAGACTTAAATTTTGAAAAGATCATTCCAATCACGTCGTGGCTACGAACATGACTTGTTTGTCATTTTAGTTGTCTTGCCTACCGAACGTGTTGGTCTCTCGGGTGAAAAAAGATTTAAGTTTCATCATTGCCCAGAAGTTTTATTTTCCGTCTTTCCAACTGTGGAGGCCTAAAAAATCGACGGATATTTTTTCATCGCCCAATGTAGTATCATGTTCAAATCAGTAAATTATACCCAAAACATCAAACTGAAACGAAAGAGCATTTTCCGAAGGGGCGCGGCCCCAAATTCAATTTCATTGGCCTAAATGCAGTATTTATTCAAATCAGCAAATTTCAGAAATATTGCAGTTGTCCGAAACAGTCTTAAAACAGCAGTTTTTAAGCCAAGAAACCAACGCAGCAACTATGCTAAAATACAATAGTGATAAACATCAAACGTGTCCAAAAATGCAACAGTAATTTGGCTAAAAACCAGCAGCAACTGTGCTCAAAATACAGCATCAAATGGTCCTAAATGCAGCAACAATCAGCCAGGCATAGCAGCCAAAAAAATACACTACAAAATGCCCAAAATGCAACAGATTTTAACAAAGAAATTAGCAACAATTAAGCTCAGAAATACAACAATTATGAACATCGACCGTGCTCAATGGTTTGGCCAGAATACGGTGTCAAACAATAGCAACCAATTGCATCAAACAATAACCATAAATGGCATCACAAAAACAGTAACAGATGTAGCATTTGTTACTGCTATCATGTAGTACCAAAGTGTCACGGAATTCAACCTACAAATAACATTTGTTTTCAATCAAAGGCATTATCTAAAATGCAACAACTCAACTCAATATACAACAACATAATGGCTAAATATGCAGCAAAAGATCAACACAAAATGAAGCAAAACTCGACTTAAAATAACTCAACATTCAACAAAATCTAAGGCAAATAGCGATAAATTGTCCTTAGAGAGACCCGACCCGGATTTCGGGTCAACCCGATCCGAGAAACGCAACCCGAAATAGTGGTGATCCGAATTAATTTTTTTTATTTTCAGATAACCAACAACAAGATATAAACAAAAAATCTAGAAATTTACTCAAATCGGGTCGACCCGACCCGAATCAGATGTTTCAACCCAATCGATTTCTTTCCAAATTTCAGATAACCAACAACAAAATATCAAGCATATAAATCAGGAAATCTTACCCAAATGGGGTTGACCCGACCCGAACAGTGACCCAAATCGGATACCCAAAAACAATGAAGAACAACAACAAAAGCAGATTTTCGATTATATTTCGGACTCTACAAGATGAAGAACACATGCAAAGAAGAACAAATAACCTTAAGAAGATTTCGGGTTTCAAAACTTAATGCTCGTTTTTTGGACTCAAAATTCCACCAAAATCGACCAAAAACTCCGACCCGAAACAGTGAACAAAGGGCAAAAATCCGACCTAAACTCTGACCCCCTCAAAACAGTGAACAAAGGGTTCATCCCATCAAATCGAGTTTGAAATTTGAATTAAAGGCAAAGATTTCTGATTTTTTGGAAGCGGATTTAGAGGGATAGGGTATGGGGTGTTGTCGGGTGCGGCGTAGGTGGTGTCAGGGGTATGGGGAGGTGTGGCGTAGGTGGGTAGGGTGGCGGTGACCGGCGGGAAAAGGTTTCGGGGGTGTGGAGTACGGGAGTGTCGGCCGACTTGGAGAGGGTGAGGGGTGTGGAATAAAATGTTTTGGGTTTTGCATAAAATTGTTTTGGGTTGGAAAATAAATGGGTTATGGTTTAAAATATAAAAAGGTTTTATTATATAAAAAAGAAAGCTTTGCAAAATTTATAAAATGTAAAGATGACAATATGATAAAAAAAATATAATATTTGTGAAATGTTTGATGCTTAAAAAAAAAAAAAAAAAATATGATGCCGTTTTGCGAAAATAAAATAACATATAATATTAGGATGATAGTATGATTATGATATAAAAATGCAAATGACAGTAAAAATGCAAATAATAATAATAATAATGATATATATATATATTTTAAAATTGTTTTAATGTGTCAAAAATATTTAAAATTATAAATAAAATCAGAAAAGATGGGACAAAATTAGGTGTCAACATGTCATAGTTAAAAATTAAGGGTTGATATCTAATTACCCAAATCATGGTTAGAATATTAAATATTTCCTCTATTTACTCTAAAATAATGTCAATCCCACAATTTTAGCTAAAACATTCTTTCATCCATAAACTAATTCTAAGATTTTCTCTCTTTTCCTATTTTATTACGAGCTCTTTTTTCTCTCTCTCTCTCTCTTTATTTTTAATTAAACATTTCATGGATATTTGTATCTTTTCAGATTATGTAATAAGTAACTCTTTTACAATTTTATTCATAGGATACTTAAAATATGGCAAGTTTTACAATCATCTAATTCAACGAAAAATAAACAGCCTCATTTTGTTCCTTTTTTGTTGCTAAAATTCTTTGTAATTCTGAGTTATAGAAAATTCTAAAATATTAACATCATACAAATATTTTAAAATTAAAAGTTACAAATATTTTTTTTATATTTTGACTGTCGCATGTTGACTCAATTTGATCGTACTGTTCACACTAAGCGTTAGATGTCTATTTCTCCCATGTTTGATAGAATGTAAAGAGGACGTAGGGATAAAATTAAGAAGAACTGTACAAAAAATAATGCTCAAAAGGAAAAGAGAAGAGATCGTAATAAAATAGGAAAACATAGAATTTTTTAGAACAAAAAAAAAAACAAAAAGAGAGAACAAGAGCTCGTAGTAAAATAGGAAAAAAAGTAAACAAAAAAAATTAGTATTAATTTATGGATGAGATATTTAGCTAGAATTGTGAGATTGCCAATATTGTTTAGAGTAAATTAAGGATATATTTATAATTCTAACCATGGTTAGGATCTTAATTTGAATAATTTGTTGGAAATTTGTCTTTGATGGATGTTGCGTCCATCCATCTTTAATGACTTAAACACTCGGGTTCCGCATGTTGGAGACTTTGGTTTTTCACACGTGCATAATCTACTAAGTGAGTAGATGACCGTAGGGCCAAGGATCTTCAAATTTCGTTAAGAAATGAAAGAGATATTGGTCCACTGAGTAAAGTATTTGAGACATGAAAATATGATGTGGGACAAATCTCCCACATCGGTGGGAAAAGGAAGAATTGTTCATTTTATAAGCCTCAAAATGGATAAGGGTTTGGGACCCCAAAGGGTAACCCATGTGTTTGAAGGAGGGAGGACCTAGGTGTGCTTGGGTTCAAGGCTAGACCCACACGCGCGCCACCACCACCGCCCGGGTCGGGTCGATTGTACCTCTTAAGATTCAAGACTCAAAAAGCTTGCGGCAATTATAAACTTAATTGTTTGTTTATCCTTTCGAACACTTGTAATATTTATTTACTTCCCGTATGGTAGTTATCCAACAATTTTAAGACAAGATTGCATTAGTGCTCGAAAGATGTCGGTCAACAGTTGTGTGACCAAATCTGGTTATGGTTGTGGTTTTCTGGTGACAGTAACTTTATTTGTGTCAACAAACTAGACTATGGTTCTAATGTTGCGCCTATGCTGGTCATGTTGTTGATGGTCAAGGTGCTGATGATGTCACCGCTCCCAAGAGTGGTGGAAGCAAGCGCCCACGAAAGGTTGAGGATGTCAACTGGGACAAGAGGAGAAGGCTGAAGATGTTGTTCTATCTTGTAGCAGAAGGTCTATATTTGTCCCAGACAAAGGATACAAATTATGGTAAGGAGGAAATGGACACTCAGTCCAACAAAGTGACTGACATGGATCAGAATTTGAAAATTGGGCTATGTTAACTCCCTTCCTTGTTAATAATGAGATTAAACGATGTCTGATTAAAGTGTGTAAAGTAAGGCTAGGAATATGAAAGTGTTTTCCTGAAAAGGGAAAAATAATATTATATTCCTTACACTTTAAAATCAGAGATTTAATTTCACCTACTTCCCATTTAAAGATTGGTTTTTTAAAAAACAAGGCTTAAACAAATCGTTCTTTGGTTACAATTAATTAGAATTGTGGATAAATCCTAAGCAAGCGCCAGGAATTTCCCTAGGCACCAATCACAAGGGAAGAGGACTAAAGACAAACCAATCACCGGTTCCAACAAAAGATCCTTCATTTGATAGGATGGTTTGGACACTCAGTCGTACAAAGCCTACGGGCGACTGGAGTGGGCCAGAGTTTCCAGGTCTTAAATGATCTGAAGGCCAAAAGAAAGGCAGAAAAGAAATTGGACACTCAGTCTGCCAAAGCAACTTGAGTGGACCATAGTATCCAGATCACATATGATCCGATTACGCCCTAACCACGGGCAAGAAGTTGTTCATGTGAAGCATCGCTACCTCTAAAGTAGAAGGGGTTGGAGATGTTGTCCTCAAAAGGACTTCAGTGAATGGGATCACTCTAAAAGGAGGTGATACATGTCCCAAACTTGGTTTCAGGGACGTTGTTGGTCAAGCTGGTTTGAGACTAGTCCAACAGGTCTGTAATAACTAAGAAAGGTATAGTATGTCTGTACCCAAATGAATGATATATTTGTAATCCGTGTATCTATGCCATCATAGATTAAGACACATTAAATAGAAAGTCATTCAAAAGATAACTAAGTTGAGATTTTTGCCTTCTGTCGACATAAATCCTCAAAATTAATGTGAGGTGGGCGAGAGGCAAAATCCCCTTTCCATTCCGTCAAAGGAATAGTGAAAGAAACATCGCTCCTCTAGAACTTAGTCACATCTACATGGGTGATTTAAAGTTTGTACAAAATAGAGGGGGGGAGACAAGTACTTTGTGACCTTCATTGACGATGGTACAATGTATTGCATCCTTTGTTTGTTGAAAATCAAAGATGAAGCTGTTGAAGCGAATAAGTGCTACAAAACAGAAGTTGAAAATCAACTAAGCCTACAGATTGAGGAATTCGTAGTGATAGAGGAGGAGAATGTGAAACATCGTCCATCAAACGATTGCTCCTTACTCACCCAGTCTAACGGTGTTAGCTAAGCATAAAGTCGTACACCCAAAATATGTGGGGCAAGGCGATCCTTACCGCTAATGCGATTCTCAACAGAACTCCGCATAATGATAAGGATAACCCTCCATGTGAAACATGGAAATGATCCTACCTACAAATGTTGTGATGTGGGGTGGTTTGGTAGAGGTTGGAATACCAAAACGGGTCAAGACTGTAGATTGTATATCCACTAGATCTGCAAATAACAGTAGTGCTTATCGCCTCTTAGTGTCAAAGAATGTTGAATTCTTTGAAGATAACTTTCCTTGAGAAGGAAAAAGAAGTAATTGCTCGAGGCTAACAAGAACCCGCGAGTGCCTGATTGTCCGAACTAGACATTCCAGATCTACAGGACTCGGAAGTTGCTGACTATCCGGAACTTAATGTTCTAGATGTACAAAACTCAGGGATTCTAGATGTTGAACCGAGACGGAGCAAAGAGGGGACAAAGACTTGTTCCAGGCCTTCTACCTTGCATTGTTGAGAATGAACCATGGACAATTAATAAAGAATTGTCATCTCCAGAAGCACTGCTTTGGAAAGAAGCTATAAAGATAGAAATAGATTCCATCAAATAGAACCATACTTGTGTAATGGTTGACCTTCCTCCGGGAAAAGAACCTTTGGGTTGTAAAAGTGGATACTCAAATTGAGTACAAAGTAGATGGATCTACTAACATTTATAAGGCCTCGGCTACTTGGACATGTGCTCCCCTGGGAATATCTTAACATACAGGGCCATTGCAGTCTTGCGTGACATGGATGTTGAGACAGTCTTCTTAACCGGAGAGTTGGAAGGGGAGGATCATCGTTGGTTTGTTGGACTATTGGGCTTCTTCCTGAACTTTCCTTTTGGTCCTTGAAATGATTAAATTTTGGTCCTGGAAGGTTCAGACGAAACAAAAACAATGAATCTGACAACAGAAACATTGACTTTGAAGTTAGAAAGCCAACAGTTGGAAAACCAACAGTCTGAAAGTGAAAGTCATATTGAAACAAAGTCTCGATATGAAAGATATGGGTGTCACAGATGACATCGTAGGAATTGGGGTTTCTAAGACATCTAACGAACTAGTCTAATTCAAACTCATTTGTGAGATAGTTGACAGTCTCGTTGAAGCCACCAATGGATATGAATCATAGAATTGATTGGAATCATGGTGCACCCATATACCAGGAGCGATATGGGCAGGTTACGTGTAGTTCAATGTATTTTACACTCTACAACCGACCTGATATCGGCTTACAAAGTAGATCAGTTGAACTAAGGTTCACTCGTGATTCTAGAAATGATCGATAGAAGGCGTTAAATCGGATATGACGATATCTGAAATATTCGCTTATCTACGGATTATGGTATTCTGGATGTCCAGCTGGTTCTGGGAGAACACAGTGATGCAAACTGGACATCGGACATGAAGAACACCAAAGCCACAAGTGAATGTGTATGGTGTGTATTAGAAAATCCTCTAAGCAAACTTGCATCGACCGATTCATGATGGAATCAGAGTTTATCGCTTTAAACAAAGCATGAGAAGAAGTTGAGTAACTTCACGACTCCTTAGAGAACGTCCCTCATTTGGGAGAAACCCATGCCTTCGGCAGTTATACATTGTGGCTAGCCGGTCGGCTTAAGGAAGGGCACGGATGACGGCGTCTGAATATATCTGTCAGAGACATAAGATCGTATGGAAGTTGATCACCACGGGTGTCATTCCCGTTGATTACATCAAAGGACAATATAGCAGACACTTTAACTAAGGGACTACCCGAAGATCAAGAGTTCTGCCTGTCTAGGGAAATGAGCTTAAAACCCAAACAATATGAACCTTTGCGGTGGTAACCCAACCATACTGACTGGAGATCCCAAGAATTTGGTTCAATAGGAAAACTAAGATGCAAAAGGTTCAGTTGAGCGCTTCGGTGGAAGAAATAGCACTTTGGATGATGATTTCTGTAAAGAAACATGAATCCAAAGTCGTTCCCGCGATAGACATTAAAGTGCTACCTGCATGGTGGGTAAAGGTTAAGCTTCCAAACCTTTAATGATCCTCAAGCGGTTGAGGTTAAGGTTGGGGAAACTTTTAATTATTCCTAACAATTGTGAAGTGGGATATAGCAGGATACCTTGTAGGAGATCACTTATTTAAGTACGAGGACATGCTGCCTCAAATGAACGCACTTAAGAATCCAAGTGTGTCCACGGCCACAACGGACAGAATAATAAGAATGAAAATGAATAAGGGGAGTTATTGTGTTGGTATCATTGTCTTGGCTTACACTAAACATTGACGGTTCAAGACATTATGTTCACCACGCAGTAAGTAAGTCCAGTGGTATTCAACTAGGGAAGGTTCAAAGTGGAAGCTACCTCTCTTGATTCAATATCTTTCCGCTGAAAGATTGCTAAAGTTTGGCACCCTGTGTGCACAAATTCTCTTTCAAGAGGGGATTGTTGGAAATTTGCCTTTGATGGGGGTTGCGTCCACCCATCTTTAATGACTTAAACACTCAGGTTCCGCATGTTGGAGACTTTGGTTCTTCGCACGTGCATAATCTACTAAGTGAGTAGATGACCGTAGGGCCAAGGATCGTCAAATTTCGTTAAGAAATGAAAGAGATATTGGTCCACTGAGTAAGGTGTTTGAGGCATGAAAATATGGTGTGGGACAAATCTCCCACATCGATGGGAAAATGAAGAATTGTTCATTTTATAAGCCTCAAAATGGATAAGGATTTGGGACCCCAAGGGTAACCCATATGTTTGAAGGAGGGAGGACCTAGGTGTGCTTGGGTTCAAGGCTAGGCCCACACGCGCGCCACCACCACCACCCACCCACCCGGTCCGGGTCTGGTTGTTAGGATGCTTCTGATATTATCATTTTGGGTAGTATTTACAGTTTGCCAGCAAACCGGAAAGTCAACACTTTGGATGGCTTTAACCATCTGTATTGTACTAATTACAAAACGTTCAAAATGTTTCTGGCCTTGATTGTACCTCTTAATTAGCCTCTTAACACCTCTCCTCATCCTAAACACTATAAAATGAGAACCTTACTCTAATTTGAGGAACACAAGTCTTGAGAACAAGAGCAGTCCAGAAATAAAAGTTATTCTTTTCCCTCTGAATTTCCACTATTCAGCAGTCGTTTCATGTTTGTTTTCTTCGTCAGAATCAACTTATTTGCTTTGTAGTGTTGATTAGTTGTTTATCTTGAGAGACTATTGCCCGCTAACGTAAAAGCATATATACGAGGCAATCTTGTCTTAAAGACATAGAGTCATCTCTCGACTCAGCCACAGATGTAACAATCCAAATTTGGTGTTTCTTGGTTTCAAGTTATCAAGATTCAAGACTCAAGAAACTTGTGACAATTATAAACTTAATTGTTTGTTTATCCTTTCGAACACTTGTAATATTTATTTACTTCTCGTACGACATTTTGCTAACATAATTAAATCTCAACCTTTAATGCTAATTATGACACATGTCTCTCATTCAAGTAGGAATTTAAGGAAAATGGAGAGATGAGAAATGGGGAGGAGCCTTTGACCAGATAATGACCCGATGGGGTAAATAGTTATTCACATTGGCAGAGTAAAACTTAAATTAAGGGTGGCCAGTGGGCCGGGCTCGGGTCTGGCGGGCCGGGTTTTGCGGGGTCGGGGTCGGGGCGGGATGAGCCAGGAGGTCGGGGTCGGGTCTAGCGGGGCCTAGCGGGGTTGGGTCTGGCGGGACCTGCTCCAGTCCCGTCCCGATCCCGTCGGTATCGGGGCGGGGCGGGGTCGGGTCGGGCTCGGGGCGGGGTACGGTCGGGTTTTCCTTTTTTTTTAAATAACATATGTATAAAAAACTCAATAAACAAAACAAGATAGTGTAATAAAAACATCCCAAGGCTGTTTTTGTGCATCTTATATTATTTAATAGACATATGATTTTTTTGTAATACAAATACAATTGTCTAAAATCTAAATTACAACTTTGTGGTGTTGTCCAAAAGTTGCAAATTACATAATAAAATTGCAATTAAAAAAATTACATTCTCAAAAAAACCTGTTCTAATTGCTTGATGATTTCATGTGGTTCTTCGGTTGAAATTGGTATTTGTTGGTCAAATTGATCCACGTCGCTTCCACTACCTTCGGTTAAGATTTCGTTGTAGTTTTCATCATCTTCTTCGTTGATCTCCGGTTGACCGCACCTTCTCCGCTCCGCTCGTATCCAATCTCTCGAATAATACCGCAATTTCCAAGTCGTCTCCGGCCAATGAGTGTCTGTGGTCTCCTATTTGATATCTGCTGCGAGAAAAGCGCTTTCGACGCAGATTGATGACGCTTGAATGTTCAAAACATCTCGAGACATCAATGAAAGTGTCGAAAGGTCTTCTCATTCCCCTCCAAAGATTTCAAAGAAGTCTTCTTGCCCATCTTCATTGATAACTTCTTGATACGGTACAGAACCCCGCAAAACAAAAATATCCAACTCGCTAATTTGGTTAGTAGTAGAGGTACGGCCGCACATTCTATTTACGAGGCTTTCAATACTAGCCGCGAAACAATGTGTCTTTTGTGAGGTTGTGTTGAAGATGAAGAAGATGGTATGAAAGCCGGTAAGTTACTAGCATTTTCTTGTTGATAAAATCTATATATATTTTTGCATTGGTGTTCTACGCTAGACACCGCTTCTTCTTTAGTTTGTTCAATAGGTGGTGGGTGATTTAGATTTTTGGGACTTGGAGGTGGTAGTACTTCTATACAATCGTAAATAGTTTCAATTAGTGATTTAGTACCGTCTATTTTAATAGTAGGATTTAATACGAACCAATAATATAAATAGAGGGAATAGGAATAAAATATTTTTTAATTTTGACAAACATTTTTTTAATAGCTGCCTTATAAGCTTTGGTTTTTCCATATATTCACTAAGTAATAAAAATATTAGAGTTATATAAAATAACATAGTTGAAATAGTAGGATAATATATACCGGAAAATTCTTTTGTTGCTTGAAAAAATTTCTCTAAAAATACAATAAGTTCAGAAATTTTTACCCAATCACTATCTAAAATCATATCACCGGCTTTTTATTATGAGAGTTAAAAAATAAAGTTATAGGTAATTTATAGTCATAAGCAACAAGTAGTTGCTCGTATAAAGAATTCCACCTAGTGGATACTTCTTGTGGAATTCTTCTATAAGGTAGTCCACAATCGTGACAAGTTTTTTTATATTCTTTTCTACGTTGTACTTTATTACTTTTAAAAATAAAGTTTATAGCAAATTGTATTTTACTAAGAATGTCTTCAAAAAGTGATAGACCATCCTTTAATTAAGTTATATATATGGCACGCACATTTTATATGAAAATGGTTTGGAAAAGATGGAGTTAAACTATTTTTTAACATTGTAATTGCGTAATTGTTATTAGAAGCGTTATCTAATGTAATAGTCATAATTTTATCGGTAATTCCGTAATAATCGCACACTTGATAAATATTTTCTGCAATAAAAGTACCGAGTGTGCCTATCATCTATATATCTATACGCTAAAATACGTTTTTGCATAGACCATTTATAATCTATCCAATGACAAGTTACAAGTTAAATAATCATGGCCGTTAGTACTACGACCTATATCGACGTGATAGATACTTTGCCATTAAAATGATATAATGAAAAACGTAAATATTGTTGATATTCATGCGCGAATTTAAATACATCTCTCTTAACAGTTGATCTAGGAAAACCGTTAAAAGCAGGATTATATATATCTCTAATGTAATGAATAAAATCGGGAGATGAAGGAAATGAAAAAGGCAAACCCTCCACAAAGAACTAATTTTGATATTGCTTCCCTATCTCTATGTTTATTGTATTTAGAGCCTACAATTCCCCCCGTCATAGGGTTAATTTGACCATGTACTTGGTCCGGGACAATATCAGTATGTGAACCTTGTCCCGATGGAGCGGGCGTTTGCGCACCCGATTTTGAAGCCTGGTATTGGGCATACCTAGATGGATGAGCACTTGCTACGTGTCTAATTAAACCCCCCGTCCCACCGTGACCTTTTCCAGCTTTTAAATTTTAAAACATTTTTACAAATTTTACATATGGCTACTTGATTCTCTACGTCCCTATCAAAAAATGTCCATGCATCCGATTTTAATGGTCGTTTTGCCGGACCTCGTCTCATACTAGGAGGAATAGGAGGTATTTCGGTTGAAGGTGCACTAGTGGGTGTGTTGTCATCAACATTAGTGGGTATATCATCTAGATCATCGTCTAAATTAAAGTCTTCTTGAGTTCCGAAAATAGCTCCTGGTCTAAATCTAATGGTATTGTAGGAAAATGTTGAGTATCAACAAAATCATCCCGTGTAGGAATAAGATGACTAGAAGAAGTACCCTTGCCCTGGTTGCCCCTACTAGAAGAAGCACTCTTACCCTTACCCTTAAACATACCTTTTAATCCTTCCATTTTAATTATGATAATAAATAATTAAAGACAATAAAATTAAGTGCGCTAAATAAAAATATAAAACAAAGTAATAAACAGACAATAATAATTTAATGAAGGAACGAATGTACCAAACGCCGACGTAACGTCGACGTGTAATCGAGAGGTTGAAAATTGAAACTTTGCTCGATGGAAGATCCTCAAGCTAGTTGCCAACTTCACTCCCAATTCCCAAATGAATTAATAAAATTGAATATTTAGCAAACAATGTAGACTTGTAGAGAGATATATTGAGAAATTAGAGAGATTGTAGGAAGATTTGTGAGAAAGATGAAGAGAAAATGAGTTATTTATAGTTGAAAAATTGGGTTAAAGTGTAAATATAATAACTTATGGGTTAAAAATAAATATTAAGGGGTAGGGGGGTAGGGGGGGGTTGGGGAGGGGGGCCTAAAATGGCCGTTGTCCAACGACCATAATCTAAAATGGTCGTTGGTGCAACGGTCATTTTTGCAAAGGGGGTAAAAGGGCGGGGTCGGGACGGGGTCGGGTCGGGTCGGGCGGGCCAGGGCGGGCTCGGGTCCAGCGGGACGAGACATCGTCCCGTCCCGAGTTCGAGTCCCGCCCCCGTTATTATTTTTATTTATTTTTTAAGCGGGGTCGTGGCGGGACCGGGGCGGGCTCGGGACGGTGTCGGGTCGGGGTCGGGCCGTCCCGGCCCACTGGCCAGCCCTAACTTAAATTCTTAACTTATGTATACAAAACGCATAAAAATATTTATAAGTTATTAATTTCATTTATAGTAGATATTTACTTGTAGTTATCTTTTAAATAATCTGATAATGTAACAATTCCTTTACACTTCAGTATATAAAAGTTCAATTTTCTTTTTGGTATTTATTCTCTCTTGAAATGAATAACCCTCAAACCTAAAAGAAAGAAAAATAAACCGTAAACGAGGATTTGGATTAGACTCTCAAGGTTCAAGTAAAATTTTGTAGAGGAAAACGTAGGAAGGAAAATTGTTAATCTAAGGAGAAAAGAAAATATGAAAGTGGAGGCTAATGCGAAAAGAGAGAACTTTCTGGTAGATTTCGCTTTTGTTCATTCGGCCCAATAAGTTGAAAAAGAGTGTAAGAAAAGAAAGTGACTGAAAGCTAATGAATGTGATCTTTAACAACCATGGTTCAGTTTTAGGAATCCAATTAGATTCTTAATTAATGATTTCCAACCTTTAATATGTGTTAGGTTAGGTGTTAAGTTGTTATGAATCTCGTGAATTTGTTCATATCATCTAGAAAGATGCATGTTCATGTTGCTACTTTTTGCTTCATTAATTTCTTTTCCTCTAAGCGGGCCAAATGGCAAAACATGGGCTCTAAGATTGGTGATCATTAGCTGCCCATCTGCCTACTTTGTGGGAAATTAAAGATCATGTCCATTCGGTCATCTAAGTTATCATTTTTAGCTCTTTTTTTCCCCACATAACTGTTATTCCTTATTTAATCATAGAGAATTCAGTTGTACAAAACCATAAGAAGCCTCATCGACAACCCAGTCTGAGACGTTCCTAAATCACGTTACTTCATGAAATACTGATAAAGCTAACTTTGTTAATCTATGGCTACACGTATTATAACGTCTACTTATATATATAAAAGCTACAACATCTAGATATTGCCTTAGATGCCAAATATCCTCACATAGTAAGTACATCCCAAGAGGGATTTATTCTCCTATTAAGCATTTGAGTTATCGCTAATGAATCTGATAATATTGTTATCTTCTTCCATCGTTGCTCCATCGCAACATGAATTGCTTTTCGAATCGCCAACGCTTCAACTATTATGGCTTTTCCAATAAAATCAATTGAACTACCATAGGCATGAAGCACAATACCATCAGCCTTCAAGACAATCATTGCAATACTCTATTTTTGGGTATTTTGAACCACACATGCATCAACATAAAGCAACACATTTTCTGCAGAAATAGCTAGTGAAGTGAGGTTAATCACAACTTGTCGTTCTTGAAGCATATTATGTGCACTGTCTATTGCATCTGTAAACTCATTACAGTTGGATAAAGCTTTAGATAAAATTTCAGCATCAGTCCATAAAAAGGAACTAAATACAGTCATTTCTAGCTTTTCAAATCATCCATAAAATAGATACTGATAATTGCAATAAAATATTTATATCCGAATTTTTTTTCGTATTCAATTATAGTTTATACCACCAAACTGAAAAGTCTGAAATCAGGTGCAAGTCAGGTCATTGGATCGGGCTTCTTTTCCGCACTTTAATGGATCTGGAGCATTTGAAAAAGATATGCTCTAAGGTTTCTGGCTCCAAACCACAAACAGGACAAGTTGAATCTATAGTTCGGATTCTCTTTGCAATAATGCTTCTAATTGGTAAAGTATTTAAGATGCATTTTGGTACAAAATGTTTCAACTTGTTTTTAATCTTTATGGACGAAAGATGATTCCAAAAGGATTTAGGAAAGCATTGAAAACTACATTCAGGTCAACTAGCTAAACTTCTATTATTTGAAAGGAGCAATTTTGCTAGGTGATAACCATATTTCACTTCATACTTATCCGAGTTTGTAAAATGCCAAATAAATTGATCATCAAATCTCCTAAGAGGTATTGGAATGGTTAGAATAGTGTTGACATCATCTTCATTAACAAAGTATTCAGGAGTTGGTGGTCCAAAAATTAGTATTATGATCAATCAAGTTAGAAACTTTTAAGTTCTATGAAACACCATTAATCATATTATACGGGTAAAATGAGCTTTCTCGTGGAAACCAAGGGTCCTTCTATATTCTCACCGAAGCACCATTAAGTATATTTCATCTGACACCTTTGACTAAGAGATCACGTCCCCATAAAATGCTTCTCCAAATTCAAGAAGTATGTTGATGGCCTTGTACATGTAACAAAGACTCATTTGAAAAATATTTAATACTTTGGTAACAAGCAAATCTGGTTCAGTCAAAATTCTCCATACTAGTTTGGCTAGAAGAGCCATATTAAAAGCTTTTAAGTCCCGAAATCCTAAGCCGCCTCTAAATTTTGGTTCACATAGCTTTTCCCATCTTTCGATATGCATTTTCCGCTTCTCATCATTTTGGCTACACCAAACATTTGAGCATACACTCGTGATTTCCTTACATAATACATCAGGTATTTGAAAATAAGATAACGCATAAGAAGGGATTGCTGCTAAGACAAATTTTAGCAATACTTCTTTTCCTGCCTGGCTCAAAAAAATTCCTTTCCAACCCTTTATTTTAGATAAAATTTTCTCTTTTATAAAAGACAATATTTCTTTTTTAGATCTTCCTATGACATGTAATCGTAGATATGCTCCCTTGTACACAATCTGATATTGCCAAGTGAGGAGCAAAATCTTGATTCATCCTCCTCTGTAGTATTTTTGCTAAAAACAACACTGCAGATTTCTCGGAATTTATTACTTGTCCTGAGAACCTTGCATATGTATCCAATATAGAGTTAAGTTGAGAAATACTACTCATACCGGCCTTACAAAAAATAAACGAGTCATCCACAAAGAATAGTAGACATATGAAAAAAAGAGATTTTTATCTCCTTGATTTATCCATTGAACTCTTGATTTTTGCTTCCAATAGATCTCTTCCTTCTTATAAGCTGCACTTAGCACTTTTTTCAATTTCAGAATAAGCGAAGAATCTGGACATGTAGAGTCATTTTTTATCTTCTTAAGCTAATTTTTCAAATTCTTAATCTTTATTTTAGAGTTTGATTCACCCTTTTTACTCCAATCAATTAAGACTCTTCTACATTTTCTAATCTTAGAACTTACTTGGAATTGGCTATTCCCATTAAAATGGTTTCCCCAAGATTGCTCAATAAGCTTATGAGCCTCAGCTCTCCCTACCCATATTTTGTCAAAATAAAATCTTTTCCTCCACTTATCATGAAAATCATCAGTAGAACAAAGCAAAATTACGTGATCTGAAGCATCATTTTGTTTATGCATAACAACAACCTGGTCATATTTTAATCTCCACTCCGGGGAGGCCAAGACTCTATCCAATCTTTTCTGAATCACCCCTCCATTCATTCTATAACAAGACCAAGTCCAAGGTTTTCCTTGATACCCCAGGTCTACAGCTCCTAGCATATAGATAAAGTCTCTAAATTCCCTAGAGGTCTAAGGAGCCCTGCTAGTTCCTCCCGATTTTTTAGTCATATCAGTTATGTCATTTAAATCTCTTAAGAGAAGCCAGTTAGTTTCCCAATTTACAGACCAAGCAATCAGTTCAAACCATTGTTTTTTCCTAATATCTCTATCTGGGCTAGCATAAACAACTATACATAAATAATCAGCATTCTTCTCACTATCATGTATCAAGAATTCAATAAAATAAGATGAAGAGAAGATATTGCGTACCTCAAGTTCCTCATTCCAAAATAAAGTTAGTCCACCAAAGAGCCCCACTGGATCAACAATATAATAATTTTACATTCCAATTTTACGTTGGAGCTAGTGAAGTTTTTATTGCTGATTTTTGGTCTCACATAAAAGTACACATTCCGAGGAGTGGAGATACAATGTCTCTTTTAAATAGGGAACTGTCAAGGATCCCCCCAACCCTCGACAATTCCACGCCATGAGCTTCATTGTGTTGAGAGAGACCATTTCAGGTTGGTCTTCCATACCACTTCTTTCTTTCGGTGCTTTCTAGTTAAGTTTGGAGTAGTTTTTTCCATATTCTTTCTTTTTCCACCTTGAGTGGCAGAATCATCCATGATTGGCATTATCAATTAGCATCTCGTTATCATCCGTAACATTTTGTTGATGCTGCATCATAACTTTCTCTATATAAGTGTTCTCTTTGCATTCCTTCAGGACACCTTTTGTAAATACCTCAATTATGTATTTGCCCTTCATCTCCATAGAGTTGTTTTTTCCTCCTTCCTGATTACCTAGTGATTGGTGGCATTTGGATATGTGGTGGTGTTTGGATGTGTGGTAGTATTAATGACTGGAGGGACCTGAACAGAATGAGTGGTCCTGAATATATGGGTGACATTTTTTGGTGGGGAAGTTTGGTATGAAGTATCGAGTGTTAAGGATCAGTCCTCGCAGGAGTTTGGGCTTTTTGGGAAATGCTCATGGATCGGAGAGGATAGAGATGAAAAGGGTAGTGGAGGCCTTCTTTCTTCAGTCTGCTTCTCTCGAGCAGTTTGGGCTTTTTCTAGCATGGAGTTCTTCTCCTAGATATCTTTCAACATCTTTACTATGTCCTCGGTATTAGTTACTTCCCATTCTACCAGTGATCGAGAATTCCTGACACTTCTTTTGTCATCCAAATTACCAGCCATTTTTTCGAGATTGGTTCAGATAGGGATGTTATTGCTGCCTTTGATCTAGTATAGTAAGCCAGCGTCACAACACGAGCTAACCTCCTCTATTAAGAGAAAAATCACTCAAAGGCAGATGACATTAGTGCGTTAGTCGGATACATTAAATGCAACGTATCACATAGTTGATAAGTAAACACATTAATTCACGTATTCATATGCTAATATTCGATTGATGCCGTTCCAGATATTTTGGGGTTTAGGAAGGTATTTTGGTACTTTGGGGATTGATTGAATTGCTTCATATGATAACCCTGACGTTTGGTCCACCAACTAGATCCACCTGTACTAAAAAAAAGGAGGGGGAGCAAAAAATATTTATATTAAGGACTGATTCTTAAATAGACTGCCTATATATCCCACTAGGGAATTCAGGTCCATCGTTTACATAAATAAACTAACCCCCACTGGTTCCTACACAAAATCCCAAGACTATACCCGATAAGGGCTTCCTACGTATCCCACCTGGGGAACAACAGGTCCAGCGCAGTTCTTTTTACAAATAAAGATGGAGAGGTAAAATTACATTTGATTTGATTCGGGGTGCCTAAATCTACACAAAAAGATGGCTTTTCTTTTGAAGTCATAGACGGTTGTCACCCTTACAACCGTACGTTCGACCCTTGGCCTATGCCAACTCATGACGAGGAAGGAGCACTACCCAAATCTCCCCCTTATCTATGAGGTGCTATAACTTGAATTTGAATGCCTCGCATTCCTCGATATTGTGACTCAGTTCCCCTAGAATGGTATAGGCAACCTCTTCCTTCGGTGGCTCGGGAAGACGAAGGCTTCCACGAAGTCTGAGGGGCTTGATTTTGTCTACGGCAGTCAGCTTGTTGAAGATCTTGATGTAAAAGTCCTCAAAGATGGTGAAGTCGTGCCTCCACAAGCGTGTTTCGGCATCAACGCCTCTCATACCAGTGATTGGGTCATGTGCCAACAGGGAATAGGGCACCCAGATGAGGTGGGTGGTCAATTGTCAATTAGTTGGACAATCTTTCTCCCGAGGGGTACACACTCATCAGTGGTGTGTCCCAGTTGGTTCAGATGGTAAGCACATTTCTTGTGCGCATATGCTGGAGCGCATGGTAGTAATCTCACGTCGCTGGGGTGCGCAATCCCCATGGTTCTCATGGTCTCATATACCTCAGAACTTAGCATGTGCACTGACCTTGATCGAAAAGGACAATTGTAGGCCCTAAGAGCAACGGCCCACGTGGTAGATATCTCACTTAGTAGAAAGTCATCTTTCTCTGGAGTGGCAGCAGATGTCGCGGTAGTAGCTTCCCTAATTGGTTGAACTTGAGGCTCAACCCTCACTGTTCTAGATGACCTCGGATTTCCAGGCAAGGGTATGTAGTCATCCAGTATTCTTCATAGAGAGGTTCAGCAAATGGTCCACTTCTCTTAGCTTCGCCCGGATCAGGGTGATCTTTTCGTCCACTTTAGTCATCCTTCTCCTGAGCGAAGCTTTGCTCTCCACAACATTGTTCATACTCATAGCGGTCACATCGGCACTCGAACTTTGTCAGGAATTCATCTAAGCAAGTCAAATCTTTCTAGGAGATGTAAACGGTTTAGGTAAATAAGTTTTCATTTGGGAAAAGTAGGGTTTTGGCAATTCTTGTATTTTTCTTTTGAGGTAATACCTGGGATATTGAATTAATCTTATTCGATATAAATGCGTGAAAGAAACACATAAACAGATATTTGCACATAAAGCACATAATAGTAATATATTAAACGCGCTCCCGAGCCTCGTGAATCGAGACCATTTCTAGCATTTGAACATAAATTGTGCCAGTTTGTAGATCAAACCATTGCCCTCATAATTCGTTTTCATTAATGGTAATCATAATTTCCCTGAAGGGTTACATCAATAAAGCATAAAGAGTAAAGAAAATCATAAAGGTTGTTCTCCAGCGGCTGATGTCGATCCTCCACTTGTTCGGGCCCTCTTGGCCTGCCGGAGTGTAATATGAATCTGTTGACGTGTCTGCACCATTAAAGCATCGGCTACATACCCCTTCTCCAGGAAGGTCATCGGGCGGATATCTTCTATAACCACTTGGATATGATCCCCCAAGTCTTCCAGACATTTATATATGGACTCTAAATCTGCCTCCAATCGAGCTATAGTCTATCTATCAGCTTCCATATTCTCCCGACACCTATCATCTCTGTCATCCGTTGACATCTGAATTTTTCTAAACTTAATCTCAGCCTTAGACTCTCTGTCGCAAACCCGTTGGTACCAGTTGATCCCTGGCGCAACAACTCCTAATATATCCACTCTCAACCAATCCTCATATTCTTCATCACTCTTTGGAGGCCTCAAATACCTGGTATATAAGACGACTATTCCATTATCAGATGTATTCACCGGCACTATGGATCTTAGCCTCCTCATAGTCAATCACATAGTCTCTCATACTTCTAACCTGAGGCACTACCTATTCTTTTCCCTGGATGTCTAACAACCCTAGCCAGTGCATAAGGGCGGACCCTTCAGATACCCATAAGTGGCAAGAATGGACATTTCCTACCTCGGACTACAATCCATGAAGAGGTAAAGTTAGAGAATCTCCATTGTATATCCTTCTCTCTAAGACCCGCAAAGAAGAAGGACCACTCTCGTTTGGTTCTACGGGGGAAATCATGGTTTACCAAGTCATCCTTTTGGCTATTGGTGGGTAAGACCGGGGACCTATATTTTTTCTGAGGTATTTGAGAATCCACCAATGTAGTAATAGGTTGCACCTCTGAAAGAACCTAAGTTGGTTTCTACAGCTACCCAAGACTCGGTACATATCGGCGAGGATGACTGGGACTATGTCGAAGTATCTGGGTACTTCGCCATTATTGGCTATGCCGTAGAAGATGGAGTGGCGACTGAGATGACTCGGGTGTTTATAGCGAGGTTGAGATTTTGAGGAATACTATGGTGCCTAGCAAACCGATGGCGAAGGCTAAGGGTCGGGTAGTGTCCCAAACTTTGAAAGAGTGAAACTTTTGGGAATTGTTTACGAACCCCCTTTTACTCTCGAATCTTTGGTACAAATCTCTGAAGGCTATTGTTTCCCCGGATATCCGGGAGGCCTGGGATAAGGACAACATTTTGGCAATTTCGGCTGGAGTGGGGTTATTTGGGACTAGGAGGTTGTGATCGAGTTTCTGTCTCCTTCTTAGACATGTTATATTACTGTCTATGGCATCCCGGATTTCTTCCAAGGTCGGGGTCATCTCTATAAGTCTGAACCTAAACACCATCCTATCATTATCCTAGTATTCTGTTAAGACCTCGATAAGTTCTTTACAACCCGGCATAGACTTGAGTGAGGGTAGGTATCCTAGACAACAGTTAATCTCTCTACGGTGCTTGTCATCTAAATCAAACCACCACATCGATAATAATTCTCCATATCAAACTGGAGGTTGGTAAACATCTACACAGACAACACACTATTAGGCCCCGCCTCTAGGACAATGGTTTAACCCATATGGCACAGATCATATTCGCACATAGCACATAGTTTGATGAACGTAATCCTCGAGTCGCCGACCACACGGACACAGAAGATAATCTTTCTAATAGGTCCAGGTAGGTTTGAGATACCCGAATCTGTCTAGGTCAGCATGCGCTAGTTCAGTATAGATTTGGCTTAGCTCTATCCTATTTGTACTAGAGTGGGCTTTTTCAAATGAGTGGGTACCCAGGCGGACAACTGGAGTTGAATCGTTGTTGACTGTTGGACGACAACGAACCAACTAAATCTTCAACAAGTTCCAAATAAGTATTTTGGTTTTTTACTAGAGGACGATTGCGAGTACGCATAATCATCTTTGTGCACATATGCAAGTGTGTGTTCGTGCCATTTGGCGAAAGATGAATGCATGAAATGACAGATATATTTGCGATAAAGTAAACACAAACAGTTTATGAAAGCAAATTCATATTATTGGAACCCTTATGGTTAGAGCCTAATATCCCCAGCAGAGTCATCATCTGTTATGGTTCACTTTTACGCTGGACATAAAAGCTACTGGATAACTTGTGGACTTTTGAGATTATTTTATTTTTTAGAGTCGTCGCCTACTTTATAAGGAAAAATAGAAAATCATTATTTAAAGGGTTTTTCAAAATAAGAGAAAAATTCAATATCAACTAGAGTTCAGGTAAGGGTTCAAATGATCCCCGAAAAAGGCGTTAGGCACCCCGGTATTAAGGATTCTTAAAATACGGTTGAACTCGGGTCTTATATAATATAAATTGCTTTAAAAATGTTTGTGTTTAAAATATCGCAAAATAATGGTCATTTCAATCATTTTCCGTCAAAGGCTTTACAAACACGCGCTTTTAAAGATTTGATGCACAAAGATCCTTTTTTCGTAAAATCCCTCCTTTTAGCAAAAGTACTTCTTTTCTTTTTCTTTTTCACCAAAGAGATAGTAAAAATATTTATTACTTATGTGAAAATAGAAAAATACAACCTTAATAAAAATAATTATTTTTTACGAGGTCAACCATTAAAGGAGTTTATTTTCCTACCCGAACTTTAATTAGTAAAGGAAAATTCATCTTTTTATTTAAAGACAATTATAAACTAGCTTGAAAAATATTAATTCATGTCAAATTGGAGAAGAACTATTATCTTTCCTTTAGAAATTTCAACCAAATTATTCTCATTTTTATTAGCCAAGTGTTAATTGAGAGAAAACCGAAAATCAGGTAATAGCCAAGAAAATCCAATTTTTTACTAACTTTATCCGAAAATTCATTTATTTCTTAAGACTAAGCAACTCTTTCAAGTTCTAATTTAAAGGTTCCAATAATAATTTAGCGTTTTACACAAGTAGCAAATAAAATATATAAAAATAAGATGAACGGGTTGACGGGTATACCGCCCCATCAAACACCGTCTATGAAAATGAAAAAGAAAGATCTTATTGTCAAGGCTATTTTTACCCATGGATAGGCCTTCTACCGTTTTTATCCATGGTTAGGCCTTCTACCGTTTTTATCATGGTTAGGCCTTCAACTCTTTGCCGGACTCGATGAAACAATAGGTTGTTAGCCCTCAGGGCCAACGGCTCAAACAATGATGCGGAGGCAGCGAGATGTGGGCCATAGGCCCATAGGACATGCAAAGGAAAGGGGAAAACAAGTATCGCGGTTAGCAAAACACTCAAAAACTTACAAACACATGACTAAGGAAAATAAACAATTTATTTCACATCGATTTAAAAATCAGAAAATGGCCAAGCCAAACACAAACATCATATTTTTTATTTGTGCGCATTTGATAACAGCTGAAATGGGTATTAGGCATAGTCCATCGTTGAGTAGCAGCAGTGAATATAAATACATAAATAAAACAAAGGCAATTGGGTTTTTGGCCCCTTTAACCCTTACAAATAACAATCATCGGTCCAAATAACATATGGGAGAGTATATTTGCCTAGTATACACATATTATACCTCGGCAGTACATAACCATACACATGATTGAGGTAACTAGCAGTCTTATATATACAAAGATACTCGTAAGGCATAGTAGACAACCATCACAGCTAGCAAGACATACAAGAATAGGCTAACAATTTTCACTTTACATTTAACACTTAGTATCTCAAGTCTTTTAGCCAAGTATGCTTATGATCAGTTACACACTAAGGATACATAACTCTAAACCAGACTTCATTTCTTCACCCAAAATCATAGGGAGGCAAAACTTAACAGCAAGAATTTGCTATGACCTTTAGAAAACAATCGAGACCCGCATTCTTCACATCCTCAATTTCCCAGATTTCAAAAAGACACACATACATAGCCATTATACCTAGACATGATGATACCAGACCAGGCATGAAGACAAAGGGGACCTAAGAGTACACAGAAAGCGAATCCTCAAGGATATAATGCCAACTATACTGGATCCGAATATGCCAGGTTTCATTTATACTATATTTTAGACATGAAAATACTTAAGCAAGTAATACAAGTATACAACCAAGATACTAAACATATAAATATTGGATTGACTAATCAGAGGCACATTTTTGCAAAAAACATGACTGTTTAAGCTAGGCTAAACATACATACATACATACTACTAAGGAGAAAAAGAAACATACTCACATAATTCAATCTAAGAAGCAAGGTAGGATAAGCATACGCATCTTTTGCATGTAACTGAATAACTAAGGCAATACAACATATATCCTAAGCAGGAAATTTATATACAGGTATATACTTAATTTATTTAGTCAATAACTCTCAAATCAATACAGCATTTCAGGCATATTTATGCATATTGACGGGAAAGTGAACTTATAAATCATATGCAGACAGGTAAGAACCTAATACTTATCATGACATGATTAGTTGGCCTTTTGAGACACTATCCTAAATATGAAAGATCATAAATGCAACAGACATGCTTTATCCAGTTTAGACTTTATTATGCACACTAACCCTTTTAAAATAGACATGATATGGTTAACATGGTTACTAAACATGACCTATGATCATAAAAACTAATCATCTCATAATATAAATCATATCAAGAACATGCTGGACAGAACTCAAGAACATTCAACAAGTACACATGTACTTCAATATTGATCTTAAGTATAAATGGAGCATAGACAGATGACCAAGGCATAATATTAGACTTATACATCCATCCTAGCATTGTCATCTTCCTGTTCTAAAGATGAAATAACTCCCAAGATGAATATAATCACATACTGAAACCAGTACCAAAACAGTAGCACATATCACACCCTATTTGACTATGGCCTAATATGTCATGCCAAGGCATAAATAGTTAACCAAACAAGCAAAGGTAATACATATGCTCAGTAATTCCACACATACATCCCTTTTTAACAGCATATGTCCAAATCAAGGCTAAACAAAGACTTGAATCAATCAATACCATCTCTAGTGCATATTCTAACTCTTTGAGCTAAGTTAATTAACAAAGCAACTAAAGAGCAAAATTAAACTAAGAGGATCTAGTAATTTCTTTGTAAGAAAAATCCGGGGGAAAGGAAATCCAAGGAAGAAAAAATTTTAAGAAACCTTAAAAAAAGGAAACTTTAGAGATTATGTTATATTTTTTTGGGTGAAAATACCATAAGAGCTTTTGCTCAAACTTGGGGGGGATCCAATGATTAAGGCTTGGTTTGAGAGTGAGGTGTAACCCAAATATAAAAGAAGCAACTAAATATAGTAATTTCCTATAACAACAAACTTGAGGAACTAGGCACTAATTTCTACATTGTAGAGATACTAACTTAAGGGACCTAAACTCTATTGTTTAAACTTCTACTAATTTGTCACAATACACATTTGTGACACTCCATGCTCCTTTAAATAACACTTGTTATCAATCAATTTGAAATTCTGAAAATTGAGATTTGATGAAGTGATAATCTTCCCAAGTTGACTCTCCTGGTAGCAAATTTTCCCATTGAACTAGAATCTATGTGGAAACTTTGTTCCCTTTTTAATCATCCTCATTTCTAACACTGCCACTAGCTCTATTATTGGTTGTCCATCTGCTGAACAGAAGGGGGGGGGGTCACCAGAAGAAATAATGTGATCCCCTATTCTGTTCTTGAGTTGAGAAATGTGAAACACTGGATGTATTTTTGAGCTTGCTGGTAATGATAACTTATATGCCACTGGTCCAATCTTTTGAATGATCTGATAGGGCCCATAGAATTTTGATGCAAGTTTGAGACTCTTCATTATGGCTAAGGATGCTTGTCTGTAAGGTTGCAATTATGTACACTCAATCTCCAACTTTGAACTCCCTCTCAGTTCTCTTCTTGCCATCATTGACCTTCATCCTATTCAATGCCTTAGTCAAGTTCTTCTTCAACACCTTGGCCACTTAGTTGTCTTTCCTTTAGCATTTGATCCACATTATCCACTTTGGTTTTTGCAATAAGTTCAAAAGTGAGTTGGAGAGGATCATACCCATACAAGACTTTAAAATGGGTCATCTTTAAAGTTGTGTGGTAGTTGTTGTTGTACCAAAATTCTGCATGTGACAACCATTTGTGCCACTCCATTGGTTTATGGCTAGTCATACATCTTAGGTAGTTCTCCAAACACTTGTTGAGCCTCTCAGTTTGGCCATCTACTTTGAGGATGATATATTGAACTTTATCACAGTTGAACTTGCAGGAGTCTAATAATTCTTTCCAGAAATTGCTAAGGAACACTTTATCATACACTATACTCTTGGGTAACCCAAACAGTTTGTATATGTTGTCTAGGAATGATCTTGCTACTTGTGGGCAGTGAAAGGGTGAGCAATAGTAATGAAATGCGCATACTTGATATACCTATTAATAACCACTAGCACAATAACCTTACCTTCAGATATACGTAATCCCTCAATAAAATACATAGAGATATGTTCCCAAGCTCCTTCAGGTATAGGAAAGGGCTGTAATAAGCATGAATATGCAATTTGCTCATCCTTGTATCTCTAACATACCTCACATTCTTGTACTATAGCTTTTACTTGCTCAATCATGGCAGTCCAATAGAAGACTGCCTTGAGCCTTTGATAAGTGGCCCAGACTCCTGAATGTCCTCCAGACCTGACTTGTGTATGTTTGTAATCAAGTGTTATCTCAGGGATCCATTATGCCCACCCAAGCCCTTCCTTTGTACCTTAACACTCCTTGTTGCAATGAAATGTTCAATTCAGAATCAGGGTTGGTACTAAGAGTGATAATGTCTTGTAACACTTCTTGGTCTCCTTTATAACTATCCAGAATTTCTTCAATCCATTTTGGTTGAATTTGTGTTATCACCATGCACTATGATGTGTATACTCCTATGGTTTACCCTTTTCTGATAAATAACCTGGATAATGCATCAGCAACTACATTCTCAACCCCCTTCTTGTATTGAATTTCAATGCTTAATCCCATCAACTTAGTTAATCTGTTATGTTTCAAGGAATTGGTTATCTTCTGGTCTTGCAAGAATTTAAGACTGAAGTGGTCAGTCTTTATTATGAAATGATGGGGGTGCAAACAATGCCTCCACCAATCCACATCTTGTAGTAGTGCTATCAGCTCTTTCTCATATGTGGACAGCCCTTGGTGTTTTTTGCTTAAGACTTGGCTCATAAATGACAAGGGTCTCTTATCTTACATCAACACAGCACCAATCTCAGTGTTATAAGCATCAACCTCTTGTACAAAAGGTTTAGTGAAATCAGGTAATGCTAACACTGGTGTCTCTGATATAGCCACCTTAAGCTTGTTGAAAGTTGTCTCAGCCTCAGGATTCCATCCAAACTCCCCTTTATTCAATAGGTTTGTTAGTGGCTTACTAATGTGGGCATAATTCTTTACAAACTTTCTATAGTAGCATGTTAGCCCCAAGAAACCCCTTAGTTCCTTTATGGTTTTTGGGTAAGGCCCAATCCAGCATTGCAACAACTTTACTTGGGTTAGTACTCACCCCTTTGTTGTTAATAATGTGCCCCAAGTACTCTACTTGAGGTTGTCCAAACTCACACTTGCTTAATTTAGCAAACAATTGATTCTCTTCCAGTAACTGTAAAGCAGTTTCCAGAAGCAACAGATGTTCCTCAATGGTCTTACTATATATCAGTATGTCATCAAAGAACACTAGTATGAATTTTCTCAGTTGTTTCTTAAAGATATAAGTCATGAGGGATTGAAAGGTTGCAGGTGCATTGGTTAGGCCAAAAGGCATTATTCTGAATTCCCAAAGGCCACGGTGTGTTCTAAATATAGTTTTGTGTTCTTCCCCTTCTTTCATCCTTACTTGATGGTATCCAGCCCTTAGATCCACCTTAGAAAACACCTTAGCTCCAAACAATTCATCCAATAGATCATCTATCATAGGAATATGATATTTGTTCTTTATAGTGAGGCTATTTAGCCTCCTATAGTCTACACAAAATCTCCAAGTGGAATCTTTCTTCTTAACTAGTAGTGCAGGTGATGCAAGAGTTGACTGGCTAGGTACCACAGTTTCATCCTTGACCATCTCTGCAATGATAGACTCAATGGCATTATTTTGATCATAAGAGTACATATAGGATCTTAAGTTGAAAGGTTGAGCCTCAGGGATGAGGTTGACTCTGTGAGCACACTCTATTTTTGGTGGCAATGCAATAGGTTCTTGAAACAAAACTTGATATCTTTGCAACAACCTATCAATACTAGGAAACACATTTTGTTTCTCCTTTTTTACTATTGTTGTGTTGATCATTGAGATTTCAGCTATCACTTACACAACTGCCACATTTTAGCATTCTTCTTAGCTTCTTAGTGTCAATTTTTGATACTCCATAATCATCCTGCACCCTATACAATGTGATCATTTTCCCATTAGATATGAAGCTTAAGTTATGTGTGGTCTAGTATGCAGGATCATAGGTGTCACTTCATCTATCCAGTCCATCCCTAGTATCATATCACATCCTCCTACTTTTAGCAGACTAAGTTTGAAATTAAATTGTTCACCCTGCATCTTTCATTTAAATGATGGGCTTTCTACTTGGCAACTCATTTCCTATCTATTAGCTGATATTACCCTCAAAGGCTTCTTTATTGGTTGCATTGGTAGTCTTAATCTTTTAACAATATAGGGGTCAATAAATGAATGGGTAGACCCATTGCCTATTAGCACTGTCAAGGGTATTTTACTAACATACCCTATGATCTTGATAGTTGAAACCTTTCCTTTGGTAGAGCTTAAACCTAATAGAGCATTTAATGAAACCTCAGCTTGCTCCTCCCTTCCATAACATGTAACCCTCTTTTAATGTCTCAATTTCCCTTACATCATAACACAATCCTTGTTCCCTTAGAGTTTCAAGATGGGGAGGTAAATTGTTTGGAAGCTTGGGGTTGTTTTTTATTAGGATAAGTCAGTCTAAAATGAGTTTGAGTCTGTGTTGGCCTGTTTGTGGTGTTTGTTTGGTTTTTGGGTAGGCAATGATTAAGTGGTTTTGGAGTATGATGTGGGGGGTATTTGGTGGTTACAAAAGGTGTGAGTTCCTTGAAGGATTCTTCATACAACTTAGCTACTTCATAGGCATCCAACACAGTTGTGGGATTAACCAGTTTCACTAAAGGTTTAATCTTGGGTTTGAGGCCACTAATGAAGCTGGCAACATAGTGTGCTTAATTAAGTAAGGGATTTAATATTGTCACGTAACTGATTAATTCTTCAAACTTGTTTTGGTATTGGTCCATAGTTCCATACTGTGTAAGTTTGTTGTATTCTTCCACAATATCTTGAGGTATTAAACTCCCAAACCTCCTACAAACTTCAGTAAAAAACTGCTCCAGGTCATAGCACCCCTGTGATTCATAGTATACCCATCCAACCAGATATCGACCTTATCCCCAATGTGTACAGATGCATAACTCAATTTTTCCTAATAAAAATATTATACAACTCAAAGAATTTTTCGCATTTTCTTATCCAGCTTCTAGGGTTAGTACTATCAAATTCAAGGAAATTTGATTTTGGGCTTTGGGGTTCTCGGGTTGTTCATGGCTTCAGGGGTATGTACGATGGCCCTAGTTAAAATGGGTGGTGAAGTTGAATAATTAGTGTTTCTGAAAATTGGAGGGCTAAAAATAGAGGAGCTTGTGGAAATGTAAACCCTCGACCCACATTGTAAGTCGATGGTGTATATGAAACATGTGAGATATGAATAAAAGTTCTGCTACCTGAAGTTTGGTCGACTTCAGGTACCACTAGTACGACATGTGTTCTCGTGGTGTTATTTGCATGTGTCGCCGCCAGCGTAGTTGGTGTCGATCCTCCGTATTGTGCTAGATTTAAGCTCGATAAAATGAGTTTGAGCTTTCTGTTGGTTTCTCGAGCTTCGTCCAACTGCGTTTGAAAACGATTTTGATTCTACTCTAAGGATTCAAACCTTTTGCTTGTGTCTTCGGTAAGCACTGCAAGTTGTGTTTTGATTGTTCTGATGTCATCGTAAACATTTTGCAATTCCGGCGGTGTCGCAGTAACCGGCGTCGTAACAGGCTCTGATACCATTGCAACAGAACTAGGGTTATGCTACTGAATTTCATAAGTAAAAGGAAATGAGAAGGAAGAAGAAGAGAGAAAAGGAAACTTTTGTTATATTTCTATTAAGAGCTACATGCTACAGACACCAAATATAAAAGAAACAACTAAATGTAGTAACTTTCTATAACAGTAAACTTGAGTGACTAGACACTAATTTCTACATTGTAGAGATACTTACTTAAGGGACCTAAACTTTATTATTTAAACTTCTACTAGTTTCAGGTACCACTGGTACGACATGTGTTCCCGTAGTGTTATTTGCATGTGTCGCCGCCGGCATGGTTGGTGTCGATCCTCCGGATTGTGCTATATTTAAGCTCAATAAAATGAGTTCGAGCTTTCTGTTGGTTTCTCGAGCTTTGTCCAACTGTGTATGAAACCGATTTTGATTCTGCTCTACGGATTCGAACCTCTTGCTTGTGTCTTCGGCGAGCACTGGAAGTTGTATTTTGATTGTTCTGATGTCGTCGTAAATGTTTTGCAATTCCGGTGGTGTCGCAGTAACCGGCGTCGGAACATACTCTGATACCATTGTAACAGAACTAGGGTTATGCTACTGAATTTCGTAAGAAAAAGGGAAATGAGAAGGAAGAAGAAGAGAGAAAAGAAAACTTTTGTTATATTTCTGATAAGAGCTACAGTGCTACAGACCCCAAATATAAAAGAAGCAACTAAATGTAGTAATTTCTTATAACAACAAACTTGAGGGACTAGACACTAATTTCTACATTGTAGAGATACTAACTTAAGGGACCTAAACTTTATTATTTAAACTTCTACTAATTTGTCACAATACACATTTGTGACATGAGGGTTGGGGTCCTTTGTATAGGAGCCAAAGCTCTCAAATTTCCCTCATCTTACCGATGCGTGAGAAGTGATTTTCGGAGAATTTTCAATTTAAATTGTAAAAGAAAAATAATAAATTAATCAATGAAAACTCGTCGTTTTGAAATTTGGATGGGACGAATCCCACTAAAGATTGCAGAAAAGTAAAGAGGGAGTGGGGGGATAACTTGCGCGGCTTCGGGGAAGGGTGGAGACGAAGAAGACAAGGGTCATTTAAGACCCTTGCCGGAAATAGTCCTACACAGTCTGTTGCCAGCGAAAGGCTCTAAAACTCTACTACTTTGAGCAAAAGGGAAGAGAGGCAGCCATTAGGGTTTCAAGCCCTTGGCTGCAGTTTGAATGAAATGAAATTAAATGGGTCTGGGCTGGGCTTGGTCCATTGTTGGACCGGGTCTAACCAATTTAAAACGAGAAAAGGCCCCAAATCATAATTAAAAAGGGACTAGAGTACTTTTGGAAATTTATGCAAATGTCGCTATTGGATAATTTAATAATTAGCCACTTAAATTTAAATTGTAGCCTAGACAGCCAATTAAAATAATTTTGAGGTTAAACATTAAAATACAAGACAATTAAATCAATTTAGAGAATGAAATAAGATATTATTCGACACTATATTTAATTACTAAAATTTCCTTAATTTTTCGGAGTAAAATATTTATCAAATTAATATAATAAACTTCAGATAATTAATTAAATAATTGTTCTCTTTAAATTATAGAAAAATGATAAATATTTCTTTAAAATATGCAAATGATATACAATAATATATTTGATAATATTTTACCAAATAACATGGTAAAATGCTATCAAAATAATTTCGTAAAATCATTTTCGGTTTGTAAAATATTTATTTTACTCAGTTTATAACTCAGAAACTTTGAATAATTAAATAAGTTATTAAAGGGTAAAAATTAGATGTCAACAGTATTCCCTTTATTTTTATTGTTCACACCTTGGCGCCTCATGTTTTCTGAAATAGACAGATGGTTCTCTGGCCGTAACCATATCCCAAACTGGTCGCTTTTAAGATTATCTGATCGAAGATCCTTCTATCTTTGTACACATGCTTTATCATTATGTCCCAGCATCCCACAGTAATAGCAAACATACGGTAGATTTTCATATTGTATGTCCACCCATATAGTTTTGGATCCTAATTTGATCAATTTTCCTATAGGCAATGGTTTATTAATTTTCATCATAACTTTCCCCTCTTTGCTTCCATTCTGAGGAATGACAATATCGACGGTACCCCCCAACGCCTGGCCTATTTTATGACCGACCTCTTTCGAGATCCAGTGTAAAGGAATGTTCCAAATTTGAACCCACATGTAGCAAATATTAAAAATAGGAGATTCACTCTGTAGTCCTGATGGACATTTAGGAGATATATATCATACAACCATGGATTACCCAACCAAACTTTAGTCCTACTTTCTTTATCTTTAAATATGAACTTAAAAAAAAATCCATTTAACCTCCTTAACTTGTAATCCTGTAGGATTTTTCCAAGCCAGAGTCATAGCATTTGAAAATTTATTTATTCTTCCTCGGTGAGAATGAATTTATGAAGGTGTTGTTGGATGTTTACAAGGATTGCAGGAAACGGAAATTACAAACAACTGCTAATGTAAGAATTGAAATTACAATTCAACTATAAAACTGGAAATTACAAAGATGAAAATGAAAAACTATTTTTCTGTTTTTTTGAGTCGAGTGTGGCACTCTGTCCTTAAGACAATATTGCCCCGTATGTATCCTTTATACGTCCCGGACAATTTGTCTCCCAAGATAAAACACAATGGAACACTTGAGCAAAGGAAACTCAAATGCTACCTTGAAGAATATTGAGCAAGAAATGATGCAAGGAAGGTGTAGGAAGAAAGCCGATTTGCTTGTGTATTTTCGTGTATATAGCTAGTATATTTTCTCGTGTTTCTCAACAATGGTGAAGGGGTGTTTATATAGGTGAGGGAGGGCTGTTTAGCTTGCCTCCATAACAGACCATTATTGGCCAAATAATGGCCATTATGGAGGTAGTAAAGCCACCAAAATAAATGGTGAAAAGACCAACGGAATTGGCCATTATTGGAGGAGTAATTCAGCCAAAATAAATGGGTGAATTGAGTGCTTTGGCGTTTGTTTTGACCGTCGAATTTTTGATTTTACGAAAAACTTCGGGGACCAAACTGTACATCTTGAAACTTCGGGGACTAAACTGTACATCTTGAAACTTCTAGGACCAAACGTACATCGAAAGAATTCGGTCCAAAGCGTACATCCGAAACTTCGGGATCAAACGCACTTCGGCAAAGTTCTGCGGCCCAAAAAGATAATATCGAAGGCCCGCGACCACGCCCCACGACCCACGACCGTGACGTGACCCGTGACCCGTGAACCCGAGAACCGAACCGGAACCGGAACCGGACCGGACCGGACGGGCGGGCGGCGCGGCGCGCGCGTGGTCTTTCCTCGAACCGAAGCACATCTAGGTCCTCCCTCCTTTAAACACATGGGATACCCCCGGGGTCCCAAACCCCAAACCAATTTCGAGTAATATATACACAACAATTCTTTCTTCCTCTACCGATGTGGGAGAATTGAACCCAATACCACACTTTCCATGCTTCAAACACCTCACTTCGTGGACCAATATCTCTTTCATTTCTTAATGAAATTTGACGATTCTTGGCCTACGGTTATCTACGTACTTAGTAGATCATGCGTATGTGTGAAGAACCGAATTCTCCAACATACGTAACACTAGTGTTTAAGCCGTTAAAGTTGGTCGGTCGCAACTCCCGCCAAAGGCAAATTTCCAACAATCCCTCTTGAAAGAGATTTTGGCGCACTCACATGGTGCCTTTTCCATTTCCGGAATATTTCGGCGGACCGATGTTGCATAAGGAGAGGTAGCTTCGCTTTGAACCTTCCATAGCCGAATACCATCGGACTTACTTACTTGCGCGGTGAACGTGATGTCTTGAACCGTCAGTGTTTAGTGTAAGCCAAGTCAATGGTACCAACACAACAAATTCCCTTACTCTCTTCTTCGTAATGTTTTGTCCGTTTTGGCCATGGACAACGTCTTGGATTCTTAAGTGCGTTCATTTTGAGGCGGCCCGTCCTCGCACTTAAATAGGTGGTCTCCTACAAGGTATCTGCTATACCCCACTTCACAAGTGTTAGGAACCATTAAAAGTTTCCCAAACCTAACCTCAACCGTTGAGGAGCATTACGAGTTTTGAAAACTTAACCTTTACCCACACTGCAGATAGCACTTAAAGTCTATCGCGGGAACGGCTTTGGATTTGGTGTTTCTTTTCAGAAATCACTATCCGAAGTGCTCATACTTCCACCGAAGCGATCAACTGAACCTTTACAACTTAGTTTTCCCATTGAACCGAATTACCGGGATCTCCATTAGTAAGGTTGGGTTACCGTATATATCGATCCTTATATTTTGGGTTTTAAGCCCATTCCCCTAGACAGGCAAGTCATCTGATCTTTGGGTAAGCCCTTTGTCAATGGGTCTGCTATATTATCCTTTGATTTAATGTAATCAATGGATATTATACCCGTGGTGATCAGTTGCCTAACGGTCTTATGCCTCCGTCGAATATGACGAGACTTGCCGTTGTACATAGCATTCCGTGCCCTTCCTAGAGCCGACCGATGTCGCGGTGGATCATTACCGAAGGTACGGGTTTGTTCCAACACGGAACATCCTCTAAGAAGTCATGAAGCCACTCGAAACTTCTCCCGCTTTGTCTAAAGCGATAAACTCCGATTCCATTGTGGATCGGGCGATGCAAGTTTGCTTAGAGGATTTCCAAGACACGGCCCCACCACCAATTGTAAATACATACCCACCGGTGGACTTGGTGTTCTCTATATCGGATATCCGGTTGCATCACTTACCCCTCTAGTACAACAGTGGATATCTCGAATAGTGTAACCCGTAATTTAACGTGTATTTCAAGTATTGTAATACCCGATTCAACGCCTTCCGGTGATTATCACTTGGATTACGGGTGAACCTAGCCAACTTATTGATCGCGTAAGCAATATCGGGTCGGGTGCGGTTTGTTATATACATCAAACTACCGATCACTGTGCATATCGCTCCTGGTATACGAGTGCACCAAGATTTTTATCAAGCTTTTGATTTGAATCCATTGGTGACTTTATCGGTGAACTGTCTAACATCTCAAACTTTCTCAAAACATCCTCGATGTAGTGAGGCCGAGATAAGACTAGCCGTCGGACGTCTTAGAGATTTTAATCCCTAAGATGACATCTGCGATACCCATATCCTTCATGTCGAAGCATTGTTTCAACATGTTCTTAGTCTCTAGGATGACCCTAGGATCGCTTCCTTCTGTGATTAACATGTCGTCTACATACGGGCATATCATAACAAACGAGTCGAGTTACCTTTCATGTAGACACATTTATCACACTCATTAATGGCGAAACCCTTCGATAGTAGAGTACTATCAAATTTTTCGTGCCATTGCTTCGGGGCTTGTTTCGGCCGTACGGAGAGATTTGACAAGTCGACGGACTTTCTTCTCTTGTCCTTGAACCACGTACCCCTCGGGTTGGTCCATATATATTTCTTCTTCCAAATCACCATTTAGGAAGGCTGTCTTGACGTCCATTTGGTGTATCTCAAGGTCACGCAAAGCTGCGATCGCAATGAATACCGTATGGATGTCATCCGGATACCGGGGAGTAGGTATCAAAGTAGTCAAAGCCTTCGTTTGCCGATAGCCCTTGACTACCAACCTGGCTTTGTACTTGTCGATAGACCCATCTCGCTTTGTATTTCCGTTTGAGTATCCACTTACACCCCAACGGTTTATTTCCGGTGGAAGATCAACCAACTCCCACGTATGGTTATGCGAGAATGGAGCCTATTTCACTCTCAATAGCTTCTTTCCGGAGCGGTGCTTGGAGTTGACAACGCTGAGCAATTGTCCTAGGTTCATCATTAACCATATAAGCTACAAAGTCGGGACCAAAGGATTTATCCTTCCCGGCCCTTTTACTTCGCCTTAGATCCATATCGGAGTCTCCAAGTTCGAGAATCGGAACACTAGATTCCGATGTTCGACCACCTCGGGATTCGCTAGATCTCGAACCATTCGAATCCGGCGATCAAGGACTCCCGGTTCTTGAGAGCTTTGTGCATAACTTCGTTTGAGAGAGGTTATGTCTTTTTCCTTTCTAGGAAAGGTACTTTCAAAGAATAGAGCATTCCTTGATTCCATTATTGTACCCTGGTGGATATCGGAATATCGACTTATGCACTAAGAAGCGATAAGCACTACTTGTTATTTGCATATCCAATAAATATGCAATCTACGATCTTAGGCCCAATCTTGACTGCTTTGGCTTGGGTACTTCTACCTTTGCCGGACAACCCCACACCTTAAAATATTTGTAGGTGGGTTTCTTTCCCTTCCATGATTCATATGGAGTTTTATCCTTACTCTTATGTGGGACTCGTTAAGAATCGTATTAGCGATGGACAGACTTCTCCCCACATGTTTTGGGGAAGACCGGAATTGATAAGCAAGGCATTCATCATTTCCTTTAATGTGCGGTTCTTTCGTTCCGCCACACCGTTTGATTGAGGTGAGTATGGAGCGCCGTCGTTTGATGAATAATGCCTTCTTGGGCACGGTATTCCTCAAATGGCGCTACATATTCTCCCCTCATCGCTACGAATGGATTTAATCCGTAGGCTAAGTTGATTCTCAACTTCGCTTTGTAACGTCGAAACGCTTCAAAGGCTTCATCCTTACTTTTCAACAAGTAAAGGTAACAATACCTTGTGCTATCATCTATAAATGTCACAAAGTACTTGTTCCCCCTCTAGTTTGTACAAACTTCAAATCACATATATCGTGTGAATAAGTTCTAGAGGAGCGGTATTCCTTTCGACGGATCGAAAAGGAAGCTTAGTAAGTTTTGCCTCTACGCACACCTCACACTTATGTTGAGGGTTTACGTCGATAGAAGGCAACAACTCCATCTTTACCGACCTTTGAATAGACTTGTAGTTTACGTGTCCTAATCTATGATGCCATAAATTAGAAGACTCAAGCAAATAAGAAGAAGACTCAACTTTATTTCCTTGACGCAATACGGACATGGCATTCACTTTGAAAAGGCCTTCACGGACGAAGCCTCTTCCTACAAATGTGCCGTTTTTTGTGAGTACAAATTTATTTGATTCAAATACTAGCCTAAAACCGGCATTAACCAATAAAGTTCCGAAAATTAAATTTCTTCTAATATACGGGACGTGCATCACTTCCTTCGAGTAAGTTCCTTGCGGGAAGTCATCTTCGAGACCACCTTTCCAACCCCCATCACGTCGGAAGAAGCGTTGTTGCCCATGAACGACTTCTTGTCGGCGGCGGGTGTGTACGTGGAGAAGGCATCTTTGTTGGAACAGATGTGCCTTGTAGCACCCGTGTCCAACCACCACTTGCATCGGATTCTCAACCAAGTTGGCTTCTAGCACCACCGGCTGCGGCGAATTCCTCGATCATGTCATCCGGAGCGTGTCCTTGACGACGTTTGCTTGAGCCTTGCCTTTAGACTTGGCTTTCTGCTTTGCTCGATCTTGAGCTTGCGGCATTCCTTGATCCTATGACCGGGTTTACCACGGTGATGACAATTACCTCTGAACATCTCTGCTGCGGGGGCTTTGCCGTCTTTACGGAACTTCCGCTTCTTGCTTGAGTTTCCTTTGGCCTCGGCCAGTTCGCCTTCGCCTCGGCGGGTTGTCTACCCTTTGGCAAGGTCTTCTTATTATCTTCCTGGATTTGCGGTTTGATAACAAGCTCTTCAAAGGTCATCTCCTTTGTCTTGAGTTTCAAGTAACTCATAAACTCATTCCATGAAGGAGGTAACTTCTCAATCGGCGATGCAACCAAAAGCGCTCGTTTGGTTTCGGTCCTTCCAAATCCAGGTGATGTAGAATCATCCGAAATTCTGGACTTGGGACATCATTTGTCTTGCTTGTCCACCATTTGGAATTTTAGAAATTTCCCAACGATGAACTTCTTAGTACCCGCATCTTGTGCGTTGTACTTCTTTTGCGATTTTCCCACAACTCTTTGGCGGTGCCAACGGTGCAATAGACCGTGTAGAGAGGGTCTCGCAAGCGATTTAGTATATAGTTCTTGCACATGAAATCGCTATGATTCCATGCATCACGAACCATCTTCATGCCGTTAACGACATGGATACCAAGGCCCCCTTCACCCGTTTACGAGGGCGAAGAGTCCATTTCATCTCCGGCTTGTGGAGGATCTTCCGTAAGGAATCGGGCCATGCCCATAATCGTTAGATAAAACGGCATCTTTTGCGCCATCTTTTGAATTCCGATCCCATGAATTTTTCGGGCGATCATGGTGGTGTGAAGAAGAGGGTGGAGCTCCGATGCAAGGGGAAGGCGGCGGTGTTTCTTGCCTTGAGCGATGGCGAAAGCGAGCAGCGGCAGCAAAGGCGGCGGTGTTCTTGCCTTGAGCGATGGCGACGATTAGCGACAACATTGCCTCGAGAGGCGGCGAGCGATAACAACATCGGACATATTTCCAGCCATGTTATAGCGAGTTTCGGTAAGCCAATATTGTCTTAAGTTGTTGGATGTTTACAAGGATTGCGGGAAACGGAAATTACAAACAATGCTAATGTAAGAATTGAAATTACAATTCAACTATAAAGCTGGAAATTACAAAGATGAAAATGAAAAACTATTTTTCTTTTTTGCTTGAGTCGAGTGTGGCACTCTGTCCTTAAGACAATATTGCCCCGTATGTATCCTTTATACGTCTGGACAATTTGTCTCCCAAGATAAAACGACAATGGAACACTTGAGCAAAGGAAACTCAAATGCTACCTTGAAGAATATTGAGCAAGAAATGATGCAAGGAAGGTGTAGGAAGAAAGCCGATTTGCTTGTGTATTTTCGTGTATATAGCTAGTATATTTTCTGTGTTTCTCAACAATGGTGAAGGGGTGTTTATATAGGTGAGGGAGGGCTGTTTAGCTGCCTCCATAACAGCCATTATTGGCCAAATAATGGCCATTATGGAGGTAGTAAAGCCACCAAAATAAATGGTGAAAAGACCAACGGAATTGGCCATTATTGGAGGAGTAATTCAAAGAAATAAATGGGTGAATTGAGTGCTTTGGCGTTTGTTTTGACCGTCGAATTTTTGATTTTCTGAAAAACTTCAGGGACCAAACTGTACATCTTGAAACTTCAGGGACTAAACTGTACATCTTGAAACTTCTAGGACCAAACTGTACATCTGAAAGAATTCTGGTCCAAACTGTACATCTGAAACTTCTGGGATCAAACTGCACTTCTGGCAAAGTTCTGCGGCCCAAAAAGATAATATCGAAGGCCCACGGCCCACGGCCCACGGCCGTGGCCCGTGGCCGTGACCGAACCGGAACCGGACCGGACGGGCGGGCGGCGGCGGCGCGCGTGTGGTCTTTCCTCGAACCGAAGCACATCTAGGTCCTCCCTCCTTTAAACACATGGGATACCCCTTGGGGTCCCAAACCCCAAACCAATTTCGAGTAATATATACACAACAATTCTTTCTTCCTCTACCGATGTGGGAGAATTGAACCCAATACCACACTTTCCATGCTTCAAACACCTCACTTCGTGGACCAATATCTCTTTTATTTCTTAATGAAATTTGACGATTCTTGGCCCTACGGTTATCTACGTACTTAGTAGATCATGCATGTGTGAAGAACCGAATTCTCCAACATACGTAACACTAGTGTTTAAGCCGTTAAAGTTGGTCGGTCGCAACTCCCGCCAAAGGCAAATTTCCAACAGGTGTGCTATAATTTGTTCCTTCATCTTTCTACCTTAAGAGCTCCACTTCAATTGGAACTGACTTCGTAATATTTGTACCCCGGATTGCCCCAAAATTGGTTCCTTGTGAAACTTTTACTTAATTTTGGGTTTAGTAGTGAATTGGGAATTTGCAGGAAGTAAAGGACTAAAAGGATGACGAAACAATTTTTTGTTGGGTAGTCGATCCAGTCTTTATTATATATTCAATTACTGAGATCAAGCATCTAAAGGTCCCTCGGACTCGGAAAGTAATAACGAAAATAGCTAACCCAATAGCAGATGGCACTTTTTTTCGTAAGTTCTTGCTTGAGCAAAAATGGTTGGATTGCGTATAGAAAGAAAACGAACCACTTCTATTCTCGGAGCTGAGGTATAGATGTGAGCTTCCAACAAGTAGAAGCTTCCTGGCAAAGCTTCAAACAAAGAGGTTGGGTTGTTCACTTCATTGATTTGACTTCACTTTACTTAAGATTAAAGATTGCTTGAGAAACGTGGTGAGGGAAGTGAACAAGGAGTGATTTTGGCAATTTTCGTGTTGTCTGCTAGGATTGATACCCCCGCTAGAGGGGAAGAGCTCGAGAGAAACCCTCAGTTCAAGACGAAGGGCTCGAGCTATCATTTTTAGCTTAATTATTCACTTTTTAGTCGATTTATCACAAGCGGTTATAAAATTTGTAATTAACTACCTAGGTCTACCAGCGGGGAGTAAGAAATGTCCTAGAATCCAAGTTGGCTTCTCTATTTGATAAAGTACTTTCAATGAACAAAAGCTCTAAACTCAACCTACATACGTACTATTATCTACACGAAATAGTACCGAATCTGTGCGGATGAGTTTGAAATTCAGATACTTCCGTTGATTAATTAACTGTTTGTACCAATCTGTTCCTAACTTGGAAATGCATTAATAGATCCATAATATGACGAGAATAATTTCATTTAAATACTCTACATTTGTCTTGCTTTCTCTCTCCCTGATATATCTACATCCTCTATTAACTTCCTTAACGATAACATAGTTATAGGTTTAACCTACATATACAAATAGAGGACTTTAAACAAGAATTTATAAGCAACGAAATCTGTAGATCTGAAATATCATCGGAAGCTTAAAAAAGGCAAAGGAGTTCCTCAGGTTTTGACCTAATCGTTATCCTTTTGGCTTCAAATTCTCCAGAAGTAGTGTGAATATATATAGTGTCTAAACATAGTTATACATTATTTATATATGATTATATAAAACATACATTACTTATACATTATATGTGTGTGTGGTGTATAATAATGTATAAAGATGTATATATGATGTATAAAAGTGTATATACACTACACTTTATACACTTTTATACATCATATACAAATTTAAATAATAAATAATAAGAAAATGAAGAGGGTCTACAATAGTTCGGGGAAGAAAAAAAGATAACATCGAAAGAGATTTGGCTTCATGAATTTCAATGTGAACATATATGGGCTAATCTAGATGTAAATAGTTTATTGGACTATGACACTGTAAACTGTTTGTTTGGGCTGACATATAGGTAACTATTCCTACTTTTATAGATACTCTTTGATATTTGTTACTAATAGAAAACTTAAGCAGCGCATCAGAACAGAGGTTTGAAACCTTAAGGCAGGGTTCCAGAGGGCATAAATAAGGGGAATTGACATAAAGAATTATACTTAATAGTCGAAAATGGGCTCCTAAATTATCATTATTATGAATATTTATACCTAGTTACTTAATATAACAAAAAAATTCAAAAAGTAGCAATTTAAAATAATTGAGGATCACTTGATTTTAGGCTCATATTTTAAGCTCTTTCTATCAATTAACCATATATCCTCCTTTCTACTACCAAAAGACTAAAGAGTGGATGTTGAAGCAAGTCGCCGAGAATCTCGCTACAGAAGTCATCTTCATCAACCACCATCTCTTTTAACTCCTTTCTCTTTTTTTTTTTTTTTTTATATCCAGCTTCCCGACTTACGTCTGACTATTCTTGGAGATAGTAATCCCGGTCCCTCAGCACTACTATCAGTAAATCGCGGGATGTGCCTGAATGACCAAGTTTGAAAATAGAGCAATTGATATCACCTACAAGGTCCTATCCAGAAGAGAGCAAATTGCTCCCACCAGGAGTTCGAACCCATGCTGCAGGCCTCCAGCTAGATTTTAAGTTCCCTCCTTTGTCATCCAACTATGCCCCAGGGGACAACTCCTTTCTCTTTCTACCTTCTTCTCTTCCTTACCCTACTAGAAACTCCAGCATTAAAACTCATTGACGACGAGAGCTACCAAGGCCTCAACTTTTATTCCCGATCCAAAATCACGGCTCTTCCGTCGCTGACGTGCTTCACGTTTTTCCCCTATGGAAATGCTTTCGTATTTTTATGATGGAACGGGTGATGCTTATGGTAATTTTTGTGGTGGTGGTTTGAAGATGGAGATTTTGTATCTCATTCTATGTATGGTGTATGTTTAGTGTAAGTCGGGTGTAGTTATTGTGTGTTCTATGTCTCACTGATCATAAAATGACATACACGAGACATACAAAATACATGCAACAACATACATTATATTTTATGTATGTCTCGTGTATGTTTGGTATGTATGTGTATGTCATGTTCAGTTTTTTTGTTCAAATTCACAAGCAGATCCTTAAAGTTATCATTAAATTTCATTTTGACACCTCAACTGATTTGATGTTCCAATTAGGCACTCCAACCTCCGGCAAAGTGTGTCTATTAAACACATGAGCCACAATCTTTCATCAAGATGAGACGCGTGTTTTTCAAGCACGTTGACATAAGAAATTACCAATCAATTGGTGAAACGTGTAAAATAACAAAAAAAAAGTTAAAAAGAAAAGTGCTTCTAAGCCAAAAATGTTTTGTTTTCTGATAATCCCCTCCCCCTCCCTTCATTCTATGTTTTATATATGTGCGGCACATTAAAGTGACTGGCGCTACGAAGGGGGATACGAGCAGGCGAGAGGTTTTGACAGAATATTTTCCAGCCACGACTTGACGCAAATTTTCCGGCTATAGAGGACATCTACCGCCCTTCTTCGGACTATTTCTTGGAGCTACAAAACTTCGATAGTTCAATTCTCTCTAATACAAACAGGCCCACGTGATTCAAGGAATAGGTTAAGGATTCAACCAACTCTAAGGACGTTATGAAGATCAACAGGGAAAGCAAGTAAAAATTGTGTATAATAGTGATTAGGGTTAAGAATTATCAAGCATAAAACTATGAATTAGTTCGACACTAGATAATTTAATGATAATCACTAACCAAAGGCAGTGAAAGGTTGGTGAAAAAAGGAAGTTGAGTTCAAGTTTGGAGCATCTATGCCCGAAAAGTGCTCTTCTTGAGCGAGGATCCAAGACTGATGGGTACAGAAGAAATAATCTATTGATTATTTTCATTGATTGAAAGGCTATATATACAAGTTACATATTTCCATAATAGGAGAATTATATTTTTATTCTACTCCTAAAACCTTATTCTACTTGGATACTAAATAAACATTTATGGTAATACAAATATTATGATAAGTGTACAATACTAATTACACCATAACATTACCTAAACTAGGAGACTACAACATTACCTAAATATCTACACCATATACGGTTTACATGGAGAATTCGAGAGCAACAATATACATAATATACACATGTATATCATGTGTATATTATGTATATTTAACACACCCACGCAGTCATAGCGGGCGGTCTTCGAACGCTGAGACTGTCCCTAAAATCTTCAAAAAGGACCAAGAGAAGACCCTTTGTAAAGATGTCGGCAATTTGATATCTTGATGGGACATGGCAGACGCGTACCTGACCTCAAGCAACCTTTTCGCGGACAAAGTGAATGTCCATCTCGATATGTTTAGTGCGCTGGTGCTGAACCGGATTACCAGAAAGGTAGATGACACTAATATTATCGCAATACACCAAGGTTGCTTTCTGAATAGGTGAATGAAGCTCCAATAGCAAATTACGTAACCAACATGATTCCGAGACCACATTAGCTACCCCTCGATATTCGGCCTCGACATTGGATCGGGGATAATTTCGACTAACGTTTTGCAGACCATGAGACCAGGTTATTGCCAAGAAACATACAATAGCCAGACGTAGACCATCTGGTGTCTGGACAGCCACCTCAATCAGCATTCATATGCTCAATCCTGGGATTATGCATGAACAAACACACCTGCTGGACAGCATACGTAATATCTGGTCTCGTAAAAGTAAGATACTGAAGGACCCCTGCAAGACTGCGATACCTGATCAGATCCTCGTATGGTACGCCGGCCGCGACACTAAGTTTGGGCTTAGTGTCAACTGGAGTGGAAGTGGACTTACAGGATGACATCCCAACCCTCTCAATGATCTCAGCTGCATACTTCCTGTTGATGTTGGATGGATGTTGTGACAACATCTGTAAATGCTCATGACAACATCTTATGAAAATAAGAATGTTGCCTGCGATGTTCCTGACAACATCTCTATAACGATTTTGCCTATTCTTCCGGCCAAAACAGGTTGTGTTAATGTGAGTAAAAAATGACCTAGACAAGCTTACAATGATGTTGTGTTTAAAACGTGGTAAAAGAAACAGTCAAAGCTTGGTGAGGAAGCAGCGTGAAGACCAAGTCCAGAACGTTGAGCTTTTTAAGGAGCAAGAACCGGTCCAAGCTGAAGCCTTCTTTTACTCAACCTCTGCAACCAACCAGTGAGGATTTTAAGGGAAGTTCCACACTATAAATAGAGGGGAGCTTCAGAGTATCGATATTTAGAATTGAACGAGAAAAATTACCAAGAGAGCTCTCGAATATTCACCTTAGAAACTGGATCAACACACTTAACCTAAAGTAGTATAACAATATCTAGTCCCACATTACTATTGCTGCCCAGATTCTAAATCAAGCTTATATTTCAAGCAATTGTAATGAAGATGTTGTATTTGTCTTTTTAGATATTTTAACTTTAGGTTGAAGTCATCTGCGACTTCACTTTTGTTTGTAATTTCTTTTTGGCATTTATTGTTCAATATTGTAAAAAGAAATTCATTTGTAATTGTGTATAAATTATACAATTCTTCGGTCATTGACCATCAAGGGATATATTAATATATACCCTTGAAAATATAAACCTTGTGTCTCTTTACTTTTCCGCTGCATTTACTCTATAAAGGTTTATAACTATTTTATCACAATGTTGCCTCAGATGTTGACACAACATTGAAGGCAACATCCAGAAACTGTTTTAATTGTTCTAGTTGTTATAGTTTTATTCTTACATATTCTTGCTTATCCGTAGCCACGGACCTAACAAGTGGTATCAGAGCCAACACTTGATACAATAAGTGTTTGATTCTGAATGTTACGGCTATGGACTCAGCTATACAAAACGTTGGTAGACTTCCAATTCTTGATGGAACTAACTATGCCTATTGGAAAATTCGACTACGTTCGCACATCAAATCCATTGATGTTCGAGCTTGGAGATCAATTTCTGAAGGCTATGTGATTCCCAAGTACCCGGTAGACGAGGATGGTGATGTACTTACCAAACCCGAATCTGAATGGACCGCGGAAGAGATCAACAATACGAGCTTCAATGAAAAGGCCCTAAATGCGATATTTGGATGGGTAGATCTCTATATGTTTAAACTCATCCAGAATTGTACTACGGCCAAGGACGCTTGGGAGACCTTACAAACTCATTGTGAAGGTACCTCGAGTGTACGACGTACAAATCTTCGCATGATTTTGAGCCAATACGAACGCTTAAGGATGGAAGAATCTGAAGACATAAAATCCTATTTTAAAAAGTTAATTGACATTGCTAATTAGTGTCAAGTGCTTGGTTCTCCTTTAACCAACACACAACTTGTGGATAAAGCTCTTAGATCTCTTCCTGAAAGATTTAATACTAAGATTTGTGCTATTGAAGAGGCCCATAATCTTGCTACTATGGATCTACATGCCTTGATGAGCATCTTTCAAACATATGAGATGAACATGAAGAGCCAAAGAGATTTGTATAAGGAAAAGACTTTGGCACTCCAAGGACAAACCTCGGAAATTGAATTGGAAGACGAGGAAGAAAACTTGGAGGAACTAGAAAATGGTGCAACTGTTGCATTACTTACTCGTCGATTCAATTCGATGGTAAGAAAGATCAGCATTGATCGCAATAAAGCCAAATACAAACAGCATCAAAACTCACTCTTCAATAAATAGTCGAATAGGTCACCTTCTGAGCAAAGAAATCAGAATCCACTAAAGAAATCTAACTCCGACAGTACCAATTTCAATCCCAAAGAACTCGAAGGAGTGCAGTGTCATGCATTCTCGGGTTGGGGACACTACGCTAATGAGTGTGCAAATACCCTTAGAAAAATTGGTAAGGTTATGTGGTTAACTCTCAATGATGATGAGAACGAAGAGGAGGAAGGAGATCAAGAAGAAGAATCACAGGAAATGCTGGCAGCCATGTTCGAACACTCATTATCTGACGATGAAGATGTTGTTGACAATGTTTGGTCAACATCAGGAACAACATCAGACTCAACATCTGAAATGTCTTCAACATCAGAGAGGTATGTATACTTTGACTATTCTGATGTAAATTATTTTAGTGAATTTAATTCTTTATCTGAGGCTGTAAATTTGGATCAAGTTGACTCCAAAGACGAATGTGATAAAGGAATTACAAAATCTTTGTAAAGCCTTAATCACTCAATCTGAGCAACTAGACTCAAAAGCAAAATTATTGGCTCTTGAGAATAGTAATCTGAAAGGCACAATCAACCGATTAGAGATGGCACTTACCAAGAAAGACCTAGAACTTGGTAAGATTCGTGCACGATTGAACGTAGCTGAGACCACCTTTCAAAGGCTCAACATGGGAACCTCCAAGCTGGATGAAATATTGAACTTCAATAAACCTATAAGGGTTGGGCTTGGGTACCAATCTCCTAGCAAAACAAACACTTCCAGAATCCATAATCAAACTGAGAGGATAAAATTTGTCAAAGAAAATCCGAGTAATTCTCAGATCACATAGATTGGATCGAAGTTTGTATGTAGCTTCTGTAAAAGTCAGGACATCTTATGCCCTACCGCTACAAACTTCAAAACTCTGCACTCAGAATATTGCCTAAAATGTCGTCAGCATTGTTGCCCAACATCACTGACAACATTCAAAGCAACCAGCCTGAAAGCAGAAGGAAGAAAAAGGAATGGGTATCCAAACTGAATCTGAAATGTAATGTGTGCATAACTGCTTTGCGTACTAACATTACAGGTTCTTGGTACTTCGATAGTGGTTGCTCACGTCATATGACATGTACCAAAAGTCTATTGAAGGAGTATAGAGCATTCAATGGAGGATACGTGACCTTTGGAGGAGGAAGCAAGAGTAAGATAATTGGTAAAGGAACTCTTAATGTTCCGGATGTACCAGCCTTGAAAAATATTCTTCATGTAGAAGGTTTGGTTGCTAATCTTCTTAGCATAAGCCAACTATGTGATGATGATCTCGAGGTGAAATTCAACAAGCTTGGATGCAAGGTTACAGATTCTGCAGATAAATGTGTCATGTCAGGAACCCAAACTGGAGATAATTTCTATCTAGTCGGTAGACAAGAGTTTGCAAATCCGCAAAGGTATGTGACTTGACACTTTGGCATCAAAAGTTGGGACATGTCAACTACGGCACCTTGGAGAAGCTGATCTCATTTGAAGCTGTCAGAGGTATTCCCAGACTGGATCCAAAAGATAAAACACTGTGCGTAGATTGTTTGAAAGGAAAGCAAACCCGAGTCTCTCATAATGTTGTCCAACATGATGGGCAACATTCAGGTACGTCTCATTGTTTTCAATTACTGCATATGGATCTTATGGGTCCAATCGAGGTAGATAGCCTAGGAGGAATGAGATATTCTTATGTGATAGTAAATGATTTTTCCAGATTTACTTGGATCTATTTTTTAAAGGAAAAATCACAAACCTTTGAGATGTTTAGAACACTTTACTCTAGGATTAAGAATTTGTTTTGTTCTTCGATTTTCAGAATTAGATCTGATCATGGAAATGAGTTTGAAAATCAAACCTTTGTAAAATTTTGTGAAAAGAAAGGCATATTCCATGAATTTTCGGCACAAAAAACACCACAACAAAATGGGGTTGCTGAGAGAAAGAACAGAACTTTACAAGAAATGGCTAGAGTTATGTTAAGTTCTAAGCAATTGTCAAAGAGGTTTTGGGCAGAAGCCTTTAACACGACATGTCACATAACTAATAGAATCTACTTAAGGCCAGGGACCAAAATGACACCCTATGAACTGTTAAATGGAAAGAAACCTACATTGCGGTACTTTCATGTCTTTGGGTGTGTGTGCTATATTCTTAATGACAGGGATCAACTGGCTAAATTTGACTCTAAGAGTGACAAGTGAATATTCGTTGGCTACTCTCAGAATAGCCATGCTTACCGAATATACAATCTTCGGACAAAGACCATACATGAGTCAGTCAGTGTTATTTTTGATGACCTGCTGGATATATCTGGTAGATCTTCAGAAAACAACATTGTGGTTGCAGTTGAAGAGGAGCAACCCACTAAAGAAACATATGTTGTCCCAGATGTTGTCCCGGTATCAGAAGAAACATCTGAACCTCAACGAGAGAACACAAGGGACGAAGTCGAGGAGGAGTCTACTACTGAACTGAATGATCAAGTGAGAAGAGACCCTCCATCGAGGATTAGAAGGAACCATCCACCCGATCAGATGATAGGGGGAGTTTTTGCGAAGAGACATACAAGATGGAAAGAGTCAGTGAATTACCGAGAAATGGTAAGGTATGTGTGCATGTCCACCATATATCAACAGGTAAGTCTTTCTTGTCTTACATCTACTGTTGAACCTAAAAATATTAGGGAAGCATTAAAAGATAATTTTTAGATTCAAGCCATGCAAGAGGAGCTTGAACAATTTGCCCGAAATGAGGTTTGGGACTTGGTACCACGACCCAACAACACAAATGTTATTGGGACCAAGTAGATATTCAAAAACAAATCAGATGAGTTAGGGAAGATTGTTAGAAACAAAGCTCGACTTGTTTCTCAAGAATATACACAAGTAGAAGGTATCGACTATGACGAAACCTTCGCTCTTGTGGCTAGAATTGAGTCAATAAGATTGCTTCTTGCTATTGCTTGCTATCTAAAGATTACCTTGCACCAAATGGATGTTAAAGGTGCCTTCCTCAATGGATACTTGGACAAAGAAGTATATCTTGAACAACCAAAGGGATTTGAGGATCCTCACCATCCATATCATATGTACAAGCTCAAGAAAGCTTTGTATGGACTAAAACAAGCACCACGTGCATGGTATGGTCGTCTAACTGGTTTCCTTGTTGAGTTTGGTTTTACCCGTGGAGAAGCTGACATAACATTATTCATTAAAAGACACGGTGTAGATGTAATAATAGCTCAAATCTATGTTGATGATATTGTTTTTGGTTCGACTACAGAATTATTCTTGAAGTCGTTTGTCGAAGCAATGTCGACAACATTTGAGATGAGCATGAATGGAGAACTAACATTTTTCTTAGGCTTGCAGATTAAACATGATGAAGATGTGATCTTTGTATCTCAAAGCAAGTATGCAAAGAATCTTGTTAGGAGATTTGGTCTAGAAAATGCTAAACACATGAAGACTCCAATGGGTTCTACGCAACAGGTATGTAAAGACGATGTTGGACAAGATGTTGACCCAACATTGTACCGATCTATGATAGGTAGTCTTTTATACCTTACTGCTAGTCACCCTGATATCATGTTTAGCGTATGTGTTTGCTCCAGGTTCCAAGCCAGTCCCAAGTATCTCATTTTAATGATGTGAAACGTATCATTCGATATGTTGCCGGTACAAGTGACTTGGAAATTTAGTACTCCAAAGACACTAATCCTAATCTAATAAGATATAATGACTCGGATTGGGCCGGTGATGTAGACGATAGAAAAAGCACTAGTGGTGGGTGTTTCTATCTAGTCTCATGGTACAGTCGTAAACAAAATTGTGTATCACTCTCGACTGCCGAATATGAATATGTGGCAGCCGGAAGTTGTTGTGCTCAACTGATCTGGTTACGACATATGCTAGATGACTATGGCATATCTAATAACTCCATGATTTTATACTATGATAATCTGAGTGCTATTAATATTTCCAAAAATCATGTTCAGTATTCACGTAAAAAGCACATAGACATAAGACATCATTTTTAAGAGACTTAGTGGAAAAACAGCTAGTTCAAATCGAACGTGTTGATACTTTTTTTCAACTGGCTGACATTTTCACCAAACCGTTAGATCATGAGAGATTTTCTAGCTTGAAAAAATCTCTTGGTCTCTATTTTCTTTGAAAATAAGACAGACTAGGTAGATGTTGTTCGAAATGTTGTCCTAACATTCTGGGTAACATTTACTGATTGAGTCAATATATAGGATAAGTGTTGTAGTGATGTTACACTATTTTTTTTAAAAGATTCAAGCATGATTCTAAAAGTATCATAAGAAGGCGAAGCCTCTGCTAAAAGATTTGGATGTATACAAAAAGAGCAAAGCTCTAAGATTGGTATCGTTCATATTCTATAGGAGTACCACGTGCTTCAAAAAGGTTGAAAATTCCTCAATATTTTTTTCAATCTGTATGTGTTCAACTAAGTTGATTAAGGACAATGGTAAAATGTTACATTAGTCCAGCGATCAGTCTCATAGGGAACATATACGGAAATATCATTTGTCAAATCAGAAAATTCTTGGAGTCTCATAATGCTTGTTTAACCTTGAAATGTTGCCAACATCATTAACAACATCGTGTTCCAGTACATTGATCAATCTGGTTTATCTTATTTTATTCTTATTTTTGGTATTTAACATGTCTCTGTCCTTAACGGAAAATCCAAAAATTCTGGAGGACCGTTTTTATTTAAATTTTAAATGATGTTATGTGCTGTGTAAATCCTTTATTTTAGGTGTGTAAAGAGTTTATTATTTTATACAATCTAAATTTAAGGAAAATGAGTTTGAGTGTAAGTATATTTTTGCCATAATGAAACCTCCCATTTTTGTCTTGGAATCGTCACATCAGCCAATTTATCAAATTATGGCAGCCCAAACACCACCATCATTTTTCAAAACCCAAAGATTCTCTAACACGCCCAATCCTTCAAAACCCTCTCCCATGTCCATTTCCCCAAAATTCACAAACACCAAAGATTATTCCCCAATGTCGACTAGTCCAGCAAATAGCAACAAGGTTTACAAGCATTATACTTCCATCAATGACTTGAAACCGGTCGAAGAGGACTGCACACAGGAAATGATCTTGCTTGGTTCAGATAAGTCATTACAGGTGAGCTACCCCAAAAGATCCGTGATAATGAAAACCCAATCAATGTTGATGCAACATTTCATTTCTCAAACCTTGCCTCAAGACAATCAAAATCGACATTTCCGACGCAAAGGTCAAAAAGGGTTTTCGAAAACCAATTCGGTGACAACTAGTCTTTCTCAAAAAATCTCTCTATCCGGGGAAGAGTCGACTTTCCTTGTTGATACTACCACTAACTTCCATCGAGCAAAGTTTCAATTTTCAACCTCTCGATTACACCGATTTTAGTGTGCCCTTAATTTTATTGTCTTTAATTATTTATTATCATAATTAAAATGGAAGGATTAAAAGGTATGTTTAAGGGTAAGGGTAAGGGTGCTTCTTCTAGTAGAGGCAACCAGGGCAAGGGTACTTCTTCTAGTCATCTTATTCCTACACAGATGATTTTGTTGATACTCAACATTTTCCTACAATACCATTAGATTTAGACGAGGAGTTATTTTCTCGGAACTCAAGAAGACTTTAATTTAGACGATGATCTAGACGATACACCCACTAATATTGATGACAACACGCCCACTAGTGCACCTTCAACTGAAATACCTCCTATTCCCCCTAGTATGAGACGAGGTCCAAGAAAACGACCATTAAAATCGATCTTCAAGGTTCACATACCGATACATCGTCCCGACCAAGTACAGTGGTCAAATTAACCCTATGACGGGGGGAATTGTAGGCTCTAAATACAACAAACATAGAGATAGGGAAGCAATATCAAAATTAGTTGCGCGTTGGGAGGGTTTTCCTTTTTCATTTCCTTCATCTCCCGGTTTTATTCATTACATTAGAGATATATATAATCCTCGCTTTTAACGGTTTTCCTAGGTCAACCGTTAAGAGAGATGTATTTAAATTTGCGCATGAATATCAACAATATTTACGAACTCCATCAACTTCCACTCAATGAAGATGGACAAGAAGACTTGCTGAAATATCGGAGGGGGAATGAGAAGACCTTTCCGACACTTTCATTGATGGCTCGAGATGCACTCATTGGCCGGAGAGAAGTGGAAGCGAGAAGGAAAAAATGAAGAATAAGAGATATCAATTGTATTTGTATTACAAAAATATCATATGTCTATTAAATAATATGACATACCTATCTTGTTTTGTTTATTGGAACTTCATTCCTAAAGACCCCCCGGTCCCGCCCCGACCCCGACCCCGCCGCACCGAGCCCGGCCCACATCCAGAACTCCATCAACTTCCACTCCACAAGGAACTTTCCTAAAGGGGTCCGCAACATACTTTTGGAATTTTGATTAAAATGTTGCCTCAACATCAAAGGCAACAAACGAGAAAATGGACCCAGACTATGTTGTTCCAACATCCGAGGCAACACCTACAACCACCTCATCCGAATAAGAAAACACAGAATTTGAAATAGATTATGAGGTAATTCCCTACTCTTCCATGTTTCAAATGAAATCATGCTCCAGTAACTGGAATTGGTTTAAAAATAGAGGAGCTAGAGGGGAGAAGGTGATTGACCTAACTTTATTCTTCAAAAATGGTTTAGTTGATTTCTTAAGTAGTCGAAAGATCTTAAGATCTGTATCTGGTAAGAATTCTTATTGTGAGAAGGTGATTAGGGTGATCTATGCTAATCTGACGCTTGCTGTTAGAGACACAACCTCAAAGAAATTTGGGAAAGTGTACCTATACAACAAGGTATACAATTTTACACATAATATCATCAACTCCACTCTTGGGATAATTGTTAGTGAAAGAGAACCTCAACCAAACCCCACTGTGGAGGAACTCAATTCGATGATCAAGTATCTTACGGGGAATTTGATCACTGTTTGGGCTCCTCGCAGTCTTGTGTCAAAACTCACTGCCTTGTTTTCCACTTTGCACAAACTTGTTATATACAACTGGCTACCCTCCCTCAACGAGACATTAGTGACCCTTGATCAAGCATTACTGCTTTTCAAGTTTGGAAGAAATCAGAAAATTGACTTAGGAACCCTCATATTTAACCATGTTGCCAATTTGGCAGAAAGACAAAGCAACTCTACCCTTCCATACCCCTCCTTGATTTTTTAAATCCTGCTCAACTAAGGTTTTAAGACTCCAAAAAGAGAAAAGCTGAGTCCAGCCTTAGAGGTCTACTCAGTACATCGAGCAGTTGTGAATAGCAGAGACAGGGTTATTGACCTACCCTGGAAGAAAGATGAATGGGACACTGACACATCAAAGGATATTGTCGACATTCCTCGCAACATTGGTCAAGGAAAGGTCCCAATGTCCAAAGACTGGCTTCGACAGCCCATTGCTGAACCTGACAGACAAATTCAAGACCTAGTGCGAGCCAGGAACTATTATGTGGGCTTACTTTCTTCACAAAAAGGGGGAGAGGATGTTTCTGCTGGAAGCGGACAGACAGGGGGAGCTGCTGATGATGTTGCTACTGGAAGTAGACATACAGGGGGAGATGCTACTGATGAGGATGCAGGCCATGATGCAGGGGGAGAGGAGTTGAGATGATGATTGCTGACTACTTCTGATGCTATGAAGATGAAGATGGTGCTGCACAGAGTGATCGATCACAGAAAGCGGCTGGAAGCTACTGTGACTCGATTACTCTAGTCAAGGATGATCATGCTGATGGAGATCACAGAAAGCGGCTGGAAGCTACTGTGACTCGATTACTCTAGTCAAGGATGATCATGCTGATGGAATGGAGTGTTGATTCAATGATGGATGGAGTGCTGATAATCTCTATTTATTTGAATATTTGATATACTGACATTTGGAATATTTTTTTTGGTTGGTAATATTTTACTTTGGGATATTTGGTCTGTTCTTGCAGACATTGTGTCTGCTTTCTAAAGTTGTTTATATATGTTTGCCTGATGTGGATTGTTATGAATGGTTACTGTAGACTGATTACGCAGTTGCTGTAAGATAGTCCCGACTAACAGAACATAACTCCTATCTAATCAAATCATCGATACAACACTGCTTGAAATTTAATACTGCAGGGGGAGCATAGCACTGATCCTACTTATTCTTGGAATGTAAGGACTACACCGGGAATCAGTATCCTAGTCATTTTCGCTTCGTATGGAGTTTTGTGAAGAAAGGCAAAAAGGGGGAGATTGTTGATGTTGGATGGATGTTGTGACAACATCTGTAAATGCTCAGACAACATCTTATGAAAATAAGAATGTTGCATGCGATGTTGTGACAACATTCCTAACATCTCTATAACGATTTTGCATATTCTTCCGGCCAAAACAGGTTGTGTTACTGTGAGTAAAAAATGACCTAGACAAGCTTACAATGATGTTGTGTTTAAAACGTGGTAAAAGAAACAGTCAAAGCTTGGTGAGGAAGCAGCGTGGAGACCAAGTCCAGAACGTTGAGCTTTTAAAGGAGCAAGAACCGGTCCAAGCTGAAGCCTTCTTTTACTCAACCTCCGCAACCAATCAGTGAGGATTTCAAGGGAAGTTCCACACTATAAATAGAGGGGAGCTTCAGAGTATCGATATCCAGAATTGAACGATAAAAATTACCAAGAGAGCTCTCGAATATTCACCTTAGAAACTGGATCAACACACTTAGCCTAAAGTAGTATAACAACATCTAGTCCCACATTACTACTGCTTCCCAGATTCTAGATCAAGCTTATATTTTAGCAATTGTAATGAAGATGTATTTGTCTTTTTAGATATTTTAACTTTAGGCTGAAGTCATCTGCGACTTCACTTTTGTTTATAATTTCTTTTTTGCATTTATTGTTCAATCTTGTAAAAAGAAATTCATTTGTAATTGTATATAATTTATACAATTCTTTGGTCATTGACCATCAAGGGATATATTAATATATACCCTTGAAAATATAAACATTGTGTCTCTTTACTTTTCCGTTGTATTTACTCTATAAAGGTTTATAACTGTTTTATCACAATGTTGCCTCAGATGTTGACACAACATTGAAGGCAACATCCATAAACTGTTTTAATTGTTCTAGCTGTTACAGTTTTATTCTTACATATTCTTGCTTATCCGTAGCCACGGATCTAACACTTTCTTTGAGATAAGAACAACACATTTGCATGACGAGTGACAGCAATCCCCAAAAAGTAACTCAAGGGCCCCAAATCTTTCATAGCAAACTCAGAGCTGAGCATTGTCATGATAGACTGGCGTAAATATCTACACCATATACGGTTTACATGGAGAATCCGAGAGCAACAATATACATAATATACACATGTATATCGTGTGTATATTATGTATATTTAACATGCAACAATAAAAAAATCAAGTAGCTCGAGCACAATCAATTAACATCAAGAACAATCAAAGATAACTTGGCACTAATTAGATTATACTCGATCAAAAGAACAATTTAAAGAGAGGTAGAGAACTCATACCAGAATCACCTAACTATGGTGTAATTCAAAAGAGGTTGCTAAAACGAATCTAAGATAATCCTTTCAATAAAGAATAAACTAAATAATAAAGGTTCTTCATGAGCATCAATTCATCATTCATCCAAGTCTACCCTCTGAAGGAGCTAGTATAGGCTATTTATAGTAGCTTATCAACTATTACAAATATAGTCAAAATGAGTATCTCTTAAACTTCAGAATGGAGTCATTAATGCAAGCATCGATAGCGATCATTGGTAGTGCAATCGCACTAGAGAAAATATTGTCATATGGCACGAATGCACGCACTTCATAAACGCGACTTTTGATGTATCACATATTCCCCTCACCTTGGGTGACAGCTAGGGATGTATCACATATCCCCTCCCACTAAAACAAAATTTGTCCTCACATTTGGACATTGCAAAATAAAAAAATGGGCAAACATAAGTATCAAATCAAGCACAATTTAAACATGGGTCAACCAAGCTAAAAGAACAAGATTTTCACAATTGTACTCAAATGCAACACTCTTATAATATAGTCAAGCGTCAGAATTCATAAAGAACACATTCTCAACACAAATGATACAAACTTGACTAAAGGGAGTAATATTCTAGGATAAAATTCAAATTTGGATAAGTTTCCACGCACAATTATACATGAAAACAAGCATGACAATGATAAAGAATTCAAAGTTCTATGCTTCCAATTAAATCACAACTCTCTAGAACCCTCAACAAATTGCACACTTTTATGGTATAACCAAAATATCATAATGGACAATAAAAATAATTCTCCAATAACTAATGGTAGATACTTGAATACAGAAAGAATAACAACCAAATGATGAAACAAGATAACCAATAGGTCCAAGAAATGTATCATAGCTAGTACAAATGCTAAATAAATCAATTAAATTACATCAATTAAAGCTTTGGCTCTGTGGGAGATTGTTGATGAACAAAACTAATTTTAATTTTATTTAAATTTTTCGTTGGTTTTTGTATTTGTTAAGATTTGTTTCATACTTTTGTTTTACTTTTTGGAATATTCCGCTTCTAATTTCCCAGGATGAAGGGGCGAGGTCGGTCTTTAAGTGGATGTTATTTATGTATAATCTCTTGTATATTAGTGGCTCCCCTTATAAATAAGCGGATATCTTTCATGTATAGTTGTATACCAATATAAATTAAAACATTTGTGTATGATATACAATGATATATGAAATATACACACGTGATATATGTTGTCGAGATGGTGTTTTCTGTCTATTTCTGATCTGAAATTTAATTTCAAACTAGTCCAAATCACCTTCAATCTTCCTCAAATTTTGTATATAGCTTCGTCTCGGTGTTTCCCATAAATCCCAACCACACCCACTCATAAAAAATATTTAAAAAGTTCAAATCTGAATTTAGTTAAGATTTCAAGATTGAAATTTTAATAAGATTTTATCACGACAAATGGCGAGGATTTTTATGATAGTTGCGGAGAATTTGATAATTCCAGAGGTAATATGACAATGGAGGATCAAAGAAATCAATCTAGTCACAAGTAATTGCACGGCGTGTCCTTCAAATGTAATGATCTTTAATTTTGCTCTTCAAAATTGACTACGCCTATAAGGGCATAAGTTCTTTACCTAACTTGTGGATACTATGATGCGTAACTTATGCCCCTATAGACATAAGTAATTTTGAAGGACAAAAATTAAAGACCGACCCATTTGAAGGGAAAAAATTAAAGACCAAAACAAAATAGGGAAAAAGTGCAAATGACCCATCTAGTCGGTGGTGGGTGCATAAATTGCGCAATATTGTTAAAGAAAAATGAGATTTAGCTATACACCGCTATTGTTTTGGGCTACAATTGCAAAGTTTAGTGTGGCAAAAATTTTGCCATTAGCTATAAGGTGTTGTATTATAGGTGTTAATTTCCTTATATTTAATGATTTGTGTGATCCCATAATTACTGTTGGGAACGGGAGATGGAAAGTAGCGAGTGAACCTTTGATGGGATTTCTAGTACATCTAGGTGAAGGTAGGTAACATTACAACCACAGCTACAGCTCCAATCCTTCATGTTAGCAATTAATGTTTGAATGTAGAACATCACTTTGACTTTTACGACAAATTTCAATAGAATCACACATGTATGTTTACTGTTCAAATAAGTTGGAATTGATCTTTTATAGGCTATAGAAAGATCACAAGGGGAAATTTTGTGCAATTTTCAACAAGGAATAGCAAGGAGATAGGGCAAGAAAAAGACTACAACAACAACATACTCAGTGAAATCCCACAAGGTAGGGTCTAAGGGCAAGAAAAAGACTCTGGAACATAAATTACTAAACAAAGAAATTCAGTTTGTGTATTAAGCATTTCAGTTGGTACATTCTCCCTTAGGGAGAACTGACAGCCAAAGTTCAAAACAATACAAAACTTGTAAAATAAATATGATGACTATACATTGGCCTAAGGGCATCCTTGATGCGGCAATTACGAAAAGGAATTTACAAAGAAAAGCTCTGAGCAGAACAGTGAATTAGAATCCTGTTGCTGTTTCTTGAAGCTTTCACTAAGCACCTCTGCTCCCTAAACCATCCGCAAGTCACTAGATCTTTCATATTAAAAGAATTCAACAAAATGGGGTATATGTATTGAATAGTTAATTGCTACAAGCACTAGACTTCTTCCACGATACCAAGCACTTGAGGAATTCCATCACCTAAAACCACAGAAATGCAATTTGTTCAGATTTTTATAGCAAGAAAGATCGTACCACAGCATGTTGGATGAGAAGGTTTCCGAAGCAAACTTTACTTTCCTTCAATTATCAAACGAGGGTATATACAATTAAGAAACACTTTCATACCTCAGATGGATCCCTCAGAGAGTAGAACGCACTGCTTTCTTTTGGAGCAGAAGATACTAAGATTCCGTAACCTTTATTTCCCTCTCTCAAGACCTGTTAAACAAGTGCATTTGACAATTTAGTAAACATTATTGATGATCCCAGAAGAAGGCGGGTCTGTTATAAAACTTCCTATTGGTCTGCTGCTCAATTTTACCTTAAATGCATCTTCATCTGTACGATCATCTCCTATGTATATGGGAAGAACATCATCACAATTATTCAACCCTAATAAAGAAAAAAATATGCACTTATGTTAGTTTTTTTATAAACTATATACAAATGGGACGGTTCAACTGTTGGCACATCCTAAAACCTTCAGTAACTAGTTCCCATAAAGCAGTCAAAGACTTCACTCACCCAACGATTCAAGTAAGAACTCAACAGCTTTCCCCTTGTCCCAGTTAAGCACAGGCCTGACTTCTAAAACCTGAATAAGGTTGAGGAGCTAGTTAGGAGTTAAAATATATAACTTTCCTACTGTCCTGGAAAGTGCACTGCAGAAGCAGCGAGATGTGTACCTTCCGGCCATGTGTCAATCGCAGACGTGGGTAGTGTTTTAACAATTCATCAACAGATTCTCCAATAGTTGACCAACTCTGTAATAATTTAAGCAAGCACAATACAAGGGATAAGAACCTTCTGACAGGAAAAGAAAATTAACACAATCTTTCTTTTAAATCAGTGAGAGAACAGTCTTTTACTTTGATTTTAACCAAAATTAGCAATCCATACCTTCTCATCTACATTACGATAGTGTACGGAAACACAGAATTTGTTGTTCTCAACCTTTGCTCCGGTGATGTCTTTTGTGAGCTCAACAAGAGATCTAAAAACCTGCTTGAGCATATATTGAAAACACTGTTTTATACTGAGCACTGCCACAAATAGCAATAATAATCTTTTAGCACAAAACTCTTATATACCTCATCTATCATTGGTAAGAACTCACTAGCAGGTTGGAAAAGATTAACTTCCTTGCCCTGTGTCCACAAAAGTTGATTGATGTCAGCAGCAGCTCATAAGACAAAAGATGGTTAGATCATGGATGTCCTAATTTCTTCAATAAAGAACAACTTTAGCATCATTACCTGCTTGTCAGTAGATCTAATACAACTATATTCATCAGAAATGGATCGAACAGGGCTCATTATATCCATGCCATGACTTCCAGCGTAGTAAAGTTCAGCTAGTCCGACAAAATCATATACCTGGACACGAGAATATACAACCAATAAGAGAAGAATCTTGAAAGCTTTTAACATAGTAACGACAAGATTTACACGTAAAAAAGAAGTCTTGTTCAAACACAGTTAAATGAAAGCATTGGTAAGCACCTTATCACGACTTCTCCCGCTAATAATTGTTGTGGGGAGATATTTAACCACATTCCTCACAGCATCACGCATCTGAAAAAGAGTAACCTAGTGTCAAAGGAATCCCGCAAGTGTAGAAGAAACGTTGTCCCATTAAAAAGTTCAGATACTCACAGCACTAGACATGAAGGCTCGATCTGGATCATCTACAATTGGTGATAAAGTTCCATCATAGTCCAGAAAAAGTGCTATTCTTTTTCCTTTTGCATAATTTGTGATTTGCTCAAATGATGAAAGTGCTGAGGGATACTTGAGCTGCAAAAGCAAAAAAATATTACAACACTTCTCTTATATGCTTCCAGAAGAAAGACCTAGGCAGAATATTAACTAAATTAGATTACAAAGAGCATTACCATCCAGATGCAGTAGGCAAGATCATTTTCATTTGGTGCTTGTTCAGCACTGGAGTCCTTACTTTTCTTTCTATGTGTAGGAGATGATGATTTCATGGCATCCAACCAAGTGTTTGATCTAACATCATCTAGAATTCCTGGCTTCTTCCTTGGGATAGTAAGGAAGAGTGTGGGAGAGAAAGTTGGCCCAGCCGGAGAGTATGGCATCAAAGCAGAGTGGATGCCCAATCTGGACGGAGTCATTGGGGCGGGATCGGTCACAACAGGGGATGTATTTGATTTCAGGTCCATTGTGCCCAATATCTTTTTATCGCAGAACACAAGTTTAAAAACTATGAAAACAGTTGACAACGGTTTGAGTAACTCTGCTCTTAAATTATTTCACACTTCTAACCAACCCTTTTGTCAATGAAAAACCACCTCTTCAAAGTAACCTTATCACAGCAGCCAGGCGTATGGTCCATCAAGCAAAAGAGCCCTGGAAACTGACAATCACCAGACAACGAGTGAGTGAAGGAAAGATGCCAATATCAAACTCATAATTCACAATCCAATGTAAATCTTACTTGCACATCTTCCCGCTTCTTAACCTCAAGTTTCTAGTCTAAATAAACTGCAAAATATAGGTGAGAAGGATATACGTTAATCAGCTGTATGTCTCAATATCACAGATGTAATTAACAGATGAAAGGTTAGAGTGATGCAGCAACTCGAATGGAACATCAGTCTAGAAATTTTGTAACATGAAGACCACAGAAATCCACTTTCTGCCTAGCCCAGCTTAAATATACTACCAACCAATTTGCGTAATAAATTTAATCACAAAAGGGAGGTTCCACCCAGAAAAGAAAGAAGCAAAGTAGAACAAGACTTGAAAGAATCCTATTTAAAAGAATTTCAATCAATAAGATACGCAAAAAACCAAATCAAGGTTTCATGTGATTCCATATAGCATAAAAACCTGGAATACTGCATGACTTGCTATGATGAACACATTAAAGGCATAAGTAACACTACTAACAAGAATATATTAACATTAATGGAACAGAAAACATTCTTAGATTACCTTTTGAATGAATAACCAGTATGTTATCTGAGAGGTCTCATAAATAAAGTAAAATACCGGTCCAAATGCTAATATTTGGTAAGAAAATTTGGCAATTGGCAGTAGGTAGCTGCTAACCTCCCCATAGCCCACAAATTGAAAGAAAAAAATAGCAAATACAACCACATATTATGGTCCAACACAGAAGCATGGGGGAGGCAATTAAATATGGACCCCTCTCATTAAATTCTAGTAATAGAACAAAACCATGAAATCAAAAATAAACCAAGAATCACGCTAAATACATATATCTCTCTATATTATAGTTGCTTTCGTACACCAACTTGTGACCACCACAAGGAATAGAAACATTTGGAAATTACAGATTATTTTCAAGAGCAATTTTTTTGCTTCAAAGATCAAAATGCATTCATTAACAGTTGGATTAGAACTGTGAAAACGATGTACAAATGTAACGCAAAAATTCTGGCTTGATCGCGTTATTATAGGAAGAATCTACGAAAATTATTTTGAAATTGAAAATTTGGACCTTTTCACAATTTGTGCATGTTATCATGCTAATCTTCTCTATATCGTTCCAATTAAGAATCTACAACAATTAATCTAGGCTTGACAATGATTTTTAACAAATTGACATGATCATGATATCTAAATTGACATACATCACATCATACAGCTCCATTACAAAAATAATAATAATATACTTATGGTAACAATATGTGCCTTTTTGTTAGGTTAGAAACCGAAATAACCGAACTTATCAATCGCTTTAAGCAGCACCACATATTTACAATATAATATCCAACATAACTATTAAAATAAAAATAATGATAAATAATCAAATCATTTAATGACAATTTGTAATGGCAGGACTAGGGATGAAGATTGAAATGCGATTAAAAAAGAGGGAAAAAGGTGTACCTGATTTACAAGGGGAAATGAACGGAAACGCGTCAATGCAAGGAAGGCCCAAAATGTAGTCTATTTCAAGAATAAAGGACCGAAAGACTAAAAACAAAACCTTCAATAGCAGCAGCAACAAAATGGCGTCATAAGCTCGAAGAAAAAGACGATTAGAATACGGAGATGAAGTCAGCTTACCTCGGCGCAACAATAGGCAATACCGAAACCCTATACAAGAAGAAAATAACGGAGAAATTTGAGAGGGGGAAAAGAGACGAGGTTGAGAGTGGGAGGGGGGTATTTATATATAATGGGGTTATGAGACGTGGTGGACAAGGCAAAAAAGATGGCAGGGCTCTCGGTTGAATTCCAACCAAACCAGAAAACTAACTTTCTAGGAAATTTTCAACGTTCCGCGGTTTGACTACGCTTTTATTTTGCTTTTCCCCATGGCGTGCGTGACAGTTGAAACTTGAAAATACCACCACCCACCAAACATTTCTTTTTTCTCCTAACATACTACTCCATAAGTGTCAAATTATTTATCGTGATTCAATACAAAATTATTTAGTTTTTTTCCATTTTATTTTTAATAGAATTTTATTATTACATAAAAATAAAGATAAAGTAAATAATAACCTTTTCTAATTAGTACTTTTTAAGAGGAGTATAAAATAAGAAAATGAAAAATAATTTGAGACGGAGAGTGTACTATTAAATCCACTTTAATTTTGAATATGTTCATAGTTTAACTTGGGCCTCAGTTCCTTAAGTGATGGCTAAATATGCTTATTCCTGTTTTGTGTTGATTTTCTTGAGCGGAACATCTATTAGAAATGTTGAAAATTTGCCTTTGGCGGGAGTTGCGTACAACCATCTTTAATTACTTACACTAGAGTTCCGCATGTTGGAGACTTTGATTCTTCACACGTGCATAATCTACTAAGTAAGTAAATGACCGTAGGGCCAAGGATCGTCAAATTTCGTTGAGAAATGAAAGAGATATTAGTCCACGAAGTGAGATATTTGAAGCATGGAAAAAAGGTGGTAAAGACCAATCCTCCCTCATCGGTGGGGGAAGAAAGATTTGTTTAGTTTATAAGTCTCAAAATTGGCTTTGGCTTTGGGACCCCAAGGGGTATCCCATGTGTTTAAAGGAGAGAGGACCTAGATGTGCTTTGATTCGAGGCTAAGCCGCGCGCGCCGCCGTCCGGTCCGGTTCGGGTCACAGGTCGTGGGTTGTGGGCTTCTTCTCCTGTATTATCTTTTTGGATCCAAATTGCTTCATATTTACAGTTTGGTCCCTGAAGTTTCAGGTAAGTTAAATTGGGCCGAGAACTTGTGCGTTTGCAGTTGGTTTTGGAACGTTTACCAACATTAATATGTACTCAATTCAGTCATTACTTGGCTGAATAACTCTCTCTAATGGCTCTAATCTGTTGCACATCAATTCACCATTTATTTTGGCTGAATTACTACCTCCATAATTGTCATTATTTGGCCAGTAACAACAATTATGTGGGCAGTTGGTAAGTCCTCTCCTTACAACTATATAATGAAGCATTTGCTCAATTGTTGAGACTACACTTAACACACAAACGAAATCAGATTCTTCCTACAACTTTCCAGCATCATTTCATTACTCAAAGTTCTTCAAAGTAACACTTGAGTTTCCTTTGCTCAATTGTTGAGTTGTTGTTTTATCTTAGGAGATTATTGTCCAGAACGTAGAAATGATATAAGGGGCAATCTTGTCTTTAAGACAGAGTGTCATCACTCGACCTAGCATATCAAACTGTTTGTAATTCCAGTTTCTACTATTCCAGTTTACTGAAATTCAGATTGTTGTAATTTTATTTTGTTGTAATACTTAGCCGTTACTTATTTCCGTTTCTTGCACCATTGTAATCAACAATAAAAAAAACTGTCTTTAAAGGTAGAGGAAAAATAGACATATACTCAGAGGCGAATTTAGAATTTCTAAGGCGTAAATGCACTCCTAAAGAAAAAAGGAAAAAATTGAAAAAGGAAGAAATTGAGGAGTTCACGTCTCGTTCATCAAGTAACTTTTTACCTTGTAGAATGCCTCACTTAACACATTATCTATTGAAAATACAAATCATAATTGTGTTATTAGTCACTATTAGTATATGATTTGACAATTTAAGAATCGGTTCAAAATAAGGGTAAGAATTGATGCATGGAACATGAAACTTTCCTTCTTAGACATGTTTGGTTGCCCAACTGAAGTTACTATATCAATCAATAATTGGAGGCTCCACAAACATTTTCCTGCCATTATTTGTATTGGCTATTAAGTACATATTTTAGCTCTGCATAAAGCATTTAGTAATGTTTTTTAGTGGTGAATTTTATAAGAGCATCAACAAAAAACTGTCAAGCTAAGCACCCCCTAAAAGATTGTGATAGAGCGATAAATATTTGTTCATTCTTAATTGAAGGTGTCTTGTATTCGTGTCTCTTATATACAAAATGCTTTTGTCAGAGGATGTTTAAATTGATTTATTTTAAGTGTTTATTGACTTTTAAGTTTTTTTCTATTTTTTGTGATATTTGAGAAAACAAAAAAATATTTTTAAGAACTTACTTTTAAACCAAAAAAAATATAAAAATAAATAAAAAATTAAAAGTTATAAAATCAACTCATCACTTTTAACTTTTAGCTTATACATTACTTTTGAGAAGCCAATACATACATCCTCTCAGAGAACTTTGTATTCAATATGGGAATTCACATTTAATCGACCGCAAAGCAGATAACCAATATCTGATGGAAATCAAAAAAAATTGGGCACCGACCCTAACCTAAACACAAGAATATTGGGGAAAATAAGCAATGACACGTGGAAAAGAGACTTTAATGCCCAAGAAGCTCAAGGACACCTGTGATTGATGACGTGGCCACGTTAGTTGCGGGTCCCAATGAAAGTGTTGGACGCATCTGTGTTTTGTGTGGTCATTTTCATGCCAGCTGGGCTCGCCTGCGGTTAAAGAACTCAGCCATTGGGTGCAAAGTTGCAAACTGAAATATCGGGCCCCATCTTTTGCCCCGACCCATCAGTATCACAGCTCATGACAAAATACTACTACCTCTCCTAGTTGAGAATGTTTTTTATGCAAATATTATTAATTTTAAATCCTATGGTTGTCGCGTCCGTTTTTAACCCGCGGTCGTGACGTGATGACGTCGATTTTCTCTGGATTGATTAAAATTTGCTTTGTTGAGGAGTCGTTACTTTATTATTCTAAGATGAATTTAGAGGCACCTAAATGTTAACTAAATGCTCCAAAATAACTCTGATTTTATGATCTGTGAAACTAATGAGATTCTAGGTAAGGTTCTTTATTATCCTAAAAGGAAGGGGTTAGACATCCTTTAAGATCCGCTAACTTGCGATTATCCGGTCAAATTCAGGTTAATTATTATACTAAAGGAAAAATGCATGTTTAAAAGTATATAAAGTTAAAAAGATGTTTGCAAATAATTAATAAAAAGATGCATTTTGACAATGTAAAGATTTTACCATTTATTCTTTTAAAGGTCTCGCAAAGATGACTGCGTTGACATAAAATCCGGAAAGAGTATGCATGACATTTTATACAACTATATGTAAAATTGATTTTTTTGGATAAAACATGCATTTTTGACAATTGATAGTAAGGAGAAAAGTAAATTATTTATAATGTCAAAGAATTAAAAAAAATGGAAATCATTTTGAGTTGCAAATCGGAAAAAAGACAAACTTATTTGTGTGATTAATAAAGCGAATAAAAGATGACCAAAGTTGTCTTGAAAATTTTGAATATGCATGACGAGCCTAAAAATAAATAACTATCGGAGGATTTTTAATTTTGAACTAACCGAGCCTAAAAATAAATAAACTAGCGACGGATTTCTAATTTTAAACTACCCTATTAATTAATTCTAAGTCTATCTATTCTAAACATTTCAATAATTTTACGAGTACAATAATATTACAATACAAAATAAAATAAAACTGAATTAAAGTAAATGTCTTGTAAGCTTTCATAAATGTCTTTTAAAATAAAATAAACTGAATTAACTTTCATAAATATGTCTTGTAAGTTGTCAAGAACAAACAATTAGAAAACTGTTGAATATAAATAACTTTAGATCCGTATCTAAAACAGTAATAAACACGAGTTAATTGAAATAAAATATCGGTAGCAGCCCAAAAAGATCGTAACTGAAACGGTAACATATGAGTTCAGATACCATGGGCTACATTACTACAATTGTCCTATAGAAAATCTTTTATTCCCTATTATTGCAAAAGGAAAAAGATTGGTACTCTACGAAGAGAACAAGTTTTCGTACAATCAAACCTTTCAATATATACAACGGTTGTGTGAAAATTTCATGACAATTATAGTGAGGTGTTTTTATTTATGTATACTGACATTTAGTGTTTAGATCTCATTTAATTGATATAAATAAACGTACGCAAAAAGATTAATTTTCTATACTTTTTATGTTATAGACGAAAAAAAACACTTGTTAATTTTAAAATCTCAATTGGTTTTCATATTTTATTAATTTAAAAATTAAAAAGACTAAATTACTAATAAATTTATAACTAGTTGTATCGTACCGATAAAAAATTAAAATCTATAAGAACACGTGTGTTTAAAATTAATTGAAACTTTAAATATTTCAAGTTTGACGTAAGAATTTTACAATCGTATATTGTTTCATAAATTTCAGTCTATGATAGTATAACGCTTGAATTGATGAAGATTTTTGTCCAAACTTTCTGCAAAAATGAATTCAATAGTTTTTCCTTTAAAGGATGTCTAAGAGCTTAACAACTGACTCTTCTAATCTCACCCCAAGTAGCAGTAGGTTGAGGCTCTTCATCAGCACTTTCGTTGTCATCTTCTGCATTCCTTGTCTTTTTTCTTCCACTCCAATGACTTGTTCAATAATATCTCCATCAGTGTAAGTTTCAAGAACTTAAAGTATTGCGTAAAAAAAATCATATATGCATTGCTTGATTGGTATTATAAGATACGATTTGGCTATAAGTGATGATATACTACCAACATCCTCAACAAGTTCTAAATTTTCACTATTAACATTGGAGTTGTCATCTGTAGTGTCACACCCCAACCTAGGTGAGACATGGCTGGTACGTGACACCTTGTTAGGTCCGAGCGTACCAACTAAACTCATGTTCTGAGCCTTAAAGGCGGACTGGGCCCATGAGGCCCCATAAAAAACACAATCTTAACTTAGGCCGACAAGGCCGTGGACTGAAATATTGATAATTAAAAATCAACTTGACTAAAGAAGGACTATCTCTGCACATACATATACATGACTGGGTGGCCGACAAGGCCTAACATCGTCCCTGCACGCAGCAAAATCCAAAACATACTATATATAATGGCCGACGAGGCCACCATACCGACATTACTAAGTACAAACACGTCTACAAGCTTCTAACGAGTCATAACTGTATCATGACTGGGATAGGGGCCCCGACCAACCCGTGATCTATAAACATACCAAAAACTAGATCTAGCAACTCCGGATGACCTGGAGCTTACCACAAAAGCTGATACTCAGTGGATCCTAGTGGTGCAATATCTTCTACAACCGGTCTGAACTTGCGGACATGAAATACAGTGTCCCCAGGCAAAGGGACATCAGTACGACATAATGTACTAAGTATGTAAGACAACTGAAACTGAACTGAACTGAAATAGAAGCAATCTGAATATAAATTGAAGAGCTACTGAAAGTAGAACTGACTCCACTTACCTTCTTCTATTGTCTATTCGCTACATAACCTAATATATGCTACTTAGCCTCATATAAGGCACTTAGATATGAATGCATAGCCTCGAAGGCAGGTTGTACTTATATAGCCCTGTAGGCGAGCGCGTGTTTGTTTAGCCCCAAATGTAATATGTGTAGCCCCATAAGCAAACTATATGGCCAATTGGCAACCTGTTGTAGTCCCAAAGGCAATCATCATAGCCCCAAAGGCAACTATCATAGCCCCGAAGGCAACTATCATAGCCCCGAGGGCAACTCTACTTCTCTATCGTTTCTGGTCATGTTTTCTATTACTTTTAATTACTTGGCTAAACATGGCTACTATGACTCATTCTCACTAAGGAAAGATTACTGGAATAGGGTCATGATAACCCAATTACGATTCTTGTGGTTAGCACATCCTATGCGCTGGAATCAGAACTAGCTCATAAGGAATCATGCCAAAAATAAAGAAAATGATAGCCTTCACATACCTTATCCATGAAGCTATACGTCGGGCTATAAGCTCTCGTACTCTTCACGACCGATTAGCTATAACAAATAAAGGATCGATATCAACATTTACTCCATATTCAATAAAGAACTTTACTTAGGTATCTTAGCGATCACCTTGACTTAAAAAGGTTCTTAGTCTTGTTTAACGAAAGGGGTATTCATGTAATCTAGTCCCCCGATTCTCCAAATCATACCCTCTTGGGTTTACAATACCAACAATCAATAAATTAGCCAATATCAACTTACAATTCCAACGAAATAGCCCACAACTCAACATATCTTAACTTCATAAGTTTACGGGTTTCAACTACGAAAATCCTTTCACAACTTATTCTGAATCATCAATTAATCATAATTATAGATAAAGGAGGCTAGAGCTTACTTTTCACATCAAAACCCCTTGAAAACACCAAGTTACACTACACCTAGGGTTTTTACAAATTGATTTAATAAGGGAACGATGATTTCTATGATAATCACAAAATTAGTGACGTTAATCTAATGATCTTGATTGTTAGGGATTCATTAGAGAGGATTTAGGAGTTTTATAATCTGATTTAGATGAAAAAATAAAGTTAAAATCGCATAACCCGAATAAATACCCGACTAAAATTTTCCACCACTGTACTTCAACGGTGGGATCGACGGTCTGTCAATCCTGACCGTTGATCTGCCACCTGAGGTAAGAAATTCTCAAGCCTTTTGACGACTCCCCTTGGCAGTTTGACGGTCCGTCAACTGTCCCGTCAAATTACCCCAGTCCCCGATTTCGTCGAAACGTATTTTCTTTGATCCGTTTAACTTTCAACCACTCCAGAACTTTCGTAAACAAGTTATAAACCTTGGTTATCCTTTCGTAAGGTCGTACATCCTCCCGAGACTTAAGTATCAATCGACGACGAGACGGAACGCGAAACTACGGGGTGTAATAAGTAGAATTCCGGTATTTTTCTTTAGAAATTCATACTTGAAATTTTTTATGTGGGTGACAATAATGATGATTACCATAAATATTTTAGTATTTTACTTTTATACATAATATATTTCTTACAAAATATTTACACAATATTTCTTATAAAAAGGTAATTTTACATAGAGTGTACCGTTACATTAAATGTCAATGCTGTTATAGAGAAGTAAATTATAACATGAAAAATCGAGTTGTTATAATGAAATGATATTATAACGAATGACAATTATAGAGAGATTTGACCTTATCTTCTACGTGATTACATGAATCTTGGTTGTAGATTGATTGTTGGTGCTATTTGTGGGTACCATTCAAGCTAGCAAAGAGTCGTGAATAGAAACCTATGGTCGAACGAGAGTACACTCTATTTGGATGATTGTTACATATTATTTCATAATGTATCATATTGTATTATATTATGTTGTATTGTATTGTTTTGATTGATATAACGTTTGGATAGATTGTATCATTTTTCGTCGTCACACAATCTCATATATCAACTATTTGAAGGATAAACCTACAAGAAAAGTAGGGTAGGGGTAAAGCTACCATATAAAGATAGGGTAAATGATAAAACAGAATTAGTAGATGATAAAAATGAGAAAAATAGATAAGGTAACGACCCAATAACACCAAATCGGTCGTTACATAAAATAAAACTTTTCGTCGTTATGTAATGATGAATTTAACGACACGTTACATTAAAATAAAGTAATAATCAAAACAAACATTGTATTTAAACTAATAACACAATATCATACAATAGGTAACAACCATCCAAACAAGTTGTTAACCAACATAAGGTTAATAATAGAGTAAAGGGGTTCTCAGGGATTGAAAATATCTTATGTTTGGTCGGTGGGATAGCTATTTTACCATCTCACTCAATCTCAATAAAAGGCGGAATATATTATCTCATATAAAAAGTGGGATAAGTTATATAATTCTATCTCGCCCAATCACATCCATATGAAATAAACTACCCATTAGGAGAATAGAAAAGAAAAAAGGCAAACAACAAAAGGGTTAAGATTATGGAAAGTGAGATTTGGTATGCAAGTACAGGTAGGGTCTGTCTAAAGATTCTTTGATGTTTGGTTCTTTTGGAAACAGACGACCATCTTTTTTTGGTTATTTTGCGCCGAAAGAGCACTTTTGACAGTTATTTCCGCTCTCAAAGCTCTTTTGGGTTTTGAACTAAATATTTTATAAGTGAATTAATGTAGTACCAGTTGTTTCAACGGATTAAACTTATTTTAAATTATTTAACGTTCTAAGAAAATAAATAAATTATTGATAACTTTTTAAAATTAATTATTATAACTTTAATAGTGAAATATTAATTAAATAGATTTACTTTTTATTTTATGCATTGGTAGTATAAAATTATATACACAATCAGATTACTTAAAAAATAATTATGATTAACACTAGTTAATAGCATTGATTGGTATCTAGAACAAATGATTACTACTAAAAAATCAAGAATTAGAGAAGGATAAATTATGTAGCTAAACAATAAATAAATTAACGACGAATTATCACAAAATTCTTTTAGCTAATAAGCACTTTGACGACGAAATTCGTAGCTAAATTTAACTTTTTTCTGTTTTTGGAATAAGTCACTTGTTATAACATGTTAAATTATCAAAGATGCAAAAAAATTATTATACAATGACTTTATATAACTTAAGTTCATATAAATCAGAGGGTATGATAGTTAGATGATAATACGACCCTGTCAATGCAACTTGCGTTGCAACCAAAAGAAGAAGAAAAAAAAAGGGGGAGGGGGGCGGCGGCTTAATGTTAGTAATTAGTACTCCTAATTAGTAGTAGATGATACCACGATTGGATCATGATGCAAATTGCAGTTATAATAAAGGATAGATAATTGGGTCTTTAACTTTGACTATAAAGATCCTATTTTATCATTTTTCTCCCTATTAGACTCTTATGTTCCATGATATTTTCTTTTTCATTTGTTCTTACATCTACGTTATTGGGCTTGCTTACGTAGCAAATCAAATACACCTAGTATTATTTACGGATCCAAAAGAAGTAAGTAAATGGTAATCAAACACATCAGTCAATAGCTTTCAACGCGGAAAAGAATTCCAAATAGCAGAATAAGAACTCTAAGAAATCAAAGAAGACGAAATTTCACCTAATATCAAAAAAGTTTCTTTAAAATTGAAAATAAAATGTACTTACAATAACAATAACATAACCAGTGTAATCCCACAAGTGAGTCTGATACTGAATGTACTTGGTGCTAAATAATTAGCGAATTCATAGAAGACACTGCTTTTTGCACTTTATTTGTCGATGTCTCACCTTTCTCCGCGTCCAACTATTCATACAAGACACTTTTCTATTCATACGGCTTAGCTACTTCTGATTTAATTATTAAATTAAAGTTAGTTAAATTGAATCTTATAAGTGAAAAAATGACCTGAAAAATAACATAAAAGTGGGTACCATCCTGGTTTAAATTGCATAATAATGCCCCCCCCCCCCCCCAATTGAGAGAAATCAAGTTTAAAATGACACATTCACATGTATCACATGCAATGTTATTCATTTGTCAATCGGTTGGGAAGTCTACAGAGAAAAACTTGTTATTAATCTGTATTCCAAAAAACCAGTAAACAATAAACACTGAAAATAAACAGAATCAGTGTTGAAAAAATAAGAATAATTTTTCAGAATATAATCGAGTCCACTTAGTTCAAAGTGTGTCCTTAAGGAAATTATTCCCCTCACAAGGTACTCGAGGTTGATGGAATATCCCCTCCCAGGATAGAACGATTATCTTACCGAATAGTAGTACTTCAAACTCTGGTAGCGGCGAACCACTCAACAGTAGTATATCACACAGAATTTATTCGTGCAGAAGAAGAAGAAGATTTTGTAGTTCAGAAAATTAGTAAGTAATATTCTGAGGAATCAAACGAATTTATAGCCATGGAAGTAATGTTTCTGAAGGTTTGCAACCTTTCTGAACAGCCACTGAAAATGGTGGGAAATTTAAATAAGGAAAAGAAATCGGGTCGCGGGTCAGACACGCGGATCCGGCCGGGTCGCGGGTGAGGGTCACTAACGGGTAGGATTGGATAAGTTAATTAATTTAATTAAATAATAATTAATTAAATAATTAAAAATTAAAGAAAATTTGGTCCAAAAAGATTATCAATCAATCAGATCATCCGAAGCCGAAGCCGAAGCCGAAGCCGAAGCCGAGCGAGCGACGACGACGACGGCGCGAGGGGTCCTTGCCCCCTCAACCCTTTTACTGACAAGAAGGAGTAATTCTACTTATAAGTAGAAGAACTTTTCTTTCCACTACCGATGTGGGACAAATGCTTATTTTATAAAGAAAGAGGGAACTCCCACTTTTCTTTCCACTACCGATGTGGGACAACTCCCACTTTTCTTTCCAATCATTTCCCATTCACCAATATCAATACCCAACAAAACTTTATTAAATGTAACATCTAGAAGAAAGCTTTGAAAAATTTGCAATGGATCTTATGAACTTGAATATAAAAAGGAAACAAATGGAAGGTGTATGTTGGAGAAAAGTCAAGAGTGAGGAGGCTCCAAATCTAGGTAATGCATGCGTGTTGCCTACTTGGATGCGTACAAAGCTGAGTCTACTAGTACTCTGGGGCATCACCAACGAAAAAAAGTCTTTCTTGTATGTGAACAAATTAATGCAATGTTTTATAAGCAACTTGACTGGTCTATTATTTCTTACCTAAACTTTACTAGACAAATTTATCATTTACATGTTGTTAAGGTTGATTTGAATTTAAATTTTTGTTTGAATATGTAATTTCAATCTTACCAAATGAGCAAATTATAAGTATCAAAATATTCTTAGGCACCACATTAACAAATTACATATCTTCATATTTTTTATAAATAAATGCTTGCGATTACATGTTAATATAAAATTTCTAATACACATAATTTTAATTATAAAGATCAATTGGTCCAAAAAATCAACAATGGTAGTAACTAACTATTCTTTAATATAATCCTTCCACATGGTATGAATAATCTCTTCACGTTGAGCATGAATCCTTTTGTGATTCTTTAGCTATAATAAGATGAAAGTGTCATTTTGTCGAGGTTCGAATATTCTAAGCGAAGTAGAGACATAAGCGGATCCAAAGAAAAGAAGCAAGACGACTACTTCCATTCCTCTCCTTAGACCTTAAGTACTACAAGAAAGAAATTTCTTGCTATACACCACGTTGAGAAAGACCAACCTCCTATGTACCGTACTTGAATCATTTTATTTTTTTTTTTGCAAAATTTAAAATTATGAGTATGAATATAAACTTATGGGTCAAATTTTATATTTAAAAAAGGAAGAAGAAATCACATCTTGGAATTTGAAATCCTACTTTTTGAAGAATTTGGATTTCAAATCATGTTTTGAAATTAAAGTTGAAATTTTATTCAAATTTCATAACAAACGCTGATTTCAAATTAAAACTTCAAATTTAAGCCAGAAGATCCTATGGCCAAACACCTACTTAGAATTTCACATCAGTGTGAGATAAGGTTGTTTGTCAACTTTATTTGATATTGGAACAAGTATTATTTCATGAATCAGATTTTGAATTGAGTTAGTTTCAATGAGGTAAAATTCACAAATAACTTTTCAATTTTTGTAATTGTGAAATTGTCAAAATCTTGGAATTTCACCTATATATGGAATCGAAATACCATAACAAAGACAATTTTCAAAAAATAAAAGTAACAAAAAAGTGTTTAGTGAGCCTTATTTCATCTTTATAACATCTTATTAGCGTATGATCCATCTTAATTCTTAGTTTCCCAATATTAGGCCTCTTATTATATTCATGCTTAAGATATATTATTATTGTTCTTAACACATGTGATAGTAAAGATAATAAATATTCAATAAAATAATTAAATTGTGCATAAATTAACCTAGACAACGCTGTAACAAAAAAGTCGAAGATGGACCAAACATTCTTAATTTAGGAACGGTCGAATCCAATGGAGTGACGGTGGACCAAACATAATTTAGAGGACAAACACTTAGGTATCAAGAAAGAGCAGTGTGCACAAAGTAGATTATGATTTATTACGAAAAGGAAAGAAACGTGACAAGGATCCAACCACATCAAATACAGGTTACTATTAGTCACTCTCCGAAAGTGGTAGGATTGATTATTTTTGGAATTTATTTTATGAGTTGTCCAATTCTGTGCCATGACAATATGTAGATCTATACATCGTTTACCAAGTTGGGAGATGGTGGATACATAAAAATGATTGAATCAAGGTTTTTTGAGAAATGATGCATGATTTGCTTTTCTTGGACCAATTTTTTGTTTATAAGTTAATGTATATCAACTTGAGGAAGAAAACACATACTATTTGCTTATTTTTAATTCCAAGTGAATACAATCAATCCGGAAAAAAAGATATTCTTAATTGGTGATACCAGTATCTTAAAAGACAAGAGCGTAAGATGAGATGTTTGAGTAGGTGGGACGTAAGTCCTAAAACACAAGGGCGTTAGCCTCGTGAGATTTTAATAATTTATAAATAATTAAATAAACTAATATACAAAATTATGAAATATACATCAAAATCTTTGAAATTCAATTTATTTAATAAAATTACGGAGATTTAACAAAAAAATATAACATATAAGTTTAAATAATACAATAGTATAATTTTTTAAAAAGAGATACAAGTCATATTGCAATGTATTAACCTTCCAGATAATAAAAAAGAAAAACAACATAATTCATTAAAACAATGTTATGAAACTACATATTATACCTCCTAACAGATAGAGAATCAAATAACCTTCTTAACATTCTAATTTTAAAATATTTCTTCTTTAAACATTGCATTCCTAAACTGGGATGCAATTAAATTATAGAAAATTAAAAATACGTTTTAGATAATTTTTTAATGTTATTACTGATTAATCACAAAAAGGATGATATTGTTTTCATAGAAAATAACAAATAAAATAAATTCTCGAGGAGGAGGAACTATAAGATCCAAAGACCAACAAGAAGTGAAACATCCAAATGCGGCTCACCCTCATGATACTCTCTATCATATAATATGTCATTCTACAGCTTCCAATTTGAATGACAATATTCTCAAGCGTCATATATTGATATACATACAAGTATTTTGCAAAAGTCAAAGGCTAGTCAAATAATTTTAAGGATCAACAATGTAAAAAAAGGAATTTAACTAGCAAATAATTTGTGCAGAAGCTATTAGGCGAGCTTTAAACGTTGAGTATTGTGTGATATACACGAGACACACCATCAGGCGTGGAAGGCGTAAGTTTCATATGAAACAAGAGTCGCACTAAATTTAAAGTGTTTTGCAAATGCCTCTCTTTGGAGCAAGTTACAAAAACGCCTTTTAACACCTGGTGTTACAGTAAGATATATTATAGAAGATATAAATGAATATATAAAAGATGATACGTATTTATTTTCTCTGGATATCGAAAGAAATTTATGTTTAGTAATTCCAATTTGAGCCAAACCAAGAGCAGACTACGAAATGCAAAATATTCAAACAAAAAGCAGTGACCTATATGGCCGAGAGCCCGAGAAGCATTGGAAAGAAGATATCGAAGAAGTGAATCAACAATATAACTAAAATAGAATACTTATATAAAAAAAATGTTCTGATCCAATTTTAAATATTGTCATATGAAACATAATTAGACATAATCATTTTTCTATGAAAGCAAAAGTTAATACGTCAGTTAGTAACAAAGAAACTTAGCGATATCATTCTTTGGAAATTTTAGAAAAATTATAGTGATATTGACTAGAATATTATATTGTTTGTATTATTTTACATCCATTTAATTTTTAGTAAAAACAAAAGAGTACTATTACGGGCAATACACACCGTCATATGCAAACTAGTGGACAGAAATAACACAGAACATAAATATTATAGGGGAAAAAAAGGAAAGAGAGACGAAATAGCTAACAGAGCAAACTTTTTTGTAAAAAAAAAAAAAAAAAAAAAAAAAAAAAAAAAAAAACTGACTGAGCAAAACGATATGAAAAATTTAAGCTACCTAATCTTTGATTCAGCAAGTATTGCATTGGCATACACGAATCATTTGGTATATACAATTTCACTTGAAAAAAGAAAGGCGACGTGTATACAATTTAGAAATTCTATGGAGACGTGTGCTAACCTATAATTATTAGTAACATACTGTAGTATAGTATATTTTTAAGAGTTCCAATTTTATCTCCTTATGTAAGAAAAAAATTAAATTATCAAATTGACATCTTTATAACTAAAGGACCGTGTGTATCATGGTTCGATTTGGACTCAACAAATTGTAATTCGTATAATTGTAAAAAGAAGGGGGCAGCGGAAGTGATAGAGAGAAGGTATTTTAGCCCTAGACTTCTGATACAATGAAAGAAATGATCTCTTGATTATTTTCATTGATAATGAGATGTATATATATACAAATATACAATTCCTAAATATGGACAATATATGAAAGAATTCTACCTTTCCTATTCTAATTCTAATACATTTTCCTAGTATAAGACTAATACCATAATTACAATTATACATGAGTGCAGTCTATCTTTCTGGAAAATCCGGTCCAACATCAGCGCACTAAACATAACGAGATTGACATACACTTTGTTTGAGAAAAGGTAGCTCGTGGACAAGTACGCGTCCTCCATGTCCCTTCGCGATACCAGATTGCAAACATATTTACTAAGGATCTTCCATTGATTCTATTTGAAGATTTTAGGGACAGTCTCAACATACGTCGACCGTCCGCTATGACTGCGGGGGTGTACAGGACCGTGTGTATCATGGTCCGATTTGGACTCAATAAATTGTAATTCATGTATAATTGTAATTATGGTATTAGTCTTGTATTAGGAAAAAATATTAGAATTAGAATAGGAAAGGTAGAATTATTTTCCTATATTGTCCATATTTAGAAATTATATATTTATATATATACCTCTCATTATCAATGAAAATAATCAAGAGATTATTTATTTCAATAACAATTATTTTCTATAATAATATTTTAATATGATGATATATTAATTTTTCTTGAAATCGATTTCTAATGCTATATTATATTATATGTTTTCTATAATAGCATTTTATAGTAGCACTCAAATAATATCCGGAGAAACGAAATTGTTTGACTGTAGTAGGTTAGCAAAATTTCCTAACGTGTCTGCTTCTAGGGTTTGATTTTGTTAATTTGATAGGCTGGCGGCAGTTGAGGCCTTGACCTTGGTTCAAGCTTAACACATTTTGGCATGTTTCTTACTTGGTGCTAAGCAACGTGTTATTGGTTTAATTAAACTATTTATTTCTTTTTCTCATATTTACACTTCTGTCTTTCAGAATCATTTACCAATTTTCTTAAGTTAAATAACACTGCATTCTTCGAAGTCGTGTTTTCCTATATCTCGTTTGGTCAAACTGGGACACTAAAACATGTATAATATTCCATGTTTTTTTGCGACAATTTCGAACACTATTATTTAATTAGCTTATGGAATCAATGAAATATATTTGGTACAAGTCAATTTGGAAAGATTGAGGATATCTCTTGGAACTAAAATACTAGTGGGAGAAGAAAGGTATTGGCCCATATTCAGCTAGTTTTATTATTTTTAGTAGTAATAGTAGCCTTATACATCACGTTATAGTCGGCGCCTAACTCCTAAATTATTTTTCTCTCTTAATTAATACGTATTACGTATATACTCTATTAATTATGTATTCTGTGGAAGTTAAAGACTCTCGAACAAGGAAATTTATGCAATGCAACCAAAAAAAGGCACATGCTAAGGAATATAAGGATGTAGCGTTTTGAAAATGTCTGCAATTATTTGGTTATGTGGCTAACACAAATTACTTTTTTAATAATAATAAAAACGCTCCTCACACAAATTACTATTATTTCAAAATATTTTCTCGACAAAAAATATTTTGTAAAATAAGTAAATTTTGAAGGTAGGCCAAACATGCCCTTATGTTGGGTTAAACTCGAAGCCCAATCCATTTGTCACCTGGCTTGGGCCTAATCTCTACTTTAAAATTCAATTTTTTTTCAGCAGTTATCTCTTTTAGGAATAGCCGTTTAGTAAATGACCCTTATTTTTTTTAGCAAATTAAAAATCTTATGAGAAAACGTTAGACCACAGTCTGAAATTTTATAAGTTGTTAAAAACATTAGACGATAATTTAATGATTTTTCTATAAAGAAATATACAATCAAACATGAGACCCGATCTAACGTTGACTGAAAGAATAATTTCATAAGGACTATATTTCAACTTTTAAAAATAATGACAAAATCTAAATGGGTCTAAAAATTAACATATGCGTAAATCAACCGCTGAAACCATCCCAAGAGACCAAAAAAGGGCTTCACTAAAGAAAAAACAACCCAATGAGAGAAACATGTAGCACCAAATAGACTAACAACAGTTACCTACATTAGAGCATGAAGCTGACCAATTGACTAGCAGTGGTCTGGGAAACGAGGAAATGAGATCTCTTGTCCCCTAACAATTTGAATAGAAGAAAAGATCTTTTCAGATCTTTTATGTATAAAAAATAAAGATCTTTTGTAAAAGCGTCATAAAATTTAAAAAATTGTAAGGGGCCAAAAAATTGTTTCTCCCCTGAGAAACCGGGCTTCGTACATTGATGTTGGAGGAAGGGTCATCACAAATCCTAGAGTAGTATTTAGTTTTTGTCCTTCAACACTTTTGGTGCGGCATAAGTTGAAATTGTGCTTGGCCAAATTTATATTTTGCTTGGCATATGTATCATAACATCAAACAAGCTTTTAACACTCAACATAATCTGTACGACTTCATAAATTTAGATTTCGCTTTGCATATGTATCATAACTATTAGCGTATATTAACCAAATATACTCCATATATTTTGTAATATTTAGTGTTGTATAATTATGGTAGATATAGGATCCTTATGGTATGAGGGTTTCACATTGTACACACTATATATATTTGTATTAATGAGAAAGACTTTCCAAGGGAGATTAATACAATTATACATGGTATCAGAGCGAGACCCATTTCATTTCTTTGTTCATCGATGTTGGGCCCCCAAATTATATTATTCACGCTCCAGTTAACAAGGTCTGGGCGTGCAGGGGAGTGTTAAGAGTCCCACATCGGATATTGAATGGGAACATGGACTCCTTATATGGACTTGGACAATCCTCACCTTACAAGCTAGCTTTTGGAGTTGAGTTAGGCTCAAGATTCACCCCCTCCTTATAACCAAGAGCCAATACCTAAACGTTTTCTTTCTCTCCAAAACGCCCGTCGGTCACCCCACACCCCTTCCCCAAAACCACTTCGGCCAACCAGCGTCTGTGTTTTGTTTTCTTCCATGTTCTGTGTTTCATCACCCGAGAACCAACAAAGCTCCATTGCCCAAGAAATATTAAATTGTATCTTTTCTTACTTTTGATTTCTCTATGTTCCAAAGAGACAAAACAGGTCTCTGGTTCTAAGAAAATCTCTGATTTCTTGTTCTGGCTACAACCCCAAAAATTTCTGATTTCTCTCTCAGCCTTTTGTTTTTCCTTCCCGAGAACAAAGTCCTGTCACATTATTTTTCCCTTTTTCCCTCATCCGGAAGCCCTCGTGGCAAGCAACCGATTTTGGGCCTAATTTCAGGCGGCCTACCAATCCGCCCCAAGTCAGTCAATGGGCCACAGTAATCTGGCCCTATTTCCTGGAGCCCAACAGTCCGCTCCAGGCCTCTCCCAATTCAATTCGGGCTCGACTTTCATCACATTGACTCATCGGGCAGCCTAATAATGCATGGTATTTGGATACGGGCGCCACGTCTCACCTCACCAACAATTCTGGTAATCTTCCTTAACTGCGAAGTTTAAATACTCCACAATCTATTATGGTTGGAAGCGGTAATCGCATTCCAATTCAAGAGTTTGGCCACACACTAACCCACCACCACATCTCCACTTCTCCCTAAATAACGTCTTATATGCTCCTAACATTATCAAAAACCTAATCTTCGTTAGAAAATTTTCCACCGATAATTTTGTATCAATTAATTTTGACCCATTTGGATTTTCCGTAACGGACCTCCGTATCGAGAAACTCCTTACGAGATGCAATAGTGAGGGTGATCTCTATCCTTTCATAGATACGTCCACTGCTAGTGTCAACCCTCCTAGATCTCTAACTGTCCGCGTCACTCCTCCCACCGCTTTGGCAATAATTTCTCCGTCAACCTGGCACAATAGACTTGAACACTCAGGAGCCCCTATTTTTAATTTTCTTAGAAATAATAATTTAATTCGTTGTCATAATGGAAAATTTGCCCAACAGTGTCTTTCTTTTCCTTTGGACAAACATGTTCGTCTTCCATTTCAGTCCTATTCAAGTGATACGTATTCTCCCTTTGATATTATTCATGCAGATTTATGGACATCTCCCATTACTAGCTCACTGGGTCATAAATTTTATCTTGTCTTATTAGATGACTTTTCTCACTTTGTTTGGGTCTATCCGCTTAAACTCAAGTCTGAAGTGTTTGCCAAGTTTCTTGCATTTTGTGTCTATGTCAAAACACAATTTGAAAAAGACATAAAATCGCTTAAATGTGATAACGGTCGTGAGTTCAATAATTCCGTATTTCACAATTTTGCTCTACTAATGGCATGGTTTTTCGATTCTCGTGCCCCCACACCTCCTCCAAAAATGGCAAGGTCGAACGAATCATTCGCATCATAAATAACATGGTTCGTACTATTCTCTTTCATGCCTCTCTCCCACCATTCTTTTGGGTTTATGCTGTCAAAATGACCTAATATATTATTAATAATTTGCCTACCCATACCCTACAAAATTGGACACCCACTGAAATACTATTTCGTCGAATCCCCTCGTATGATCATCTACGGATTTTTGACTGCCTCTGTTATCCGAATCTAGCCTCCACAGCCCCTCATAAACTTACACCCCGCACCACCCCATGTGTCTTCTTAGGTTTTCCGCCCAATCATAGGGGATATATGTGCTATGACTTGTCTTCTCGTAAAATCATCGTGTCTCGTTATGTCACTTTTAGTGAAACAATCTTTCCATTTGCAAACATCCAAAAAATTCGAAACACAAATTACAATTTTCTAGAGTAGTCTAAAATGTCCCCCATTGTCAGCAACTTACTCCGTCGTGACGCTACAGTTCCATCTCGACCTACTGCCAATGTTGTGTCACTATCATTGTCCGTCGCTGACGTATTTGCCCAGTCACCCCTTTCGCCGGCAGATATCCCATAGTCACCATCACTGCCGCCGGTAACAGTCACCACTGACAGCCCATCGACCTTGTCTCCGTCACCGCCGACTGCCCCTGCCATCTCCGACAATCGGCCGTCCGTCTCTCAAACTCATCCCACCGTCATATCCTCCACTCACCAGCGAATTCAAACATCGTCCTCAATATTCATTACCCACCGCTGCAAATCCAGTGCACCAACCGACAACCCAACACCACTGTTTACCATACCCGACACCACCATCACTTTCGATAGGCTACCTCACCCCACCAGACTCTTTGTCGTCACACGACATCACTTGTCAAAACCCATACCTCATCGCCTTACACCCGATTCCGACACGAACCCAAACCCAGACCCGATCCCACAACGTGACCCAGACCACACACCCACCAGAAAAACCCAAACTGCCCCTGGCCCCTCACACCATATGGAAATTCATGCCAAACACGATATTTTCAAACCCAAATTCCAATTTAACATATCCGCACAAACCATATCTCCAATTCTCAAAAACCTAAAATTAGCCAAACTAGACCCAAATTGGAATGCAGTCATGTGTGAGGAATTTAATGTTTTAATGAACTAACACACTTGGAATTTAGTTCCTAGATTGGAGGGGGTGAATGTGATCAGACGCATGTGGATTTTTCGTCACAAATACATAAATAGTGGTGATCTAGAGAGATATAAGGCAAGACTTATGGCAAATGACACTAATCAGCATGAGGGTATTTATTATGGTAAGACGTTCAGTCCGGTTGTTAAGCCGGCTACCATTCGCACAATTCTGAGCATAGTTATGGGTAAGCATTGGCTTATTCATCAGCTTGATACGAAGAATGTGTTTCAACATGGGGATTTGAAAGAAACTGTGTACATGCACCAACCTCCTGGTTTTGTCTATCCAACAACCCCTCAGTATGTATGTCGTCTCCGTAAGTTACTTTATGGTTTAAAACAGGCACCTAGAGCGTGGTATGATCGTTTTGCACAGTACATTTTGTGGATTGGATTTGTCTATAGCAAATGTGATAATTATCTATTTATTTTTCATAAAGGTAGTAGCATTGCTTATTTGTTGTTATATGTGGATGCCATTGTACTTACTGCATCCTCTGATTTGTTGAAAAATGAAATCATTGCATTGATTAAAATCGAATTCGCTATGACTGACTTGGAAAAGTTGAGTTACTTTTTTGGGATATTAGTGACTAGATCTGCAAATATTATGTTTCTGTGTCAGCGCAAGTATGCAGATGAGATAGTATACAGGGCTAAAATGACAAACTGCAAGATATTGTTCACTCCGATTGACTCAAAATCAAAGCTTTGTGCAGTTGATGGTGATCCAGTGTCTGATCCTACCCTTTACATGAGTCTTGCCGGTGCACTACATTATTTTACTTTTACCATGCCTGATATTTCTTATGATGTTCAGCAGGTAAGCTTATTCATGTTTTCCCCCATGGAGCCTCATTTTACTGCCCTTAAGCATATCATTCGATATGTTAAGGGAACACTTGATTATGGATTGCATCTATACCCTTCAGCACTGATCAGGTTGTTATCATATACGGATATTGATTGGGCAGGCTGTCCGGACACGCGACGCTCAACCTCTGATTATTGTGTGTTCTTAGGGATAATCTCATTTCTTGGTCTGCCAAGAGACAAGCCACATTATCTCGTTCGAGTGCAGAAACATAATATAGAGGCGTTGCAAATGTTGTTGCTGAGATATGCTAGCTCCGAAACCTTCTTTTGGAGCTTCAATGTCCCTTGTGTAAGGCGTATTTGATTTACTATGACAACATATCCACCATATATTTATCTCATAATCCGGTTCAGCATCAGCGAACCAAGCATATTGAGATGGATATACACTTTGTTCGTGAGAATGTTGCTATCAGTCATGTTAAGGTGTTGCATGTGCCTTCTTCATATCAGTATGTTAAGGTGTTGCATGTGCCTACTCCATATATTTTGTAATATTTAGTGTTGTATAATTATGGTAGATATAAGATCATTATGGTATGAGGGTTCCACATTGTACACACTATATATATTTGTATTAATGAGAAAAACTTCCCAAGGGAGATTAATACAATTCTACAATAACATCCCCCAAGTCATGTCGGACACGGTAAAATTTTCGACACTCAACATATTTTGAAAAATACTACACAACTTATCCCGCATAGCTTAATTCTTACACAACTTATGCTGAATGAGGCAAAAATTTGATTTCAGAAAATAAAAATATTACAAAACTTATATCAAGTGAAAGAAATCTGAATGTTTTCATTGAATGAACAACAGAATCAAAAATTAAAGATCATAAATATAAAAGGCAAAAATTAAAATCTGTGCGTTTGAACGGCAATCCATGCAAAAACTTCTCGGAGGAAACGTAAATAAAGAGGACGTGTTCTTTTCGAACTTAGCTTAGCCACACCACTAAATTGTATGAAACGGACAGACAAGTTAATTCAATCTTTATCACCTGATTTGTTTCAACGCAAATTTCCAGTTACTTTATTCTTTACATTATAATGATGATCTATATATTATGACATATTCAATATACTAGTTATTCTTAATCCGTGTTGTGCATGGAACCAACACAACAATTAAATTTACTATTGTTTTTGTAAGTTTTTGCTTCTACTCTCTCGTTCATAAGTCATGTTAAATATTTTTTGTCTATTTATGAGTCATATTTTTTTTAATTTATTTTAAAAAAAGAAGCGTAGATTTTTTGTTAACATTGAAATTCATTTCTTTTATAAAGAAAATGAGAAAATGAGAAAAAAATATCCTAAATTACATTTGATGAACGCATGTGGTTATTAATCATCCTCATTTCTCTATATGCAACTTACCAATATAATCTAACTTTCAAATGTTTATAATAAGCTTTTAAATAAAGAATTATGTACACCGGGTCGAAAATTCCATTATGCATTTTTAAATATCATCTTTTAAAAACATTATCTATAACTTCATGTCTTCATTTATACAATATGCACAACCGCCATGGATGATTTCATGCTGATGTGATAATTTGCACCTATGTCTAAAAAATTCTCTCATCTATCTAACTACATGTATTTCATAAAAGTATTTTGCATTTCAAAATGAATTTCTTGTTTCTTTCACTTTTTTGAGCTCTCCAATGTTTATCTTTTAAAGAAATACGTATATCCCAAGATTAAAAATTCATTTAGCAATTTCAGGTGTTTATAGTTTCAAATTAAAACTTATTATATAATCTAATATTACAGTTTTAAATTTTAAGCTTGAAGTCATATTAAAATGTAGAGCTTTCATTTTCATAAATGGTTTTCGTACAAATAACAGTACATAAAAGGAACAGTGTTTTTTAACTACTCAATACTCTCTCGATCTTAGACTTGACTTAAAAATGTACATATTCTTTTAAATCCAATCGGTAAAATATTGAAACTGTTATAAAATAGAAAGTATAAAATAAATTAAAGACAAATATAGAGAGAGACTGATATATTATTCAACTTCAAATCAACATACAAATGAGTAAATGAACCTCTTATTTATAGGAGGAAAATACCTTGGTGACCAAGTTAGCCAACTTCGTAGCCAAGTTAACATACTAACATACTCCAATTAATGGATATACATAAATATTTACAACACTCCCCCTTAGATGTTCATTAATAGATGATGTGCCTCGTTAAAACTTTACTAGAAAAAATCAGTGAAAAAAGTTCTGGAAGAAAAAAGAGCACATATATCTCGTAATACGCATTGCTAGCTGCCTCATTAAAAACCTTACCAGGAAAATCCAATGGGACAAAACCTTGGTTTAGGAAAAAAGAGTACAACGCGTATTTCACTCCCCCTGATTAAGACATTACATAATTATGAAGATGACGTACTCCGATCTTGTATACCAACTTATCATATGTTGATGTTGGCAACACATTTTTGATCAGATCTGTCAAATGATCATATGGGGAATTGGTTGATCATCTTTCTATCATTTGAATGTCATGTAAAATAACATTGTACGACAGTAATCTTTCATGGAAATAGATAACATGTATGGATCAAACTCTTATGTCGATCATATGAATGTCATGTATATCCAAAACACTTGACAACTATTTGTTAGGATAAACACATTAATATCAGGCATTTCATTTGCAATATGCATTTTGTCTTACTTCAATATCTTCATGTATGAGAGAAATTATATCATGCTCATAGTTATAGCAAGATAAATAAATACATCAATTGCACAAATATATGATACTTCAGGACCAATTTAACTTTCCTATTTCGTCTTTTTTCGGCAACTAATCTTCTGCTCCTAAAAACACTTCAAGAGTTTCAAGTCATCAACTTATACAATAATAGAATTATTCTGATTATTATAAAGAGACAAGGGTAAACAAATTTCATTATAAAGAGACAAGTCATCAACTTGTATATGCTTTAGTCATTTTGAATCCTTTAGAAATTTTCATATAAATTTTATCACGTATGCCATATAGGCTAAGACAATTTTCATTTAGTATTTAAATTACATGACATCTTCTGATGTCAATACTGCAGGTCCATTAAATTTACCTTTATTAAGATGCATCTACTTGATAATTGTTTCTACACCAATATGCTTTAAGAGACGTAGAATTCAAATCCTCATAATATTATACAATACTGCGCGCTATATTGTATCGAATATATCATCGACGAGATATTATTTTGTATCGGTTCACAATTTGACATAACTTACTGAGATCACATCACTTTATTATTTTCAGGTACCTAAACCTCCCATGAGATTTTATGAAGTGTTATGTCGTAGGCTCTTCAAGAACACATTGCATCCTTATTATGATCATCTGCTCCTCTCATTTTTAAAAATTATTGCATTTGGAATTGATTATTCTACCATGATCCATGCATGTTGTAGACTCTGTCCTTCAAGGACATTTAGGAACATCTTGCAGCTGAAATATGAAATAATTGGGCCAGCAAATGCTTTCAGCATTTGACTTGAATTATCTAAGGATCATATTGATGATAACATAATTTACAACATATTTCTTAGCTGTTTTTTCTCTCCCCCTTATGTTAAAAAAACTAACATATAGTTTCACCTTATTTGGAAAATTCATCTGTGTGCATCATGGTAGATTCATTTATCATATACAACACAACAAAAATGAAAGAAATAATCCCCTTGATTATTTTCATTGATTGAATAGATATATATACAAGTTACAAAGCCTTCTTCTACCATAATTCTAACTCTACAATTATGGTAACTCTACAATTATGGTAGTGTATATTTCTAATTATGGTAACCTATTTATTACAATATATTACACATATATTTTCTTAATATACAAGGTTCTTACCTTGTCTAATATTAACAATTACCAAAAGAATTATAGCCAAATCGCAAAGAAACCAGAGCCAAATATGGCCAAATCCAGAGAGCCATAAGGCATTGCCTTATTTAACACACACCCGCAGTCATAGCGGGTGGTCTTCGAACGCTGAGACTTTCCCTAAAATCTTCAAAGAGAACCGCTGGTAGACCCTTTGTAAAGATGTCTGCAATGTGATAACGCGACGGGACATGGCATACGCGAACTTGACCCTTTGCAACCTTTTTGTGGACAAAGTGAATGTCCATTTTGATATGCTTAGTACGTTGGTGTTGAACTGGGTTACCTGAAAGGTAGATGGCACTAATGTTATCTCAATATACCAAGGTTGCCTTCTGAATAGGACAATGAAGCTCCAAAAGCAAATTACGTAGCCAACATGATTCGGAGACCACATTCTCCACCCCTCGATATTCTGCCTCGGCACTTGAGCGTGATAGGGTTGCCTGACGTTTTGCTGACTAGGAGACCAAGTTGTTGCCAAGGAACATATAGTAGCCAGAAGTCGACCGTCTGGTGTCGGGACAACAACCCCAATTAGCATCCGTGTAGGAAACAAGTGTGGATGTAGATAACGGATACAAGTGCAACCCATAGTCTAGTGTCCCCTGAATATACCGAATGATGCGTTTGATTGCATTCATGTGCTCAACTCTGGGATCATGCATGAATAAACACACCTGCTGAACCGCATATGTAATATCCGATCTGGTAAAGGTAAGATACTGGAGGGCCCCTGCAAGACTGCGATAGCGGGTTGGGTCCTTGTATGGTGCACCTGTTGTGGCACTTAGTTTTGGGTTTGCATCAACTGGCGTGGAGGTGGACTTACAGGATGACATCCCAGCCCTCTCGATGATCTCAGCAGCATACTTCCGTTGAGACAGAAACAACCCACCTGAATGACGCTTGACGGCAATCCCCAAAAAATAACTCAATGGCCCTAAGTCTTTCAGTGCAAACTCAGACCTGAGCATGGTCATGATAGACTGGCGTAAGGCATCTGAAGAGGCAGTCAAGATGATATCATCCACGTACAACAGGATGTAGGCCATGGACGAACCACTGCGGTAGATGAACAAGGAATTATCTGACCTGCTGTGAGTGAACCCAATAGTTGAAACAAATTCAGCAAACCTTGTGTACCAGGCCCTTGGAGGCTGCTTAAGCCCATACAATAATTTTTTCAACAAACAGACATGATTAGGGTGGTTGGGATCCCTGAAACCCAACAGCTGATGCATATAGACTGTTTCCTTGAGGTCACCATGTAGGAAAACATTCTTGACATCCAACTGATGAATTGGCCAAGTCTTTGAAAGAGCCAAGCTAAGCACAGTGCGAATGGTAGCCAGTTTGACCACTGGACTAAACGTCTCACCACAATCAATTCCAACCTGCTGAGTCTTACCATCACCAACAAGTTGCGCCTTATGTCGAGCAAAGGACCCATCTGAATTCTCCTTATGAGCAAAAATCCATATAGACCTGATAACATTAATACCATATGGACGGGGCACCAACTCCCACGTCTTATTAGCAATAAGAGCATTATATTCATCAGTCATAGCAATTTTCCAATTAGGGTCATTTAAAGCCGACACAGGATTGCGGGGCAAGGGGGATTTAGAGACATCCGAATGTAAATTAAAATGTCTTTTAGGTGTAAAAATACCCCCCTGACTTCGAGTGACCGGTCTATGACTCGAGGAAGAATTGAGAGAATTTTAGGAATTTTCTGGGCTCGGGACGGACGCGGCGGCGCGGTGGGCTGCTTGGCCCAAATCGGTAACTTGTTGGACTCGTCGGTGGACCCGGTTCCCAGAATTGGGATGGACTGGCCCAATTTCTGAACTGTTCCGATTCTTTGGAATTACCGGGCAAGACGCAGATCTTGTGGGTCCAGTGGCGTGTGGGCCCGCCGGAGGATTTAGGGTGTGGGAGAGGTTCAAAAATTCTGAATAATATACGGGGATATTTGGTCATCCAAAAAATTATACGACTTAGGCTCGGGAGTATGAACTTTCGTAAAAGGAAATTGGGTTTCATCAAAAATGACATGGCGATTTATTATGATTTTCTTGGAGGATAAATCAAAACACTTATAACCACGATGATTCGACGGATAACCCAAAAACACACACGGGGTAGACCGAGCCTGAAGTTTGTTAATTGTGGTGGATGGGAATAACGGATAACACAAGCACCCAAAAATCCGAAGATGAGAATAAGAAGGGTTCTTATTATATAGGATTTTGAGAGGGGAAGAATATGCCAGACCTTTAGACGGAATTATGTTAAGAAGATATGTGGCCATTTGTAGAGCATGATGCCAAAAATATGGAGGTACGGAGGCATGAATTAAGAGAGTTCGGACAATGTTATTTATGAAACGAATTTTGCGTTCGGCTTTCCCATTTTGTGAAGATGTATGAGGACACGAAAAATGAAAATTTATCCCATTATTAGCACAAAACTCCCGAAACTCCCTATTGTCATACTCTTTCCCATTATCACATTGAATATTTTTTATTTCTCTTTCGAATTGAGTACGAATGAACGCACTAAATTTGATGAAGACGGAAAACACTTGTGATTTATTCGCAATTGGAAACGTCCACAAAATCTAGAATAATCATCTAAAAAGAGAACATAATATCGATGACCCATTGAACTAAGAACAGGAGATGTCCATAAGTCGCTATGAATAATTTCAAATGGCTTTGAAGTATGAGAATTGGAGTCTACAAATGGCAGTTTAACAATTTTCCCTAAAGAACAAGACTGACAAAGTGGAGTACGACTCGTACCCTTACAAGAAATAAAGCTATTTTTATCTAAAACTGATAAAATAGAAGATCCCGGATGACCCAGACGAGCATGCCACATGGAAGGAGAGATGGCCGCAAAAGCTGACGGCAAGGATGGACTCGATGGACTGAAACCGGGCATGATAGGATACAGATCCCCCTACTATCACACCTCATGAGATGACTCCCCGTCTTGAAATCCTTCACAGAGAAACCGAAAGGATCAAATTCAACGGAAACAGAATTGTCATTTGTGAATTTTCGGACAGACACTAAAATTTTTAATCAATTTAGGAGCATGTAAAGTATTTTTCAAGAGGAGTGGTGGATTGGGGGGAGACAACGTTTTCTGACCATACCCTAGAATTGGAATAGAACTGCCATTACCAACAATTATCCCCCGAGGGGTGCTCAAATTGGAATAAGATGAGAGAGTACCTGATTCGGAAGTCATGTGAGTGGTGGCACCGGTGTCCATATACCAATTTGGGTCCGGTTGAGATAACCCCAGTGTGTGCATCGCGGCCTCGATATCAGTCTGAGTGGGGCCTGCTGCATGATGGGCCTGCGATGGTCGGGGCCCAAAAACTCCTATCCGTGGTGCACCTGGGCCGTAGCTGCTGTTGCTACCACTGCTGGGCCACTGGCCAGTGGGCCGCCACCCGCCGGGGCCGCCACCGCTGCGGGTATTGGGCTCGGATGGTGGCCGGCCCTACGCCCGGAAACTGCTGCTGGATGGTACGGGTTCCACTGCCATTGGCCCCACTGCTGGGCCCATGGCGGTGGTGGGTCACTGTACCCTGGCTGGGACCCACCGCCTGCTTGTTGACTACCGGAACCGCCACTAGAATCGCCGCGTTTACCCCCGCATTTTTTGTTATTATTCTTGCGATTATTCTTGCCGCCACCATTATTATGGTTTTGGCCCGAATTATTAACAAAACCCGAAGGACTAGGAGAGGATACCACCATGACAACTGGGCTTGCTCCGGTAGCCGCCTTTTTAGCCAAAACGGCTTCTTCCAACGTCAGCATAGAGCGGGCTTGATGGAAGTCGGGAAGAGGGTTGCTTTGGCGAAGGAGAGTTCCAACACCATTATAAGCCTCCGAAATACCGGCAACCAACTATAGAACTAGACGATTATTTGTTACTGGTGCTCCAACATCACGGAGTTGATCCGCTAACTCCTTTAGTTTCTTGCAATATGCAGAAACGTTCGGAAATTCGTCCATTCGAACTAGAGAGAATTCCTGTTCGAGTGTGACGACACGGGAATGTTGGTTGTCTTGGAATATGTCACGCAATCTATTCCATGCAGCCATAGCCGTGGTATCCGGCTCCATAATCGTCTGTAGAAGGTCCAGTGAAATTGTGGCGTATATCCACCGAAGAACGGTAGCATCAAGTGTAATCCATAACTCAGGATCCTCCGCAGGAAGGGGTCTAGCGGGAGGAATGATGTGATGAAGAACTTGATAAGATATAGCGTGAATTTTAAACAACTCCGCCCACGTTGCATATTGAACGTTTTCCATCTCAAGGACAATAGGGACACTGAGCTTGATGTTGGAAACTGTGAGGGCAGGGTGAAAATTGTTCTTAGACATATTGAAAGAACAAAGAAGGAGGGGAAATTTAAGAGAGGTTTTTTTTTTTTTTAGAGCGGAAGACAAAATTTTGGAGAGAAAACCCGAGGGGGGGGGTCTCGGCCACAAGGCAAAAGTTGAGAGAAGAACTTTTGTTTAGACCTAGTCTCTTGATACCATGAAAGAAATAATCCCTTTGATTATTTTCATTGATTGAATAGATATATATACAAGTTACAAAGCCTTCTTCTACCATAATTCTAACTCTACAATTATGGTAACTCTACAATTATGGTAGTGTATATTCCTAATTATGGTAACCTATATATTACAATATATTACACATATATTTTCCTAATATACAAGATTCTTACCTTGTCTAATATTAACAATTACCAAAAGAATTATAGCCAAATCTGGCTAGCAAATCCGAGAGCCAAATATGGCCAAATCCGAGAGCCATAAGGCATTGCCTTATTTAACAAAAAATTATTAGATGGAAATATTTGATTCCTGATCCTGAATCAATTACGAGGAAGAATTTATCATAATTTATTGATCTGAAGCATACAAGTGTCGTTGTATACAATATATTTTATCTCAGACCACACTTGAAGCTCAGTTCTCATAAGTAATAATTTAGCTAATTATTGGAGGCATTCAATGCTAAACCAGCTTGGATATAAACCAACATCATCAAGATGAATTGTGCTTCCAACTCAATTATTTGAACAAGCAAATTCATAAATATCAAACTGCAGGTTGACAATAAATGCACATGTGACCATCTCATAGATGCATCTATTTAAGACATCACATCGCAGGTGAACATGCCCATATTCACCTTTTATATTTTCCAGAATTTAGGAGATTTAGTCCCAACATTAGGTGGTGTAGCCAATTTACAATGAGAACAAGCAACATAAAAGAAATATTGAGGAATCTTCTAGTTCTTCAATATATTTCAAATACTTAATAAGGACATCCGATTTAAATTAGGGCAACCAAAACGGTCATATCAACTGATAAAATTAATTTTATGAGTAAACTTCACGTTTACCATGACATGTGTTATTTGTTTTAGTAAATTTATGTTTTACTATTGCATGAGATTTTCTATCAATAAACTTCTAGTTTATCGTGGTATGTGATCACATCATGGGGGTAACGTTTACATACATATTTCCTACCAGTAGTAACTTGAAGATATTCAATCATTCAGTCATTTATAGTCTCAATACGATAACCATTTATATGGCTAGTAAACTTTAGATTTATCATAATTTGTGCTTCGATCATAACAATTACGATCTAGGACGAATGGTGCTATCAGATATAACCTCTTCGAGATATTTCAATTTATTTTTTATAATGAGATATTGCATGAACACTACTAGTATCATAATTCTTGTAAACAAATATTTCGCTCTTCTGGAGCTCCTGATCATTAGTTTGTACTGTCAAATATCGCTTAGATACTACTAGTATCATGAACGAAAATTGATTAGATACTACTAGTGTCATTAAAGAAAATAATAATCGAATGGACATTTAAAGATAATTGTAACTTCATAAATAACGAAAAGTAAATACTAAGTTCAAAACTTCAGTATTTCAATGTCTCCTTCAGGTAGATTAGTCATTAACATCTGAATATTTTGTATCAAAGCAGTAACCACATAGTAATCACATTCTTCAAGAAGAGGTCATTAATGTTTATTTCCTTCAAGAAAATCAATAACAACTAATCATAATGTATCAATGTGGTTATAGTAGAAAGCATTTTACTTCTGCTTCCTTTTGCTTTAAAATTATACTTTAATAAAATTATTCAAGATGTTTGTACGTACGACAAGTACGTGTTGCAATGCCCTAATTTCATATTACAAAAATAACATGTATATCCTTGTTGTTTTATCTCTCCAGGAGTAATATTTCTTTATTCACTTCAGGGAATGAAACCTGATAATTCAAATGTACTTGAAATATGATATTCATCAATAGCTCGTTATTTTGTTCAAGCACAAAAAGACATTGCTTCAGAATTTCTAGAATTTTTTACTAATTCTTTCTGTTTCAAGAGTAAAGTTAAAGTTTTATTACTTCGGGAGTAAAATTTTAAGGTTTACTACTTCGAGAGTAAATATCAAAGTCTTACTACTTCAGGAGTAAATTTTAAAGTCTTACTATATCATGATTAAACTTTAAAGTTCTGCCACTTCAGGAGTAGGGGTTAGAGTCTTACTATTTCCGGAGTTGATTTCGGCATATTTACTACTTTAGAAGTCAATTTTAAGTTTCTACTACTTTGGAAGTAGATTTCAGAGTTCTACTACTTCGGGATTAGAATTCAAAATCTTACTACTTTCTTAGTATAGCTCAAAGTTTGCTACTACGAAAGTAGAGCTTACATTTCTACTACTTCAGGAGTATAATTCTATTACTTCGAGAGTACAGTTCAAAGAATACTACTTCGGGAGTAGAGTTACGAGTTTACTACTTCGGGAGTAAAGTATAAAATATTCAGAATATTTCTTCTCTTCTGGAGTTTGATGAGTCGTGATATTTTCACAACCAAATGAACATTCATATTTATAGGTTTTACTATATACTGTCACATTCACCTCAGGAAATGGATATGTATTTGTAATATTTATCAAAAGTTCTCATTCTTCAAGAATTGAACATAATCATTTGAGCATATCAAATCGTGATAGCTTAGAACCTTTTGTAAGATATTGCTACCTCAATAGCAAATAGAGACATACATATAACGTAGAGATTTTTTTTTCTCTAATATATATTTCAGAGTATATATGACTTCAAATCAATTATTAGTTTATGAGCTAATATGAAGCACCATGATATATCCGATCCATAAAATTATTGTAGAATAAATTCCATACATCGATAAACAGTAACCAAAATCGGATCAACCATATTTTCGATGTCTTATTACGTATTGCTCTTCAGGAGCAATTAATACTTCTTCATAGGATTGTAATCTTTTAAAAATAATTGCTCAAGTAACCACTTACCTTAACTCCTCTTTGGAGTAATATGTTAAGGGGCATGCCCAAGGTAAGAGAGCATTAATTTGATTTCCTTACCACCGATAAAAGAAAGCAAAACAAAGAGAAGCTTTCATTAGTCTCCAGCCAGCCATGCAACAGATGGCATATCAAATCCGCAAATATGGGATTGATTAAATAACACAAATATAATTGACACAGTGAAAGATTAAAGTAAAATACTTATCTTACACTCGTCTAACTTCAAGAATTGCGCTTGAAATAGAAAATCAAACTCAAAATGGTAGAGTCTCGTGCTGATAATGTGTCATAAAATAAAAATTATAAAGTAAATACACCATAGACAAATATAGAGAGACTGATATATCATTCAAATTCAAACTGATATATAAATGAGTAAATAAACTTCCTATTTATAGAAGGAAAATACATTGATAGTCAAGTAACTTGTTGGCCAAGTAACTTATTGACCAATTTAGCCAACTTAATAGCCAAATTAGCTTGGTAGCCAAGTTAACATACTAACATACTCCAATTAATGGATATACATAAATATTTACAACAGAAACATCAATTGTAATATGAAACATGCATTTTAAAGGTAGTAAATAGGAGGACCCATTAGTTTAAAATAAAACCCAAACAAATGTGAATGGACTGGGACCCACAGGTACGAAATAAAATGCTTTTCAGCGGAGGAAGAGTAATTAAACCCAAAGGAGTTGGTTTTGTTGTGCAATAGATGTGTATATCATTAACTAGTTTCACTTAGCCCGTGCTGGGCACGACCCAATATTTGGATTAGAAAAGCAATATTAAAAATTGTATATTTGACCTTCTCTACGTAAAAATTAGTATAAATACATAAGATTTACTATTAGTTATTTCGTATCTTTTAATCCTACAATAATTAAAAGAAATGAAATTTTTGTCTCCGATTTTGTATTAGGCAGCTTTGTCCTTAAAGCTTGATCTCATTTATAGGCTAATTGGGTCAGACAATAAAGAAAAAGAAAGTTTATCAACTGCCCAAAAGAAATGAAAGTGTCTACCAATTTGATAATTTGCTTACTCAAATGTTATTAGTACTATTAATAAGCGGGAATATGACGAGCTTTCCGTTCATTAGAAATGACCACTTTGCCCTCCTACTTTTGTAAAAAGAGCATGTAGGCCAGATTGGCCCACTTATGAACGCCGGGTTAGCTTATTATGTAATTTCCACTTTTCTCCTATGTGGAACCCACTTGCTGACCGTAATAATTTTTATCCCATTTTATTTATAATACAATTTTATATTTATATATTTTGAGCTATTGCACTTCATGGTGTCAACATTTTGGAATACTTCTGCTCATGTGTGTTCCATCTGTATATTTTTCATTTGATCGTTTTTTACTACTTTTCTCCTATAACAAGAGCAAAAGTACTCCAAAAGGTTGACACCATGAAGTACAATAGCATAAAAACATATAAATATAAAATTATATTATAAAGAAAATGGGATAAAAATTATTATTGTCAGCAAGTGGGTTCTACATTGGGGGAAATTAGAAATTACATAATAAGCTTACCCGTCGTTTAGTGAATCTTACATTAATGATTGTGTAGAATAGTGCATTTCTCCTTGATGAAGTTCTATTATTAATGTAATATATATAGAGTATACAATTGTAGTACATAATATATTGACATCCCCTCAGTCAGAGCGGGAGGAGGCCGGACGCTGAGACTGAATCTGAAGTCAAGGAACAGTTGCCGAGGAAGCCCATTTGTGAAGATATATGCGTACTGATATGAGGAACATGCAACACCCTAACATGACCCATTGAAACCTTCTCACGAACAAAGTGAATATCCATCTCAATACGCTTGGTTCGCTGATGCTAAACCGGGTTATGAGATAAGTAGACAACAGATATGTTATCACACTAAACCAAAGATGTTTTACGTATGGGACACTGAAGCTCAAGAAGTAGATTTTGGAGCCAACATAGCTCGGCAACAACGTTCAATGCCTCGATATTCTGCTTCTGCACTCGAACGGGAAAGTGTGATTTGTCGATTGGCAGACCATGATATGATATTATCCCCCAGAAACACGTAATAGCCGGACATAGAGCGACGGGTGTCCAGACAACCTGCCAATATGGGTCTATGTAGGAGAGCAATCTAGTCGGTGCTAAGGGATATAAATGAAGTCCATAGTCAAGAGTGCCCTTAACGTATCAAATGATATGCTTAAGAGCTGTAAAGTGAGGTTCCCTAGGAGCGTGCATGAACAAGCACACCTGCTGAACTGCATATGCAATATCTGGCCGAGTGAATGTGAAATACTAAAGAGCACCTGCGAGACTCTTATAAAGAGAGGGATCACTGACCGGATCCCCATCATTTGCACCGAATTTGGACTTGGAGTCGACATGAGTGGGTATAATCTTGCAGTTTTCCATTTTAGCCCTGTAGAAAATCTCCTCTGCATAATTACACTAACACAAGAACATGACATGTGCGGATCTGGTCACTAATATCCCAAAAAAATAACTCAACTGACCCAAATCTATCATAGCAAATTCAGACTTGAGCAGGGAAATGATCTCATGTTTCAGAGTATCAGAAGAAGCTGTCAGAACAATATCATCCATATACAAAAGAAGATAAGCCGTGTTAGTACCTCGATGAAAAATAAGTAGAAAATTATCACACGAACCCTATTTATATAATGTATGTAGCAAACCTCTCATACTAAGCCCTAGGGGATTGTTTCAAACCATAGAGTGACTTACGAAGACGTCAGACATAATGAGGAACCTCCAAATGCACAAAGTCAGGTGATTGATGCATATAAACGGGTTCTTTCAAATCTCCATGTAAGAAAGCATTTTTGACATAGGGGTGGTGAATAGGCCAATTTTCCCCATAGTTATGCTCAGCACTGTGCGAATGGTAGCAGGTTTGACTACCGAACTAAACGTCTCACCATAATCAACACCCTCCTTGTGACCAGTACCATTAGCCACAAGTCTTGTTTTATGGCGTTCAAGCTCTCCACTATCTCGGAATTTATGACGATAAAGCCACATACAATAAATCACATTCACCCCTTTATGGTTTTGGACCAAGATCTCACGTGTGCTGATTGGTTAATGCATTAAACTCCTCACGCATGTCTGCATTCCAATTTAGGTCGAGTTTGGCTAGTTTTGGATTTTTAGGAATGGGCGAGATGGTTTGAGTGGATAGGTTAAAGTGAACTTTTGGTTTGAAAAATCCGTGTTGTGCATGGGTTTCCATGCAGTGTGTGGGGACGGTCACGGGTGGGGCAGGGGGTTGGGAGGCGTCGGGTTAGACTGGGTAGTGGGGTTGGGGCTGGGTAGTGGTGATGTACAGTGGGACATGCATGGGCTGAGTGTTGGGTGGGCAGGAACGGTCATGGTTGGGGCTAGGCAGGGGCTGGGTGTTGGGTGGGCAGGCACGGTCATGGGTTGGGGCAGGCAGGGGCTGGGTGCGGGTAGGGCAGGCACGGTCACGGGTTGGGGCGGTAATTGGACAGGAACTGGGCAGTGGGGTGGGTGGACGAATGGTTAGCCGGATGACCCGAGGGTGCAGATTTTGTAGTGCATTTTGGATTAGAGGTAAGGTGTCCGAGTCATCAAGGAATTTGTAATCAGTGTCTCAAAATTTTTGGATATTGTCAAACGGGAAAACATACTCAGCAAATGTGACGTGGTGTGAGATTAAGATATTGTATGTGGATAACTCATAGCACAAGTACCCCCTATGGTTCGACGAGAAACCTAGGAAGACGCACAGAGTAGAGCGAGGTGCTAATTTGTGAGGGACCGTTGAGGCAAGATTTGGGTAACAAAGACAATAAAAAATTGAAGGTGATCATAGGAAGGATCCGACGGAAGAGAATTTCGGTGGGTGTCCTATTTTGGATCGTACGGGTATGTAAGATGTTAAGAATGTGTTCTACCATTTTTAATGCATATACCCAAAATACAGGGGGGAGACGCATGAAAGAGAAGGGTACGAATCATATTGTTAATGGTGTGGAGAATTCTTTCGGTTTTACCATTTTGAGGGGACGTATGAGGGCAGGAGAAATGAAAAACCATGTCACTAGTCGCACAAAAAATATGAAAGATGGAGTTATTGAACTCACGACCATTATCACATTGAAATATTTTGATATCTTTTTCAAATTGTGTTTTAACCAAAGTGCGAAATTCGAGGAATTTAGAGTAAACTTGAGACTTAAGTTTAAGCGGATAGACCCAAAGAAAGTGAGAAAAGTCATCCAGAAACACCAAATAATATTTATGACTGGGGTTGCTAGTTATAGGAAATGTCCATAAATTCGCATGAATAATATCAAAGGGAGAGAAAGTGATACTTAATGAAGACGTAAATGAAAGTCTAACATGTTTTCCTAGATGACAAGAGGATCAACTATGTGAAAGTTTCTCTTTATTACATTGAATTAAATTGCGGTTTCTAAGAGAATAAAAAACATGAGTTCCCGGATGACCAAGTCTATCATGTCACGTGGAGGAGGAGATGACATGTAGAGATGTGAGAGGATTGAAACGGGCAGTGGACGTGGATAGGAAATGATAGAGGTCCCCCTCACTATTGCACCTCGTAAGAAGTTTCCCGTTACGTAGGTCCGTTACAGAAAAACCAAATGGGTCAAAGTTAATGGATACTGAATTATCGGTGGCAAATTTTCTGACAGAAATTAGGTTTTTGATAATATTAGGATACTTAAACTGTTGAATTATTTATAACTGTATATTTTGCTAACGAAGCAAGAAAATAAGTATTGGGAATATCAACCCTCACCACCACTATAGTTAAGGTCGGTCGATGATGTTGCTGGATCCACGTGTTTCTCGTACTCACTCTGCACTTGCTGCACTCTATGTGCAGGTACTGAGCTGGATAACGGAGGAGCAGGTGGAGCTTATCTTGTTAGAGATTTCTTGGGGAGTCCAAGGTGAGCCGCTGATGCAGTCCCGGCACTAGAACTCTCTTCTATATTTATGTTTCTGTCCATGTTACTTTCAAACTGTATTTATTGTCCTCTATCAGACTTGTACTCGATTTAGAGCTCTATACTCATGACTACCATATCTTTGGGGGTTTTCTTCAAACTACGTATTAAGTACTAAGATTTATTGATAATTCTCTTGTCATCTCTTTACTTTCCGCACCTACTTTCGTATAATCTTATGTTGCACGATTGGGGTTCGCCTACAGATTGGGGTAGGTGCCCTCACGGCACAATGGAAATTTTGGGTCGTGACAAAGTTTGAAGGGGCTTAATACTTACATGGCCTCTGATTGTCAGAAACTCCAAAATGCTAGGCAGACTCTGGAGATCATACAATCCACTATTAAACAACCAACTAACCAGGTCCTGATAGATAAGGAGAAAGAAGTGCTTGAGGAAATTGCAAAATGGAGTACTATTGAGAAGTTAGCATTGAGACAGAAGTCTAGGGCCACATGGATTAAAAGTGGTGATTCTAATTCTAAATTTTTTCATGCTCAATGCAAGATAAGGGCATGTAAAAATACTATCAACATTGTCTATGATGTTGCAGGCAACAAGATCACTGACCCTAGGCAGTGGAGAATGAATTCATATCCTTTTTCAGTAACCTTATGGGAACTGCTGCAGATGAGATGCCTGTTCCAAATTCAGACAACTATTAGAAGTGGCCCTTGTCTCTCTTATCACAGAAAATGCGACCTGATAAAAAAGGACACTAACATGGAAATTCTTGCTGCAATCAAAGGTATGTCTGCTGATAAATCCCCTGATATTGATAGCTATCCTATAGAGTATTTTTACAAAAAAATGGGAAGTAGTGAAGGAGGATGTGTTGGGGGCTGTAAAAGAATTTTTCCATTCTAGTAAAATTCTGAGAGATTTTAGTGGTACTGCCATCACTTTAATCACAAAAGTCACAAGCCCAACCCATGTCAAAGATTATAGACTCGTTGCTTGTTGTGCCACCTTCTATAAGATTGTCACCAAAGTTCTGACTAATAGGATCAAAATTGTTATAGATACAATTATTAGACCTTCTCAGTCTTCCTTTGTGGAGGAGGGTAGGAGCATCATTGATAATATCCTCTTTAGTTATGAATTGTTTAAATAGTACTCTAGAAAAGGGCTATCACCAAGATGTGTCATGAAGGTTGATTTGAGGAAAGCTTATGATTCTATAGAGTGGTGTTTTTTTAAAGCATGATGGCTGAACTTGGTTTTCCTTATAAATTCATAAGATAGACCAGGGAATGCATAACCACTCTCCTACTCTTTGGTATTGAATGGAGGGTTGGCTAAACCTTTTTCTGGTAAAAGAGATATTAGACAGGGTGACCCTATATCACCCTATTTATTTGTCATAGCAATGGAGTACTTGCAGAGGGAACTAAGCTTAGTTGTCACTAACAGGGCCTTCAAATATCATTCGAGATGTAAAAGTGTAGGGGTGACTCATATATGTTTTGTAAAGCTGACCTTCCATCCATTCAGCTTGTTCAAGATGCTTTTATGAGGTATTCTGCAGTGTCTAGGCTCCAAGCTAATGCAGACAAGAGCTCTATTTATATGTCAGGTGTTAAGCCTGAATTAAAGCAAGTGATATTGAGCACTCTTGGCTACAATGAAGGGAATCTACCATTTAAGTATTTAGTTGTGTCCCTATCTTCCAAAAAGTTATCTATTACACAATGTATGCCCTTAGTAGAAAGAATAACAGAAAGAGTGAGATGTTGGTCTGCTAAAATGTTATCCTATGCTGGTAGACTCCAACTGATCAAATTAGTTCTTTTTGGCATCCAGACTTATTGAGCCCAAATTTGTATATTGCCAAAAAGGATAATGAAACTGGTTGAAGTTGTCGGTAGGTCATTCCTATGGTATGGTACTGTTGAAATTACCAAGAAAGCACTGATATCTTGGGCAAAAACTTGCACTCCTAAGGCAGCAAGTGTTCTTAATGTCATAATATTAGCTTCTGGAATAAAGCTGCAGTCAGCGAACAATTATGGGCAATAGCTAACAAGAAGGACTGCCTTTGGGTCAGATGGGTACATAGCTACTACTTAAAAGCAAGAATCAGTTGAGAACTGTAACATACCTGCTAATGCTACATGGGTGATCAGGAAGATCATAGTGACTAGGAAGCATTTCCTTCAACTACCAATTCACCAGGACAATTTACAAGCTAGGTTGGCCACTATGGTCAAGGGGAACAAACTCTCTATTAAAAGTGTGTATTTGTCTCTACTACCTGTGCTTCCTAAGGTTCCATGGAAATGTCTAACTCTGTTACCCAATATACACCCTAGACACAAGTTTACCTTGTAACTAGCAGTTCAGAGGAGACTAGAACGATTGAAAGGCTGTAGAGGTTTGGAATCCAGGTTCTTATGGGTTGTGTCATTTGCAATGCACCAGTAGAGTCATTTGAGCACCTGTTCTTTTCATGTCCTATCACAAGCACTGTGGCATAGGCTTCTACTCTGGCTGGGTTTTCATAGAAGTGCTGGTGATTGGCAAGAAGAACTAGCTTGGGTATACAGTTGGGCCAAAAAGAAAACTGGAAGGGGAGAGATTGTATGTGTTGTTTTTGCTTATGTTGTTGCTGCTATCTGGAAGGAAAGAAATGAGCTCAAGTTTCAACAGGGGGTGTATAAGTGTGATAGACTCTGCAGAGAAATTGTTGTACATATCCATATCCAAGGCAGTGTCCATCAGAAGTGGCAAGATTCATTGGCTTCTCTGAACTCCATGCCTTGAAGATGTAGTATGATCTTGAGTCTGTGACTAGAGTTTGTTTTGTTTTTCTGATGTAGTTCATAGTTGCATTATTGGTAGTTTTGTGGTTGCTTTGCTGGTAGCTTGTAGTTAGGCTTCATGTAAGGCATCTTTAGTCAACTAGATAGAGTATACAGGTGGTCAGCCCTATTTTGATTTGCAATTCTTCACACTGGTATTAATAAAATTCTTTTATTTACCAAAAAAAGTTTGTATTTGTCTATACATTATTAATTTAAAAACATTATATGTAATTTCATGTCTTCATTTATATAATATGCACAACCGTCATGGATGATTTCATGCTGATGTGATAATTTGCACCTATGTCTAAAAAATTGTCTCATCTATCTAACTACATGTATTTCATAAAAGTGTTTTGCATTTCAAAATGAATTTCTTGTTTCTTTCACTTTTTTGTGCTCTCCGATGTTTATCTTTTAAATAAATACGTATATCCCAAGATTAAAAATTTGTTTAGCAATTTCAGGTGTTTACAGTTTCGAATTAAAAATTATTATATAATCTAATATTACAGTTTTAAATTTTAAGCTTGAAGTCTATTAAAATGTAGAGCTTTCATTTTCATAAATGTTTTTCGTACAAATAACAGTACATAAAAGGAACTGTGTTTTTTTAACTACTCAGTACTCTCTCGATCTTAGGCTGGACTTAAAAATGCACATATTATTTTAAATCCAATCGGTAAAATATTGAAACATCAAATGTAATATGAAACATGCATTTTAAAGGTAGTAAATGAGGGGCCCATTAGTTTAAAAGAACCCAAACAAATGTGAATGGCCTGGGACCCACAGGTACTCAATAAAATGCTTTTCGGCGGAGGAAGAGTAAATGAGTTGATTTTGTTGTCCAATAGATATGTGTATCATTAACGGGTTATAGTTAGGATTAGGAGTCTGTGAGTTCTTAATTTTATATTTTTAAAGTTATTTGATACTAAATTAATAAATAAAAAGGGATCAAAAATATTTCTGAACTTTTAAATATTGTTTATTCATGTCCTTCGTTATATTTTTCGTTCAATTGTACTCTATCGTTATACTTTGGTGCTGATTTGTCTTTAATTTAGACGGACAGACACTTATAATCATCATAATAAATAACCCATAGAATTAATTAAACTCGTCCCGAAATTTAACCCACTATCCGACCCAATTGCAAAACCGCCTTCCTCATCTCTTCAAAATTCTACACCATCATTTCTCTGACGAACACCAACCAAATGACCACGGCCACAACACATCTACATTTCACTGCTTGCTCCCTCTCTTCTCGTCTCCCAAACTCCACCACGGCCGATCCACTTTCGTCCAACCTCTCGCCGCCGTCGAATAACCGGAGAACCAGTCTAGCTTTGAAAGGAGCTAAGGAATTGATTGAAGGCTTGCCTAAGAAATTTGAGAGTATCTTTTGGAACAATACCCATTTGAAACAAATCTCAATTTCGGAAACCCGATTTGTGAACTCAAAGCTTCAAACAAGCTTTAATGGCTCTTCAAGCTAGTCTTTCATGATTTTTAGATACCCAAAATAGTCTAATATAGTTTTAAATTAATTTACTTTAAAACTGAATCTTGGGAAGGCAAATCAAATGGAATAACAAGCTTTGGTTGCAATTGTGAAGGCTGCAGTACAACTACCTGCATGCCGAAAACAACAGTCATCGGCGACACTATAACAGTCGGCGCTGCTGGCGAAGATAAACCAACAATCTTCACTCTTCTGCTTCACCCTAACATTCATCTGTGAAAATTTCTCTTCAATTCCATCTCAAAACTAAATTTCCAATTCTCATCTTAGTAGCAAGAAAAATGTGAACTTCTTGGTTTCTGGATACTTTTCAAGATTCAACATTTACATACCCAACAATCAATTGAACAACTAAACCGATAATCTTGCCGACAAAAACGAAAAATGGAAAACCATAGTAGTTGATGGTTACTTGTGGTTCGCCAGAGTTCGTTCGGCGGTGGTGGCTTGGCGGTGATGGGGGAGAACGAAAGGGTTGGCGGTGATGGAAAATTTGGGTCTCTTCGGTGATTAGTTGAAGAAGATGATGAGAGAACTTGGTGTGGGTCCCACATTTGCCATGTATTTGTATTTCGTTGGTTTTAATGAATTTAATAAATTTTGGGAGCAATTGGGTCGGGTAGTGGGTTAAATTTCGGGGCGAGTTTAATTAAATTGAGGATGGGTTATTTTATTGTGAGGTTTACACATGTCAGTCTAAATTAAGGACAAATCAGCACCAAAGTATAACTATAGGGATACAATTGGATGAAAAGTATAACGATAGGGGTACAGTTTGAACTAAAGCTGCCGGATTTAATCAAAACCGTCGCCACCCTAGCTACGCCTGCTTCAAACTTATTTTGCTCTTAAAAATGAACTCATTTAAAATTTTAATAATCTATTTTATTTTTACATGTATTAACAAAACTCATATTTTCATCTTCTAAAATAAATTCCAGTTTTTTCACATCTATACTACAATATTTATAACTTCAGTTAGAAATTTTACACAAATTAACCTAATGATACTACAACAATATTAGTAAATAATAATTAAAGTACATTAATAAAGTAAAAGATTTTACAACTTTGAAAATAGTTTGAGAATATTATTTTAATAAGCACACGTGAGCTCACTAAAGAAGCAAAATATTGGAGGTTTAAGGATAAAAATAATTGTAATACCTAATAAATGCTTCAGTCGTAAAAGGAAATTTGGTTTCAAAGTTGCCCAAATTTTACCAGAACGTATAAGGACAAATAATATATTCTCTCCGTCCTAAAATATAAAGGCAATTTGATTAATTTCAAAGCTAAATTGAATTAGACTAATTCAATATTTTAAAATTTAAATTTAAATATTCAATATTTTATCAATATAGTGAAAAGAATCTTAAAATATTGTTGATGTTGGATGGATGTTGTGACAACATCTGTAAATGCTCAGGACAACATCTTATGAAAATAAGTTGTGTTACTATGAGTAAAAAATGACCTAGGCAAGCTAACAATGATGATGTGTTTAAAACGTGGTAAAAGAAACAGTCAAAGCTTGGAGAGGAAGCAGCGTGAAGACCAAGTTCAGAACGTTGAGCTTTTTAAGGAGCAAGAATCGGTCCAAGCTGAAGCCTTCTTTTACTCAGCCTCCGCAACCAACCAGTGAGGATTTCAAGGGAAGTTCCACACTATAAATAGAGGGGAACTTCAGAGTATCGATATCCAGAATTAAACGAGAAGAATTACCAAAAGAGCCCTTGCATATTCACCTTAGAAACTGGATCAACACACTTAGCCTAAAGTAGTATAACAACATCTAGTCCCACGTTACTATTGCTGCCCAGATTCTAGATCAAGCTTATATTTCAAGCAATAGTAATGAAGATGTTGTATTTGTCTTTTTAGATCTTTTAACTTTAGGCTGAAGTCATCTACGACTTCACTTTTGTTTGTAATTTCTTTTTGGCATTTATTGTTCAATCTTGTAAAAAGAAATTCTTTTGTAATTGTATATAATTTATACAATTCTTTGGTCATTAACCATCAAGGGATATATTAATATATACCCTTGAAAATATAAACCTTGTGTCTCTTTACTTTTCCGCTGCATTTACTCTATAATATAACTGTTTTATTACAATGTTGCCTCAGATGTTGACACAACATTGAAGGCAACATCCAAAAACTGTTTTAATTGCTCTAGCTGTTACGGTTTTATTCTTACATATTCTTGCTTATCCGTAGCCCCGGACCCAACAAGTGGTATCAAAGCCAACACTTGATACAATAAGTGTTTGATTCTGAATATTACGGCTTTGGACTCAGCTATACAAAACGTTGGTAGACTTCCAATTCTTGACGGAACTAACTATGCCGATTGGAAAATCCGACTACGTTCGCATATCAAATCCATTGATGTTCTAGCTTGGAGATCAGTTTTCGAAGGCTATGTGATTCCCAAGTACCCAGTAGACAAGGATGGTGATGTACTTACCAAACCCGAATCTGAATGGACCGCGGAAGAGATCAACAGTGCGAGCTTCAATGAAAAGGCCCTAAATGCGATATTTGGATGGGTAGATCTCTATATGTTTAAACTCATCCAGAATTGTACTATGGCCAAGGACGCTTGGGAGACCTTACAAACTCATTGTGAAGGTACCTCGAGTGTACGACGTACAAATCTTCACATGATTTTGAGCCAATACGAACGCTTAAGGATGGAAGAATCTGAAGACATAAAATCCTATTTTAAAAAGTTAATTGACATTGCTAATCAGTGTCAAGTGCTTGGTTCTCCTTTAACCAACACACAACTTGTGGATAAAGCTCTCAGATCTCTTCCTGAAAGATTTAATACTAAGATTTGTGTTATTGGAGAGGCTCATAATCATGCTACTATGGATATACATGCCTTGATGAGCATCTTTCAAACATATGAGATGAACATGAAGAGCCAAAGAGATCTGTATAAAGACAAGACTTTGGCACTCAAAGGACAAACCTCGGAAATTGAATTGGAAAACGAGGAAGAAAACTTGGAGGAACTGGGAAATGGTGCAAATGTTGCCTTACTTACTCGTCGATTCAATTCGATGGTGAGAAAGATCAACAATGATCACAATAAATCCAAATACAAACAACATCAAAACCCACTCTTCAATAAACAGCCGAATAGGTCACCTTCTGAGCAAAGAAATTACAATCCACTGAGGAAATCTAACTCCGACAGTACCAATTTCAATCCCAAACAACTCGAGGGAGTGCAGTGTCATGCATGCTCGGGTTGGGGACACTACGCTAATGAGTGTGCAAATACCCTTAGAAAAATTGGGAAGGTTATGTGGGTAACTCTCAGTGATGATGTGAACGAAGAGGAGGAAGGAGATCAAGAAGAAGAACCACAGGCAATGCTGGCAATGTTCGAACACTCACTGTCCGACGATGAAGATGTTGTTGACAATGTTGCGACAACATCAGGAACAACATCAGACTCAACATTTGGAATGTCTTCAACATCAGAGAGGTATGTATACTTTGACTATTCTGATGTAAATTATTTTAGTGGATTTATTTCTTCATCTGAGGTTGTAAATTTGGATCTAGTTGACTCCAAAGACGACATGATAAAGGAATTACAAAATATTTGTAAAGCCTTAATCACTGAATCTGAGCAACTAGACTCAAAATCAAAATTATTGGCTATTGAGAATAGCAATCTGAAAGGTACAATCAACCGATTAGAGGTGACACTTACCAAGAATGACCTAGAGCTTGGTAAGATTCGTGCACGATTGAACGTAGCTGAGACCACCTTTCAAAGGCTCAACATGGGAACCTCCAAACTGGATGAAATATTGAACTTCAATAAACCTACAAGGGCTGGGCTTGGGTACCAATCTCCTAGAAAAACAAATACTTCCAGAATCCATAATCAAACTGAGAGGATAAAATTTGTCAAAGAAAATCTGAGTAATTCTCAGATCACATAGATTGGATCGAAGTTTGTATGTAGCTTCTGTAAAAAGTCAGGACATCTTATGCCCTACTGCTACAAACTTCAAAACTCTGCACTCAGAATATTGCCTAAAATGTCGTCAGCAATGTTGCCCAACATCACTAACAACATTCAAAGCAACCAGCCTGAAAGCAGAAGGAAGAAAAAGGAATGGGTACCCAAAATGAATCTGAAATGTAATGTGTGCATAACTGTTTTGCGTACTAACATTACAGGTTCTTGATACTTCGATAGTGGCTGCTCACGTCATATGACAGGTACCAAAAGTCTATTGAAGGAGTATGGAGCATTCAATGGAGGATACGTGACCTTTGGAGGAGGAAGTAAGAGTAAGATAATTGGTAAAAGAACTCTTAATGTTCCGGATGTACCAGCCTTGAAAAATGTTCTTCATGTAGAAGGTTTGGTTGCTAATCTTCTTAGCATAAGCCAACTATGTGATGATGATCTCGAGGTGAAATTCAACAAGCTTGGATGCAAGGTTACAAACTCTGCAGATAAATGTGTCATGTTAGGAACCCGAACTGGAGATAATTGCTATCTAGTCGGTAGACAAGAGTTTTGCAACTCCGCAAAGGTAGGTGACTTTACACTTTGGCATCAAAAGTTGGGACATGTCAACTACGGCACCTTGGAGAAGCTGATCTCATTTGAAGTCATCGAGGCATTCCCGACGGATCCAAAAGATAAAACACTCGTGCGAAGATTGTTTGAAAGGAAAGGCACCAGTCTCTCATAATGTTGTCCAACATGACGGACAACATTCAGGTACGTCTCATTGTTTCCAATTACTGCATATGGATCTTATGGGTCCAATCGAGGTAGATAGCCTAGGAAGCTGTCAGAGGCATTCCCAGACTGGATCCAAAAGATAAAACACTGTGCGAAGATTGTTTGAAAGGAAAGCAGACCCGAGTCTCTCATAATGTTGTCCAACATGACGGACAACATTCAGGTACGTCTCATTGTTTCCAATTACTGCATATGGATCTTATGGGTCCAATCGAGGTAGATAGCCTAGGAGGAATGAGATATTCTTATGTAATAGTAGATGGTTTTTCCAGATTTACTTGGATCTATTTTTAAAGGAAAAATCACAAACCTTTGAGATGTTTAGAACACTTTACTCTAGGATTAAGAATCTGTTTTGTTCTTCGATTTTCAGAATTAGATCTATCATGGAAAGAAGTTTGAAAATCAAACCTTTGTAAAATTTTGTGAAAAGAAAGGCATATTCCATGAATTTTCGGCACCAAAAACACCACAACAAAATGGGGTTGCCGAGAGAAAGAACAGAACTTTACAAGAAATGGCTAGAGTTATGTTAAGTTCTAAGCAATTGTCAAAGAGGTTTTGGGCATAAGCCTTGAACACGACATGTCACATAACTAATAGAATCTATTTAAGGCCAGGGACCAAAATGACACCCTATGAACTGTTAAATGGAAAGAAACCTACATTGCGGTACTTTCATATCTTTGGGTGTGTGTGCTATATTCTTAATGACAGGGTTCAACTGGCTAAATTTGACTCTAAGAGTGACAAGGGAATATTCGTTGGCTACTCTCAGAATAACCATGCTTACCGAATATACAATCTTCGGACAAAGACCATACATGAGTCAGTCAATGTTATTTTTGATGACATGCTGGATATATCTGGTGGATCTTCAGAAAACAATATTGTGGTTGCAGTTGAAGAGGAGCAACCCACTGAAGAAACAAATGTTGTCCCGACATCAGAAGAAATATCTGAACCTCAAAGAGAGAACACGGGGATGAAGTTCAGGAGGAGTCTGCTACTGAACTGAATGATCAAGTGAGAAGAGACTCTCCATCGAGGATTAGAAGGAACCATCCACCCGACCAGATGATAGGGGGAGTTTTTTAGAAAAGGCGTACAAGATGGAAAGAGCCAGTGAATTACCGAAAAATGGTAAGGTATGTGTGCATGTCCACCATCTATCAACAGGTAAGTCTTTCTTGTCTTACATCTACTTTGGAACCTAAAAATATTGGGGAAGCATTAAAAGATAATCTTTGGATTCAAGCCATGCAAGAGGAGCTTGAACAATTTTCCCGAAATGAGGTTTGGGACTTGGTACCACGACCCAACAACACAAATGTTATTGGGACCAAATGGATATTAAAAAACAAATTAGATGAGTCAGGGAAAATTGTTAGGAACAAAGCTCGACTTGTTGCTCAAGGATATACACAAGTAGAAGGTGTCGACTATGACGAGACCTTCGCTCATGTGGCTAGAATTGAGTCAATAAGATTGCTTCTTGCTATTACTTTCTATCTAAAGATTACCTTGCACCAAATGGATGTTAAAGGTGCCTTACTCAATGGATACTTGGACAAAGAAGTATATGTTGAACAACCAAAGGGATTTGAGGATCCTCGCCATCCACATCATGTGTACAAGCTCAAGAAATCTTTGTATGGACTAAGACAAGCACTACGTGCATGGTATGGTCGTTTAACTGGCTTCCTTGTTGAGTTTGGTTTTACCCGTGGAGAAGCTGACAAAATATTATTCATTAAAAGACACGGTATAGATGTAATAATAGCTCAAATCTATGTTGATGATATTATTTTTGGTTAAACTACAGAATCACTCTTGAAGTCGTTTGTCGAAGCAATGTCGACAACATTTGAGATGAGCATGATTGGAGAACTAACATTTTTCTTAGGCTTGCAGATTAAACAGGATGAAGATGGGATCTTTGTATCTCAAAGCAAGTACGCCAAGAATCTTGTTAGGAGATTTGGTCTGGAAAATGCTAAACACATGAAGACTCCAATGCGCTCTACGCAATAGGTATGTAAAGATGATATTGGACAAGATGTTGACCCAACATTGTATCGATCTATGATAGGTAGCCTTTTATACCTTACTGCCAGTTGCCCCGATATCATGTTTAGCGTATGTGTTTCTGTAAGGTATCAAGCCAGTCCCAAGGTATCTCATCTTAATGTTGTGAAACGTATCATTCGATATGTTGCCGGTACAAGTGACTTGAGAATTTGGTACTCCAAAGACACTAATCCTAATCTAATAGGATATAGCGACTGGGATTGGGCCGGTGATGTAGACGATAGGAAAAGCACTAGTGGTGGGTGTTTCTATTTTGGCAATAATCTAGTCTCATGGTACAGTCATAAACAAAATTGTGTATCATTCTCGACTGCCGAATCTGAATATGTGGCAGCCGGAAGTTGTTGTGCTCAACTGATCTGATTACGACATATGCTAGATGACTATGGCATAACTAATAACTCCATGATTTTGTACTGTGATAATCTGAGTGCTATTAATATTTTCAAAAATCCTGTTCAGCATTCACGTACAATGCACATAGACATAAGACATCATTTTTAAGAGACTTAATGGAAAAACAGCTAGTTCAAATCGAACATGGCTATTCCTTTAGATCATGAGAGATTTTCTAGCTTGAAAAAATCTCTTGGTCTCTGTTTTCTTTGAAAATAAGACAAGCTAGGTAGATGTTGTCTAAAATATTATCCTAACATTCTGGGTAACATTTACTGTTGAGTCAATATACAGGATAAGTGTTGTAGTGATGTTGTACTGTTTTTCAAAAGATTCAAGCATGACTCTAAAAGGACAAGAGATGAATGTGATACCATTCTCTGCGAGTATCATAAGAAGGTGAATCCTCTACTAAAAGATTTGGATGTATACAAAAAGAGTAAAGCTCTAAGATTGGTATCGTTCCTATTCTATAGGAGTACCACGTACTTCAAGAAGATTGAAAAATCCTCAATATTTTTTTTAATCTGTATGTGTTCAATTAAGTTGATTAAGGACAATGGTAAAATATTACATTAGTCCAACGATCAGTCTCATAGGGAACATATACGGAAAATATCATCTACCAAATTAGAAAATCCTTGGAATCTCATAATGCTTGTTTAACTTTGAAATGTTGCCAACATCATTACCAACATGGTGTTCCAGTACATTGATCAATCTGATTTATCTTATTTTATTCTTGTTTTTTATATTTAACACGTCTTTGTCTTTAACGGAAAATCCACAAATTCTGGAGGACCGTTTTTATTTAAATTTTAAATGATGTTATGTGCTGTGTAAATCCTTTATTTTAGGTATGTAAAGAGCTTTTATTCTTCTATACAATCTAAATTTAAGGAAAAGGAGTTTGAGTGTAAGTATATTTTGCCATAATGAAACCTCCAAATTTTGTCTTAGAATTGTCACATCAACCAATCCATCGAATCATGGCAGCCCAAACACCACCATCACTTTTCAAAATCCAAAGCTTCTCTAACACGCCCAAATCCTCAAAACCCTCCCCCATGTCCATTTCTCCAAAATTCACAAATACCAAAGATGATTCCCCAATGTCGACTAGTCCAGCAAATAGCAACAATGTTCACAAGCATTATACTTCCATCAATGACTTGAAACCAGTCGAGGAGGACTGCACACAGGCCTTGATCCTGCTCGATTCAGACAAGCCATTACAGGTAAGCTACACAGGCGATAATGAAAATCCAATCGATATTGATGCAACATTTGATTTCTCAAATCTTGCCTCAAGACAGTCAAAATTGACATTCCCAAAGCAAAGGTCAAAAAGAGTTTTCGAAAATCAATTCGGTGACAACCGGTTTGCCAAAAGATCCAGGGAAGAGTCGACTTTCCCTGTTGATACTACCACAAGTAGCAGCACTGACACCGATTTCAGTGTGCCCAGTCCTTCCAGAACTCCATCAACTTCCACTCCACAAGCAGAAACTGAGAAGGAAAAGAAGAAGAAGAGATGTCAGATGACATACCTCTACGTAACTTCATTCCTAAATGGGTCCACAGAACATACTGGAATTTTGATAAAAATGTTGCCTCAACATCAAAGGCAACAGACGAGAAAATGGACCTAAACTATGTTGCCCAAACATCCGAGGCAACACCTGCAGCCACCTCATTCGAACAAGAAAACACATAATCTGAAATAGATTCTGAGGTAATTCCCTACTCTTTCATGTTTCAAACGAAATCATGCTCCAGTAACTGGAATTGGTTTAAAAATAGAGGAGTTAGAGGGAGAAGGTGATTGACCTAACTTCATTCTCCAAAAATGGTTTAGTTGATTTCTTAAGTAGTCGAAAGATCTTAAGCTCTGTATCTGGTAAGAATCCTTATTGTGAGACGGTGATTAGGGTGTTCTATTCTAATCTGACGCTTGTTGTTAAGGACACAACCTCAAAGAAATTTGGGAAAGTGTACTTATACAACAAGGTATACAATTTTACACCTAATATCATCAACTCCACTCTTGGGATAATTATTAGTGAAAGAGAACCTCAACCAAACCCCACTGTGGAGGAACTCAATTCAATGGTCAAGTACCTTACGGGGAATTGATCATTGTTTGGGCTCCTCGCAGTCATGTGTCAAAACTCACTGCCTTGTTTACCACTTTGCACAAACTTGCTATATAGAACTGGCTACCCTCCCTCAACTAGACAATAGTGACCCTTGATCAAGCATCACTGCTTTTCAAGTTTGGAAGGAATCAGAAAGTTGACTTAGAAACCCTCATATTCAACCATGTTGCCAATTTGGCAGAAAGATAAAGCAACTCTGCCCTTCCATACCCCTCCTTAATTTTTCAAATCCTGCTCAACCAAGGTTTTAAGACTCCAAAAGGAGAAAAACTGAGTCCAGCCTTAGAGGTTTACTCAGTACAGCGAGCAGTTGTGAACAACAGGGACAAGGTTATTGACCTGCCCTGGAAGAAAGATGAATGAGACACTAACACATCAAAGGATGTTGCCGACATTCCTGGCAACATTGCTCAAGAAAAGGTCCCAATGTCCAAAGACTGGCTTCGACAACATATTGCTGAACTTGACAGGCAAATTCAAGACCTAGTGCGAGCCCATAACTATTATGTGGGCTTACTTTCTTCACAAAAAGGGGGAGATGATGATGTTGATGTTGCTGATGGAAGCAGATAGAATGATTCTGATGTTGCTGCTGGAAGCAGACAGACAGGGGGAGCTGCTCCTGATGAGGATGCAGGCCATGATGCAGGGGGAGAGGAGTTGAGATGATTGATTGCTGACTACTTCTAATGCTATGAAGATGAAGATGGTGCTGCACAGAGTGATCGATCACAGAAAGCGGCTGGAAGCTACTGTGACTCGATTACTCTAGTCAAGGATCATCATGCTGATGGAGTGTTGATTTAATGATGAATGGAGTACTGATAATCCCTGTTTATTTGAATATTGGATATACTGACATTTGGAATATTATTTGTGTTTGTAATATTTTACTTTGGGATATTTGGTCTGTTCTCTGCAGACATTGTGACTGCTTTCTAAAGTTGTTTATATATGGTTGCCTGATGTGGATTGGTATGAATGGTTACTATAGACTGATTACGCAATTGTTGTAAGTAAGTCTACAGTAACAGAACATAACTCATATCTAATCAAATTATCGATACAACACTGCTTGGAATTTAATACTGCAGGTTAAGGGGGAGCGTAGCACTGATCCTACTGATTCTTGGAATGTAAGGACTACATCGGGAATCAGTATCCTAGTCATTTTCTCTTCGTATGGAGTTTTGTGAAGAAAGGCAAAAATGGGGAGATTATTGATGTTGGATGGATGTTGTGACAACATCTGTAAATGCTCAGGACAACATCTTATGAAAATAAGAATGTTGCCTGCGATGTTGTGACAACATTCCTGACAACATCTCTGTAACAATTTTGCCTATTCTTCCGGCCAAAACAGGTTGTGTTATTGTGAGTAAAAAATGACCTAGGCAAGCTAACAATGATGCTGTGTTTAAAATGTGATAAAATAAACAATCAAATCTTGGAGAGGAAGCAGCGTGAAGACCAAGTCCAGAACGTTGAGCTTTTTAAGGAGCAAGAACCGGTCCAAGATGAAGCCTTCTTTTACTCAGCCTCCGCAACCAACCAGTGAGGATTTCAAGGGAAGTTCCACACTATAAATAGAGGGGAACTTCAGAGTATCGATATCCAGAATTAAACGAGAAGAATTACCAAGAGAGCTCTCGCATATTCACCTTAGAAACTGGATCAACACACTTAGCCTAAAGTAGTATAACAACATCTAGTCTCACGTTACTATTGCTGCCCAGATTCTAGATCAAGCTTATATTTCAAGCAATAGTAATGAAGATGTTGTATTTGTCTTTTTAGATCTTTTAACTTTAGGCTGAAGTCATCTGCGACTTCACTTTTCTTTGTAATTTCTTTTTGGCATTTATTGTTCAATCTTGTAAAAAGAAATTCTTTTGTAATTGTATATAATTTATACAATTCTTTGGTCATTGACCATCAAGGGATATATTAATATATACCCTTGAAAATATAAACCTTGTGTTTCTTTACTTTTCCGCTGCATTTACTCTATAAAGGTTTATAACTTTTTTATCACAATGTTGCCTCAGATGTTGATACAACATTGAAGGCAACATCTAGAAACTGTTTTAATTGTTCTAGCTGTTACGGTTTTATTCTTACATATTCTTGCTTATTCGTAGCCCCGGACCCAACAAATATTTTTAAAAATTTATGTAATTTGACTCCTCGAGAAGTGAAACGTGCTAAATATTTTAAAATAAAAAAATAATAATCTAATAAGGAGCAAAAAAAAAATCACAAAAAGTTAATATAATATTAACCAATTACAAAGGCCTAAGTGGAATGCCATAATCAAAGAATGATGGTAAAAGTAAGAATATGCAGGGAAAAATATTAGCAACAGCCACGTAAATGAATGAGGCAAAAATGAGAATAAGGAAAAAATAAGCCCCGTGTAGAAGTTCATAGGATCAAAGTTCAATGTGAGGACGACAAAACTTTGATTCTCGCTTATTACATATGCATATACTAATCTCAGGGTACGCGCATGATCATAAATGAGGCCACAAATTCTAGCGATTATAAATTATAGTAACTAAAAAAATATGAACCAGTTTCGACTAAAATTAAGGATAAAAATTTAAAGTCACATAAAACACAGAATAAAATCACACAATTAAATTAATGAAACCAAAAAATACTTAAACCAATGAACTTAAATTGACGGTAAACATATGTCAACAACATATAAAGAAACTCTAAAAAGATACATACTACATAGAAAAGAAAATAGATGCAGATAATGGTGAGAACTAAGGGTGGCCAACAGGGCGGGTCCCGACCGGGGTAGGTAGGGCGGGACCGAGTCTCCGGTGGGACTGGCGGGACGGGACTGGCAGGATTCGCCGATGTCCCGTTCCGTTCACGGTCCCGTCGGAAAAGGGGACCGGTATTATCGGGTCAGGACGGGACGGGATCGGGGCGGGATCAGGTTTTTCCTTTCTTTTTTTTACACTTAATTAAAATATATATATAAATAGAAACACCTCACTAATTGAACAAGATAGTATAATAAAAACATCCCAAAGCTGTTTTTGTGTCTCTTATATTATTTAATAGAAATATGGTTTTTTTTTTTGTAATACAATTGTCAAAATTGCAACTTTGTGGTGTTGAAAGTTGCGAATAACATAATAAAATTGCAATTAAAAAATTACATATTTAAAAACACATTTTCTAGTTTCTTTATAATTTCTTATGGTTCTTCAGTTGGAATTGGTATTTGTTTGTCAAATTGCTCGACGTCTCTTCCACCTCTGTTTGATAAGATGTCGTTGTAGTTTTCGTCTTCTTCTTCGTTGATCTCCGGTTGACCGCACCTTCTCCGCTCCACTCTTATCCAATCTCTGAATAATACTGCAATCTCCAAGCTGTCTCCCGCTAATGAGTGTATGTGCTCTCCTATTTGAAATTTGCCGGCAGAAAAAACGCTTTCAGACGTTGTTGATGACGCTTGAATGTTCAACACATCTCGGACCATCTTTGACAGTGTCGGAAATGTCTTCTCATTCTCCCTCCAATATTTCAGCAAGTCTTCACGTCCTTTTCATTGAGAACTGCTTGGTACGGTACAACACCCTGCAAAACAAAAACATCAAACTCACTAACTTGGTTAGTAGTGTTACCACTATACATTCTATGTCTAAGACTTTCAATACTAGCCGCAGAAACGGCATGTCTTTTTTAAGGTTATGTTGAAGAAGAATAAGATGGTATGGAAGCCGGTTGGTTGGTAATGCCTATATACTTTTTTTGCATTCATCTTGTATGCTAAACAACACTTCTTCTTTAGTTTGCTCAATAGGTAGTGGGTCATTTGGATTTTTTGGAGTTGGAGGTGGAAGTACTGCTATACAATCATAAATAGTTTCAATTAGTGATTTACAATCGTCTATTTTAATAGTCGAATTTAATACAACACTAATAATATAAATAGGGGGAATAGGAATAAAATATTTTTTTAATTTAATAAATATTTTTTAATAGGTGACTTATAAGCTGGTTTTTCCATATATTCACTAAGTAATAAAAATATTAGAGCTATATAAAACGACATACTTGAAATAGTAGGATAATATATACCGGAAAATTCTTTTGTTGCTTGAAAAATTTCTCTAGAAATACAATAAGTTCTGAAATTTTATCTCAATCGTTATCTACAACCATATCAGTTGGATTTCGATTATGGGCGTTACAAAATAAAGTTATAGGTCTTCTATAATCATAAGTAACAAGTAGTTGCTCGTATAAAGAATTCCACATAGTCGCTACTTCTTCGGGAATTTCTCTATAAGCTAGTCCACAATCGTGACAAGTTTTTTTATATTCTTTTTTTCGTTGTATTCTATTACTTCTAAAAATAAAGTTTATAACAAATTGTATTTTATTAATAATGTCTTCAAAAAGTGATAGATCATCGACCATCCTTTACAACTAAGTTATATATATGGCACACACATTTTATATGAAAATGATCTGAAAAAGATGGAGTTAAACTATTTTTTTAAAATTGTAATAGCATAATTGTTAGAAGAAGTATTAGCTAATGTAACAGTCATAATTTTATCAGTTATTTTGTAATAATCACACACTTGATAAATATTTTCTACAATAAAAGTACCAGTGTGCCTATCATCTATATATCTATACGCTAAGATACGTTTTTGCATAGACCATTTATAATCTATCCAATGACATGTTACCGCTAAATAATTATGGCCGTTAGTACTACGGCCTATATCAAAAGTGATAGCCACTTTACCATTAAAATGATATAATGAATAACGTAAATATTATTGATATTCATGTGCGAATTTAAATACATCTCTCTTAATAGTTGATCTAGGAAAATCGTTAAAAGCATGATTATACATATCTCTAATGTAATGAATAAAACCGGGAGATGAAGGAAATGAAAAAGGCAAACCCTCCACAACAACTAATTTTGCTATTGCTTCCCTATCTCTATGTTTATCGTATTTAGGGCCTACAATTCCCCCCGTCATAGGGTTAATTTGACCATGTACTTGGTCTGGGATACTATGAGAACCTTGTCCCGACTGAGAGGGCATTGGGGCACCCGATTTTTCAGCCAGGTATTGGTCCCACCTAGCTTTATGAAAGTTTTGTACGTGTCTCAATAAACCTCTCGTCCCACCCTGACATTTTCCCATTTTAAATTTATAAATATTTTTACAATTTTGACATCTATTGATTCTCTTCGTCCCTATAAAAAAAAATCCATGCATCTGATTTTAATTTTTGTTTTATTGGGTCTCGTCTCATATTATGGGGAATATGAAGCATTCTAGTTGGAGATGCACTAGTGGGTGTGTCATCTAGATTAGTCGGTGTGTCATCTAGATTAGTCGGTGTGTCATCTAGATTATCTTCTAAATTAAAGTCTTGTTGAGCTGCAGAAAATATCTCCTCGTCTAAATCTAATGGTATTTCAGGAAAAAAAACATTTTCAAGTAAATCATCCTGTCTAGAAATAGGATGACTAGAAAAAGTACCCCTGCCCTTGTTACCCCTACTAGAAGAAGCCTTACCATACCCTTACCCTTACCTCTAAATCCTTCCATTTTAATTATATGCTAATAAATAATTAAAGATAATGAAATTAAGTGTGCTAATTATAATTTTAAAAAAAAATTAATGAAGGAACGAATGTACCAAACGCCGACGTAACGTCGACGTGCAATCGAGAGGTTGAAAATTGAAACTTTGCTCGATGGATGATCCTCAAGCTAGTTGTCAACTTCACTCCCAAATGAATAAATAAAATTGAATATTTAGTAGACAATGTAGACTTGTAGAGAGATAGATTGAGAGACTAGAGAGATTGTAGGAAGATTTGTGAGAAAGATGAAGAGAAAATGAGGTATTTATAGTTGGAAAATTGGGTTAAAGTGTAAATATAATAACTTAGGGGTTAAAAATCAATATTAAGGGGGTAGGGGGAGGCAAAAAATGGTTGTTGCACAACGGTCAAAATATAAATTGGTCGTTGTGCAACGACTATTTTGTGCAAAGGGGAGGGGATCGGGCGGGATAGGGGGCGGGACAGGGGGCGGGACGGGGCTATCGGGACTGGGGCGGGACGAGCCCAAGTCCCGTCCCGGTTAGAATCCCATTACCGGTATTTTTTTTAAGCGGGGTCGGGACGGGGTCGGAGCGGAGTTGGGCCGACCCGCACTGAGAACACAATTTGCCTATAAAATTCATCAAAAGTAATTTGCTCTTGTGAGTATTTGTATCCTACAAAAGGACAAAAAAAAGAAGGTAAAAATCAAAATTTTAATCTCGCCCTCATTCTTTGGGTGAGGTCACAAATCCTAACAAACATAAATTATGGCAACTAAAAATATATGAACCAATTTCAACTAAAACTAAGCATAAAACCTCATAGTCACACAAAACATGACACATAATAAAATCACACAAGTAGGTTAATGATAAAATCGAAAAACATTTAACAATGAACTTAAATTGATGGTAAATAAATGTGAAAAGAAACTCCAACAAAAGATACATATTACAAAAAAAATAATATAAATGCATACAATGGTGAGGACGCAGTGTACCTGTTAAAATCTGTCAAAAGTCGTTTGTTCTTGTGAGAATCTATATCCTACAAAGGGGAAAAACTCAAAGTCACACAAAACACATAATAAAATCACACAATTAAGTTATTGATAAAATCAAAAAAACACTAAAAATAATAATTTAAATTAACGTTAAACGTATGTCAGCAGCATATAAAAGAAACTCCAAAAAGATACATACTACATAGAAAAGAGAATAGATACAGCCAATATGAACTAATTTCAACTAAATTTAAGGATAAAAATGACCTATATATTGAAGCTCGCCAAAATCCAGAAGCAGTTTCAGTTTAAAATTCTATTTCAATTGTGCTATTTTTTTTTTATCAAGATACCCAATAAACATGTCCCGTGATTGTTTACGTGTGAAATATATTAGCTTTAATGTTTGTTTTTTACTATATTCCTTCAATTTTTCTCCGACTGAAATTCTTATTCCTCTTGCAATTTTACGTCAAAATATTAGTCCAAGTTCTAATACTATTACAATTCTATTTCGCATAGGACTCGCTGTTTGAAAGAATAACAGAAAGTTTACCCAATAAAGAATTATAGATACAAAAGTTTAGGTGAATAAAATTGGAGACCAGCTTGACTTGCAAGAAAAGCAATTAATTTCATTGTATAAAACTTAAACCTATTAATGAATATAACGAAACAATAAAATGTAATAAATTAAAGGTACACCCTACGTGCACTTAGGACTCCCACTTACTTTAAATAAGGAAATAACGATATCTAATAAAACACTAATTATACCTAGAGGTAATTGATTTATTACTGTTTTTATTAAATAATAATTTGAAAAAATAGTAAAATGACAATTTGCAGAGTCTTTTAGTGAAGAGCAAAAAGTTTAATTTAACATTTTAAGGTCTTTCGTGTTTTTAATATAACTAATCTCTATATTCGTGTGATGCACAAATATTCTTTGTGGCGGAGCAAAGTTAAAGATAGAACTATATATAAAGAAGATAACAAAAGAAAGTAATGTTGAATGATTACCTTTTCGGGACCATTTTCGTCGATCTACATGCAGTATCTTAATAATCGTGTTTTTATAACAGTTCATGAGTTTTTCGAGTCAAATACATATAAACCGCCTTCGAGTACTTTAGGTGTGGTTGCCCGTGCTGCTAATTTGATCATTGTATGAACCAACAAATTGAATTTATAAAATAAAGCAATATACTTTTTTTTGTAGCCGTGTTTTTGGTGTATGTTGGCTTTTGACGTTTTAGCTGCTCCGTCACCTCACTATCATAACTTTTGTTATTGACATTGACATCTCTCTTAAAAAAATTCAACATATATATAGTTGTTTAAAGCATGTTGCGGCAAATATTATTCACTAATAATCTCAAATTGGACCTTTCACGTTCTCTGGAGTTTGCTGCATTATTCAAGAAAATAGTATAAATAGAGGGAAAATAAAATATATTGAAGATTTTTTTTTAATGTAAATATTAAATTCCTTACCGGTAACAATTCGATCAATTACATATATTCCCTTTCGTTCATGTCTTCGGCTGAGCGTTCCAAATATAATACTATAGAAGTGTTGGTACTCTATTGTACTTTATAAAGCAGTACGGAAAGCAAATAGCTATTACAAGTATTCGAAAGGATAAACAAATATTCAATATTCAGAAATTGAATCTTGTTGAACAAATAGGTCAATCTTCAAAACTGCCGCAAGCTTGTTGTGTCTTGAATCTTGATAACCTGAAATCAAGAAACAACTAAATCTGGATGGTTACAACGTTGTGTGTTGAGTCGAGTGATAGCCTTCTGTCCTTAAGACAAGATTGCCCCGTATATATGTTTTTACGTTAGCGGGCAATAGTCTCCTAAGATAAAACAACACTTTAATCTCAACGCTACCAAGCCAATAGGTTGAGCCTGACGAAGAAAATAAATATGAATCGACTTGCTGAAGATATGGAAAAGGAATGAAGAGTTTCTCTTTACTCTTCTCTTTTGTCTCTGTGTATATAGTGTCACTGTTGTGTATATCTTATGTATACGTGAGGGTTTGGTCACTGTTTTTCAGTCACTGTTTTGCTGAATTTCAGTCACTGAAAGTGCACTTGTTTTCATGATTTTTCAGTCCGTTTTTGTGCTGCTATATTGCTGTATTTTCAGTCTGTTATGCAGTGTTTTTCCGTGACTGGATTGAGTCAAAGGAGGCTCAATATATAGCATGGAGGAGGGGCTAAACAACTGCCCAAAATATGGCTGTTAATGGCCATTAGGAGGGCATTAAAATAGCCAAGTAATGGCTGTTAATTGCCATTGAAGGAGGCTGCTTAATGGACATGAATGAGGGTGAAAATGGAGGAGTTAATCGACCAAATAATGGTGGTTAATGCTCCATAAAACGAACCAAGGCGAAAAGTTTTCTGCCTTCCGTCACCCCAAAATCAACTTTTCAGAAACTCTGGGGACCAAACTGTACATATGAAACTTCTGGGGTCAAACTGTACATCTGGCAGAGTTCTTTGATCCAAAAAGATAATATCAGAAAATCCCCACAGCCCGAGACCGGACGGGACTGGCGGGCGGCGCGCGCGTGGGCTTAGCCTTGAACCCAAGCACATCTAGGTCTTCCCTCCTTTAAACACATGGGATACCCCTTGGGGTCCCAAACCCTTTACCAATTAGAAACTTATATAGAGAGCAATTCTTCCTATTTCCACCGATGTGATAGATTTGTCCCACACCACATTTTCATGCCTCAAACACCTTACTTCGTGGACCAATATCTCTTTCATTTCTCAACGAAATTTGACGATTCTTGGCCCTACGGTCATCTACTCACTTCGTAGATCATGCATGTGTAAAGAGACAAAGCCTCCAACATGTGAAACACTAGTGTTTAATTCATCAAAGATGGGTGGACGCATCTCCTCGCCAAAGGCAAATTTCCAACAAGTTCTTAAAAAAAAAAAGGTAGTGTACTAAGCTTTCGCCATGCGCGGAGTCCGGAGAAGGGTCGGACCATAAGAATATACTGTATGCAGTATTATTTTGCATTTCTGGAAGAGACTGTAATATAGAAGTTCTTTATATAGGTATATTCGTGCTCCATCGTTTGCTGAGCATGTGCTGAAATACTATACAAATAAGCTATTGGAAATTGATAACCTGACATATCAAAATAAATTGTTGCAAAAAGAATAAAACTATATGTAATTTCAAATATCTCCTTTCCATCACAACATTATTCAAATGGTCTAATGTTGAAAAAATAGTTCTTTTTCCATCACAGAATAAAACTATGTAATTTCAAAATCTCAAAGTTCAGTGCAATACCTAAAGAAAAAAAATAGACTAACTTAACACCAAGCAACAACAAACGTGGAGAACATATAATCTTTGTTTCGATCAGAGATAGTCTTTAATTAGAATTCGAACTCTATTGCTATTCTATTTACCAAAATAATCTATAAGTTTATGTTAAAATTAAAATAAATAAGGATAAATAAACAAATTCCTTATTTTTAGAGATGTGTCCTTTAATTCAAGTAGGAATTTGTATATTCTGCATGACTAAGATCAGAATAGGATGAAAGATTCATATTTGACTTCCAGTTCTAAATATTATATTACTAATTTATTAAAAATTTAATATATCAATCATAATTACTATTTTATCTTGATTTACTTAAAATTTTAAGGGTATAAAAGTTGTTCAATATTTGAAGAATATTTTAGACAACCAACATTTATATTCATGCTTTTAAAATAATATAGATATATAGATAATATTACATAAATATCCTTATTAACCCAAGGGAATTTGAGGGTTTTCCCATCAATTCACATTGATTAACCCAAGGGAATTTGGGGGCTTTTCCATCAATTCACATTGACGGGAAGCTCCTCTCATTCCCTTCTATTAATAGTAGTAATAATTCCACTTTGCACTTCACACTTCACACTTATGTTTAATTATTTCTACTCTTATTTTTTATGTCATATTTATTATTTTACATCATAAAACTTATATATCAGTTTCAAATTCGCATCAAACTAAAAAAGTTGAGAGAATAAATTAATTGTTGCAAAGATTTCTTTTTTTTAAAATAAAAGAAGAAATTATCCAGCGTTTGACCACTGGACCTGCTAACCCCCTCTTTAGATCTGCCCGGGACAGCCCTTGGATGGGGGCCCAAATGTTAAGGTGTTGTCCGGGCTCAAGCCCGTTTACACGAAATACTACTGGTAAGGCAAATAGTCATATGCATCCGAAAGACAGTTGCTTTGCTGCTTAGCACCTCCCTTGCCATTAGCTGATCTTAGCAAAGCTGAAATATAAACAACATTATAGCACACTAGTTAACAAATCCTAAGTTAGCTTATGTCGTTGAATATTTTTCGAAAAATAAATTGTTTATCGTTGTTTGGTAGCCAGAAATATTTTCTCAGGAAAACATCTTTTACCAAAGAAGGAAATGATTTCCGTCTGCATATTTAGAAAGGGAAAAAACAAGTAGAAGTATGCACAACACGATAACAAGCAAATAACACAAATAGTATTTCCAGAGATTCTACATCTGCTTCAGACCATTACCATTTACCAGAAGAAAAAAGGACCAAAATTCTGATACAAAACTACAGTGTAATAAAGAATGATTCATATCCTCCTTAATCCTTTTGCACACGCAAAACCAACTCACAGATAATGCATTTCCACTTCTAACCAACAGTCTACTCATGCGCATGACTATTAAGATTGAGGTTGGGCGTTGCCTGTCTAAACACTTTTGCCCGTACCTAATTACCAATTTTCACTACCCAATCATTTGCTTACAACTTAGCTACACGCTGAATGCAGCTGCACTACACCAGTCCCAACTGGAATTTCAACAACGTCAAATAAAAATCACGATTCATGTTTCCACATTATTAATAACACAAAAAGATGCTAGTGCACATTGTCGGAGCACGAGGTCAACCTAACAAGATAGTGAAATGCATGTGATTACAAAGGAAACATCAAGCACTACACTTGACATGATCACCTATGCATCAACAATATCCCTACAAGTGGGTGAAAACTTCATACCAGAAAAGGGAAGATGACATACTAGCTCTGATCTCCATTATCCAGAATTAAAGAAAAGGTGACAACAGTAGTAGTAGTAGATAGTTTCACACCATAGTCAGTCCTACTAAGAACATACAACACCAGCAACTCCAAAAACCAGTGGAATCTCACATGTCATAGTAGACTCATAATCATTGTTCAAATGTTTCAACAGCATTGAACTACTTGAGCAACACCAGCTGCAAGTTCCTTCTGAATGGCACCATCTGGCATATCAAATAGTCTCCTCCTAGCAGCAGATAAAGGCCTCCCACCAGGCTGTGGGTCGATAACATCAAGCATTGCTTCTAACTCGTCCACCATAGACTTCTTTGCAGAACGGACCATTATATCCGCACCCTAATACATAAGGAAAGCAAAGAATAAATGCATTTTTGAAACAAAAGGAAAACATAACGAAATGGTTAAGAATGACAAAGATCTGCACAACACACTGCAAGTAGAGAAAATATGTGATGCCATTATATGCATACATTTGATGTCATCGACAAACTCTGTTTATGTATTCTCTATAGAAAATGAAATTAAGTCAAAAGATAACATTGCTTGTTGCAGTAAGCACTGTTTCATGCAAATCTATCAAAACACAGATTCAACAAGTTGTTATTCCGGAAGTGATGAAGCTGCCACAAAGCTAGCTGGAGAACATGAAAATTTGTGTTTCCCACCTCAATTCTAGGAAAGGCAGCATCATATAGTAATAATAAGCTGCATCCTTATGTAGCCAATCTAGTCAGATAACGCGAAGAATGTACATTCTAAGGTTGCTAGGAGTAATGTATAACCAAAATAGAAGCACAAAGGTCTCAATATGTATGTCCAAAAGGTCGTGTGTATAAATTTATCACAGTTCAGATCCAGACTTCCTATTAATGCCCATCCAACTTGATGAACTACTTCAATTGTCCACCATCCAACACCCCAAACCCAATAGACATCAGAGAACAATAGATCCAAAAACTGATAATGACACTTTACCTATGAAAGTAAACATTTCCAAGTAGCAAATTTTTATTACTCTATCCATTCCAATTATACGCCTTATATTTTAGGACAACTCAAAGTCTTTGACAATACTACTTTATACAATATTCATAACTTTCGAATATCCAAATCCATTTAACCAATCAAATCATAACTTTTGGTGGTATTTTTTCTAATTTAATATTTTCTTCAACTACCACTTATATAATACACTAACTAAAATTAGCCAAAGAAATTCTTGCTATAGTGAAATGTGTCCTGAAATTTCAAGATGATCTTTATAACTCAAAGTTCTTAATAAGAACTGATTGTCATGCAGCAAAATTCAGGTTTCAAAAAGATTTTAAGCATGATGTTTCCAAGACGGCAAACTCATTTAGCCCCATTCGATTTTGAAATTCAATATCTTAAAGGTGAAAATAATTCACTCCCTGATTTTCTTACTCGTGAATATTTGCAGGGATAAGATGCGTCCAAATTGGACACCACCTACTCCTAATAGGGGCCGAGGCTCAGGAAGAACAAGTTCTACAATATTCCCAAGAGTTATACTCATGGATAAAGAAGGCTCATCTAGCCAAACAGAAGGCTCATATGCTCCAACAATCGGAGAAGGAAGACAGAAACCAATATTTGGTTAAAACACATGAAGAGATAATCCTCTACCTGCATCATGAGGACAAAAATTATCTAAATGATCCATCGATTCGTAGAGAATCTCTACCACCCTTTCTCAGAAAAACAGGATGTACTATGAATATATCCTCACTGCTGAGATTACGCCATTTCTGGATAATAAACCAGGAGCCGAGAGAAATTTCTCAAAAAGATTATATCTCCATATGAGTGGGGAAATAGCTCATTCAGATCAAAGGCCTCGTACATCTATAATGATGGCGTTTAACTATTATGATTATATCAATGCGTTTATTAATATATTTTATTATGAAAATCATAAACATGCCCATTCATAGTGGATTTTCAAAAAATAGCCTTTTGCTTCCCGGTTGGATATTTCCATGGTGGAGCAAAATTGGACCTGAAATTCAGATATTACAAGAACCTTATATGGGTTTCTACAAGGAATGGGTACAAGTGACACCAAGTGTCACACCTGATAATCCGTCTGATCAGCATCATTATTCCTCTTCATACAGATAGGAGTTCCATGGATTCCTGAAGCGGAGAGAAATCAACAAGACATTCTATGTCTTAAAAGGAAATTTCTATGCAGATTCTGATCTAAATTGTTGGACAAAGATCCAACACGTAGACATGGTTGGAGGAAGAAATATCTTCAATTGTTAATAGCCTTAAGAATATCTATTATATAGAGAAACAATCCATCTTTTCCAAGTTAGAAAGATCCATCAAGATTAAAAATCCGCATGCATCAGAGGAAGACCTCATCTCTGCATACCTTGATAAGGTAAAAGCAGACTTTATAAAAAACCTCAAAACAAAGGTAGATGACAGTCCAAATTCTAAAGCATCAATGAAAGAGGTCCCGGACGACAACCAATACGCTTGCCTGGCGGGAGAATCATAACCTCTAGAAGATTATAATCACTCAACAGAGGATCTGTTCGACAGCCTAATAGAGGCACTACAACAAAAACACAGAGCCAATGAGGAGGAAACAAATTCCAAAAGAAAATCGAATATGTCAAATGAGATGACATTGGTGGTCACACGAAATCAATCATGGACAAATGTCCTTTTCAACTTAAATAAAGTTTTTGTAGACTTTAATAAAGTTTTCTTTTCAAAAGTAAAATTCTTTCTTATCTTACTTTTTGTAAAGTCTTATCTTTCTGTAAAGTTTATTTGTAATTATTAAGATTCCTTTACTATTTATTTTGTAAATTAGAATCAATGTCTTCCCACTATAAAAGGTGGACTCTTGTCATATGTAGGAAACCGAGCATTGTACAAATTCACTTAAAAAATATTAAGCTTTCTTGTACTCTCTCTCCTTAGCACGAATAAGCCTTTACTGTCTGAAGTACTTTGACATGATAATGGCTTTAAAAAAATGGATAGAATTCTACACTAAAATCCACAGTAAGGATATTTACAGTACATATCACCATGGGTCTTAAGGTACTTTAGAAGTTACACATAAGTCGTACGGAGTGCCCTTTCAGCCGTTTGATGAATTTTAAGCCATTTTTTCGTATTGACTCGTTGTGACAATTAGACTATACTTATATAAATATCCCTATTTTGTGAACAGTATTGTGATCCATCCGGGCTGTAGATTACTTTTGTTTTGTTTTATTCTTTGTATTTTATATTTCTACATATCTTTGTACTCTAGAAGTAACACATAAGGCGTGTGAATGTGGTAGTCAAGAAGATTCTTTGTATTTTAAGCCATTATCATCTCATAGTACTTTAGCCAGTAAAGGCTTATTAGCCTATCATAATGAAAAAATAAAAATTAAAAAAAGAGGGGGAGAATATTACCTTATTCGTGCTCAGGGGAGAGAGTACAAGAAAGCTTAATATTTTCTTAAGTGAATTTGTACAATGCTCGGTTTCCCAAGACTCGTCTTACAAATGAAAAGAGTCATCCTTTTATAGTGGGAAGGCGGACTTCACGACTGATTCTAATTTACAAAATAAATAGTAAAAAAAGCTTAATAATTACAAACAAACAAATAAACTTTACAAAAAGATAATACTTTATAAAAAGTAAGATAAGAAAGAATCTTACTTTTGAAAAAGAAGAAAAATTTATTAAAGTTGAAAAGGACATTTGTCCATGATTGATTTCGTGTAGCCACCAATGTCATCTTATTCTGACATCTTCGATTTTCCTTTGAAATTTGTTTCCTCCTTCTTGGCTCTGTGTTTTTGTTGTAGTGCCTCTATTAGGCTATCAAACAGATTCTCTGTTGAGGGATTATAACCTTCTAGAGGTTGTGATTCTCCCCTAGGCAAGCGTATTGGTTATCGTCCTGAACCTCTTTCATTGATGTAATAGATGCTTCAGAATATGGTTTGTCATCTACCTTTGTTTTGAAGTTTTTTAAAGTTTGTTTTTACCTAATCAAGGTATGCAGAGATGAGGTCTTATTCTGATGCATGGGAATTTTTAATCTTGATGGATATTTCTAACTTAGAAAAGAAAGATGATTCATCTTCCTTGGATTGTTTCTCTATATAATATATATTCTTAAGGTTATTAACCATTGAAGATATTTCTTCCTTCAACTTCCAACAATGTCTGCGTGTTGCATCTTCAGAATCTTTGTCCAATAATTTAGACCAGAATCTGCATAAGAATTTCCTTTTAAGACATAGAATGTCTTGTTGATTTCTTCCTGCTTCAGGAATCCATTTCTAAATCCATGGAACTCTTATCTGTATGAAGAAGAATAATGATGTTGATCCCTCAATATAATCAGAAGGATTATCAGGTGTAACACTTGGTGTCACTTGTACCATTCCTTGTAGAAACCCATATAAGGTTCTTGTAATATCTGAATTTCAGGTCCAATTATGTTCCACCGTGAAAATATCCAACCGGGAAGCAACTGTCCATTCTGACTATTTTTGAAAATGCCGGATTAATTTTAATCCACCATGAATGGGCATGTTTATGATTTTCATAATTATATTAATAAATGCATTTATATAATCATAATAGTTAAACGTCATCTTTATAGATGTACGAGGAATTATGAATTCCTTTTATGTGAATGGGTTAATTCCCCACTCATATGGAGATATAATCTTTTTGAGAAATTTCTCTCAGCTCCTGGCTTATTATCCGGGAATGGCGTAATCTCAGCAGTGTTGGTTGCAGTGAGGATATATTCATAGTACATCCTGTATTTCCCTTCTGAGAAAGGGTGGTAGAGATTCTCTACAAATCGATTCATAAGAATCGATGGATCATTTAAATAATTTTTGTTCTCGTGATGCAGGTAGAGGATTATCTCTTCATGTGTTTAAACCAAATATTGGTTTCTGTCTTCCTTCTCCGATTGTTAGAGCTTTTGAGCATATAAGCCTTCTGTTTGGCTAGATGAGTTTTCTTTATCCACGAGTATAACTCTTGGAAATATTATAACCTGTTGAACTTGTTCTTCCCGAGCCTCGACCCCTATTGCTTCTACCCCTATTAGGAGTAGGTGGTGTCCAATTTGAACGCATCTTATCCCTGCAAATATTCACGAGTAAGAAAATCATGGAGTAAATTATTTTCACCTTTAAGATATTGAATTTCAAAATCGAATAGGGGCTAAATGAGCCTGCCATCTCGCAAACATTTGTTTGAAAACATCATGCTTAAAATCTTTTTGAAACATGAATTATGTTGCATGACAATCAGTTTAACTTTGGGTTATAAAGATCATCCTGAAATTTCATCACACATTTCACTATAGCAAGAATTTCGTTGGCTATTGTAGCATAATTTTGCGGACTTTTAGTCCATTTTCCTGAATGGTATCGAACAAAATATTCTTGTTTGATTTGGGGATTAATTTGTTTCAGTACTCCACCATAACCAATATCTGAGGCATCTGTCTCAAGAATTTTCTCTCAATTTGGGTTAGCAAGCATAAGGCATGGCAAAACTTGTACTTTTCCTTTGATTTTCCTTACTGCTTCCGTATGGGCATTTGTCTAAGGAGTAGCAGTCTTTTTCAGTCTATCATATAAGATAGCTGCATCCAAAGATAAATTTTTGTAATACGGAGAAATATAATTTAAACTCCCTAAAAACCTTTTGTAATTGTTTTCTTTCCAATATATCATCTGAGAATTTTGAAGCAAATTCAATACTTTTAGTAATAGGAATAATTTTCCCTCTTCAATGTTGTGACCAAGAAATCTGATTTTGGACTGAAAGATATTCATATTGGGTTTATATATTACTAACCCATTTTTCAAAACGATGTTTTTGAAAATATCAAGATGTCGGATATGATCCCGTATAGTTTTGAGAAAACTAAGATATCATCTATATAGACAATTATGAAATCACTATATGTAGTGAAAATATCATTCATGATATGTTGAAATTCTGATGGGGCATTTTTTAGCCCAAAAGGCATAACATTCCACTCGTAATAGTCGAATGGAACTGTAAAAGCAATCTTATACCTGTCAGATTCATTGATCTGGATTTGCCAAAACCCTGATTTTAAATCAAATTTTGAAAATATGTTTGACTGATATAATCTATCAAGAAGATCCTTTTTATTAGGAATTGGATATCTAATCCATTTTAAAACTTTATTTAAGGGTTTGTAATTGATAACTAATCTTGGAACTCCTCGTTCCTGTTCTACATGTTTATTAACATAGAACGCGGTGCAACTCCATGGGAAGTTTGAGGATCTTATTAATCCTTTATCAATGAGGGTAGCAATTTCCTTTTTACAAATTTCTAAATACTCCGAATTCATTTGACATGGTCTAGCTTTTGTCGGAATATTTTGTTCAAGGAAATCATCTTCATATGGAAGATTAACAATATGCTTTATCATATTCCAAAAAGCAGTAGGTAAATCATTGCAAATAGAAAGAGAAAAATCATGTTCTATTCTCTTGATTTTATCCTGTAATTAGGATTTTTTATTTGATCCATGATATTATAAATCATTAATTCTTGTTGCAAAAAATTAATATGATGTTGTTTGTTCTGAACAAGACTATTTAGAGTCTTTAATTTTGGTTCAGAAATCCAAGGAAAAGTTATTAACTTTTCTTCAAATGTACATGTAATACCCTTGGTATCAACATTCTTGATTGGCATAATAGTTTGCAGAAAAGGTGTGCCTAAAATAATTTCATTAGCTAAATTTTTAACTAAAATGAAGGAGGCTTCAATACACCTTTTATCATGGCAAATATAAGCACAAGACAACGTATAAGAAACTTCTAATTTGTCTCCATCTGCTCCGGCTACTCTACTCATGGTTTTGGTAAAGTATTTTGTGGGAATAAGTCCCTCACGGATGCAATTAAGATCTGCCCCTGAATCAATCAAAGTGGGCACGTTCTTGTATATTACACCTTTTTCAATTAATAAATTGATGTTGGTGATCCATTTTGGGTAGAAATACAATCTTCTTCATGGCTATCAGAGGAAGTTGGTTGGTCAGAAATAGGTTTATGGCCTAATTTTTATGATTCTAAAAAAGTGACTATCGTCCAAAGTCATATATTGTTGACGAATCAGAGTTAATTCTGTTTTAAGATTATGAATCTCTTTTTTCAATTATTGAATTGTTAAAGGATTGTTGGAATTTCTCCTTTTTGTAATTCTTCATGAACATTTGGAAAATTATAAGGTTGATCTATCCCTGTTTTAATTTTTGGAGGCATAGGAAGAGGTTTTTCCTTTTCTCTAACTTTAAGCAGTGCCTCAAGAATTTGGGCTCTTTGAGTCATGTCTGAAATATTATCCAGTATGTCATTAATATATTCTCCATTAATAACACTTAAATTAAAATTAAAAAATTAGGCTTGGAGTTTATAAAACCCTTCATTAGTTTCTGATTCATTATTAATATTTTGACATTTGTCTTTTGTGGTGCAAGCACACGGAGTTTCTTCCTCAGTAGAAGAGGAATTTGGATCTTCATAATCGGAACCTATTAAGTTCATATCTAACGAATCATCAGAGTTTGGGATACTTATGACGAAACAAAAACTTTCATTAAAGCATTTTTGACATCTTCATCAATATTAAGATTTTTAATCTTATCAATCTTTTTAGCCCTACACTTATTAGCATAATGAACCGTTTTCCCACATCTATAACATGTAGGATCTTGCTTCTTTTTTCTCTTAGGAATATAACCCTTTTTTTTCATTTCTGGCTCTCCTTTAGCGGCATATCTTTTGTAAGAGTCAGACTTGTATTTTTCATAGTATTGTTTTTATGAAGTTTTTCATAGTTTTTCCTCTTTTTACCTATATAATAGGATCTAGGTTCTCCAAAACCAAATTGTTGACAGAATTCTCCCAATTGAGTTTTTTCTCTAAGCTTCTGCTTTTTAAGCTGTCGTTGTAACTTCATGTCATTACATAAAGCTAATCCTTCTTCCATGCATTTGCCAATTAATTGACCATAAGAGTAAAGATCTCATTGTATTTGAGAATCTCCTGAATCCTTTCTTAAGGTCCTTTTTATTTTTTCCGCAAATAAAGAAGGGAGTCCATCTATAAATTTGGCTTTCCAGAAATTACTATTAACTTCTGGGGGATTTAATACTCTACTAAGGAATATATCCTTATACCACCTAAATGAGGTAAGGGTAGGACACCTATGGTTCTGTAAAAGGGTTCTGATATTATCATAATTGGTTGAATAATTACCCGTAAAATGCTCTAAAATAGTAAGAGCTAGGGTCATAACCGAATTAGGTTGGATTTCATTACCCTCTTGTTTTACAGAATTAAAATTGCAATTTTTTGGTCTGTAGTAAGATAATTATCCCACCATGCTTTAAGCTGACCAGTAAAACCTGTAGTAATCATTTGGACTATATGGGTTTCATTATGTTTGTTACCCTTAGCCGTTGCAGCATACATAAGAATTTTATGGAAGGTCCTGAAGATTTGACTATCAGCACCACCATCAATATTCCATTCAATAATTTATGTTCCCGTATATGTAGAAACATCATTTTTATAGTTTTGTTCTTCTATTAGAACGTCTAAAGGTGTAGGGCGAGACTAATAATAGTTCTCCGAGCTTAATTTGGGGGTTCATTTACCTCTTCGTAACGCGGAAATTTGCATCTCATTATCAGATTCAGATAATTTATCTGTGTTAATCATTTTAATTCCTGGAGTAGAACTTCCAGTTTCTGTAATTTTCAGTTTGGACTCAAATCTTGAGAGTAGATCTCCTAAATCACCTACTAATGTATATGTTGTACTTTTCCCTAGGTGAATAACTTCCATTGAAGGAGGAGGTCTGGAATTTCTAAAGCCTTTGTAGACTTGACTTCAGCAGTATCCATCTTAACTTTTTGGCTCTCTATTAGAGATCTGAGTTTGGTCAATCATGTTATGTAACAAGTTCATTTGTTCAGTAATAATTTTTAAAGTAATATTAGTGTAATTATTTTGATGAAATAATTTATTGATATGATCAATATTTGGACCATCAGGAAGGGTCTGGCATATCAGCTTCATGTAAGGTTGTGCATGTAATTCTAGATTACTATTTTCCATTTTTAATGAAAAAGGTTCGTCCAGAGGGTAAATACTCCTAAGGACTTTTTTAGAATCTAGATGCCATTGCCTTTAAATTACATTTAAATTAGGCAAGGCATAATCTTCAACAAACCATCTAACAAAAGGCTTATAATCCTGTTGTTTTTGTAATTGATCATAAAATTGATCTCAAATAATAAACTGTTCTTCTTATTAAAGAAGGCAAAGAACCATTTTTTGAAAATATTATATTCTTCTCTAAGACATTCTTTAACTAGAATTTTTCATAAATCTGACCCTGGACTATAATCCAGAGGAGTGTACTCTTGATTATTATTCATTAAAAATCTCCAAAACCCATTTCTTCTGGGTAGGATTAGTCATTTGATCTGTCTTAATTCCTACAGGAATTTGATTTTCTCCTATTTTTATTTTATTAATCTCTTCTTCTTGAGAGATTTCGGAAGGCGTTGTGACTTTATACAAGTCTTCATTAACTTGAGAAGTCGATGCTCTAGCTATAGAAGGACTATGAATGTCATCTAAAGGTGATATATAGTAATGGGATGACATAGATCTACCTAATTTAGGTAATTGTTGTGAAAATTGAAGATGGATATTACCATCAGTAGTTTGAACTACTTGAGCAATCTGGGTATCTATCCTCGGCTGGACAGGGATTACTTTTTCAATTAGCCAATCATTTGGGTACTCAATTTCATCCCAATTAACATGTCTTCTGGTAGTTATTTTTGACCTTTTGGCTAAGTTGATTTCTATTAAAACTGTCTTTCTTTTCCTTTTATCATCAATAATCCTACAATTACGATTCATAGTATCTAAGACACGAAAATAGATACGATAACAAACACATGTAACTTCTGTTTCAGGCATGTAATTATACCCATGAGCTTTTACATATAATGTTAAAGCATGCAAAATAGTTAGATCAGACAAAAATAAGGTAAGATTAGGTCTGACATCAAAATAAACTGAGTCATAAGCTAGGCTTGATTGCATAGCACCCATGAGAGATTGTCTCCAATTTAAGTTTTTATCATCTCTTAAGACAACCATAAAACTTTCAGGTAATCCTTCTAATGTCAAAGGTTTGAATGCAATTTGCACTAATCCAATATGCAAGAATTTATAATGCAATTTTTGATATCTTTCAATATCAACATCAGAAAATAACTATATAGTTCTTCATTATTATCAATTTGGACCGACTCTTCAATTGTTTTTACAACATGGCGATTTCGCAAATTTTCAAATATGCCGAAATTATAAATTTCTCTAGTTTGGACGGATGGAATAGTCCATTTGTTCAAAGCATCAAGCTGTTGTGGAAGATCATACTCTATCCATTCCAATTATACGCCTTATATTTTATTTTAGGACAACTCAAAGTCTTTGACAATACTACTTTATACAATATTCATAACTTTCGAATATCCAAATCCATTTAACCAATCAAATCATAACTTTTGGTGGTATTTTTTCTAATTTTTCTACTTTAATATTTTCTTCAACTACCACTTATATAATACACTAACTGAAATTAGAATCTTAACCTCCACATCTAGTCAAACACCATCATATAATTTGCTCGATAAGCTAATTGATACAAACGCTTAGCAACATTGCCATATTATAAGATCCAGTACAGAAGAAAGCACAAACGAGTACTGTATGTTTACCTCAATGGCATCAACAGTGAGCAGCAGCACAATAATCTTCTCGGAAAACCTCTGGCGCTCCTCAGCATCATGGACAACACGTCGCCGGTAAGTGAAGTTGTTGAAGAGACCCCTTAGCTCCTTCAACTTAGTCTTGGCAATGGCCAGTTCCCTCAGACCACGCAGTGCCTGCGACCTCCTAATCAAGTAAGCCCTGAAGTTCATTTGAATCGCTAAAGCTGCATCTTGTGGTGACAACTCCTTCCTCTTCCCCCTCCTCTTCTCCACCCTCTTCGCAAATACCTATACATCACAAACAACAAAAAGGGATCTTTACACAAATAACCACTCGAACCCACTATTTACTTTTTCTAGCCAGTATGCATTGTTTATTCACATATTATACATCTGCGGACCATTTTTAGTTTACGTGGTTGAGTGTGGGTTATTTAAGTTAATTCTTTGACAAAGGGAAATTTTCAAAATATACATGCCATCATAAAATATTACGCCACATAGCCCAATATACAATATTATACAACATTATACCGGGGGAAATCATTATACATAATGTATCAACCTTGTATAATAGTGAATAAAAGGTGTTTATACACAAATATGGGCTAAACCCAGTGGCGAATTTATGTAGAAAAAATGGGTCACGTGAACCATCGTCACCCACTAAACTCGGTATATTATGTGTATAATTCTTAAAATATATCTAAAAGTTAACTGAAGGAATCTATGGTCAAATGAGAGTGAGTGGTGCATTGGTTAATTCCTTAAGGTCGAGAGATCAAAAGCAATGGTGCACACATCCTGTTCAAATCCAATAACAAACTCAAAATATGGGTTATGTGGCGTAAATATTTTCTCCCAATAGGCATAGAGGTACAAATCCAGTCGTACAAAATTTCAAGATTCCTCATTCCTAAAGAAGATTGTAACAATGTCACTTTAAACAACCAACATTGATTAAGAAATATGTTTCTTAATAATCAAAACTAAACAAACCTGTCTTAAGACGATTGCACCATGATCAGAGGGCTCTTCAATCTCAACCACACGTGTATTACTCACACGTGTTTCACATTTCTTTTTCTTATCTTTCTTCACTTTTTTCTCAACCTCATCATCTCCATCACTTGCATTTGATGCTTTGAAAGTGTACGTACGTGAATCCTCACCTTTTCCTTTGATCTCAGCACTAAATTTGTAGCTTTTATCTAAACCACCCTTTTTCTTACCATCTTTCACCTCAGCAATCCACTTGTACTTCCGATCAACCCCGTCTTTCTCAGGGCTCTTGATCTCAGCCGTCCACGTGTACTTCCGCTCACCAACTTTTTCCTTCTTCTTGTTCTTGTTCTTGAACTGCTGCTCGAGTGCGGCGACTCGGTCAGAGAGGCTTTGTAACTCGGTACCGAGTCCGACCCGGCGGGTCGTGGTGTAAAAAGGGGTTCTTTCAATTTGGATCAGATCGGTGATGGTATCAAAGTCATCAAAGGGAGAGGTGAGATCGAGGAGTGTAGGCTTGGGGCAAAGGTAATCGAGTGTGCTTTCAAGCTCATCCTCAATGTGGGGGTTTAGAAGTGAGAATTCTTTGAGGAACAAAGAAGGACAAGGAGAGTACTCCACAAGCTCAAATCTCCTGAAACGGCTCATTTTCATAACCAAAGGCAAGAAGTTCTAAGCTTTCAAAAGAAAGAAAACAAATTGTGAAAGAGTGATAAAAATATGCAGAGGTTTATGAGGAGAAGAAGAAGAGAGTCAAAAAAGGATAATATGAAAGTGACAGAGGGGTAAGATTGGAATTTGAGGGATATTAGTGGGAAACAATTTTTTTTTTTTTTTTTTACGAATGAACCCGCAGATCGCTCTTTCTCTCGAGTGCAAGACAGAAAACTCCGACCGACGCAATACGCGCAAACCACGTCAGCCGATTAACCACACTTGATAAGCCATGTGTGACAGGCTCAACCAATAGTGGTAAACAACTTGATGAGTACTTGGTGGGGAGTGGAGACGATTAGCTAATTGGTTAAAATAGATAGTACTATTTCTATTCCAATGTATGAGATAGTTATGCAATATGATATACTAATATTTAAGATATATATTTTTTATATAATTAATATAAAAAGTGTAATTTATAATATTTTTATATAGTTTTAAAATATATAATTTTAATTTTAAAATATTAAATTAATTTAATACTTTCTCTATTTTAATTTATGTGAATTTTTTCGAAGTATGAGGGTAAAATGTTATAACTTTTAACTTTAAATTTTGACATACATTTTTCAAGTTTATAAAAATAAAATTTATATATTTAGAAACTATATTAAAAATATCATAAGTCATGATAATTTATAATTCAAATAATTTAAAAAAATATAAGTAAAACGTAACTAAAAAACCATCTCGTATATTTTTTAAATAATAAAAGATTTACATAAATTAAAACAGAAAGAATATACGAAAGACTAAACATATCACAAATTGAAAAGGAGAAAATGGTATCGCCGCGGGACCGCAATGTATTTACAAGTATGTCCCTGAAAAGTTTGGAAATTGCGCCGTACAAAATCATAGAGGAGAGAATCTTTAAGATTGGGACTATGAATGAAGATGAGGTTAAAGGGCATGTGGGGTTCCGACTTTTGTGGGGCCCTAGCTGTTGAATTGAATTTAAAGGCAACCCAACTTATTGATAAACAATGAAAGACAAAATAAGTGGAGTATGCTTTACTTTTTTGAACTTTTTATTTAAATGCGTGCTTTCTGCTATTTCTTCGCATGCATAGTTATGTTTTCAATTCCCTCATAGCCTAGGTAAAGAAATTGTGTGACACTATTATTACAGTGAGATATTGTTATATATGTATACTGATATTTCATATTTAGATTTTATTTAGTCGTTATAAATGAAAGTATGCAAAACATTATTTTTTATACTTTTTATGCTATAAATGAAAATAATATACTTGTTAATTTTAAAATTTTAATTGATTTTCATATCTCATTAATTAAAAATTAAAAAATACTAATACATTATAAACAAATATATGACTAGTTGTACCATACCGATAAATAATTGAAATCTAAGGAACATATGCATTTAAAATTAATTAAGCATTTAAATACACTTTCAAGTTTGACGTAACAATTCTATAGTTGTGGATTGTTTCGTAAATTCCAGTCTCTTATCGATAATATAACGCTTGAATTGACAAAGAATTTTGTCCAAACTTTCAGCAAAAGGAAATTCAATAGTTTTCTCTTGAAGGTTGTCTAAAAGCTTAACAATTGACTTTTCTATCTCACCCCAAGTAGCAATAGGTTGAGGCTCTTCATCAACACTTTTGTCATCACCTTTTGTATCCGTTGTCTCTTGTTCTTTCACTCCAATCACTTATGTAATAATTTCTTCATCAGTGTAAGTTTCAAGAATTGGAAGAGTTGCGTCTAGAAATGGCAATGGATCTTGGACCCGGTCCGGTGGATCCAGATCCGTTTTATAGGATATGGATCTTCAAAACTTGAACCCGACGGATCCGGATCGGACCCGGATCCATTTCTGACGATCGGATCGGATCTGGATCTGGATCTTGTATTTGAGATCCGTATCCGGTCCAGATCCGACTCGTGGATCCATTTTTTATTAAATATATTCATAACCTAGAATGTAATTTTATAAGTATTTTCTTAAAATTGCTAAGCACAACATTGCAAGTTTAATTCTCAAAATAAGTTTAATTTATCCCCGCGTTAATTCAAAAACCCAAAAATAAATAGGTAACTTCGATAATAAAATCAATTTTATATTAGTGAATGACTAACATCTCCATATACAAGTAGTTAAAATTATATTCACTTCATTTGTGAAGATTCCAAGCACATGCAAGTTCTGCATTGTGGAAATACTAGTCAGCATTTTCCATAACTATTGTCATTGTCCAACATTTTCAATTAATATCTCACAATCAAAACGAGACAACGAACAAAATATCTCATATGAACATTTCAATATTGAAATACAGTAAACTGTTAGCTAAGTAAAAATCGTTTGTCAGTTTTAAAAAAAATCTTAGCAAGGTTACATTTTTAGCAAGACAATTTTTTTACATGTGGATCCAGATCCGATCCATGGACCCAGTGGATCCGATGGATCCGGATTTGGATCTGATTTTTATGGACCCGACGGATCTGGATCCGAATCTGGATTCAGGTATGAAAACCGGATCTGGATCTAGTAGGATTCGGTCCAGATCCGATCCATTGCCATCCCTAGTTGCGTCAAACTTCGTATAAGTGGTAGCATACATTGCTTGATTGGTGTTATGAGATGTGATTTGGGCTATAAGTGATGACACACTACCAACATCCTCAACAAGCTCTAAATTTTTACTATTAATATTGGAGTTTTATCCGTAGGTATAATTCCAATATTTCTCCAATAATAATGGTATTTCTACAATTGTAGGTTAAATTTCAGTTACTTAGTGATAACATAACGCTTGAATTGACGAAATTTTTTGTCCAAACATTCAACAAAAAGGAATTCAATCTTTCATTTGATGACTGTCATAAATATTTTGATATTTTATTTTTTATACATAATATACTTCTTACAAATATTATTACACAATATTTGAGTAGGTCTGTTATAGAAAAGTAATTTTATAAAGAATGTACTGCTATAATGAAAGCCATTACTGTTATATGTAGAATGTTGTTATAGAAAAGTAAAATATAACATGAAAAATTGGTTTCGGATAAAATTATGCCTTTATAGTGAAATGTTGTTATAGCGAATGACAATTATAGAGAGGTTTGACTGTAATACTATTTTCTCTGATTTTGGTGGGGAAGAATTGAAGAGAAAAGGAAACTGCATTATAAAAATTGGCAGAAGTTTTGTGAGGCAAAATCTAAAGGAAGTCTTGATTTTAGGGATCAAGTTGTAGAGCTTTGTTGGGTACAAAGCACAAAAGTAAGGCATATCGGAAGTTTAAAAATTTTGTTTCTTACTTACCCCAATAACATTTCTGGTATGGTTATACGACAATTAAACTTGTAAACATAAGGCATACAGTTACAAGTTAGAATTATCTGAAATCTTTATCAACTGTAAGGTGCACACGCGATTGCCCTTCCGATTGCAAGCTCTAAGCTTCAATGTATTTCTCCTTCAAAAAGCTAGGAAATCCGACAGAGGTTCGAGAGAGCATTTGATTCTAAGTCTCTAAGGCTTAGAATGATTTTTAGAAATTGGTGTGTGAATGATGAGGTAAATGCCTCTATTTATAGTTGAAAAATAAGTCAAAATCGGATTAGGGCTTAACCTTGGGCCTGACCCAAAATTCGAGGCAGAGACGTCGCGACCCTAGGGTATGGGCGCCGCGGCGCTCGACATGCGCCACGGTCCTAGGGTATGAGCGCAGCGGCGCTCGACGTGCTCATGTATTGTCTCGATTTATTTTTTGTGCATTTTTAATTAAATCCAAAATCCAATTTTGACTTAATTAAAATAATCATTATTCATTTAAATATCTCGATTTCAAATCGAACATTTAATTACTCTCTTAATACATCCTTAGATCGAAATGGACAATCGACATAGTGTTACCCTACAGGCCTTCTCATATCGACATTAATCAAATTAAGGTCTACACGGAACTCCTAGACGACGCCGGAAGACGAACTCAATATGTGAAGTACGTTTACGTGAATCCAGTAAACTTAACCTTTATGTTGTAAGATAAAATCCTTTCATTCACGACACACCCGATCAAGCTTAGGATTTATCAAGTGTCTATCCAAATGGCTTAATCATTGTATCTCATCTATATTAGTTGACAACTAGACCATATTCTAAATATGTCTATTGCGTTGGCCAACGACTTAGTCAACTTAATATCACTGAGAATCTGAGTGTTCTCTCGAATATCATTCGAGAAATGAATCCTAATCTTGGCTCAACTACCACCTTTAATCCACATCGTAATGTACCCAATACAAGCCGTATATCAACCTATAAGGCATTTGAGCTTAGGACGGGATCAAAGTACATTACTTTGCAGACAAGGCGCGTATTGACCTCAAGTCTAAGGACTTCTATCTCTCACACGCTGATCATACTTTAGACAAGTATAACAAACAGTATATCAGCAGGGTATACCAATACTTCCAAAGTATCCATGTGTCCATCACGAGTAGTCATTACTTGTAGCAGGTGAGACATACTACATCCTCTAAGGATGTGATGCAGACCACATGTCGACTTATCACATATAATCGATATCCCATTCTCGATGATCATTAGTCGAGGCTATTTAAGAGTTACACTCTATCATGAATATCTCACTCTATTAATGACAACGTAAGCTCAAGGGATGCACATTAATGAATAATTACAAATAATCAAATAATAATTCAATAATTGCAAATGCCAAAATATTAATCTCCATTAATAATAATACGAATGTGTATAAAGTACATTTGTCCTAATACAGATTGTCTCTAGGAAATAAATATACTTTCAAACTCCCACTTGGCCTAGAGCCAATCTCCAACATATCTAATGCCCATATTATCAAAATGACCATTATGCTTGACTAAGCTTAATGATTTAGTGAATGAGTCAGCTAGATTATCATCTGTGGAAACATAGTCTAATCTAATCTCTTCAGTCTCCACCATCTCCCTGAGTATGTGGTACTTCATTAGTACATGTTTGTTTCTGTTGGTTGATCTTGGTTCCTTAGCTTGCGCAATCGCACCAGTGTTGTCATAATAAACCGTTAATGGACAAGTGACACTTGGAACAACCCCTAGTTCCTTCAGGAACTCAGATATCACGACATCTTCTTTACCAGCTTCCAATCCAGCAATGTACTCAGCTTCTGTTGTCGAATCAGCAGTTGTGGCTTGTTTTGAACTTTTCCAGCTTACTGCTCCCCCATTGAAAATGAATGTGTAACCTGATTGAGATTTGTAGTCATCAACATCTTTCTAGAAGCTAGCATCAGTGTACCCAGTACATACCAGCTTCTCATATCTACCATAGACTAAGAAATATTCTTTAGTTCGTCTAAAATATTTAAGAATACTCTTGACTGCTTTCCAGTGTTCTTCCCCAGGATTCTGCTGGAACTTGCAAGTCATACTAAGTGCAAAGGCCACATCTTGCCTAGTACAGGTCATGGCATACATGATCGATCCTATAGCCGAAGCATATGGGATCTTTTTCATGCGTTCAAGTTCCATAGTATTAGAAGGACTATCCTTCTTAGATAATTTGATGCCTTGTCCCATAGGCAGACTGCATTTCTTGGAATTTTCCATAGAAAAACGTCTAAGCACTTTGTCTACGTAAACTGAATGTGACAGCCCCGACAATCTGTTAGGTCTATCTCTATAGATCCTAATCCCCAGAATGTAGCATGCTTCACCTAAATCCTTCATCATGAAGGTACTGGACAACCACTCTTTGACTAACTGCATGAGAGTCTTATTGTCTCCCATTATTAATATGTCATCTACATATATGATAATGAAGGCAATACTCCCATAATTGCGTTTACTATAAACACATGGATCCTCTTTGCTTCTGACGAAATCAAATGACTTGATAGCCTTGTCAAAGCAAATGTTCCAACTCCTCGAGGCTTGCTTAAGCCCATAAATGAACTTTTGCAGCTTGCATACAACATTTGGTTTGGACTCAATTGAAAAACCCTCAGGTTGTTTCATATACACATCCTCAACTAGATTACCATTGAGAAAAGCAGTCTAGACGTCTATCTGGCAAATGTCATAGTCATAATATGCGGCTACTGCAAGCAAAATCCGAATGGACTTAATCTTAGCAACAGGTGAAAAAGTTTCATCATAATCGACCCCAGGGCGTTGATTATAATCTTTAGCCACCAATCTTGCTTTATAAGTATGTACCTTGCCATATGCAACAATCTTCTTCTTGAAGACTCATTTGCATCCTATGGGTCTAACCCCTGTTGGCAAATCAACCAAGTTCCAAACTTGATTGATGTATATCGAGTCCATCTCAGATTTCATGGCTTCTTGCTATCTCTGCGAATTAATGTCTAACATAGCTTTGTTGTAGGTTGTAGGTTCATCGTCATCATGAATATCTATATCATTGTGTGTTTCAACAAGGAGATTAAGTCTTTCAGGCGGACGATAAGTCCTAGTGGTCCTACGGAGTTGAGTATTCTGTGTTTCGGTGTTTGTTGCATTCTGATTGTGAGAAGGTCTTTGTGTGTTGGACAATCCATCACCTTGAAAGCTTTCAGGAATGTCATTTTCATGTATTTCCTGAATGGAATGATGTATAACCATTGCATCATCTTCCATTGGTTGTGTATGAGAGTCTTGCACTTCTGCACTATCTCTCACAAAGACTCCCATCGGCAAGGAAGGGCGTACTCTAAGTACCCAATCTTCACCAGATACTCCCACTGAATCCTTGTTTAGGTCTTTCGACAATGGTTCATTTTCTATGTTATCTTGTGGTTTTTGAATTTCTTCAAGTTTTATCTTTGTGCAGCTATGTTCCTTGTAGACATATTCTTCTTCAAGGAAAGTTGCATTCCTGAAAATAATGACATTATGTTCTCCAGGAAGATAGAAGTAGTATCCCTTAGTTTTCTTTGGATACCCCACAAAGTAACATTTCTCACTTTTAGATTCCAAGTTGGTAGTGAGCATCTTCTTAACATATGCAGGGCACCCCCCAGGGTCTCATATGTTTAAGAGTTGGCTTTTTGCCACACCATATCTGATAGGGTATCTTTTCTACTGACTTAGAGGGAACCATGTTCAGAATGTATATAGAGGTTTGTATAGCATGTCCCCAAAGGTATGTTGGTGGAGCTGAGGAGCTCATCATGGATCGAACCATATCCAATAAGGTTTGGTTTCTCCTTTCGGCAATACCATTCATCTGTGGCGTTCCTGGAGGTGTCCATTCTGATTGGACTCCATACAGCTTTAAGTAATCTAGAAAATCCTTGCTCAAGTACTCACCTCTTCGATCTTATCGAAGGGTCTTGATACTTGTTGCAAGTTGCTTTTCTACTTCAGACTTGTACTTCTTGAACTTCTCAAAAGCCTCGGATTTGTGTCTCATAATATACACATACCCATACCTTGTGAAGTCATTAGTAAAAGTGATGAAGTATGAGAAGCCTCTTTTAGCTTGAGTCGAGAATGACCCACATACATCAGTATGGACTAACTCAAGCACCTCCTTGGCTCGCAAACCTTTTCCAGAAAGTGGTTTATTTGTCATCTTTCCTCTCAAGCAAGATTCGCAGTTACCATAAGACTCCAAGTCAAATGGTTCGAGGTAGTCTAACTTCTTCAATCTTGCTATCCTTGATTCGTTGATATGACCAAGTCTGCAGTGCCATAGGTATGTAGAGTTTCTATTACTTGTCTTGGCTCGTTTATTTTGTACATTGAATATCTCTCGACTACAGTTCAGTGTATATAATCCATCCACAAGACGAGTAGTTCCATATATAACATTATTAAAAGATAGCACGTGACTGCCACTATGAATATATGAGGAAAAGCCCTCCATGTCCAACACTGAGATATAAATAATATTCTTTATTAACGAGGGAACATAAAAACAATCATTCAACACTAAACAATAGTTGGAAGGTAAATTTAATTTATAAGTCCTTACGCGCTCGGCATCCACTCGTGCTCCATTTCCAATGTGTAGGTCTACCTCTCTCGGTCCAACCTTCCTGCTATCAGTTAGCCCCTGCACATTTGTACAAATGTGTGAGCCACAAGCGGTATCCAATACCCAGGAATGAGAGTTATTTATAGACATATTTATTTCAATGACGTACATACCTTGTCCACCAAAGGCAGGAGCACCTAGTGCTTTTCCTCCTTCTGGTGTTGTGCAGTCCTTCTTCCAATGCCCCTTCCTATGGCAGTTGAGGCATATATCCTTAGTTGCGTTCACCTTCTTCTTCACACCTCCCTTGGGCTTCATAGCTGAGGGCGCATCAATTGCTTTGCCCTTCTTCTTCTGCCATTCTTTGCCTTTCGACTTGGATCGGCTAGAAGAGCTCACCGTGAGCACATCTTTGCCTTTGGAAGTGTAGGACTCAAAGGTCTTGAGCATGTTGTGCAGCTCCGTCAGAGTCGCCTTCGTTCCATTTATGTTGAAATTCATTATGAAGTTCTCAAAGGAACGAGGGAGAGAGTTCAAGATGAGTGTGGTAGCGACATTATTTTCAAGCTTCGTTCCAATTGAAGCAAGCCTCTCTATCAGCCCTATCATCTTCAGCACATGCTGCGAGACCGGGCCCCCTTCATTGAGCTTACACTTGAAGAGTTCTATTAGCAACTTATTCCATCGTCTAGGATTGAGAGTCATAGAGACTCTTCAAGTGTTCGAGCATCTCATTGGGCCCAATGATCTCATGTTGTCTCTGAAGTTCCATAGACATGGAAGACAACATTACGCATTGCGCCGAAGTGGCATCATCTAGATGTTTCTTGTAAGCATCTTTATCAAAAGAGACATATTCTTTAGAATCTGTCGCATGGACTGTTGGGAACACCGTGTCCACCATGTATTTTATTTTCTCTTGTCTCAATACTATTCGCAAATTCCTTAGCCAATCAAGGTAGTTCGGTCCAGTAAGTTTATTCATCTCAATCAACATTTTCAACGACAAGCTCGACATATTTTATAATCTGAAGAATTAGATAGACCGGAAATCAAACTCAAAATCTATTTCCTATTATACACATTCATTTAGACTAATCAACAAAGCCTTTTGTTTAATTAGCTCCTACTATTTTAACATACTTCTACAACCCCATGGTAGAATACAGATATATATTAATTGAGGTCATAATGGGCCAAGATCCAAGCATATGCTATCTCCACATTTGGTTTGGCTGATAACTTCAATAACATATCTTGGTAGGTTCTAAACCAATTGCAAAATTTATTCGCAACTCTTGGTTGATCAAATATTACATTTAATCTTGCGTCCTTAGATTAGTCCGACACTTTGACGCCATGATTTGTCTAAGCAAGTCAACCTCATTACACGACTGCGTTTATGTATCTAAGTAAATTTGGCATTTGTGAGCAAACACTTTGGTGTAAATACCCACAAAAGTTTATCATTTACCTTTACATTAAAATACATCTATGAAAGAGTTTGGGTCCTCGTAGACTTAGAGCAAATGCTTTGGCATAAATACTCGTATCGCCGAAAAGGATTTTGCACTCTAACAATTATAATGGACGACACGTTTTAATTTAGACTTGTATTTAAAGTTTTGGGGAATATTTTAATTCGGGGTTTTAACCAAGATAAACTCTTTTATGCCATATCTAATATGACCTCTTAACATCATGCAAAACTAATAACACATATAGTTTGGGAACCGTCAACACAATATGCATGATAGAAGATGGTTTAATCAAACACTGGGCGCCGCCTGCCCAGACAGTTACATCGGACACTATTCTAGAAATGTAAATGACAAACATTTTGACATTTAACACATAAACAGTATACTTATCAAATAATATATTGTATAATAATAATCTTGGGTTAAACATTCTGAACTCTATTTTTTTGTTTCTGGACAGGTGGGTCCGCGGCGCTAATGATTAGCGCCGCGACACCAATCATTAGCGCCACTGAGGCAGTAGCCTTTTGGCTTCTGGAAAATGCATTAGCGCCGCGGAGCTCCATTATGGAGTCGCGACACTCATGTCCTGACAAATATTTCTGTGTTGATTCTCATAATCATTCGACCCCTAAATCCAATTTAGGGATCAAATCACAGTTCTTTTATCATCACCCACCATTATCAATAACACACATATCGACCATCATCCCTTATTACTCGTTCTTAGCCGTGCACTATGCAATGAGCCGGACAACACACTTTGGCTTAGTTCGAGTTAGAGAGGAATGACTTCCTCGAGTTAGCGTAGGAGATAATTTATGGTGAAATCAAAAGGTCAACATTCGTTCAAGACATTTAGGATTTCAAGAAACCTCATTTTAATCCAATTTTATGTTTCATCCATATTATTATTATATTCAATTGTTATATAACCATTGAACCAGCCTGAGCTCTGATACCACTGTAGGGTTTTGTTGGGTACAAAGCACATAAGTAAGGCACATCGGAAGTTTTAAATTTTTGTTTCTTACTTACCCCAACAATATTTCTGGTATGGTTATAAAACAATTAAACTTGTAAACATAAGGCATACACTTACAAGTTAGAATTATCTGGAATCTTTATCAACTGTGAGGTGCACACGCGATTGCCTTCCGATTGCAAGCTCTAAGCTTCAATGTATTTCTCCTTCGGAAAGCTAGGAAATCCGATAGAGGTTCGAGAGAGTATTCAATTCTAAGTCTCTAAGGCTTAGAATGATTTTCAAAATTGGTGTGTGAATGATGAGGTGAATGCCTCTATTTATAGTTGAAAAAAAGGTCAAAATTGGATTAAAGTTTGACCTTGGGCCTGACCCAAAATTCGAGGCAGAGGCGTCGCGATGCTCGACATGCTCCTGCACTGTCTCGATTTATTTTTCGTGCATTCTTAATTAAATCCAAAATCCAATTTTGACTTAATTAAAATAATCATTATTCATTTAAATATCTCGATTTCAAATTGAACATTTAATTACTCTCTCAATACATTCTTAGATCGAAATGGACAATCGACATAGTGTGACTCTACAAGCCTTCTCATATCGACATTAATCAAATTAAGGTCTACACGGAACTCCTAGACGGCGCCGAAAGACGAACTCAATATTTGAAGTACGTTTACGCGAATCCAGTAAACTTAACCTTTATGTGGTAAGATAAAATTCTTTCATTCATGACACACCCGATCAAGCTTAGGATTTGTCAAGTGTCTATCCAAATGTCTTAATCATTATATCTCATCTATATTAGTTGACAACTAGACCATATTCTAAATATGTCTATTGCGTTGGCCAACGACTTAGTCAACCTAATATCACTGAGAATCCGAGTGTTCTCTCGAATATATATCTGAGGAATAAATCCTAATCTTGGCTCAAATACCACCTTTCAATCCACATCGTAACGTACCCAATACAAGCCGTATCTCAACCTATAAGGCATTTGAGCGTAGGACGGGATCAAAGTACATTACTTTGTAGACAGGGCGCGTATTGATCTGAAGTCTAAGGACTTCTATCTCCCATACACTGATCATACTTTAGACAAGTATAACAAACAGTATATCAATAGGGTATACCAATACTTCCAAAGTATCCATGTGTCCATCACGAGTAGTCATTACTCGTAGCAGGTGAGACTTACTACATCCTCTAAGGATGTGATGCATACCACATGTCGACTTATCACATATCATCGATATTCCATTCTCGATGATCATTAGTCGGGGCTATTTTAAGAGTTACGCTTTATCATCAATATCTCACTCTATTAATGACAATGTAAGATCAAAAGATGCACATTAATGAATAATTACAAACAATCAAATAATAATTCAATAATTGCAGATGCCAAAATATTAATCTCCATTAATAATAATACGAATGTGTATAAAATACATTTGTCCTAATACAGATTGTCTCTAGGACATAAATATACTTTCACAAGTTTGCATGGAGAATTTTAACTCAAGAAGAATCCTTACTCCATAAGATGCTAAAAGATAAATACTTCCCGAGTACTTCTTTCTTTAATGCAGGATGTCCGTCTTCGAGTTCATGGATTTGGAAAAGCATTATTTGGAGAAGTGATTTATTGCAAATAGGAATTAGATGGCGAGTTGGAAATAGAACAAACGTTAAGGTTTGGACTTATCAATGATTCCTAATTCTAATGGTTTTAAACATCTACAATGACAAACTCAGGTAAACTTACAGTTGAGGGTCGACACTCTTATGGATCAACAAAATCATATATGGGATATCCATAAGCTTGAAAGTTATTTTTGTCGTAATGATATTAATTCTATTCTCCATCCCTTTATCTATTACTGGAACTTCAGATAAAATTATGTGGCATTATTTCAAATCAGGTAAGTACGAGGTAAGATCTGGTTACCATCTAGCCAAAATATTGCCCATTGTAGTGACACAAATACTAATAGGCCTCAAGCCAGTTGTCATTCTTTTCCTAAAAAAAAATTTGAATTTTTTTGTGGTCACCGAAATTCAAAAACAAATATAAACATTTTCTTAGAAAATGCATTCTCAATGTCTTATCAGTTAACACTGTCATTTATAAGAGATTGACTTATATTTGTGAATGCTTGCAGGGTGTGTGGTTTAGAATCAGAAACAATTAATCATATGTTTTTCATGTGTCTGGAAGCTTAGTTAGTGTGGAAATTGTATCTTATCAACTTTCCTGATTTAGAAAATATGACTGATTTCTCAAGTTAGTGGCATGATTTGTTTCGCAATGCATATCAGTATCCTAATTTCATTGTGCTCCTAATATTAAGTGTTTCTATTCTCTGGCAATTGTGGACATCTAGAATTGTTTTTGCTTGAACAATAATAAATATGAACCTAACGACATAATTAATAAGGCTTTTTTTTTTTTCATGAATATAACGATGCTTTGCTTGTTTCATCAGTTTTGACTTGTATGCCTAATAGGACTAAGAATGAAAATATTACTATGACACAAAATGAGATTGTTATTTTTACAAATGCAGTCTTGCAGATGGAAAAGAAAAAAGCTAGCATTGGAATGGCAACTATGGATAGATGTGGTAATTTACTTCATGCTCTTGGCACCCCTATTTAATTCTTGGGGAAGACCATTACCGTTGAAGCACTAGAAATTCGACGTGAATTGGAAATAGCGTTACAGAATGGCTGGTCAAAGGTTCATATACTATCAGATGCAAAGAATGTGATACAAATGCTATAAAAGAATATGACAGTGTCTTGGGAAATAGATACCACTTGCGAGGATATATAAAAATTGATGAGTTCTTTTGACGAGATCAATTTTGTGCATATCCCTCGTACATGAAATGTGCTAGCTCATAATCTAATTAAATTTTCTCTTTTGCTTTTACATAGTGTTTCTTCGAATTCTGATTTCTCATGCTGGATTATAAATGATGCTTTGGCATCTTATGAACATGTAAAACATATTATGCAGTAATGAAATACAATTGTTTATGAAAAAAAACTTTTTATTTCATTAATCATCTTCCGAATATTGAAATAGCCTGTCCTTGTTTACCATGTGATTCAATTTTGCTTTAGTGTGAGTCCGGAACTTAAATAACCACAAAATGAGTAAGTGAACAAAAATACCCCACTAAAAAATAGTAACAAAAGTACCCTTTGCTCAGTAATTTACTGCGCAATAGGGATACAATAATTTTTTTTGGGTTAACTTTTTTATTTCCAACACTTAGTCATATATTTTTCATACTTTGACCAACGATTAGTCATGTCAAGACTCCGAAACGTCAATTTTTTGTATAGAACTTGATATTTATTTCTGCGAATAATAATGTAGGCTCATTACATCAATGATACCTAATCGTTCGGATCGTTGTTTTAGGGGTTGTAAAATGGCCAAAGTAAAATTTATTTGGAAACTTGTTATCATTAGGTTTAAGTATTTTATTTTTTAGTCAGCTTTATTTTGAATATGTCGAGATTTTTTTTCCTAATTAATTTAGGATGTCACACGAGTTAGTAACAAACGGTAATAAAGACTAAGATAATTAATTATCATTAAAAAATATGCAAAAAATATAATATTAACTTAAACTGTAGCTCGGACCTATGACCTATGATTATTCTATGACTAAGTACTAATCTATCGATGGCCCCCAGGTGAACGTTGGGATTTATGTAGGCGTTGTATTTGTACAAACAATATTTAAATTATTCATTATCCTGTAATATTAATTATCTAATCATTTATTGATAAATTATTGTGATGTTTAATGTTACATTGATTTTTGACATGCCATATTGAAGTAAATTAATTTATGAAGCTTTGATTTAAATAATGTGGGATGAAAATTAATTGATAAATAATGAAAGCTTTGATATAAATCTAACTCAATTAGATAAAAAAGTAAATAGAAAATAAGGAGCATATGGAGAGAAACTAGTTGTGTTGTAAAAAAGTGAAATTTTAAATGGTCATAACTTTGTGCTCGAATGTTCGTTTACGCAATTTTTTTTTGAATTTACGTATTTTTTCGGGATCTAGTCGGGCAAACAACCACAAGGCAGTTTGGCGTGGCCAACTTTAAAAAAAAGCCCGTTATCCCATTCAATTTGAATTTTTTCCCAAATTGGTGCTTAATTTTAAATTTTCTTCAGTAAAGATCTGATGATATGCAATAGATTTCAACATCACAATCCGTGGTAATGTAGGTCTGAAAGTCAATTTCAATGTTGGAAATTCAATTTAAGAAAACGAAGGTAGCTAATTTTCTCGATATATTCAAAATAAAATGACTAAAAAAATAACACGCTTAAATCAAAATATTAAAAAATAAAACACTTAAACTTAATGATAACAAATTTTCAAACAAAAGTTACTTCGGACACTTTGCAACCCTTAAAATGACGATCCGAACTATTAGGTATCCTTGATGTATTGGACCTATATTATTGTTTGCAAAAAAAAATTAGCAGGTTCTATATAAAATATTGACGTTTCGGAGTCTTGACAAATGACTAATCGTTGGTCATAGTATGAAAAAAAAAACATGACCAAGTGTTGGAAATAAAAACGTTAACAAAAAAAATTAATGTACCCCTATTGCGCAGTAAATTACTGCATAATAGGATTCACGGTTAGGTTAAGTCATATTGCGCAGTAATTTACTGCGCCCTAGAACCTGCTTTTTATTGATATTGATCTAGAATCAGCTATTCCTAGCCAGAGAAATGAAACGAATCTCGAGATCCAGAAATCTATCTATACGCCTAGCCTTAAGCAAAAGAAATCTCGTTAGCCCTACCATAGAAACTATTACCTCGGCTTGGATGGAAAGGAAGAACTTAGGACTTTTGGACTTACTCTAGGACTCCAACCCCTAGCATTCCAATTGAAACTCAAGGAGATGGAACTAAAAAGACTTAGGCCCCTTTCCTCTTCCCAGGGACCAGAGGGAATGGAACTGCAAAAGGTATTTTTGTTACTATTTTTTTAGTGGGTTATTTAAGTTTCTTACTAGGTTTAGTGTAAGCAGTTGGCGTTTGGCAATAGGATCGCACGTGGGATAGAGTTTGGAGTAATGACGATCATTTAAGAAATGGAGATAGCGAAATTGATTTCCTCCTACCATCTGACATAGTCGAGGTATGATGGTCGGCCCAAGCTGAGATTGTCTTAGCCCGTGCAAAGTGTAATGCACCCTCTAAATGGATTTATACTGTTCTAATTTATACCTTATTAGTATTGGTTCGGAACACGTTAATCTAAATTAATTAATATAATGCATAAACAGTAAATGGAGAACTTACATTTTCTTGGCGCCACAAAAATAAAAGATTAAAACAAATTGTGATTGGAGTAACTAGTTGATCGCGGTTCATGTCACGTTATATGTTGGAGTAACCTCCTATAACCAGTTCAAACTCTACCTTGTATAAGGAAGAGAAGAAAGCACGTTAAAAAAAATTGTTGTCATATCTGTTAATTGTACGCTATATGTATATTTTTATATTAAGATTAATAGTAATTATTAAGATTATTGTATTTATGTAATGAACTTTGATTTTACATCACCTTGTATGGACGGACTTTTATTTGTAACCACTATAATATTTGCCCTTTCCATTATTTCACCAGAACGCCGCAGAGGCACAACCACCCCCACCAAGGTGAGGTTTCCCCTTTCAGTTGCTTTATCTGTGCGATTTTTATAGTTTTTGTCTGTTTTTGTTTTTGAATTCTCATTCCAGATTGGTTGAGAAATTTTTGGAGGGAGTTCCCCCCAACTTGTTCTCCCACATCGGTTCGATTCTAATATCTAGGATTTTAGAGGTTATATAAATTGAACCCAACCCTTCATTGTCAAACAAGTTTAAAATTTTTAAGGGTACGCGATTGAACTTTCTAAGCTTTGAGAGCTAAAATTTCAATGAAGGTTAAAGTTTCTAGTCAAACAAGTTTAAGGTTTTAAGGGTCGGCGATTGAACTTTGAGTGCTAAAATTTCAAAATAATTTCGGAATTATTTCAATTGATTTGGGTTCCAAGTCCTTTGGTGGAACCCTAAGTGTCGATTTAAGCCCCAACAGTTCTGAAACTTTCTTTTTTCATGTGTGTGAGTGTTGATTGAGTGGAGAGTGGAAGATTCAAGCCCCAATTTCGATTCGGTTGCCACCACAAGAGGTAATCCCTAATCATTGTTTACTTTTTCGGCCTAGTTTAGTTTAGTGTAGTATATTATAGTGTGCTATGTGTTAATTCAAAGTATTTTGATTGTTATAGACTGTTTGAAGCTATGATATTTGTTTAAAAGCATGTTTTAGTTCTCAGGGATCATGTTTGGCTGATTTAGTATCATATTATGCTTACTATATCATCTAATGTTAGTTAAAACCTTGGAATGAACTAAAATATATTAATATTTGACCTAATCAGTGTAAGGAACTATGAATTAGCCTTAAAATGCTATTACAATCATATTAGGATCATGCAGTAGCCTAAAATAGAAAAATGCTCTAGCCTTAACAAGTATGTGCCCAATGACTTCTAGATGAATATGATATTTGATTGGGACAGCTAAAATAATTCATAGTCTTAAAAATGAACATGAATATTGATTTGTTTACTTGTTATAGTTAAATGAAGATGTAGGACTTAACATGACTTATGAGGAACCTTTAGGCTTTGAAGTGGTTGAATAGGGTTATTGAACCCAAGTTTTGACACTGTTAATGCCCTGAAAGCTTATTTAGGGAATGTTTAGGTTAAACTTAGGTCTAAATAGATCAAAATGATGTGTCTTGATATAATGTTAGAAGAAATTATTTAAACTTATGAATTTTATCATATATGATTGAACTCAGTTGCTTTTGCTTGATGATATATTGTTTCTAATTATGCTTATGTGGTGTATGTAAAAAATGTGATGGTTATGAATTTATAATGCCTTCAAATGTCTGTTTTAAACTGTCTCAAGTCTGCTTGTTAATCTAAGGGTACACTGGGGTGTTGAGATTGGTATCTGGTAATACTCCTGTCAAATAAGTGATTGTGTATATCAATTGCTAACTTTTGGTTCACTATTTACTTTATCTTTGAAAGTGTGCTATGGTCTTAAAGACCTCTGACTCATGTTTTTGTGAACTCTGTTAAGTAGTCCAATGTTTGCCATGCTGTCTATACTATGCATAAATGCACTTGCTTACTTTCAGTTTGATATTAAGTGAGTACTAGATTCCCTCTTGGGCTTTTAATTAGCCAGATATATGTCATGAATGCTTAGAAGATGGCTGTTTGCATCTACTCATTTGGTCCATGTCATCACTGCCTATCTATAAGCTCATTCACTTGGTTTAAATGCATGTCTAGTTAGAAAATAATGAATTCTGAACTATTGTGCTAATTGCCACGAGCCATTGACAAGTTTTAAATAATAAAATTAGGCTGATTTCAGTATGCTAGTTTAGGGAATTGATCCATGCAAGACTGTTAAAACCCTGCATATTAGTTAAAGTCCAAAATACCTTGTCTGTTTACTTCTGTAACTGTGTTTGTTTGCATCTAGGTTAGCTAGGATTACCAATGCATTGTAGGGAGTTAAAGGTTGACTGTTAATGTGTGTGCTTGTGTATCTCTTCATGTATGATTTAGTTTTTAGGATTTGATACTTAGCTTGATAGTATTAAAACGTGCATCTAAGCATCTTATGGTGTTCTCTATTCATGATAAAATTGATAGCATCATGTGTATCCCAATGGCATGTCTGTTTCCATCATGCACAAATCTGTTCTTGATGAAACTAGCAGTTAAGGTCAAACTATAGGGATGATGTGTTTGGTTTGGTCATCATTTTTGAATGCTAAGATGCTTTAATTATATTCACCAAGTGTTATGAAGTATGTGCAGTATTGTAGAAGAGAGAATGCTGATATTGTATATTGCGTGTGCTTTTTCCTCCGGAAATTATTTTTTTGTTCCTCCTTTATGTTGCCTTGATATGCACTGATATACACCTCGATATATGACCTATATATCAGATATACCAAGTATATCAGATGTATAAGGTATGTACATTCTTATGTATATCACCTGAGTAACCATACCATGAATGTTGTTGGGCTTAGCCCATTTGTGTCTTCTCCTTGCCTTCTCCTTCATGACCATAGCAACTGGGCTAGGCCCATTTATCTGTCTACTTCTCTACATGATTGTCAACTGCTCTCAATATGGGCCAAGCTCAATTCTGCCTTTTTCTTTTTTCTTTATCTACCTAAGTATGGGCTGCTTCTTAATCGTTCGACTATATGGGCCTTAATTGCTGAATACATTTGTTGTTTTTCTTTAACTTATGTATGACATGTGTACGTTTAATTCTTAAAATACTTGCATTTAAGTAGATAAGTATAGGTACGTTCTAACTGGTACCTTTGTTTTCCCTGTCCTTTTCTACTAGCCGCATCGGGATGGGCCTCCTCTTCATCTTCCAGCCAGTTGGTCCAAGGCCCAACTAAAGCACACTTTTTGATGGAGTCTGTTGTAGGGCCCATCTATGGGTGAAAATAGCCAACTGGTGGATTTATGTAGGTCCACCAGCCTAAACTCATCTCCTTTCCATTCAAAATATATCTATTGTATTGTGTGGATATTTGTATAAAAAAGACTGTACATTATTGAAATCTTTATAGTTATGACTTAGGATAGACAAAGGATATGTACATCATTTAGTTAGAATCCCCATAAAAATGAAGTTAAAAAATGATTAACTTCACACTTTTAAGAAATCAGACTGTTTGGACTTTAAACTCAAAATTGGACCGTTTCTGGGCTCTAACTTAACTGACTGATTTTAAAAAAGAATGGAACTGAAGTGTTAATACAAATTCAGATTTATGAAATATGGTTCTTTTAAGTTGAAATTGGGTTGAATTGTAATACTTCCTTTGATACTGTTTTGGGCTGAGCCCAACAAAAATGATTTTAAAAAAGAATCAAACCTTCTTGGACTTGAGTTGAGTATGGGCTTTGAGTAAAATGTAGGATATGAATTCACTTCTGGGAAATAGCATGTAAAAAAACAAAATCTGTTTTATGTGCTTTTAAACCCAAAACTTGTCATTCCAAATGAATTACACTCTTTTCAACTCAAAAGATATTTCAAAGTGTATAAGGAATATTGGATAATTTATTGGACTAAATAGTGAAGTTCTACTCCGATGCAAATAATTTTTAGGTGGAATTTAACTCTTTGGTTTTCAAAAACCCTTTGAGTTTGAGATGAATGAATGAAATGAAATTTTGTGGGAATTTTAACACTTTTAAGCAAATGATAAACTTTAAACATGTTATAGAACCCGAAAGTCAATTGTATTCAACAGATCCTTAATATCGGGTGTCTAACACCTTCCCCCGGAGATCACCAGAACCCTTACCTCGACTCTAGTTTAAAAGGATTTTCACGAAATTTTTGAATAAACCCTTTTAACATGATTTTTCCTAATTTATAGATAAATTAGGTGGCAACTCTAAAAATTATTATCCGACTTAGAGCACCAACAACCTCTTAGTAGCTTTTACGCCTTTGCGTAAAAGTAATCGTAACAGATGACGTCTCCACTGGGGATAAACCTAGGTTCTAACGATAAGGGTTCCAATACAATATGTTTTAATTGATATAAGTTGCTTATGTGTTTAAATTTCCACAATTATAACTGTCATTTATGCATCTTATATTCCGACAAATGCCATGCACACAAACTTGCATCAGTCCACAAAGATGATTATGCGAATTTCGCAATCATCCTCCAGTAAAAAACAAAAATAATTTCTTTGGAACACGTTGAAGATGGAGTTGGTTTGCGGTCGTCCAACAGTTGAGAATGGTTCACCCTGAGTAGTCCGCCCGGGACCCTTAGTTATTTGCTAAACCACTCTAATTTGACTAGGATAAAGTGAATCCAAATCCCTAATGAATTAGTACATTTTGATCTAAAAGGGTTCGGATATTTTAGACATATCTGGACCCATTAGGATGACTACCTCGTGTCTCGACGGTCTATGACTCGACGACACTGCATCCAACTACTTGCTATATGGAAGTATTGATTGTGCCTGATGTGATGAACCATTGTTCTTTAGAAGGGGGAGGGAATTAACCGTGCTCTGTTTTGTAGATGCATACCAACCTGAAGTTTGATGTGGTTTTAGAAGCACCTGAGTTGCTGAGATTTTGATGGTCATGGCTAGTTGCCCCATAACAAAGAGAAGTAACGAACTGTCTATGACACATGTCCTCACATATGACCATGAAAGGAAATATGGTACTTTTAGAGGTCCTTATTGGGTATTGGGATTGTGATAGAATGGTGTTTAGGTTTGGAGATTTTGAGATGACCCCGACCTTAGAGGAGATTCGGGAATGCATAGATAGCAATGAAACGTGTATAAAAAGGAGAAAGAAATCCGACCACAACCTTCTAGTACCCCATAAGCCTACTCCCGATGAGATAATGAAGTTCCTATCCATAGCCAACGCCAATTGGATAATTGGCCCAATCGTAGCCTTTAGGGATCTTTACAACCAATTTGGGTCCAAAAGAGGATACCTAAAATACTCAGTTGAGTTCCGGTCTTATGCCAATTGGGAAGCCACCCGACCCCTAGGATTTTCCATATGCTTACTAAGAACTATGGTCTTTTCAAAAGATCGGCACCAAGCCATAGATACCCATGTCATTTTTGTCACCCATGCTATCTTTCATGGCATAACCTCAAATGGGGAAACCAAGTACTATGACTTAGTCCCTGTCATCCTGTAATGCCCCGAACCATGACCTAGGCGAAGCATGACACTCGGTGCCTGACTGCATATGACTGAGCGAACCACATGACTTACTAATCAACATGTGCATCAAAACATGAAATAATAATGGAGAATAAAATATGTAAAGCAAAATACTATAAATATAGTTTGAAAATATATTGCGGAAATATCTGAAATCATTATAAGTATGAATACTGAATCTAACATGACATGCTAAACAAGTCTAGTCTATGAAACCTCTGAAACCTGAGTCTGACTAAAAAATTGTTTACCAGGACAAGGCCTTGGCATACTTCTACTCTAAAATATAATCATGAAAGTAACCAAATGATATCCCCGAATGAAATGGGGCACACCAATAGCTGATATAGGTGAAGTCCTAGCGTGCACATCTGCCGTCCTGAAACTTAGCACCTACACCGTGAACTGCAGGCCCAGGGCAAAGGGACGTTAGTACATTTGAATTGTACTGTATGTAAAACAGTTGAAAGAAAAAGAAGACACATGATATAATAGGAACATGAAATTGAAACTGAACATGAACATGGATATAATCTGACATGAGTATGATAACATGCATAAAATCTGTATATCTGTGGGAGAGCATTAGTATAACCGACATGTAACCACCATGCGTGAATGTGGCATCTGATCTCTGCCCGATCAACTATGCCATCTCGTACCTTGCCGGGGTACGAGACATGAACATAATATGATAGATCCAATAATCCCACAAAGGGGTAACATGAAGGTATCGTCCTCTAGGCGGAGTGACCCTTATCCTACGTTGGCATATATAATTTCAGGCTGTTTGAGTCTTCTCGGTAATATGTGCAACTCCCAAAACACGAACATGAATATAGTTGGCTTATAAGTCTATGAATTTCATGAAAACAACTTGTAAAACATAGTTATCATTATAATTTAGCATGTGAAGAGATACATAATATAACTTGTATAAATCATGAAAACATGCATAATTTCATGGATTGAGTGACAATGATTCATGACTTGATATTTAAGAACTCATGGAATTCAAAGTATGCGTTCATGGATTACAAACAAGTTCATGACAGTCATAATGATATATCACGAATACAATTAACGAAGTCAAGATATAGTATGAAATATAGATGTACATGTATATAGGGTCATCATGAACTTGAGCAAAATCCTAGGTCTGAGGAATTTCGTGTTTCATGGATTACATATAGCGTGGGAAGAACAATTATGTTCTTACACGTGGATAAAAGCTCTACATACCTTATTCTCTCCAATACTTGTATTAAAAATCTGAACTTTGAAGATGAAACCCAAAACTTGAACTTTAATTCCTTGAGTTGGGTTTTCTTGAAAACCCTAGGTTAAGAATCAATGATTTCACTTAGGAATTAAGTATACTTAATTAGAATAGCGTATAAATACATGAAAAAGGCTTACCTTGAGTTATGAGAATGATGGGAGAAGAGAACTTCATTTAGGACTTAGAAAAATAACAACAACAACAACAACAACATACCCAGTGAAATCCCACAATGTGGGGTCTGGGAAGGGTAGAGTGTACACAGACCTTACCTCTACCTTAGTAGGTAGAGCGACTGTTTCCGAGAGACCTTCGGCTCAAGACAAAACACAAGCCCAAGCAAAGTAAGACACACAAAGTGCGTAAGTCATGACATCACATTCTGGAAAAGAAAGAAGCAATAACTAATGCAAGTAAATAAGGCAAATAAAATACACATAACAACATAAATTAAACGACAAGGGACTATAAGACAATATGATAGGCTAAGCGAGCCTACAATAATAATACTACAATTACTAGTTTGTAAGCGTAGGTATGACTACGCCGGACTACCTACTATTTATGGAACTAAGTCTGTGTATTTATACTGTTCAGTCATCGGAGACTTCTACAACTGTATTATACGGCCCGTACAATTTTCTACGGTCTGATTATGGACTGTACAATTTTATACGGTCCGTAAAAATGATCGTCACCCAATGACAACTTTCTAGTGACTTCGATAAGTTGAGGGGAACTTTATGGTTAAAAAGGACGGGCCGTATAATTTTATACGGTCCATATAAGTTATTGTGTTCCGTCATTTCTAACAACAAAATTTATGATTCAATTCAATAATTTGTGAAACTTATACGGTCCGTAAAACATGGGTGTAAAACTGGGTCTGCAGAACTGAAATTGAATTTTCAACTTTAACTCGCCGTCTTGGTTTTCTACACTCCTTAATTACAAACAAGGTTTAGTTTGAAGGTACGAGGTGTTACACATCCTAGCCGACATACACCGAGCTTTAGGACAATATCGAAACCTACATAGGTACTTCCAATGGTGTAACCTCCTAGTGCAATAGTGAATTATCAAATACCTCAACAAAACTGAGGGTCCCTCATACCTAGATCTGGAATGTAGGAAATATAACCTTCAAGTAACTCGCCTAAATTTCGGGAACCAAAACCAAGGAGGGGTGGACTTTTATCTTTTTTGGACTCTGAGAGGACAACATCCAGTGGAGATTCCCTGACTTTATATTCGAGACCATAGTAGTGAGAGGTAGAAAATGCCCTTTCCTGCCACTTATGGGGATCCGGGGAATCCGACCATATGCACCTATTAGGGTCCTAAAATAGTTCGTTAGGAGACAAGTGATACCCCAAGTAGGGAACACGGGGGAGTATATGGTCGACTACGAGGAACATAGGATCAAGGGGGTTGCCGACATCATCTGAGAATGGAATGGTCGAGTGAGATGTGGCCCAGAGACTCTAGCCGAGGATGTGTTCCATCCGAGCTGTGATGAAGACTACATAGACTGGTTGAAAGCACACTTTCAAGGTACCCTTACTCCGGGGCCCAACCACTATCAATGTAGTCATGACAGAAATTCAAAGGCCGAGGTCAAAGCCTGCCGCATTCAGAGACAAGATGATGACCAAGATGCTTGGTACTTAGAGAAGATAGAGCATGGCCAGACCGTCATATCCAGTTTAACTGAGGAGTTAGACTTCAATCATGAGTGCTTACAGGACTTAGATGCTCGTATGAAGAGAGCCATGGACGAGATTGCACCTATGACCTTCACAGAGAAAGGTTACTGAGTTGATTCGTTGCTGATGTCTACTCACCTCCGGATTCAGACCGCCATTCGAAGGGCCAAGAAAGCTCGGACAGACAGAGCATCATCATCCGCCACTGGAGGCGACGTCTTCTAATTTTCATTTACTGTTTTATTCATATTTTGTAACCCTAATGAGAAAAAACCTTATTATTAATAAAAATGATTATGGGGCAATGGTTTAGATCAACATTTGACACAATTATGCTTCAAACGATTAGAAAACCTTAGAGCAATGAGGTTTAGGAACACGAATATTATAATTGCTAATATGATTACGTGATATAACTGCTTATGTGCCTTCATATTTTTCGTCTGAACTCTTGATTAGTTTCACATTCCGGACACCAACTCTAAAGAAAAACACAGAAAAATACCAAAACTAAACTAAATTTGCACCTCCTTTAAAGGTCAATTTACTGCCAATGGATACTCTAGACAGCCAAAGTGCCACATCACCAGTTGTCGTCTTGGTTAGTGATGAAGAGACTAAGGAGTCGCTTCGAGCATAGATTTGCAAGATTGGCGCGAAGATTGACTTGGCTAAAGCCAAGATGAAAGAGGTCGACCAAATTTTGGATTTCGTAGGAACCTCACAGAAGAGCCTACTTAGCGAAAACATTGTTGACACCCAATTTTTGTCCCGTCTTTTCCAATTTATTTGCAATTTTAAATATTTTCGGACACCTCCAAAACAATTTTAATATATATACATATATATTATTATTCTCAATATCATTATTATTATTATTATTATTATTCGTATTTCTACAACCATTTGCCTTTTTAAATCATAATCATAGTTTTTATCCTAAAATTCTATGTTATTTCATTTTCGCAAAACGACATCTCATTTTATTATTTTGAGCATTAAGCATTTCACAAATATTATGTTTTATTTATTATCACATCATTATATCTTATTTTAAATAATTTACATTTCTTCAAGTTTTTTTTTATATATTAAACTCCTTATATCTTAAACCCATAACCCATTTTATTTCCCCTCACCAGAAAACAACCCAAACCGAACTGGCCCAAGTCATCCCAACCGAAACCCCACCGTCGGGCCAAGACCCAGGCCCACTCGACCAACCCACCCTTTCCCCCTTTATACCCAATCGTCTAAAAACAAAACCAGAAACCCCCAAATCCGCCCATCGAAAATCGGCAGCCAAACCCCACACCCCTCTCAAAAAAAAAAATCTAGCGGCCTTTCACCCGAAATCACCTTCGGAATGCCGGATAATCACCATCATCGACGCCCTGCCACCATGTCACCCTCTCCAGCTTTTCCCCCATCTTTTCACTCATTTTGCAGCCAACAAAGTTGACAGCCTTGTCCAAATCGACCAAGGGTCTGCAAAAGAGGGAAACCCCAAAATCCTTCGGATTCAAGGTTGATTCCATCGAGTCCGAGCATAATCCGGCTCCAACGACTCTCTCCCTTCACAATCAGTCTCTGCAAAACCTGAAAAAGCCCATCCCCTTTTCATTTCAATCCCAGAATTCTCAGAACTTCTCCCTTCTTTTTGAATTTGAATTTCAAACTCAAAAGCTTATTGAAGAAGCTGCTGAAACCCCTCAATCTTGGCTATAGATACAACCTTTTGGGTCATGTTTAAGGGGGGATTTTTTCTGGACATTAAAAAGGGGTCTCGGTTTTTTCTTCAAAGTCGAACATACAAAAAAAAAATCATCTTTCTTGCATTTTTTTAGGTTTCAGAGAGCTGAAAAACCCTCATTTTGAAAGTAGTTTCGAAAGCCTGAAAACCCCCTTTGTGAACACAAGTTTGATTCTCAGAAAATTTCGCCCTTTATTCCAAGCTGTTGGCTATCAATATCTTTTTACATCTGCTTTTACCATCCAAAATACTCACACTTCGCTCTTTATTGATCGAAATAATAACTTCTCCGAGCGGTGTCGACGATTCGAGATGACGCATCGGTTCGCTGCCCGGGGAAGGTCAGCAAAATACAAACTCCTCTCAATTTATTGTGTGTATTTTTATGTGTTTTGTGTTGATTATATACTGATTATTCATGTTGCCTTGTTTTAATGCCTAAGTGTATTAAGTTTATTAGATTTGTTTAATCACCTATTAAGGTTGAGAAATGCTTTGTTTGTATTATTAGACTTAAGAAGATTATGATGTGAGGCATATGTTTGTTAGTACCTATTTAAAAGAGTTATGATTAGCTAAGTGTTTTATGAGTGATACATTTAATGTTTGCACCTACTTAGTTCATGATTAGTATTACATTTAATATAATGGTTTGTAAATGTCGTTCAGTATTTGATTAAATAAATCCATGATGTAAATTAGTTATATTTTGGCATGATTAATATGATAAGATCTTTGTTCTACTTTAAAAGTCATGGTCTATGATGATTAAGGTCTGAATGTGTGGTCATGATTTGGTTCTTTTACATGTCTGAGATCTCATCTTAAGTAGGGATGAAGTGTAGTTTCTTTGTGGATTTAGATGTATGTCAACTTGTTCACATATTTTTCTTTGTGACCAAATGAGTAGTGTTTGGACAGGTTGGCTTTAAATCCTTACTTTCCTGCTTATAAACCTGTTTATACTGTTATGGTTTAGAACTAATAATGAAGTATGTGTGTCTACATCAAGTTATAAATCCCAAAAAAGACATCATGTATTAAATATGGTTTGAGTTGTCAAATATCCTATCTTCGTTGTTCTGATCTGATTTGCTCATTGTGACAGTCCTACTATGTGTGTCTCTAAATGTTATGCACAACTGGAATCATGTCCCTGTTAGTACAAAATAATTTACAAATTTGGATTAAATATTGCTTGAACATATTACTGATTTGGGACAGACCTGTAGAGTTATTTATTGCTAGTTTTCATTCTGAAATTGTCATTTAAATCAAACTTATATGGATTAGTAGTGATCAATAGAATATCCCCATCATGTTAACTGTATCATGCCTAACTTAAAGTGTCATTATGCATAATAAAATCCGAGCTGTGATTGTGTATGCTTCTGATGTTGTGTACTGGTATATTAAAATAAGCTTCTGCAAGTAGGGTTAATTAACTCTGTCTGGTTCTTTTTCTGTTTGTTTGAGCTGGTACTACACTTGTCCTTGTTTGTTTTTCCCCTCTAAATATGAAATGCCCTCCCATGATAGCATTACAATAACCCTTAGATCATTTTATGACTGTTAAAAGAATGGGTATCCTGTTTAGGCTAGTATGATTATCAGCCTATCATGTGCCTATATACTTGAGGTTTATCATGTTTTGGGAGAGGTTAACTTAGTCTGTTGGTTTTGTGTCCATGAAATGCTAGGTTTGATTTTTTTCCTGATTGTCTCTAAGTGTGCAGTATCAAATCAAGTTCATATCATGTTTACCCTGTCTATTTGGGTTGTCAAATACCCCCATGACAATATCCAAACTCCTCCCCTGAGCCATTTTGCATCATGTCATGTCTGTCAAATTGTCTAAATGGTAAATGCATGCATATATGTTCCATGTTTGGACTTATTTGTGCCATGTTGAATTATTACTTAGCTGGAGTTTTCATTGTTAGCTTATAACCATGTTTTCATGTTATAGCATCCATGTATGTTGGGATTGATATACTCTACCTAGAGGGTTGAATGGAGATGACCTTAATTTTGATCATATTGCCCCCTGTTCAGCATGTTTGATGAAGAGCTAGACCATTTCTGGATCTTCCTTCTACTTTGTTTGACTGTGCATAAATGTAGGAGTCAATTTGTATGAGCCTGATCTTTGTCCATATTCTCTGAATATATGGGCACATTGTTCCCTCCTTTAAAGGATGCATCTGAAATCATAGGCTCATGTGATGTATTACCTAATTAAATGCATTTATCTTTGTTCCCCATATACTAGCATGTCTCTTCTGGTTATTACTGCTTGTGGTCTGAAACTGGTCATGATCACATAGCTGGTTTAGCATTATTGGTTTGAATTATTAGGCTGCTAGTGCATTATCTCCACCTGGTATTTGGCTTTCTTTATTCTTATGCAAATGGTTCATTATTTTGCCTTGGAACCCCTATGGATATCTTTTGCTCTTGCTGGTAATATAAAACTGATCTTGCTTTGTCTCTTCTAGTTGTGAAATGTTAAGTCTGTAATGATATACCTCAAGGTATACAAGGTATAAAAGTCTAGGTATGTACCTAGTGTTACTAAGGCAGTATATCTCTGCATATCTGTAGGCATATCATATATCTTTGTATATCACATGCATTTTGGGATAAAAGAATGTGAAATGACTGAATGTATGTTGGATATGGGCCCATAGGCCAATATGTTTTTCTTTATATGTATATCTGAAAATTATAGGTTTGGGCCTGTTTTTATTTCCGCGTGTTAATTGGGCCCATCGCGCGCCCGAGCCGATTTATTTGGGTCTGAAATTCTGTTTTGGCTAGTTTTATACTCTCCCGCACACTGTTTGCTGTCCGAGGCCCAATAACATATTATTTTTCTTTGAATTATTTATTTACACGTATATATATATATATATATATATATATATATATATATATATATATATATATATATATATATATATATATATATATATATCCATGTCTCGTTTACTAATCCTTTCTTTTCTTTTCTTTATTTACATGAAATGCATCGGGAGCAACGAAGAGTCTCGTTATGAGACTCATCATGATCATTGTCAAACGAAGACTCGCATCCATATTCCTTGCACTCTCCAAACTCGGGATTTCAAAACAAATAGGGCGAGATGACATTGTCATCCACCTTAGTTCCCTTTTATTACTACTTTTTAATTCCGTTATTTCTATTTTTTGGGTTCTGCAATAATTATTTAATGTTTGTGTGATTGTTAGGCCATTTAGAATAATTAGGCTATGAATGGATAAGTTGTAAGGTAGTTTTAAAATTAGAAACTGTCGCTAGTTAGTTACTTTAGGCTCGGTTAGTTTTAAAATTGAAAGTCCGCCGTTAGTTTATTTATTTTAGGCGCGTCATGCAGGTTCAAACTTTCAAAACAATTGATCATCTTCTACTTTGCATTTTCACATACCTATAAAGCTTTGTTTCTATCCAATCTTATGATCTAAAATGACTTCCTAAAAAATCATTCCTTTATATTACAAATAATTTACTTTTCCCCTTTACTATCAGCTGCGAAATAAAGTACTTTATCAATTTTCATACAAATGCACTTTTATCCAAAATTAACTTTATATGTATTTTATAAATCATACTTTACAATGTCATGCATGCTATTCCGGATTTTCTACCGGGAATTATTTTCGCAACTATTTTGCAAAACTCCTCAAGAAGGAAAATTATTACTTTATCAAAAAATGCATTCTCTTTAAATATTATTTTTGTAGATATGCATTTTCTTAGCATAATAATTAACCTGAGTTTTACCGGATAACCACAAGTTAGCGGATCCTAAAGGATGCCTAATTCCTCCCCTTTAGGATAATAAAGAACCCTTATCTAGAATCTCATTAGTTTCGTAGACCACAAAACTGGAGTTATATTGTAGCATTTAGTTAACATTTAGGTGTCCTAATTCACCATAAAATAATTAGGTGGCGACTCCTTAATTCAATCCAGGAATCACTAATATGTTGTACTCTGCTTTGACTTGGTTAAAATAGGGCGCGACAAACATCAATGACAAAACCTCCCAGACGAGGTCAAATAGATGGTTGATGACTATATCCTATTGTTTAAGACACCAAAAAGGGAATCTGAGTTGCTCGAGAACGACCCCGTGCCATACGCCGGGGAATCAAGTGGGTTGCCTGAGGGAGTCACCCCAAATGTCGACGAAGCTGTCAACTACTACGGAACGCCGCAAGGGCCTCGTACATCATCTCCCATGTGGTGGGCAATTTCCTTAAAAGCTCGCACTTCACCTTTCAGAGTCATACCCAGGCCTGTACGAAATATTGAGGTCTATAAAGGATTGCTAGCCACTGGAGCATCGTGTTTCAGTCCCAATGTTCTCCCAACCTGTGCACCCATTTGTTCCTATAAGAGGTGTCTTTTCAACAAAAACCTACTTGGACACACCATAGATGAGTGCCTGGCCTTCAAAAGGAGAATCACAAGATTTATTGATGAAAAGGCTCTTCGTACCTTGTGGGCCCACATTCCTAACTGGTTTACAACCCCATCATGCCTAGTGAAGGAATCACCATTGATACCCAAATTTGGCACTGCGACTTCACGGTCTTTGAAGACTCGTATATAATCCTCATCTCTACTGTAGTCAGCACTGGCAAGGTTCGGCTAATCAAGTCTAATTGGAGATCCTCCGCCAGTACTTCCAGGAGGAAGATATGTTTGTATCACTCAGGGGCACCCAGACACGACATCAAAGAATGTGAGGCTTTCAAGTTTGAGTTGGAGCATCTCACAACACCGATCAAATCTGGGTAGTTCTACCCCTCCGCTACTAAGAAATCCACCGGGAGAATGCGCGGTCGTAAGGACGACGACCCGCCATGGCTTCAGGGAGAAGTCATCTTTTGGGTAGTTTAGGTGTCCCCTTTCTATTTTTAATCAAAATGTTATCTCCTCCATCTTTTTGTAAAAGAAACTACGTCCGACCTGATGCCCCAAGGAGGGATACGTAGGAATCCCTTATCGGGTATAGTCTAGGAATTGGTTCGGGTAGAAATGAAATTAGGAACAATTTCTATGTAAACCAAACTACGAATGGGCCTGATTTCCTACAGAGGGATACGCAGGCAGTCTACATAAGTCTCGACGCCTATATTATATAAATTATAATCCCCCCATTTAGAAGAGTTTCTTGGTTTCAACGACGTTGTGGTAGCAAATTAACTATAGACCTTCAAACCAAATCCTTCAAAACCAATAATGGCCAAAATGACCAAAATAGCCCCGGAATGAAAAAATAACAAATGTTCGGATCGAATACATGAATCTATGTATTTTATGTGCAACTTATCTGCGATATCTTGTATTTATTATTTTCCACTCACTATACTAACGTCATTTGACTTTGAGTTTTTCTTTTCATAAAGAGGGGGTTGATACCTGATCGAAAGCCGCAACAACATCTCTTAACGAGCAGAACCAAGAAAAAATAACTAGTACTCCGGAAGACGTGCGTAACAAGAATGCTTTGGTTATAGAGGACACCGCACCTCAAGACCTTCAGAATCCGTCATCTCACAAAGACTTGATTAACTTGTTGTTTTAAAAGATCGCCGACCTCCTGGAACAAATTGCGAAGAATGAAGTTGTCAACATTGCTGGAGGGTCAGCCATTAGAACAAAAATATCTCCACCACCTTTTCCATCTATGAGCTCGCCCATACCTAAGCATTTCCCAGCCACTAATACCCATACTGGTACCTCGTACCAAACCCCACCTCTACCAAATGCCACCTACTTACCTGGGACTTTTCGCTCAGCACCTTCATATCAGGCGCTACATATTTATGCTGATCCCAACACACACCCAAAAATCGCTACTTATCAGATACCCATAAATGATGGCACACCTAGCAACTGTACAATGCACCCCACAATATCTTTTCATACCCCCAATTACTCCCATTGACTCTTTACCCAAGCTAGACCATTATGAAGAAATAAAAAAGGCATGGAGGGCCGAACATGACAGAAATGATAGGGAAATGGAGTTGAAGATGGTAGACCTGCTTGAGAAATCCAACAAAGGCTCTCAAAAAGCAACATGCCTAAGCTACAATGACTTATGTATGTATCCGTACCTAGGCTTGCCTGAAGGCTTCAAAGTACCGAAGTTTGAACTCTTCAACGGGACAGGGAATCCCAGGCTCATCTACGAGCATATTACGACCAATTGGACATGATCAAGAGAAACCAGGCTTTGATAATGAGGCTGTTTAGCCAGTGCCTCATGGAAGAGGCGTCAAAATGGTTCACAACCCAGGACATACACTGATAGGACACATGAGAGGACATAGAAGGGGACTTCATGGAAAGGTTTCGCTTTAATGTAGAGACCGTGACTGACTGTTACTATTTGGAAAAGGTCAAGAAAAATCTTCTAAAAACTACCGCGAGTATGCGAGTAGATATAGGGCCGAAACTGCCTGAGTACAACCGCCGATGAGTGAGGAAGAATTAGTCTCCGTCTTCATACGATCACAAGAATCATATTTCTATGATCGAATGCTATATATGGATGGGAGGCCATTTTATGAATTGGTAAACATGGGAGAGGCGATAGAGGACAACCTCAAATCGGGAAGAATTGTCAGTGTAGATAACAAGACTGGCCAATAGAGCACCACTGGGTCTATAAGAAAGAAAAAGGAGGACGTGGCAAATGTCTCCCACACCCCTAGCCCAAGAAGCCGAAAGAAAGAAGGGGCATAGTCTTCCTTCGATATATACCAGTCCCCACCTCCAAGCAATTATCCGTCATCTCCATACAACCATGTGCTAGTATTTTACGCACAATCCAAATATCAAACACCGACTCCAGCCTATCAAGCTCTACAACTAAACTACCAAACACCAATACCCACTTACCCAGCTCCACAACTAAATTATCAAATGCCCGCACCCACTTACCAAGTAATTCAGAACTATCAAAATCATCAAAATCAGCCTCTTCTGACGACATATGATTTTCCACATCCGAACTTTGAAAAGAAGCCTCCACGGATGTTCACTTCACTTCTCGAAACTCGTACCAAGTTGTTCGAGAAACTGAATATTGTTGGAATGATCCAAACTATTCCGCCAAAACTTGCTAATCCTAGGATTCATTTCTTTCACGCCAACCAAACTTGCGCATATCACTTCAGAGGGAACTGACATAATACAAAGGACTGTCTCAATCTGAAACATAAGATACAAGACTTGATTGATAAAAAAAGATCATTTTGGAGATAGCAGCGACAAATGTGAACACCAATCCTCTACCCAATCATGATACTTATCATATTCACATAATCGAGCGAGAAGAAGATTTGGCCGTATGTAGGCCATTAATCCAATAGTCTGTCGAGAGCTTGGAATGAACTGTAGCCTCTCTTACTCTCCAGGAATGACCCAATTTCAAAGTGCTAATCCCAACACCGGTTGTGGCTTATGTATTACAGGAGATAGTCTGAGCCCCAAGGAAAGAGTTTGTCGTCCAAGAAGCAGTGGCTCAGGGAATGACAAGATCAAGGATATGGCATACTCTCGAAGAACTGGCGCAATGAGTGTGCCGTAAAGAAGAGAACCAAAGAAGGCCCATTACTGAGGGAGAGGCCGAGGATTTTTGGCGTTGAATGCAACCAAAAGAATATTCCATCATTGAACATTTAAAGAAGACACCATTCATAATATTAGTAATGGCATTGACTCTTGAGTTTGTCACAACATCGTCATTCCACGATGAAAATATTGGATGAAGTACATGTCCCAACAGGAACAAGCAGCGAAATATTGACTGATATGGTAGGCCATGTCATTAGGGCCCACCAAATTTCCTTCACTCCAGATGAGTTACCAAAGTAAGGAATATCCCATAATAAGGCTCTCGACATCACTGCAAAATATAGGGACAATGTCATAGCTTGAGTATTTGTCGACAATGGGGCCGGTCTCAATATATGTCCCAAATCTACACTCAAGCAACTAGGTTATGACACTAGAAAATATGCTAGAGCCGTACCAATGTGAGAGATTTTGATAGAGCACAACGTGATCCTATCAGTGAAATAGACCTCAACATCCATATGGGCCCGCCAATTCACGACCGAGTTCCAGGTCATGATGATCACTGCCAACTACAATCTACTGTTGGTCATGCCTTGGATACATATGGCCAAAGCAGTACTATTATCCCTCCACCAATCATTAATGTTTGTATGGGAGAATCATGAAGTTGTGATCCATGGGGCTGGTAGTATTCATAACTACCCTAATAACTCCATGCCAATGATAGAGGAAATCCTCAAAAATATGGATTTCCATGTGGTAGAACTCGCGGGAGCTACCCACAAAGGGGATGACGAAGATAGTCCTATGCCACAAGTCTACATGATGATCGCTGCAACTATACTTCAGAATGGGTTTGAACCCGACGAAGGTTTAGGCAGAGAGCTCCAGGGTATTAAGAAAGCAATATTAATCCCGAGAATTAATTACTATTTTGGCCTGGGGTACATCCCAAACTCTGAGAAAGCCTCCGAAGCTGATCAAAAAAGAGGGGTCCTCCGTAGTTACACAAACTATTTTTGGATATGTACCAGTCATTCCCAGTCAGAATGCCCATGAACAATAGCGGAGATGCAGAAGAAGTTGGGGATGTCATTTCAAGAGGAAGAGTGTGCTGTGATACTCGAGGAATGTTCTGAAGCGCCCATGCTGATGTAGGTGAGCAGCTATCCAACTGGACCTATACCATGCTCTTAGATCTTTGGTACAACAACAACAACAAATAACATACCTAGTGAAATCCCACAACGTGGGGTCTGGAAAGGGTAGAGTGTACGCTGACCTTACCTTTACCTTGGTAGGTAGAGCAACTGTTTTCGAAAGACCATCGGCTCAGACAAAACATAAGCACAAGTAAAGAAAGAGATTCAAAGCAATAGAAACAGTCAGACCCGAATATAAAATTTAAAGAAGTATGAAAATGAGGGTAACAAAAGCGAATAAGCCATGATAACGCTTTCTAAAAAAGAAAGCAGTAACTAACGCAAGTAAATAAGATAAATAAAGTACACTAAAAAGCCCATAGCAACAGAAATCAAGCGACAGGGGACTATAAAGTAATACTGTACCTACTAGTATGATAGGCTAAGCAGGCCTACAATAATAACACTACAACTACCCGTTACTAGTTTGTAAGCGTATGTATGACTACGCTCAGCTACCTACTACCCTTCTATCCTAATATGTGTCCTCCATAACCTCTTATCTAAGGTCATGTCCTCAGTAAGTTGCACCTGCGCCATATCCTATCTAATCACCTCTCCCCTATACTTCTTCGGCCTACGTCTACCCTTCTTAAATCCATCCATAGACAACCTTTCACACCTCCGCACTGGGGCATTTGTGTCTCTCCTCTGCACATCCCGAACTATCTCAACCTCACTTCCCGCATCTTATCCTCCACCGAGACCACTCTCACTCTATCCTGTATATCATCATTTCTAATCCTATTCCTCATTGTATGCCCACATATCCATCTCGGCATCCTTATCTTCGCAATTTTCATCTTTTAAATATGCGAAGTCTTGACTGGCCAACACTCCACCCCATACAACGTAGTTGGTCTAATACCACCCTATAGAACTTCCCTTTAAGTTTTGGTAGCACCTTTTTATCGCACAAGACTCTAGATGCAAGCCTCCATTTTATCTACCTGCCCCAATACGATGTGTGACATCGTCATCAATCTCTCCATTCCATTGGATAATAGACCCAAGGTACTTGAAGCTTCCTTTCTTTGGAATGACCTGAGTACCAAGCCTCACCTTCACGCCTGTCTCATGCTCACTCTCATTACTGAACTTACACTCCAAGTATTCTATCTTGGTCCTACTCAGCCTGAATCCTTTAGACTCAAGCGTCTGTCTCCAAATCTCTAGCTTAACATTCACTCCACTGCGAGTCTCATCAATCAGGACTATATCGTCTGCGAATAACATACACCATGGTACCTCCCCTTAGATTTGTCCCGTCAGTCCATCCATAACCAAGGAAAATAAGAATGGCTAAGAGCTAATCCCTGATGCAGCCCTATCATCATTGGAAAGTGCTCTGAGTCTCCTCCCACTGTCCGTACCCTGGTCTTGGCTCCATTATACATATCTTTGATCGCCCTAGTGTATGCCACAGGTACACCTCTAACCTTTAAAAATCTCCATAGAACCTCCCTAGGGACTTTGTTATATACCTTATCGAGGTTGATGAAAACCATATGTAAGTCTCTCGTCCTCTCCCTATACTGATACTGCTGTCGCACCCGTTTTTAACCCGCGGCTCGCGACGTGATGGCGTCGATTCCCTCTGGCATTGGATAAAAATGCTTTGTTGAGGAGTCACCACCTAATTATTCTAAGGTGAATTAGGGCACCTAAATGTTAGCTAAATGCTGCAAAATAACTCCAGTTTTATGGTCTGCGAAACTAATGAGGTTCTAGGTAAGGATTCTTTATTATCTTAAAGGGAAGGGGTTAGGCATCCTTTAAGATCCGCTAACTTGCGGTTATCATGTCAAACTTAGGTTAATTATTATGCTAATAAAATGCATGTTTAAAAATAAAGTTAAAATGATGTTGCAAGTATTTAATAAAAGGATGCATTTGTATGGCATTAAAAAATACATGTAAAGTTAAAAAGTATGCATTTGTATGAAAATTGATAAAAAATATATCCAAGGTGATATTTTGGGTGTAACATATATTTGTATTGTATTATTGACAAAAAATACATGCAAAGTAATTTTTTAAATAAGAACACACTTTTGATTGCATTATTTACAAAATATATGCAAAGTGATTTTTGGATAAAACATGCGTTTGTAAGGCATTACTTATAAATATTTATACAAGATGATTTAGTAAGAAGAAAAATAACTTATTGGTAATGCAAGGAAAGTGATATTTTGAAAGTCATTTTAAATAACGAATCGGATAAAAATAAGAGTCTATTTCGTATGATTAATAGTGTGAGCAAAAGGTGACCAATAGTTTTGAAAATTTTGAACAATTCATAAATAAGCTAGTGTTTTGAAAGTATGGGCGACGGGCCTAAAATAGATAAACTAGCATTTTGAAAGTATGGGGGACGGGCCTAAAATAGATAGACTAGCGATTTCGGATTTTAAAACTAACTGAGCCTAAAAATAAATAAACTAGCGACGAGTTTCTAATTTTAGACTACCCTATTAATTAATTCAAAGTCTACCTATTCTAAACATTTTAATAATTTCACGAGTACAATAATATTACAATACAAAACAAAATAAAAACTGAATTAAAGAACATAAAACAAATATATCATCTCCGAGGGGTATCTTGTCTTCTTTAACTATGTTCCTTGCAAGCTGTCAAGAACAAACAGTAAGAAATAATTGAATATAAATAACTTTGGATCCGTACCCAAAACAGTAAATGTTTTGATTACAAAGGACTCAGACTTAAATTTTGAAAAGATCATTCCAATCACGTCGTGGTTGCGAACATATGACTCGTTGGTCATTTTAGTTGTCTTGCCTAACGAACATGTTGGTCTCTCGGATGAAAAAAAGATTTAAGTTTCATCCTTGCCCAGAAATTTTATTTTCCGTCTTTCAAACTGTGGAGGCCTAAAAAAATCAACGGATATTTTTTCATCAGCCAAAGTGTAGTATCATGTTCAAATCAGCAAAATAATACCAAAACAGTAAAAAAGAAAACTGAAACCGAGAAACATTTTTCGAAGGGACATAGCCTCAAATTCAATTTCATTGGCCTAAGTGTAGTATTTGTTCAAATCAGTACAATAATAAAATAGGTGTGTAACGGATGTTCAAATACCAAAATAAACCAACAGTCCGCAATTAAATCGTTTGACCTGAATTCTGAATTTTTTTGAACCGAAACAGGATTCGGAATGCTTCTGAAAATCCGACCCGAGACAGAATAGTGACACGACCCGGATTTTATTTTGAATATTTAGATAACCAACAACAAAATATTAAATACAAAAATCTAGAATTTTTATCGGACTCGGGCTGACCCGACCCGAGTCAGTTTTTCTCAAATTTTTAGATAATCAACTACAAAATATTAAAGACAATTTCTGCAAATTTTACCCGACCCGGATTCTGGCCCGACCCAATTTCTGGGCGGATCTTTTCATCATCTAGTAACCCTGAAGAGGGTAGGAATATAGATGGTATATTAATAAAGTTTTATCTAAGTTTATCAAATAATAAGAATGTAGTAAGGAAACGGGTAGTATCAACTCAAATTTCATTTTTAAATAAAAGCCTATAATCTTTAACCAATATGAACATCATAATTATAGAGTTTAACACTTATCAAGATCATAATTAAAAACACATAGTCTAGAAATCATACCTCTTAACCAGAATTTCAGATCACCGGAGATCTCAACCCACCCTTGGCTCTGCTTCCCTTCTTCTTCCACTGAATTTGCGGGATAATTAACCTAGGTGCCTGGGAGTTCTCAACAGACTATCTTCTAAAATTCTTACTAAGGTGCATGTTTATAGACTAATATGGTTCTAATTATAATCTTTCAAAGTGTTCTTATCTCTGGTATTATGATATTACAATTGATCTTGGATTATAGACTAATGAGGGGGTTTAGCTAGACATAGAGATTTTTCAAGTAAGGATTTGTATAGAATTTTTTTGAATGAATAATCATGTTACAAGAGGCTCCTTATATAGATAATCTGGGCTGATAATATGATAGAATTGCTTTTCAAAAAGTCGTAAAGTAAACAATAATCACTTTTCCAAAGTCGTAAAGTAAACAATAATCACTTTTCCAAAAGTCTAAAGTGGTACAGTTTGTCTGCTGATATTTTTTGAAAGTTTTTTGTCTTGTCCTTCTTGATGATATCTTTTCCTATTGCTGCTTTCCAGGTGTCTTCGATAATATCTTCTTTTGATTCTTTCATCAGATTCTTTTTTTTCTTGACATGATTTCGTATTTCATGGTAATACGTAGTAATACATGGTAGTGAATTGGGCTGCAAGTAGTAATACTACAGGCTCTCTTATCAGAGTATTCAGTTGGGCTGCAAGTAGTAAATACTACAGGCTCCCTTATCGAGTATTCAGTTGGGCTGCAAGTAGTAAAAACTATAGGCTCCCTTATCAGAGTATTTAGTTGGGCTGCAAGTAGTAAAAACTACAGGCTCCCTTATCTTAGTATTCATTTGGGCTGCAAGTAGTAAAAACTACAGTCTCCCTATTCAGTTGAGCTTCGAGTAGCAAAGCTACATGATCCCTATCAAAGTAGTAATTTTTTCAGATCCTTATGCAAAAGGATCAGAATTTCCTTCTTTTTTATTACATTGGTGGTAGTAGTAGTAGTAGTAGGAGGAGGTCTAGTATTTATTACAGGCCTTCTACTTTGTCCAATTGTTTTTTGGTATTGTTCTATTGTTTCCTTTGCATGTTTATATTTCAGGTTTATAATTTTGTCATGCATTTTCGTTAGTCTCATGGTGTCCCGTGTCATAATATCATTGTCGTAATACAATGTGATAATATCTTTCACTTCTCCTCCTTTTGAGTCTCCAATAATACATGCTTTCTTTGCTCTCAACATGTCTTCTATTATGGTTTTCAAGGTTAATAATCCGAATGTTCTTCTTGCACTGAGCCATTCTTGAAATTTCTCCAAAGTGCATGGTATTTTCTTGTTCAGGTTTTCGTCATCTCCGCTGATGGTACTATTTTTCCCTATTTTGAATTTCCCGTTAGGTATGTTGATGCGTCAAATATCTGTATTCCATATATTCCTTTCCCGAATGATTCCATCATAAGTCTTGTAGATTCTACAATGATACTTGGTAATCTGGCAATGTTATTCATGTTTCATCCACTATTAGTTTGTCAATAAAACCGTAAGTGAATAATTTTGATACTATTTCCGGGTTGGCTTGCTCGCTGCACAAGAATCTTATAATCGGGTACTTGCTCGCGTTTATTCAGCTATCTCAAATTGTCGGCCATTGATACTTGCGTAAAATCTGGATATTAGGATTTCATTGGTATGTATAATGGAATTCATGGCGTTGGTAATGTATTCTTCAAGTTTATCACTGTTGACCGACATTGTTAAATCTGCTAAGAAAATCAGCTAAAACATTTTTAGTTCCAGATATGTTCTTAACAATAAAGTCATAACAACAAAAGAATGATTGTCATTTTCTCCTTTTATTTAATTCTGGTAAAGGGTCTATCTTATTTGTAATAAAAGCTTTTACCTGTGTGTTGTCAGTTCTAACAACAAATTTTACTGGTAGTAAGTGGTAATGAAATCTCTTTATTCCAAATTTTACTGCTAATAATTCTTTCTCATTTATATGATAATTTTTCTCATTTGGTTTCCATGTTCCTCCTCTATGTCCACAAATTAGTGGTTTCTCTTTATCTATGTCTTCTTTATCATAGGCTATGAGGACTGCTCCCCATCCTATATCACTAGTGTCAGTAAAAAGTTCCAGTTGATCTTTTTCTGTTGGTATTATGTGTTTTGGCAATGTTTTTACCTTTTCCTTGATATCTTTTATAGCCTTAGTATGTTCTTGTTTCCATTCAAATGTTATGTTTTTCTTTATCAATTCTTGTAATATTTTTTTTAAGAGTGGTAAATCCTTTATATGGTCTGAAGCATAATTTATTACTCCTAAGAACTGTTGTACTTCTTTTTTGTTTTCTAGTTTTTCCTTAATTTTTTTTATCTTTGTTACTATATGTTATTGCAGTTGTAATCCTTCGTTATCTATAATGTATCCTAAATATTCAATAATATTTTTAAATATTTCAGATTTCTTCTCAGATAATAGTATTCTTATAGTAACTATAAATTTTTCTAGATGTTTTATATGATCGTCTAGATTATTGCTAAATATTAATATGTCATCGACATATACTATGCAAAATTCTGTTAATTTTCTAAATACTTGGTCCATTCTTCTTTGGAATATTTGTGGTGCATTTTTTAATCCAAAGGTGTAATACATTCCATTCATAGTGTCCTTGAGGGGCACTAAAGATTGTTAAAGATTTTGATTCCTTTGTTAGTTTTATTTGCCAAAATCCACTTTTACAATCAAACTTACTAAACCATTTTTTATTTCCTAGTCGGTTAATAAGGTTTCTTTTATATAAATATCCATCAAATATTGTTTTTTTATTTAGTTCTCTATAATCAATTACCATTCTGGCTTTTCTTCTTTTTTGTTCACTATGTTTTCTTACTAAAAAGGCTGGGCTGCTATGTGGGCTTTTACTTTCTTGTATGATTTTTAATTCTAGTAATTCTTTTAATTGGATTTCAAATTCTTTTTGATCTGTTGGGATATATCTAATAGGTTTGGATCTAATTATATCATTCGCGTTTATTAGTTTGATTTCTGCATATATTTTTTCTTTTTCCCATAGTTGAATTGGATTTTCTCCAAAGTTTATTTTTAGTATATTAAGATATCTTTCTTTTAATAGTTGTAGGTTATTATTCCTATCAGTTTTTATAGTACATAATCTTAATGTATGTATTGGTAATATTCTTTTTAATACTATCCATTTATTACAAGGTGTTTGTAAGCTAAAAGTATTGCTATCTATAACTTGTGTTTTAAAGTAATTTAGGAAGTTGTTTCCCAATAACACTTGTTGTTTCATATTATCTAATTGATATATTATTGGTTATCTGAATATAGTTTTTCCTAATACAATTCTCATGTTTTCTGCTACTATATCTAGTTCTTTTGATTGTTCATTAAATCCTGATACTCTTGCTCTATGTGATCTGGTTCTCTTCCACCTATGCGATTCTAATACGTCTTTTCTTGCTAAGCATAAATCTGCTCCGCTATCAATAAAGATTTTTTGTTTTATCATTTTATTAAGCTTGTATTCTATATGGGTTTCTATATAGATTGCTACCATTAGATATTAGGATTTTATTCAATACTCATTTATCTTAATCTTTGTTGGAGGTTTTCATCTTGTTCTAATTCTCTTACCTCTTGGCGAATGTTTTCATCATCCATTAATATTTATATATTCCTTTTTATTTTAATAAGTCACCAATTTATCTTGCTTATTTTTTCTATTATTCTCCTAAGGTTTTTTGTAACCTTGTTATATCTATCATTATAATATTTATTTCCTGTTTCACTTGTAGTTGAAGTTGTAACAAGCTTATAGAGAAAATATTGTTCACATTGTATCCAGTAATCTCTTTCTACTAGTAGTTTTATTTTTTCTTTTTCAAGTATGTTCATTTTACTCAGAAGTACTTTCACTTTCTGATCGTTGGTTAATGAAGTTATTATTTTCTAAATCTGATTCACTTTCATCAGTTTGACTGACATAGAAATCGTCATATTCATACCATTACCATGCTAAGAAAAAAATATATTTGTACAGTGATTGATGTTGTTGTTCCAAGGCTTCGATTTACAAATGAATGAGAGTTTCCTTTTATAGATAAAGGCTGACATCAAAATAGATTATAATTTACAAAATAGATAGTAAACGAATCTAATAATTACATAATACAAACTACTTTGCGGAAAGTAAAAAACTTTACATAAAGTAAGATAAGAAAGCGACGTGTGTCGAAGAATCTTATCTTAAAAGAAGAAAACTTTTATAAAAAGTTAAAAACTTTATTAAAGTTGAAAAGGACATTTGTCCTGTCCGGTCATTATTGATTCTGCGTGGCCCCATCAATGTCACTTCATTCTGACATTTTTGCTTTTCCTTTTGAGCTGGTGACCTCTTTCTTGGATTTGTGCTTTTGTTGATTTGCCTCTATTAGGATGTCAAACAGATCTTCCGTTGATGGATGGTAGGTGTAATCTTCCAACGACTGTGAATCTTTCAGACAAGCATATTGGTTGTCATTGGGGACATCCTTCATGGATGCGGTAGATGTCTCGGAATAAGGATTATCATCTACCTTTGTTTTAAAATTCTTTATGAAATTCTCCTTTACCTTGTCAAAGTATGCAGACATGAGATATTCGTCCGATGCTTGGGGATTTCGAACTTTAATAGTTCTTTCCAATTTGGAAAAGAAAGATGATTTATCTTCCTTAGTCTTTTTCTCCATATGATGGATATTTTTAAGACTCTTGACTAGCGATGAAATATCGCCTTCTAACTGCCATCCATAATGGCGAGTTTTGTCTTCTGGATCTTTATCCAATAATTTGGACCAGAATTTACAAAGGAATTTCCTTTTAAGACATTTAATGCCTTGCTGGTTTCTACCTGCTTCTGGAATCCATTTCCATATCCAAGGGATTCCTGCCTACATAAAGAAAAATAATGAAGCAGATCCTTCTAAATAATCAGAAGGATTTTCTGGGGTAACACATGGTGTTACTTGAACCCATTCGTTATAGAAAGCCATATAAGGCTCCTGTAAAACCTGAATTTCAGGTCCGATGACACTCCACCATGGGAATATCCATTCTGGGAGTAATAAACCATTCTGGGAGTAATAAACCATTCTGGTTGTTCTTAAAAATTTCAGGATTAATCTTAATCCACCAGGAATGACCGTGTTTTCGATCTTTGTAGTAGAAAACCTGAGTAAAAATATTGATATAATCATAGTAATTAAATGCCATTTTAATGGTCGTTTGAGGAATTATAAATTCCTTTGATCTGAATGGACTAATTCCCCATTCATAAGGAGATATAATCTTCTTAAGATAAAATTTGGAAAAATTCCTTTCTGCTCTAGGCTTATTATCCGGGAATGATGTGATGTCAGCAGTGCTGGTTTCAATAAGGATATATTCATAATACATCATGTTCTTTCCTTCTAGGAAAGAATTGTAGAAATTTTCTACATAGCGATTCATCATAATCCAAGGATCATTTAGATAATTTTTATCTTCATGATGTAGGTAGAGAATTGTCTCTTCATGACCCTTGACCAAATATTGGTCTCTATTTTCTTTCTCCGACTGTTGGAGCTTTTCGGCATATGAGCCTTGTTGTTGGCTACTAGAAGAGCTTGCTTTGTCCATGAGTATTACTCTTGGAATATCGGAAATATTATTTTCAGTGGTGCTAGATCCGCCAGAGCCTCGTCCCGAGCCTCTGCCTCTTCCTCTGCCTCTACCCCTATTAGGAGTAGGTGGTGTCCATTCTGGACGCATCTTATCCCTGTGAATATTCACGAGTGAGAAAGTTAGGGAGTGAATTTTCTTCACCTTTAAGTTATTGAATTTCAAAATCAAATGGGGCTAAATGTGCTTGCCATCTTGCAAACATTTGTTTGGATACATCATGCTTAAAATTGTTTTGAAACATGAATTTGGCTGCATTGCTGTTTGTTCTTATTAAGAACTTTGTATTATAAAGATCATCCTGGAATTTCAGGACGCACTTAACTATAGCAAGAATTTCTTTGGCTATAGTAGCATAATTCTTTTGACTATTAGTCCATTTTCCTGAATGATACCAAACAAGATATGCTTGTTTGGTTTGGGGGTTAACTTGTTTAAGTATTCTACCATAACCGATGTCTGAAGCATCAGTCTCAATAATTTTTCCCCAATTTGGGTTGGCAAGCATAAGACATGGCAAAGCTTGAACATTCTTCTTAATTTTTTGTATCGCTTCTGTGTGGGCATTTGTCCACGGAGTGGTAGCTTTTTTCAGCCTATCATATAAGATGGCTGCATCAACAGATAAATTCTTATAATAAGGAGAAATATAATTTAGACTCCCTAAAAACCTTTGTAATTGGGTTTTATCAAGAATTTCATCAGGAAATGTAGAAGCAAATTCTATACTTCTAGTAATAGGAACGATTTTCCCTTGTTCAATATTATGACCAACAAATTGAATTTTTTTCTGAAAAATATTCATTTTAGGTTTTGATATAACCAAACCATTTGAAATAATAATTTTCTTAAAAATTTCAAGATGCTTAATATGATCTTGTATATTTTTTGAGAAGACTAATATGTCATCTATGTAAACAACAATAAAATCACTATATGATGTAAAATTATCATTCATGACATGCTGAAACTCTGATGGAGCATTTTTCAGTCCAAAAGGCATGACATTCCATTCATAGTGTCAGAATGGGACTGTAAATGCAGTTTTATATCTGTCAGATTCATCGACCTGTATCTGCCAAAAACCTGATTTTAAATCAAATTTTGAAAAAATGTTAGACTGGTATAACATGTCAAGTAAATCCTTTTTATTAGGAATTGGATATCTAATCCATTTTAAAACTTTATTCAAAGGTTTATAGTTAATAACTAATCTGGGAACTCCTCATTCCTGTTCAGCATGTTTATTAACATAGAACGCTGTACAACTCCATGGGGAGTTTGAGGATCGAATCTTTTGTTATTTTTATTTTGTATGATAGGCTAATAAGCCTATACTGTCTGAGATGCTCTGCGATGGTATGGTTTAATTTTATTTTTTTTAAATGATAGAATAAAATAGAATTCTTCGGTAAAATTCCAGTAAGGATATTAGTACATATCACCATAGGTTCCGAAGTATTCTAGCAAGTATGCTCTTATCGTACGGAGTGCCCTTTCAGCCGTCGACGTGATTAGGCATAAGACGTTTTCATGAGCCATTTTTCGTATTGAGCTATGTATAACTGTCGGAATATGGATCGGATTAAAATCCCTGTTTATGAATAGTACTGTTGATCCATCATGGTTGAAGTTTTCTTTTTATTTTCTTCTATTCTTTATTATTATTTAAATAACGATCCTTTTAGACATTGACTAAGGTATTCGCATGGTATCAGAGCCATATTCTCAAAGAGTATTCACAGACAGTATTTTCATTATCATGAATATTTTCAGAAGCTATAAGCATAGCATTAAAAATGCTAGAACGGAAGAACATGAACTTCCTCAACACTTAGATGCTTTAAACAAATGGACTATTCCATTTGTTGCTACTAAAGAAATTTATATTTCGGTATCTTTGAAAACTTGCGAAATCGCCATGTTATTAAGACTATTGAAGAGTCTGTCCAAATGGACAATCAAGAAAAAGCTATACAGTTATTTTCTGATTCGGATATTGAAAGATATCAAAAATTGCATTACAAATTTTTGCATATTGGATTAGTGCAAATTGCATTTAAACCTTTAACTTTAAAAGGTTTACCTGAAAGTTTTATGACTGTTCTAAGAGATGCTAGAAATTTAAATTGGAAGCAATCCCTTATGGGTGCTATGCAATCCAGTCTGGCCTATGTACCAGTTTATTTTGATGTCAGACCAAATCTTACTCTGTCTTTGTCTGATCCAAATATTTTGCATGCTTTAAATTTATATGTCAAAGTTCATGACTATAATTATATGCCTGAAACAAAAGTTATGTGCATCTGTTATCGTATCTATTTCCGTGTGTTAGACACCATGAATCCTAATTGTAAAATTATGGATGATAAGAGAAATAGGCAAACGGTTCTAATAGAAACCAACCTAGCCAAAAGGTCTAAGATAACTACTCGGAGACCTATCAGTTGGGATGAAATTAATTATCCCGATGACTGGCTAATTGAGAGCGCTATCCCTGTCCAACCTAGGATAGATACTCGTATTGCTCAGGCTGTTCAGACCACTGATGGAAATATCCATCTCCAATTCGCCACCCAACTGTCTAAATCGGGTAGATCAATGTCATCTCATTATTACCTCTCTCCTCTCGATGACATTCCCATGCCTTCTACGGCTAGAGCGTCAACCTCTCAGGTTAACGATGACCTTTATAAGGTCACCACTCCTTCAGAGATCTCTCAGGATGAGAAGGTTGAGAAAATAAAAATAGGAGACAATCAAATTCCTGTAGGAATTAATACTGATCCTACTCCCAGTGAAATGGGATTCACTGATTATTTTAAAGATGGATAGCGATCGTATTTGTGCTTCACCACTGGATTATAGTCCAGGTTCAGGTCTAAGAAAGATTATTTTGAAAGACTTTCTGAGTGAGGATTATCGTCTTTTCAGAAGATGGTTCTTCTCATTTTTTACTGATAAGGAAGCATGTTCCATTAGGGACCAATTTTATGATGAGTTACAGACTAATCATGATTATAAGCCTTTTGTTAAATGGTTTGTTGAAGACTATGCTCTTCCCAGTATCAATGTTATTGAAAGACAATGACATTTGGATTCCAGAAAAGTCCTTAAGAGTATATACCCTCCTGATGAGCCTTTCTCATTAAAGAAGGACAACAATAATGATGATTTACAAGCTCATCCCTTCATGAAGCTTATTCGTCAGACCATTCATAATAGTCCTACTATTGAACATGTCAACACCCTGTTTAGACAACATAACCATACCAATATTCATCTTAAGGTTATTAGTGAACAAATGAACTTATTACATAACAAAGTTGACAAGCTCAGATCTCTTATAGAGAATCAACGAGCCAAGATTGATGCTGTTCCTAACCAGCCTCCAAAATCTCTGGAAATTCCAGCCAACATTTAGCCTCCTCCTTCAATGCAAGGAATCTCCCTGGAAAAACAGACCAAAGAAACATTAGTAAAGAATCTTGAAGATTTACTTTCTCAATTTCAGAATAAATTAAAGATTTCTTCGAAAGATGGTTCTACGTCTACTGTTATGATGATTAATATAGATAAATTATCTGCATCTGATAATGAAGCTCATATTGCTGCCATGAGGAAGGGTAAATGGAAACCCAAATTCAATTCAGAAAATTACTATTATCCGAGACCTACACCCATGTATGTTCTCATTGAAGAACACGCTTACTGTCTGAGATGCTCTGCGATGGTATGGTTTAATTTTTTTTTTTTAAAAAGGATAGAATAAAATAGAATTCTTCGGTAAAATTCTAGTAAGGATATTAGTACATATCACCATAGGTTCCGAAGTATTCTGGCAATTATGCTCTTGTCGTACGGAGTGCCCTTTCAGCCGTCGCCGTGGTTAGGCATAAGGCATTTTCATGAGCCAATTTTCGTATTGAGCTATGTATAACTGTTGGAATATGGATCGGATTAAAATCCCTATTTATGAATAGTACTGTTGATCCATCCTGGTTGAAGTTTTCTTTTATTTTGTTCTATTCTTTATTATTATTTAAATAACGATCCTTTCAGACTTGAACTAAGGTCTTAGCAATGACAAATGGTATGAATATGACGATTTCTATGTCAGTCAAACTGATGAAAGTGAATCAGAATTAAAAAATATTAACTTCATTAACCAACGATCAGAAAATGAAAGCACTTCTTAGTAAAATGAACATACTAGAAAAAGAAAAAATAAAACTACTAGCAGAAAGAGATTACTGGATACAATGTGAACAATGTGTTCGCTATAAGCTTGTTACAACTTCAATTACAAGTGAAACAGGAAATAAATATTATAATGATAGATATAACAAGGTTACAAAAAACCTTAGGAGAATAATAGAAAAAATAAGTGAGATAAATTGGCGACTTATTAAAATAAGAAGGAATATACAAATATTAATGGATGATGAAAACATTCACCAAGAGGTAAGAGAATTAGAACAAGATGAAAACCTCCAACAAAGATTAAGAGAAATGAGTATTGAATAAAATCCTAATACCTAATGGTAGCAATCTATATAGAAGCCCATATAGAATACATGCCTAATAAAATGATCAAACAAAAATTCTTTAATGATAATAAAGCAGATTTATGCTTAGCAAGAAAAGACGTATTAGAATCGCATAGGTGGAAGAGAACCAGATCACATAGAGCAAGAGTATCAGGATTTAATGAACAATCAAAAGAACTAGATATAGTAGCAGAAAACATGAGAATTGTATTAGGAAAAACTAAATTCAGATAACCAATAATATATCAATTAGATAATATGAAACAACAAGTGTTATTGGGAAACAACATCCTAAATTACTTTAAAACACAAGTTATAGATAGCAATACTTTTAGCTTACAAACACCTTGTAATAAATGGATAGTATTAAAAAGAATATTACCAATACATACATTAAGATTATGTACTATAAAAACTGATAGGAATAATAACCTACAACTATTAAAAGAAAGATATCTTAATATACTAAAAATAAACTTTGGAGAAAATCCAATTCAACTATGGGAAAAAGAAAAAATATATGCAGAAATCAAACTAATAAACGCGAATGATATAATTAGATCCAAACCTATTAGATATATCCCAACAGATCAAAAAGAATTTGAAATCCAATTAAAAGAATTACTAGAATTAAAAATGATACAAGAAAGTAAAAGCCCAAATAGCAACCCAACCTTTTTAGTAAGAAAACATAGTGAACAAAAAAGAGGAAAAGCCAGAATGGTAATTGATTATAGAGAACTAAATAAAAAGACAATATTTGATGGATATTTTTTACCATATAAAAGAAACCTTATTATAGATAACGAAGGATTACAACTGCAAGAACATATAGTAACAAAGATCAACTGGAACTTATTATATAAAACAACACGGAATACTATTATCTGAGAAGAAATCTGAAATATTTAAAAACAGTATTGAATATTTAGGATACATTATAGATAACGAAGGATTACAACTGCAAGAACATATAGTAACAAAGATAAAAAATTTTAAGGAAAAACTAGAAAACAAAAAAGAAGTACAACATTTCTTAGGAGTAATAAATTATGCTTCAGACCATATAAAGGATTTACCACTCTTAAGAAAACCATTACAAGAATTGATAAGGAAAAACATAACCTTTGAATGGAAACAAGAACATACTAAGGCTATAAAATATATCAAGGAAAAGGTAAAAACATTGCCAAAACATAGAATATCAACAGAAAAAGATCAACTGGAACTTTTTACTGATGCTAGTGATATAGGATCGGGAGCGGTCCTCATAGCCTATGATAAAGAAGACATAGATAAAGAGAAACCACTAATTTGTGGACATAGAGGAGGAACATGGAAACCAAATGAGAAAAATTATCATATAAATGAGAAAGAATTATTAGCAGTAAAATTTGGAATAAAGAGATTTCATTACCACTTACTACCAGTAAAATTTGTTGTTAGAACTGACAACACACAGGTAAAAGCTTTTATTACAAACAAGATAGACCCTTTACCAGAATTAAATAAAAGGAGAAAATGACAATCATTCTTTTATTGTTATGACTTTATTGTTAAGAACATATCTGGAACTAAAAATGTTTTAGCTGATTTTCTTAGCAGATATAACAATGTCGATCAACAGTGATAAACTTGAAGAATACATTACCAATGCCATGAATTCCATTATACATACCAATGAATCCTAATATCCCGATTACAAGAAAACACCAATATTATAAACCAACTCAGAGAAGCCATACAAGACTTGATAACCCTGAAGACTTTACAAAATAAAACCCAATCCAGATCACCTATCACTACACCTGAAAGACCAAAAATCCATACTACCAGAACTTTGGCACCATTTGTGTCAAAACTAGCAACCATACCATCTTCAATACCATCCTCTTCATCAACAGTATCAATGGCCGACAAGCTGAGATATACACCTGAATAAATCAACGCTTATGAAAAAATTAATAAATTTATGATTATAAGACTAACCCTCACATTTTACGCAATGCTAAACTGAGCAAGTATTCCAGATTCTTGTGCAGCGAGCAAGCCAACCCGAAAATAGTATCAAAATTATTCACTTATGGTTTTATTGACAAACTAATAGTGGAAGAAAACATGAATAACATTGCCAGATTACCAAGTATCATTATAGAATCTACAAGACTTATGATGGAATCATTCGGGAAAGGAATATATGGAATACAAATATTTGACGCATCAACAGACCTAACGGGAAAACCAATTGTGATATGTCAAATATTCACAACAGGGAAAAATAGTACCATCATCGGAGATGATGAAAACATGAACAAGAAAATACCATGCACTTTGGAGAAATTCCAAGAATGGCTCAGTGCAAAAAGAACATTCGGATTATTAACCTTGAAAAGCAGAATAGAAGACATGTTGAGAGCAAAGAAAGCATGTATTATTGGAGACTCAAAAGGAGGAGAAGTGGAAGATATTATCACACTGTATTACGACAATGATATTATGACACAGGACACCATGAGACTAATGAAAATGCATGACAAAATTATAAACATGCAAAGGAAACAATAGAACAATACAAAAAAACAATTGGACAAAGTAGAAGGCCTGTAATAAATACTAGACCTACTACTACTACTACTACTACTACTACTACTACTACTACTACCACCACCAATGTAATAAAAAAAGAAGGAAATTCTGATCCTTTTGCATAAGGATCTGAAAAAATTACTACTTTGATAGGGATCATGTAGCTTTGATACTCAAAGCCCAACTGAATAGGGAGCATGTAGTTTTTACTACTTGCAGCCCAACTGGATACTCTGATAAGGGAGCCTGTAGTTTTTACTACTTGCAGCCCAACTGAATACTCTGATAAGGGAGCCTGTAGTATTTACTACTTGCAGCCCAACTGAATACTCTGATAAGGGAGCCTGTAGCATTTACTACTTGCAGCCCAATTCAATACCATGTATTACTACGTATTACCATAAAATACGAAATTATGTCAAGGAAAAAAAAAGAATCTGATGAAAGAATCAAAAGAAGATATTATCGAGGACACCTGGAAAGCAGCAACATGAAAATATATCATCAAGAAGGACGAGACAAAAAACTTTCAAAAAATATCAGCAGACAAACTGTACCACTTTAGACTTTTGGAAAAGTGATTACTGTTTACTTTATGACTTTTTGAAAAGCAATTCTGTCATATTATCAGCCGAGGTTATCTATATAAGGAGCCTCTTGTAACATGATTATTCATTCGAAAAATTTCTATACAAATCCTTACTTGAAAAATCTCTATGTATAGCTAAACCCCTCCTTAGTCTATAATCCAGATGAATTGTAATATCATAATACCAGAGATAAGAACACTTTGAAAGATTATAATTAGAACCATATTAGTCTATAAACATGCACCTTAGTAAGAATTTTAGAAGATAGTCTGTTGAGAACTCCCAGGCACCTAGGCTAATTATCCCGCAAATTCGGTGGAAGAAGAAGGGAAGCAGAGCCAAGGGTGGGTTGAGATCTCCGATGATCTGAAATTCTGGTTAAGAGGTATGATTTCTAGACTATGTGTTTTTAATTATGATCTTGATAAGTGTTAAACTCTGTAATTATCTCTGGTATCAGAGCCTGTAAAAGGAATAAACTTATAAAAAATGAGAACACATCAATCGTTTATTAAAGTTAATTTGTTAAATCAATTATTATGGAAAACGTATGAGTTGAAACATCTTTTGATAAACTTTAGGAAAGAAAATGATATCATTTTTTATAATTAATTGATTTAACCAATTAACCTTAATAAACGCTTGATGTGTTCTCATTTTTTATAAGTTTATTCCTTTTACAGGCTCTGATACCAGAGATAATTACAGAGTTTAACACTTATCAAGATCATAATTAAAAATACATAGTCTAGAAATCATACCTCTTAACCAGAATTTCAGATCACCGAGATATCAACCCACCATTGGCTCTGCTTCCCTTCTTCTTCCATCGAATTTGCGGGATAATTAGCCTAGGTGCCTGGGAGTTCTCAACAGACTATCTTCTAAAATTCTTGCCAAGGTGCAGGTTTATAGACTAATATGGTTCTAATTATAATCTTTCAAATTGTTCTTATCTCTGGTATTATGATATTACAATTCATCTGGATTATAGACTAAGGAGGGGGTTTAGCTAGACATAGAGATTTTTCAAGTAAGGATTTGTATAGAATTTTTTTGAATGAATAATCAGGTTACAAGAGGCTTTGCAAATTTTTCCCGACCCGGATTTTGGGCCGACCCGACCGGAACAGTGACCCAACCGGAAAACAGTGCCTAATCCGAGAAACACATTTGTTTCCAATGCAAATTTCAGATAACCAATCAAAGGTAAAATATATAAATAATCATTAATAATAAATCATACAAGAACCAATCTTATTTTTGGCTTTTTGGCACTGGTTTCAATCCAAAACGTACCCGACCCAACCCATAAACCCGACCCAACACGGAAACCCGACCTGTATTCGGAATCCAAAAACAATGAAAAAATAGCAGGAATTTCAGATTCTTCAACACCCAGAACAACCCATTTTGTATCCTTTTTTTGAAATTTAGAACACAAATTGGGCTTCTAGATATGAATTTTGAAACCCCCAAATATCAAGATTTCCAACTTATATTTCGGACTCTTTAAGATGAAGAACACGTGCAAAGAAGAACAAATACCCTTAAGAAGATTTCAGATTTCAAAACCTAAAACTAGATTTTCGGACCTCAAAAATTCCCCCCCAAAATGAAGAACAAGAGGGTTTTTTTATAGATGGTACCCCCTACCGTTCAACCCATACCCCATCTAATTTTCGAGTTTGAAATTTGAAATTAAAGAGGGAAAAAGTCATAGATTTGAAAGGGGTATGTTGCGAATCTTTGGGGATAAGGGTATGGGGTGTGTTGGGTGTCAGGGGTTGGTGGCGGTGACCGACGGTGTCGGGTGACGGTGTGGGGTCGGGGGCATGGGGGTTACAGCGATTTGGAAGGGAGAAGTGTTTTAGGGTTTGTTTTTGGGTTTTTGTTTAGGTTTAGGTTTAGGGGGATAAGAGGGTGTGGGATTGTGGGCCGATGGGTTGGGTTTTTGGCCGAATGGGCCGGTCTAGTTGGGCCTTGAATGGGGTCAGAAATGGGGGTGGTTTCGGTTGGGCTGAGAGGGTTTTTGTTTTGGGTAGAAATTGTTTTGGGTTGAGAAATAAATGGGTTGTGGGTTTAAAATATAAAAAGGGTATTGGGTTAAAAATATAAAAAGGGGTTTATTATAAAAAGGTGCTTTGCAAGAAATGTAAATTATATAAAAATGTGATATCATTTTGCGAAAAAAATAATATAGAATATTAGGATAAAAACTATGATTGTGATTGTAAAAGGCAAATGATAGTAAAATGTGAATAGTAATAATAGTAATAAAAAATGATATATATATATATATATATATATATATATATATATATGCCTGTATGTATATATATTTTTTTTTTTTTGAGGTGATAAAAATATTTAAAATTACAAATAAATTGATAAAGATGGGACAAAATTGGGTGTCAACAACTGCTCCACCAACCTCCTAATAAGATGAATGGCTTCTGTAGTTGAACGGCCCAATATGAATTCAAACTGGTTCTCAGAAATATACACGCCTCTTCTCACCCTCATCTGCACGACCTTTTTCCAAACTTTCATAGTGTGGCTTAGAAGCTTGATACCCCTATAGTTGTTGCAACTCTGGATGTCACCTTTGTTCTTGTACAAAGGAATTATTGTACTCCACCTCCATTCTTCAGGCATTCACGCCGTCTTAAAAATGACATTAAACATCTCAGTCAGCCACTCAAAACCTCCATGCCTGCGCTCTTCCAAAATTCAACTGGGATCTCATCAGGCCCTGTCGTTTGTCCCCTGCGTATCCTGCGAACAACACCCTTAACCTCCTCAACCTTAATGCTTTACAATATCCAAAATATTGGTACCTTCCGGATTGCTCCAGATCTCCCAGCACAAAGTCTTTATCTCATTTTTCGTTCAAGAGTTTATGGAAGTAAGACTACCACCTCCATCTAATATGTGCGTCCTCCACCAGTACTTTGTCATCCTTGTCCTTGATGCACCTCACACAATCCAAGTTACGGGCCCTCATCTCTCTCGCCTTAGCTAGTCTGTACAACTTCATGTCCCCGCATTTTCCCTCTAATTCCACATACAGGCGTTCAAAATCCACTCTTTCCGCTGCCATAACAGCTAGCTTTGCCTCCTTCCTTTCCATCTTATACAATTCCCTATTCGTTCACTTCTCCACCTCATTCTTGCTTTCTACCAATTTCGCATACACCGATTTCTTTGCTTCCACATTCCCTTGAACCTTACCATTCCACCACCAGTCCCCTCGATGCCCACCACGGCTACCCCACGAGACCCCTAACACTTCTCTAGCTACCTCCCGAATGCAACTAGTTGTCCTGTCAACATACCAGTCGCATCCCCACTACTTCCCCAAGCCCCATTGGTCATCAACCTCTCCCCCATCTCCTTTGCACTAGATATGGTCAACCTCTCCCATTTGATTCTTAGCCTGTCATCCACAACCCTCATCTTTTTCTTCATCTTGATCTCCAAATCCATCACCAAATGAGCAACCGGAGGTACTAACTCCAGTTGGGTAGAACCTGTTGGGTAGAGCACTGTTCACCGATGAAGTTACTGTTCACCGGTAGAACTGTCGGAAAACTGATTACTTGTGTAGATCACAAATGGGTAATACAGTAGCAAAAATAAAACAGAGCAACAAGCAGTGGTTGCCGGAGTCAGAGCTTAGAGCGACGCCAGAGTATATACCAGTCACAGGAGAAGAGATAAGAAGCATGAGGTTAGGGGATCTGGGGGTGAGCAGCATCGCGGTGGTTTGGAGCGGTGAAGCAACCAGATATGACCCCAACAAAAAGTGTAGGTTTGATAGTTCTTCTTATCTTCTCTTATCTTCTACCACTTATTTGGACATAAATTTGAATTGCCGACGTCGGCAACGACGCAGGGGGGTTAGGCAACTGGGGTAGTGGGGTGAGTTGCTGGGGCGGTGGTGTGGCGGCGGTCGCAGGTGGTGTGGATGGAATAATGACGAAGGAGAGTGGAAGGATATAAAATTATTTTCAAAAATTGGTGATAGTCGGTTGAGGCCCGAGTATTCACCATTTGCATATTTATTTTCCTCGTAATATTGAAAAATGGAAATGACTCGACGTTGATCCGAATCAGGACCAATTTTGTACTTTCTTTATCAAATTAATGAAATGCCTCAGTTTATGTGAAAAAATAGTCTTTTTTTCTTATTAATGCGTTTTTATACATTAACCATGCTTTGTCTTATTTTTCAATAATACTAATAAAATAACCCATAATGTCATGACATGTCGCGAGATAAGTGATACCGAAGAAAGGGAATATAAGGAGTACGATGAGAAATCCGAGTTACCCGAGCATCTTATCGATGAAAAAGCAATATAAAAAATGGCAGAATCCTAATTTAGACGAAACTGAAGCAATCAACCTCAGAGATGAGGCTTAAGGAAACCAGGATAAGTGCGTACTTGGAAGTGCCTCGAAGAAGAACTGATAAACCTGCTAAGGGAGTACGTCGATATCACATGGTTATACGCAGATATGCTTGGTTTAAGCACATACATAGTGTCCTAGAAGTTTCCCATCAATAAGAGATTCACCCCAGTCAAGTAGAAAATCCGACAATTCAAGCCCGATTTGAGCATAAGAATCAAAGACGAGGTTGAAAAGCAGATCAAGTCAGGGGTAGTGGAAGTAACTCTATATCCCACATGGTTGGCCAACATTGTGCCTATACTGAAGAAAGATGAAAAATTTGGATTTGTGTAGACTATAGAGATCTCAACAGAGCTAGTCCCAATGATAACTTTCTATTTTCGAACATCCATATACTCATCGATAACTGCGCAAATGAGTTACAATCATTTGTAGACTGCTTTGTCGATTACCATCAGATCTCGATGAGTGAGGAAGATGCATAGAAAACCGCTTTCATCACTCCATGGGGAGTATACCACTACCGGGTAATGCCATTCGGCCTGAAGAATGATGACATAACTTATATGAGAGCAATGACCGCAATATTTTATGACATGATGCACAAAGATATAGAGGTCTACGTGGGCGATGTCATAATCAAATCGTGGGAAATCTCATATCATATCATGCATTTGCGAAAGTTCTTCAAAAGTTCAATCTGAAGCTGAATCCGGCCAAGTGCGCATTCGGAGTACCTGCTGGGAAATCATTGGGATTCATAGTCAGCCGCAGGGGCATAGAGCTAGATCCTTAAAAAATTAAAGCCATTCAAGAATTGAACTATATTAGATGTTTCACAGCGCAGTCTACAATAATCGTGGAGCCCATCCTTAAGTATTGAAAAGATGCACTCACCAAATGGACGGTTGAGTGCCAGAAAGCCTTCGACACTATCAAAAGATATCTCTCTAATATGACAGTCTTGGTTCCTCATAGATCGGGGAGTTCATTATTATTGTATATGTCGGTAACTTATAATACATTCGGATGTATGTTGGTACAACACAACAAAACTAGAAAGAAAGAGCGAGTCATCTACTATCTCAATAAGAAATTCACTGCTTGCGAGTCGAGGTACACCTTGGTGGAGAAGACATGTTGTGCACGAAAGCTGAGACCCTACTTATCGGCATACACTACTCACTTGATCTTCAAGATGGATCATTTGAAGTGTATCTTATGGCAGCCCATGTCTATAGAAAAATTGGCTAAGTGGCAAATGCTTCTAAGAAAATTCGGCATCACGTATGTGGTCCAGAAAGTTGTCAAGGGACAAGTATTAGCTGATTTATTAGTAGAAAGTCCGATCGATGAAGAGTTCGAACCCCTAAGGACATATTTCTCGGATGAGAAATTGATGACAATCAAGGAAAACACAGCCAAAACTTACTCAGGAGGGAAAATGTTCTTTGACGGTGCGGTCAATTACAAGGGTTCAAAAATTGGACTAGTTTTGGTCTCAGAAATGGGTTAGCATTTCCCGATGGCAGCAAAGCTCAACTTTCGATGTACTAACAATATGGCAGAGTATGAAGCCTACATTCTGGATCTTCGCATGGCCCTTGACATGGATATCCAAGAGTTATTGGTAATAGGAGACTTAAATCTGTTAATTCACCAAGTTTAAGGAGAATTGGCAACCAAGAACGAAAAGATCATGCCATATGTAAACCTCGCCCAAAGGCTATACAAGAGGTTCAAAAAGATCGATTTCCGACATTTGCCAAGGGCTCAGAATGAATTCACTGATGCTCTTGCGACCATAGCGTCCATGATGCGGCATCATAGGAGCAGTCACATTGACCCGCTAGAGATAAGCATCAGAGAAGAACACATTTATTATTTCCACGTGAAAGCAGAACTAGATGGTAAACTGTGGTACACTGACATAAGCACATACTTGGAAAAGGGAGAGTATCCCGAGAATATCACAGCCAACCAAAAGAAGACCATCAGAAGAATGGCCAACGATTTCTTTTTGAACAAAGGAGTACTTTACAGTAGGACGTCCGATTTAGGGCTACTCAGATGTGTCGATGCTGTAGAGGCCACAAAACTATTAGAAGAGGTACATGCGGGGACTTATGGTCCTCACATCAATGAGTTCGTCCTAGCTAAGAAAATCCTGAGGGCAGGTTACTACTGGATGACAATGGAAACCAACTACAATAGATTTGTGCAAAGATACCGCTAGTGTCAGATTCATGAAGATCTAATCAGAGTCCTACCGAGTGAACTCAATATCATGAGCTCACCCTAGCCATTTGTAGCCTGGAGCATGGACTTCATTGGGCCTAGAGATCCAGTCGCATCCTATGGACATCGCTTCATTCTGGTTGCCACAAACTACTTCAAAAAATAGGTCGAAGCTACTTCCCACAAGTTTGTAACAAAGAAAGTGGTAGCGGACTTTGTACGAAACAATATCACATGCCTATTCGGCATCCTTGAGTCGATCATAACTAATAACAGAGCAAATTTGAACAGTCATATGATGAAGGATATTTGCAAACAATTTCGCATAACCTATTGGAATTCTACCGCCTATAGACCACAAATGAATGGACCCATAGATCCAGCCAATAAGAACATTAAGAGAATACTCAAGAAAATGACAGACAACTACAAATGTTGGCATGAACAGTTTCCCTACACATTTCTAGGATACCGAATGACAACTCGGACCTCAACATGAGCAACTCTGTACTTACTTATCTATAGTACTGAAAGAATGATACCCGCTGAAGTAGAGATACTATCACACAGAATCATACAAGAGGAAGAGCTGGACAACGCAGAGTGGATCCAAAAAAGATACGAGTAAATGACTCTAATTGATGAGAAAAAGATAGTTGTCAGATGTCACGATCAACTATACCAATAGAGAATGGCATGTGCCTTCAACAAATGGGTTAGAGCTCGAATATTTCAAAATAGGACAATTAGTACTCAAGTACGTGTTTCCACACCATGATGAGTACAAATGAAAGTTCGCACCCAACTAGCAAGGCCCTACATGATGCATAAGGTACTCTTAGGAAGAGCTATAATCCTCACAGAAATGGACATCCAAGATTGGCCCAAAGCAATTAACTTAGACGCTATCAAGAGATACTATGCGTGAAGACACACCCTTTCATTTTATAATCACATTTCTTTACTTGTAATCACATTTCTATACTTGTAATCACATCTCTTTAGCAGAACAAAAAAAATAACATTTTCTTATAATATAAACTACACAATGACCTGATTCCCGAGGTGGGATATGTAGGCATCCATTTAAGACTCGGTCGCATTATTATAAAAAACCAACCATCTTTGATTCCAAACTATGTTCGACCTGAGTCCTGCTATGACAAGATACGTAGGCGCTCTTTGAGCTCGGTCGCACCAAACAAAATCCAAAGAAACCCATAGGAAGCCTCTGAGACACGAAGATTCGAAGATTGCCTCGCAGAGTACAAAGATCTCCAACTTGCAACTGGGGCAGAATTTTTGAGAAGATCTAAAAAATTCCACCAATGAACCCGGCACAAGAGTCAGCCGGACTTAAATATTCAACTGGGACATAATTTTTGAGAGGGACTCAAAAATTCATATGCGATGAGTCAACATGAGAGTTTGCCGCAAGACAATCTTTATTTGGGATAAAATTTTCAAGGGGGTCTAAAAAATTTCTCCAAGACAAACAAGGAGCAAGTCTAGAGTGCCAAGGACGGTCAAAGAACCTCACTCTAAGTGTATATGTCACGACATTGAGTTAATAATTTTTAATATGATAAAATATTTCAGTAAAAATGGTTTTATGAATAACGTTTTCCAAAAATATTTTTTCTATTATAGCATAAATTCATCTCTCGTAATACCGATCCCAAACGGGTCGACATGTGAAAAGCAGAAATGACGCATCAGGAGCCGACTTCATGGATCGACCCCATAAAAACTAATAATTTTTCTGTGTTTGCAGGTTTCCAAAATGACATATAGAGGACAACAATTTATTCCACTAATTTGTTTGTTTATGATGAAAAAAGATATAATAAAGAAGAAGCTTCGACACCGGAAGATAACAATCCGGCTATGAGAACCATAAAACAACAAAACGGCCATCTGATCGAGAGGGTTACAACCAACAAAGGATGAAGAAGTACAATTCGGCCATGAGAGCCACAAAAAGGACAAAATGGCCATCTAACCAGGAGGGTCACAACCGATAAAGGACGAAGAAGTACAATCCGGTCATGAGAGACATAAAAGGATAAAATAGCCATCTGACCTAGAGGGTCACAACCGACAAAGGAGGAAGAGGCATGATTCAGCTATGAGAGCCATATAAAGGGCAAAACGGCCATCTAACCAAGAGGGTCACAACTGACAAAGGGACAAAAGAAAGACAATCCAGCCGAGAGGGTCATATTTGTCATATGCACACACGAGCCAACAATGTTGAAGGTGACATACACTCAAAAAAATATATGCACGAGCCAACGGTGTTGGAGGTGGCATCCGCTCAACAAAAATACAGGAGCTAATGATGTCGCAGGTGACATCTGCTCAACAAAAAATATGCATGAGCCAACAGTGTTGAAGGTGATATTCCCTCAACAAAAGATTTTCACGAGCCAAAGATATCGTAAGTGAAATTCGCTCAACCAAAAATATACACGAGCCAACTGTGTCGGAGGTGACATTCACTCAATAAAAAATATATACGAGCCAACGGGGTCGGAGATAACATTCACTCAATAAAAAATTTGCATGAGCCGACAATGTCACTGGTGACATACGCTCAACCAAAAATATGCACGAGCCAATGGTGTCGGAGGTGACATTCGCTCAACAAAAATATGCATGAGCCAACGGTGTTAGAGGTGATATTCGCTCAACCAAAAATATGCACGAGCCAATGATGTCTCAAGTGACATTCGCTCAACAAATATGCATGAGCCAATAATGCCGGAGGCGGCATCCGCTCAATAAAGCACATATGAGCCAGACGGTGTCGGAGGAGGCATCCGCTAAAAGTGAACAAATTGCACAAAATCAGATGATATCAGAAGAGGAAACCGCTCAAATAACATATAACCAAGGAAGTCACACAAGCCAGGCGGTGTCACCTGCTCAAATGTAGCTGCCAAAGAGGGAACGACAAGCAGATCCATGCAGGTATGATAAATAAATATAATTAACACGTCAGGTCCCAACAACTGGAAATAGGTTAGAAGCTACCAGATGAGGGAAATGAGTAGACCAAATCTAGACGCAAGCGGAGCAAACATGGAAATTTTTCTTGGGCAATCGATCAAAATAATGTACCAATGAGAGTTAAACTCTATGTATATGAGCTTGAAGATCACTCCGTATCGAACTCACTTGCAAATTATGAAGATTTCTATTTTTAAAAACCCATAACCGGTCGGGTATACATCAGAAAGGTTTTTTAAAATCGTCAAAGGCATTCTCGCACAAGGAATACCCTTTTCAGGACATCGAGTCGAACTACAAGTGATCTGATTCCTGAAAACCGAGGATATGTAGGCCAACTCAATATCGAGAATCAGTCATATTCCAACAAAATCATTCCAGAATTTTAGTTCTTAGATTTTGCTCTATTTTACTCACTTTTTAACAATCTAATTGATTTGAACTATAAGTGGCCTGAATTCTCATACAACCTAAAATATGTAGGAAACCCAGAGACCGGGATCTGGCCACAATTTCAAAAAATTACATAAAATGAGAAATACTTTTTAATTAGTCGGCTAAAAACTAGGTCAGTCAAATTTCACTACTCAGGGATGGTCTTGCCATCCCCAAATAACGAAGGGGCAGTTGTTGATACCTACTTTTTACCCTCCGATAATCTTACTTAATTATTCAAAGTTTAGTCACAGACGGAGTAAAATATGCTTTTTACAAGATCAAAATGATTTATACAAAATTATTCTAGAAATATTTGTCATTTCATTTGACAAAATATCATCTAGTGTATTTATTGTATATCATACCTTATTTTCACATTATTTTGATCATTAATTACAATTTTAGAATTTTAAAAGATAATTATAAAAATTAATTATCTTAGAATCCTCAATTTAAAAGAATCAATATTCCTCCCCGTCAAAGTGGGGGAATTATTCAATTGATTAGGATAATAAAATTACATCTCAAGTTTAAAGCATATTTTTAAATTGAAAGAATTTTGCATGATTAAATATCTTAATTTCTGAATTATATCAATTTTTGGCTCAAATTGAAGCTATTGATTTAATTCGGTTAATTTCTGAATTATATCAAATCTTAGAGAGTGTGCTAAGTATGGATGGTCTTAAAGACCTATGATTCATGTTTTTGTGAACTCTGTTAAGTAGTCCAATGTTTTCCATGCTGTCTATACTATGCATAAATGCGCTTGCTTGCTTCTAGTTTGGTATTAAGTGAGTACTAGATTCTCTCTTGGGCTTTAAATTAGCCAAACATGTGTCACGAATGCTTAGAAAAGGACTGTTTGCATCTACTCATTTACTCCATGTCACCCTGCCTATCTATAAGCCCATTCACTTAGTTTAAATGCATGTGTAATTAGAACATAATGAATTCTGAACTATTGTGCTAATTGCCATGAGCCATTGACAAGTTTAAAATGATAAAGTTAGGTAGGGAATTGATCCATGAAAGACTATTAAAACCATATTAGTTAAAGTCTAAAATACCTTATCTGTTTACTTCTGTGATTGTGTCTGTTTGCATCTAGGTTAGCTAGGATTACCAATGCATGGTAAGGAGTTAAATGTTATGATCCAAATCATAGGTCGTGGTGACACCTACACTATCCCCGGGTAGGCAAACCACATCCCAACATCTAGAATATCAAGTTAAATAAGCTGAAATTAAATAAGTATTAGTTAACAAGTCTTAAATACTATCGTAACTGAATATTCAAATATCCCCAAAGATCTAGTCAAAGTGGAAACTAACAAGTAGCACATAGAGCAAAGATGTATTATAAACAAGTCTATATCAAGGAAATCAGGTAATCAACCAAAGACAGATATAAGTCACCAACAAAACAATTGAGAATATAAGAATGGATGAGTGCAATGTAATGCAATAGTCACCTCTCTCACTCCACTCTCATACATACATTCTAAGGATAAAGTCTTCAAGCCATGACTCATGGGGGACCAACAAAGTCCATGTACCACTCAGGCTCTCTGGCAAAACCTCGGAAGCATCAATCATTCTTGTCTCTGGCAGAAATCTCAGAGTATCTCTGTCACTCTCAATCTCCGACAAAGACCTCAGAGTATCTCAATCACTCACCTCACCATCATGACCATATCAGAGTGATAAGTGAAGCATGTAATGCATGATATCAATCTCAACAATATCATCAATAATTAATCAACAAATACAAGTCACGTTACCATTCATATTTCAATTAATCAATATTACTCTTTCTTTTCATGAGACAAGTGAGCTAGTATGTGATAGAGAAACATACAAGCAATAATCAAAGAATATAACACATATCAAGACAATCCCACGTTAACAACATCCATACCAAACCAGTAAAAGTTATCACAACCTCCATGCCCGAAGGCCTATCATGCTATCCCTGTCAATTTCTACCACATATATACTACTCTCTAATCAAAGTCTAACTCGAGTAAGCCATAACCTACCTCAAGGCCGAGCACGCACCACAAACCCTCACGCTAAAGCCTTCCCTTTCTGAAGTACCTCTGAACGAACATAGTCTATCATATATATAAATTAGACCTGCTATTAACGTCGGCTTATCTGTCAGTCGCGTCGGGTTTGCCGCTCAGTTGAAAACTAAGTCTAAAGACACCCATATTGCTACATTTTATATTCAGAATCAAAAGTGAATCAAAAAGTCAAATCCTAGCCTCGAGGGTAAAACTAAAAATTTATTGAAAAATCATTTTACCCATAACCCAAGGGTTCTATATCCAGAAAATTGGTCAATTGCATCCCCAAATAGACTCCCAAATCATAAACTCTCATTTCTTAAGGCTAAGACTCGAAACCTTCAGTTATCCCAAAATCTTAACTTACGATTAAAATCTCACTTTTCACCCTTCAAATACCATGAATTTGAAGGTGTTCATAATTTTGAAAAGGAAATAAAAAAAACAGTCTTTCAATAAAGCCACTAGAAAGATGAAAATAGAATATTTGCTTCATGCTAATTCGGACTGATTTAGAAAAAAGTTTACAACTTTCTTTTAAATTGCCCTCTCGAGCCACTATCAGAGCAGTGAAAAAATAATTAAATAGCACCAACATTTGAGACAAAGCTCACTAACACTATTACGTTGCATATCTGCCATTAAATTTAAGACGCTAGTTGTTCTCATAGCAATTTGTTGCTCAATGATTACTAATCATTATATTATTACTAGCCCCTTAAATCATTTTGTCATCATTATGACATCCACTCACCTTCCCCTAATTTTAGTAGCCAGAATTGCATTGTAAAGAAAGTGGTCTAATTGAAATTAAATTTCATTCCACAAGCACACCATTATATATAATATAGTATAATATACTATGAATAATCAAAACACAAATTATCTACTTGAAAATTAGGGAGAATATTTCCTTCGAACTAGCAAACACCGTAGCTTCGGTGCACAACCATTATTTGCTTAAAACTTTTGTTGTTGTGCTTTAACCCTTCAAACCCTACCCACTCAAATTTATTCTTATATATGGGCCATGGAATATAGGATACTAAATGAATTGTGGACTTGTCCATTAACTCATCACAATAGTTTTTCCAATTTTCCTATTTCACTTAACCACTTTGTCTACTTTAAACTTTACCCACTCCATCAAATAATATATTTACCAGTTTATACCTAATATGGGTGCAACTAACATTCCTATGAATAAACTATTCACACATATCAAATAAATATATTTTAAAAATCACTCATCAATTAAATAACCATAGTTAAAGGGATAGCTCAGAATTTCATTTCATTAATTTAAGAATTTTTAATTTCACTATTTTTTCTTCGACACTCACCGAATTGCATCAGGAAGTGCACCACCTCTTCCTCGCAAGCTATCAACACCAAAGTAAGACCACAGAAAAGGTGTTTTAGATTAGGCCTAAATGTGCTAAATGACCAAATGGGTTGTTACATCAGATACCAATCAAACAATCGCTAGTCCTCGAGCGAAAAAGAAAAAGGATGAGAGGTAATACCTGAATAGCCAAACAACTGAGGGTATCTACTCCGAATATCCACCTCGGTCTCCCAAGTGGCCTCCTCAATCGGACGTGCTTCCACTGCACCTTAACTTAATCATTATCCTTGGACCTCAACTTCCTAACCTGCCTGTCCAAAATGGCCACAGTCTTCTCCTCGAATGCTAGATTTTGATCAAATAACACCGAGTCCCACTGAATGATGTAGGACCCATTAGAATTATATTTATTCAATATGGATACATGAAACACCGGGTAAACACCTGATAAATCCGATAGCAAAGCCAACTCATAAGCCACCTCACCAACTCACCGAATGATCACAAATGGCCCGATATATCTCAGACTCAACTTGCCTTTCTTTCCAAACCTCATCATGCCCTTCATGGGCGAGACCTTCAATGGAACCTGATCACCCACCATAAATTCCATATCACGAACCTTCCGATCCGCATCTCATTCTGTATACTCTAAGCCGCTAGGAGCTTTTTCTGAATCAACTTCACTTTATTCAAGGAATCTCTCAACAAGTATGTACCCCATGCTCCTATCTCAGAAGCATCGAACCAACCAATTGGTGACCAACATCTCCTATGATAAAAATCCTCAAATGGCGCCTTTCGATACTTAAATGACAACTATTATTGTAGGCAAACTTTGCTAAGGGAAAGAACTGGTCCAAATGACCAACAAAGTCGATCACACATGCCCCGCAATATATCCTTGAGAACTTGAATAGTCCGCTAGGACTGACAATCCTTCTACAGGTGGAATGACGTGCAAACTCCACCTGAGCTATAAGTAGTTTGATATGGTACGAAAAGAACCAACTTAGTCAAATGGTACGCAATTACCCAAGTAACATCAAACCTTCCCAAGGCCCATGATAACCCTACCACAAGTCCATAACAATTCGCTTGCTCACTAAATTCGTCGTTCCTTCCTTCATCTTAGCCCCGTAGTTTGATTCTCATATATCCAATCCAACTAATATTGAAATTCCTACTTAGTTATAACCATAACTCTGAACACAATTGATTGAATCCACACTCATCCTCATAGTCATCATAATTGTTTTCCTAAGACCACAACCCATTGTCAAACTTGTACCTACAAGGTGTCCTGATCCTACTCCTCTTTCTTCCATATATTCCAAAGTTGTCCTTAATACCCATTGTCCGTAGAATGCATTACTACACCCTGTAAGTTTAAATCATGACTCTCTCTAAGCAGAAAAGAGGACTGGCATTTGTACTAAGCCCTTCGTTAGCATATCTATTAAAAACTGACCTTATCCAAGGTCGATGGGGCAAAATATAAATTCCTTAGTTTCATTTCACTGAGCCGAAGCTACTTGTCAGCACCCATCCGTCGAACCCCTCTTGGTCCTTCAAATACAATACTATGCGCATTACCCTAGTGATTGTCTTGTTGTGCCAAATCAGAAAAATCAATTAATCATCCTAAGAACTCTTAATATTTAATTGTACTCCCTCATAACATCTCCAAGTAACCATATAGACCATTAAAAATGTCTGTATAGCTGCTATTAACAACAAATTATTCAATCTCCTTGTAAACTCCAATAACGCTCGATAAACATGTCATACATCTATTCCAAATCGAAATCCATTGATCCTTCAATATAGGTTACTAAAGACGTCTTCGGTATAATATTGATGATCTCACAAAGATGCAATTTCAGTGAATTGTCATTTACTGATCTCATCTTTTATGGAATCGATCCTCTTTGGCAGTACAAGAATATATGGAGCTCAGCATATCTGGAAGCATAGGAGAACGTTTGCTGATATTACTACCAATAATAAATATTGGGTCATTCATAGCATTACTATACCTTCCCTATTCATTGCGGGTTGGTTATTTGTCAGCATCAGTTTAGCTTACGATGTGTTTGGAAGCTCTCGGCCAAACAAATATTTTAGAAAGAGCCGACAAGTAATTCCATTAATAACTGGCCATTTTGATCATTTGAAACAACTCGATGAATTTAGTAGATCATTTTAGGAGGCCCTAATGACTATAGATTGAACCTATCCAATTTTTACAGTATTGTGGTTGGTTGTTCACAGCCTAGTTGTACCTACCATTTTTTTTGGAATCAATATCAGCAGTTCATCCAACGATAAACATCATCTGAATTTTAGAGTTACGACACAATCAAACCCGAAGGAACAAAAAATTGAATTTAATCATACCAGTCTCTACTAGGGGTTATTACTCATTTTTGTACTTGCTTTTTGATTTTTCAATTATTTCTTCAATTAACAAAATGAAAGAGAATAAATAAGATTCTCTTAGCTCATTCGGAACGATCTCATAATGAAGTTATCCATGGCTGTTTATGTCTCTAGCATGACCACTTGATGAAATATGGAGAGAAGTGGGGTAAATGGCTGATACGACTAGAAGGATTCCTCTTTGAATAATAGGTACTGTAACTGGTATTCTTGTAATCGGTTTAATAGGTATTTTCTTTTATGATTCACATTCTGAATTGGGTTCATCCTTATAGTAATCGAATGAATTGAGTTGTCAACATAAAAACGTATAAACTCAATGGGATTCCAAGTATCTCATAGAAAAAGAGTATGTAATGTAGCTTTTTCAGAAGCGTCTAAATAAAAATAGGGGCCCCTATACCATACATCCTGCTGCCTTGGGACGACTGCACGTTAAATCATAGCAATAGATCTATTATAGTGTAGTCAGCCTCACGCTGTGCTTGACTGGCGAGTCTACCGTCTCTACGACTTTCCCTTTTTCAGGCTGCTTCGAGTGTAAAGAAGTAACGTAATAGGATTCGATGTTGCACCATCTTCAACTCTTCTCTGGATCCAAAGTTTTTCGAGAAAAGGTCCCATATTTCAATATCATGATTGGGTTGACCAGGTCAGATCATGAGTGAAATATCATGATCGGGGCTTTTTTCTTAAGTCGCGGTCATGTCTTGCCCCTCTAGTATAGTGACCGTGAAATATCATGATCGCATGGTGCTGCTTTTTATAGTATCTAAGTTGCATGCTTAAGTCGCGGGTATTAGCATCTCTTTTATGTCTTCTCCAATGCCTTCTCTACCTAGTATAGTGATATATTAGGTATGGCCCCATGGTCCTATAATCATACATGTTTCCTTCTCTTCGTGTTCTTTGATCGAAGCATCCAAAGCATCATCGCACGCCGGTCTACTAAGGAGGGTCATGTCAAGTTCCGCTAACGCCTTATCTTCATTTATAAGCATCTTCATTCCATTTCCCATGGTGCTCTTTCTACGTCAAATTTCAATAGTATAGGTGGAATAGCAAAGGCTTCCCGATGGTACGGGTCCTTTTTTCTTTTGATTGTTGTTCTTCCATAAATAATTATGAAATACCTCCACACCCATCTTTAAATGAATAAACACGAGGCTAAAATGCCCCATTTCTTGAATGACCCATTCTCATATGTTGTTCTTGAATACACAATCTCATATTGTCGTTCCCAACCTCAAAGCTGGAATTATCCAAGTCGCCAACCAAGTACCGATGAGCTATACCTTATGACCTTAAATCTTCAGGGAAATCTAATTATTCGAACTCTCTTCCTTTTAATTCCGCCAAACTCATTCATCATCTCGAACACTCCAACATAAGGCCCTTGGCCCCGTACCTCACCCTTCACAATCATAAGATCTCTAAGTACAATACCTTATTACGCCCTTAGTAAATCCAAGAGTATCAAACCTTACAGTCCATGATCCTTCCTCACATAATTACTCTCAAGTCATCTGCATTTGAAATACTCAAACACACTATCCAACCGTCAATCATTCGACACAACATATTACCACTGACATAGTCTTACCTCAAAATTATGCCTTCAACTTTCAATTGTAGAGATTTCTTCTTATTAATCAACTCTAGCTCGTCTATTCGAAGATGCCATGAAATTATCCATCCTGATACTACCCATTTTATCTCCCCGTAAATCTTCAATCGTCAAGTCTAGTTGGCTCTTGCCATACACTAATGAGCTTTCTTCACGTTGAGTTAATTAACCCGGCGGGTCCAATTAAATTTAGCAGTAGGTTTCTTCCTCAATCATTCTTATCACTATTTTACTCTAACTAAAAGATGTAATACAGTGTCACCAAGACCCGTGCATGCTTCAAGTAGTTACACTTCTTCAAAATTAAGTCTCTTGAAAATTAATCCTCCAAAGTCAATAGTGAAATGTCTTTCCCTTAATTCCTTCTCTATCATATTCCATTTAAGATCACTTTTATCATTATCAGCCATAAATCACTCAAACCCATCCGTGGGGTGAATCGACGTATCACACCTCTTAAAAAGTAGCTGAGCCAGTCATGGAGATAGTAGTAAACCATAATCTGAAGCGCCCAAAAGTTTCCCCTGCCTCACTCGAATATTTAACCAAGCACTTTCTCTAACCCAAATGCAATCGTCCATACCATTTTCCATAAAGCCTTTCTAACCGCAATATCGACCAAACCTGATCATACCCACGAAGTTAATTATCACCGTCGCAATACTTCAAACCACCACCAAATTAGTCCATGAACTGTAGGGTGATCCTCAACTTCTGCCTATAAGATCCTACCGATGTTCCCATACAACTTATAATGGTTTCCTTATAAACTCCTTAGCAAATAAATTATCCTTCCATCTTGATTCATGAGTTTACCAACTCAATATAAACATCTGAAAGTCCCTTGGTACATTCATTGTTCCTTATATAAATTAACCCTCAATTAATCGCTTGAAGTATACTTCGTAACTGGATTCCGTTATCATCCACTATCACTCGTAGAAACTTGTCAAGCCTAAGCAACATATACAATACCCATATTTCTTCACACCGCTTAGGTATAACAATCGAAAATTCTATAAGTATTTCAATCTTCACGCTCACCTATCGCTAGAATTTTCCCATCAGTCAATTATTGTTCCTTCCCCAAAAGTCTACAACGCAATCCACCCTACCGATTGAATCATGTTCCTTTCATAAATATAATAACCTTACACGGGATAAACAAGCTCCTAATTCAACAATGATTTATCCACACCTTACACCCAAAATATCAAGCGTACCTGTAACCATAGACTTAACTGAAATATTACACCCGATAATTCCCACCAGATTCGATCTTTCTTAGTAACCTATCGGATGAGCACATCTACCACTTGGGCTCACCATATAACTGAGAATGACCCATTCAAATTTCTTTCATTACATCTCCGTCCCATAAAGAAATTGAGGACTCTTCACACACCCCGAATCGAAATCCTACTCCCTCATACCTTATCACAAAATGTCATCTTCCATATTTATGCTCCTTCCAAACTCCCCCCCCATAGCCTCATCGAATATTCTTCTTGCTCGATCAACTAATTTATCCAAGTTTTATTTTGTCTTCAGAATATCCGTATATGTCTCATCCCATTGTATCTAAAAGAATCATCATGTTGTGCCAAAACTTCTCAAATGTAGTCTCCAAACCACAACGCTCATTACATGATTATTCTGCTAGCCGCACCATTTAAGATCATACTTATCTTACCATCACTGCTACACCATAAATGCACTGCCTTGACTGTCTAGCCACTAACCGCTTCATAACTGTGATTTGAATATGGTCACGCACCCTTATCATGGTGACATATCTTTTATTATTCCACGCGATGTCATATCAAGCCACTCACTTTGAATATGAGAATACGTCCTCACCATTGGTGAGATAATGAAAGAACGAGGTTAATAAACCAATCAAAACAAACTTGCACGAAAAGATTGAACCATATATCAATCGGAATGAACTAGCACGAAAGAATGAACCAGATAACAATTGAAATGAACTAGCATGGAAAAATGAAAGAACTGAAGTTTTACTACATGTCCTATAGCCTCTCGATGATAGGTACAGACATCTACGTACCAATCCGCGAGACTCTACTAGACATTGCTCTTGTACTCATTAGATTGGTCAACCTAGGAGCTCTGATATCAATTTGTCATGATCCAAATCGTAGGTCGTGGTGGCACTACACTATCCTCCCGAGTAGGCAAACCACATCCCAACATCTAGAATATCAAGTTAAATAAGCGAAAATTAAATAAGAATTAGTTAACAAGTCTTAAATACTATCATAACTGAATATCCAAATATCCCTAAAGATCTTGTCAAAAGTGTACACGAGCTTTAATACAATAAAACATATAAGTCTGAACTTCCCGAAGGCTATATATTGTCTAATGAAAAGAAAATATAGAAGTAAATAAACAGGGTCATTTCAGGTGTCACAGATGACCAAGTAGCTCACCCTGAATGACAAAAGATGTCACCATCGCATATCAATCATGAGGCGTAGAGCTAGAACCGAGATTGTACTCTGCGCTCAATAAAAGTGCAGCAAGAGTAGTATCAGTACAACACTAGTACTGGTAAGTATCATAGGCCAACTAAGATTAGATAACACAATAAGAAGTGGAAACTAACAAGTAGCACATAGAGCAAATGTCAAGATGCCAAATATTTATAACGCTCTGGTAGTTCAAGGTCGAGATCACGTATCATAAATAAGTCCATATCAAGGAAATTAGGTAATCAACTAAAGATAGATATAAGTCACCAACAAAACAATTGAGAATATAAAAATGGATGAGTGCAATGTAATGCAATAGTCATCTCTCTCACTCCACTCTCGTACACACATTCTAAGGATAAAGTCTCAAAGTCATGACCCATGGGGGACCCGCAAAGTCCATGTACCACTCGGGCTCTCCAACAAAACCTCAAAAGCTTCAATCATTCGAATCTCCGGCAGAAACCTTGGAGTATCTCTGTCACTCTCAATCTCCGACAAAGACCTCGGAGTATCTCAATCACTCACCTCACTATCATGACCATATCAGAGTGACAAGTAAGGCATGTCATGCATGATATCAATCTCAACAGTATTATCAATAATTAATCAACAAATACAAGTCACGTTACCCTTCACATTTCAATTAATCAATATTACTCTTTCTTTTCATGAGACAAGTGAGCTAGTATGTGACAGAGAAACAGACAAGCAATAATCACAGAATATAACACATATGGCGACAAGCCCACTTAAACAACATTCATACCAAACCAGTAGAATTTATCACCACCTCCATGCCCGAAGGCCTATCATGCTATCACCGTCTATTTCTACCACATATATACAACTCTCTAATCAAAGTCCAACTCAAGTAAGCCATAACATATCTCAAGGCCGAGCACGCACCACGAACCCTCACGCTAAAGCCTCCCCTTTTTGAAGTGCCTCCGAACGAATAGAATCTATAAAATATATAATATACATTAATTTATGAGTCTAAAGGCACCCATATTGATTCATTTTAAATTCAGAATCAAAAGTGAACCAAAAAGTCAAAGCCGAGCCTCGAGGGCAAAATTAAAAATTTATTGAAAAATCATTTTACCCATAATCCAAGGATCATATATCTGGAAAATTAGTCAATTCCATCCACAAAAAGACACCCAAATCATAAACTCTCATTTCTTAAGGCTAGGACTCAAAACCTTCAATTATCCCGAAATCTTAACTTAGGATTACCACCATATTGGTCCTTATACCTTGGGTTTTAAGCCCATTCCCCTAGACAGGAAGAACATCTGATCATTGGGCTTCCCTTTGTCAGTGGGTCAGCTATTATATCCTTTGATTTTATGTAATCAATGGATATTATACCCGTGGTGATCATCTGCCTAACGATCTTATATCTCCGTCGAATATGACGAGACTTGCCGTTATACATAGAATTCTGTGCCCTTCCTAGAGCCGACTGGCTGTCGCAGTAGATCATTATAGAAGGTACGGGTTTGTTCCAACAAGGAACATCCTCTAAGAAGTTGTGAAGCCACTCAGCTTCTTCTCCTGCTTTGTCTAAAGCGATAAACTCCGATTCCATCGTGGATCGGGCGATGCAAGTTTGCTTAGAGGATTTCCAAGACACAGCCCAACCACCAATTGTAAATACATACCAACTGGTGGACTTGGTGTTCTCTATGTCAGATATCCAGTTTGCATCACTGTACCCCTCTAGTACAACTGGATATCTCAAATAATGCAACCCGTAAGTTAGCATGTATTTCAGGTATAGTAGTACCCGATTCAATGCCTTTCAGTGATCATTACTCGGATTACGGGTAAACTTAGCCAACTTGTTGACTACAATAAGCAATATCAGGTTGGATGCAGTTTGTTATGTATATCAAACTACCAATCACCTGTGCATATTGCTCCTGGTATATGGGTGCACCACAATTTTTATCAAGCTTTTGATTTCTATCCATTGGTGACTTTATAGGCGAACTGTCAAACATCTCGATCTTTCTCAAAACATCCTCGATGTAGTGAGACTGAGACAAGACCAGTCCGTCAGACGTCTTAGAGATTTTTATCCCTAAGATGACATCTGCGATACCCAAATCCTTCATGTCGAAGCATTGTTTCAATAAGTTCTTAGTCTCTAGAATTATGCTAGGACTACTCCTTGTGATCAACATGTCATCTACATACATGCATATCATAACGAACGAGTCAGAATTACCTTTTATGTAGACATATTTATCACACTCATTAATGGAGAAACCCTTCGATAGTAGAGTACTATCAAATTTTTTGTGCCATTGCTTTGGGGCTTGTTTCAGCTCGTACAGAGATATGACAAGCCAACATACTGTCTTCTCTTTCCATGGAACAACATACCCCACGGGTTGTTCCATATAGATTTCTTCTTCCAAATCACCATCTAAGAAGGCTGTCTTGACATCCATTTGATGTATCTTAAGGTCACGCAACGCTGCGATCCCAATGAATACTCGTATGGACGTCATTCTAGACACCGGGGAGTACGTGTCAAAGTAGTCAAGGCCTTCTTTTTGCCGATAGCCCTTGACTACCAACCTGGCCTTGTACTTATCTATAAACCCATCTGCTTTATACTTCCATTTGAGTATCCACTTACAACCCAACGGTTTATTTCCCGGAGGAAGATCAACCAACTCCCAAGTATAGTTATGCAGAATGGAGCCTGTTTCACTCTCAATAGCTTCTTTCCAGAGCAGTGCCTCTGGAGTTGACAATACTTCAACAATTGTCCTTGGTTCATCATCAACCATATAAGTTACAAAGTCAGGACCGAAGGATTTATCCTTCCTGGATCTTTTACTTCGCCTTAGTTCTATCTCTGGAGTCTCCAAGTTCTGAGAATCCGGAATACTAGATTTCGGATATTTAGCCACTTCGAGATCCACTAGATCTGAACCATATAGATCTGGGACGTCAATGACTCCCGGTTCCTGAGAGCTTTGTTCATAACTTTGTTTGCGAGAGGTTATTTCTTTTTCCTTTCTCAGAAAGGTATCTTCAAATAATTATGCAGTCCTTGATTCCATGATTGTACCCCCGAGGATATCTGGAATATCTGACTTATGCACTAAGAAGCGATAAGCACTACTGTTATTTTCATATCCGATGAATATGCAATCTACAGTCTTAGGCCCAATCTTGACCTGCTTTGGCTTGGGTACTTCGACCTTTGTCAGACAACCCCACACCTTTAAATATTTATAAGTGGGTTTCTTTCCTTTAAATATTTATAGAGAGGGTCTGACAAGCAGTTCAATATGTAATTCTTACACATGAAATCACTATGACTCCATGCATCAAGAACCATCTTAATGCCATTAATGACATGGATACCTAGGCCCCCTTCAGCCGTTTCAGAAGGCGAATGGTCCATTTCATCTCCAGCTTGTGGAGGATCTTCTGTTAGGAAACGTGCCATTCCCATAACAGTCAGATAGAATAGCATCTTCTGTTGCTATCACTTGAAGTTTGAGCCCATGAACTTTTTAGGGTGTTCATGGTGAAATCCAGTGGGTGGAGGAACGACAACGTTCCCTTGAGCGGTAGTAAAGGCGTTGGATGAGCCTTGAGCAATCGGAAAGGCATTAGGTGTTCCTTGAGTAGTTGGGAAGGCAGATGGATTGCCTTGAGTAGTTGTAGCAGCAGAATCAGAAGCAGTTTGATCTCTTCCAGTCATCTTTCTAGGTACTTACAATAAAATCTTGTCTTAAAATTATTGGGATACAATTGTTGCAGGGAACGGGAAGTAAGTAACTATTACAATAGTAAGAAAGGATAAACTAAGTATTACAATAAACTGGAAATCAAGAACTTAACAAACTGCTTGTGTGATTTACTGAGTCGAGTGATGTCACTCTGTCTTTAAGACAAGATTGCCCCGTATATCTCCTTTTACGGTGGTGGGCAATAGTCTCCCTAGATACAACAACAACTTAACAAATGCGCAAAGGTAACTCAAGTGTTACTCTTGAAGAACTTTGAGTATAGTAACTTTGCTAGAGAGGAAGAAGATGAAATCAGAAAATCTGGAGTATTTTCTAAGTGTTGAGTGTTATGTTCAATTGAGTCAAAGGGCTCAATTTATAGTGTTAGGAGAAGACCCCTCAACTAGCCAACTAATGACCTTCAATAGCCATGTAATGACACTTGATTGAGGGGTTACATTCAGCCAAATAATGGCTGAATTCATGTGCCAAGTAATGGAGAATCAATGCTCCAAAACCAGCCCAAAGGTCAGATCTTTCCAACTTCCCGTCACAGCATTCTGCCTCCGAAACGTCGCGACTCTGTGAATTAGCGCCACGGTGCTGCCTGGGAGGAGCCGCGGCTCTGACGGTGTGGCGCCGTGGCCCTTCACGGCTCCGCGGTGATTTCTGACTCGTTTCATCTTACACTTCTTCCTTCATTTACCAACGTGGAATACTTTGTCATTTGGCCAATAACCGTCCATAAATCTATGTCTTAAATGTATTACATACGTACCAATATCTCTTTCACTAATGAAATTTGCGATACTTGGAACTACGTGTGCACGTGTGTGGAAATGACGTTTCCGACGTGCGGGCCTCAATTGTTCGAGTCATAAATTAATGGGATATTCTTAATTCCACATTTAGTAAGTTTCCAACAGTTTGTCATGCCATTTGGTCTTACTAATGCACCTAGCACTTAGCACCTTCATGAGGTTGATGAACCATGTTTGAAGCCTTTCATCAACAAGTTTGTCTTCGTTTATTTCGATGACATCCTTGTCTATAGTAAGACTATTGAGGATCATGTGTGCCACTTGAGGCAAGTTTTTGATGTCTTATTGCGTGAGAGGTTGTATGTTAATATCAAGAAGTGCTCATTTTGTGTTGACCAGGTGATATTCTTGGGTTTTGTGGTTAGTGTAGACGGTATGGAGGTTGATGAAGAGAAAGTTGAATCCATTAGAACTTGGCTAACTCCTAAAAATGCAACCAATTTAAGGAGTTTCCATGGGTTGGCAAGCTTCTATAAGAGATTTGTGAAGAGGTTTAGTACCATTGCCGCTCCCTTAACCGAATTGATCAAGAAGGATATGGCTTTTGTTTGGGGAGATGAGCAAGAGAAGGCCTTTCAAGAGTTGAATGTGAAATTGAGTTTTCTCCATTGTTGCAATTGCCGGATTTTGAGAAGACATTTGAGATCGAATGTGACGCTTTAGGTGTTGGCATAGGCGGGGTATGATGCAAGAGGGAAAACCGTTGGCCTACTTTAGTGAAAAGCTAAAAGGGGCTTCCTTGAATTACTCTACCTATGACAAAGAGTTGTACGCACTTGTGAGGGTGTTGGTTCATTGGCAACACTACCTATGGCATAAGGAGTTTGTGATCCGCTTGGATCATGCATCATTGAAGAACTTGAAGGGTCAATCCAAGCTTAACAAGAGGCATGCAAAATGGGTGGAGTTCATTGAGACGTTCCCTTATGTGATCACCTACAAAAGGGGGAAGGAGAATGTCATAGCGGATGCTTTGTCTAGAAGGTTTGTATTGCTAAACACTATGACCTCTAGAATGATGGGATTTGAAAGCTTAAAGGAGTTCTACTCTAAGGACTCCGACTTCTAAGAGATTTGTGGATAGTTAGCCCAAGGGAGAAGGGTTGATCGATTCCAATTGGTTGATGGATTCTTGTTCAAAGATGGTAAGGTGTGCGTGCCTAAGAGCTCATGGAGGGAGTTATTTGTGAAGGAGTCTCATAGTTGAGGCATGATGGGCACTTTGGTGTGGCCAAGACACTTGACATCCTCAAAGAATAATTCTATTGACCAAAGATGAAACATGACGTGGAGAAGCTTTGTGGACAATGTTTGAAGTACAAACAAGCTAAATCGAAGACTCGTCCTTAAGGTTTGTATACTCCTCTTCCTACTCTTATTAGTCATTGGATAGACATTTCTATGGATTTTGTAATGGGTCTTCCAATAATAAAAAAGGGTCATGATAGCATTTTGTGGTGGTAGATAGGTTCTCTAAAATGTCTCATTTTATACCATGCCATAAATATGATGATGCTTCTCATGAACTCATTCCATGAGGGAGGCAGTTTCTCAATCAAAGACGCAACCAAATTGTTCGGTTTACTTCATTCCTTCCAAATACAGATGATGAAGAATCATTTAAAACTCTTGGATTTGGGACAGGTTTAACGTAGTAACATAGAACAACATCTTTTGTTGCCATCTCTTGAAATTGGTACCCAGAAATTTTTCTGGGCGTTCTCCTTCAAAACTGGCAGGAGGAGGGACAACAACATTCCCTTGAGCCATAGCAGCGGAACTAGAAGCGGAAGCAATTTTTGAAATAGACATCTTTCGAACACTTAGAAAATGGAATTTTGTCTTAAAATTGTAGGTAGAAATCGGGGTAAAGTGTATCCGAAAGGTTAAACAAAAGAAACGCTGAGTCAAGAGATGACTCTCTGTATTTAAGACAAAATTTCCCCGTATAAATGTTTTTACGGTGTTGGGCAATAGTCTTCCAAGATAAAACAACAACTAATCAACTGTACAAAGCAAATACAGTTGATTCTAGCGAAGAAAATGAATAAAAACAGATTGCTTGTTTGAGTTTTTGATTTTCTGTATGTTCTTCGCAGAAGAGAACATGTTGGGTTGTATATTATGTGTATTTCTATTGCTTCGAATTGAACAGAAACATTCAATTTATAAGAGCAGCAAGAGAGGCAAACAGTCATGTTCCTGGCGGGTGGCGGCGGCGCGCGTGTGGGGCTTATCCCCGAACCCAAGCTCACCTAGGTCCTCTCCCTTCTAAACACGTGGGTTACCCCTTGGGGTCCCAAACCCTTATTCAAACTTGGAGTTTATATATTGCATAAACTCTCCATCTTTTACCAATGAGGGAGATTTGTCATTTTTGGCCAAAGACCCTTTTTTTTTTTTATGTTTCAAACACCTTACTTTGTGTACCAATATCTCCTTCATTTCTTAACGAAATTTGACAATACTTGGTACTAACATTATCTACTCACTTAGTAGATTAGGCATGTGCGAAGAAATGATGTTTCCGACATTCGGGACCTACATGATTAAGTCATTAAAGACGGGATAAACTCAATCCCACATTTAGTAAATTTCCAACAAGCTTGAGATCTTCCAATCTTTCATATTTCTTCTTAAGTATTGGATTCATTTTTCGTCAAGTTGCCCAAGTGCAATATGCCTTGAAAATCATCCAAACTTGCTTGATTTCCATTCATTTGTTATCGTTGTACTTAAACACACAAAAGTACCAACATAAGCATGAATACAGCGATTTCACTATAGATAAAGGAATTAAAGTACTAAGAACTAGAGGCAAAGTGTCACAAATAATGATATTTGTGCCAAATATCACCACCCCTCACTTAGACTTTGCTCACCCTCGAGCAAAAATTTATGACCAACCTATAACAGTTTCAACCATACCACTCAAACAGGTCTACTCAGGCTTCGACTAATATGGTAATTTCAAAATATTTAACAATCATGCAATGTGCCAAAACTTAAGAAAGTCATGCCAAAGTTCAAATTTCTAATTTTCATTACCAACAACCAACCATCTCAAAAATACGTTACTTTTAAGAACATATGACTCAACGACACCACTTAAAATAATGCAATCGTGCTACTTAACCAAGAATCCAATATTTTCACCACTCTATTGCCATCTATGGGCCCTCACCGAAAGAGAGTTGTCCATATCTCACAAGAATGAAATATAATATATATCAATGGACATAAATTCAACAAATATGCTCACTCTCACAAAGAACATAACATGCCAAAATACGATGAACCGCAAGCTTGCCCGTAGTGTAACCGCTTCACTAATACAAGTATGTTGAACCTAAGATCAAGTAGGACTTAATGGGTTGTAATGTAGGCTAAGGGACGGGTAGAACATATTTTGATAATAGTGACTAAACTCCCTAAGCACTTTAATACACACAACAGTTAGCATTTTTCACACTTTCTTTACCAACCACTAACAACACCAACCAACACAAAAATTTTCCCAATCACACCCCTTTGTTTCTTTTTATTTAAGCACCACCTTGTTGACAACACACGTTAGAAGGGAAATTTTTCTTGATGAATAACTATAAAATATTTTTGATTTTTTTTTCTTCAGATTTTAACCTTTTTCTACTTTTTTTTTTCTTTTCAATTCCCAACTAATGAAATGTACTTTTTCTTTTCATTCGGTGCCCCAATAAACTTCACTAGATCTCAACCAACAACCAATTTCTTTTTGTTTCTTCACATCCCAACTTCCATCACATAATTGATTGAAGTGCTCACAGAGTACATGGGGTCAAAAATCAAGCTATTAGAACAAAAGGGTATGGCTCATCGACTGCTATCAAAGAAAAGGCTAAAAGCTCAACACGGTTAACTAGGATAATATTTACATATTGGTAGGATAAGACAATTTAGGCTATTTAGTCTAACAAAGGAACACATCTATCACCTCCTAAGTTAACAAACTTCATTTCTCTTTACGAACACACAAGACAAGTTCTAGACATCAATACAACGCATGGATTAAACAACCTATACCCTCACACACACATGACACATAATCATTGCAAGAGGGATCCATATCGTTAGGGCTGGGCAATCGGTCGGTTTGATTTTTTGGTTTTTGGTTTGGAAAAAATGGGAACCAAAACCGAACTGAACTAAGTTCGGTTCAGTTCAGTTTTTGCAATTTCGGTTCAGTTTATTCAATTTGGTTTTTCCGTTTAGATATTATTATATTGGGCCTTGTCATTCGTCTTCTTGTAGCTAAATAGCCAGCAGTATGGTTGTTGTCAGTTGTTTTTGCTTATGAGTAAGGAAATAGACGCATACCAATTTCTCGGGCGGATCTTTTCATCATCTAATAACCCCTAGAGGTCGGAATATAGATGGTAATAATGGTTAATTAAACTTTTTTCAGAGTTAATCAGATAATATAGAGTTGATATTCTATATTGCAATTTCATTTTTTAATAAAAAGTCTATAACCTTCTATCAATATCCAAACATCATAACAATATAATCTTTTATCAACATCCAAACATCATAACAATAGAGTAACATACTTATCAAAATCATAATTAGAAACACATAGTTTGAACACATACCTTTATTCAGATTTTCAGATCACCTGAGTAGCTCAACCCACCTTTGGCTCTGCCTCCCTACGTCCACTGACTTCACGGGATAATGGCCTGGGTGCTTGGGAGTCCTCACGGATATCCTCTGAAGATCGTCTGAAATATGTTGTGTTCATACCAATATGGTTCTAATCATAAATTTTCAAAGTAATCTACTCTTGTTCTTATGATATTCTTGGTTGATATTAGATTTATTCTTATGGTGTTCTTGGTTGATATTCGGTTATAGACTAAGTGTTGCTTAGCTGAACATTGATATGAGAGAGTTTGAAGTAAGGTAAGAGTTGTATTTTTTCGAATTAATTCTCCTTTGTACAAGAGGCTCCTTTTATAGATAACCTCGGCTATTCAACTATTCAACTTTAATCAAAAAGTCGTAAAGTAAATAGTAATAGACAAAAATCTTTTCAAAAAGTCTTAAAGGCTACAGTGCCTTGTCTGTTACTTTTCTAAAGTAGTTTTGTCTTCTTCTTCTTTTTTCAAAGTTGTCACTTTTTCTCTTGTCCTTATTCGGCTGCTTTTTTTTCCAGATGCTTTTCCAGCTGTCTTGTTCTGTAATGACTTCTTGTCAGGATGTCATTTTCTTGTCTGGCTACTTTTCTGTTTAATGCTTTTCAGTTGTCCGGTTGATTCTCTTGAAAATTTCTCCCAGTAATCAATTGTATTCTGTTAATCTTTTTTGGGCTTTACCGTAGTTGAAAACTACGTTGGGCCATAATCATTGGGTTTCCAAGCAATGAATTTCATGGTCCCTACCATAGTAATCTTTTGGGCCGTGAGGCTCCTAATCAATTTTGGGTTACAAGTAATAAAATTACATGTTCCCTGCCATAATAATCTTTAGGGCCGTGAGGCTCCTAATCAATTTTGGGTTACAAGTAGTAAAACTACATGCTCCCTGTCAAGGTAATCAGTTGGGTTTCAAGTAGATGAATCTACATGATCCCTGCAAAAGTAATCAATTTTTCCCTCCTTATTCAAAAGGATCAAGACTTTGCTCTTTTTTATATTAGATGATGATTGTGTTGCTGTTCTTATCATTGGTCTTTTCTTATTTTCAACCATTGTTCTGTAATGGCTTATAGTCTCGTCTGCATGTGTATGCTTCAGATCAGTATCTTGTTTAATAGTAAAGTTAATTCTTTAGTCTCCTTCACCTCTATGTCATTATCATAGTATATGGTCATTATTTCTCTACTTCTCCACCTTTAGAACATCCAATTATGGATGCCTTTCTTGTTCTCAGCATATCCTCTATTCTTGTTTTTAGTGTCAATAGTCCAAATACTCTTTTGGCACTGAGACAATCTTGAAACTTGTCCAGTGTACAGGGTATTTTCATGTTCAAGTTCTTGTCATCCCCGCTGATAGTGCTATTCCTTCCTGTCTTAAAGATTTGACAGATGACAATAGGTTTACCTTTTAAGTCGGTTGATGCGTCTAATATTTGTATTCCGTAGATTCCTTTTCCAAAGGATTCCATCATGAGCTCCGTTGATCTTGTGATAATCTGTGGTAATTTGGTGATGTTAATCATTTTTTCGTCTGTGATTATCTTGTCAATAAATCCATAAGTAAATAGTCTTTCCACGATACTCGGATTTGCTCTTTCACTGCAAATAAACCTGGGATATTTACTCAGCTTGGCACTGCGTACAATATCAGCGTTAGTCTTGTAATCGTAAAACTTATTAATTTTTTCGTAGGCACTAATCAGTTCTGGTCTGTATTTCAGGTTGTCTGCCATTGATACTGCTGATGATGTTGAAGGTATTGGTGATGGCATAGTTGCTAGTTTAGATGAAAATAGTGTAAAGGTTTTTATTTTTTGTTGTATTGTTGGTATGGTAATCGGTATTTTCTGTTGGGCTTCCTTTTGTAAGGTTTTCAGTTTAGAAAAATCTTGTATGGCTTCTACTAGCTTGTTGATCGTTTGGGTATTCTCTTGTAATTTGGTAATCATTATTTCATTGGTTCGGATAATCTCTTGCATAGCCTTGGCTATGTATTCTTCAAAGTCTTCGCTGTTAATCGACATTGTTATATCTGCTAAGAAAATCAGCTAAAACATTCTTAGTTCCAGATATATTCTTAACAATAAAATCATAACAATAGAAAAATGATTGCCATTTTCTCCTTTTATTCAATTCGGGTAAAGGGTCTATTCCGTTTGTAATGAAGGCTTTTACTTGTGTATTATCCATTCTAACAATAAATTTTACTGGTAGTAGATGGTAATGAAATCTTTTTATTCCAAATTTTACCGCTAATAATTCTTTCTCATTTATATGGTAATTCTTTTCATTTGGTTTCCATGTTCCACCTCCATATCCGCAAATTAACATTTTTTCTTTGTCTATATCTTCTTTATCATATGCTATTAGGACTGCTCCCCATCCTATATCGCTAGCATCTGCAAAGAGTTCAAGTTGATCTTTTTCTGTTGGTATTCTGTGTTTAGGTAATGATTTTACCTTTCCTTTAATCTGGTTTATAGCCTTGGTATGCTCTTCTTTCCATTCAAAGGTTACATTTTTCTTTATTAGATCTTGAAGTGGTTTTCTTAGGTATGGTAAATCTTTTATGTGGTCTGAGGCGTAATTTATTACTCCTAAGAATTGTTGTACTTCTCTTTTATTTTCTAATTTATCTTTAAATTTTTTTATTTTTGTTACAACATGTTCTTGCAATTGTATTCCTTCATTATCTATAATGTATCCTAGAAATTCAATATTGTTTTTGAATATTTTAGATTTCTTTTCAGATAAAAGTATTCCATGTTGCTTTAAAGTTTCTATGAATTGTTCTAAATGTTTTATATGATCTTTTAAATCATTACTATATATCAATATATCATCCACATATATTATGCAAAAATCTGCCAATTTTCTAAATACTTGATCCATTTTCTTTGAAATATTTGTGATGCATTCTTTAATCCAAAAGGTAGTATGTTCCATTCATAGTGTCCTTGAGGGGCACTGAATGCTGTCAAAGCTCTAGATTCTTTAGTCAGTTTTGTCTGCCAAAATCCGCTTTTACAGTCGAACTTACTAAACCAATTTTTACTTCCTAATCTGTTGATAAGGTTTCTTTTATAAGGTAAAAAGTATCCATCAAAGATAGTCTTTTTATTCAATTCTCTGTAGTCAATTACCATCCTGGCTTTTCCTCGTTTTTGTTCACTATGTTTCCTTACTAAAAAGGCTGGGCTACTATGTGGGCTTTTACTTTCTCGTATCATTTTTAACTCTAGTAATTCTTTAATCTGAGTTTCAAATTCTTTTTGATCCGTTGGGCTGTATCTTATAGGTTTTGTTCTAACTGTTTCGCTAGGATCTATTAGCTTTATTTCTCCATATATTCTTTCCTTTTCCCATAGTTGTATTGTATTTTCTCCAAAATTCCTTTTTAGCATATTAAGGTATTTTTCCTTTAATAATTCTAGATTATTATTCCTATCAGTTTTTATAGTACATAATCTTAATGTATTCACTGGTAATACTCTTTTTAGTACTATCCATTTAATACAGGGTGATTGTAAGCTAAATGTATTCTTATTTATAACTTGTGTTTTAAAGTAGTCTAGGAACTTATTTCCTAATAAAACTTGTTGTTTCATATTATCTAGTTGATATACTATTGGTAGTCTAAAAATAGTCTTTCCTAGTACAATTCTCATATTTTCTGCTACTATATCCAATTCTTTTGATTGTTCATTGAATCCTGATACTCTTGCTCTATGTATTCTAGATCTTTTCCATCTATGTGATTCTAGTACATCTTTTCTGGCTAAGCATATATCTGCTCCACTATCAATGAATATTTTTTGTTTAATCATTTTATTCGGTTTATATTCTATATGGGCTTCTATATGAATTGCTACCATTTAATTATTTTCATTTAATCTTCTTTGAAGTTCTTCGTCTTGTTCGTATTCTTCTACTTCTAGTCTAATGTTTTCATTTCTCAAGGATTCTTCTATATGTCTTGCTATGTAAGTTTGTTGCCAATTTATTTCATTTATTCTTTCTCTTATTCTTCCGAGTCTTCTGGTAATCTTGTTGTACCTATCGCTGTAATACTTCTTGTTTTATTAACTATTGAAGTTATAATCAGTTTATGTCGGGTGTATTCTTCACATTGTATCCAGTAATTCCTTTCTCTTAATAATTCTCTTTTTTCTCTTTCTAGTGGGTTCATTCTTATTCAGAACTAATTTCACTATCTGAGCATTGGTTGATATAATTCACATTTTCTGGTTCTGATTCTTCATCTGTTTCACTGATATAAAAATCTTCGTAGTCGTACCATTTATTATTATCTTCTTTAATCTGTCTTAGACTCATTATAAATTGTTCTGTATTAATGTATTTTACTCCATTTTTCTTCAACTTTGGGCACTTATTTGCATAGTGTCCTTTTTCATTACAGCTCCAACATTTACATTCTTTAACTTTTTCTTCTTTAGTCTTATTTGTTATAGGGTTTACATTTCTTCTTTTTCTGAATTTTATTTTATATCTAAATTTTCTCCTTGTTTCAGGATTATTCCTATATCTCTTAAATCTCTTCCTTTTATAGGATTTATAATAAGGTTTTCTCTTATATTTCTTATCTTTGTGACTTCTTTCATATTTATCTTTGTGTCTTCTATGCCTTTTATGTTTCTTATATTTCTTTTCTTTATCATCGCATCCAAATATTAGTCTTCTTTCTGTGAATCCACATATTTCTCTTAATCCTATCTTCTTATCTTTTTTAATCTTTTGTTGCATTCTATATTCTTCACATTTTCTCATTAGATATGCTCTTAGTACTCTTATTCTTTCTCCTAGACTATTTTCTTTTGGTTCTAGTTGGATGTATTCTTTTGATATTTCAATATTATATGGTATAGGTAAATGGTCATAGTATAATTGTTGGTAAATTATTCCTTCTTCTGGATAAGAATCTAGCTTCGTAAAAGAATTTACTTTGCTAATCGTATATTCTGGCAATTTGTTTATCTTACAACATTTCATGTTATTCGGATTCATTATTATTTATGTTTTTCTTTTGCTAATACATTTTCTCTGGCTACTAACCATTTTTCTCCTAAGAATTCTCTTTTCAATAGTAAATCAAATATCATTAACATTGATTTCCAATCTGTTGCATGACTTAACACTTCTCCTCTTAGTTGATATGCTATTGATTCTATCCAGTATGCTACTTTTCCAATTAGTGTTTTAGATATTAGATCATACATATAATCTAGATTTTCTGTTTGTGTACTATTCATTAATGCTATGTAAATTCCTAAGTTCCAATCAGTTATTCTTCTTCCTACTTCTTGTTCATCATAAACGTTATCTAAATCTAGAAAGTATCCGTTATAATTTACTCCTTGCGTCATTGATCCTACAAACTCTTTAAATTCGGCTTGTTGTCCTATAGGTATGTGGTCTGGTAATCTTGTTCTTCTTCTCGTTATTACTTCTAGATTAGGGTCTACTAATTCTTCTTCGGGATAATCATTTGCATCATCATTTATTATATCTTCTAATTCTATTTCGGTTTCTACCTGTCCATTATAGTCATTTTCTACGTCACTGTCTGGTTCATCCTCTATTATTGCATTTACTCTTTTCATATTTTGTAAAGCTTCTATTATCTGGTTATTTTCTTTTACTATTTCTGTGTTCTCAAAATTTTCTTCTTCTTCTATGAATTCTACTACTTGTAATTCTTGGTTAATTTGTTTATCGTCGTTACTATTTTTATCCGTATTGTTATCACTGCTTGTAGTAGTTTCATCGCTTAATCTTATTTTCTTTATTTTCCTTTTTCCTTTCAATCTTTTTAATTGTTCTGTTAAGATGTGTACTTCTTCTCTAAGTTCTGATAATTCTTTTTTTACTTCTCTTAGTTCTTCTTTTGTTTCTCTTAGTTCTACTTTAGTTTCTTTGTATCTTTATATTTTCTTTTATATTTTTTATACTTGTCGTACCATTCTCCATTATCGTGTAATTTTAACTTTAAATTTTCTGCTTTTAATTCATTTATCTGTTGCTCTTGTCTATCTAGTCTTAAGTTTAGGTATTCGTAGGTTGTTTTCTCTACTTCTTTTAAAGGTACTTTTACTTCTTTTGTTGTTTCCTCTTTTGTTGGTTTTGGTCTCATAGGTTCAAACTTATATCTTTCTTTTTCTATAATCTGTTTTTCATGAGTTCTTAAGAACGTAATCGCACTAGGTTCCATTAAAATTTTCCTTCTTTATTTAATATTACAAGTCTATCTAAAGTTTCTGTTACCTCTTTTGATAATCTTGGTTTTATTTTACTAATGTCTACCATTATTGGTACTTTACTTCTTCTCCAAGCGTCTATTGGTACTATTTCTGGTTTGTGGGTATTAGTTTTGGTTATCGTATTCTCTTTACTTGTACTAGCTTCACTGTTTGTTTCTACTTGTTAACCTTTGCTTTTTTCTTCTAGTATCATGTTAAGTTTTTCTAATATTAATTTGAACGTTGGTATTTCAGATACGTTCCATAAGTTAGTTAGTTCTTCTCTTATCATTTGTTGTGTTTTGGTTTGATTTTCTTTTATTTCATCCATTAGTGATAAAACGCTTTTCATTCTTTCTTTAATACTATTTCTTCCCATAACGCAGTTATCTTTTCGTTAGAATTAGTCAGGATTGTTTATTCATTTTTTCCATCCATTTCCCATGTCTATCCATATTTTATCAAATTTATCACATTGCTTTTCTAGTTGTTTTATGTCATTTTCTAACTTCATTTCTTTTGCACTGTATTCTAAGTATTTTAGTTGGGAATATATTTCTCCTGATAAGGCCGTCTTTATGGTCTTTAATTTTTGTTTTTTTCTTTATTATTTTTAGTTGTACATTCATATCTTATTTATGAATCTTGTTTTTACTTGATCATTTATTTCTATTCCATTGTTATTTATCTTATAGTTTATCATAGTCAGAAAATCGCTTCCTAATAATAATTCATTAATACTGTCATATTCTATTACTCCTATGTTTATCTTGTATTCTAAATCTTGGATTTTGAATCTTAAATTTATACTTTTAGTAATTATTATTTCTCTTTCATTTTCAGGGTAATTATAAGTCTGTGGTTCTATTATACTACATTCATTTTCGTTTATCTTACTTATGTGTATGAAACTTTTAATTGCTCCTGTGTTTATTTCTGCTATTCCGTCTATTGTTATCATATTTTTAAATATTATTACCTTGATTTTTAACCTACTGCTGTCTATATTTATTAGGTCTATTGTTCTAGGTTGTATTCTTGGTAAACTATTTTGTCGTGTGATTAATTATTCTCTAGTTATACTTAATCTAGATCCTTCTATTCTTGGTATTAATCTTCTTGACGGTGTTAATGTTTTTATATTAAAATCCATGAATATTTCTTCTGGTATTGTTATCTTAGAGTTTTCTTTATTCTCTATTTGTTCTAGTATTTCTTTATACATTTTTGGTACTATAATATTCATTTCATGCTGTTTCTTTACATGGTGATTTCCTGTTAAGGCATATATCATTTTTGTTTCTATACTTATTACTTTACTTCCTGGTGGCATGTTTATTCCATCTAGTTTATAGTATAGTGTTAAGGCTAAATCTTTGTGTTCATCTTTTAACGATATGCTAAAGTCTGGTTGTACAGTAAATTTTAATTTCTGGAATATTAAATTTCCTTTTATTACAGATATTAATGCATCTTGTAAATTTCCTAATATTCTGTCATCTAATACGTAGATTTGTATTGGTGTATCAATATTCTTTTGAAAGTATGCTTTTATTGTAAATTCTACTCCTCCAAAGTAAATATTTCTATATTTCTTTGTTTCTTTTGTTGATAGCTTTGCTAATTCTCTTTTTATTACTTCATCAGTTATCAGATTTATTTTTGTTCTTCCACTTGTACTGGTAGTATCAATTATTTTTTCATGTTTTTGTGCTATGTATCTTATTTCTTTATTTCTTTCAAACCATTTTGTTTTAAATATCTTTTTTACAGATAATTCTTCTTTTTCATCTTGAATTTTTTGGTATATATCAGGTTTAAAACTTAGCGTTTAGGTTGTTCCCCCATCATAGGTATTCATTTGGTAATGTGCTTCCTTTGAATCTTCTATTATTTCTTTTTCTTTATCCAAATTTTAGTAAATCGATGTATTTATATTGTTCTTTTATAATATCTTTTAAGTCTCTTATTTCATTTTCATTATTTATCGTTTCTCCTAATCTCTGTTATCTTATTTTGTCGATTTCTTCTTCTTTCTGCTTTAGTTTTTCTCCTTCTAATGCTAATGTATTTCTCAGATTATTATCTTTTCTTGTTGTTCACTTATCTTGATATAATTTTCTTGTAGTTGTTTATCTTTTTCATTTATTAGCTTCATTCCTATTCTACAACTTATGATATGTTGGTTTATATCTCTATTATATCTAAGTGGTTTTTCGGCTATTCTTGTTAACTGTAACATTTTTTCCTGTTTTTGTATTAATCTGTTTTCATCCATAATGTTCTATTTCCATTCTCAATTCTGATTCTATTTCTGATATCATTAGATTCTCGGAATATATTTCTGTATTTAGTTCTATTAATCTTTCATAAGATTCATCTTGTCTATCCATAGTTGTCAGTATTTCTTCTAGTTCTACACCTTTATATCCTTCTTCTGGTGTATTAATCTCAGAGTCTCTCTTTTCTTCTAGCCATTTTTCTTGATAATCAATTATTATCCTATGCTGGTCTCTTGTTTCTTCCAATAATTTCTTTAATCGTTTGTGTCTCCATAATGATTTGTTTAAATAATTAACTTGTTTAAACGATGGATATTTTAACATTGTTTATAACTTGTTCCTATTACAGGCTCTGATACCAATTTCTCGGGCGGATATTTTCATCATCTAATAACCCCTAGAGGTCGGAATATAGATGGTAATCATGGTTAATTAAACTTTTTTACTTTCTCTCTTTAGTTTCAAGCAAACAGCTTCATCAACTTGTACTGGTGTGAAAGGCTAGTTGAATGATCAGTGCAAGTGGCTTACAAATTTAGAAATGACAATGCACTATTTAAATGTTAACCACACATAGATGAACAATATGGTACTAGCTTCTGCAGGGCTTTTGAGAATGATCATTTGGTTAAAGGAAGATGTGCAGTAGCTGTTTGGACAGCAATGCAACAAACTAACATAAATACATCAGTAACAAACTAAACCAGGGTTGGGTATTTTATTTTGGGATTTGGGCATGTATAGTTTATTATTATGGGCAGAAGTCAGAACCCAATATATTACTAATTTATTATGTATATAATTATATATTCAAGGAACAAGGTTGCTAAAATTTGGATTTTTGGTTCAACCGAATTAAATTTCACATAAATCGAAAATCGAACCGAATTATCAAAATTTTATAATTTAAAACTGAACCGGACTGAATAAATCAAAAAACCGAAAAACCAAAACCAAAATTAAGAAAGGTCCAATTCGGTCGGTTTTTTCAGTTTGAACAGAGCTGTTTAGTGGGCCGGGTCGGCCCGATCCCGCCCGCCCACTACCCGCCCCGATCCCTCAAAATAAAATAAAAAATTCGGGGTCGGGTTCAAACTCGGGACGGGGCCTGAGTTCGTCCCGGCAGTCCCGATCTCGACCCGACCACCCCATCCCGACCCCGTCCCGTCCCATCCCGATCCCGTCCTGATCCCGACCCATCCCCCTTTGCAAAAATAGTCATTGCAACAACGACCAAATTTTGATTTTGGCCATTGTGCAACGGCTATAACAACCATTTTTGGCCCCACCACCCCATAAACCCCCTACACCCTTAATATTTATTTTTAACCCCTAAGTTAATATATTTACACTTTAACCCTATTTCTCAACTATAAATAACTCATTTTCCTCTTCATTTTTCTCACAAATCTTCCTACCATCTCTCTAATCTCTCAATTTATCTCTCTACAATTCTACAAATCTTCCTACTATTAAATATTATATCAAAGTAAAAAAATTGGGAGTGAAATTGAAAACTAGCTTGAGGATCATCCATCGAGCTAAGTTTTAATTTTCAACCTCGATTACACGTCAACGTTATGTTGGCGTTTGGTACCTTCGTTCCTTCTTTAAATTATTATTGTTACTTAATTTTAATTATCGCACTTAATTGTATTTACTTTAATTATTTATTTGTATAATTAAAATGGAAGGATATGATTAGGGGTAAGGGTAAGGGCGCTTCTTCTAATAAGGGTAACAATGGTAAGGGTACTTCTTCTAGTAGTCCTATTCCCAGTCCCAATGATTTGATTGATTTCAGTCATATTGATGAGACTGCTTATTTTAATGATATACCATTAGATGATGAAGTAGATGAACCAGACTTTAATTTAGACGATAATATAGATGACACACCCACTAGTGCACTTCAACCTCAGTCTCAGACTGAGTCTCAGCCTGAAACTGAAACTGGAATGCCTCATATTCCCCCTAGTATGAATCGAGGCCCCACAAAATGAAAATTAAAATCAGATGCATGATATTTTTTTGATAGGGACGAAGAGAATCAACTAGCTAGATGCAAAATCTGTAAAAATGTTTATAAATTTAAAATCGGAAAAGGTCAAGGAGGGACGGGAGGTTTATTGAGACATGTACAAGGCCAGCACACAGCTAGGTGGAATCAATTCAAGGCTAAAAAATTGGGTGTGCCAATGCAATCTGAGTCGGGACAAGGTTCACATAGTGTCCTCGACCTAGTACAGGGTCAAATTAACCCGACGACGGGGGAAATTTTTGGTCCTAAATATGATAAAAATAAAGATAGGGAAAATATGACAAAATTAATTGCGGTGGAGGGTTTGCCCTTTTCATTTCCTTCATCTCCTGGTTTTATTCATTACATTCAAGAAACATATAATCCTGCTTTTAATGGTTTTCTTAGATCAACTATTAGAAGGGATGTTTTTAAATTTGCAAGTGAATATCAACAATATTTACATTATGCACTGTATCATTTTAATGGCAAAGTGGCTATTACTTCTGACATAGGCCGTAGTGCTAAACAGTAATGATTATTTAACGGTAACATGTCATTGGATAGATCAAAATTGGTCTATGCAAAAACGTATTTTAGCATATAGGTATATTGACGATAGGCACACTGGTAGTTTTATTGCAGAAAATATTCATGAAATTTGTGATTACTATGGAATAATTAATAAAATTATGACTATTCTTATTCTAATGATTATGCTATAAAACTTCTAAAACTTAGATTAACTCCATCTTTTCCTTATTTATTTCATATAAGATGTGTGTGCCATATTTATAACTTAGTTGTAAAAGATGGCCTAAAACTTTTTGAAAACATTCTTGATAAAATACAATTTGCTATAAACTTTATTTTTAAAGGTAAAAAAATACAAAGACGCAAAGAGTATAAAAAATATGTCATGATTGTGGATTATCTTATAGAAAAATTTCAGAAGAAGTTTCGACTAGATGAAATTCTTTGTATGAGAAACTACTTGTTGCTTACGATTATAGACAACCTATTACTTTATTATTTAACGCCCATAATAAAAATCCAAGGGATATGCTTGTAGATAATGATTGAGAATTTTTTTTAGAACTTAATGAATTTTTAGAGAAATTTTACCAAGATACTAAAGATTTTTCCGGTATTTATTATCCTACTATTTCAAATATGTTATTTTATATAGCACTAATATTTTTGTTACTTAATGAATATATGCAAAAAATCAACTTATAAGGCATCTATTGAAAAAATGTTTAAAAAATTTTAAAAATACTTTTTTCCTATCCCCACTATTTATATTGTTGGTGCTGTATTAAATTCAACTATTAAAGTAGACGGTTGTAAAACACTTGTAGAAACGATTTATGATTGTATAGAAGTACTTCCAACAGACCGAACTGAAGAACCAACTCACAAACCAACTAAAGAAGAAGTTACGTCCAGCATACACACCGAATGCAAACTAGTATATATGTATTACCAACAACAAAGTGCAAATAATCAACCGGCTTCTATACCATCTTCTACTACTTCGCTACAACCTTATAAAAACATGCGGTTTCTGCTGCTAGTATTCAAGGCCTTAGAAATAAAATGTGTAGTAGTTCAACTTCTTCACAAGTTAGCGAATTTGATGTTTATGTTTTGTAGGGTGTTGTACCGTACGAATTAATTGTCAATGATGAAGGACAAGAAGACTTGCTGAAATATTGGAGGCAGAATGAGAATACATTTTCGACACTAACAAAGATGGCCCGAGATGTGTTGAACATTCAAGCATCATCAACAGCGTCTGAAAGCGCTTTTTCTGCGGGAAGATTTCAAATAGGAGAGCACAGACATTCATTGTCGGGAGACTCATTGGAGATTGCAGTTCTATTCAGAGACTGGATTCGTGTGGAGCGTAGAAGGTGCGGCCAATCAAAGACCAACGAAGAAGAAGACTACAACTACAACGAAATTTTGTCCAAGGGAGCAGGAAGCGACGTTGAATAATTTGACAAACAATTCGTATTCCAACAGAAGATCCTCAAGACATTGTGAGGAAATTCGAAAGAGTATGGTTGAGTATGTAATTTTTTTAATTGCAATTTTACTATGTCATTTGCAACTTTTGAACAACACCACAAAGTTGCAATTTTGAAATTGTATTACAAAAAAAAACATATTTCTATTAAATAATATAAGAGGTACAAAAACAACCTTGGGATGTTTTTATTACACTATTTTGTTCAATTATTGGACTTTTTTTATTTTTCTGATTTTTTTGTTATTTTTCGACACTAGGACTCAACCTACTTAAAAAAAATCTACAACATATTTTATCATCATTCTCAACCTCAAAATATTATTACAAAAATAGGGACGTATTTTCCACCCCACTTAAAATCATGCAATGACCTAAGTGCATATAGATGAAAAATTTAAAACAAGCAAATCAAGAAATACTCCCGAACCCACTAGGGCTTAGCTAGCAGCATAATCCTTAGCATCAAGGGTCAGGACGACCCCACACTTAATTGTAAACATGCTCCTCAGCTTCAATTTCGGGTACTCAGACTTCCCCTAATCTGCGAAACAAAAACAAAATAAAACGTGACACTATAAAAATGAAATAAAATAAAAAACAAAATATAAGATGGGTTGCCTCCCAACAAGCGCTTGATTTAACGTTGCGGCCCAATGCGAACCAAATTTTTCTTCCACCTTGAACTTATGAATTATACCCTTAATAGGACATCCAGTCTGCGGCTATGCTCCTTTGGTGGGCTACAATGATAACCATGCCAAGTAATAAATTTTTCACTCTACACTTCTCGGCCTTTAGATGAGGAATGTAATTTTTTCTTTTTGGCACAACAAATTCAAGAATATAGGCACTCTCATCCTCACCCTTTGACTCCCCCGTAGGCTCAGATGACTCGATTACTATCTTACTATCTAAACACAATGTGACAAAAATGATTGGAATGAGGTCTATTGCGTCCTAACTCATGAATTGTACTACTATTTACATCCCCATATATGCACACACTCAAGTCTCCAAAAGTAATGTTATCTACTCCCTCACATGACTCTACATCGCTCCTCTCAACATTGACACCATCAAGAAAAACATGGTCTAATGATTGGTATTCTCATTTTAGCTCCTCAATTTGGTCTAGAAAATCTTTTTCAACTTCACACAACTCATAACTATATTTTTGGGTGTAACACGCATCAACCTTTGCACTCAAATCTGCATCCAAGTTGTGCACATCTAAGTCAAACCTGTCAATTTCTTGTGCAAGCTCAACTCTTTCTTTAGACCAATCATTCACCAACATTGTTAGTAAACAACATTGCTCCGCATATTCGCTTAATCGATAATATTCGTCACAATACCAACCCTTACTCCCATATTCATGTTTAGACTTTTGAGATGCCAGGCCATGACAAGATAAAAAATACGAGCTATAATAATCTTCCGTCAACCAAGCATCTTCGAAAATAACCTTACCTCCGTATTATTCATCCCCAAATGTCATGCCGAGAGAACTAGAATTATACTAAGAGAAAAAAAATCAAATAATCACAAAAAAATAAATATTTACAAAAAAAAAACTTGAAAAGAAAGCATTAAAAGTCTAATCTAGAAAAATAATAAATTTCTAAGTCCCCGGCAACCACGCCAAAAAAACTTGTTGCTCCCAAACACACACACAAGTATATGCCGTCGACAAGTAATATAGGATTTTGAAATTCATATATCGTACCCACATGGACTTGTACTTCTCTACTGTTTATCTAATTCAAACTCGGTTGTAATTATTCAAGAGAGTGAAAATCAATGGGTTTGGTTGTTCTAAACTACTAACTGAAAGTAAAATAATCAAAATGGAGTATTTGTGACTGAGACAATTATAACGCAGACTATAAGGTTTATCAGACGAGAGAAAATTCTAGGGTCATGGCTTTCGATAATTCAGTTAGTAGTCTGACAATTCGACCTATCTTATTTCCTAGGTTACTAGTTGACGACTTGGTTTTAACTTTATGATATCCTTTCAGACTACTCACAAGTCTGTATGTGCTACTATAACGCCTATATTTCTATGGTCGCTAGAGGTAACAAGAATGCATTTAAAACTCTGTATCCAACTAAGTAGGGCTAAAGGGTATATTACTATACTCAGTAGCGAAACATATAAATACGAACAAAATCTATTTATCCTTATTATGTACGTGAATTGCATCTTTCAAGTTCAACTCATGCACCACAGATAGTGCTCAACTAATTCGTCAATTAATCAAATAATTAGGCTCAAGAATAAATAAGCAACCCAATAATGGAAATTTAATAGATAATAATTGTCATCAAACCAACGTTATTTGCCATAACCCCAGAAATTAAGGAAATTAGCTACTCATGATTCGAGAAGAACCAGAATTTTTGAAATAACCTAGGGTTTATAGATAGAAAATAAGAAAACTAAAAGAAAAGCAATAAAAGCAGCTTACAAGTCTAAAAAATATCCCAGCACACGTTTTAATGATTAAAGATGTCTATTTATAGTATAGGAGAAAAAACTATAATAAGTTAGCTAATATCCCAAACGGATTGGGAAAACTGGGCAGTCTTGTGCCTTGCTTGCACGATGCCAGACCAAAGCCCAAAGAGGCTTGTGCTTTGCTTGGACGTTGCACGCCAAAGCTCAAATATCAGATTTCAGAAATTCTTCGACCAAAGAGCAGTTCTTGTGCGATGGCTGTGCGATGCACGCCCAAAGCTCGAAATCTTCCGGTCTTTCATTTTTCTTCTTTAAGTATTGGACTCGTTTCTCGTCAAGGTGTCCAAGTGCAATTTGCCTCGAAAATCATCCAAACTTGCTCGGTTTCCATTCATTTGTTATCGTCGTACCTAAACACAGAAAAGTATCAACATAAGCCCGAATACAATGATTTTACTATAGATAAAGCAATTAAAGTACTAAGAACTAGAGGCAAAGTGACATGAAATAAAGATATTTGTGCCAAATATTACTGTGCAATCGGATGCTCCTTATTAATCAGACTAGATACATCTCTGCCCGATTCTGTATACTCTGTGTAAAGAGACTGTATGGCACTATCAAACCAAAAATCTGATGTTGTGAAATTAGCAGGAACATCATCCCCATACTTCACCTTTTTTCTGAGGTAGTAGAATACTACATCAATTTGCTGTAACAAGGTAAAATAAATTATATTAAAAATTGTTCATGATAAAAATACAACAGTTATAAAATATGTTAAGTTAAAAATCATATCGCTAGTTACACATAATTCTTTATAATAAGAATATATTATAACATTATATTGATCCTAGATTTGTATGTGAGTTAGCAGCTTGAAAAGGGAGGGTTAAAACTAGGTTTACTATTATATTCATTTAAGAATTAGTAGATCATATACACCAACAAAAAGGTAAGAGAAAAAAAATGAATTATGCACGATATTTATACACATATCTAATTTTACACAGACAACTATATATAATAACTATGGATGACTATATACAGCTAATTTATAAAATATATTGTAATATGCCGTATCATTCAAGGCACGTTTTGGGTATGCAATCGTGCATAACCGCTCCTTGTTATCAACTGCATAGACTCCAACATGAAAATGCGAATCAAGGACATTGAAGATATCTTCGTAGATACAATGCTTCCTGAATGGACAACACAAAAATGATGAACAAAATTAAATTGTGGAATACTTTAAAAATGAATTTAATATGAAGCAACCAACTTACCTCGATTTTCTCTTCCATCCCATTTCAATGTGTTAGTGTCCAGATTTTAATGATGACTTATTTGTCTATTGCAGAAAATACTCAAAGATGCACAAGACTTAAAGAGATCCAAACAAATACATACAGCCGAGTATGCAGTCAGTCCAAACAGCTCAAAACAGAGGCCCAACTATGCAACTAGTCCAGCAGCTCCAGTCAAAGGCTCAATAGCTGAAGTCAAGCCCAGACGCAAAGGACAAGTCTATAAGGAAAATAGATATGCACATCTTCATATATAAGAAAGCCGAGTACCAAGAATCAAATCAAAGCAGACGCAATAAATGATTGACAATTATCGAGCAATAACAAAGGAAGGTTAAATCATCAAGCTAGAAGATATGTCAGTCAGCGTACCAAATCTACTCGAGCAAGGAAAGATATATTAAAATATCTACATCAAGGAAGCTCTACCCTTATTCTTGGAAATAGGATCATTTATTCCTCTTTCCAAGGATCAATTCTCTTGGGTTGCCATCTCTGCCAAAGTAGTCAAACAACTACATCTTCACTATTTAAAGAAGACTCCACCGACGAAGAAACTCATACTTTCGTCTCAACTTCTCAAGCTCTCTACTTTACTTTTAGCAAGCATTGTTCTTCTAAGATATTTATAGTGTATACAAAAAAGTGAGAAAATATATAGTATAGTTGATGAAGCATTGTATCAAAAGATTACGAGTGTTTGAGTGTAGACATAGGAGCTTCATTCAAATCACCATTGTACCAATCCAAACTTTAAAAGAGCTGTAGGGAATACCCTTGCAACCCAAGGGGACTGGATTAAGATTCACATTGAATCCGAACCAGTATAAAACATCTAGTGTCATTTAATTTCAGTTCTTAAATACTGCACTATATCTATAAGACAGTCAATTAGTACTTTAAGATAGTCGACTAGGAAACGAAAAATTACAATTCACCCCCTCTTGCACTTTCACAATCCAAATTTTGAAATTTTCCAAACTTTTACGGTCTGTCATTTACCAATGTCAACCTCAAAGGGGTGCTTCCTAATGTATGCAGAAGTGCCGTCGCCCGAACAAAAGTCTGTCACATACAGAGATATGACTTTTGTAGAAGGACGTTTAATTCTGGTAAATTGTTCAGGCATGACATGATATATGACCTTTTCTGGAACATCTGGGCCATGTATATTACCATTTGTGACCCGCGTACGTCCGTACATTGAGCACTTTTCACTGCATCAGTAGTTGTATCTTTGCCTTCATCATGAATATTCGTGTTGTCTTCTTTCATATTCTTGCTAACGATCTTCACACCTTGATTGCCCATGTTTTCATCTATCTCCACATTCCCAGAATACACCGGAGATCCTGTGAGTTTAAGAAAAAATATTATTAAAACAATACATACAATATTTATACACGTCTAACTTAATTGATTAAAAGATACCAAATGGTCCATTACTACCTCCAACGACTCCACCCGTGAATTAGAATGATTACAGATACTCGCAATATACAAACCTCTTGAGCAACCTTTTCTTCTACTTTCTTGTACAAATCTGCAGTTGTTTTAAAGACATCCTCAAATGAGATAAGCATTTGTTCCCTCAGTGACGCAATGTCATGCTTAAGCTCAGACTGTACGTCGGATAGACGTTTAATCTCGTCACTCCAATTGAAATTGGCGTTAGTAGGTTCTACGTTGTTGGTAGGTTGGAAAGTATTTGTTTCTGGGGTAGGACTAATGAAATCATCATCACTGAAAAAATCTTCATGTAACTGTGATGGCACGTCATTCATATTTTCGCTTTAAGACATGGGAGGCAAGTCAAGAGTACGCACCTCGTCCAATGATGGGGTAATGTTATTGAGTTGCAACTGAAAAAATAAAAGCAATGCTTTACCATGAACGACCAAAGATAATTGATATAGTGTATGATAGTGAATATTACCATATATTTGCTGTATATTCTATAATTAATATTTGTGTGTAATTATGGTAAATATAGATCCTCATTCAATTAGGATTCAACTTGTACACACTATATATATTTATATTAATGAGAAAAACTCTGAAGAGAGATTAATACAATCTTATATGGTATTAAGAGCCAAACCCTAAAACACCTAACCCTAATATTTTTGACCCCACCCCCTTCTCTAGCTCTCGGCCGGCGGCTTCCCCACACAAACCCTATTTTTTTCTCTTTCTCAACCACTCTCAGCCTCTCTGATGGCTCCCATGGATCCTCTCCCTTCTCCCACGGCCTCCTCCTCCTCCTCCTCCTCCTCCTCCCCAGTCGTCACCCACAACCCTTCCACTCTCTCGACCACTTCTTCGTTCCATCTGGCGTTCGCCGTCACCAATATCAAGAAATTCATTACCTTAGTTCTTGATCAAGAAGATGGTCAATATTTTTCACGGGTTTAACTCTTTCGTATTCATGCATGTGCTTATAACGTGCTTGATCATATTGACAACTCCTTCCCTCGCCCAATCGAGGTCGATGGCACGACATGGCGTCGCCTTGCTATCGTCAAGCAGTGGATTTATGGCACAATCTCGAAGAACTTGCTTCATATAATTATGAAGACCGAAGCCTCCGCTCATGAATTATGGGTCCGGTTGGAGGAGATATTTCAAGACAACAAGCACACACGTGCTGTGTACCTTGAGGAACAGTTTAATGACACGCGTCTTGAAAACTTTGCAAACATGTCCGACTACTGCATAAAATTGAAATTGGTTGCCGACCAGTTGTTCAATATGGGCAATCCGATCTCAAAAACTAAGATGGTGTTACAACTAATTAATGGATTAACGCAGGGCGAATACGACAATGTGGCAAAAATGATACAATAGGCCGACCCATTGCCTAGCTTCAACAAGGCCTGATCAAAATTACTTTTGGAAGAAACCATACGTGCTAAACAGGATGAACACAACTAAAAGGCATTGGTGGTTGACACACCCGAAAACACCACCGCACCCGCCGACCCCACCGACAACCAGTAGCAAAGGGGTAGCTGCGGCGGTGGTAAAGGTCGAGGGCGTGGTGGTGGACGCGGTGGCAGAAGCAAAGGCAGCTCAGGTGGTAGTCAGTCGCAACCTGTTCGATACCCAATCCAATGGGCTAGCCCAATGCCATGGCCGTTTCCCGGTGGCTGGACGACACTACCCTGCCCGTACTCATCTGCCGGGACCCATTGGCAACAACTTGGTCTTTGGGCCCGGGTCCATCTCCTCAGATCTCGGGTCCCGTAAAATAGGCCAATCTCACAGAGGTCCAATCGGGGCAGTTCTTGTCCGATTTGCTCACCCCGATGGAATTGTGGCCTACAACACGATGAACATACAACAGCCTGACGGTGCTTGGTACATGGATACATGCGCCACATTCCACCTCACACGCAACTCTGGTAAGCTTTCATGTATTTTAAATTTGCACACTCCTCAATATATTATGGTCGGAAATGGAAATCGCATTCTAATTCATGGGTATGGAACCACACATGTACCGAAACCTCACCCGCTCTTCTCCATTCGCAATGTCCTATATGCCCCCAATATCATCAAATTTAATGTATGTTAGGAAGTTTGCTATTTATAATTGGGTATCTCTTGAGTTTGACCCCTTTGGTTTTTCTGTGAAGGACCTATGCATGAGGACACCTATTACGAGATGCAATAGTGTGTGTGGGGGGGTGCCTATCCATTCTCATCCACCTCCGCTGCCAGCATCAACCCTCACACATCATTTGCTGCGATCTCTCCATCCACGTGGCACAACATACTTTGAAACCCAGGAGCTCCCATTTTTAATTTTCTTAGAAGTCGCAATCTTATCTCATGTAATAAGGGGAACCTTGCCCAAGTTTATTTTCTTGTCCTTTAGGCAAACATGTTAGACTTTCGTTTATGTCTTCTTTAAGTGCTACTTTTCCCCTTTTGACATTATTCATGCGGAACTATGGACATCTCTTGTTGCTAGCAAACTTGGTCATAAATATTACTTGGTGTTGTTAGATGATTTCTCGCATTTTCTATGTGTCTATCCACTCAAATTTAAGTCGCAAGTCTACCCCCACGTTTCTTGAATTCCGCACATATATTAAAACTCAATTTGAAAAAGACATAAAATCATTTCAATGTGATAATGATCGTGAGTTTAATAATTCACTCTTCCACAAATTCTGGTCGGATTATGGCATGGTGTTTTGATTCTCATGTCCTCATACCTCTCCTTAAAATGGTAAAGCCGAAAGAATCTTACGTACCATTAACAACATAATTCGTACCTTGCTCCTTCATGCTTCTCTTCCACCAACCTTTTAGGTATATGCATTAAAATTGGTAGAGTACATACTTAACATATTACCTACTAGCACACTAAAAAATCAAACCCCGACTGAAATTCTATTTTATCGTATCCCCACATATGGTCACATACACATATTTGGATGTCTTTGCTATCCTAATCTCACCTCCACGACATCTCACAAGTTAGCACCTAGGTCCACTCCTTGTGTCTTCTTGGGCTTCCCGCCCAACCAGAGGGGATATCTCTTCTTCGATCCGTCCATAAACAAAGTCATTGTCTCCCGTCACATCACGTTTGAGGAAAATATCTTTCCTTATTCCAACATCCATCAGTTTATCATCTCCGACTATGGATTTCTTGACAATTTGGACATATCTCCTCTCTTACAGCACATGATACGTGTAACTCCCAATCCAACTCCATGACCACTACATCTGGTGAACCTCTCTCCACAGCCCACCTCCATTCTGCAACTGCCTGCCATCCTCCGGCATACCCACCCATCCCGCACAGTGCCGCATCTCCACCCCCGGTCACGCATACACCCGCACCCACCCGATACCCATCTAGTGTTCCCGCCACCACACCATAAATACTCACACCCTCTCACAACCCGCTGCCTAGCCCCACACCACACTGCCCCATCCCGCAAGCCCCCACTCCTCACACTGCCTATGCCACACCACCCGCAACCCACTGCCTAGGCCTCGCCCCCACACACCGAATGGAAACTCGTGTACAACACGGGATTTTCAAACAAAAAGTCCACTTCAACCTATCCGCACAATCCATATCACTAATACCTAAAAACCCCAAACTATCAAAATTTGACTCAAATTGGAATGCGGCCATGCGTGAGGAGTTTGATGCGCTTACCACTCAACATACATGGAATCTTATTCCAAGGCTAAATGGGGTGAATGTGGATTGTTGTATGTGGCTCTTTTATCACAAGTTCAGAGATAGTGGTGATCTTGAACGTCACAAGACCAAACTTGTGGCAAATGACAAAAGGAAATAGAAGGGTATTGATTGTGGTGAGACTTTCAGTCTGGTGTTCAAACCGGCTACCATTCGCACTGTTCTGAGCATAGCTATGGATAAGAACTAGTCGATTCACTAGCTTGATGTGAAAAATGCATTTCTACATGTGGATTTGAAAGAAATGGTATACATGCACCAACCGCCAGGCATTTGTACATGCAGAGGCTCCTCATTATGTATGTCGTCTTTGTAAGTCACTGTATGGATTGAAATAGGGCCCCAGGGCTTGGTATGAGCGCTTCGCCACATACATTATGCAGATTGGGTTCATGTGCAGGAAATGTGACCATTCACTTTTTATTTTTCATCGAGGCAGTGACATTGCATACTTGTTATTATATGTGGATGATATTATTCTGACTGCCTCGTCTGATGTATTGAAAAATGAGATCATTACGCTGCTCAAATTCGAATTTGCTATGAAAGACTTGGGGAAGTTGAGTTACTTCTTGGGAATTTCTGTGACTAGATTTGCAGATAATATGTTCCTGTTTCAGCGTAAGTATGTGGAAGAAATAGTGTACAGGGGTAAAATGGCAAACTGCAAGATCATGCCTACTCCGGTCGACTCGAAGTCGAAACTCGGTGATATAGACGGTGATCCGGTGTTCGATCCCACTCTTTATAGGATTCTCGTAGGTGCACTTCGGTATCTTACATTCACCAGGTCTGACATTGCATATGTTGTTCAACATGTGTATTTATTTATGCATGCCAGGGAGCCTCACTTTACAGCCCTCAAATGTATCATTCGTTACGTTAATGGCACTCTTGATTGTGGATTACATTTCTATCCCTCTGCACCGACCAGACTAATACCATATACGGATGCCGATTGGGCAGGCTATCCGGACATGCGACTTTCCACGTTCGGCTACTATGTTTTTTAGGAGAATCTCATCTCGTGGTCTGCTAAGCGTCAGGCCACACTCTCCAGATCGAGTGCAGAAGTAGAATATAGAGGCGTTGCAAACGTTGTTGCTGAGATCTGCTGGCTCCGAAACCTCCTCTTGGAGCTCCATTGTCCCTTATGTAAGGCGTCTATGGTTTACTGTGATAACATATCTGTGGTCTATTTATCTCATAACCCGGTTTAGCATCAGAGAACCAAGCATATTGAGATGGATATACATTTTGTTCGTGAGAATGTTGCTATAGGTCATGTTAAGGTGTTGCATGTGCCTTCTTCGTATCAGTATGCAGATATTTTCACTAAGGGACTTCCTCGACAACTGTTCCTAGACTTCAGATCCAGTCTCAACATCCGGCCTCCTCCTGCTCTGACTGAGGGGGTGTGATAGCGAATATTACCATATATTTGTTGTATATTCTGTAATTAATATTTGTGTGTAATTATGGTAAATATAGATCCTCATTCAATTAGGATTCAACTTGTACACACTATATATATTTGTATTAATGAGAAAGACTCCGGAAGGGAGATTAATACAATCTTACCGTGTATGTATAAAAACTGAATAATTCTGAATATTTGAATAAAAATAAATCGAAGGTCATATTCTGCTAAAGAAGTGCTCAGAATATAAATGTGTGACTTCTAATTCTCATGTCTATTTGTTACCATATTTGTTGCATAAGCTCTGCTGAAAGCATGAATATAAGTTGTTTATTAAAATCCATCCACATGTATAAAGTTACCTGGTCTGAGCTCAACTTGAAACTTCCCTCATGCAACTCGCCAAGCGACGGATCCGGATTCCTTGTAGCACTCCAATTCAGAATTCTTGGCGACATATTCGCAACACGATTATCAAGCCTTTCATGGACATATGGGCAGCACTCATAAAACCAAGTTTGGAGCTTCAATGGTAAGCCACCATATCTGTAGAAACATGCCTCCCTGCGCAATGTATCCTTCATTTAATCCAACATAGCTCTAAAAACTTTTCTTCCCCAAGGAAACGATTTATATATGCCAGAGTCAACAATATGGAAATCTCCCTTCGATATCAAATGATTTTTGGTGGTAGAAAATAGGAATGTGAATAAAATATAACACTGCAACCTTTAAAGCATCCTCGTCAGATTTCCAACTCCTCTTCTTGAAACACTCGATCAACTTCTCCTTTGGTACCTTATTGTAAATAGGAAAGTAGTCGTCACGCAAACGAGTCGTTGCAATGGAGTCATAATCCTTACGATCGTCGTCGTTACACTTTAAACCAGTCATGAGCCCCAACTCCATAAGCCCAAATCACAACTTTTTTGCGCCATGACCCAAATTTCTTCACCTCTACCTGATACCACCTCTCGCAATAATAATGAGTGAATAAGTTGATTTTGCTTGGCAATTTGAGGTAAATCCAGAAATTGTCCAAAGCATGTTCCACGGAGCATATCTAGCTTCTTCTCACTCAATTTTTCTTTCAATACCTCCACAACTTTCACGTTCGTGTGTGAACCTACTCTGATATGAAAATAATGCTCACGAGGAATATAAAAATCCCAAAGCTGAATAAAAATTACAATTATATGTTAATAACAAATAGAGATTGGTATACTGCATGTATAAACTCTACATAAAGTATGTAAATAGGTGTATGTGTAAAATGTTTGAGCCTTTTTTCTCACTCACAATTCACTAATACAAAGAGCAACATTTGATAGGGGATTTGGGATAGAGAATCACAAACAGAGAGATTTGAAGCACCTGTTATTATATTTTTTTTTTTTACAGTTTCTCTATCCATTTTACACATCAATTATACCAAAAAAGGGATTTATACAACATATATTCAGTCTTCATATCTATTTTATGAAAGTATATTTATGTCCTAGAGATAATCTGTATTAGGACAAATGTACTTTATACACATTCATATTATTATTAATGGAGATTAATATTTTGGCATTTGTAATTATTGAATTATTATTTGATTGTTTATAATTATTCATTAATGTGCATCCCTTGAGCTTACGTTGTCATTAATAGAGTGAGATGTTAATGATAGAGCTTAACTCTTAAAATAGCCTCGACTAATGATCATCTAGAATGTGATATCGATGATATGTGATAAGTCGACATGTGGTCTGCATCACATCCTTAGAGGATGTAGTATGTCTCACCTGCTATGAGTAATGGCTACTCGTGATGGACACATGGATACTTTGGAAGTATTGGTATACCCTGCTGATATATTATTTATTATACTTGTCTAAAGTATGATCAGCGTGTGGGAGATAGAAGTCCTTAGACTTGAGGTCAATAAGCGCCTCGTCTACAAAGTAATGTACTTTGATCCCATCCTAAGCTCAAATGCCTTATAGGTTGAGACACGGCTTGTATTGGGTACATTATGATGTGGATTGAAGGTGGTAGTTGAGCCAAGATTAGGATTCATTCCTCGGATGTATATTCGAGAGAACACTCGGATTCTCAGTGATATTAGGTTGACTAAGTCGTTGGCGAACGCAATAGACATATTTAGAATATGGTCTAGTTGTCAACTAATATAGGCGAGATACACTGATTAAGCCATTTGGATAGACACTTGACAAATCCTAAGCTTGATCGGGTGTGTCGTGAATGAAAGGATTTTATCTTACCACATAAAGGTTAGCATTCGTGTAAACGTACTTCACATATTGAGTTAGTCTTTCGGCGCCGTCTAGGAGTTCTGTGTACACCTTAATTTGATTAATGTCGATATGAGAAAGCATGTAGGGTCACACTATGTCGGTTGTCCGTTTTGATCTAAGGATGTATTGAGAGAGTAATTAAAATGTTCGATTTGGAATCGAGATATTTAAATGAATAATGATTATTTTAATTAAGTTAAAATTGGATTTTGGATTTAATTAAGAATGTACGAAAAATAAAGTCGAGCGCCGCGGTGCCCATACCCTAGGGTCGTGACGCAGTGCAGGCGCATGTCGAGCGCTGCGGCGCCCATACCCTAGGGCCGCGACGCCTCTGCCTCAATTTTTGGGCCAGGCCCAAGGTCAAACCCTAATCTGGTTTTGACCTATTTTTCAACTATAAATAGAGGCATTCACCTCATTATTCAATACACTAATTTCTGAAAAATATTCTAAGCCTCAGAGACTTAGAATCAAATACTCTCGAACCTCTGCCGGATTTCCTAGCTTTTCGAAAGAGAAGTACATTGAAGCTTGGATCTTGCAATCGGAAGGGCAACTGCATGTGCACCTTATAGTAGATAAAGATTCCAGATAATACTAACCTGTAAGTAAATGTTTTATGTTACAAGTTTCATTGTTGTATAACCATACCAGAATTTTTGTTGGGGTAAGTGAGAAATAAAACTTTTAAACTTCCGCTGTGCCTTAGTTTTGTGTTTTGAACCCAACAAAACCCCACAGTGGTATCAGAGCTCAGGCTAGTTCAATGGTTATATAACAATAGAATAGAATAATAATATGGGTTAAACATAAAATTGGATTAAAACAAGGTTTCTTGAAATCCTACATGGATTGAACGAATGTTGACCTTATGGAATCACCCTAAATTATCTCCTACGCTAACTCGAGGAAGTCATTTCGCTCTAACTAGAACTAAGCCAAGTGCGTTGTCCGGCTCATTGCACGGTGCACGTCTAAGAATGAGTAAAGAACGGACGATGGTCTAAATGAGCGTTATTGATAATGGCGGGTGATGATAAAGGACATGTGAATTGATCCCTAAATTGGATTTAGGGGTTGAACGATTTTTTGAAAATCAACACAGAAATATTTGTAAGGACGTCGATGCCGCGCCCCTATGGTATGGCGCCGTGATGCTGACTAGGGTTTCAAGGAGGCGCTGCGGCTCCATAGTGGAGCGCCGCGGTTCTAATGCTACGTTTCAAAATATGAACTCACTAGACAACAGGCGTCGCGACTCCATGGTGGAGCGCTACGGTGCTAGTTCCTTTTTTCAGAAAATTGGCATTACTGCCTCAGTGGCGTCGCGGTCCCGCCTGTCCAAAAAAATAAAAAATAAATTCTGAGTTCAAATGTTTAATCCAACATTATTATATAGTATATTATTTGATAAGTATATTGTTTATGTGCTAAATGTTAAAATGTTTGTCATTTACATTGCTAGAATAGTGTCCGCTTTAATTGTCTGGCCAGGCGGCGCCCAGTGTTTGATTAAACCATCTTCTATCATGCATATTGGGTTGACGGTTCCCAAACTATATGTGTCTTTAGTTTGCATGATGTTAAGATGTCATATTGGATATGGCGTAAAAGAGTTGATCTTGGTTAGAACCCTGAATTAAAAATGTTCCCCAAATTTTAAATACAAGTCTATATTAAAACGCGTCGTCCGTTATAATTGTTAGAGTGCAAAATCTTTTTCGGCGATACGAGTATTTATGTCAAAGCATTTGCTCTAAGTCTACGAGGACCCAGACTCTTTCATAGATGTGTTTTAATGTAAAGGTGAATGATAAACTTTTGTGGGTATTTACACCAAAGTGTTTGCTCACAAATGCCAAATTTGCTTAGATACATAAACGCAGTCGTGTAATGGGGTTGACTTGCTTAGAAAAATCTTGGCGCCAAAGTGTCAGACTAATCTAATGACGCAAGATTAAATGTAATATTTGATCAACCAAGAGTTGCGAATAAGTTTGCAATTGGTTTAGAACCTACCAAGATATGTTGTTGAAGTTATCATCCAAAGCAAACGCGGAGATAGCATAGGCTTGGATCTTGGCCCATTATGACCTCATTTAATATAGGTTCGAATTCTACCATGGGGTCATAGAAGTATGTTAAAATAGTGGGAGCTAATTAAACAAAAGGCCTTGTTGATTAGCCTAAATGAATGTGTATAATAGGAAATAGATTTTGAATTTGATTTTCGGTCTATCTAATTCTTCAAATTATTAAAGATGTCGAGCTTATCATTGAAAATGTTGATTGAGATGAATAAACTTACTGGACCGAACTACCTTGACTGGCTAAGGAATTTGCAAATAGTATTGAGACAAGAGAAGATTGAATACGTGTTGGACACGGTGTTCCAAACAGTCCCTGCGACATATTCTGACGAATATGCCTCTTTTTATAAAGATGCTTACTAGAAACATCTAGATGATGCCACTTCGGCGCAATGCGTAATGCTGTCTTCCATGTCTATGAAACTTCAGAGACAACATGAGAACATGGGGCCCAATGAGATGCTCGAACACTTGAAGAGTCTCTATGACTCTCAATCCCAGATGATGGAATATGAGCTGCTAATAGAACTATTTAAGTGTAAGCTCAATGAAGGGGGCCAGGTCTCGCAGCATGTGCTGAAGATGATAGGGCTGATAGAGAGGCTTTCTTCGATTGGAACGAAGCTTGAAAAGAATGTCGCTACCACCCTCATCCTGAACACTCTCCCTCGTTCCTTTGAGAACTTCATAGTGAATTTCAACATGAATGGAACGAAGGCGACACTGTCGGAGCTGCACAATATGCTCAAGACATTTGAATCTTCCACTTCCAAAGGCAAAGTTGTGCTCATGGTGAGCTCTTCTAGCCGACCCAAGCTGAAAGGCAAGGAATGGCAGAAGAAGAAAGGCAAAGCAATCGCTGCGCCCTCAGTTATAAAGCCCAAGGGAGGTGTGAAGAAGAAGGTGAACGCGGCTAAGGATGAATGCCTCAACTGCCATAGGAAGGGGCACTGGAAAAAGGACTGTACGACACCAGGAGGAGGAAAAGCACCAGGTGCTCCTGCCTTTGGTGGACAAGGTAATTACGTCATTGAAATAAATATGTATATAAATAACTCTCATTTCTGGGTATTGGATACCGCTTGTGGCTCACACATTTGTACAAATGTGCAGGGGCTAACTGATAACAGGAAGGTTGGACCGAGAGAGGTAGACATACGCGTTGGAAATGGAGCACGAGTGGATACTGAGCGCGTAAGGACTTCTAGATTAAATTTACCTTCCGGCTATTGTTTAATGTTCAATGATTGTTTTTTATGTTCCCTCGTTAATGAGGAACATTATTTATATCCCAATGTTGGACATATAGGGCTTTTCCTCGTATGTTTTTAATAGCAGTCACATACTGTCTTTTAATAATGTTATATATGGAACTGCTCCTCTTATGGATGAATTATATACACTGAACTGTAGTCGAGAGATATTCAATGTACAAAATAAATGAGCCAAGACAAGTAATAGAAACTCTACCTACCTATGGCACTGTAGACTTGGTCATATCAACGAATCAAGAATAGCAAGATTGAGGAAGTTAGACTACCTCGAACCATTTGACTTAGAGTCTTATGGTAATTGTGAATCTTGCTTGAGAGGAAAGATGACCAATAAACCACTTTTTGGGAAAGGTGTGCGTGCAAAGGAGGTACTTGAGTTGGTCCATACTGATGTATGTGGGCCGTTTTCATCTCAAGCTAAAGGAGGCTTCCCATACTTCATCACTTTTACTGACGACTTCACAAGGTATGGATATGTGTATCTTATGAGACATAAATCCGAGGCCTTTGAGAAGTTCAAGGAGTACAAGTTGGAAGTAGAGAAACAACTTGCAACAAGTATCAAGACCCTTAGATCGGATCGAGGAGGTGAATACTTGAGCAAGGATTTTCTAGATTACATAAAGCTACATGGAGTCCAATCAGAATGGACACCTCCAGGAACGCCACAGATGAATGGTGTTGTCGAGAGGAGAAACCGAACCTTATTGGATATGGTTTGATCCATGATGAGCCCGCAGCTCTACCGACATACCTTTGGGGACATGCTATTCAAACTTCTATATATGTTCTGAACAGGGTTCCTTCCAAGTCAGTAGAAGAGACACCCTATGAGATATGGTGTGGCAAGAAGCCAGCTCTTAAACATATGAGACCTTGGGGGTGCCTTGCATATGTTAAGAAGATGCTCACTGACAAGTTGGAATCCAAGAGTGAGAAATGTTACTTCGTGGGGTATCCAAAGGAAACTAAGGGATACTACTTCTATCTTCCTGGAGAACATAAGGTCATTGTTTTCAGGAACGCAACTTTCCTTGAAGAAGAATATGTTTACAAGGAACATAGTTGCACAGAGATAGAACTTGAAGAAATTCAAGAACCACAAGATAACACAGAAATTGAACCCTTGTCGAATGACCTAAACAAGGATTCAATGGGAGTATCTGGTGAAGATTGGGTACTTAAAGTACGCCCTTCAGCTAGTGGGAGTATTGTGAGAGATAGTGCAGAAATGCAAGGCTCTCATACACAACCAATGGAAGATGATACAATGGTTGTTCATCATTCCATTCAGGAAATACATGAAAATGACATTCCTGCAAGCTCTCAAGGTGATGGATTGTCCAACACACAAAGACTTTCTCACAATCAGAATACAATAAACACTGAAACGCAGAATAGTCAACTTCGTAGGACCACTAGGACTCATCATCCGCCTGAAAGACTTAATCTTCTTGTTGAAACACACAATGAGATAGATATTCCTGATGACGATGAACCTACAACCTACATCGAAGCTATATTAGACATTGATTCACAGAGATGGCAAGAAGCCATGAAATCTGAGATGGACTCGATGTACATAAATCAAGTTTGGAACTTGATTGATTTACCAATAGGGGTTAGACCCATTGGACGCAAATGGGTCTTCAAGAAGAAGATTGATGCATATGTCAAGGTACAAACTTATAAAACAAGATTGGTGGCTAAAGGTTATAATCAATGGCCTGGGGTCGATTATGATGAAACCTTTTCACCTGTTGCTAAGATTAAGTCCATTCGGATTTTGCTTGCAATAGCTGCATATTATGACTATGACATTTGGTAGATGGACGTCAAAACTGCTTTCCTCAATGGTAATCTAGTTGAGGAAGTGTTTATGAAATAACCTGAGGGTTTTTCACTTGAGTCCAAACCAAATGCCGTATGCAAGCTACAAAAGTCCATTTATGGGCTTAAGCAAGCCTCGAGGAGTTGGAACATTTTCTTTGACAAGGCTATCAAGTCGTTTGATTTCGTCAGAAGAAAAGAGGATCCATGTGTTTATAGTAAACACAAGGATGGGAGTATTTCCTTCATTATCATATATGTAGATGACAAATTAATAATGGGAGACAATAAGACTCTCTTGCAGTCAGTCAAAGAGTGGTTGTCCGGTACCTTCATGATGAAGGATTTAGGTGAAGCCTGCTACATTCTGGGGAATATGATCTATAGAGATATACCTAATAGATTGTTGGAGCTATCACAGTCAGTCTACATAGACAAAGTGCTTAGACGTTTTTCTATGGAAAATTCCAAGAAAGACGGTCTACCTATGGGACAAGGCATTAAGTTATCTAAGAAGGATAGTCCTTCTAATACTATGGAACTTGAACGCATGAAAATGATCCCATATGCTTCGGCTATAGGATCGATCATGTATACCATGACCTGTAATAGGCCAGATGTGACCTTTGAACTTAGTATGACTTGCAAGTTCCAGCAGAATCCTAAGGAAGAACACTGGAAGGCAGTCAAGAATATTCTTAAGTATCTTAGACGAACTAAAGAATATTTCTTAGTCTATGGTGGACAAGAGAAGCTGGTATGTACTGGGTACACTGATGCTAGCTTCCAGACAGATATTGATGACTACAAATCTCAATCAGGGTACACATTCATTTTCAATGGTGGAGCAGTAAGCTGGAAAAGTTCTAAACAAGCTACAAGTGCTGATTCGACAACAGAAGCTGAGTACATTGCTTTGGATCGGAAGATGGTAAAGAAGATGTCGCGATATCTGAGTTCATGAAGGAACTAGGGGTTGTTCCAAGTGCCACTTGTCCAATAACGGTTTATTGTGACAACACTTGTGCGATTGCGCAAGCTAAGGAACCAAGATCAACCAACAGAAACAAGTATGTACCAAGAAAGTACCACATACTCAGGGAGATGGTGGAGACTGAAGAGATTAGATTAAACTATGTTCCCACATACGACAATCTAGCTTATCCATTCACTAAACCATTTAGCTTAGTCAAGCATAATGGTCATTTTGAGAATATGAGCATTAGATATGTTGGAGATTGGCTCCAGGCCAAGTGGGAGATTGAAAGTATATTTATGTCCTAGAGACAATCTGTATTAGGACAAATGTACTTTATACACATTCATATTATTATTAATGGAGATTAATATTTTGGCATTTGCAATTATTGAATTATTATTTGATTATTTGTAATTATTCATTAATGTGCATCCCTTGAGCTTACGTTGTCATTAATAGAGTGAGATGTTAATGATAGTGCATAACTCTTAAAATAGCCTCGACTAATGATCATCGAGAATGTGATATCGATGATATGTGATAAGTCGACATGTGGTCTGCATCACATCCTTAGAGGATGTAGTATGTCTCACCTGCTACGAGTAATGGCTACTCGTGATGGACACATGGATACTTTGGAAGTATTGGTATACCCTGCTGATATACTGTTTATTATACTTGTCTAAAGTATGATCAGCGTGTGGGAGATAGAAGTCCTTAGACTTGAGGTCAATAAGCGCCTCGTCTACAAAGTAATGTACTTTGATCCCATCCTAAGCTCAAATGCCTTATAGGTTGAGACACGGCTTGTATTGGGTACATTATGATATGGATTGAAGGTGGTAGTTGAGCCAAGATTAGGATTCATTCCTCGGATGTATATTCGAGAGAACACTCGGATTCTCAGTGATATTAGGTTGACTAAGTCGTTGGCGAACGCAATAGACATATTTAGAATATGGTCTAGTTGTCAACTAATATAGGCGAGATACACTGATTAAGCCATTTGGATAGACACTTGACAAATCCTAAGCTTGATCGGGTGTGTCGTGAATGAAAGGATTTTATCTTACCACATAAAGGTTAGCATTCGTGTAAACGTACTTCACATATTGAGTTAGTCTTTCGGCGCCGTCTAGGAGTTCCGTGTACACCTTAATTTGATTAATGTCGATATGAGAAAGCATGTAGGGTCACACTATGTCGGTTGTCCGTTTTGATCTAAGGATGTATTGAGAGAGTAATTAAAATGTTCGATTTGGAATCGAGATATTTAAATGAATAATGATTATTTTAATTAAGTTAAAATTGGATTTTGGATTTAATTAAGAATGTACGAAAAATAAAGTCGAGCGCCGCGGTGCCCATACCTAGGGTCGTGACGCAGTGCAGGCGCATGTCGAGCATCGCGGCGCCTCTGCCTCGATTTTTGGGCTAGGCCCAAGGTCAAACCCTAATCCGGTTTTTACCTATTTTTCAACTATAAATAGAGGCATTCACCTTATTATTCAATACACCAAATTCTGAAAAACATTCTAAGCCTCAGAGACTTAGAATCAAATACTCTCGAACCTCTGCCGGATTTCCTAGCTTTCTGAAAGGAAAGTACATTGAAGCTTGGAGCTTGCAATCGGAAGGGCAACCGCGTGTGCACCTTATAGTAGATAAAGAATCCAGATAATATTAACTTGTGAGTAAATGTTTTATGTTACAAGTTCCATTGTTGTATAACCATACCAGAATTATTGTTGGAGTAAGTAAGAAACAAAACTTTTAAACTTCCGCTGTGCCTTACTTATGTGTTTTGAACCCAACAAAACCCTACATTTTACACATCAAATATACCAAGAAAGCACCTCTTATGATAAAAAAAAATATAGTTTTTATATCCAGTTTACACATCATTTATACCAAAAGATTTTATACACCAAATATTCATTCTTCATATCCATCTTACACATCAATATACCAAGAAAGCACCTGTTATGATTAAAACAAAATTACACTTTTTTGTTTTATCCATTTTACACATCAGTTATACCAAGAAGTGATTTATACACCAGATATTCAGTCTTTATATCCATTTTGCACATCAATTATACTAGGAGGTAATTTATACACTAGATAGTCAGTTCCTTTTGAACAGACGTAAGCTACGATTTGAATTAACCAGGATGGCTGGCACCATTTACATGATCCCAAGAAAGAAGCAAGTATATTGATTATTTTCAGGACCTTCAAATCAGTCTAAGGCATTTTCGTTTTTTTCCCTTATCCGCCCTTGTCTTTTTTGATTGCGCAACCAGATTAACATCATCTCGATCACCGTCATTAATATTTTGTCGCTTCGTTTTTGCAGAACCAACACCTTCTTTTGGAAGCTTCAATTTTCCAGTAATTTTTAGACCCCCTGCTGTTCCAACGCGCGTTTTGAACACAATTTCACAGCTGATATTGGAGTTGCTAGAGTTGCATATTTCGGATTAACAGTGTAATCCTCAAAATCCGATACGTAATCGTCATCCATAGCATCCAAAGGGATAGGTTTACTCACTTTTCTATGCATGTCTTTGTACTCTTGTGAAAAGCCTTCTTAAGCAGATAAAATCCAACAAAAAATAAAAGCTTAGTAAAATTTCACCGATTGAGAAAATTACGTGAGATGGAGAGATATACTAAAGATATATATATATTATCCCGTTTAAAGGATAATGATATAATTAGATTCTGTACATATCCACACCCCTAAAAATATGAGACTATTTGACTGGCTAATAAAAGTTAAAATGATGTGGAAGCTGGTTATAATGGGTTGTCAAAACAAAATATGTTTATTTTGAGTTTTAATGTTAAACGGGCTGCTGATTGAGTTAATTACTCTATTTTATTAAAGAACAAGAATGTTCTCACTTTAAAACGAAATTCAAAAAAAAAAAAGTGCCAACTAAATAGGCAAATAGTGAATAGTGGGCAAATTTATCTACGTACGTTATCAATCCTGAAACTGTTGGATATGCAAAGTACGTACGAGAATAGTAAATAACTATTACAGTGATCGAAAGAATAAACAACAAAGAGGACAACAACAAGTTGTCAATATCTTGATCTTTAATTGAAACTTCAAATATGGATTTTGTATTCGGGAATACAAGAACATGAACTGCTACACTTGTGGCTTGTAGATCCGCTGAGAATACGAACGGTTAGAGTCCTTCGTCTGATAAGTTAACACCTGAAACACTTAGCAATCAATTAGATAAATCACAACACCACCGGCTGAGTCGAGAGATGGCTCTCTGTCTTTAAGATAAGATTGTCCCCGTATATAGGCTTTACGGAAGTGTGGACAATAGTCTCCCAAGATGAAAAAACAAAGTATCAAGTGTGCAAAGCTTACACAAATGATCTCAGCGAAGTGCACAAATAATAAAGATTGCTAAGAGAAGGATTGATATCAGGAAAATCTGATCTCTTTGTGGTGTTGTTAACTTATTTTTCTATTCATGGTCATCTATTTTTCTCTCTCTATAGAATTGAGCCAAAGGCCTCAATTTATAGGTGTGCAAGATGTCCTCTTCAAGTGCCCATGTAATGGTCATTTAAATGCCACGTAATGGCCCTTTAAACCACCAACTAATGCAGCCAAATAATGGCTGAGTTATGGAAGAAAAATTGCCAAGTTAATGCTCCAAAACCTCTCCATAATCACTCAAACTTTTAGACTTCCGTCGAGCACTCACTGCCTGGGAAGCGTGGCGGCTCTGCAACATTAGAGTCGCGGCACCGCGGCTATAGCCGACAACCAGTGAATTAGCGTCGCGGCGCTGCGACCCAGTCCGGGAGGCGCCGCGACCATTCTCGGCTCCGCGGCCCTTTCCGACCCGTTCCATCCTACACTTCGCACAATCCTTCCTTCGTTTACCAACGTGGAACACTTGTCATTTAGCAACTAACCGTCCATCATTCTATGTCTCAAACATTTCACTTACGTACCAATATCTCTTTCATTAACGAAATTTACGATACTTGGCACTAAGATTGGACGTGTGTGGAAATGATATTTCTGACGTGTGGGGCCCAATTGTGCGAGTCATAAATAATGGGATAAAATTAATTCCACATTAGTAAATTTCCAACAATCCTTTCTTGAAAGAGATTTTGGGCCATACGCAAGGTGCCAACTTTCAGCAATCTTTCAGCGAAACGATATTGCATCAAGAGAGGTAGCTTCCGCTTTGAACCTTCCCTAGTTGAATACCATCAGACTTACTTATTGTGCGGTGAACGTGATGTCTTGAACCATCAGTATTTAATGTAATCCTAGACAACAATACCAACACAATACCTCCCATTTATTCGTTTCTTGTTATTGTTCTGTCCGTTGTGGCCGTGGACACACTTGGATTCTTAAGTGCGTTCATTTGAGGCGGCCTATCCTGGTACTTAAATAGGTAATCTCCTACAAGGTATCCTGCTATACCCCACTTCACAAGTGTTAGGAATCATTAAAAGTTTCCCCAACCTTAACCTCAACCTCAACCGTTTGAGGATCATTAAAGGTTGGAAGCTTAACCTTTACCCATCATGCAAGTAGCACTTTAATTTCTATCACAGGAACAACTTTGGATTCATGTTTCTTTACAGAAAACATCATCCGAAGTGCTCTTTCTTCCACCGAAGCGCTCAACTGAGCCTTTTCCAACTTAGTTTTCCCATTGAACCAAATTCTTGGGATATCCACTCAGTATGGTTGGATTACCACCGCAAAGGTTCGTATTATTTTGGTTTTAAGCCCATTCCCCTAGACAGGCAAAACACTTGATCTTTGGGTAGTCCATTAGTTAAAAGGTCCGCTATATTCTTTGATTAGTAATCAATGAAGTGACACTCGTGATGATCAACTGCCATATAGTCTCATGTCTCCGACAGATCCGACAAATATGTCCAGACGCCGTCATCCGTACCCTTTCCTGAAGCCGACCGGCTAGCCACAATGTATAACTACTGAAGGCACGGGTTTCTCCCAATAAGGGACGTCCTCTAAGGAGTCGTGAAGTTACTCAACTTCTTTCATGCTTTGTTTAAAGAGATAAACTCTGATTCCATCATGAATCGGCCGATGCAAGTTTTCTTAGAGGATTTTTCCAAGACCCACCATACACATCTACTTGTGGCTTTGGTGTTCTTCATATCTGATGTCTAGTTTGCATCACTGTGTTCTCCCAGAACCGCTGGACATCCAGAATACCATAATCTGTAGATAATCGAATATTTCAGATATCGTCATATCTGACTTAACGCCTTCTATCGATTATTTCCAGAATCACGACCGAACCTTAGCTCAACTGATCTGCTTTGTAGGCCGATACCAGGTCGGTTGTAGTGTGTACAATACATTGAACTACATGTGACCTGCACATATCGCTCCTTGTATATGGGTGCACCATGATTCCAATCAGTTCTATGATTCATATCCATTGGTGGCTTCAACGAGACTGTCAACTATCTCACAACTGAGTTTGGAGTTAGACCAGTCCGTTAGATGTCTTAGAAATCCCAATTCCTAAGATGTTATCTGTGATATCCATATCTTTCTTATTGAGACTTTTGTTTCATTATGACTTCCACTTTCAGACTGTTGGTTTTTCAACTGTTGACTTTCTAACTTCAGAGTCAATGTTTCTATTGTCAGATTCATTATTTCTATTTTAACTGAAACTTCCAGGACTAAAATGTAAACATTTCAGGGACCAAAATGAAAGTTCAGGAACAAGCCCAACAGTCCAACAAACCAACTATGATCCTCCCCTTCCAACTCTCTAGTTAGGAAGATTGTTTCAATATCCATGTCACGCAAGACTGCAATGGCCCTGGATGTTAAGATATTTCACAGGGGAGTACATGTCTAAGTAGGCGAGGCCTTATACTCGTCAGTAGATCCATATATTTTGTACTCAATTTGAGTATCCACTTTTACAACCCAAAGGTTCTTTTCCCGGAGGAAGGTCAACCATTACACAAGTATGGTTCTATCTGATGGAATTTATTTCTCTCTGTAGCTTCTTTCCAAAGCAACGCTTCTAGAGATGACAATTCTCTGTTAATTTTCCATGGTTCGTTCTCAACCATACAAGCTAGAAGGCATGGAACAAGTCTTTGTCCCCTCTTTGCTCTGTCTCGGTTCAACATCTAGAATCCCTGAGTTCTGTAGATCTGGAATATTAAGTTCCAGATAGTCAGCAACTTCCGAGTCCTGTAGATACGGAACATCTAGTTCAGGATAGTCAGGCACTCGCGGGTTCTTGTTAACCTCGAGCAATTACTTCTTTTTCCTTCTCAAGGAAAGTTATCCTAAAAGAATTCAGCATTCTTTGACATCAAGAGGCGATAAGCACTACTGTTATTTGCAGATCCAGTGGATATGCAATCTACAGTCTTATGTCCAACTTGACCAGTTCGGTATTCCAACTTCTACCAAGCCACCCCACATCACAACATTTGTATGTGGGATCCTTTCCATGTTTCACACAAAGTGTTATCCTTATCCTAATGCGTAGTTCTATTGAGAATCGCATTAGCGGTAAGGATCGCCTTGCCCCACATATTTTGGGTGTAAGGCTTTGCACTTGGTTAACACCATTAGACTGAGGTGAGTAATGAGCAGTCGTTTGATGGACGATGCTTCACATTCTCCCCCTCTATCACTATGAATTCCTCAATTCGTAGGCTTATTTGATTTTCAACTTCTGCTTAGTAGCGCATATCCGCTTCAACAACTTCATCTTTGCTTTTCAACAAACAAATGATGCAATACGTTGTACCATCGTCAATGAAGGTCCCAAAGTACTTGTCTCCCCCCTCTATTTTGTACAAACTTCAAATCACCCATGTAGGTGTGACTAAGTTCTAGAGGAGCGGTGCTTCTTTCGCTATTCCTTTGATGGAATGGAAAGGTGATTTTGCCTCTTCGCCCACCTCACATTCATTATGAGGGTTTATATTGATAGAAAGCAACAATCTCAACTTAGTTAGCTTTTGAATGACTTTCTATTTAACGTGTCTTAATCTATGGTGGCATAGATGCATGCATTACAAATATATCATTCATTTGGCTACAGATATACTGTACCATTCTTAGTTATTACAGACATGTTGGACTAGTCTCAAACTAGTTTGACCAATAACGTCCCTGAAACTAAGTTTGGGACATGTATCACCTCCTTTTAGAATGATCCCATGCCCTGAAGTCCTTTTTAAGGACAACCCCTTCTACTTTAGAGGTGGCATTGCTTCACATGAACAACCTCTTATCCATGGTTAGGGCGTAACCGGATCATATGTGATTTAGATACTCTGGCCCACTCCAGTTGCTTTGGCAGACTAAGTGTCCAATTTCTTTTCTGCCTTTCTTTTGGCCTTCAGATCATTTAAGACCTGGAAACTCTGGCCCACCTCACTAGGTGTCCATTACTTTTCTGCCTTTCTTTTGGCCTTCAGATCATTTAAGACGTGGAGATTCTGGCCCACCTTACTTGGTGTCCATCATTCAGATCATTTAAGACCTGGAAATTCTTGCCCACTCCAGTCGCCCGTAGGCTTTGTACGACTGAGTGTCCAAAATCATCCTATCAAATGAAGGATCTTCGGTCAAATAGTGTGACAGGTTCAACGTCTCAAGAAAAGCAATTATCTTTTAGTCTTCTTCCTTTGACGTGGGTGCCCAGACAATTCCTGACGTTTACTTAAGAGTGGTAACAGTTTTCGCACAGTCAATGGATCTCTCTCCTTCATATGTGCGAACATACTTTACACACTTTTAATAATTACACCCAAAAGAATGAATCTTTTAAGTTTTGTTTATAATAATTCAATCTTTAATCAGGAAGGAAGGAGATTCAATATCTGATTTTAGAGTGTAGGGAATATAAGTTTTTAATGAAAATACTTTCATATTTCCAGCCTTGCTTTACACACTCTTATTTAGATATTAACAAAACACATTATTGATAAGGAGGATAATTAACTTAGACCTTTTGGATTCTGGCCCATTTCAGTTAGACTGAGTGTCCATATCCTCATTACCATAATTCGGATTCTTTGTATGGGACATATATAGGCCTTTTTCTACATGATAGAACATCATCTTCAGGCTTCTCCTCTTGTCCCAGTTGACATCCTCAGCCATTTGTGGGCGCTTGTTTCCACCACTCTCGGGAGTGGTGACACCAACTCGTCTTTGATCTTTAGTCATACTAGCATGACTATCAGCAGTATCTTGAAGCTCAACATCATACACGAAGATTCCACCTTTGACGGAAATAAATTTGTAACTATCGTCAAAGAGAGAACCAAAACTAGGACCAGATTTGAAAGCACGGTTATTGACAGAGACAGTGTTTGAACTGTTAATAGAACAGTTAACCAAACTATTTTCAAGAAGAAAACCACAGCCAGATTTGGTCACACACTTGTCGACCAACATCTTTCGAACACTAATACAATTTTGTCTTAAAATTGTTGGATATGCAAAGCACGTACGGGAATAGTAAATAATTATTACAATGATTGAAATGATAAACAACAAAGAGGACAACAACAAGTTGTCAATATCTTTATGTTGAATTGAAACTTCAAATATGGATCTTGTATTCGGGAATACAAGAACATAAACTGCTACACGTGTGGCTTGTAGATCCGCTGAGAATACGAACGGTTAAAGTCCTTCGTCTGATAAGTTAACACATGAAACACTTAGCAATCAATTAGATAAACCACAACACCACTGGCTGAGTCGAGAGATGACTCTCTGTCTTTAAGACAAGATTTCCCCCATATATAGGCTTTACGGAAGTATGGACAATAGTCTCCCAAGATGAAACAAACAAAGTATCAAGTGTGCAAAGCTTACACAAATGATCTCAGCGAAGAGCACAAATAATAAAGATTTCTAAGAGAAGGATTGATATCAGGAAAATCTGATCTCTTTGTGGTGTTGTTAACTTGTTTTTCTATTCATGGTCATCTATTTTTCTCTCTATAGAATTGAGCCAAAGGCCTCAATTTATAGGTGTGCAAGATGTCCTCTTCAAGTGCCCATGTAATGGTCATTTAAATGCCATGTGCAGGCCCTTTAAACCACCAACTAATGCAGCCAAATAATGGCTGAGTTATGGAAGAAAAACTGCCAAGTTAATGCTCCAAAACCTCTCTATAATGGGCGGGTTGAGTCAAAATGGGTTAATTCAATGAATGAGTCAAAATCCAACCCAACCCAGATATACTTGGGTCAAAATGAATTGGGTCAAGTTGGATTAAAAATGTAACACACCGTATTTTTGGGTAATGGTCTGAACACACAAATGTAGGCCAGTAAACCCGAACTCTGGTGTTGTACTTACATATACTAGTAAGGAAATTAGTATATAAACGGATGTGATCCCGAAATAATTTTTGGATCTAACAAGTGCAACGATGGGGAGTAATAATAATAATTTTATATCCCCAAAGAGGTTATAGACTAGTGTCATATTACAGGAATTGTAACATTAGGTATAAGAGGATTTTATAAGTCGCCGGGATTTAGGGAATTAGGATCGAGAATTCAGTTGCGTGTATAATAAATTAATTATGGAATTAATTAATTATAAGCGGAGGACCAAATTCAATGAAATATTACGTGTTGTCTTATAAAACTACGGTGCAGTGATTTAGTTTAAGAAAATGATCGCTGGCAGCATTAGAGCTTCACTAGTCTCCACACATGCACCCTTTTCTTCTACTAAAAGCCTTCATCTTCTTATGATTCTGAAGAAATCCTTTCATAGAAAAGCACTTACCACACTTCAATTAGAAGGAATGAGTCTCAATTGATAATCGCTGGAAGTTCTCGACCAAATTGGGAATTCTCGTAAGCTTCTGCGAGAGAAATTCAGAGCATTTTAAACTTTAATTTCAGTAGAATCGAGTCCTTAAACAAGCTTAGAGACTCAGAAACCAAGCCGAGATCTTGGGTCTAAGAAGTTGTAGCTTGAATAGATTTTTAGGTCATGTTTCTGCTTGTCAGAAACTGATTTGGGCGAAAGCTTTTCCGACGATCCTCATCGCTATGTCTAACAGAGGTAATCTTTCTTGTTCCTAAAGTTTATACAAATTACAGAACATGATTCTTGCCATTAGCTCTAAAATGATTATCGAAAATACTAAGTTTGGGTTGGGTGTTGTCGGGACTGCCGTAATAGCAAGGTATTGGGGTTGCATGTGAAATTATTGTACTATTTTGGATATTGTAGTAGTAAGAAAAAGGATTAAGATGGCTGAGTATTTCGCTACATGCATAGGTTTCGATAGAGATGGAATATAGGTTCTACGCGTATAAGATATTCGATAAAATGTCTCATGGACTCTATTAATGGTGTATTGGTCTGATTATGACTTAAATCGTTCATATGGTGTAGATAATCGTTTATAGAGCTTACGAGGACCATAGAACTTAGATAATTTTTAAAACAAGGTATGCAAGACTCTTTCTTCCTTTTGGCATATTCTACGTACAAAACATAATCAGAATATTATTCCATAAAGTACTCTACTCTTAGTAGTTAAGAATGATCGTTATTGACTCTTATGTTAAAAGCCTGTTTAAATATGTTTCTAAGTCCTTATTGAGGCTTACGAAAAAGATGTTGATATTCATAGTGTTAGCCAAATGTATAAGGATATTGGGCCAGGATGTGTTATTGTCATTCATGCATTCTCATTTGCATTGCATTTATATATTACCCTGGACCACTTGTGCTATGCACATTACTATATGGTAAATATTATATATATAGGGGATATGGGGAAAGGGAAATGCGTTATATACGCACACCACCTCCAGCTGGTACAGACTATCACAGAAGAGCCCTAAGAGGCCAATATGATGTGATGATGTGATGATGTGATGCCTATGTGGCTTATTAGTGTGGGTTGCACGATCCACAACAGTAACATATATTGGGACGGGTTGCACGATCCGCAACACTAATATATATATATATATATATATATATATATATACCGCATTTGCATCATGCATACATTCGTTTACCAATATATGGTATGATTCCCACAGAGGTTGTTATGGTAAGGAAGATGCCCGAAGAGGCTTATATATATGTATACTGCATTGTGCATAACATTTAGGCATGTGTATTAGGGCCCTCGGAGGCATTTACTGATGTTCAGTTGTTTCTGTTTCAGACTATGATATATCTATGCTATGTTAGGCTGCTTCCTTTTGAGCTAGTCAAGCAGACGTCGAACACAGACCTTATGCCTGACATACTCAGTACATCATTCGTACTGACGTCCCTTTTGTTGGGGACACTGCGTTTTATGCTCGCAGGTTCATATTGAGAGAGTGATGGTTCGCACTAGTAGGTTGCTGGTTCAGCTGGTATTTGGAGCACTCTATTCGTTTCGGAGTTGCGGTCGGGTCGTGATATGTTTTATTCTTTAGAGGCTTGTAGATAGGTGTCTTGTGGTTAGTTGTCATTTATGGCCTTGTCGACCTTGGTATATAAATGTGTAAGTTGGGGCTTTTGGGTTGGAACTTTATATAATCTATCTGGGCTCAGTCCATATTCAAATATGATTAAGTGGTGAGTGTGTGGTTAGTGGTGCCCGACAGATAGGGTCCAGGTTCCATCGCGGCCCTCCGGTTTGGGTCGTGACAAAAAGTAGGTTATAACTCAATCCACCCAACTTAACCCAAACATTCCCTCACTTGTGCTCGTGGACAAACACTAATTTAAGAGCCGAAACATCTTAATATTGAATACAAGCTTTAGAAATAACTCATTTCAGAAAATATCTGACAAATACAATAAATTAGGAATGCTAATTATTTTAACTTTATTGCATTTTTCTCTGGCTAAAAATCTCTTATCTTATAATTAAAGTTGTAAAATCACTTCCTGAAAACACTTGGAAAAGTTAAGTTACCCTCTTCGATCCATATATTATGAATTTTTTGTAAAATACTAGAACTTTTTTATTTTTTATAGCTTAAATAAAGTATAATTACTTATCGGTTGTCCATCTTCATTCAGTCTATTAACATTAGTAAACCAAACTAGGAGTGTATAAGCAGAGTTGAACTAAAGAAATACTTTTCAGTTTAATAAATAAAAAAGAAACCTTTCCTCTTTCAGCTATTCATTTGCCAGTCAAATAATAATAAGATGTGATTAAGATAATTATGATATGGAAATAATAAAATGCGTTTGAGGGTGTGACATCATACAATAAGTGGATAAAAATTTATAAGAGAGTGATCATATTTTTATTTTCAAATATTCTTTGCTTGTTTGAGTTGATTACCATTTTGATCCGACGGATTACACTACTTTGACCCATTTTAATTTTATTATTTGATGGGTTATTTCGGATTTAATTCATTGGGTCATCTCAACAAACTGGTCATAACCCCGCCGTAAAAATACTAAATGAGTTAAGCGAGTTGGGTTGATTTTGACATCCTATTCTGATTGCGGTTTGTTTATCAAAATATCAATTCTAGTTTTATCAATAATATCTACATCACTCTCGTAAATAACTAATGTCTTTGTCTCACTTTATTTTGTTATAATTTGACTTAGAAATAAAATTTATTTATTAATTATATGAAGACATTTGAAATTTATAATCTTAAATATGTCATATCATTTGTGTGACGTCCATTAAAACTTGTTATTAATATAGGAATGTATCGTTCTATTGGTAACAAATTACTAATAAGGAACTAATGTCAAACAAAATGAAGCAAAGAGAATAGTTAAGTAAATGAGACCGAAACAAATCAATGACATACAAATTCAATAAATAATTCACATTTAGATCGAAATTTCATCTTAAACACTGAGTTTCAAGACCTCAGACGAAATCTAGCCAGAAGAATATTACTTACTAAAAGAAAATGAATCCAACCTAATGCACTAACGATATTCATGCTGCTAATTAAGTAGGAGTAACAAAACTCAGAGGCTGAATGTCAAGAAAACAATCAGAAAACCTCACCATAACAAAGGCCATGCAAACTGCTCCAATCATAATCCCACAACCCAATATTCCAAAATACCTCCCATTAATACCCAACATTCCTTTTTCCTCTCCATCAACTTCCTCATCCTTCTCCACACCCTTAATATCATCCATTTCAACGACCGGAGAATCACCCTCCGGGACATCATAATTAACCGTAGAACCCTCGAAATCGCGCTCTACAGCCGCCTCTCCATCATCATTGAGACACGACTCACTGCAAGAACAGACCGAAGCAGCATCCTCATTGATATTTCCTGCTGATTGCTGTTGCTGTTGCTGTGAGTGGTAGTCGTCCCAGTGGCGAAAGGCGGTCTGGAGTTCGTTGAGTCTACGGGCAATGTGCTTCAAGTGGCGCGGCTTTGACGGGGACGAAGCTATCTCTGCAGCCAACAGATGATTCAAGAACTCCAGTTGTTGTTCGATGCCGTGGCTGAGGATTTCGTGAGTTGCTGTATCCTGTGGAAATGAGAAGAACAAGTTGAGGTCGGTTTCGAGTTTTTCGAGTTTCTTCCGCAGTATTCCGTATCTCTTCGTCATTTTCTGCAGTTTATGCAATTCCAGTGTGGCGTTTGAGAGGGTTTTGTCAGTTTTTTTCTAGTTCTAAATATTTATCATGGACACGACGGTTAAGCAGACGGTTATTCGGAATAAGGGTTCAAGGAAAAGAACTCCACATCGCTAACATTAGTTAACAAGTGTTAGCAAACCCCTAGAACTAAGGATCGCGATTCGCGACCGCTACAGTTAATTCCCGCGTGATTCCTCAAAGCTCTGGAAAAAAAAAAGAAGCTTATGTGGAAAACTGGAAATTAAGGAAACGTCTAATTGAATATTTGAACATTGGATTTCATACTTTTTTGACGGTACAATTGTGACATCTTTGTTAAGTATTAGACTGTCTTCTTGACTAAACAAAAATTTATGTGGACTCGTGCAAAATTATAGGCCTGATTTTATGTGGACTCAAAAAATGATTGAATCAAGGTTTTGAGAAATGATGCATTATTTGTTTTTGTTGGACCAGTTATTTGTTTAGAAGTAAATCGATAACAACTTGAGGAAAAAAACATATATACCATAAAACCTCGATAAATGAATATTCGATAAATTAATAACCTCGATTAAATAATATTTTTTTCCGATCCAGATATGGGCCAATGGGATAAAATAATAACCTCGATAAATGCATAAAATAATAATTTTAAAAAAATTCCTTGAGGCCCACTGAAAATATAAAATAATAATTCATTAAATACGTATGAAAATTACATATATAATTCATAAAATAAAGCACTTCCTAAACAATTTTTATTTCAAACTTTATGCTTTCCTAAAATTACATAACTTGATGATTTTTATTTTTGTACTTACATAATGCTTTTCTCATATCATCAGTTAGCGTATATTTTTTTACACCTTTCAAATGAGTAGCCATGGAAGAGAAGATATAATATATGAAATTTTATATTTTGGTATATGAAGTTAAAGTACATGTGTCTATTTATAAACTCTATATTGTGTACTTGAATCAATTCACAACACTTCATATTCTAATGTACATGCATTCTATTTTGAATCACGCCAACTCAAGATTAATAAACTTCTTTTTGACAAGATTAATAAACTTAGATATACAATGCACCATCATTAATTAATTATTTATTTATTTTATTTTCTTAGTTACTGAAAAAATTTAATTGTTTAATTTGAGAAATACAATGTACAAAATAAAAAGTATTCTATAAATTAATAAATATTAATTTATCAATAAATTAATAAAATATTTATTTATCAATAAATTAATAACCCCGTATAAAATAATAACTTTCCAGATCCAATGGATATTCATTTATAATTGTTTTACTACTATTTGTTTATCTTTAATTTCAAGTGAAGACAATCAATCAGAAAAAAGAGATATTCTTAATTGGTGCTACCAAATCTTAAAAGGCAAGAGTGTAAGACGAGATGTTCTACTTAGTATGAGGTGGAATGTAAGTCCTAAAACACAAGGACGTAAGCCTAGTGGACCTTTCCATTAAATTCTTTGAAATTTAATTTAATTAAAATTACAGAAATTTAACAAAATATGTTACATCTATAATTTTAAGAAAATACAATAGTTTAAAAGTTAAAGAGATACTAGTCACATTACAATGTATATATTAATCTTCTAGATAATCAATTGAGCATTTTTCATTGCCGAATAGACCTTAGTAATTAAAATTCAAATAAGCTATTTTGGATCAAATGTCATTTAGATCTAGGATAAATATGAATTGTTTTTCTTATTTGAGGATACGGAGTTAAACAAAAAAATATTGAGTTAATTAGTTTTGATATAGGACTCATGGTCTCACCATTTTTTTCCAGATCTGATCTTTACATTTTTTCTCTGTTCTATTATAAAAATATATTCTTCTTCTAAACAGTAAGAAAGGATTTAGTTTTAAATTTCACGACTATTAGGGGGACGGGAGGGAAATATTACGAAGGAGAAGGTTGAGGGACTTATATACATTCTTGGAAGAAGTAGCCATTCAAGTTCATCCAATCATAACAAACGAGAAATTACAGAAGGAACAATCTGCAAAGCGCACAAAAGGATGAGAGACATGCTCCCCCTCCCTGCATGTGCTTTGGATCTCATTGGACATTAAACTATTAAAGTGAGGTCAACAAGTCTTCAAACTTTTTAGAACAGAGAAAATGAGTAAATATAAACGTTTGATTCATTGATTTGATATGAAGGTAGAAAAGAGAGAAGAGAGAAGAGAGTACATAATAGTATCAATTTTTGCGGAAAGAAAAGAGAGGAAATAAACATTTGATTCATTGATTTGGTATATCTGAATAACATAAGAACAACATAAAAAGGTCCACACAACGAAAGAACACATAACATGCAAAGTTCACTTATTTGAGCATAAAAAGGTCGTGCACAATTTCATAACTAAGCACGACGAAAAATAAATTAAAACCTATGCTAGCCATTGGCAAGCATAATCACGCAAACTAGCGAGGTAAATCTGATAATGTATCGTAGAAAGAAGAAGTAAGATTGCTTAACAAGTGAAGCCAGTAGGAGGGTTCCTTCCACAGTTGTTGAGTACGAGGCTTAGAGAGAGTGGCACATTCAAATTTATTCCCAGCACGTTTGCCCTTACGGCTGTGCACAAGCAAACAGCCGCCTCTAAGTCCGCCAGCCCCTGGATCAAACTGCAGCATGGCAAAGTTGGAGGAGACCCACCACTACATTCACCAAATTAAGTATATATTAGCGTTGACACCCAATTTTGTCATTTTTTCGATATTTATTTGTAATTTTTAAATATTTTGACGCCTTAAAAATCAGAATTCCGGAATTGCAAAAAAACCAGAATTCCAAAACCAATTCTCCGAGTGGATTGGACGATTCGAAACACGCCTCGGTTCGCTGCCCGTAGAATGTCCGTAAACTCGAAACTCTTCTCATTTTTTTATTTAACTTTCTGTGATTTGTGTATATTATCAAGGATTTAATGATAATATAGTCCATTTATGTTGTTGTGTTTATTGTCTAAGCATGTTAAGTTTGTAAGTTTTGTTTAGTTAGCTAATAAATGTTTTGAATTATTTTTACTTATGTTATTTGATTCATGTTTAGTATCATATGATGATTTGTTGTTAATCAGTATCTGCTGAGAGGGATTATGATGTTGGATTAATAAAATACTTGCTACTGTTATTTTACTAATCTGTTTAGTTGATTATGGGTACTTACCAATAGTGTGCTAAGTTCATGTTTCGAGTTAATGCTTAGATTAGCCTTATTTTAGTTTGAATGCGTATACTGTTAGTGTAAATGTTTGGTTGATGTTGACAATTGTTAGAGTGAATTATTAGCCATATTTAATTAGGTTAAGGTTTGTTTATGCTTATTAAAATTAAGTATTGAGAAATGTATAATATATATTAATGGTTGCTTATGATCTTTAGTTTCAACTGTTGAGCATCATGATTTGTTGGTTTGTTCATGACCATTTGGAATAATGTTCATCATAATTAAATAGATTATGGTTGATGTTAGAGTTTGTTACGTTAATTATTAATCACGTCTAGCTATTTTAAGTTTAATTTGTGCTCATTTAGCTCATTGTTATGAATGTCTAAATATATATCCGTGCATATATGTCGAATTGGGCTTTATTACGTGTCTAGGTTGGTCTGTTTTCCTTCCTTCAAGTTTGAAATTATATGTTCGGGCCTCCCTTCTATTTCGGCATGTTAATTGTTTCCCTGAAGTCCAATAATATATTACTTGTTGTAAACTATTTATTTATATTTTTCTTATGTGTATATTATCACGTTTCCATTTTTATATTTTTTATTCCTTGTCTTACCGATTATTAAATTAAATTCTTCTAATCTTTTTCTTTTCTTTCATTTACATGAAATGCGTTGGGAGCAAAGAAGAGTCTCATTATGTGACTCATCACGACTTTGCCAAACGGAGACTCGTATCCATGTCCATTGCATTCTCCTACACTCGGGATTTCTAAACAAATAGGGCGGGGTGACGTCGTCATCCGCCTTAGTCGCTGCTTTCAATTCCTTTAATACCGTTTTTTTATTATTCGGGTTGTAATAATTATTTAATTCTTGTGCGATTATTAGAATGCTTAGAATAATTAGACCTTCAACGGATAATTAATGGGGTAGTCTAAAACTGGAAAACTGCCGCTAGTTTATTTATTTTAGGCTCGTCATGCATATTCAAAACTTTCAAAAACAATTCGGTCATCTTTTATTCGCATTATTAACCATACAAATGACATTTTATTTATATCCGATTTGCAATTCAAAAAATAACTTTCATATAAATCATTTCTTTACATTATAAGTAATTCACTTTTCTCCTTTACTATAAATGCAAAAATTATATATTTTATAAATAGTGTCATGCAAATGCATACTTTTATCTAAAAATTAACTTTACATGTATTTTTATAGACAATGTCATACAAATGCATGTTTTATCCAAGAAAATCACTTTGCATGTATTTTGTAAATAATGCAATACAAATATATGTTTTTATCCAAAATAATCACTTTGCATGTATTTTGGTAAATAATGCAATACAAATGCATGTTTTATCCAAAAAATCACCTTGTATATATTTTATAATCAATGTCATCCAAATGCATACTTTTATTCTAAAAATCAACTTTGCATGTATGTTATAATCAATACCATACCAATGCATGCTTTTTATCCGAAATCTACTTTGCATACATTTTATAAACAATGTTATGCATACTTTTCAGATCTTATTTTTCAAAATCACAACCGCTTTTGCAAGACTCTTCAAAAAGAATAAGTGGTAAAAATCTTTCATGTTGTCAAAATGCATCTTTTAAATTAATTATTTGCCACATCCTTTAAAATTAACGTTATACTTTTAACATGCATTTTTAGCATAATAATTAACCTGAGTTTGACCGGATAACCGCAAGTTAGCGGATCTTAAAGGATGCCTAACCCATTCCCTTTAGGATAATAAAGAATCCTTACCTAGAATCTCATAGTTTTGCAAACCAGTAATCGGAGTTCATTTTGCAGCATTTATTATTAACATCTAGGTGCCCTAATTCACCATAAAATAATTAGGTGGCGACTCCTTAAGCATTTTTATCAAATCCAGAGGAAACGCTCGTGCGTCACGACCGTTAGGTAAAAATGGGCGCACACAATTAGCACATACTCCGAGTTTCAATGCATCTCTTGGACACCTTCCTTGTCCTCCTCCACCACAACCACCGTTGCCCGAACAACCACTGTTGCCCGAGCCACCACCGTTGCCAGAGCCGCCACCATTTCCACAAGTGCCACAATTATTGTTTCCAGTTACAAGAGCAAAGAAGAGGAGATTTAGTGATAAGAAAAGGGCTTGACTTTTGGAAGCCATGTCAACAAGGGCTACTTAAGTACGAATGAGAAAGAGGAGTCTATAATTCTGATGGCGATGGTTGAATTATGCTAGTAACGATGGGTATTTATACTTGTCACAAGGCGAGTACTGTTGCACTTAAAATAACTATAAACGTACGAAATAACTTAAAATAGTAATTAGCACATATAACTAATTCAATTATTATCTGCTGTTGATTAATTGGTAAATATGCATGGATTGTGTGGTGTTGAAGAATGTTTAGGAAGCATGGCCATGATTACTAGTAGTAATTAGTACTACTACCAGCTTATTACTAGTTGCTTACAGCTCTGCATGCTGATCTATATGTCTATTGCGAAATATTGAATTCTTTTTAGCATCCACTAGTATTTAATTAGAAATTCCCGTGATTAAAGGCATCTCTACAGACTGTTTGAACCTGTGTTTTATTCTTTAGAAACTTCCCACGCCTTTGAGCATGTATAATACATAATTCTCAATTCTCATTGCATGAGCGTACTACAAAACAATATATGTGGTGTTAAAAAAATTCCCCACGAGTTTATATGAGAACTCCATATTTGAACCCTTTGATCACTAAGTTTTCGTATAAAATATTTATACCCAGCAGTTTTTGATATTTTTGTGAAATCCAGTCATTAATGCTGGATTACACTTCAATTTAGGATGGTTCTAGAGAAAATCAATGAAGAACAGGAGAAGAAGATATTTTCATGTATCTGAAACGTAATGCTTACAGAGGATACTTAATACAAATCTTCACACATTAGCACCACGTGCACATTAACTAACTTGACTGTCCACTAACTAACAGTCAGCGAATATCCAGCTAATTAGTCTAATTAACTAATTCTAGTCAGCTATTCTTAATACTCCCCTCAAGTTGGGGTGGAAAACATCAAGTACTCCCAGCTTGGTAAGCAAACAATGATGCTGGCTTACGCCCAATCCCTTGGTGAGCAAATCTGCCAATTGAAGTTTGGAACTCACAAACTCTGGCTTGATTAGACCTTCTTTCAACTTCTCTCTCACAAAATGACAATCAATCTCTATATGCTTTGTTCTTTAATAAAATATGGGATTGGAAGCTATCTACATAGCTGCTTTGTTGTCGTAATACAATCTAATAAGAGTGACAACATGTACTTTCAAATCCTGTAATAATCCAAACAACCATATCACTTCTGCTGATGTTGTCATACTCCTATACTCTGCTTCTGTTGAACTTTTACTCATTGTGTGTTGCTTTTTTGACTTCCAAGGAATCCCCTAGTTGAACAACATATCTCTGTGAGGGACCTCCTTGTGTTTGGGCAAGTTGCCGAGTCTGAGTCACAAAAAATTATGAGATTATTGATAGGACTTCTATTTAACAAAATTCCTTGTCCTGATGCATTCTTCAAGTACCTAAGTATTCTAAAGGCTGCCTCCCAATGAAATCTCTTAGGTTGTTTCATAAATTGACTAAGGACCTGGACTGAAAAGCATATGTCAGGCCTAGTAATGGTCAAATATATCAATTTCCCATAAGTTGTTGATAACCATGGATATCTGTCAAAGGTGAATCATCACTTCTCTTGACTAATATGTCATATGCAACAGTGGTAAGCTTGGTATTCATCTTCATGGGTGTAGAGGTTGGTTTTGCACCACTCAACCCTACTGTTAAAATCAACTCCAATGTATACTTCCTCTGATTCAACAAAATCCCTCTCTTGGACCTCATCACTTCAATTCCCAGAAAATAACTGAGTTGTCCCAAGTCCTTAACTTTAAAATTGCTATGCAGTGTCTATTGTGCCTCATCAATCATGTGTTGATTACTTCTTGTGATCAGAATATCATCAACATAAACCAATATTACCATCATGTCATCACCAACCTGCTTAGTAAACAAAGAGTGATCATATGGACTTTGATTATATCCAGCTTCCAACAAGGCAATATACAGTTTGATGTTTCACTATCTAGATGCTTGTTTCAATCCATATAAGGATTTTAAAAGCTTGCACACTTTGGTCTCCCCCTGTCTGTGAAAACCTTGAGGCAAGTACATGTAATTTTTTTTATATAAGTCATTTTGTAAGAAGGCATTATTGACATCCATTTGAAGTAAAGGCCAGTCTCTGGAAGCTATAATGCTAATCATTGTCCTCATTGTTACCATCTTATCAATGAGAGAAAATATTTCATGATAATTAAGACCCTCATTTTAGTTGTATCCCCTTGCTACCAATCTTGTCTTGTATTTGTCAACACTTCCATCTGCTTTGTACTTAATCTTGAAAATCCACTTTGATCCAATAGCCTGTTTCCCAATTGGTAAATCTACTATCTTCCAAGTATACCTTCCAATCCTGCTATTTCATTATGCATAGCTTCTATCTATTTGTGATGTTGAGATGCTTCTTTGAAGAACTTAGGCTCAACTTCAGTGGATAAAGCACTCAAGTAAGCCTGGGTAGGAAGCTAATAAATGTGAATAACATATAGAGTTAAATATAGGATAAATGCAACCAGCTGTAGGATTAGGATTAGTAACATAGTCACTAAGCCATGTAGGTGGTTTTATGGTTCTAGTTTGTCTTGATAAGTTGCTTAGTTGACCATCAACAAGAACAACATGTAAGGGATCATGTACAAGTCCAGGGTCCTTAGTGAGATCAGGAACTATATTATAATATGTATTATCAGCAATATCATCTTGTACTACTACTTCTGGAATAGTTGGATTATCATCATCTTATGTTGCAGGATGTGGTACATCATTAGTGACATTTGTTGCATCAGTAGAGGCATCATTCCCGACGATAGCAGAATGTGAGCTTCTATCTGCATCTGCACTTGTATGTGTTACTTCAAACATGTTAGATGAATCTGGTTCCTTCATTTCTTGAGAAGGAAAAACAGATTCTTTGAAACTGACATCCCTACTCACAAAGAAGACCTTGTTAGTGAGATTATACAGCCTGTAACCCTTCTAAGTCTCTGAATATCCCACAAATACTGATCTTTTGGCCCTTGGTGCAAACTTATCCCCCTTAGGGAGTTTGCTGACATAACATAAACATCCAAACACCCTTAGGTGATCCAACTTAGGTTTCTTTCCAAATAACACTTCATAAGGTGCTTTACCTCCAAGCACATTAGTGGGCAATTTGTTTATCAAATATGCAACAGTTCTAAAATATTCTCCCCAAAATTGAATTGGTATTGAACTTTGAAATTTCAAGGCTCTTGACATCTATAGTATATGTCTGTGTTTTCTCTCTACTGTCTTATTTTGTTGTGGGGTGTAGGCACAACTACTCTGGTGAATAGTCCCATTAGAAGGAAACAGATCAGTACAAGAAGTGTTGTAAAACTTTGATCCATTATCAAACCTCAAGATTTTTACAGACAAACAAAATTGATTCTTTGTTAAGGCTAAGAAATCTTTCAAAACTACAATACCTTCACATTTAGAATGTATCAGACAAATCCAAATGTACCTACTGTAGTCATCCACTATAGTGATAAAATAATACTTCTTATAGTAGGTAGGCCTCCTGTATGGACCCCAAACATCTACATGGACTAAATCAAACACATGAAGAGTTTTACTTTCACTAATAGGAAATTTTAATCTGCATTGCTTAGCAAAAAGACATATCTCACATTTTTGCTGTATATTCTTGGCTGCAACATTTTGTAATGACTTGATGTTTTGTATTGTCTTGATGGATGCATGTCCCAATCTTAAGTGCCACGACTTCCTATGTACAGTGCTACCATATGAAACATTTGCATTTATTATAGATTTCACCTGTTCCCCTAATATGTAAAGACCATCCTTATCTCTACCAATCCCAATCATCCTGCCACTGAAGATTTCCTAAAATAAACAGAAATTAGGTTCCGTCAATGAATCCAAGCTTTCCTTTTTCCCTAAGTGTCAAATTTTATCGATCTGTTCCACAAAGCATAATAATCTGGCCTTGTGAGCTTCATCGGAATTAGTATGACACCGGGTGTATCTGAAGCTTGAAGATAGAGTGGATAATTGTTATCTAGGGTTGTGACTTTGTTAACCGTCACCATTGATTGTTGAATTGAAGGTAGGTTTCAACGATTCTCCTATTTTTTCTTTATCGATCGAGTATCTTCAATATCGCTGCTTTGATACCATGTAAAATCCAGCCATTGATGTTGGATTGAATTTCAATTTAGGATAGTTCTAGAGAGAATTGATGAAGAAAGGGAGAAGAAGATATTTTCATATATCTAAAATGTAATGCTTACATAGGATACTTATACAAATCTTCACACATTAGCAACACGTGCACACTAACTAACTTGACTGTCCACTAACTAACTTCCAACGAATTAGTCTAACTAACTAATCCTAGTCAACTATTCTTAATAATTTTTTAAAACAATTTCAAATTCCTAGCTAATTTTTGTTTTTGTTTTCGCATCCGGTGTTCGATATTCGTATCGGAGCCCGACTAATATGGATTGTGCATTGCATGACACATTTTTGGGGACAGCGCTCCCAATAGAAAATTTTCCTTTTCTAAGGACTCAAAAGTTATGGGTGGAGGGCGCCAACCATCCCACAAAAACCCATTAGTCAATTCCTAGCTAATTGTTACTCTTATATATACGGTCAAAATTCTAAATGATGAACCTGCAGAATATCTATTAACTATGAATTAAGGAGCTGGGAACTCATATTCCGAGTATTCATGTATTTACTTTCTATTTACTAATGTACGGTGTAAGGATTATAGCCTAACCCCTACAAATGATTTGTTGCTTTTGACTAAAAAAAAACCCTATGATCATAACTGCATGTCAAGATAAAAACTTAATTGAGATATTGTTGGATATGTAAAACACGTACGAGAATAGTAAATAATTATTACAGTGATCGAAAGGATAAACAACAAAGATTACAACAACAAGTTGTCAATATCTTGATCTTGAATTGGAACTTCAAATATGGATCTTGTATTCGGAAATACAAAAACGTGAACTGCTACACTTGTGGTTTGTAGATCCGCTGAGAATCCGAACGGTTAGAGTCCTTTGAGATTCAAGTTCACACCTGAAACACTTAGCAACCAATTAGATAATCACAACACCACCGGTTGAGTCGAGAGATGACTCTCTGTCTTTAAGACAAGATTGCCCCCGTATATAGGCTTTACGGAAGTGTGGACAATAGTCTCCCAAGATGAAACAACAAACTATCAAATGTGCAAAGCCTACACAAATGACCTCAACGAAGAACACGAACAATGAAGATTGCTAAGAGAAGGATTGCTTATCAGTAAAACTGATCTCTTTGTGGTGTTGTATACTTGTATGTATATTGTGTGCATTTCTGTTCATCTATAGAATTAAGCCAAAAGCCTCAATTTATAGGTGTGCAAGATGACCTCTCAAATGTCCCATAATGACATTCAATTGCCATGTAATGGATGACATTTAACCCCCAAGTAATGCAACAACATAATGGTCCAAGTAATGGTCATTATTGGGTGGATTCAATGCCATTGAAACCACCTCAACAACAAACCTTTGGGATTCCGTCGAGCAAACACTGCCTGGGAAGCGCCGCGGCTCTGAAGCATTAGCGCCGCGGCTCTAATTAGCCAAAAGGCTCACTGCCGACCAAGCGCCGCGGCCCTGCTAGGGGTCGCCGCGGCGCTCCGACGTCGCGACCCAGTCCGGTCCGCGCCGCGGCCCTTCTCGGCTCCGCGGTTTTACCCGTACTATCTTACACCTCGCACAATCCTTCCTTCGTTTATCGACGTAGAACACTTGTTGTTTAGCCAATAACCGTCCATCATTCTATCATTCTAACACTTCACTTACGTACCAATATCTCTTTCATTAACGAAATGTAGTTGATGAAGTGTAAATCAGAACCATAAGAGTAACAATCTCGAGAGAATATGTAGTTGAAGCAATTGAAGAACGGTTCAGATCTGTGAAGTTCAAGCTCATGCAAACTTGTCTGGACTCGATTTAGGTGGGGGTAAGAACCTTGATTCGCAAAAACTCCAAAATCCGTAAAAGTTAAGACTCTGGATTTAATGTTTTAGTTGTATGGATAACCTCATGTATTGCTGTTTTGGCTGGTAGATTCTTTTCTTGAACTTTGTAATCAATTACATAACTATCTCCAAGACCTTAATAGAATGAGGTAAATCTAATACCACCATTAAAATCTCTTTAATAGTCACATAACTGAAATTACTAATTACTTATTTGATCTAGAAGTCTGTTCATGTGGATTGCACTCTTCTTGTTCATATTGATGCTTGTTCCTGCTGTTTGGGTTGTTTATTGTTGGAATCCTTGTTAGTACTTAGAGATCTGTTACTTTACTATCTTGAAGACTTCTATGGAGTGAGCTAAGGCTAATACCACCATAAAGTCCTATTAATAGTTAGGTAACAAGGATTACTAAGTACTTACTTGAAAGTTGTTGTTCCTAGTTATCCTTATCCTGAGGTTTGGTATATGCTGTTTTTCCATGTTAATAATTCTTTTCCCTGCACTAGGCAATTCTGAAAAATTATTAAACCTAGTTGTACCTGTAAAACTAAAAGCAACGTTAGGTAAATATTATGCCAAGCAGTTTCCTTCTCTGAATACATGTTGTATTGTCACAACATGGTTCTCTTTCATGTTTTAATTCTGTCCACCATTATAGCAATACACCATGGGGCCTCCCATCTTCCCTCCACCAAATTTCAGAGCAGCATAGAGTCAGTTTCTATGGTTACTGGCAGAAAGTCCTTAGCAATACAACACTGCAGTCCCTCTATTATAGCCCTTGCCTCAGCCACTACATTAGTTGTTTCCCCTATCTCTATGCATTGCGCATACCTCAAATCTTCCATCCAGTTTCTAACAAAATATTCATAGGAACTAGGACCAGGGTTCGCTTTAGAAGCTTCATCAGTGTTACACTTATAACTTGCATTCTCAGGAAGATGCCAACTTACTGTCTTGGTAACAATAATAGATTTGTACTCTTCAAAGAAACTAATCATATCTGGCCATAGGAATGGGATATTCTTTAGCCAAGGATACTTCAGCTTGCTAGGTAGTACAAATTATTATTTACCTCATGCACCACCCTATTAAAACTTACTGAACCACCATGTCTGATATTATTCCTTCTTTTCCACAGTTCCCAAGTGATCATAGCAGGTACTGCTTGCAATATTAGTTTTTATCTCCACAATCTGCATCCCACCATGTTTGAGGACTTGATGCGTATGATTTAAATTCATCTATAATCCTGCAGCTTTCATAAACACTGTCCATTCCTCCTTGGCAAAAGTTTCTGATACAAATAGATGATGGATTGTTTCCTCTTGTGGAATAGCACAATAGTAGCATCTAGATACTATAGGAATCCTCATTCTCTTTAACTGGTAATCAGTGGGTAGTTTAAACTTCCATAGTCTCCATTGGGAAAAAGAAATTTTGAAAGGAATTCCTTTGATCCATATCTGTTTATACTCCTCTTGTTCTGTCTCCCTGTGTCTGAGAATCTCCCAAGCACTATTCACAGTGAATTTTCCTGTAGTTGTAGCCATCCACCAGGGTCTGTCCCAGTAGCCATGTAGGGGCTCAATGTGAATTTCAGAATATATGTGCTCCACAATCTTCAAGGGGAAAGACTGATGTAGCAAATTATCTTTCCATCTTCCTTCCTCAATTAGTTCTGAAACTTCCTCCATCTCCTCATTAATTGGGAACTCAGCTGGGACCACATGATTTAAAGCTTCCAATTTTGTCCAGTTCTCATGCCGCACATTGACTGAACCTGCTTTTATTTCCCACTAGATTTCATGCTCCACGGTTTCCCTAGCTTTCAACATCTTTTCCCAGACTTGAGATCCTCATTTCCACTGTATTAAAGTAGGAATTACTTTCTTACAGTATTTATTCCACATGTAGTTATACCATAAGGTACTTGTTGTTCTGAATCTCCACTAGAGTTTAGCAAAAATTGCCTTTGAAACATCAAATAAGGATTTAAAACCCAAACCTCCTTCATGTGTTGGAATACGTATGTTCTACCAAGCAGACCAATGTCTTCTCTTTGCCTTTTTCTTGTTACTCCAATAATATTTAGCAAAAATCTTGTGTATCTCATGAATCACACATTTAGGAGGAACCACTACTGATAGAAGATGAATTGGTAGGCTTTGTAAAACACTTGATAAGAGTAGCTTTTCCCCCAAAAGATAACAATTTCCCTTTCCATGATAATATTCTACTCTTAACCTTCTTTATCAGATCTGCATAGAACACCTTTTTCTTTGTAGCATGAGTAATATGAAAACCCAAATAAGTGAAAGGGAATTGACCCTTGGTAAATCCTGTAACAGTACCCATTGTCTGAATCAACTCATTTCCAGCCTTAGAATACATGTAATCAGGTCTTTTGTTCTTGTTTATAAGCTGTCCTGAAGATTGCCCATACTTTCTCAACACATTCATTATGGCCTCTAGGGATTCTGTCAACAGATGCAAATATTATTGTATCATCAACATATGCTAAGTGGTTCAGTAGATTGGTCCATTTAAGCATCTCGTAGCTAATGTAACTCCTATTTTAAAAAAGAGAGGTCAATGCCCTTGGTAGAGCTTTTGCAGATAATAGAAAAAATGCTAGAGATAAAGGATCCCCTTGCTTCACCCCTCTAGTAAATTAGAAGAACCTAGTAACTTGGCCATTCAACAGGATAGAATACCTGTTGTTAGCCACTAGCCTCCAAATAAGAGTAATAAATGCTCAGCAAACCCCATCTTCCTTAACACATGCATAAGGTACTTCCAGGATACCCTATCTTATGCTTTTGCCATATCTATCTTCAGTACAACATTAGCAGGTTTCCTCTTATTCTGATGTCTGAGACTATCTGCTAAGTTAAGATAATATTCTAAAAATTGTTCCTTCCTTTTACAAACCAAAATTGATTGGTTGAGATAATATTAGGAAGAATACTCTCCAATCTATCATGCACCACCCTTGAGATCACTTTATTAATGAAGTTAAACAGACTTATAGGCCTTAAGTCTGAAAAACCTTGCACCGGATGTTTCTTTGGGATTAGTACTAATTTTCTATGAGTGATGGACCTGCACCATCAAAGAAAGCTAGTATATCATCACCTATTATATCCCAACATTGCTGGTAGAACAGCCCTGTAAAACCATTTGGACCACTAGTGCTGCTTCCGTTCAGCTCCATCACTGCCTTCTTGACTTCCTCCTTTGCTGGATAGGTACATAGAGATATGTACTGTTCATGAGATATCATAGAGGGGACATGATGAAGGTAGAAATATCTGTATCACCCTCCTAAGTGAATTGCTTTTTGAAAAAGTTGATAACTTCTTTTGAAATTTGCTCCCGAGAACTCAGCCAATTCCCAGCACTATCTTGAATTCTGTTCAGTTGAAGCTTCCTCCTCTGACTAGTCACATAGTTATGGAAGAAACGGGTGTTTCTATCCCCTTCAGTATACCATGAAAATCCAGCCTTTTGTTTTCAATATTGTTCTTCCAGGCTAAGGTACTTTTTCAACTCTGCTTGGGCCTTTTGAAGAATTATTCTTTTATTATACTAGGCTCTTCTTCAAATAATTGTTCCTTCACTTTTACCACTTCCTCCCTGATGATAAACTGCTTGAATATATATGTCTCTCTACTCCATTTAGACAGATCCCCTTTAAGGTTTTTCAGTATGTATGATCCTACAAAGTTAGTCTTTCAGTGCTATCTTACTATTTCCTTAAAAGATTCATGTTGAACCCAAAAGTTTAAAAACCCGAAAGGTTTTACAATATTAGTGACTTCCTCACCACAAGATAATATCATAGGGGCATGATTTTATCCAAATTTGATGAGATGTTCCACTTCAATCTGGGGAAAAGCTCCTGAAATTCCTGATTAGCTAGAATCTTGTATAGTCTCTTAAAGAGACAATCATCAGATGCCCATCCATTCCACCATGTGAATGGACTTCCTCTATGACCTATATCAAATAATTCACAAGAATCAACACAAAATGCAAAATCTTCACATTCATTAAGTGTCACTGGCAGACCACCTAATTTTCTTCCTCTAAAAGTATCACATTGAAATTCCCACCTACCATCCATGGTCGATTCATAGTACCAGCTGAATGATACAAATTTTCCCATAACTCTTGCCTCTCCCCTTCATTACACTTGGCATAGACAAAAGTTGTAATAATGTCTTTACTAATGTCTTGATGGTTCAGTTAAAAAGTAATTTGGTGCTCAGTATTCATTAAAATCTCCCACTGTACAACATCATCCATGAACATCCATATCTTACCATTTTGGTTTGATATGGCTATAGTCATCCCTGGTCTCCTTTTGTACTTCTGCAAGTGTCTACAATGCTGAAAAGGTTCCATAAGGGCAATAATGTAGCATTTGTACTGTCTTTGTAACATGATAAGCCTCTGAAAAGACTTATGTGTATTCACTGATCTAATATTTCAAATTAATGATTTAAGAATCATTTGGATTTAAAAGAACTAGTTCTCTTTGGCAACACCCTCTTGGATTGTACAACTTCTTGAATTTTTGGTTTCTTCACACTTTTTGCTAACACTTTTGGGGAAATATCAGCCCCTCTTGTAATCTTATTAAAGTTACTAGAATCTATCCCTGTTCCCTTCTCATCCTCAGTGTTGTTTTCACCCAATGGCACATGAATTTCTGCATCAGCGACCCTATGTGCAACTATATCATGCAAATTTGACTTTGCATTTGTGTGTGGTTCATATCCCCATGATTGTGAGTTGTTTTCCTCCCTGTTCACAGTAGTAGTACCATTTATCCCACTGCTGCATCTTTGTTCTCCATCGGCCCCTGTTCTTTGCTACTGATATATGTCTATGTTAGCTCATTAATTTGGTTCCAAGATTCAGTAACTAAGTTCTCATCATCCGGTGGTTTTTCCTCTTTGTTGATTATAATTTGATCAATCAACCTGCTTTCCCCCTTGTCATTACTTCCCTGCAGTTGATCTTCCCGACTGGCTCAAATTCTTATCTTATAGGTCCTCCAACATGGGATGAGCATGGTGAAAGTTGTTCCTCCTTGTCTTGTTGATGTTGTTGATTAATCTCTTCATCCATAGAGACCTATACATCCTCCTTCTCCTCACTTTCCTCCGCTTGTACAATTGAGATTTCTTTCTTATTATTTAGCCCCTATATAATTTCCTTTGATGACTCTAATCCTTCACTTTCCTCCATTCTATCTGTCCATCTGGCAGGTTTCTCATTTCCATCCTCAAGTTGTTCACGAGTTTGATTTACTTCTTGGGTTGCATCCTTCTGTATTGTGTGAAGAACTTTATCAAAAGTAGCTTCCACCCAAGGTGTTACGCCTCGTAAGTTTCACGTTCCATCATGTCGTCAATTGATATCGATATTCCGGGAAGAGGTACGACCTTGCCCAAAGGATAATGAAGGTTTATAACTTGTTTATAGAAGTACCCAAGTATACGGAAGTCAAACAGATCGAAAAAAATATGTTTCGAAGAAATCGGCAGAATTTCCAATTAGACGGTCTCAATTGACGGACTGTACAAAATTGTACGAATCATACAAATTTGGCTAGTCCACCATCAAATTGCCTGCAGAATGCCAGGCTTCAGTTTTGGTTGACGGTCCAGATTGACGGACCGTACAAAATTGTACGAACCGCCAAAATGGACTGTACATTTGGGCTGTGCAAATTTATTTTCGGGTATAAATTGAATTGGTCGACTTGGAGCCCTCATTTTCTTTAAGAAAAAACCCTAAATCAGTCCCTAAACCTTCTCTAAGGTACCCTAACATCCTAAGATCAATCTAATCCAAAACAAACAAGATCACAGTGGTAAATCCCGTAGTTATCGTGGTAATCATCTTCTCCTTGTAGAATCGATTCTGGAAAACCCTTGAAGGCGAAATAATCTACTGTTTTGAGGAGAGTATTACGTGTAAAGGTAATTTTTATCCTCCTCTACCTATTCTTATGGTTAATAGATGTTTCGGAACAAGTTGTGAAAGGATTTCCATAGTCAAAACTTGTAAACTTTTAGAATCATAGTTGTGTGGCTTGTTGGGTTGTTTTACTTGAAATATAAGATAAAGTTGATAATCAAATTGGTTTTATGTGTTGTGGGATTAATGAAAGTGCATTTTGGAGGATTGAGGGGTCGAATTACACAAGTTCTCTTTAAAGAAGCTTAAAAACCCTACGTACTTAAGTTGTTCGACAATATGCCTAATCGAGCTTCTCTATAGGATACACCGTCGATATTAAATATCAAATACTTTATGTGATATAGATAACCATTCGTAGACGGTGCGAGAACACGTGAGACGTTTCTTGGATAAGGTAAGAGCTAGAACTTTATGATTATGAAACTAAGGTAAGATGGCTTCTTTTTGAGTGATCATCGCCAAGTAAAAGAGTCCACATAAGAATAGTCAGGCGTGCAACGACCTTACGTCACCCCGACTAGTTGATGAGTCCTTTATAGGATTAGCATGGCCATTATATATATATATATATATATATATAAGGGTAGCCCGATGCACTAAACTCGCGTTATGCGCGGGGTACGAGGAAGGGCCGGACCACAATGGTCTATTATACGTAGCCTTACCTCACATTTCTGCAAGAGACTATTTCCACGGCTTGAACCCATGACCTCCTGGTCACATGACAACAACTTTTTTTTTATATATATATATATATACATATATATGACATAGATGTCTTTTTTCTTTTTGTACGCAGGGGTTGCCCACAAAGGCCTATAGCGTTATATACACAGCTATGCAGATATGATAGTTATGACATTGCCCATAGAGGCTTATGGTGTTATATACGTGATTTGTCATATACAGAATATTGCCCACATAGGCCTACAACGTTATATACACGTTAAATATTTATATACACATACAGATTGGTTTAGTGCCATACTTATGAGTTTCAAGTGGTATCTCTGATTTCCTTGACTTGTTATTGCTTTATTTATAGATGATTATGCCCTACATATTCAATACGTCTTTTGTACTGATGTCCGTTATGGGCACTGTGTTCATGCCTGTAGGTACAAATAGATAGAGCATCGCTCCTCCTCAGTAGGTTGCCTGTTCAGTTGTGATTGTCGCGCGCCCTTATTTAGAGTTGCTATCTGGAGTCTTTAGGTACTGTTATATATATATTACTAGCATTTTGGGTATGGCGGGGCCCTATCCTGACATGGTGATGTATTATGTCACTCTTAGAGGCTTGCAGACTTGTGTATAGTGGGTGTATGTATGTCGTGACCTTGTCGGTCCCTTCTGTTTGTGATATACTCTTCTTATGGCCTTGTTAGCTATGGTTATCTCTCTCTCTCTCTCTCTCTCTCTCTCTCTCTATATATATATATATATATATATATATATATATATATACACACACACAGCAAACTACGCCCGAGGATCTAAAGGGGATAATAGACAAGGAAGAAATTGAAATATAATGGATTGAAAAATTAAAAGATAAAAGAGATATGCATAAAGTAAGATTAACTTACAAATTACGGTTTCTAATAAGGAATCCATAATTTAAAGGATCTGCAAGAATTTAAATGAAGTAGGCGGTAGAACCAACCAACATCATAATGCAAGAATTTAAAGAATTTAAAAGATTAGGAGGTAGCACATTCCATAATCATATTTATTCAAAATATTAAAACTTACAAAGATTTATACTTGAATATTTTTTTGAAGGAGATCTATCTTGGGAGTTTACAAGAAATTTGGAAATTTTGGATAAGATATTTGGGATGAGAGGAATTTCATATGAGGGGAATTTATCTACCTTAAACTTCTCTCTAGAAACTGAAATCTTATGAAAGAAAAAACTTATTCTAAATGGAGGGGAGATGGTCTCCTTTTATTGGAGTTTTACATGACATTTTAGTAAATAAAAAAGAATCTAACTATTCATGACCAGTGAAGAATGACATCGTCGACGTTTCCTGAATTATTGTTGGAATTGTTTACTTTTTGAAAGTATCTTTTTGTGGGCATTTTCTTTTGTGGGAATTTTATCTGAACTTTATTCCGGGTATTTTGTCATCTTTTGGCAATCTTTTCAGAATTCACTGTTGTCAAAAACTGCATTATCTTCAATATCAATCTCTGGTTCTTCTTCCTCTGATGAGGAGCCTTGTTTTGATGAAGACGATGCAAACTTCAAAACTATTACTTGCATTTCTTCTGGATTTTTGGCCGCTGCAAGAATTGGGGTCATTTGGGATTTCTGGGTAAGAAACTGGGTGTGCTCCGGTGTTTGTAGTGGTGCCTGAATGGACTTTTGGGTGTTTAACCATTCCTGGACCTTGTATGGGGCAAGACTTGCTCGTATTTTATAGTTGTCCTACCATACGATTTTGAACCTTATTCGGACTGTTGGTATTTTATTCTCTGAATAATCCACGAACCATGTGAATACCCATGATAAATGAAATCTGGTGTGAAATAGGTGTAGTGGTACAATTTTTTTTTCTTCCTCAGTAGGTTTGTAAAGGGATTTAAAGAGGTTACAAGATTTAGTAACTTGGGGTTTTAGTATCTCGAAGGTGGATCCAAATTGTTTCCACCATGAATTCACCATGTTTGGAATTGAGATGGAATACATGATGTATCAAAATGAAAAGGCCAGGTATGACTTCGGTTGATATTTTGAACAAAAAAGGAATTGAACCAAGCTTGTTGGTAATCACAATAATTAAACGAAATAAAAAAAAATGGGGTATTTTGATGGATATCAGGGAAGTTAAGGAGTTGAAACAGATCATTCCCCCAATCAATTGGAGCAATTATTCTAAATATTTTACAAATAGAGTAAGAAGGATCTTTGTTATTTTTATAATAATTATTTTTTATCGTGGCCGATCCTGATATTTGTAGGATAGCTTGATTAAAATATGGGGTTTTTAAGATGTCCCATAATTTGTAAAACCATCATTGTCCAAAATATTGTTGGATGGTTAAAAAATGATCTTGATCAAAAAATCCTTTTTCAAGAGTCACAATATTTTGGAAAAAATATTTTATAAAAAATTCAGAAACAAGTTTTTTGGGACTTATGGTACCATAAGTTGGGAATTTAAAATTATTTTTGAGAAAGGGTTTTCGAAGATTCTCCTTTCTCTATTTTAGTAAAATTTTGAGAGGGTTTATCATCTCCTAAGTTTTGAACAATTTCTTGTTTGGAAATTTGAAGTTGTAACAATGCCTTCTGTAGTTTCGGGGATTTTGCAAGGAGTTGCAGACGGTTTTCAGCAGTTGTTTCTTGTGCAGGATTTTCTGGTGTTTTTTGCACAGCCTGTGCGGTGTTTTTATTTTCTTCTTTCATAATTGCATCATACCATGTCATGGGTTTTTCGGTAGGAGTTTTGGCAGGAAATTTGTCTTTTCCTTCTTTGGATGGGTTTGTAGATTTGGAAGTGGTGGAGTTTATGGGTTGCTTGGTGGCAACGAGATTTGTTTGTTGTTGTGATACAACAACTGGTGGATTATTTACTGGAGAGATTTCATCTTTTCTTTTTTGGAGTAGGACTCCACACATTGCCTGGTTACAGTACTGTCCAGATTCTAGCATGTCCTTGCGTGATATCTTATCTTTGTAGCCAAGCAGTTGGGCATGGAGCAATGATAAGACATTTCTATGTTGTGACCAGTATCAGGAATTTGGAGGTTTTTTCTCCTGTGTTGGAGGAAATCACGGGTTAAGAATTTAGGAATAGAATTCGTTTTTCCTTTAATATTAAAGTGAAAAATGTTAAGAATCAATTGCCAGAAATCTTTTTTTAATGCAAGGTTTTCAAAATATTTTTGATCTTGTAAATCATTTTGAAATATTGCTATGCATAAAATAATGTTAAAAAAGGTATCAATTAATTTGATAGAACTGGACTATACATTCTTCCTTTCCTGGTTTTTGTTTTAGGATATTCCTAAAAGGATAGCTTCTAGGACACTTAGGTTTGTGATCTAATTTTTTGGAAGAAAAATCATTTCTTAGTTCTTCTAGATGATAAGATTTTCCTTGTATTTTTGCATTTATTTTTTCTTCGTGTATTGAACATGTTTTTATTAGATTGAGGTCTCTCACAGCACTCCCACTGACTGAAGGGCATACTCTAAGTACCCAATCTTCACCAAATACTCCCACTGAATCCTTGTTTAGGTCATTTGACAAGGGTTCAATTTATGTGTTTTCTTGTGGTTCTTTAATTTCTTCACGTTCTATCTCAGTGCAACTATGTTCCTTGTAGACATATTCTTCTTCAAGGAAAGTTGCGTTCCTGGAAACAATGACCTTATATTCTCCAGAAAGATAGAAGTAGTATCCGTTAGTTTCCTTTGGATACCCCACGAAGTAACATTTCTCACTTTTGGATTTCAACTTGTCAGTGAGCATCTTTTTAACATATGCAGGGTATCCCCAGGGTCTCATATGTTTAAGAGCTGGCTTCTTGCCACACCATATCTTATAGGGTGTCTCTTCTACTGACTTGGAAGGAACCCTGTTCAGAACATATATAAAAGTTTGAATAGCATGTCCCCAAAGGTATGTCAGTAGAGTTGTGGGGCTCATCATGAATCAAACCATATCCAATAAGGTTCGGTTTCTCCTTTCGGCAACACCATTCATCTGTGGTGTTCCAGGAGGTGTCCATTCTGACTGGACTCCATGTAGCTTTAAGTAATCTAGAAACTTCCCCAAAGTCAAATGGTTCGAGGTAGTCTAACTTCCTCAATCTTGCTATCCTTGATTCGTTGATATGACCAAGTCTGCAGTGCCATAGGTAGGTAGAGTTTCTATTACTTATCTTGGCTCGTTTATTTTGTAAATTGAATATCTCTCGACTACAGTTTAGTGTATATAATTCATCCACAAGAGGATCAGTTCCATATATAATATTATCAAAAGACAGTTCTTGACTGTCATTATAAATATACGAGGAAAAACCCTCCATGTCCAACACTGGGCTAGAAATGATATTCCTCGTTAACGAGGGTACATAAAAGCAATCATTCAACACTAAACAATAGCCGGAAGGTAAATTTAATCTATAAGTCCCTACGAGCTCAACATCTACTCGTGCTCCGTTTCCAACGCGTAGGTCTACCTCCCTTGGTCCAACCTTCCTGCTATCAGTTAGCCCCTGCACATTTGTACAAATGTGTGAGCCACAAGTGGTATCCAATACCCAGGAATGAGAGTTATTTATAGACATATTTATTTCAATGACGTACATACCTTGTCCACCAAAGGCAGGAGCACCTAGTGCTTTTCCTCCTCCTGGTGCCGTGCAGTCCTTCTTCCAATGCCCCTTCCTATGGCAGTTGAGACATTCATCCTTAGTCTCGTTCACCTTCTTCTTCACACCTCCCTTGGGTTTTATAGCTGAGGGCGCAACGACTTCTTTGCCCTTCTTCTTCTGTCATTTCTTGTCTTTTGGCTTGGGTCGGCTAGAAGAGCTCACCATGAGCACAACTTTGCCTTTGGAAGTGGAAGATTCTAAGGTCTTGAGCATGTTGTGCAGCTCCGGCAGAGTCGCCTTCGTTCCATTCATATTGAAATTCACTATGAAGTTCTCAAAGGAACGAGGGAGAGAGTTCAGATGAGGGTGGTAGCGACATTCTTTTCAAGCTTCGTTCCAATTGAAGCAAGCCTCTCTATCAGCCCTATCATCTTCAACACGTGCTGTGAGACCTGGCTCCCTTCATTGGGCTTACACTTAAAGAGTTCTATCAGCAACTTATATTCTATAGTCTGGGATTGAGAGTCATAGAGACTGTTCAAGTGTTCGAGCATCTCATTGGACCCCATGTTCTCATGCTGTCTCTGAAGTTCCATAGACATGGAAGACAATATTACACATTGTGCTAAAGTGGCGTCATTAGAGATGGCAGTGGATCTTGTATCCGGTCCGAATCCTGTGGATCCAAATCCATTTTATAAGATATGGATCTTCAAAATTTGGACCCGACGGATCCGGATCGGACCCGAATCCATTTTTGACGGATCGGATCTGGATCTTGTATTTGAGATTCGTATCCGGTCCAGATCTGACCCGTGGATCCGTTTTTTTATTAAATATATCCATAACCTAGAATGTAGTTATATAAGTATTTTCTTAAAAATTTTCATAATTTCTGATATGTAAATGATGTGTTTAATCATAAATATTTATTGAGATTAATTTTTTTAGTTATCTCTAGGCCTGGCAGTGGGCCGGGCTCGGGTCTGGCGGGCCGGGTTTGGCGGGGTCTGGCGGGACTTGCTCCAGTCCCGTCCCGATCCCGATCCCGTCGGAATCGGGTCGGGGCGGGGTCGGGGTCGGGTCCGGCGGGTTTTCCCTTTTTTTTTTTTTAAATAACATATGTATAAAAAAAACACAATAAACAAGACAAGATAGTGTAATAAAAACATCCTAAGGCTGTTTTTGTGCCTCTTATATTATTTAATAGACATGATTTTTTTGTAATACAAATACAATTGTCTAAAATCTAAATTGCAACTTTGTGGTGTTGTCCAAAAGTTGCAAATTACATAATAAAATTGCAATAAAAAAAATTACATTCTCAAAAAAACATGTTCTAATTGCTTGATGATTTCCTGTGGTTCTTCGGTTGGAATTGGTATTTGTTGGTCAAATTGATCCACGTCGCTTCCACCACCTTCGGATAAGATTTCGTTGTAGTTTTCATCTTCTTCTTCGTTGATCTCCGGTTGACCGCACCTTCTCCGCTCCGCTCGTATCCAATCTCTCGTATAATACCGCAATTTCCAAGTCGTCTCCGGCTAATGAGTGTCTCGTGGTCTCCTATTTGATATCTCGCCAAATATGAAAAAATGCTTTCGACGCAGCTTGATGATGCTTGAATGTTCAAAACATCTCGGGCCATCAATGAAAGTGTCGGAAAGGTCTTCTCATTCCCCTCCAAAGATTTCAAAGAACTCTTCATGTCCATCTTCATTGATAACTTCTTGGTACAGTACAGAACCCTGCAAAACAAAAATATCCAACTCGCTAATTTGGTTAGTAGTAGAGGTACGGCCGTACATTCTATTTCTGAGGCTTTCAATACTAGCCGCAGAAACAACATGTCTTTTGTGAGGTTGTGTTGAAGATGAAGAAGATGGTATGGAAGCCGGTAAGTTACTAGCATTTTCTTGTTGATAAAATCTATATATTTTTTTGCATTGGTGTTCTACGCTAGACAACACTTCTTTAGTTTTTTCAATAGGTGGTGGGTGATTTAGATTTTTGGGACTTGGAGGTGGTAGTACTTCTATACAATCGTAAATAGTTTCAATTAGTGATTTAGTACCGTCTATTTTAATAGTCGGATTTAATACAGAACCAATAATATAAATAGTGGGAATAGGAATAAAATATTTTTTTATTTTGACAAACATTTTTTTAATAACTGTCATATAAGCTGGTTTTTCCATATATTCACTAAGTAATAAAAATATTAGAGTTATATAAAACAACATAGTTAAAATAGTAGGATAATATATACCGGAAAATTCTTTTGTTGCTTGGAAAAATTTCTCTAAAAATACAATAAGTTCGAAATTTTTTATCCAATCACTATCTACAATCATATCAGCTGGATTTTGATTATGAGAGTTAAAAAATAAAGTTATAGGTTTTCTATAGTCATAAGCAACAAGTAGTTGCTCGTATAAAGAATTCCACCTAGTGGATACTTCTTGTGGAATTTTTCTATAAGATAGTCCACAATTGTGACAAGTTTTTTTATATTCTTTTCTACGTTGTACTTTATTACTTTTAAAAATAAAGTTTATAGCAAATTGTATTTTACTAAGAATGTTTACAAAATGTGATAGACCATCCTTTACAATTAAATTATATATATGGCACACGCATTTTATATGAAAATGATCTGGAAAAGATGGAGTTAAACTATTTTTTAAAATTATAATTGCGTAATTGTTTGAAGAAGCGTTATCTAATGTAATTGTCATAATTTTATCGGTTATTCCGTAATAATGGCACACTTGATAAATATTATCTGCAATAAAAGTACCAGTGTGCCTATCATCAATATATCTATACGCTAAGATACGTTTTTGCATAGACCATTTATAATCTATCAAATGACAAGTTACAGTTAAATAATCATGGCCGTTAGTACTACGACCTATATCAGACGTGATAGATACTTTGCCATTAAAATGATATAATGAATAACGTAAATATTGTTGATATTCATGCGCGAATTTAAATACATCTCTCTTAACAGTTGATATAGAAAAACCGTTAAAAGCAGGATTATATATATCTCTAATGTAATGAATAAAACCGGGAGATGAAGGAAATGAAAAGGGCAAATCCTCCACAGCAACTAATTTTGATATTGCTTCCCTATCTCTATGTTTATTGTATTTAGGGCCTACAACTCCCCCCGTCATAGGGTTAATTTGACCCTGTACTTGGTCCGGGACAGTATCAGTATGTGAACCTTGTCCCGATGGAGCGGGCGTTTGCGCACCCGATTTTGAAGCCTGGTATTGGGCATACCTAGCTGAATGAGCACTTACTACATGTCTAATTAAACCCCCCGTCCCACCGTGACCTTTTCCAGTTTTAAATTTTAAAACATTTTTACAAATTTTACATATAGCTACTTGATTCTCTACATCCCTATCAAAAAATGTCCATACATCTGATTTTAATGGTCGTTTTGCTGGACCTCGTCTCATACTAGGGGGAATAGGAGGTATTTCAGTTGAAGGTGCACTAGTGGGTGTGTTGTCATCAACATTAGTGGGTGTATCATCTAGATCATCGTCTAAATTAAAGTCTTCTTGAGTTCGAGAAAATAGCTTCTCGTCTAAATCTAATGGTATTGTAGGAAAATGTTGAGTATCAACAAAATCATCCTGTGTAGGAATAAGATGACTAGAAGAAGTACCCTTGCCCTGGTTGCCGCCCCTACTAGAAGAAGCACCCTTACCCTTAAACATACCTCTTAATCCTTTCATTTTAATTATGATAATAAATAATTAAAGACAATAAAATTAAGTGTGCTAAATAAAATAAACAGACAATAATAATTTAATGAAGGAACGAATGTACCAAACGCCGATGTGTAATCGAGAGGTTGAAAATTGAAACTTTGCTCGATGGAAGATCCTCAAGCTAGTTGCCAACTTCACTCCCAATTCCCAAATGAATAATTAAAATTGAATATTTAGTAAACATTGTAGACTTGTAGAGAGATATATTGAGAGATTAGAGAGATTGTAGGAAGATTTGTGAGAAAGATGAAGAGAAAATGAGTTATTTATAGTTGGAAAATTGGGTTAAAGTGTAAATAAAATAACTTATGGGTTAAAAATAAATATTAAGGGGTAGGGGGTTGGGGGAGGGGGGAGGCCTAAAATGGTCGTTGCCCAACGGCCAAAATCTAAAATGGCCATTGGTGCAACGGTTATATTTGCAAAGGGGGATCGGGGGGCGGGCTCGGGACGGGCTCGGGGCGGGGTCGGGTTTGGCGGGCCTGGGGTGGGCTCGGGTCTGGCGGGACGAGACATTGTCCCGTCTCGAGTTCGAGTCCCGCTACTATTTTTTTTTACGCGGGGTCGGGGCTGGCTCGGGACAGGGTCGGGCCGTCCCGGCCCACCCTTAGTTATCTCTTTTTAAAAAGTAATGTTTTTTCATATTAGAGAGGTGCTGAAAGGGATCAAAAGATGTCCCTAACAAATAACAATTGAATTGTAGAACTGTTAATGATGTGATTACTAGCTTTTGTCACATATATATGTCTAGAAGTTGGTTTGGAGAAATTAAAAATTGTCTCGTACCATGCGAGTAAAAAGGCTTCCTTCTCTTTTAACTTGTGGCATTTAAGTGTTTAATTAAATATTGATCCTTACTAGAAAATTAGTAGCACGTTAAATAAATTAGTAGGTTGGATAACATATAATTAGTAAGCAAAGATGTCTTCATATATAATCAAGTAAGAAAAATAAAATTCTAAAGAATTAAAGAAAATAAAAAAATAAGAAAATCCAGTAGAGAGTTGTAACTACTCTCTTGTTTTAGCTCTTTTAGCTCTCTTCTCCCAACAAATCGCCACCTCCAAAGTTGTTTCCCGATCATACCACCGAGCTGGTCGTCTCTTGGTTTATTCCTGCACTTATAATTTTTGATGTCATTGAATTTTAAGCTATTGCAATATATAGGATATTTCACAAAACAATTAAGAAAAATAAGTCACATGTGATCAATGAGGCTATTATTTTGTTTAACATGGTTGTAGAGTTTGGAGTGGCCTAGAGGTGCTAATTGACTACTGTTACTTCATGTGTTTGATGTAGTTTATTTAGGTATTGACCTTTCCTCAAAAGTAAAAGCAAAATATCAAATCTATCTTAGGAAAAAAGAGAATTAGACATGTCTTGGAATGACCAAAGATAAACTTTCTTGTCTTAGAATTAGACATGTTAAAGGACAATATACTTTTTGCTTAAATCTGTCTATGAATTTTGTAAACTTTAATTTGTTTTCTTCTGTTTTTTCTAGCATAGGTTGATTGAATGAACTCAATCATTTTTTTCAATCAGTTTGGGTTTTATTTTGTCCAAAAAGTTTCAACAGGTGAGAATATTATTCAAGACAATTTTTTTTACATGTGGATCTAGATACGATCCGTGGACCCGGTGGATCCGAATTTGGATATGATTTTTATGGATCCGATGGATCTGGATCCAGGTATGAAAAATGGTTCTAGTAGGATCCGATCCAGATCCGATCCGTTGTCATCCCTAGGCATCATCTAGATGTTTCTGGTAAGCATCCTTATCAAAGGAGGAATACTTAGCAGAGTCTGTCGCAGGGACTATTGGAAACACCGTGTCCAACACGTATTCTATTTTCTCTTGTCTCAACACTATTCGCAAATTCCTTAGCCAATCAAGGTAGTTTGGTCCAGTAAGTTTATTCATCTCAATCAACATTTTCAACGATAAGCTCGACATCTTTAATAATCTGAAGAATTAGATAGACCGGAAATCAAACTCAATATCTATTTCCTATTAAACACATTTATTTAGACTAATCAACAAGGCCTTTTGTTTAATTAGCTCCCACTATTTTAACATACTTCTACGATCCCATGGTAGAATACGAACCTATATTAATTAAGGTCATAATGAGCCAAGATCCAAGCCTATGTTATCTCCGCATTTGCTTTGGCTGATAACTTCAACAACATATCTTGGTAGGTTCTAAACCAATTGCAAAACTTATTCGCAACTCTTGGTTGATCAAATATTACATTTAATATTGCGTCCTTAGATTAGTCCGACACTTTGGCGCCAAGATTTGTCTAAGCAAGTCAACCCCATTACACGACTGCGTTTATGTATCTAAGCAAATTTGGCCTTTGTGAGCAAACACTTTGGTGTAAATACCCACAAAATTTTATCATTTACCTTTACATTAAAACACATCTATGAAAGAGTCTGGGTCCTTGTAGACTTAAAGCAAATGCTTTGGCATAAATACTGGTATCGCCAAAAAGGATTTTGCACTCTAACAATTATAATGGACGACGCGTTTTAATTTAGACTTGTACTTAAAGTTTTGGGGAACATTTTAATTCGGGGTTTTAACCAAGATCAACTCTTTTACACCATATCCAATACGACATCTTAACATCATGCAAAACTAATGACAAATATAGTTCGGAACCGTCAACCCAATATGCATGATATAAGATGGTTTAATCAAATACTAGGCGCCGCCTGCCTAGACAGTTATAGCGGACACTATTCTAGAAATGTAAATGACAAACATTTTGACATTTAGCACATAAATAGTATACTTATCAAATAATATACTGTATAATAATAAGCTTGGGTTAAACATTCTGAACTCTGAAAACATTTTTTTATTTCTGTTCAAGTGGGGCCACGACACTAATCATTAGCGTCGCGGCGCCACTAAGCCAGAAGTCTTTTGGTTTCTGAAAAAATGCATTAGCGCCGCGATGCTCCACCATGGCGCCGCGACGCTGCAAGGGAAGAAACATTTCTGCTTCTGCAATTGCATTAGCTCCACGGCGCTCCACCATGGAGCCGTGACGCTGCAGAGGCTGAAACATTTCTGCTTCTGTAAATGCATTAGCGCCGCAGTGCTCAACCATGGAGCTGCGGAGCCTATTGTCCAGTGAGACCAAGTTTTTGAAATGAAGCATTAGCACCGCGGCGCTCCACTATGGAGCCGCGACGCTTCACCTTGAAACACTAGCAGGAGCCGCGACGCCCTACCATAGGGCCGCAACGCTCATGTTCTGACAAACGTTTCTGTGTTGATTCTTAAAATCGTTCGAGCCCTAAATCCAATTTAGGGATCAAATATCAGGTCCTTCATCATCACCCACCATTATCAATAACACCCATATCAATATCATCCGTTTTTAGTCGTTCATGCACCGTGCAATGAGCCGGACAATGCACTTTTGGCTTAGTTCGAGTTAGAGCGGAATGACTTCCTCGAGTTAGCATAAGAGATAATTTAGGGTGATATCAAAATGTCAACATTCGTTCAAGACATGTAGGATTTTAACAAATCTTGTTTTAATCCAATTTTATGTTTAACCCATATTATTATTCTATTCAATTGTTATATAACCATTGAACTAGCCTGGGCTCTGATACCACTGTAGGGTTTTTGTTGTGTTCAAAACACATAAGTAATGCACAACGGAAGTTTTAAATTTTGTTTCTTACTTACCCCAACAATATTTCTGGTATGGTTATACAACAATTAAACTTGTAACATAAAGCATAAACTTACAAGTTATAATATCTGGAATCTTTATCTACTATAGGGTGGACATGCGGTTTCCCTTCCGATTGCAAGCTCCAAGCTTCAATGTATTTCATTTCGGAAAGCTAGGAAATCCGGTAGAGGTTCGAGAGAGTATTTGATTCTAAGTTTCTAAGGCTTAGAATGATTTTCAGAAAATCGGTGTTTTAATAATGAAGAGAATGCCTCTATTTATAGTTGAAAATAGGTCAAAACCGGATTAGGGTTTGACCTTGGGCCTAGCCCAAAATTTGAGGCAGAGGCACCGCGGCCCTAGTGTATGGGCGCCGCGTCGCTCGGCGTGCTCCTACACTGCACCGTGGCCCTAGGGTATGGGTGCCGCGACGCTCGACGTGCTCCTGCACTGTCTCGATTTATTTTCCGTACATTCTTAATTAAATCCAAAATCCAATTTTGACTTAATTAAAATAATCATTATTCATTTAAATATCTCGATTCCAAATCGAACATTTAATTACTCTCTCAATACATCCTTAGATCGAAAAGACAATCGACATAGTGTGACCCTAGAGGCCTTCTCATATCGACATTAATCAAATTAATGTCTACGCAGAACTCCTAGATGGCGCCGGAAGATGAACTAAATATGTGAAGTACGTTTACGCGAATCCAGTAAACTTAACCTTTATGTGGTAAGATAAAATCTTTTCATTCACGACATACCCGATAAAGCTTAGAATTTGTCAAGTGTCTATCCAAATGACTTAATCATTGTATCTCATCTATATTAGTTGACAACTAGACCATATTTTAAATATGTCTATTGCTTTGGCCAACGACTTAGTCAACTTAATATCACTGAGAATCCGAGTGTTCTTCCGAATATACATTCGAGGAATGAATCCTAATCTTGGCTCAACTACCACCTTTAATCCACATCGTAAAGTACTCAATACAAGTCGTATCTCAACCTATAAGGCATTTGAGCTTAGGACGGGATCAAAGTACATTACTTTGCAGACAAGGCGCGTATTGACCTCAAGTCTAAGGACTTCTATCTCTCACACGCTGATCATACTTTAGACATTTATAACAAACAGTATATCAGCAGGGTATACCAATACTTCCAAAGTATCCATGTGTCCATCACGAGTAGCCATTACTCGTAGCAGGTGAGACATACTACATCCTCTAAGGATATGATGCAAACCACATGTCGACTTATCATATATCATCGATATCCCATTCTCGATGATCATTAGTCGAAGTTATTTAAGAGTTACGTTATAATATTAATATCTCACACTATTAATAATAGCGTAACCTCTAGGGATACATAATATAGAATATTACAAACAATCAATTAATAATTCAATAATTACAAATGCCAAAATATAAATCTCCATTAATAATAGTACGAATGTGTATAAAGTACATTTGTCCTAATACAGATTGTCTATAGGACATAAATATACTTTCACAGAGAACTGGTGACATGGGGTTATAAATATAAGGATATATAAAATATAATTGGATAAATTGTTGTGGGAAATGATGGTCATGGTACTCACTTATTCTCGATGCTTAAAATTGCAATTTGACTGATAAGATATGTGTTAATGTTGGGTTTGGTGTTGTGACATTTTAACCAACATATCTTTTTAAGGACTGATTTGAATGTATACAATGTTGGAAAAAATGCCACAACATTCGGACCAACATCTTCTGAATAAAACAGTTTTGCCTTACTTCACGGAATGAAGTAATATTTGTGGAAATATTACTATGAAGTAAAAGTGACTTGGCAAGCTAAATAAGAGCTGATGAAAAATGTGGGAAGAACAAGTCAAGGTTGTTGCTATGCGTGAGGAACAAGACCAAGAAGTTAGAGGATTTTGCTCCATGATCTTCTTCAACAAACACACTAGCTGCCCACCTTTCCCTCAACCTTCACAATGGATTGATGAGCTGTTCAAGGGAGACTCTCTACTATAAATAGAGAGTCTACTGCAGTGAATCGATATCCAGAAATAGATTGCAAAAACATCAAGAGATATCTCGAGAATTCATCTCAGAAAACTGGATCACAAGTGTTGCCTGAGCGTGTCGACAACATTCTGTCCAACATTACAATTGCAGTTTAGATTCTAGATTAGCTTTGTATCGAACAATTGTAACGAGAAGTTTTCTATGTCTATCTAGGTAGATTTTTCAGGTAGAAGTCATCTGCGACTTCAACATTTAATTCCTTTCCATTTCATCTTGTAAAATTGTAAAGAAAGAAATTTATAATTTTTGTATATAATAAATATATACAATACTCTTGGTCATTGACCTTCATAGGTTATATATATTATATAACCTATGTAAATTTTAAACCTTTGTGTTCTTTAAATTTCCACTGCATTGCTCTTTAAAATTTTCTATTTTTTTACTAAAGTGTTATCACTGGTGCCAGACGACATTATCGCCGACATTCAGAAACTGAATTGGCATTCGAGTTAGTTTATTTCCAGTTTGTTTTTATTGTTCCATAGTATACCCGGACCTAACAAGTGGTATCAGAGCGAACACTTAACACAATAAGTGCTTGGTTCTGTTATTTAAAGCTGTGGATCCGGCAAATCCAACGATTGGTAGGCTTCCCATTTTAGATGGTTCAAACTATGCCTATTGAAAGATCCGCCTACGTTCTCATATCAAATCAATTGATGTTAGAGCATGAAGATCTATAACCAATGGATATGTTGTTCCTATGTTGCCACCGAATGAGGAATTTGACATTCTTATTAAACCTGAATCCGAATGGACTGCGGAAGAAACCAATAATGCAAGCTTCAACGAGAAAGTCTTAAATGCAATTTTTGGATAGGTTGATCTTTACATGTTCAAACTCATACAAAACTGCTCTACGGCTAAAGACGCATGGGATACTTTACAAACTCATTGTGAAGGTAGCTCAAGTGTTCGTCGAACGAAGCTACACATGCTCATGAGTAGATATGAATGTTATGGAAGAAACATAGGACATCAAATTCTATTTTGAAAAGTTGATTGACATCTATAATGAATGTCAAGTGCTTGGTTCTCCTTTAACCAACACTCAACTTGTGGAAAAGGTACTCCGTTCACTTTCTGAAAAGTTCAATATAAAGATTTGTGCGATTGAAGAAGCTTACAATCTTACTACAATGGACCTTCATACCTTAATGAGAAATCTCAAAACCCATGAGATGAACATTGAGAATCAAAGGGAATTGTACAAGAACAATAACGTAGAACTTCAAGTCCAATCCTTGGAGAATCAAATCGAAGAAGAGGATGAAAACCTTGAAGAAGTTGGTGACATTGCTAATGTTTCCCTCCTCACTCGAAAATTAAATTCGATGGTGAGGAAGTTCAACAATGACAGAAATAAGTTCAAATCCAAAGAACATCAAAACCAAGGCTTCAATCAAAAGTCCACCAAATCCTCTCCAATTGTTCAAAGAGGAAATCAGCTGAAGAAAACCAACTCAGATCGTTCCAAATTTGATCGCAAACAACTTGAATCCGTGCAATGTCATGCATGCTTGGTCTGGGGTCATTATGTTAATGAATGTGCAAATATTATGAGAAAATTTGATAAGAGTCTATGGGTTTCTCTGAGTGATGACGAATGAGAAGAAGAAGGAGATCAAGAAGTCGAACCACAAGCAATGATGGCTACTATTTTCGAACAGTCTTTATCGGACAATGTAAATGTCACCGACAGTGTTGTCTCAAATATCACAACATTTGCCTCAATATCAGCAACGACATCTACATCCCCAGCAACATCCGAGGTACGAATTCTTTAACTATTCTGATGTTAATTGCTTTAGTTATTTTATTTCTATTAATGAGAATGATTGTGAGAATCAAGGTGATTCGAAAGATGATATGATTAAGGAATTACAAAATCCATGTAAAGACTTAATCATAGAATCCAAGCATCTTGACACAAATGTAAAATCTTTAACTCGTGAGAATGTAGATCTAAAAGGCACAATAACCTGACTAGAGGTTGCGCTTTCCGAAAATGACGTTGAATTTGGTAAGATCAGTGCAAAACTGGATTTAGCCGAAGCACCCTTTCATAAGCTCAACACGGGTACTTCAAAATTGAATGAAATACTAAACTTTGTAAACCTTCACATGCATGAATTGGGTACAAAAACTCTCTCAAAACCAAATCCTCAAATCTCATTGATAAAAATGAGAAGATTTGCTTTGTAAAGGAAAAAAGGAATAAATAATAGGTTCTCATATATGTCAAAGAATATGAAGTTTGTATGTCATCACTGTAACTCCCCTGGACACTTAAAACCATACTGTTTCAAACTTCAAGATTTTGTGAGCAAAATGTTGCCTAAAAAGTTGTCCAACATTTTGGATAACATTCGAAGCAACATTTTTGAGCCGAAAGGTAAAAAATGTTTTAAGATAGTTTGAGTTCCCAAAAAGGATGTAATATGTAATGTTTCTATAACTGCATTAAGAACTAACATTTCAGGTTCTTGGTACTTTGATAGTGGATGTTCTCGCCACATGACAGGTATAAAGGAGTTTTTAAAGAACTATGAGTCATTCAATGGAGGTAACGTAACTTATGGAGGTGGCAGTAAAAGCAAAATAATTGGAAAATGGATCTTGAATGTTCCTGGATTTCCAGCACTAAGAAATGTCTTACACGTTGAGGTTTTAATGGCAAATTTGATTAGTAGAAGTCAACTGTGTGATGCCAATCTTGAGCTAACGTTTAATAAGAATGCTTGTAAAGTTATGAATGAAGCTAACTTATGTTTCATGACAAGTACAAGGACAAGTGACAATTGTTATCTTGTTGCAAGACAAGAACCATGCAATAATGTTAGGATCGATGACACAACAATGTGGCATCAAAAGTTGGGGCATGTCAACTACTGTAATTTAGAAAGATTGATCTCATATGAAGCGGTAAGAGGCATTCCCAAACTGAGTCCTAAAGGTAAAACAATATGTGAAGATTGCATGAGAGGTAAGCAAACTCGTGTTTCCCATAATGTTTTTCATTATGACGGACAACATTCAGGTACGTCTCACTTTTTTCAATTATTTCACATGGATCTTATGGGTCCAATTGAGGTAGACAGTTTAGGAGGCATGAGGTATTCCTATGTGATTGTAGATGATTTTTCTAGATATTCATGGATATATTTTTTGAAAGAAAAATCACAAACGTTTGACATGTTTAAAATCTTGCACTCTAGAATAAGGAATCTATTTCATTCTCCTATTTTTCGGATCAGATCCGACCATGGAAAAGAATTTGAAAATAGTTCATTCACAAAATTTTGTGAGAAAAAAAGAGTTTTCCATTAGTTTTATGCTCCCAAAACTCCTCAATGGAATGGGGTGGCAGAAAGGAAGAATAGAACATTGCAAAAAATGGCTAGAGTGATGCTTAGTTCTTAACATTTATCAAAACATTTATGGGCAGAAGCCTTGAATACTGCTAATCACATCGCTAATAGAGTCTATTTAAGGCATGTAACAAAGATGACACCCTATGAGATTATAAATGAAAAGAAACCTAACCTGCGTTACTTTCATGTTGTTTGGTGTATTTGTTACATTTTAAATGATAGAGATCATTTGGAAAAGTTTGACTCTAAGAGTGACAAATGAATTTTTGTTGGCTATTCACAAAATAGTCATGTTTATCGAGTATACAATCTGAGATCCAAAACTATACAAGAGTCTGTAAATGTTATTTTTGATGATCTTTCTCATTTTACAGGAGATACAACTAAAAATAATGTTATAGTTTCAGTGGAAAATAAGCATATTACAGGAGAGTCAGATGTTGCCCTAAATGTTGCCACACCTGAAGAAACATCTGAAGCTGAAACAGAGATCACAGAGGCCATAGATGAGTCAAACACCGAGTTGCTAGATCAAGTTCGAAGGGACCCCTTATCGAAGATTAGGAAGAATTATCCAACGGGCCAAGTGATAGGGGGAGTTTTTGAGAGAATTAGAACAAGAGGGAAAGAACCACTCAATTACAAAGATATGGTAAGGTATATGAGTATGTCTACCATATATCAAGAGGTTAGTCTTTCTTGTTTTATATCTACTTTAGAACCTAAGAATGTTTCAGAAGCACATAATGATAACTTTTGGATTCAAGTAATGCAAGAAGAACGTGAACAATTCTCTCGAAATGAAGTCTGGGACTTAGTTCCACGCCCATATAATACAAATGTAATTGAAACTAAGTGGATTTTTAATAATAAGTCAGATGAATCGGGAACTATTATTAGAAACAAAGCTCGTCTAGTTTCTCAAGGCTATACTCAAGTTGAAGGAATCGATTATGACGAAACCTTCATACTTGTAGCTAGAATTGAGTCAATTAGACTTCTACTTGCCATTGCCTGTTGTCTGAAAATTAAACTACATCAGATGGATGTAAAAGGTGTTTTCTTAAATGGTTGTCTTGATAAGGAAGTCTTTATTGAACAACCAAAAGGATTTGAAGATCCTCTCCATCCATACTATGTTTACAAGCTCAAAAAAGCACTGTATGAATTGAAGCAAGCCCTTCGGGCATGGTATGGTCGTCTAACTAACTTTCTTCTTGAATATGGTTTTAACCGTGGTGAAGCTGATCATACTTTATTCATTAAACGTCACGATGTAGATATTATTATTACTCAAATCTATGTAGATGACATAGTATTTGGTTCGACCTCACAGTCTTATCTAAAGTCATTTGTTGAAGCTATGTCATCGACATTTGAGATGAGCATGATTGGGGAATTAACTTTTTTCTTAGGCTTGCAAATTAAGGAAAGTGAAGGTTTAATCTTCATCTCCCAGAGCAAATATGCCAAGAATCTAGTTAAGAGATTTGGGTTGGAAAATGCTAAATAAATGAAAACGCCAATGGGATCTTAGCATAAGGTATGTAAGGATAATGTTGGTGAAAATGTTGACCCAACCTTGTATCGATCTATGATAGGTAGCCTTCTATATCTTACTGCAAGTCGCCCGGATATTATGTTTAGTGTTTGTGTATGTGCTCGATTCCAAGCCTGTTCCAAAAATTTTCACTTAAATGTCATAAAATGTATCATTAGATATGTTGTCGACACAAGTGAGTTGGGAATTTGGTATTCCAAAGACACTAATCCTAATTAAATAGGGTATAGTGACTCGGATTGGGCTGGAGATATGGATAGTAGGAATAGTACAAGTGGAGGATGTTTTTATCTTGGCAATAACCTTTTTCATGGTATAGTTGCAAACAAAACTGTGTTTCACTTTCAACTTCTGAATCTGAATATTTAGCAGCTGAAAGTTATTACTCTCAATTAATATGGCTACGACACATGTTAGACGACTATGTGCTTACTAGTAACACTTTAGTTTTGTATTGTGATAATCTGAGTGCTATAAATATTTCCAAAAATCCAGTTCAACATTCACGTACAAAACATATTGATATTAGGCATCACTTTTTAAGAGATTTAGTTGAAAAACAACTAGTCAAAATTGAACATGTTGACACTATTTATCAACTAGTTGATATTTTTACAAAAGCTTTAGACCATGAGAGATTTTTTAGTTTGAAGAAATCTCTTGGTCTGTGTAATCTCTAAAAAGGCATTTTGGTGAATGTCAGCTGAAACGTTCTCGAGTGACATTTACCTATGGTATATTACAGACTGATTATTGTTGTTATATGGTGCATAACTCTTTGGTCACACAAGCATGATCCCTCAATAAAAATATGTTTACAATGAGATATTGTTCTCTGCGATGATATTATATATCATAAAAAAGGAATATCAAAATAAGGCAAAGCCTTTGCAAATATTTGGTAACTGTGCAAAATGGGCAAAGCCCTTGAAAAGATACTGTTCTTATTCTATAGGAGTATCGAATGCTTCAAAAGAAATTTTGAGAATACCAAAATAAGTATTCTTATTTTTGACACAAAAAATACTTTTGTATGTGTTTTATGATTAGATCAATGACACGATGGGAAAATGTTCCAGTGATCAAACTCATAAAATACGTATAAAGAGTGTCTTGATTTGTTGCCAAAATGAAAAGTTCTTTTGGGATCAAAATACTTGTGTCATCCAAAATGTTGCCAACATTGCTGTTAACATTTTCAGAATGCGATATCTGTTGGGATAATTGATCTTAACTGATTTCAGAAACATTAGATTTTTTCTCCCTATTTTTGTGCCATGTTTTAATTGGAATTCAAACTTTAAAAGGATAAGATTAAATTCCTATTATGATGTTTATTTTTTTATCCCAAAATTTTAGGTGTAAGTTATCGAATAAATATCAAACACCTAAAATTAAGGAGTTTTTATTACTTTGAAAGGTTTGCCAAGTGTATAAATATTCATCTCATTTTTTTCTTTTTACCATTCTTGATTTTCCCTAAAACTAAAAATAAATTATAAAGGGGGGGGGGAATCACATCACAAATCGAGCATAACATCACCTACCCGATGGAATCCTCTCCATTTCAAACACCTTCTTCTTGCTCAAACCCTAAAACCTCAAAACCATCTCCTCAAAACTCACCAATAGAAACTTCCCCAATGTCAACACCTATGTCTACCAACACACCCAACAACACCCCTATGAGTACAAGCCCTCCCCAACAACTGGGCATATCTTCTTCTTCACATCTGTCTGAAAATAGGTGTACGCCTATAGTCCTTCGAGGTGATGAGGAACCTCTCGATATCAGCTACCCTGGGGATGACAATAATCCCATAGATGTTTGATGTAACATCTAATTATTCGACCCTAGGTAAATGACCAAGTTCGTCTTCTTTCCCTACTCGTAGATTGAGTAGAGTGTTTGAGAGAACAGTCCAATAGGAGCCGAGCACAGAAAAGTCCAGGTTTGATACATCTATACCTACTTGCCCAAGTAGTGACACTGAAGACATGGACTTTGAGCTATCCTCTGAAGAAAGTGAAGAATATCTTACTGCCTCTGTACCTCATAATGTATCTCAAGATGAGGAAATTCCTGATGATACTCCACTGACGAGATTCTGTCCAAAAGGAATTCCCAGGCATGCTACTCCAAATGTTCCCGATGAAGCCACAACATCTCAAGCAACATTTCAGCAAACTTCAGAAGAAACACCAACACCATCCTCCTCCAACAAAACTGAATCTGATTCTGACATTGAGTTAAATGCTTTCTCAGAAAAATTCTATTCCAAAGCTAAATATGATAAATGGGATTGGTACACGAATATAATTATCATGTCTGAAAAAGTATTAGATATAGCCTCCTATTCAAAATACGGCTTGGTAGAATTCCTCAATGATAGAAAGCTTCTCAAATCTGTCACTAAAAAAGAACCATTCGTTGATGAAGTAATTAGGTTGTTTTATGCTAATTTGAATTCTTCTATAGAAGATGCCTCCTCAAATAAATTTGGGAAGGTATACCTCTATAACAAGATTTATCAGTTTACACCCTCAATTATAAATCAATGATTGGGAATTGATCCTGAAGAAAGAAGTAGCATTGAATAAAGAGCAACAGAGAATAAGGATGAGATGATTAAATACCTCACTAGAGGTATAATGAAAAAGTGGATCCCTCGATGCCCTGCTTCAAAGCTAACTGCCTTATTCTCCACCCTTTATAAAATTTTCATCTACAATTGGCTCCCTTCATTGAATGAGTCAGTTGTGACAACTGATCAAGCCTCACTTTTGTTCAAAATTAGAAAAAGATTAAAAGTTGACTTAGGAAGAATGATATTTTATCAAGCGGACAATCCGGCAGAAAAAGAGTCGACTTTAATCCTTCCATTTTCTCCTCTTATCTACCAAATCTTAACTACCCACGGCTTTGAGCCTAAGAGAGAGGATATATTAGGGAAAGCTCCTGAGGTTTATTCAGTGAACAAAGCGATTTTAAAAAGAAAAAGATAGAATCATTGACCTTCCTTGGAAAAAAGAAATAGACAGTGAAAATGTTGTCATGAATGTTACACACATTCAAGGAAACATTGGTTCTAGACAATCACCTCTGACAACAGACTGGTTAGTTTGTCAAGTAGTCAAACTCAAGCAATAAATATCAGAGGTTGATGTTGCCAGAGATGCATTGGTTCAGGCCAGAGACCAGTTCTTGCTTTTGCTTCTTCCCAAAAAGGGGGAGATGATTCTGTCTAGGGAAAGCAAAGGGCTGAAAGTTCTAAAGGCAATGCGGTTGCTTCTGAAGAAGTTGTTGCTGCTGTGCAGAGAGAAGAAGATGTTGGGATGAAAGTGTTGCTGAAAATACTGAGGCTCAGGGCTGAAGCAGAAGTTGTTATGCAAAAGTAGAAAGCGTCTGGAAGCTACTACTGTTGTATAATAAACTAAGGGGAACATGTTGATTTGCTATATGATATGTTGAGAAAATATTTTTATTGATTGAATTGTGAACTATTTGATTAAGTGTTAAGGATGTCTTCTGTGACAATGGTTTAAACTGACATTTGGGTATTTATTTGTATTTGTATATTGGATGATCTGTGTATGTGCTAATATTGTCTACTAATCATATGACGTGGTATACACTAGTATGCACATGTTTTGATTGTATACCATCATAGGTTAAGGGGGAGCATAACTGTATTCATAGTTGTTGGACAACAGCTATGACGTTGCCTTAAGTCATTTGCACATGTTGTAATGGGTTTTGTGAAGAAAGGCAAAAAGGGAGAGATTGTTAATGTTGGGTTTGGTATTGTGACACTTTAACTAATATATCTTTTTAATGACTGATTTGAATGTATACAATGTTGGAACAAATGTCACAACATTCAGATAAACATCTTCTGAAAAAACAGTTTTGCCTTACTTCACGGAATGAAGTAATATTTGTGAAAATATTACTACGAAGTAAAAGTGACTTGGCAAGGTAAATAAAGTTGATGAAAATGTGGGAAGAACAAATCAAGGTTGTTGCTATGCGTGAGTAACAAGACCAAGAAGTTAGAGGATTTTGCTCCATGATCTTCTCCAACAAACACACTAGCTGCCCACCTTTCCCTCAACCTTCACAACGGATCGATGAGCTGTTCAACAGAGACTCTCTACTATAAATAGAGAGACTACTGCAGTGAATTGATATCCAGAAACAGATTGCAAAAATATCAAGAGAGCTCTCGAGAATTCATCTCAGAAAACTAGATCACAAGTATTGCCTGAGCGTGTCGACAATATTCTGTCCAACATTACAACTGCAGTTTAGATTCTAGATTAGCTTTGTATTGAAAAATTGTAATGAGAAGTTATCTATGTCTGTCTAAGTAGATTTTTCAGGCAGAAGTCATCTGCGACTTCAACATTTAATTCCTTTCCATTTCATCTTGTAAAATTGTAAAGAAAGAAATTTGTAATTTTTGTATATAATATATACAATACATTCGGTCATTGACAATACATATATAATATATATATACAATACATTTTTGTATATGTAAATTTTAAACCTTTGTGTTCTTTAAATTTCCAATGCATTTCTCTTTAAAGTTTTCTATTTTTACTAAAGTGTTATCACTGGTGCCGGACGACATTATCGCTGACATTTGAAAACTGAATTGACATTCCAGTTAGTTTTTATTGTTTCATAGCATACCCGGACCTAACAATATGTAATATGTTATTTAGAGCCTTGGACTTATGACTTTTGACTTATAAATTAAAAGTCATAAATACAAATTCCAGCTTTTGGCTTTTGGCTTATATTTGCCATTTTAGCTTAAAAACAAGCGTTAAAAGTATTTTTTTACATTTCCCCAAACACTACAAAAATACATAAAAATTATTTTGGCTTAAAACACGAAAAATAAGCCAATCCAAACAATGATAATCTTATACTACCTTCTATCCTATCTGTATCCTAAGCAAAGAGTAGATAAATCCTTTGGAAGACAATTGATTTGCTCAATGAGAAAAATGAACTGGATTCATTAATTTATACTATATTACAATGAAATTCCCATAACTTAAAAATTGAGTTATTTGAATACCCTTCATAATTAATTATATACTCAACTTTTAAATCTTAAAAAAAAACGTACCGATTCATACTCCTATTAATAGTCACAATCCAATTGAAGCCTACACACTAAAAAGTGGCTTAGAAACCCGTAAACAAATATGTTGGCTTCACCATTTCCAGAATTGGAAGAGAACTTTTTGCTCAATAATACTATGGGTACTTATTTTTTTGATTATCCTATTTGTTATTTGATATTATTATTTTTTTAGATGGATTTTTTCTTTATTTTACAACGTACAAACATGAATTAGGATCAATAGAACTCCCTTTCTGGTACATATTAATTGTTTTGATCTTTATAAAGGAATATGTTTCTTGATTTTATTTATCAATAATATACAATATATATAGTAGTACAAAAATCAACCTAATTACAATAGGAATACAATTCTAACTAAAATAGATCATCCTAATTACAATAAGAATATAATTATACATAAAATAGGATATATATAGAAAAATACAAGAATATTGGGTAAATATTCAATCACACCCCCGTAGTCGAAGCTGGAGGCTCACGTACACTAAGACTGGCTCAAAATCATCAAATAGTATGCGCGGAAGTCTTTTAGTAAATATGTCAGCAATCTAATATCTGGAAGGAACATGAAGGATACGAACTTGACCAAGAGACACTTTTTCGCGCACAAAGTGAATATTCATTTCAATATGCTTGGTGCGTTGATGTTGGACGGGATTGCATGAAGGTATATAGCGCTAACATTGTCATAGTAGACCAATGTAGCTTTATGAATCTGGCAGTGAATCTCCAGTAGAAGGTTACGAATCCAACAGAACTCAGAGACGACGTTTGCTACACCTATGTATTCTACTTCGGCACTAGATTGAGATAGTGTAGGTTGTCTTTTAGAAGACCAAGACAGTAAGTTATCTCCGAGAAAAATGCAGTAACCAAAGGTGGAGCAACGGGTGTTAGGACATCTACCCCAGTCAGCATCAGAATATGCAGCGAGACCAGTAAGCAAGGACTTGTATAAGTGTAAGCTGAAGTGAAGAGTACCCTGGACGTACCGTAAAATATGTTTGAGAGTATAAATGTGTGCATCCGTCGGACTGTGCATATGCAAACAAACTTATTGCACAACATATGATATGTCTGGTCTCGTGAATGTGAGATATTGTAGGACCCCAGCCAAGTTGCGATAATCTGACGGGTCCGAATATAGGTGGTCGGAATCTGCGCTTAGCTTGGTATTGGTGTCTACTGGTGTATGGGTCGGCTTGCAAAACATCATGCCGGCACAATCAAGGATCTCTTCGGAGTCTTTCTTCTGACACAAAAATAGGCCGCTAGAATGATGAATGACGGATATGCCTAAGAAGTAGCTTAGGGGCTCCAGATCCTTCATAGCAAACTCAGAGGCAAGTAGTGACATAATAGAATAACGGAGATCATCAAATGATGTGTTGAGGATGATGTTATCAACATACAATAAGAGGTAAGCCATGTCTGGACCCTTGCTGTAAATGAACAGTGAATGGTCGAATTTGCTATGAGAAAATCCGGTAGATGAGACATAATCGGTAAACTGCTGGTACCATACTCGAGGAGCCTATTTCAGTCCATAGAAGGAATAATCTAGATGCATAGGATCCCTGAAACCCATAGGCTAATGCATGTATAGTGTTTCATAAAGATCCCCATATAAGAAGAAATTCTTGACATCAAGCTGATAAATGGCACAAGACTTGGAAAGTGTAATGCTAAGAACGGTCCGGATGGTTGCTATTTTGATGACCGGGCTGAACATTTCATCACAATCCACTCCCACCTGCTGAGATCTGCCATTACCTACAAGACGAGCCTTGTGCCTCTCAAAAGAACCATCATGTTTCTTTTTATTTCTAAAAATCTACATAGAACGAATAATGTTAGCATCAGCTGGATGGGGTACTTGGTCACACGTATTAATATCAATAAAAGCATTATATTTATCAATTATTGTGGCTTTCCAGTTAGGATCGGACAAGGCATCCTTAGGATTACGAGGCACTAGTGAAGGGACAACTGAAACGGATAGGTTAAACAACCTATTTGGTTTTAAAATGTAGTGCATAGCATGGGTTTCCATCATCTGTGGGTGTGCCTCAGGATGTTGGATGGAAGGGGGAGGTGGCATAGAAGTGGGAGGTGGCAGACTGTCGGGAGTATGTGGGATAAACCGAGGAGGGCAGAGGTTGCGGGAAGGGGCTCAGCTAGCCGAGAGGCTGCTGAGTCGAACAGCCGTGACGGGTTGGCGGAGAGGTTGTAGAGGGTTAGGCAAGGATCAACCTTGAGATGGGCTATTCCGAGCCTCCCTCTGCGGAGCCACGGGAACTAGCTGATCATGAGTGGCCGTGGTAGGGTCGGGTGACGGTGACTGAGACATCAGATTTTGTAAATAATGAATCAGAAGGGGGTTGAGACCATAATTTAAGAAGTCAAAGGAGTATCGAGGTGGTGAGTTTAGCATGGCAAAAGGGAATTGAGATTCATCAAAGATGATATGGCGAAAAATGGTTATTTTACAGCTTGATAAGTTATAGCAAGAGTAGCCATGATACTTGGGGGGTAACCCAGAAATACACACGGAGAGGACCGGGGTTGGAGTTTGTGAGTGGTAGGATGAAGAGAATAACAGAGACAACCGAAGACACGCAAGTGTTGATAGGATGTGTTCCTACGAAACAAAACTTGAGTGGGAAATGTTGAGCTAGAGACTTGCTTGGGATTTTGTTTAGAAGGTAGGTGGCCATGAAGAGTGTGTAATGCAAAAATTCATGAGGAATTGAGGTGTGGGAAAGTACAATACATTTTAAGTTTTTTTATGGTGTGGATTTTCTGTTCGGCCTTACCATTTTGAGAGGAGGTGTGAGGACAGGAAAAACTAAAGCTAAGACCATATTTGGCACAAAATTATTTGAACTGGTTATTATCGAATTCCCTACTATTGTCACATTGAAAATATTTAATGCTCTTTTCAAATTGTTTTTTTATGAAATCACTAAATGAAGAAAAAATTGTGTAGACTTGGGATTTATTACCAATTGGAAAAGTCCATAGAAAATTGGAATAATCATCAAAAAACAACACATAATATTTATGGCATGTCGTACTTAAGATGGGGGAAGTCCATAAATCACTATGTATTATATCAAAAGGCATTAAAATACAATTTGTGAATGAATAGAACGACAATCTAACATGTTTCCCAAAAAATGCAAGAGCTATAGACATGAGTCTTAGAGAAACGTTTGCATTGAATAAAATTATTGTTTCTAAGGGAGCGTAAAACAGAATCTCCCAAACATCCTAATCTAGAATGATATTTTTTGTCATGAAAAATACTTTCCAAACGTTCCCATGTTTGGCGGGCAGTGGCATCGGTCTCAATGATTGTGTGCTACAGATCATTAGAGATCGTGTCGTCTATCCACTGGAGGACAACTGCATCCAGACAAGATCTAAGTGCATCATCAAAAGTCAAAGTCGATGGTAGGTCTGTGGACTTCGATTTAGAAGGGATAATGTGGTCGATAACTTCGTAGACATGACAATGGATTTTTAACAGTTCCGCCCACGAGGAGTATTGACCATTTTCCATCTCAAGAGTCACAGGGATGAATTTTTAATGTTGTTGACTGCAAGTGCATGATGGAATTTGATTTTGTTAGCCATGGAAGATGAAAGTTAGGAGGAGAAGGGATAGATAATGGCCGAAAAAACTAGGGTTTCCGTCGGTGGGGTGGGGCGGCCGAGAGATGAAGTCAGCGACTAGGGTAGAAGATTTAGGTTGTGGCTTCTGATACCATAAAGGAATATGTTCCCTGATTTTATTCATCAATAATGTACAATATATATAGTAGTACAAGAATCAACCTAATTATAATACAAATATAATTCTACCTAAAATAGATCATCCTAATTACAATAGGAATATAATTCTACCTAAAATAGGATATATACAATAATATAAGAATATTTGGTAAATATTCTATCACTTTGTAAAATAATGTACATTTAAATCTCACATAATATTTCTTTACTATTTTAGATGAAGATTTTCATGAGCACGGTTGTTGTTGACACAACAAATTTACTTCTCAAAGAGGATTAATTATCTTCTTTAGGTTTGTCGTCTTTCCACTATTTCTTTAATTTTAAAACATTAAAATTGATACATGTATGTATGTACAGTCTTATTATGTCACAACAAGGTGATTCTCTATAGTTTGAGACATGCTTTCTATTTTTTATTTAATTAGTTACATTAGTTGTGGCTAAACTAATTCTTCTTATTCGATAATTGTAATTCTCTAAAGAATATTTCCTCTATATTTTAACAATAATGAAAGGCATCAAATAATTTTATAGTGATACTTTCATCGTTAGTGTAAGATTCCAAAAGGCTTACGGCTAGGCTAATCCTCCCTCAAAGCCAGGTAGTCCCAGAGCTCTTATTCCAATTGATTGTCTCTTTTATCCCCAAGGTTTTATGTCAAGCTCGAGCCTAGCTCCCAGACATTGAATATGAAAATCCTCAGGCCGAGTTGGAAAACAACCCTTGAGACCTACGAGCTCCTAAAGCAAAGAAAGAGTAGATGGGATGAAAGACAAATAAAGAGATCAGGAGGCTTTATGATCGGAGAAAGAGAATGGGCATGGTTGGTGTGTCACTGGGTCAGTGGGGTAATCCGTAGGAAAGGGAGATGACCCGCTGAATTCACATCAGAAATTCTCAGGGCATATTATGGTTTTTCACCGAGGGGGTGGATCGAAGCGATGGCAGCGAATAGCCATTAGGTGTAGGCGCTTTCCACAGGTGGAATCTTCTAGTTCTTCCGATTTGACCCAAAACTGATCGATCTAGCCATGAGCAAATTGAAAATAGCTCTAACAGGACCGCACAAATGCCGCCTCGATCGTTTTTTCCAAGAGGACCTATTTTTCCAGGATCCCCGAAAAGAGTGGGAGGTGATGCCAATCACTCTCCTTCCTTCCCCAAGAGCCAATCATGGCATTCGATGCATCAACAATTTCATTTCCTTCATCTAGAGCATCGGATTCAATAACAAGGGTTATTTAACTAACACCGGATTCTAGAAAGCGGGAAAGAGACAACAACAGTTATTCTAATTGAATGTCATCCCGGGTGTCTTGGGCAACGATGTAGGATCAAATCCCAAAGATAGTAAATATTTTATACAGAACTGAGTTGATGCTCCTACATCCATAACATGAGTAGTTAAAGCAAGCAAATGATTTAAAATTTGAGTTTAGCTCATTTTTAGACAGACGCTCTATTATTCAAATAAGTTGATGTTAAAAATTAATATTAAATTTATATCTTTATATTCTAAAAAAATTAACATGAGAAGAGTTGCAACATATAATATTTTTTATTTAAAATATTAAGTTGATCTTATTTAATTTAGCTTCAAAGGTTACTCAAATTAACTATCAATAATTGTCACATAAATTGATACCGAGGGAGTACCTTTTTTTTATTCTTGAGCTTTCTTCTCCCCGTCAGAACATATATGTGTGGCCTAATTGTCACTCCTAGTAAAATGGGATAAAAATTTATAGAAAAACTCGGATTCAAAATCTAAATAGAATTAATTTATATATCGAATAACTTAAGTGAATATGTGAATTAATATGGTTGTCACTTTAACGTTTTTCATTAGTGCTAGTTAAAGAACCAATTTGCGCTCAACTTTACTATTTTATGAGTAGATGTAACACCCCGTACTTTCGGGTAACGGTTGAACACATAAACGTAGGCAAGTAGACCGGACTTCGGGAAGTTTATGTTGCACTCACGTATGCTAATAAAGAAATTAGTATGTAAAAGGACGTGATCCCAAAATAATTTTGGATTTAATAAGTGCGATGACGGGGGTAATAATAATAATTTTATATCCCCAAAGAGGTTATAGACTAGTGTCATATTACGGGAATTATGACATTAGGTATAAGAAGATTTTATAAGTTGTCGGGATTTAAGTGAATCAGAATCAATAATTTCGTTGCATGTATAATTAATTAATTATGAGATTAATTAATTATAAGCGGAGGACCAAATTCAGTGGAATATTACGTGTTGTCTTATAAAACAATGGTGCAGTGACTCAGTTTGAGAAATGATCGCTAGCAGCATTTAAGCTTCACCAGACTCCACACATGCCATCTTTTCTTCTACAAAACCTTCTATCTCCTTCAATTTCTGTAGAACTCTTTATCTAAGAAGAGATTATACACCTCAAAATCAGAAGGAGTAATCTCAATTGATGACCCTCTGGAATTCTCGACAAAAAATTGGGGGATTGTCCGCAAGTTCTCGTTCAATCAAAAAGGGAGAATTCTAGATGTTATGGTATTTAATTCTAGTAGAACCGAAGCCTTAAACAAGCCTAGAAACTCATAAGCTAAACAAGAACCTTGAATTCGAAAAGATTCTGGCGCGAATCGATTTTGGGTTATGCTGTTTTTGCTTGTCAGAAACTGATTTGGGCGAAAGGTTTTCCTACGATTATCGTCTCTATGTCTAACAAAGGTAATATTTATTGTTCCTAAAGTTTATACAATTACAAAACATGATTCTTGCCATTAGCTCTAAAATGATTATTGAAAATGCTAAGTTTAGGTTGTGTGTTGTCGGGACTGCCGTAATTGTAAGGTATTGGAGTTGCATGTGAAATTGTTGTACTATTTTGGATATTGTAGCAGTAAGAAGAAGTATTAATAGGGCTGGGTGTTTCTCTACACGCATAGGTTTCGATATAAATGGAATATAGATTCTACGCGTACAAAGTATTCGCTAGAATGTCTCAATAAAGCAATTTCTAGAATATTGATTGGATTATGATGTAAATCATTCATATGGTGTAGATAATCATTTATAAAGCTTACAAGAACTTAGATAATTTTGACAACAAGGTATGCAAGACGCTTTCTTCCTTTTTGGCATATTCTACGTACAAAGCATAACCGGAATATTGTTCCATAAAGTACTCTACTCTTAGTAGTTAAGAATGATCATATTATTGACTCTTATGTTAAAAGCATGTTTAAGTATGTTTCTAAATCCTTATTGAGGCTTACAGAAAAGATGTTGATATTCACAGTGTTAACCAAGGGTACAAGGATATAGGGCCAGGATGTGTTATGGTCACTCATGCATTCTCATTTGCATTGCATTTATATATTACCCTAGACCACTTGTGCTATGCACATTACTATATGGTAAATATTATATATATAGGGGATATGGGGAAAGGGAAAGGCGTTATATATGCATACCACCTGTAGCTAGTACAGACTATCACGTAAAGAAAAAGTCTTATGACGCCAAAATGATGTGATGCTCATGTGTGGCCAATATAACCTGATGCCCACAGAGGCGGTTATGGTAAGGAAGAGTCCATGTGTGGCCAATATATATGTATACCGCATTTGCATCATGCACACATTCATTAACCATTATAGGGTATGATGCCCATAGAGGCTGTTATGGTAAGAAAGATGGCCGATGAGGCTGATGTATATGGAAACTACATTGTGCATAACATTTAGGCATATATATTAGGGCCCTCGGAGGCATTTACTGTTGGTTAGTTGTTTTTGTTTCAATTGTTGTTATATCCCTGTTATACTATTATTCATGCCTGACATACTCAGTACATCAATCATACTGACGTCCCTTTTGTCGGGGGAAACTGCGTTTTATGCCCGCAGGTTCATATTGAGAGGGTGATGGTTCACACTAGTAGGTTCCTGGTTCAGCTGGTATTCGGAGCACTCTATTTGCTTCGGAGTCGCAATTTGGTCGTTGTATGTTCTACTGTTTAGAGGCTTGTAGATAGGTGTCATGTGGTTAGCTGTCATGTAAGGCCTTTTCGGCCTTGGTATATAAATGGCTAAATTGGGCTTTTGGGTTGAAACTTTATGTAATCTATCACGACTCAGTACATGTTTAAATATGATTAAGGGTGGAGTGTATTTGTGGTCCCCGGCGGGTAGGATTCCGATCCCCATCGCGCCCCTCAGGTTTTGGTCGTGACAAACTTAGTATCAAAGCATGTCTGTCCTAGGGAGTCTACAAGTCGTGTCTAGTAGAGTCTTGGTTATGGGTGTGTTGCGCGCCACACTTATAAGAAGGAGGCTACAGGGCATTTAGAATTGTTTCTATTGTTTCATATCATAGATCGTGCAGTAGTGCTGGGTTGTAAGAATTTGAGTTTAACTCGTTCCTGTTACTGTTTCGATAATGTTGATTACCAAAAAGACTTCGGTTAGTTCATATTCATGTCTTGTAAATGAGTGACTTCTACTAGACAATTTTTACGCTAGGAGGGCAGTATGATGTAAATCGTTTCGAGATTATGAGAAGTTGTCTCACTCACATATGGAAGAGTTAATTTAAGCCGGGAAAGTGTAATGTTTGCTATGGTTATATGTTTGGATTAATCGAAAACAATATATATATATATATGTATGTATGTATGGATTTGTATGTGGATTGATAAAATTGATGTACAACCTAGGGTTGTGAAGATATGGATCTATTTTTATGTAACGTAAAAATGATGGGAAGCATGTTAGTTGTGATTGTTCACTGGTATTCTTTATCTAAAAATGAGGTTTTTAATGAATGGTTTCCTATATGTTATTTTGTGGGATCTGTTTTATATACTTAGTTGCTGGAATTGTTTATAACATCATAGGGTGGTTGTTGTTCAAAGTTGAAAACATTCACTGTATTCAATTTATTTTAACTATTGATACAAATCCAATTTCTTAAAATAAAATATGAATGTATTGAGACATGACTAACTGAATGGTTATTGGTATTTGCGGCTAAGTTTTTTTTTCCTGTTGTTGAAAATAGTTGGTTGTTATTTTGCTACTATTGCTGCATTTTGATAAGAATGATTGTCATCTGAAATGACATTTCTATGTTGTTCATGCCTTAATATATGAAAAATTTAACCTGTATGTATCTTTCCCCTATCTGATCATAAGACAAATGCATATGTTTTGCCTTGAGTCCTGAATAATGGCATTACTATGACCTATTTGAAATGCACATGCTATGTTAAGGATCTGTAGTTGGTAACCTTAACTTAAACCACTCTTAATACTACTTGAGACCAGATCATGCTTCTTAAAGTCTTATTTGTTATATTGTGAGTCACCTGCCTAGGATAAAATTTCTGTGTTACCATATTATTGCATCCATGTGTGACGTCAAGAAAGGACTGAGTCTCACTTTGTCTCAAACCAACCAAACTTCCTTGAGTTCTTAACAAGAGGTCTGCATGTACTTGTTCACCTACTCTATGTTTACACTTACTGCTCCTGAACTCAAGTCACTTATTTTTAAAATGCTTACTTAAGCAAGAATAGGAATCCTGAATCAGTATACTTGTTGTCACATGTCACCAATGGTTCAAAATGATAAAGATGGGCTAGTCTCAGCATGCTAGTTGAAGAATTGATATATGAATGGTTGTTAGAGTCCTGTAGGATAGATAAATGTTTATAAATGCATAAATTATCTATTTCTTGGCTATATTTTCTTATACTTGGATATAATAGGGTGATTAATGCACTGTGGGAAGAGTATATAGTGGTTGTTGATGTGGATTTATGTATCTGTATGAATCTGGTCTTAAGATTTTGATGGTTGATAACATGTGTGGAATTAGAGCTAGCATCCTAGTACTATGCATGTTCTTTATTCATGATAGAATTGATAGCATAAGTTTATATCAACAACATGCCTATTTTCATCTTTTGTATAAACCTGTCCTAAGGACAAACCTGATAGTCCTATGTTAAATGTTTCACTTCATCCCTCCTTTGTTTATTTTTGGTTAAGCTAATTGACTGCCCTAAATGAAATTAGATAGGATAGGTGTGTGTATGTTATGTTTCTGTCTTCTTAACCTGGATTTTTTGTGGCCTGAATTATGAATAATTTTTTGTATTATATATGGTACTAAGCTGAGAACTATATGAACTAATAACATGATCATGATCCTAATTTAAAAGAGTTCTAGGTCCAAATGTTGCCCTTTGTTGACTGGTATGGATCTGAAGAAAGGTACTGAAACTGTCCCCATTAGTTGTTGCCTGTTATTTTGGACACTGTTACACTAAAGTGGTTGTCTGTTTGCATTTCTGGAGAAAGGCTTAGGCTTTGTTAGGATCTTGTGTGTGCTAATGTGATAAAAATGAGTCTGTGAGATCACCTGTGCATCTTCCCCTTTTAAAATAGTTAAAACTAGTGTTTAATAGCTTAGTTAAGGCAAGATCTTGAAACCTGAGTTTATGTACACTTCTATGGATGTTTGGTATATGTTCAGTACAACATCTACTAACTTGAACTCATGCCAAATCAAAATCAAGGAACTCATTTTCTAAAGGCAGTACTATCATGTATACTAGAGGGATTGCTGGACATTAGATTGTATCAGGCCTGCTGAATTTTAGGATGCCTGTTATACTTTATCCAACCTCTGAACCATGTCTCCTACAACTTTACTCTCCAACTTCATTAAGGGTTGTGGTTAGCCTAGTTGGTACCTAGCATGTGAATATATAGAGATGTTATCTGATGTCACCTGATGTACTGTTTAGCTGTTGTTTTTGTTGCTGCTACTACTATCCCTGTTACACTTCAAACATATGTTGCTGCCTCAGTTTGTGACAGATGTTGTTGCCCTTTTTCAGTATCAATATCCTATTTTTAAACATGTTGTGCCCTCTTAGTTATCTGTATCCTTTGTTAAGACTTGCATGGCTCTTAAAATACTGCACTTTGAGTTATGGTTGTTGCCTTGTTACTATTTGTTGTTACCTATTGTCATGATTCCCTGAGCTGCTGTAAATTGGGTAAGGTTGTTGTTGCCTTTGAGATAAATTGTGGTTATGTATTATTGTTATTTTGTTGCACATATAGCCTTGTGGGACCGCCCTGTTGTGATGAAAAGGTTGTTGATCTGTTGTGCTATGGTGTAAATAGTTGCTGCATTTTAAGTTGAAATAATTACATGTCCTAAGACAATTTTGAGGCTTGGAGACTATTGTACCTTAGCCATTAACACTTTATTTGATTTGAGTCATCTATGATGTGTTTGAGTTATGTAGGAATCCAGATATCTACTCTTATGCCTGTTTCTAGTGGTGTATGCCTTGCCTAAATTCCAATAACTATCCAAGAGCATATGAAAAGATACTTGGCTAACTGGGGTGTGATTTGAACCCTGAGATATGATGTTAATAAGGTGCATGACTCTTAGACTACTTTAAGTATTACCTTTGATCATATAAGACATGTTAAACTTGATTCAATTAAGAACAGGGCAGTGTGATATATCTGTGACATCATGATGTTTAGATTAAGTGTCTTATCATGTGTTTCTGTTTTGTCTTGGTTCAAATCTTTTCTTGTGTGTGTTGTTTGGCTAGAAAATGGTATGTGTTGAAACCAGCATTTGATTGTCACCTCAATGGCATATGTTTCAACCATGAAATGAACTTAAAACTCTTATTATAAATAGCCTGCTAAATTTCCAAGTGACTAGATGTAGTCCTAAGTCTTATCATAGAAAGCATAATGGTAGGATAGTCTAATATCTGGTAATAGGGATTGTGAGCATATGTGTGACCTAAACTTCCTTCTCTCTTCATGGTTGTCATGTACACTCCTGTGACTTGTCCAAAATATCATATTTGCTTTCCTAAATGCTGACTATAGTAACAATCATGCTAGTCTTGCTTAAACTGTTTGCATCATGTTAAACTTAGAATTTTCATTTCCATTTAGGTTAAGTGCTAAAATGTATAAGAATGACTAAGTATAATATGAGCTATATGAGACATGGCTCTTTCTTATGAATATATTATTTTGTGAAGTTGATTCAGGTTGTCTAAACATGAACCTGAAAACTTGAAAAATGGCATGAGTTGTATTTATCATCTTGTATACATATATTAATTATTATTTTTGTTAAATACCTGTACTGTGATTTAATCATGTTTGCCTACCTATTTGCACAAAGGACATTTTACAGTAATCTAAATTTGTCCCAACTTGCTCATCTGTAGACAATAGAGTATGTATGTGCATATCTTTCCTTTGTATGAATAGTTGAAAGTGCATATATATACATATATAAGTCCATGAGAGCCTTATCCCCTGTTGGATAAATGGAAGTGATGATAATATTGTAGAAAACCACCCAATACTACAAATATTTCAGATGTTAGGTTCTGTAAGTACGTCATCATTTTAATTGCCTAGAGATGATTCAAGTCATGTTTATTGTGACAAAAGTTAGATATATTACCCCATTCGAGGACGAATGTTGGGGGAGAGGATGTAACACCCTATACTTTCGGGTAACGGTTGAACACATAAACATAGGCAAGTAGACCGGACTCCGAGAAGTTTATATTGCACTCACGTATGCTAATAAGGAAATTAGTATGTAAAAGGACGTGATCCCTAAATAATTTTTGATTTAATAAGTGCGATGACGGGGAGTAATAATAATAATTTTATATCCCCAAAGAGGTTATAGACTAGTATCATATTACATGAATTATGACATTAGGTATAAGAGGATTTTATAAGTCGCCGGGATTTAAGTGAATCAGGATCGAGAATTTAGTTGCATGTATAATTAATTAATTAATTAATTAATTATAAGCGGAGAATCAAATTCAGTGGAATATTACGTGTTGTCTTATAAAACAACGGTGCAGTGACTCAGTTTGAGAAACGATCGCTGGCCGCATTTAAGCTTCACCAGACTCCACACATGGCATCTTTTCTTCTACAAAACCTTCTATCTCCTTCAATATCTGTAGAACTATTTATCTAAGAAGAGATTATACACCTCAAAATCAGAAGGAATAATCTCAGTTGATGACCCTCTGGAATTCTCGACCACAATTCGGGGGATTGTCTATAGGTTCTCATTCAATCAAAAAGGGAGAATTCAAGGTGTTTTGGGATTTAATTCCCGTAGAACCGGTCGGAAACTGATTTGGGCGAAAGGTTTTCCGACGATTCTCGTCGCTATGTCTAACAGAGGTAATCTTTCTTGTTCCTAAAGTTTATACAATTACAGAACATGATTCTTGCCATTAGCTCTAAAATGATTATCGAAAATGCTAAGTTTGGGTTGGGTATTGTCGGGACTGCCGTAATTGTAAGGTATTGGAGTTGCATGTGAAATTGTTGTACTGTTTTGGATATTGTAGCAGTAAGAAGAAGGATTAAGAGGGCTGGGTGTTTCGCTACACGCATAGGTTTCGATATAAATGGAATATAGATTCTACGCGTACAAAGTATTCGCTAGAATGTCTCAATGAAGTGATTTCCAGTATATTGATCTGATTATGATGTAAATCATTCATATGGTGTAGATAATCACTCAAAAAGCTTACAAGGACCTGCGGAAGTTAGATAATTTTGACAACTAGGTATGCAAGGCTCTTTCTTCCTTTTTGGCATATTCTACGTACAACGAATAACCGGAATATTGTTCTATAAAGTACTCTACTCTTAGTAGTTAAGAATAATGATCATGTTATTGAATTTTATGTTAAAATCCTATTTAAGTATGTTTCTAAGTCCTTATTGAGGCATACAGAAATGATGTTATTATTCACAGTGTTAGCCAAGGGTACAAGGAGATAGGGCCAGGATGTGTTATTGTCACTCATGCATTCTCATTTGCATTGCATTTATATATTATCCTGCACGACTTGTGTTATGCACATTACTACATGGTAAATATTATATATATAGGGAATATGGGGAAAGGGAAATGCGTTATATACGCACACCACATGCAGCTGGTACAGATTATCACGTAAAGAAAGAGTCTTATAAGGCCAAAATGATGTGATGCCCATGTGTGGCCGATATAACCTGATGCCCACAGAGGCGGTTATGGGAAGGAAGAGTCCATGTGTGGCCAATATATATGTATACCGCATTTGCATCATGCATACATTCATTAACCATTATAGGGTATGATGCCCACAGAGGCTGTTATGGTAAGGAAGATGTCCGGTGTGGCTGATGTTTATGGAAACTGCATTGTGCATAACATTTAGGCATATATATTTGGGCCCTCAGAGGCATTTACTGCTGGTTAGTTGTTATTATATACCTGTTATACTATTTTTCATGCCTGACATATTCAGTACATCAATCGTACTGACGTCCCTTTTGTCGGGGGACGCTGTGTTTTATGCCCGCAGTTTCATATTGATAGGGTGACGGTTCACACTAGTAGGTTGCTAGTTCAGCTGGTATTCAGAGCACTCTATTTGCTTCGGAGTCGCAATCTGGTCGTGGTATATTCTACTCTTTAGAGGCTTGTAGATAGGTGTCCTGTGGTTAGTTGTCATGTAAGGCCTTGTCGGCCTTGATATATAAATGGATAAATTAGGGCTTTTAGGTTGAAACTTTATGTAATCTATCACGGCTCAGTCCGTGTTTAAATATGATTAGGGGTGGAGTGTATCTGTAGTCCCTGTCGGATAGGATCCGGGTGCTCGTCGCGGCCCTCCAGTTTGGATCATGACACATGTTACCTTCCACCAATACAAATATTGAATAACTTTATGTATACTCTAAAAACTAGACACATCATAGATCCAAAGATCAAATCAATTTTTTTTTCAGTTGAGATTTGTACCTGAATTTTTTGTGATCTTTACATCACTTTATTAGAAGTAACCACTAAGTTACACATATGTTCTGATTTACTATGGAGAAGAAAGTTCAAGAACAAAAAGTATAAACACTACATCTTTTTTATGAAGAATAAAATACAATATATAATAAATAAATGGGATAGCCTTTTTCCAACATGGAGTCCGTCTCGGCAAAGAAATAAGCTTTAAGAAGGGATACCTGAAACATGAAGGTATTAACGGGATAAGGGCATAATTTGGCCAATTTGCTAATGACAAGCTTTTTTGTCCTATATATTTTTAATAGTTCAAAACCAAACGAATAACATTTTTGTTCTTTTTAAAATAATTTAAGGATATTTTAGCCCTTTTCTGATAAATCAAACATGCATCACTACTTGATCAGTACAAAAAATTCTCGATCTGCATGCGGTTGATTATTCCATTTCATATGGTTGAATAAGAAATCTCCAATTTTGTCATTGAGGGCGCTTTCTACTCTCATGGCAAGTTGGGAGTTTCCATCAGTCATAGCTCATTTAAATCGTTTTGCTTGTAACAAGGTCTACATACATTTTCTTCCAAGTGTTATGAGTTTGCAAAAGACATTTGACGTCAGAAGCAGAAACAGAGTATCGATATCAGATTCGTTTAAATTCAATACTTTTGACGTAGAGCAAAGAATTATATAACAAAAAAATTATAACAAATAGTACATATGAACTCATAACTTCAAAAATAATGAATTCTGCGTCAAGAACTTTAAAGATTAAACCTATAAAGCTTAAATCATAAATTCACCTTTATTTAACCGTGTATAATAAGAAATGGGAAATAACTAATTCGCATATTTAAAAAGTATTTTTTACTGAATCGATTAAAGTTGAACATAGTCAAGCATATAGACTTTTAGAGAATTTAATATTCATACAATTTGTAATAATTATATAACTTGAAATTTATCCAACATTTCATAAGTCTTAGCCTCTTAATTGGACATAATTGAACAGTCATGTTCAAACTGAGATCTCAATAGTTATTCATCTATGAACCACTTGCACATCTTCTGACTTTAGATATTAATCATCAAACATGTAGCTAGACTTGAGCGAGAAAAAAATTTACACGCATATCTCTTGACTTTAAGAATATCTTAAACTTCAACCTCAAGCAAATAAAAAAATGCTAGACAATAATGGTGTCGATATTGAAAGACACGATAATATACACGGTTGGAACAATGTATATCAATTAAAGATTTTGTATATAATTTACCATATTTGTAGAATTCTTGTACAAATGTAATTATGGTAGTAGTATTATATTAGATAAAAGTATTAGTCTTGTATTAGAAAAATATAAATTTATTTTTCATAATTAGATATTGTATATCATGTATATATATCTTTTTATTAATGAAAATAATAAGGGGATTATTCTCTTTCAGATATCATCTATTTTGATATGACTAATAAACTAATACTTCACATGACCGGAGTACTTACCTAAAATAGATTCACGCTCCCAACAACCACATCCCGTGATTCTAAGTCTCCTAATTTTATTTCAGAACAGTGATGCTTTAGAGAAACTGATACCTACTTATTAATTCCTAGTGGTTGATATATATTCCGTGTAAAAAGAAAAAATATAGTGGAGACCAGAATCCAATCGAACCTAATGTTGCTTTATCCTTTTTCATACTCGACTATTGAATGGAATTGTTATGAGAACAAGTGATGTTTGATGACAATCACTGAGGCTTTATATTAATGCACTTATATATACATTGACAACGTAAAAAATATTAATTACACTATCAGAGAATCTTATTAATTAAAAGAAGATGTGTTTTCTCTTGCATCCGTAGTAGGTAAACTATTACATTTGAATTCAACAATAATAAATAAAAACACGTCCCAATTGTGCAAGGGTGAAAGTTTTGGTGGATTTAGCTTCAGATCTACCAAAAACAGTGCAAATGGATATTGAAAATGTGAATACTAGGACAATGAGAAATGAAAAGGTTCACATTCAATATGACTACTTACCAAAGTATTGCTTTGAGTGTGAGTTACAGGGACATGATGAAATGGAATGTAGGGTTCTCAATCCTGAACTAAGAGTTCCACGGGAAGCAAGTAACAATTTCAAAGGAGATATCAAGGAGAAAGGAAAAAAGATCAACAAAGCAAATGAATCAAAGAAGCAAGAACCCGGGTTTAAAGGAAATTAAAAGTAGAGAAAGGGAAATAATTTTCCTCCTAGGATGCTCGCTAGTGGAAGATAGTGTTGGGTTACAAAGGTGCAGGAAACGGAAATTACAAGTAACTGCTAAGTAATACAAGAACTGAAATTACAATTCAACAACAAACTGAAATTACAATGCTCTTGAACAAGAAATTGGAACTGTTTTTGTGTATGCTGAGTCGAGTGTTTGCACTCTGTCTTTAAGACAATATTGCCCCGTATGTATCCTTTATACGTCCTGGACAATTGTCTCCCAAGATAAAACAGCAATGGAACAATTGAGCAAAGGAAACTCAAGTGCTACCGTGAAGAATTTTGAGTAATGAAATGATGCTGGAAGTTGTAGGAAGAATTTGTTTCTGTTTATGTATTTTCGTGTACCTCAACAATGGTGACAAGGGGGTCTTTATATAGGTGAAGGAGAGGCTCATGAACTGCCTCCATAAGTGCAATTACTGACCAAGTAATAGCCATTATGGAGGTAGTAATTCCTCCAAAATAAATGGTGAAGATGTGCAACGGATTGGCCATTTAGGAAGAGTAATTCAGCCAAAATAAATGGCTGAATTGAGTGCTGTTGACGTTTCTGATCTAGCTGCCCAATTCTGACTTTCTTGAAACTTCAGGGACCAAACTGTACATGTTAAAACTTCAGGGACCAAACTGTACATATGAAAGAATTCTGGTCCAAACTGTACATATGAAACTTGAGGGATCAAACTGTACATATGGCAAAGTTCTCTTGTCCAAAAAGATAATATCAGAAGAAGCACAGCCCACAGCCCGTGACCCGTGACCCAAGAACCCGGACAGTGGCGGCGTGCGTGTGGGCTTTCCTCTAACCGAAGCACATCTACGTCCTCTCTCCTTTAAACACATGGGATACCCCTTGGGTTCCCAAACCCCAAGCCAACTTTGAGTCTTATAAACAAAACAATTCTTTCTTCCTCCACCGATGAGGGAGAATTGATCACATACCACACTTTTCCATGCTTCAAACACCTCACTTTGTGGACCAATATCTCTTTTATTTCTTAACGAAATTTGACGATCCTTGGCCCTACGGTTATCTACGTACTTAGTAGGTCATGCACGTGTGAAGAACCGGATTCTCCTACATGCGTAACACTAGTGTTTAAGCCATTAAAGTTGGTTGGAAGCAACTCCCGCCAAAGGCAAATTTCCAACAATTCCGTCTTGAAAGAGATTTTGGCGCACTCACCTGGTGCCTTTTCATTTCTAGCAATATTTCAGCGGACCGATGTTGCATAAGGAGAGGTAGCTTCAGCTTTGAACCTTCCATAGTTAAATACCATCGGACTTACTTACTGCGCGATGAACATGATGTCTTGAACCGTCAGTGTTTAGTGTAAGCCAAGTCAATAGTACCAACACAACAAATTCCCTTACTCTCTTCTTCATAATGTTTTGTCCGTTTTGGCCATGGACAACTTCTTGGACTCTTAAGTGCGTTCATTTGAGGCGGCCCGTCCTCGCACTTAAATAGGTGGTCTCCTACAAGGTATCCTGCTATACCCCACTTCACAAGTGTTAGGAACCATTAAAAGTTTCCCAAAACTTAACCTCAACTATTTGAGGATCATTAAAGGTTTTGAATACTTAACCTTTACCCATACTGCAGATAGCACTTAACGTCTATCACAGGAACGACTTTGGATTTGGTGTTTCTTTACAGAAATCACTATCCGAAGTGCTCATGCTTCCACTGAAGCGATCATCTGAACCTTTACAACTTAGTTTTCCCATTGAACTAAATTACTGGGATCTCCAGTTAGTAAGGTTGGGTTACCAATGTATTGGTCCTTATATTTTGTGTTTCAAGCCCATTCCACTAGACAGGCAAGCCATCTGATCCTTGGGTAAGCCCTTTGTCAATGGGTCTGCTATATTATCCTTTGACTTAATGTAATCAATGATTATTATACCCGTGGTGATCAGTTGCCTAACGGTCTTATGGCTCCGTCGAATATGACGAGACTTGCTATTGTACATAGCATTCCATGCCCTTCCTATAGCCGACTGACTGTTGCAGTGGATCATTACCGAAGGTACGGGTTTGTTCCAATACGGAACATCCTCTAAGAAGTCATAAAGCCACTCAGCTTCTTCTCCTTCTTTGTCTAAAGCGATAAACTCCGATTCCATTGTGGATCGGGCGATGCAAGTTTTCTTATAGGATTTCCAAGACACAACCCCACCACCAATTGTAAATACATACCCACTTGTGGACTTGGTGTTCTTTATATCAGATATCCAGTTTGCATCACTGTACCCCTCTAGTACATCTGGATAGCTCGAATAGTGTAACCCGAAAGTTAACGTGTATTTCAGGTATTATAATACCCGATTCAACGCCTTTAAGTGATTATCACTCGGATTACGGGTGAACCTAGCCAACTTATTGACTTCATAAGCAATATCAGGTTGGGTGCAGTTTGTTATATACATCAAACTACCGATCATCTGTGCATATCACTCCTGGTATACAGGTGCACCAAGATTTTTATCAAGCTTTTGATTTGTATCCATTGGTGACTTTAACGGTGAACTGTCTAATAACTCGAACTTTCTCAACACATCCTCGATGTAGTGAGACTGAGATAAGACCAGTCCGTCAGAAGTCTTAGAGATTTTAATCCCTAAGATGACATCTGCGATACCCATATCCTTCATGTCGAAGCATTGTTTCAACATGTTCTTAGTCTCTAGGATTACCCTAGGACTGCTTCCTGTGATTGACATGTCATCTACATACAGGCATATCATAACAAACGAGTCAGAGTTGCCTTTCGTGTAGACACATTTATCACACTCATTAATGGCGAAACCCTTCGATAGTAGAGTACTATCAAATTTTTTGTGTCATTGCTTCGGGGCTTGTTTCAGCCCGTACAGAGATTTGACAAGCCGACATACTTTCTTATCTTGTCCTTGAACCACATACCCCTCGGGTTGGTCCATATAAATTTCTTCTTCCAAATCACCATTTAGGAAGGCTGTCTTGACATCCATTTGATGTATCTCAAGGTCACGCAAAGCTGTGATCGCAATGAATACCCGTATGGATGTCATCCGGGATATCGGGGAGTATGTGTCAAAATAGTCAAAGCCTTCTGTCTGCTGATAGCCCTTGACTACCAACCTGGCCTTGTACTTATCTATAGACCCATCTGCTTTGTATTTCCGTTTGAGTATCCATTTACAACCTAACGATTTATTTCCCGGAGGAAGATCAACCAACTCCCAAGTATGGTTATGCAGAATGGAGCCTATTTCACTCTCAATAGCTTCTTTCCAGAGCGGTGATTCTGGAGTTGACAACGCCTTAGCAATTGTCCTTGGTTTATCATTAACCATATAAGCTACAAAGTCAGGATCGAAGGATTTATCCTTCCTGGCCCTTTTACTTCGCCTTAGATCCATCTCTGGAGTCTCCAAGTTCTGAGAATCTGGAATACTAGATTCCGGATGTTCAGCCACCTCGAGATCCGCTAGATCTGAATCATCTAGATCCGGACCGTCAACGACTCCCGGTTCTTGAGAGCTTTGTGCATAACTTCGTTTGCGAGAGGTTATGTCTTTTTCCTTTCTAGGAAAGGTGCCTTCAAAGAATAGAGCATTCCTTTGATTCCATGATTGTACCCTGGTGGATATCTGGAATATCTGACTTATGCACTAAGAAACTATAAGCACAACTGTTATTTGCATATCCGATGAATATGCAATCTACAGTCTTAAGCCCAATCTTGACCTGTTTTGGCTTGGGTACTTCAACCTTTGCCAAACAACCCCACACCTTAAAATATTTTTAGGTGGGTTTCTTTCCCTTCCATGATTCATATGGAGTTTTGTCCTTACCCATATGTGGGACTCTGTTAAGAATCATATTAGCGGTAAGGACGGCTTCTCCCCACATATTTTGGGGAAGACCGGAATTGATAAGCAAGGCATTCATCATTTCCTTCAATGTACGGTTCTTACGTTCCGCCACACCGTTCGATTGAGGTGGGTATGGAGCCGTCGTTTGATGAACAATGCCTTCTTGGGCACAGTATTCCTCAAATGGCGATACGTATTCTTCCCCTCTATCGCTACGAATGGATTTAATCTGTAGGCTTAGTTGGTTCTCAACTTCTGCTTTGTAACGTCGGAACGCTTCAAAGGCTTCATCCTTACTTTCCAACAAGTAAAGGTAACAATACCTTGTGCTATCATCAATGAATGTCACAAAGTACTTGTTCCCCCCTCTAGTTTGTGCGAACTTCAAATCACATATATCTGTGTGAATAAGTTCTAGAGGAGCGGTATTCCTTTCGATGGATCAAAAAATAAGCTTGGTGAGTTTTTCCTCTACACACACCTCACACTTATGTTAAGGGTTTACGTCGATAGACAGCAACAACTCCATCTTTACCAACCTTTGGATAGACTTGTAGTGTCCTAATCTATGATGCCATAAATTAAAGACTCAAGCAAATAAGAGGAAGGTTCAACTTTATTACTTGGACGCATTACAGACATGACATTCACTTTGAAGAGGCCTTCACGGACGAAGCCTCTCCCCACAAATGTGTCATTCTTAGTGAGTACAAACTTATTGGATTCAAACACTAGCCTAAAACCAGCATTAATCAATAAAGGTCCAGAAATTAAATTTCTTCTAATCTCTGGGATGTGCATCACTTCCTTCATAGTGAGCTCCTTATCGGAAGTCATCTTCAGGACCACCTTTCCTACCCCCGGCACGTCGGACGAAGCGTTGTTTCCCATGAACAACTTCTTTGCCTTAGCTTCTTCGCCTTTGCCTCAACAGGTTGTCTACCCCTTGGCAAGGTCTTCTTATTATCTTCCTGGATTTGGAGTTTGATAATAAACTCTTCAAAGGTCATCTCCTTTGTCTTGAGTTTTAAGTAACTCATTCCACGAAGGAGATAACTTTTCAATCAGCGATGCAACCAAAAACTGCTCGTTTGGTTTCATTCCTTCCAAATCCAGGTGATGTAAAATCATTAGGAATTCCTGGACTTGGGACATCACTGTCTTACTATCCACCATTTGGAATTTTAGAAATTTCCCAACGATAGACCATGTAGAGAGGGTCTGCCATCTTATTACACATGAAATCTCTATGATTCCACGCATCAAGAACCATCTTCATGCCGTTAACGACATGGATACCAAGGCCCCCTTCACCTGTTTCATTAGGAGAAGAGTCCATTTTATCTCCAGCTTGTAGATGATCTTCCGTTAGGAACCAGGCCATGCCCATAACAGTTAAGTAGAACAACATCTTTTGCTGCCATCTTTTAAATTCTGATCCCATGAATTTTTCAGGGCGATCATGGTGGTGTGAGGCAGAAGGTGGAGAACTAGCAGTCGGGAAGGCAACGGAGTTGCTGCCTTAAACAGTAGCGACAACAGTAGTGAAGGTAGCATAGTTGCTGCCTTGGCTAGTAGCGGAAGTAGCGGGGAAGGCAACATTGTTGCCTTGAGAGGCAGCAGCAGTATCAGCAGCATCAACAGCATCGGTCATGTTTCCAACCTTGTTGCAGCAGTTACAGTAAGTGAATATTGTCTTAAACTTGTTGGGTTACAAAGGTGCAAGAAACGGAAATTACAATTAACTGCTAAATAATACAAGAACTGAAATAACAATTCAACAACAAACTGAAATTACAATGATCTTAAACAAGAAACTGGAACTATTTTGTGTATACTGAGTCGAGTATTTGCACTCTGTCTTTAAGATAATATTGCCCCGTATGTATCCTTTATACGTCCTGGACAATTGTCACCCAAGATAAAACATCAATGGAACAATTGAGCAAAGGAAACTCAAGTGCTACCGTGAAGAATTTTGAGTAATGAAATGATGCTGGAAGTTCTAGGAAGAATCTGTTTCTGTTTATGTATTTTCATGTACCTCAACAATGGTGACAAGGGGGTCTTTATATAGGTGAAGGAGAGGCTCATGAACTGCCTCCATAAGTGTCATTACTGGCCAAGTAATAGCCATTATGGAGGTAGTAATTCCTCCAAAATAAATGGTGAAGATGTGCAACGGATTGGCCATTTAGGAAGAGTAATTCAGCCAAAATAAATGGCTGAATTGAGAGCTGTTGATGTTTCTGATCTCTCTGCCCAATTCTGACTTTCTTGAAACTTCAGGGACCAAACTGTACATGTTGAAACTTTAGGGACCAAACTTTACATATGAAAGAATTCTGGTCCAAACTGTACATATGGAAAAGTTCTCTGGTCCAGAAAGATAATATCAGAAGAAGCACAGCCCACAGCCCACAGCCCACGACCCGTGACCCGTGAACCCGTGAATCCGAGAACCCGGAACCGGAACCGGACGGGACGGGACGGGCGGGCAGCGGCGGTGCACGTGTGGGCTTTTCTCGAATCGAAGCACATCTACGTCCTCTCTCCTTTAAACACTTGGGATACCCCTTGGGGTCCCAAACCCCAAGCCAATTTTGAGTCTTATAAACAAAACAATTCTTTCTTCCTCTACCGATGAGGGAGAATTGATCCCATACCACACTTTTCCATGCTTCAAACACCTCACTTCGTGGACCAATATCTCTTTCATTTCTCAACGAAATTTGACAATCCTTGGCCCTACGTTATCTATGTACTTAGTAGATCATGCACGTGTGAAGAACTGAATTCTCCAACATGCGTAACACTAGTGTTTAAGCCGTTAAAGTTGGTCGGACACAACTCCCGCCAAAGGCAAATTTCCAAAAGATAGTGGGTAACCTTGAACAGTGGAAGGCTAGCAAAGGAGCAAAAGAAACTGAGAAAAATACGCAACCATCTGGACAAAAGGAGGAGATTGCATGGTAAAAAATCTGCACTCAAAACAAGTTTGATGCCCTACCAAAAGAAGAAGATGTTAGAAATGAGGAGAAAGAACAACCACAAGTAGAAGTAGCAGTGGTAGCAATTGCTGATGAAAATATAAACAAGGGGAAAGCATCATCCAAGAAGGCAGAAGAAGGGAAGGAATAGGTGGAAAATGATCCTAAACATACAAATGCAAAACTTTGTGTCACACCCCAACCTTGAGGTGGCGGTGGCCGACATCTAGCATCCGAAGGACTGGGCCTATCACTGTAGTATTTGAAACTTGAAACATGAAACTCGGGTCGATAAGGCCTCCATAACCTGAAACATGAAACTCGAGCCGACAAGGCCTCCATATAATCATATAAGCCAAGATGAATGACAACCTGCATGCAGAAGAGTCCCAGCATGATATATATATTTATATATATATATATATATAAAGATAACCAGAGCCAATAAGGCCATAAGAAGAGTATATCAGTGACACAAGGGACCGACAAGGTCACGACATACATACACCCATTACCCAAAAGTCTGCAAGCCTCTATGAGTGACATAATATATCAACAAGTTGGGATGGGGGCCCTGCCATACCCAAAATGCTAGTAATATACATACAACAGTACCTAAAAACTCCGAGAGCAAATCTGAATGAGGGGGGTGCGCCAATCACAACTGTACATGCAACCTATTGAAGAGAAGTGACACTTTGTCTATCTGTACCTGCAGGAATGTACACAGTCTACAAATGGTTATCTCTATCAATTAAAGGATTTGATATTAATATTGACTCCATATCCTATAGAGAAGCTTGCTTAGGTATATTGTCGATTTAAGTACATAGGATTCTTAAGCTTCTTTGCAAAGAGAACTTATGTAATCTGACCCCTCAATCCTCCAAAATGCACTTTCATTAATCCCCCAACACATACAACCAATTTAATTATCAACTTTACCTTATATTTCAGTTAAAACAACCCAACAAGCCACACAACTATGATTCCAAAAGTTTACAAGTTTTGACTATGGAAATCCTTTCACAACTTGTTCTGAAACATCTATTAACCATAAGAATAGGTAAAGGAGGATAAAACTTACCTTCACACAAAATAATCTCCTCCAGACAATAGATTACTTCACCTCCAAGAGTTTTACGGAATCGATTCTACAAGGAGAAGATGATTACCACGATAACTATGGGATTTACCACCGTGATCTTGTTTGTTTTGGATTAGATTGATCTTAGGATGTTAGGGTACCTTAGAGAGGGTTTGGGGACTGATTTAGGATTTGTTCTTACAGAAAATAAGGGTTACAAGAAGACCAATTCGATTTATACCCGAAAAGAAATTTGCATTGCCCAAATGCACTGCATTTTGATGGTCCGTACAATTTTGAACAGTCCGTCAATCTGAACCGTCAAAACCAAAACTGAAGCCTACAATTTTGCAGGTAATTTGACGATGGACCACCCCAATTTTTACGTTCTCTTAATTGGGACCGTCAAATTAGGAATTTTGATGATTTCGTCAAAACATATTCTCTTCGATCCGTTTGACTTTCATACATTCGGGTATTTCTATCAACAATCTATAAACCTTCATTATCCTTTCGTATGGTCGTACCTCTTCCTAGGATATTGGTATCAATTGATGACATGACGGAACGTGAAACTTAAGAGGCATAACATCCTCCCTCCCTTAAGAACATTCATCTGCAAATGTTGAAAATATTCTCAATCCTCGCATTTTTAAAAAAAATTGGTAGAAATTCCTTTGTAAACAGGACTATCCAAAACCTGTCAAGCAGCTCAATTACATATCTAATATCATGCGAGGCAATATAACAACAAAATAACATCAAATCGGCTTCACCCGATAGTTTGAATTTATAATCATGAGAAAGAATCACTCATAACTCACCTCAACGTTCTCCTGCTGATATCTAAACTGCACCTGCTATACTTGTCTCAATATCGCCACTTGTAGTGTGAAATAGATGAGGGTATCTGGATTTCATATCTTCCTCGGCCTCCCATGTCATCTCTTCCACATTATTATTCCTCTAGATCTCCTCCATCTCCTGCATCTAGTAGTCGCACATTCAGACTAGCCAATCGGTATAGATCTCTAGTCATCTCTAGATTGTCACCTTTTACATATCTCAGGTTGCCCATTGACTTACGGCTTAACGCGTCGGCTACAATGTTTGCCTTGCTCGGATGGTATAAAATATCCACATTGTAGTCTTTTAGCAGTTCAAGCCCCCTTCACTGCCTCAAGTTCAACACTTTCTTCCTGAATATATACTGCAAGCTCTTATGATTTGTAAATATATCAACATGAACTCCATATAGATAATGACGCTATATTTTCAGAGCGAATATAACAGCCGTCAATTCCAAATCATAAGTCGGGTAGTTCTGCTCATGATTCCTTAATTGCCTCGAAGCATACACAATGACCTTGCCACGCTGCCTTAGAACACAACCCAACCTTATTCTAGAAGCATCGTAGTACACCACATAGCCCTTTGATCCCTTAGGTAATGCTAACATGGGTGTTGATGTTAATCTATTCTTCAACTCTTGAAAACTCTTCTCACAAACATCTGATCACTGAAACCTATTTTCCTTATGCGTCAACTTTGTCAGCGAATCAGCAATAAAAGAGAAATTATCTACGAACCTTCGATAATGATGCCTTCATTCGACACTACATGACCTAGAAAAGCCACTGAGTTCAACCAGAACTCACATTTAGAAAACTTAGCGTATAACTTGTGATCCTAGAGTGTCTGTAGCACCGATTGCAAATGATTGGCATGCTTGACTTCTGATTGAGAGTATACCAGAATGTCATAAATAAACACTATTATAAAAATGTCCAGGAATGGCTTGAATATCCGGTTCATCAAATCTATAAAGGTTGTCGGCGTATTGGTCAGACCAAAAGACATAATAAGAAACTTGTAGTGGCCATATCTATTCCGGAAAGTAGTCTTTGAAATATCTTTCTTTAACCCGTAACTGATGATATCTAGACCTGAGATCAATCGCCTTGCAAGTGATCAAACAAATCATCGATTCTAGGAAGCAGATACTTGTTTTTAATAGTCACCTTATTCAGCTGACGGTAGTCAATACACATTCTTAATGAATTGTCCTTCTTATGAATGAGTAACACTGGTGCACATCATGGGGATGTACTGGGCCAAATAAAGCCCCTTTTCCAGAAGATCTTTCGATTGACCTTTGAATTCTTTTAGCTCGTATGATCTATGCGGTACGTAGGAATAGATATAGGTTGGATATTTGGGAGCACATCAATAGTGAAATCGATTTCCCTTTTGGGAGGAATTCCAGGAAGTTCTTCAGGGAATACGTTCAAAAATTCACTAACAACAAGAATTGATTGAAAGGTCGGACGCTTTGCCTCCTCATCCTGAACTCGTACGAGGTGGTTGATATATCTTTTCAAGATCATCTTTTGGGCCTTAAGGTAGGAAATAAACTTATCCTTGGGCGCTACAACATTTCCCTTCCATTCAATAACAGGCCCGCCTGGAAAATTAAAGCGAACGATCTTTGTCCAATAATCAACATTGGTATAGCAAGAGGCCAACCAATCCATGCCTATAATATTATCAAATTCCACCATTTCTAACTCATTCAAGTCGGCTACAGTATGACGATCATGGATCTTTATATTAAAATTCCTATAAACCCGCCTATCAACTACAAGTTCACCCACAGGCTTAGACACTTCAAGTGACTTATGTAATAATTCAGGCTCTTTTCCATACTTACCAACAACAAAGAGTGAATATATTACAAGGTGGAACCCAAATCTTTCAAAGCATATAGTTTAAGAGAAGAGACGGATAATATACCTGTAACCACATCTAGAGACAACTCAAGATCATGTCCACCTAACAAAGCATAGATGCGGTTCTGGGGACCGCTTGAATTAGATGTTGCTCCTCTACCTCTGCCCCTACCAGCCAATGTCTGTGTACCCTACCTAGAAGGACGTACAAATTAAGAAGAAGCTGCTACAGACCCCGTCGTCTGTGTCATACCGCCTCCACCTCTTGTCGAGTACCCCAGGTAACTACAAGAGTAACATATATCTTACTATTCATGATATTTCCTTATATGGGCCCTACCACACTGAGCACATTAGAGTAAAGGTGGCCTAATATGGCACGAGTCTCTTCTGTACTGCGGGAATGGTGCCCATGAACTCTAACCCTGACCAGAATAAGTGGTCCAATCATGACGTTGGCCCTGGAACTGTAGTGGTGCACTAGCCGCCAGATAAGATGGGCGGCTGGGAAAATATGGCCTGAACTTTCCTTTACCATCCCTCATATCACCTGCGGACTGGCCCCTCTTATGCTGGCCATTATCATGCTCTCAATCAACCCACTGCTGCCTCTTACCATCCTCCAAGTTTTATGCATAGGCCTGAATATGGGAAATATCCATATTCGGGTTATAGTGCACTCATTCACCAAGTGCTACCCTAAGGCAACTATACTGTCTAGGCACATGTAGCGTTCATAACTCGTAACGTCCATTGCATCCTATCTAGAAAATATTGTTGGTCTACATTAGGATCTATTTTTGTAAATAGTGGGGGTCTAGGTTGATGAAATCCTGAACTCTCATGTTGATTTCCCTATTAGAAGTACCAGGGGTCTGACGTTGGGCCTGAGAGGCCACTAGTCAAATCAACAGTTGCACCGCACTCCGCATATCCAGATCTTAGTCAGGGGCAATTGGATGAGGAAATGGAGGTACATTAGCTCCCATATGCCCCTCTGGAGGTGGGGGTGGGGCTGGAGTCCTAGAAGCCTGAGATACTGTCTCATCCTAGTGCTCCTGTCTCTCCAGGTCAACGGGTTGTGCCGGAATAGCACCCTCACCCGCCTCCTCGTCTACTCTCTACAGAGCCTCATATCGTCTAGTAGTAGTTGGCATAACTGAGAACATAAACAAGATAAAGGTTAGGAGTGAACACTTACGACTTAGCTTAATCGCACGATCTAGATCAAAAAGAAAGGTAACCATCCTAAATATAATGTAGCCTCCTGCTTATAAGTGTGGTGCACAACACACCCATAAATAAGACTTTATTAGATACATCTTACAGACTCCGTAGGACAGACCTTCTCTGATACCAAGTATGTCACACCCCAACCTTGGGGGGGTTGGCCGGCACCTAGCCCCGAAGGCCTGAGCGTACCACTGTAGTAACTGAAACCTGAAACAAGAAACTCGGGATGACAAAGCCTCCAAATAATCATATAGTCTAAGAATGAATGACAACCTGCACGCAGAGGAGTCCCAGCATGATAAATATATAACCAGAGCTAACAATGCCATAAGAAGAGTATATCACTGACAGAAGGGACCGACAAGGTCACGACATATATACACCCACATACACAAGTCGGTAACCCTCTAAGAGTGACATCATATATCAATAGGTCAGGATAGGGCCCCGACATACCCAAAATGCTAGTAATATATATACAACAGTACCTAAAGACTCCAGATAGCAACTCCGAATGAGGGGGCATGACAATCACAACTGAACAGGAAACCTACTAAGGAGAAGCGATGCTCTGTCTATCTGTACCTACAGGCATGAACACATTGCCCCATAAGGGACATCAGTAGAAAAGATATACTAAATATGTAGGGCATAATCAACTGTAAATAAAGCAATAACAAGTCAAAGAAATCAGAGATACCACTTGAAACTCAAAAGTGTCGCACTAGACCCATCTGAAGGTGTGTATAACTATTTAATCACATATATAACATTGTAGGCCTCATTGGGCAATATTCTGTAAATGACAAATCACGTATATAACGCCATAAGCCTCTATGGGCAATGTCATAAGTATCATATCTGCATAGTTGCGTATATAACGCTATATATATATATATATATAAAGGGCCATGCTAAGCCTATGAAGGACTCATCAACTAGTCGGGTGACGTAAGGTCGTTGCACCCCCGGCTATTCTTATGCGGACTCTTTTATTTGGCGATGATCACTCAAAAAGAAGACATCTTACCTTAGTTTCGTAATCATGAAGTTCTAGATCTTACCTTATCCAAGAAAGGAAACAATAAGGATAATAGATCACAAACTAAACAAACAACGAATACGTACATAATCAAAGAGTGACTTAACCTTGAGTGTCTTCTTAATCAATTAAGAATAGAATCTTTTCTAGGACATGTTTATATCAAATTCTATAGAAAAGATCATTCCATAACGGAGAAAAAAGTATGTCCTACATATCTTGTCGAAGAAGTAGGGCCCACAGTTTTGAAATTAAACTCCTCAGCTTCCATGGAAGACCCTAAATTCGCCAACGCATCCGCTTCATTATTTTGTTCCCTAGAGACATGTTCCATAGTCCATTATTTGAACCGATGTAATAACACTTGAATATTGTCTAAGTATTTTTTTATTCTTTCTTCTTTCACTTCGAACACGTAGTTCACTTCATTGACAACCAGAAGTGATTCACTTTTTGCTTCAATGACTTCTACTCCCAAAATCTTTCCCAATTCTAGACCTGTAATCATAGCCTCATACTTGGCTTCATTGTTATTCAATTTCACAGTCCTTATCAACTGCCTTTATCAACTGCCTAATAACATCCCCCGCAGGCGTCTTAAGCACCACTCTAAGTCCAGACCCTTTTACATTTGAAACACCGTTTGTATATAGGGTCCAGATCCCAAAAGTTATTCCCAAGGTTATTATAAGCTCTCTTTCCACTTCAAGAATCATTTCGGGTGTAAAGTATGCTACAAAGTCTGCTAAAACCTGAGACTTTATAGCCGTTCTCGGTTTATACTCTATATCATACCCACGAATTTCTATTGCCCATTTGGCTAACCTACCAACAGCAGATAAGTTGTTACTACACATATAGGATGACATTGTAAGTATGGTCTCAATTTTCTAGCAGTCATTATCAAAGATAATGCTAATTTCTCTAAGTGAGGATATCTGGTTTTCGCATTAGCTAATGTTCTACTTACATAATAAATAGGAAATTTTGTAGTTTTTTCTTCCCAAACCAAAACAACACTTACAACCACTTCGGATACTGCTAGATACAAAAACAGTTGCTCATTCACCTTTGGTTTATGTAATAGCGGCGGACTGGACAAGTACTTCTTTAGATCCCTCAATGCTTGTTGGCATTCTGGAGTCCACTCGAAATCATTCTTCTTTTTTAACAAAGAAAAATCTATGACTTTTCTCCAAAGACCGAGCTATGAATCTACTTAGGGCGGCCAACCTTCCGGTAAGTCTTTGCACCGCCTTCGCATTCTCGCACCATCAGAATTTCATCGATAGCTTTGATCTTATCCGGATTGATCTCTATTCCTCAGTTTGAAACGAAGAAACCTAAGAACTTGCCCGAGCCAACTCCAAAAGCACACATCTCTGGATTCAACTTCATATTATACTTTTAGAGTATGTCAAATATTTTCTGCAAATGCTTTAAATGGTCCTCTGTCGCTAGAGACTTTACTAGCATATCATCAATATAAACTTTCATTGTGTTACCTATTTGGTCCTTGAACATGCGATTAACTAGGCGTTGGTATGTTGCTCCAGCATTTTTTAAACCAAATGGCATCACGTTATAACAGTAAGTCTGGTATCTAGTTATAAAAGAAGTTTTCTCTTGATCCTACGGATTCATCCTGATTTGGTTGTATCCGGTGTAAACATCCAGAAAATTCAGCATCTCATACTCTGTCATAGCATCAATCATTCGATCGATGTGCAGTAAAAGAAAAGAGTCTTTTGGGCAAGCTTTATTTAAATCCTTAAAATCTATGCACATTCTCAATTTATTTTCCTTTTTAGGTACGACAACTACGTTTGCTAACCAATCCAGATACTCTACTTCCCGGATGAAATCTATATTTAACAATTTTATTACCTCCTTCTTGACAAACTTATGCTTGTAGTCGGCCATTGATATCCTCTTTCGCTTTACCGGAGGGAAGCTTGAGTCAAAACTCAACTTGTTATCATAATCTCCGGTGGCATACCTTTCATGTCTAAGTGGGACCAGGCAAAGAAATTACCGTTATCTTTAAAAAAATCAATTAATTTAAGTTTGAGGTCCGAGGATAATCCGGTGCCCAGGTATACCTTTCTATCCGGTAGATGTACGGATAAGATAACTTGCTCTAGCTCCTCTATGGTTGACATCGTGGCATATGAATTGTCTGGCAGTACAAATGACCTCGGGACGTGATAGTAATCCTCTTTTTCCTCATAATTTATCTTTTCTCCCTCTTCTTTCTTTGGACTCGACGGGTCTGAATCCTGTGATTGCTATTTAACTTTTTACCCTTATTTGTATCCTTCACTTCTTTTGGTGCTTGCATCGACTCCTCTACCGCGAACATTTCTCTTGCCATCGGTTGCTCTCCTCAAATTGAATTAATTCTCTCTGGAGTTGGGAAATTTATCATCAGGTGCAACATCGAAGGCACGACATTCATGTCATTTATCCATGGCTTGTCGAAAAGTGTGTTGTACCTTATTTCGCCTTCAATAACAAAAACATTCATTTACCAAATTGTTCCGGCTGCATTGACTATGAGAGTGATTTCCCCTTTCGTAGTCTCGCTTTCCATGTTGATTTTGTTCAAAATTCGGCCCGCTAATACAATTTAATCCAGCAACCCCAATTGCTTTACCACCTTCCACCGAATGATGTTGGTGAGCTACCCGAATCAATTAAAATACGCTTAATCTGAAATTCATTGATAAAGATAGATATTACCAACGCATCATTGTGAGGTTGAATGATGGCCTCCGTGTCTTCATTGTTAAAAGCTATTTTTTCATCTAAGAAGAAATCCCTAGATCTCTTTTCTCGAGTTATTGAAACTTTCGTCTTCTTTGCGGTCATGACGGATCCTGTCGGAACATCCATCTCTTCGATAATCATATTTATTATATGTTGGGGTTCAACTAGATCCGTCTTCTTGTTTGCTTCTCTATTTCTGTAGTTTCCTTTTGCTCGATCACTCAAAAATTCACGCAGATGGTCATTTCTCAACAGCGGCCACTTCATCCCTCAACTGATGATAATCCTTCATCCGGTCACCATGAGTTCCATGATAATCACATATCAAATTTGGATCTCTTTGAGACGGGTCTGTCCAGAGTGGTCTCGGCCATCTTATCTCCTTAATGTGTCCAATAGCCAAAATAAGTCTGCCGCATCAATGTTGAAATTATATTCGGAAAGCCTCGAGCTTTCCACACCATTAGAAGAAACTCCACCAGTATCACTTTAAAATTGCAAGCCCCTACTGGTAAACCCTTGATCATTACATATATCTCCTCTGTCTTATAAGAAGTTGCAATTGTTGTGACCCCTAACCGACCCGAAGTTCAATTTTCCAGGTTGTCTGTAGGGTTGGTACCTACCTTTTAGCGGATTCACTTCCAACTCAGCTACCCTCTTCGATTTATCAAGATTATTGTTTCGCCATGTTGACCCCGGAGGATGTTCGAATTGATCATCTTCCACTTAGAGTTTAGACACATACCTATTATGTACGTTTGCCCATGTCACTGTCGAGAATTCCAATTAGTTTTTCTTTAATTTGAATGAAGCACTGGAACTCCTAGGATTTAACCCCTTAGTGAAAGCTTCAGCTTCCCACTCATGCGTTCCTTCTGAAACCTTGTCACGAACTCATGAAGTAACATTGTATTCTTCTGAGCAATTTTTAATATGTCTGGTTTCCTTGCTTGGACCTTCTGTGCTCCGACATGTGCCTTTATAAAAATATCTGCAAGTATTTTAAATGAGTTAATCGAGTGTTCAGTCAACATAGAGTACCTTGTCATTGCCCCCTTAAATAGTGTTTCGCCAAATTTCTTTAGCAAAACTAATTCAATCTCATCCGGGCGCATGTCATTACCCTTCACCGCACAAGTATACGAGGTCACATGCTCCTGCAAATCCGTAGTTCCATCATACTTCGAGAGATATGGCATTTTCATCCTTTTTGGTATCAACTTCAGAGTTGCGCTCAGTGGGAATGACAACTGGATTTATCTCTTCAAGTTTGGTCCCTTCAAGATCGGAGGCTCTCCAGGAATCTGGTCTACCCGTGAATCGTAGGTTTGAACCATTTTTTTCATTAGTATTCATTTGCTTAGTTAATGCTTGGAGCATTTTCAAGACCTCCGAGGACTCATTTTCCCCCAATCCATTGCCATCTCCTTAGACTCGATCCTCCTATAAACTCAATCCTCATCCTGGATGAGACGAGTTTCGTCCGCCGCACTTGCTCCGTTGCTCTTCTTTTGCAACTAAGTAATATCCTCTTGTTTCTCCTTCAGCATGTTAAAGATTTGAGCCAAATCTATTTCGTCATCCTCATCATTGTTCGGTGTTTTCTCACGTGACCTTCTAGATCCCTGGGGTGAAACCAAGGGGTTATGCTGATGCTCACCAGTTATTGGGTCGACGGGCGGGGTGTTGTTGTTATCGTCGTCGCCGACTTTAACATGGATTTCTCTAACCATTTTGTGAGTGTTTGATATTGACCTGTTTTCACAAAACCTCAAAAGAAACAAGTGAAAATTGAGTTTGAACAAATCACCACTATTATTCTTAGTCCCACGGTGGGCGCCAAACTGTTTACCCCAAAAACATTACAGTTGAATTTGTAAGTGATTTTAAGGATACATGGATCGATTTGTAATAGGTGATGTTAAACCATTGACAATAAGTTAAGGTAGATAATAAGTAAGAAAGTTAGTCTGTGTAAATCAAGATGAATTCCTTCAGCAGGATTGGATCGGGCCTCAGCTTAATTGCTTCGGTTTCGAGCCAATAATGAAAGCTTATTTGTGTAATCACAATAAGTAAGATTGTACAAGTGAATAATGAGAATAGTCTATCCTTCCAACTTGAAGGTTGGACTCCTTTTATAGTTATGAATACAAGGCATTGATGCAGGAGAATCACTCTTCAATTAAATGCAAATATACAATAATGATCTCTTAATGAGCAAGGAGTAACGGCTGACGCTATATTCGGAATGGGTACGCGCTGGGATCCTCCAGTGTCATCTGGTTCGGTCACTGCCTGATCTCGACTCGACACCCGGACTAACCCGATGTCACCCATATCCAGTTTAGAACTCAACCGTCTACCTCGAAACCCATACTCAAATTTTGTCACGTGTCGTGTCGATTTTCACGGTATATAATAATAATTTCTTTATTTACTGATCCATATTTTTGGTAACTACTATCTAGTAAATTTAAGAAGACAAGTGGAAACGAACTGATCCTTGGATCTCCAATATTTCCTCTCTCCGCTTCATCTCTTTTGGTTTTCTTTTACTCCCTATTTTACTTTAGTGTTGCTTGGTTTACTTTTACTATTTTACATTAGTGCAGCTTTGGCAACGTCCAATTCAAACAGTTCACTATTTTACATTAGTGCAGCTTTGGCAACGTCCAATTCAAACAGTTCATACTTTATTTTCTCAATGAATTGAAGACAAATCTTATATGCTTAAAAGAGTCCTTGTTATATAAATGGACAAATTTCACAGACTCCCTCTAGGTTACTTTATAATATAATACAAATCTTTCTTGTGATTTGCAATATTATGCTTACTTCAGTTATTTCATTTCCTTGTAACAATATTTAATATTGTCATTTCTGCATATTTATCATCTTCCAAAACTGCCCTTTTTGTTATCTCAGTAATTGAAATGTAAAATAATATAATCAAACTTAATTATTTAAAAAGTTTTTCTACTGCGCTCGTTCGTCCTGCCCATACCCATCGTCAGAGAGAAAATACCCAAGGAATTGCTCATTGCAGTACAAAAAGAAATACTCCTACTATGCTTTTGAGAAATCAGATAGTTGTACCTTTAAAACCAGAGAACTGGTGACCTGGGGTTATAAATATAAGGATATGTAAAATATAATTGGATAAATTGTTATGGGAAATGATGGTTATGGTACTCACTTATTCTCAATGCTTAAAATTGCAATTTGACTGATAAGATATGTAATCTGTTATTTAGAGTCATGGATGGGCTTATGACTTCTGATTTATAAGTCAAAAGTCATAAATAAAAATTTTAGTTTATGACTTTTGACTTATTTTTGACATTTTGATTTAAAACCAAGCGTTAAAAGTAATTTTTTTTACATTTGCCCAAACACTATAGAGAAGCTTTAAAATTATTTTTACTTAAAAGCACGTAAAATAAGTCAATCCAAACAACGATAATCTTATACTACCTTCTATCCTATCTGTATCCCAAGCAAAGAGTAGATAAATCCTTTGGAAGACAATTGATTTGCTCAATGAGAAAAATGAACTGGATTCATTAATTTATACTATATTACAATGAAATTCCCAAAACTTAAAGATTGAGTTATTTGAATGCCCTTCATAATTAATTAAATACTCAACTTTTAAATCTTTTTTAAAAAAGTACCGATTCATACTCGTATTAATAGTCCAGTCACAATCATTCAATTGAAGCCTACACACTAAAAAGTAGGCTTAGAAACCGTAAACAAATATATTGGCTTCACCATTTCCAGAATTGGAAGAGAACTGTTTGCTCAATAATACTATGGGTACTTATTTGTTTGATTATCCTATTTGTTATTTGATATTATTAGTTTTTAGATGGATATTTGCTTTATTTTACAACGTACAAATATGACTCAGGATCAATAGAACTCCATTTCTGGTACATATTAATTGTTTTTACCTTTGTAAACGAATATGTTACTTTATTTTATTCATCAATAATGTACAATATATATAGTAGTACAAGAAATAACCTAATTACAATAAGAATATAATTCTACCTAAAATAGATCATCCTAATTACAATAGGAATATAATATATACAAAAATATAAGAATATTTGGTAAATATTCTATCACATCCCCGCAGTTGAAGCGGGAGGCTCACGTGCACTGAGACTAGCTCAAAAATTATCAAAGACTATGAGCGGAAGTCCTTTAGTAAATATGTCAGCAATCTGATGTATGGAAGGAACATGAAGGGCACGAACTTGACCACAAACCACTTTTTCGCGCACAAAGTGAATATCCATATCAATGAGCTTGGTGCGTTGATGTTGGACGGGATTGCATGAAAGGTATATAGCACTAACATTGTCACAGTAGACCAATATATCTTCATGAATCGGGCAGTGAAGCTCCGGTAGAAGGTTACGAATCCAACAGGACTCAGAGACGACGTTTGCTACACATTTGTATTCTGCTTCGGCATTGGATCAAGATAATGTAGGTTTTCTTTTAGAATACCAAGACAGTAAGTTATCTCCGAGAAAAATGCAGTAACCAGAGGTGGAATGACAGATGTCACCCTAGTCAGCATCAGAATATGCAGCGAGACAAGTGAGCGAGGACTTGTATCAGTGTAAGCCGAAGTGAAGAGTACTCTGGACGTACCGTAAAATACATTTGAGAAGTAGCTCTAGACTAAAATACGAATGAAGGATATGCCTAAGAAGTAGCTTAGGGCCCCCAGATCCTTCATAGCAAACTCAGAGGCAAGTAGTGACATAATAGACTAACGGATAACATCAAATGATGTGGTGAGGATGATGTCATCAATGTACAATAAGAGGTAAGCCATATATGGACCCTTGTTGTTAATGAACAGTGAATGGTCGAATTTGCTGTGAGAAAATCCGATAGAGGAGATATAATCGGCGAACTGCTGGTACCATGCTCGAGGAGCCTGTTTCAGTCCATGGACCTGTTTTCGCAATAGACAGGCATAATCTGGATGGACAGGATCCCTGAAACCCATAAGTTGATGCATGTATATTGTTTCATGAAGATCCTCATGTAATAAGGAATTCTTGACATCAAGCTGATGAATGGCCCAAGACTTAGATAGGCAATGCTAAGAATGGTCCGATGGTTGCTGTTTTGACGACCGGGCTGAACGTTTCATCACAGTCCACTCCCACCTGCTGAGATCTGCCATCACCTACAAGACGAGCCTTGTGCCTCTCAAAAGAACCATCAAATTTCTTTTTGTCTAGAAATCCACATAGAATAAATAATGTTAGCATCAGGTGGATGGAGTACTAGGTCCCATATCTTATTATCAATAAAAACATTATATTCGTCAATTATTGTGGCTTTCCAGTTAGGATCGGACAAGGCATCCTTAGGATTACGAGGCATGGGTAAAGGGACAACCAAAATGGATAGGTTAAACAATCATTTCGGTTCGAAAATACCGTGCATAGCATGGGTTTCCATCATCCGTGGGTGTGCCTTGGGACGCTGGACGGGAGGGGGGAGGTGGCTGAGAAGCGGGAGATGGTGGACTGCCAGGAATATATGGGAAAAACCGAAGGGGGCAGTGTTTGCGGGAAGGGGCTCGGTTGGCCGAGAGGCTACCGAGTCATACAGCCGTGACGGGTTGGTCGAGGAGAAACCTTGAGATAGGATATTCCGAGCCTCCCTCTGCGGAGCTGCGAAAACTGGCTGATCCTGAATGGTCGTGGTAGGGTCGGGTGACGGCGAATGAGACATCAAATTATGTAAATGATGAATTAGAAGGGAGTTGAGACCATAATTTAGGAAGTCATAGGAGTGCCGAGGTGGTGAGTTTAGCGTGACAAAAGTGAATTGAGACTCATCAAAGATGACATGGCGAGAAATGGTTATTTTACTGCTTGATAAGTCATAGCAAGAGTAGCCATGATGATTGGGGGGTAACCCAGAAATACACACAGGGAGGACTGGTGTTGGAGTTTGTGAGTAGTCGGATGAAGAGGATAATAGAGACAACCAAAGACACGCAAGTGTTAGTAGAATGGGTTCCTATGAAATAGAACTTGAGTGGGAGACTGTTGAGCTAGAGACTTGTTTGGAATTATGTTTAAAAGGTAGGTGGTCATGGAGAGTGCGTAATGCCAAAATTTGAGACTCATTGAGTAGTGGGCAAGTAGAGCACGGATTAAGTTGTTTATGGTGCGGATTTTTTGTTTAGCCTTACCATTTTGAAAGGAGGTGTGAGGATAGGAAAAACGAAAGCTAAGACCATATTTGGCACAAAATTGTTTGAATTGGTTATTATCGAATTTCATACCATTGTCACATTGAAAACATTTAATGCTCTTTTCAAATTGTGTTTTTATGAAAGCACTAAATGAAGAAAAATTGTGTAGACTTGGGATTTATTACCAATTGGAGAAGTCCATAGAAAGTTGGAATAATCATCCAAAAGCAACACATAATATTGATGGCCTGTTGTACTTAAGATGGGGGAAGTCCACAAATCACTATGTATTATATCAAAAGGCATTAAAGTACAATTTGTCGATGAATAGAATGACAATCTAACATGTTTCCCAAAAATGCAAGAGCAGCAAAGGTTGATGGAATAAAGGTTGCTTTGTCTGTGGTGTTGGTGATATGGTAGAGATCCCTGGTGCTGTCACGTCACATTATTCGCTTCCTTATCGTAAAATTCTTCACAGAAAAACTAAAAGGATCAAAGTCAAGGGAAACATTATTATCAGTTGTGAAACATCGCACATAGATTAGATTCTTAATCAATTTCGAGGCATGAAGGACATTCTTTAAAATTAGTGGTGGATGTGGTGGGGATAGGGATGAATGACCAAAACCACGAATTGGAATGACTTGTCCACTACCTACAATAATATTTTCATTTAAATTACTCATATTGGAATAAAACGAGAGAGTACATTGCGATGCCGTCATGTGATAGGTAGCGCCTGTGTCTATGTACCAATTTTTGTCCAGAGCGTTGAGAGACATTGTGCGCATAGCTGCCTCAACATCGATCGTGGCATAGGTATAGCACGGGGAGACTTGTGTCCTGTAAGCCTGTTGTGGACGTGCGCCAAGTATGACAGGTTGGGCTTGTCAGGCCGGTGGTAGAGTCCTTAATGATATAGGATACGGGCAAGGAGGAGAGGCCCAAGATGGTGGGGACTATATGGCTCACGCTGGGTAGGCAACCCACGGCGGAGGCTGCTGCGATTTTCGCGGTCACTGCTGGCTATTTTCTATCGGCGGGGACTGCTCCTTGCTGCCGACGTTGCTATTGGAATTTCATCTGCTGTGACCCTTGTCGGACTGCCACCCTCGGCAGTTATTATGGGTCGATGCGGCCTGCTGTAGGTACTCGGGCCGGCGGTGCTGGCTATCGGAATGGGAGGCCCTGCCATCGGCGGAGGGCCCGACGGTAGTGGTGAGAGTGGCGTCTGCAATGCTGGCCTGAGTGGTACTGCCCTTGATTTTTTGGGTTTCCTCAAGAATTAGCTTTGAACGGGCCTCATAAAATGGTGGTAACGGCGTGCATTGTTGAAGGATGGTAGCAACGCCGTCATATGATTCGTTCAAGCATGCAATAAGTTGCATGACCAATCATTGATTAGTGACTAGTGCGCCAACGTTGAAGAGTTGGTTGGCAAGCATCTTGAGTTCTTGACAATATGCAAATATCGTCCTGATGAACATCCTTGAACTGATTTTCAACGTATAATGCATGTTGAGTTTTGTTGTCGTGAAAAATACACGTTTCTATGTTTGGCGGGCAGTGGCATCGGTCTCAATTATTGTGTTCAACAGATCATTAGAGATCGTGTCGTATATCCATTGGAGGACAGCTGGATCCAAACAAGATCAAAGTGCATCATCAGAAGTCGAAGTCGAGGGTAGGTCTGTGGACTTCAATTTAGGAGGGATGATGTGGTCGATAACTTCGTAGACACGACAATGGATTTTGAACAGTTTCGCCCACGAGGAGTATTGACCCTTTTCCATCTCAAGAGTCACAGGGATGAAATTTTAAATGTTGTTGACTGCAAGTGCATGATGGAATTTGGTTTTGTCAACCATGTCAGATGAAATTTAGGAGGAGAAGGGAAAGAGAATGGCCGAAAAAACTAGGGTGTCCGTCGATGGGGGTGGGAAGGCCAGAGATGAAGTCGGCGGTTAGGGTAGGAGATTTAGGTTGTCGCTTCTGATACAATAAAGGAATATGTTCCTTGATTTTATTCATTAATAATGTACAATATATATAGTAGTACAAGAATCAACCTAATTACAATAGAAATATAATTCTACCTAAGCCTATGAAGGACTCATCAACTAGTCGGGGTGACGTAAGGTCGTTGCACCCCTGACTATTCTTATGTGGACTCATATACTCTTTTACTTGGCGACGATCACTCAGAAAAAATACTTCTTACCTTAGTTTCGAGTAAGCCCTACATACCTTGTCGAAGAAGTTACCAACGTCTCACGTGTTCTCACACCGTCTACAAATGGTTATCTATATCAAGGATTTGATATTAATATCGACTCCATATCCTATAGAGAAGCTTGCTTAGGCATATTGTAGAACAATTTAGTACATAGGGTTCTTAAGCTTCTTTACAAAGAGAACTTATGTAATCCGACCCCTCAATCCTCCAAAACGCACTTTCCTTAATCCCACAACACATACAACCAATTTGATTATCAATTTTACCTTATATTTCAAGTAAAACAACCCAACAAGCCACACAACTATGATTCCAAAAGTTTACAAGTTTTGACTATGGAAATCATTTCATAACATATTCCGAAACATCTATTAACCATAAGAATAGGTAGAGGAGGATAAAACTTACCTTTACACATAATAATCTCCTCCAAACAGTAGATTACTTCGCCTCCGGAATCAATTCTACAAGGAGAAGATGATTACCATGATAACTACGAGATTTACCACCATGATCTTATTCGTTTTGGCTTAGATTGATCTTAGAATGTTAGGGTACCTTAGAGAGGATTTGGGGACTGATTTAGAATTTGTTCTTACAGAAAATAAGGGCTACAGGTCGACCAATTCGCTTTATACTCGAAAAGAAATTTGCATCACCCAAATGTACGGTCTATTTTGACAGTCCGTACAATTTTGTACGGTCCGTCAATCTGGACCGTCAAAACCAAAACTGAAGCCTGGCATTCTGCCCGATAATTTGACGGTGGACCAGCCCAATTTTTACGGTCCGTACAACTTTGTACGGTCCGTTAATTGGGACTGTCAAATTAGAAATCTTGTCGATTTCATCGAAATGTATTCTCTTCGATCATTTTGACTTTCATACACTCGGGTATTTCTATAAACAACCTATAAACCTTCATTATCCTTTCGTATGGTCGTACCTTTTCCTGGGATATTGGTATCAATTGACGACATGACGAAACGTGAAACTTAAGAGGTGTAACATCCTTCCCCCTTAAGAACATTAGTCCGCAAATGTTGAAATTATTTTCAATCCTCGAATGTTTTAAAAAATTTGGTAGAGATTTCTTTGTAAACATGACTATCCAAAACATGCCAAGCAGCCGAATTACATATCTAATATCATACGGGGCAACATAAAAACAAAATAACATCAAATCGGCTTCACCCAATAGTTTGCACTTATAATCATTAGAAAGAGTCAGTCATAACTCACATCAACGTTCTGTTGATATCTATCTATGCTTCACCTGCTATACTTGTCTCAACATCGCCACCTGTAGTCTGAAATAGATGAGGGTATCTGGATTTCATAACTTCCTCGGCGTCTATGTCATCTCTTCCACATTATTATTCCTCTAAATCACTTTCATCGAGGCTACTTCTTTGGTATATAGCTTACGGATTTGGCGATCCAAGATAGCAACAGGATCTTTCTCATATGAAAAGTTTTCCATGACGTGAACATCCTCAATGGGGGTTATACGAGAAGGATCACCTAAGCATTTGCAATGCATCGATACGTGGAATACTAGGTGAACTGCTTCTAATTCTGGGGGTAACTCGAGCTTATAAGCCACTAGGCCGATTCTCTGAATAATTTGATATGGCCCGACGTATCTAGGGCTAAGCTTGCCCTTCTTACTAAATCTCATCACGCCCTTCATAGGTGATACCTTTAGGAATACCCAATCTCCCACAACAATCTCTAAATCGCGACGTTGGTGATCTGAACTCTGAGCTGTCAATAATCGTTCCTGAATTAACTTCACCTTATCTACAACCTGTACCAAATAAGGTCCTAGTAGTTTTGTCTCGCCAACGTCGAACAAACCAATAGGAGACCTATATTTCTGCTTGCCATCTGGATACTATAATGGTAGTTGTTGTTATAGGCGAACTCAATAAGTGCCAAATGGTCTTCCCAGCTTCCCTAAAGTCTAAAACACAAGCTCGTAACATAACTTCGAGCGTCTGAATAGTGTGTTCAGCCTGTCTATCAGTCTGCGGATGAAAAGGGATACTAAAATTAATTTGAGTACCCAATCCTTTCATAAAGGACCTCTAGAAGTTAGATGTAAATTGAGCGCCTCTAACATATATAATAGACACCAGAACTCCGTGAAGTCGAACTATCTCTTTAACATAAAGCTTGGCATAATTCTCAACCGAGTAAGTGGTTCGGACCAGAAGAAAATGAGCTGACTTTGTGAGTCTATCCATGATAACCCATCTACAGTTGAGCTTCCGACGAGAATTAGGCAGTCTTGTAATGAAGTCCATATTGATCTCCTTCTATTTCCATTTCATAATCTCTATATTCAGCAGCAATCCTCTAGGTTTCTGGTGTTCAATCTTAACTTGTTGACAATTTGGGCACTAAGCAACAAATTATGTGATATTCTTCTTCATATCATTCCACCAATATAGCTGCTGAAGGTCATGATACATCTTAGTAGAACCAGGATGAATAGAATACATGGACTGATGAATCTCTACTATGATCCGCCCTCGAAGTCCTACATCGGGTACACACAATCGGCTCTTATACTTGAGAACTTCATCTTCTGACAACTCAAACAACCACTTCGTTTTGAATGGGAACACTTTATTTAATATTTACCAGGACTAGATTATTAAATTGTCGTGCCTTTACTTCTGCCACTAAAGAATATTCGGTGGCGCCCTGAGCTATAGCACATTCAGACTAGCCAATAGGTATAGATCTCTAGTCATCTCTAGATTTTCAACTTCTACACGTCTCAGGCTGCCCATTTACTTGCGGCTTAACACGTCGGCTACAACATTTGCCTTGCTCGGATGGTATAAAATATCCACATTGTAGTCTTTTAGCAGTTCAAGCCACCTTCACTGCCTAAAGTATAACTCTTTCTTCCTGAATATATATTGCAAGCACTTATGGTTTGTAAATATATCAACATGAACTCCATACAGATAATGATGCTATATCTTCAGAGCAAATATAACAACTGTAAATTCCAAATCGTAAGTCGGGTAGTTCTGCTCATGATTCCTTAATTGTCTTGAAGCATACACAATGACCTTGCCATGCTGCCTTAGAACACAACCCAACCTTACTTTAGAAGCATTGTAGTACACCACATAGCCCTTTGATCCCCCAGGTAATGCTAACATGGGTGTTGATGTTAATCTATTCTTCAACTCCTAAAAACTCTTCTCACAAACATCTGACCACTGAAACTTGGTTGCCTCATGCGTTAACTTTGTCAGTGAGAGAAATTCTCTACGAACCTCTAATAATAACCAGTCAAGCACAACAAACTACGCAGCTCCATAAGAGTTATGGGCCTCGGCCAATTCTTTACCATCACAATCTTCTGACTATCCACTTTGATGCCTTCATTTGACACTACATGACCCAGAAAAGCCACTGAGTTCAACCATAACTCACATATAGAAAACTTAGCGTATAACTTGGGATCCGGATTGTCTGTAGCACCGATTGCAAATGATTGACTTCTGAATGAGAGTATACCAGAATGTCATAAATAAACACTATTACAAAAATGTCCAGGAATGGCATGAATATCTGATTCATCACATCTATAAAGGTTGTCGGCGCATTGGTCAGACCAAAAGACATAACAAGAAACTCGTAGTGGCCATATCTAGTCTGAAAAGCAGTCTTTGGAATATTTTTCTCCTTAACCCGTAACTGATGATATCTAGACCTGTGATCAATCGCCTTGCAACTGATCAAACAAATCATCGATTCTATGAAGCGGATACTTATTTTTAATAGTCACCTTATTCAGCTGATGGTAATCAATACACATTCTTAATGAATCATCCTTCTTACGAATGAATAACACTGATGCACCCCATAGGGAAGTGCTGGGCCAAATAAAGCCCTTTTCTAGAAGATCTTTCGACTTAGCTTTTAATTCTCTTAGCTCGTAGGAGCCATGTGGTACGTAGGAATAGATATAGGTTGTGTATCTTGGAGAACGTCAATAGCGAAATCGATTTCCCTTTTGGGAGGAATGCCAAGAAGTTCATCAGGGAATACATTCAGAAATTCACTAACGACAAGAACTGATTGAATGGCTGGAGGCTTTGCCTCCACATCCTGAACTTACAAGAAGTGGTAGATATATCCTTTTGAGATCATCTTTTGGGCTTTAAGGTAGGAAATATACCTATCCCTGGGAGTTGCAACATTTCCCTTCCATTTAATAATATGCCCGCCTGGAAAATTAAAGGGAACGATCTTCATCCAATAATGAACATTGTCATAGCAAAAGGCGGCCAACCAATCCATGCCCATAATAATATCAAATTCCACCATTTCTAACTCATTCAATTCGGCTACAATATTACGATCATAGATCTTTATATCAAAATTCCTATACACTCGCCTAACAACTACAGGTTCACCCACGAGCTTAGACACTTCAAATAACTTATGTAGCAATTCAGGTTTTTTTTCCACACTTACCAGCAACAAAAAGTGTAATATATGACAAGGTGGAACCCAGATCTATCAAAGCATATACGTCAAGAGAAGATACAAATACTATACCTGTAACCACATCTAGAGATGACTCAAGATCCTGTCGACCTAACAAAGCATAGATGCGGTTATGGGGACTGCTTGAACTAGATGTTTCTCATCTACCTCTGCCCCTACCAGCCGATGTTTGCGTACCCTATCTAGAAAGATGTCCAAATAAATAAGAAGCTGCTACAGACCCTGTCGGCTGTGTCATACTGCCTCTACCTCTCATCGAGTAGTCCCTGGCAAAGTACCCCACGTAACTACAAGAATAATATATCTTACTCTTGACGACATTGCCTTATATGGGCCCTGCCACACTAAGCACATCAGAGTAAATCTGGCCTAATCTGGCATGAGTCTCCTCTGTACTGCGGGCATAGTGCTCGTAAACTCTGACCCTGACCAGAATAAGTGGTCTAGTCATGACGCTGGCCCTGGAACTGTAGTGGTGCACTAGCCATCGGATAAGATAGACATCTGGGAAACTGTGGCTTGAACCCGCCTCTACCATCCCCCATATCACTGCGGACTGGGCCCTCTTATGCTTTCCCTTGTCCCGCTCTCAATCAACCCATTGCTGCCTCTTACGATCCTCCAAGTTTTATGCATAGGCCTGAATGTGGGAAATATCCATATTCGGGTTCAGAGATGTTGTAGTGTACTCAATCACCAAGTGCGGCCCCAAGCCAACTCTACTGTCTAGGCACATGTAGCATGCATAACTCGTAACGTCCACTGCATCCTATCTAGAAAATATTGTTGGTCCACATTAGGATCTATTTTTGTAAATACTGGGGTCCAGGTTGATGAAATCCCGAACTCTCTACCCTTCATGGCTCTGATACCAAACTACACCCGAGGATGCTAAGAGGATAAATCCTAGAAGAATTCCTTAGTGTCTTAAAACAAATCACGTCAAAAAAATACCTAATAAAAATAACCCTTAAATTTTTAGATAATTTTAAAATCAAAACAATTGCTCTTTTTTACACATGAGCAGATTTAAATTGCATAAAAACATGAATAATACCAGAAAAGTTTCCAGAAAAAACTCATGAAATATTAGCAACAGCTCATAATACTAAAGTAGAAATTAAATCAAAAACCAGTGCGGCAATTATAAATGATGGAGTTTCTATAGCAACATCATTTCTTTTAGTAAAAGACATACATAATTTCGTCATCTTAGGAAAACCGTTTATAAATCTTATCACCCCATATAAGGTATATAACAATTTCATATCTTTTAAATTTAATAAAAAGATATTAAAATTCCATTTTTAACAAAACCAAAAACAAGATGGTGCAGAAATGCAAGGCTCTCATACAGAACCAATGGAAGATGATACAATGGTTATACATCATTCCATTCAGGAAATACATGAAAATGACAGTCCTGAAAGATCTCAAGGTGATGGATTGTCCAACACACAAAGACCTTCTCACAATCAGAAAGCACTAAACACTAAAACGCAGAATACTCAACTCTGTAGGACCACTAGGACTCATCGTCCGCCTGAAAGACTTAATCTCCTTGTTGAAACACACAATGAACTAATTATTCCTGATGACGATGAACCTACAACCTACAACGAAGCTATGTTAGACATTGATTCACAGAGATGGCAAGAAACCATGAAATCTGAGATGGACTCAATGTACATAAATCAAGTTTGGAACTTGGTTGATTTTCCAACAAGGGTTAGACCCATAGGATGCAAATGGGTCTTCAAGAAGAAGATTGATGCATATGGCAAGGTACAGACTTATAAAGCAAGATTGGTGGCTAAAGGTTATAACGACCTGGGGTCGATTATGATGAAACCTTCTCACCTGTTGCTAAGATTAAGTCCATTCATATTTTGCTTGCAATAGCTGCATTTTATGACTATGAAATTTGGCAGATGGATGTCAAAACTGCTTTCCTCAATGGTAATCTAGTTGAGGAGGTGTATATGAAACAACCTGAGGGTTTTTCAATTGAGTCCAAACCAAATGTTGTGTGCAAGCTACAAAAGTCCATTTATGGGCTTAAGCAAGCCTCGAGGAGTTGGAACATTTGCTTCGACAAGACTATCAAGTCATTTGATTTCGTCAGAAGCAAAGATGATCCATGTGTTTATAGTAAATGCAAAGATGGGAGTATTGCCTTCATTATCATATATGTAGATGACATATTAATAATGGGAGACAATTAGACTCTCATATAGTCAATCAAGGAGTGGTTGTCCAGTACCTTCATGATGAAGGATTTTGGTGAAGCCTCCGACATTCTGGGGATTAGGATCTATAGAGATAGCCCTAACAGATTGTTGGGGCAGTCACAGTCAGTCTACATAGACAAAGTGCATAGATATTTTTCTATGGAAAATTCCAAGAAAGGCGGTCTACCTATGGGACAAGGCATCAAGTTATCTAAGAAGAATAGTCCTTCTAATTCTATAGAACTTGAACGCATGAAAAGGATCCCATATGCTTCGACTATAGGATCGATCATGTATGCCATGAACTGTACTAGGCCAGATGTGGCCTTTGCACATAGTATGACTTGCAAGTTCCAGCAGAATCATGGGGAAGAACACTGGAAGGCAGTCAAGAGTATTCTTAAGTATCTTAGACGAACTAAAGATTACTTCTTAGTCTATGGTGGGGAAGAAAAGCTAGCTGCTACTGGGTACACTGATGCTAGCTTCCAGACAGATGTTGATGACTACAAATCTCAATCTGGGTACACATTAATTTTCAATGGTGGAGCAGTAAGCTGGAAAAGTTCCGAACAAGCTACAATTGCTGATTCGACGACAGAAGCTGAGTATATTGCTGGATCGAAAGCTGGTAAAGAATTTGTCTCGATATCTGAGTTCCTGAAGGAACTAGGGGTTGTTCCAAGTGCCATTTGTCCAATAACGGTTTATTGTGACAACACTGGTGCGATTGCGCAAGCTAAGGAACCAAGATCAATCAACAAAAACAAGCATGTACCAATGAAGTACCACATACTCAGAGAGATGGTGGAGACTGAAGAGATTAGATTAGACTATGTTCCCACAAACGATAATCTAGCTGACTCATTCACTAAACCATTAAGCTTAGTTAAGCATAATTGTCATTTTGAGAATATGGGCATTAGATATGTTGGAGATTGGCTCTAGGCCAAGTGGGAGATTGAAAGTATATTTATGTCCTAGAGACAATCTGTATTAGGACAAATGTACTTTATACACATTTGTATTATTATTAATGGAGATTAATATTTTGGCATTTGCAATTATTGAATTATTAATTGATTGTTTGTAATATTCTATAATATGCATCCTTAGAGGTTACGCTGTTATTAATAGTGTGAGTTATTAATATTATAATGTAACTCTTAAATAGCCTCGACTAATGATCATGGAGAATGGGATATCGATGATATGTGATAAGTCGACATGTGGTCTGCATCACATCCTTAGAGAATGTAGTATGTCTCACCTGCTACGAGTAATGGCTACTCGTGATGGACACATGGATACTTTGGAAGTATTGGCATACCCTGCTGATATATTGTTTGTTATACTTGTCTAAAGTATGATCAGCGTGTGGGAGATAGAAGCTCTTAGACTTGAGGTCAATACGCGCCTTGTCTGCAAAGTAATGTACTTTGATCCCATCCTAAGCTCAAATGTCTTATAGGTTGAGATAGACTTGTATTGGGTACATTACGATGTGGATTAAAGGTGGTAGTTGAGCCATGATTAGGATTCATTCCTCGAATGTATATTCGGGAGAACACTCAGATTCCCAGTGATATTAAGTTGACTAAGTCGTTGGCCAACGCAATAGACATATTTAGAATATGGTCTAGTTGTCAACATATATAGATGAGATATAATGATTAAGTCATTTGGATAGACACTTGACAAATCCTAAGCTTGATCGGGTGTGTCGTGAATGAAAGGTATTTTATCTTACCATATAAAGGTTAAGTTTACTGGATTCGCGTAAACGTACTTCACATATTGAGTTCGTCTTCCGGCGCCATCTAGGAGTTCCGCGTAGACCTTAATTTGATTAATGTCGATATGAGAAGGCCTGTAGGGTTACACTATGTCGATTGTCTTTTCGATCTAAGGATGTATTGAGAGAGTAATTAAATGTTTGATTTGGAATTGAGATATTTAAATGAATAATGATTATTTTAATTAAGTCAAAATTGGATTTTGGATTTAATTAATAATGCACAGAAAATAAATCGAGATAGTGCAGGAGCACGTCGAGCGCCGCGGCGCCCATACCTTAGGGTCGCGGAACAGTGTGAGCACGTCGAGTGCCGCAACGCCCATACCCTAGGGCCGCGGTGCCTCTGCCTTGAATTTTGGGCTAGGCCCAAGGTCAAACCCTAATCCGGTTTTGACCTATTTTCAACTATAAATAGAGGCAGTCTCTTTATTATTAAAACACCAATTTTCGGAAAATCATTCTAAGCCTTAGAGACTTAGAATCAAATACTCTCTCGAACCTCTGTCGGATTTTCTAGCTTTCTGAAAATGAAATACATTGAAGCTTGGAGCTTGCAATCCGAAGGGCAACCGTGTGTCCACCCTATAGTAGATAAAGATTCCAGATATTATAACTTGTACGTTTATGCTTTATATTACAAGTTTAATTGTTGTATAACCATACCAGAAATGTTGTTGGGGTAAGTAGGAAACAAAATTTTAAACTTTCGCTGTGCATTACTTATGTGTTTTGAACCCAACAAAAATCCTACACTCTGGTTATAAAGGTACAACTATCTTATTTCTCAAAAACATAGTAGGAGTTTTTCTTTTTCTAATGCAATGAGCAATTCCTTGGGTATTTTCTCTCTAACGATGGGTATGGGCAGGACGAACGAGCGCAGTAGAAAAACTTTTTAAATGATTATAAGTTTGATGATATTATTTTACATTTCAATTACTAAGATAACAAAAAGGGCAGTTTTGGAAGATGATAAATATACAGAAATGACAATATTAAAATTTGTTACAAGGAAATGGAAATAACTGAAGTAAGCATAATATTGCAAATCACAACAAATATTTGTATTATATTATAAAGTCAAACCTAGAGGGAGTCTGTGAAATTTGTCCATTTATATAACAAGGACTCTTTTAGCATATAAGATTTGTCTTCAATTCATTTAGAAAATAAAGTATGAACTGTTTGAATTTGACGTTGCCAAAGCTGCACTAATGTAAAATAGTAAAAGTAAACCAAGCAACACTAAAGTAAAATAGGGAGTAAAAGTAAACCAAAAGAGATGAAGCGGAGAGATGAAATATTGGAAATCAAAGGATCAGTTCATTTCCACTTGTCTTCTTAAATTTACTAGATAGTAATTACCAAAAATCTGGATCAGTAAATAAAGAAATTAATATTGTATACCATGAAAATCATCACGACACGTGACAAGGTTTGAGTATTGGTTTCGAGGTAGACAGTTGAGTTCTAAACTAGATATGGGTGACATCGGGTTAGTCCGGATGTCGAGTCGAGATCAGGCTGTGACTGAACCAGATGACACTGGAGGATCCCAGTGCGTACCCTTTCCGGATATAGCGCCAGCCGTTACTCCTTGCTCAATAAGAGATCATTATTGTATAATTGCATTTAATTGAAGAGTGATTCTCCGACATGTATGCCTTGTATTCATAGCTATAAAAGGAGTTCAACCTTCATCTTGGAAGAACATCCTATTCTCATTATTCACTTGTACGATGTTACTTATTGTGATTACAATTATAATCTTTCATTGTTGGCTCAAAACCGAAACAATTAAGCTGAGGCCCGGTCCAATCTTGCTGAAGGAATTCATCTTGATTTACGGCATTACAAACTAACTTTCTTACTTATTATCTACCTTTACTTATTGTCAATTATTTTTCATCACCTATTACAAATTGATCCAGGTATCCTTAAAATCACTTACAAATTCAACTGTACCTTTTTTGGGGTAAACAGTTTGGCGCCCACCGTGGGGATAAGAATAATAATGGTGATTTGTTCAAACTCAAATTTCACTTGTTTCTTTTGAGGTTTTGTGAAAACATGTCAATATCAAACACTCACAAAATGGTTAGCGAAATCCATGTTGAAATTAGCGACGATGATAACAACAACAACAACCCACCTATCGACCCAATAACTGGTGAGCATCAGCATAACCCCTTGGTTTCACCCCAGGGGTCTAGAAGGTCACGTGAGAAAACACCGAACGATGATGAAGATGACGAAATAGATTTGGCTAGATTCTTTAGCATAATGAAGTAGCAACAATAGGATATTACTCAGTTGCAAAAGAAGAGCAATGGAGCAAGTGTGGTGGATGAAACTCGTCCCATCCGGGATGAGGATTGGGTCTGAGAGGAGGATCGAGTCTAAGGAGATGGCAATGGATCAGGGGCAAATGAGTCCTCGGTGGTTTGAAAATGCTCCAAGCTTTAACTAAGTGAATGAATACTAATGAAAAAAGGTTGAAACCTATAATTTATGGGTAGACCAGATTCCCCGGAGCGCCTCTGATCCTGAAGGGACAAGACTCGAAAAGATAAAATCTAGTTGACATTCCCACCGAGCACAGCTCCGAAGTTGATACCAAAAAGGCTGAAAATGTTAGATCTCTCGAAGTATGATGGAACAATGGATCTGCATGAGCATGTGACCTCGTACACATGTGCGGTGAAGGGTAATGACGTGCACCGATGAGATTGAATCGATTTTGCTAAAGAAATTTGGCAAAACACTATTCAATGAGGCAATGACATGGTACTTTATGTTGACTGAACACTCTATTAACTCGTTTGAAATGCTTGCAGATATTTTTATAAAGGTACATGCCGGAGCACGGAAGGCACAAGCAAGGAAAGCAGACATACTCAAAATTGCTCAAAAGGATATGACGTTGCTTCATGAGTTCATGACAAGGTTTCAGAAGGAACGCATGCTTCTTCCCACGGTACCAGATGAGTGGGAAGCTGAAGCCTTCACCAAGGGGTAAAATTCTAGGAGTTCCAGTGCTTCATTCAAATTAAAGGAAATTTTTTGGAATTCTCGGCAGTGACATGGGCAGACGTACATAATAGGTATGAGTCTAAAATCTGAGTGGAAATGATCAGTTCGAACATCCTCCGGGGTCAATAGGGCGGAACAATAATCTTGATAAATCGAATAGGTAGTTGAGTCAGAAGTGAATCCTCTAAAGGATAGGTACCAACCCTACGAACAACCTGAAAAATCAAACTTCGGGTCGGATAGGGGTCACAAAAATTGCAACTTATTATCAAACAGAAAAGACAGATGTAATGATCGATGGTCTACCAGTTGGGGCTTGCAATTTAAAAATGATACCGATGAAGTTTCTTCTAACAGTGTGGAAAGCTTGAGGCTTTCTGAATATAATTTCAACGTTGATGCGGCCGGACTTGTTACAAACTATTGGACACATTAAGAAGACAAGATGTCCGAGACCACTCCGGATAGACCCGTCTCAAAGAGATCCAAATTTGATATGTTAGTATCATGGAACTCGTGGTCAGTAGATGGAGGACTATCATCAGTTGAGGGATGAAGTGGCCCGGTGTTGAGAAATGGCCATCTGCATGAATTTTTTAGTGATCGAGCAAAAGGAAACTACAGAAATAGAGAAGCAAACAAGCAAGCGGATCTAGTTGAACCCCAACATATCATAAATAAGATTATCTAAGGGACGTATGTTCCGTAAGGATCCGTTATGACCGCAAAGAAGATGAAAGTCTCAATAACTTGAGAAAAGAGATCGAGGGATTTCTTCTCAGAGGAAACAATATCTTTCAACAATGAAGACATGGAGGCCATCATTCAACCTCACAATGATGCGTTGGTAATATCTGTCTTTATCAATAAATTTCAGATTAAGCGTATTTTAATTAATTCAGGTAGCTCGCCAAAATCATTCGGTGGAAGGTGGTAAAGCAATTGGGGTTGCTGGATCAAATTGTACCGGCGGCCCGAGTTTTGAACAAATTCAACATGGAAAGCGAGACTACGATAGGGGAAATCACTCTCACAGTCAATGCAGCCGGAACAATTTGGTAAATGAAATTCTATGTTATTGAAGGAGAAATAAGGTACAACGTATTGTCATTTGTACTGCCAGACAATTCATATGCCACGAAGTCAACCATAGAGGAGCTAGAGCAAGTTATCTTGTCCGTACATCTACCAGATAGAAAGGTATACTTGGGCACCGGATTATCCCCGGAGCTCAGACTTAAATTAAATGAATTTTTTAAAGCTAACGGTGATTTAGTTTCCTGGTCCCACTTGGACATGATAGGTATCCCACCGGAGATTATGATTAACAAGTTGAGTTTTGACTCAAGCTTCCCTTCGGTAGATCAATGGCCGACTACAAGCATAAGTTTGTCAATAAAGTTATTACATATAGATTTCATCCGGGAAGTAGAGTATCCGGATTGGTTAGCAAACGTAGTTGTCGAACCTAAAAAGGACAATAATTTGAGAATGTGCATGTATTTTAAGGATTTAAATAAAGCTTGTCCAAAAGACTCTTTTCTTTTGATGCACATCGATTGAATGATTGATGCTGTGGCAGGGCATGAGATGCTGAATTTTCGTGATGCTTACTCCGGATACAACCAAATCATGATGAATCCGGAGGATCAAGAGAAAACTTTTTTACAACTAGATACGAGACTTACTATTATAACATGATGCCATTTGGTATAAAAAATGCTGGAGCAACATACCAATGTCTAGTTAATCGCATGTTCAAAGACCAAATAGGTAACACAATGAAAGTTTATATTGATGATATTCTAGTAAAGTCTCAAAAGACAGAGGACCATTTAAAGCATTTGCAGGAAACATTTGACATACTCCGAAAATATAATATGAAGTTGAATCCATAAAAGTGTGCTTTTGGAGTTGGCTTAGGCAAGTTGTTAGGTTTCTTGATTTCAAACCGAGGAATAGAGATCAATCTGGATAAGATCAAAGCTATCGAGGAAATTCTGAAGGTGCTTGAGGATGTGAAGGCGGTGCAATGACTTATCGGAAGGTTGGTCGCCCTAAGTAGATTCATAGCTCGGTCTTTGGAGAAAGGTCATAGGTTTTTTCTTTGTTAAAATAGAAGAATGATTTCGAGTGGACTCCAGAATGGCAACAAGCATTGAGGGATCTAAAGAAGTACTTTTCCAGTCCGCCGCTACTACATAAACTGAAGGTGGATGAGAAACTATTTTTGTATCTGGCAGTATCTGAAGTGGCTGTAAGTGTTGTTTTAGTTCGGGAATAAAAAGCTACAAAATTTCCTATTTATTATGTAAGTAGAACACTAGCTATTGCAAAAAACAGATATACTCACTTAGAGAAATTAACACTAGCTTTGATAATGACTGCTAGAAAATTGAGACCATACTTTCAATGTCATCCTATATGTGTAGTAACAACTTATCCACTAAAAATGTAATGCATAAACCCGAACTGTCTGATAGGTTAGCCAAATGGGTAGTAAATATTAGTGGGTATGATATAGAGTATAAATAGAGAACATCTATAAAGTCTTAGGTTTAAGCAGACTTTACACCCGAAATGATTCCCGAAGTGGAAATAGAACTTATAATAACCTTGGGAATAACTTTAGGGATCTGGACCCTATATACAGACGGAGCTTCAAATGTAAAATGGTCTGAACTTGGAGTGATGCTTAAGACGCCTGCGGGGGATCTTATTAGGCAGTTGATAAGGACTGTGAAATTTACTAACAATGAAGTCGAGTATGAGGTTATGATTAAAGGTCTATAATTGGGAAATATTTTAGGAGCAAAAGTCATCGAAGCAAAAAGTGACTCACTTATGGTTGTCAAAGAAGTGAACGACGTGTTTGAAGTGAAAGAATAAAGAATACAAAAATACTTAGACAATATTCAAGTGTTATTGCATCGGTTCAAATAATGGACCATGTTACATGTCTCTCGAGAAAAAAACAATGAAGCGGATGCGTTGGCGAATTTGGGGTCTTCCATGGAAGCTGAAGAGTTTAATTTCGGAACTGTGGGCCTTACTTCTTCAACAAGGTATGTAGGGCTTACTTTTTTTCTATGTTATGGCATGATCCTTTATATAGAAATTGATATAAACATGTCCTAGAATTTTTTTTATTCTTAGTTGATTAAGAAGACACTCGAGGTTATTTCACTATTTGATTATGTATGTATTCATCGTTTGTTCGGTTTGTGATCTATTAATGGTATTGTTTCCTTTCTTAGATAAGGTAAGAGCTAGAACTTCATGATTACGAACCTAAGGTAAGATGTCTTCTTTTTGAATGATCATCTCCAAGTAAAAGAGTATAAGAGTCCACATAAGAATGGTCAGGGGTGCAACGACCTTATGTCATCCCGACTAGTTGATGAGTCCTTCATATGCTTAGCATGACCCTTATATATATATAAGGGTCGCTCGGTGCACTAAGCTCTTGCTATGCGCGGGGTCCGGGGAAGGGCCAGACCACAAGGGTCTATTGTACGCAGTCTTACCTCACATTTCTGTAAGAGGCTATTTCTACGGCTTAAACTCATGACCTCATGGTCACATGGCAACAACTTTATATTATATATATATATATATATTATGTATTAACATTTTCCACCGAGGCCTATCACGTTATATACGCAACTATGCAGATATGATACTTATGACATTGCCCATAGAGGCTTATGGAATTATATACATGATTTTTCTTATATAGAATATTGCCCACAAAGGCCTACAACATTATATACGCGATTAATTATTTATACACACCTAGAGATGAGTCTAGTGTGACACTTATGAGTTTCAAGTGGTATCTCTGATTTCCTTGACTTGTTATTGATTTATTTAAAAATGATTATGCCCTACATATTCAATACATCTTTTGTATTGATGTCCCTTATGGGGAACTATGTTTATGCCTATAGGTACAGATAGACAGAGCATCGCTCCTCCATAATAGGTTTCTTGTTCAGTTGTGATTGTCACGCCCCCTCCTTCGGAGTTGCTAGCTGGAGTCTTTAGGTACTGCTGTATATATATTACTAGCATTTTGGGTATGGCGGGGACCCCATCCTGACCTGTTGATATATTATGTCGCTCTTAGAGGCTTGCATACTTTTGGATAGTAGGTGTATGTATGTCGTGACCTTGTCGGTCCCTTCAGTCAGTGATATACTCTTCATATGGCCTTATTGGCTCTGGTTATCTTTATATATATATATCATTCTACGTGCATGTTGTCATTCATCTTGGCTTATATGATTATATAGAGGCCTTATCGACCCGAGTTTCATGTTTTTGGTTTCAGTTACTACAGTTGTACGCTTAGGCCTTCGGGTGCTCGGTGCCGGCCACCCCTATCACGACCCAAATCGGAGGGCCATGACGGACACCCGAGCCTTACCTGCCGAGCACTATGCTTCACATACTTACCAGTTAACCGAAATCAATCAGGGTTGCAAGGGTCTCTATCAAATATTCGGTTGACACATAACATACATCACAACCGACAAGGCAATGCATAACACAACTACTATACATAGGACAATTGTCTACAAGTCTCTAAAGAGTACATGATATCACAAGGATGGGACATGGCCCCGCCATACACATATACATTTGAAAAATATCATACCACGACTAGAATACAACTCTGAATAGAGTGCAACAACATCAGCTGAACCAGCAACCTACTAGCGTAAATCGTTCCACTGTTTACCTGAGTATACAGGCATGAAATGCAGTGTCCCAACAAAAGGGACGTCAGTATGACTGATGTATTGAGTATGTTAGGCATGAAAAATAGCATAACAGGAATACAAGAATAACTGAAATAGTATCAGCCGACAGAAATAGCTGACAGTAACAACAGCTAATAGTAACAATAGTCGACTGAAATGGCTGACTAGTAGTAAATGCCTCTGAGGGCCCTAATACATATGCCTAAATGTTATGCACAATGCAAATGCGGTATACATATAAATATTGGCCATACAAGGGCATCTTCCTTCCCATAACAGCCTCTGTGGGCATCATTTCATTTCGGCCTCTGTGGGCATAATCATTATCATATTGGCCTCATTGGGCATCTTTCTTTTCATGATATTTGTATCAGCTACTGGTGGTGATGCATATATAAAGCCATTTCCCTTTTCCCATCCCCTACATATATATAATGCGTACCATATAGTAGTGTATATAACACATGTGGGTCCAGGTAATACATGAATGTAATGCAAATGCATGAATGACAATAAAACATTCTGAACTTATCGGATGACATAATATCTTTGTACCTTCGGCTAACATTTGGAATATTAACATCTTTCCCATATACCTCAATAAGGATTTATGAACATATTTAGACATGCTTTTAACATAGGAATCAATAACATGAACATTCTCAACTACTAAGAGTAGAATAATTTTATGGAACAATATTACGGTTACGTTTCGTTACATGGAACGTGCCAAAAGAAAGAAATAATTTACCTTAACATACCTTGATTCCACTAATTATCTGAGTCAAGAGAGTCACTGTTTTTGCTAAGACCGTCCGAGAACACCAGGATGGACTTCAAATTGGATTTAAATGTTGGTAACGAATATTTTCTACCCAACAATGAAATCTCCAATTTGTTTTCTTTTTTTTGTTAAGAGGAAGTACGACTGGTTCCTTTAACAAATGGAGGAGGAAATGTTGCCTACCAAAATAAAGCCACGAGCAGCCCCCTATTTTTATTCTCGTGCAATTCCAATAAGGTGAAACAAAGTTGGAGATTTCCTCACGTCTTAACACATGCCACTCCCTGGCCACTTTCTACTTAATAGTCATATGTTGTAGTACCCATTATGATTCCACATGGATCACACTTTTCAATCTTGTCTCCCACTACTCATGGGTATTTAATTTCTTGTCCCCTCTATAATTTATAACTTAGCCATTCATGTTGCTAATTAGCCGATCAGTGTTGTCCCGCTTGGTAAGTCCTAAATTATTATGGAATCACATTCTTTTATATACTAAGCTCTTTATTGGAATACGTGAATATGACATAACTTCCCAAAACTCAGGTCTATTTACATACGCCTAGCGTTTCACATACGCCTTGCTATTCAAACCATGACCCAAAATTACGGGATGTTACATTCTTCTCCTCTTAGAAACATTCGTCCTCGAATCTTGGGGTGACATATCCAACTCCCATCATGTAGTCACAAAACACATTCATCGCTTCACGTGCCATATAACATAACATATCATTATATCAGACCTCACATGGTCATGAAGCCTTTATTATAATAATCTGGAATGGAACTCATTTTATTCTTCTCTCGGAACCTTGGCATTGATCTGAAATAGGTAGGGATACTTGTTTTCCATTTCCGTCTCCTAAGTCATTTCTCCTACATTTTTATTCTGACATATTACTTTTACAGGGGTTATTATTATTATTATTATTGTCCTCAACTTGTGGACTCGTCGATCTAGGATGACAGTAGGAACCTCTTCATATGATAGATCCTCTGTAACTTTCACATCGTCAATTGTACAATTTGGGAAGGATGTTCCAACACACGCCTTTAACGTTAAAATATGGGAAACCAAATGAACAACCTCCAACTTTAAAGGAAAGTCCAACCAGTAAGCTACTTGGCCGGTTCATTGAATTTTGAGATATGGACCATTGTACTCTGGGATTGAGTTGTCCCTTTCTCCCAAACTTCATTACTCCCTTCATAGGAGAGATCCTCCAAACAGACCCAATGATCCACTTGAAATTCTAAGTCCCTTTATCGCACATCTGAATACGACTTCTAACGACTCTAAGTGGTTAACAACCGTGCTTGGATAAGCTTTATATTCTCTAAGGCTTGGTGCTCTAGGTCAGGTCCAGATAATTCCGATTCGCCTAAATCGATCCATCCGATAGGAAATCTATATTTCTGTCCTTACAAAGCCTCATATGAAGCCATTTTAATACTAGCGTGATAAATATCATTGTATGCAAAACTTAATAAGGGATAGATGATCATCCTAACTTCTCTTGAAGTCCCATATTCAGCTCGTAGAATGTCCTTGCGCGTTTGAATCGTACGCTCAACCTACCCATCTATCTAAGGGTAGAAAGCGGTGCTAAGATTAACTTGAGTGTCAAAACCCTTCTTGAAATGATCCCCAAAAATTAACTGTGAACTGCATACCTTGGTCAGATATAATATAAATAGGCGTACCATGAAGGCGTATAATTTTGCATAGTCCTCGACTGTGTAGGTAGTTTTGACTGCCAGGAATTGAGCTGATGTGGTTAGTCTATCAATAATCACCCATATAGAATCAAACTTACGATAAAAGTGAGGTAAATCCATAATAGAGTCCATATTAGTAATTTCCCATTTTCACATCAGAATCTCAATGTTCTGAGTTACGCCGTCGACCTTTTGGTGCTCTATTTTTACTTGCTGACAATTAGGACACTGAGCTACAAACTCTGCAATGCTCCTCTTCATGTCGTTCCAGCAATAGATACCTCTGAAAGTATGATACGTCTTAGTAGATCCAGGGTGAATGGAATATTTTGAGAAATGGACCTCCATCATAATCTCATCTCATAATCCTCCTACATTGGAAATACACAAATGGACCTTCCACCTGGGGTCTCTCTCCCATTATGCTCGAAGGTTGCGATTCTCCTTTGGTTAAGTATCTTTCCTTATCTTTTCTAAAAATTAGATCTTCATCATGACGTTCATTTCCTTCCCGTATGAGGGATGATCTTGTTGTATTCTGAGTCATAGGGCTATCGCTATCTGAAACCTCCAATCGCACACCCACTTACCTAACTAATGCATTCCCTCGGGTCAACTTCTCTCCTTTGTCCTCACATTAGTTAAGCCACTTGTAGGTGAATGATTCTATTGTCAACTTAGCTTTGTTTACTAACTGGTGTGTTGAAAACTCTTATATTTGTAGTATCTCGATCGTGAACACTTTATGGATAGTGTCATTCAAATCTGAAGTGCGCGTATCATCGTAGTTAACTCTCATTCATGGTCTGAAAGGAATCTCTCATTTTGTACTTTCTCACTACTCATGATTATACACAACTTCCTTACTTACTCCTATTGACACTTGTTCACCAATTTTCTTACTTGTCGTACTCGTCTTAGTTCTAAAATATTCTGGTATACACACATACTCTCAAACATTGCTCCTAGTTCCAATCCTTAGCGTTACCAACCCCTTAAAAGATGGGTTGTTAACTTATTTCCTTATTCAGTATGTGGAAGGTTCTGAAGAATTTGCATTACATGAAGTTGGCCTACTATTTCCAAACCTGGTCACTATACGTAGATTCGAGTTCCTTCACTCGCCTCATTGCTAAGACTTTCTATCAATGACGCTTTTGGGAAAAGATTTCCTTGGTCTCGTTAAGTTGTAAACTCATTACTTTATCTATCTTGTAGAACCTATAGTCAATTCAGAAAATGCTCATAGACATTTGTATTTGCCTGCCATTTTATCTTCATTATAATGTCATTATCTCTTGACACATATTTTTACTGTCTACCTTATGTCCATAGGCGTCATTGTCCCCTTTTCACTTGTTTAGGTGCTAATCTCGAGTTTTACTCATTGTTACTTCCATTTACATACTTTCTGAGAGGTATGACTGCATATGTTATGGAACTGGTGTCTCATATATTTATATCCACTTCACGGTGTTACATGATCCCATGATTTGTCAAGCTTTCTTGTCTTATCATTATTAGATTTCCTATCGACCGAGTGCTCATTCATCCTACCTTTACATTTCCATTTCAAGTTGCCTTGGGGGATCTCTTATCTCAAAGTATTTCCAATATCATTTACTTGAACAACAGAGGTTTGTCACCTTTGGCCGACGAGTTCTTACTGTCCTTCCTTTACCGTTGGTCCTTACGCTGTTCTGGAGTAATCACACCTTTGTGTGACCTGCATAACTATAATTTCATTCACCTTTATCCTTCTTGTCGTAATCCTTCCTTCTGCTCGTTTTTACGAAAACATTTCTGCCTTGATACTTGATCATACCATTTTATCCTTACTTACTAACTGTTTTCATATCTCTTACAACCATTCTTTGATTGTTCTTAGTTTCATCCTCAATTGCCCCCAACAAGCTATTGTTATCCAGAGGTTATTTAGAATTGTAACATACTGCACAATGGAGCTGAAGACCTTACCAGTCCAATACCTATAGCATGCCTTAGCTTACTAACATTGATACATGTAATTCACGGTATGGTCCTTCACACACAGATGAAAGGCTTATGTCCCCTTCCACTACTGTGGATAACTCGATCCTTATATACGACTTGAGATCACTATTCTGGGTACGTTACTTTACGTGATCTTCTTAAATCTATTGATGGTCACTCTTCAGATGATTTGATTGTGGCAATCCATTCTTGTTAATGATATCCTTGGATAATTCCCAATTTATTCTCGGTAAGACATTATGATTTAGGTCGCACGTACATAACATGTCCCTTATTCTACTCAGCACGCGTCACTGTGAAATGTGTAGATTTTCATAACCTACTAAACCTTCCAATGATATCTTCTGCTTTTCATCTGTACAACTCACAATCATCTTATCCGTACCTTTGCGCATCAACTTGGAATACTTCGAAACATTGTGGCCATGGCTGCCACACCAAACCAAACCCCCTGTACCTTTGCGGCATAATCTGATATGCGCTCGCCCCTACTGACTATAAGATGGTCGGGGCGGTCTTACTCGACCTTTACAACTTTGACGCTAAGATATTGGCATCTTTGAACCCTTTAAATATCGATGATCCATGACTGATAAATTTCCTAGGTTATGAGCTCCCTAACCCCTCAAGGGCCTACCTCTATCAGATACTCTAGGATGAAGTCATTCCTAGAAAAACTACTTACTCATATCCAACTTCAATCTCCCTGCTAATCATTATACTAATGGAATAAAGCATTGATGTAATCATAAACACGATAAGGTCTACAGAGAGAATCCTTACAATATTCTACATTCCAGTGCTTAGTACTTCCTTTACTTTAAACAAGCATTTTTCTCTCCAGACTTGCATTATCTCTTCTATTTATGAGTGAGACAATTCCTCCCAATCTCAAGTTTTGAACATAATATTGCCCTTCTGGTGTATCAATCGTTTGGTAGAAGTCACTCATTTACAAGCTACGAATATGAACTAACTGAAGTCTTTTGGTAATCGGCATTACCAAAACAGTATCAGGCACGAGTTAAACTCAAATTCTTAAGACTCAACTCTACTGCACGATCTATGATATGAAAGACCATCCCTAAATGCCCTACAGCCTCCTGTTTATAAGTGTGGTGCGCAACACACCCATAAACAAGACTCTACTAGACACGGCTTGCAGACTCTCTACGACAAACCTACTCTGATACCAAGTTTGTCACGACCCAAACCGGAGGGCCATGACGGGTACCCGGGCCTTACTTGTCGAGCACCACGTTTCACATACTTACCAATTAACCGAAATCAATTAGGGCGCTACCAAATAATCGACTGACACATAACATGCATCACAACCGACAAGGCCATACACAACACAACTACTATACATAGGACAATTGTCTGCAAGACTTTAAAGAGTATATGACATCACAAGAAAGGACCAGGGCCCCGCCATACCCATATGCGTATGAAAAATATCATACCATGAATAGACCGCAACTCTGGAACAAATAAAATACTCCAATATCAACTGAACCAGCAACCTACTAGTGCGAACCATTCCACTATTTACCTGAGCCTGCGGGCATGAAATGTAGCGTCCCCCAACAAAAGGGACGTCAGTACGACTGGTGTATTGAGTATGTTAGGCATGAAAAATAGCATAACATGAATACAACAATAATTGAAATAGTAACAGCCGACGAAATAGGCCGATAAAACAACAACAACCGACTTAAACAAACTTTCATAGTAACAATAGCCGATCGAAATGGTGGACCAAAGTGAAGAAATGGCTCTGAGGGCCCTAATACATATGCATATATGTTATGCATAATGAAAATGCAGTATACATATAAATATTGGCCACACAAGGGCATCTTCCTTCCCATAATAGCCTCTATGGGCATCATTTCATTTCGGCCTTTGTGGGCATAATCATTATCATATTGGCCTCATTGGGCATCTTTCTTTTTGTGATATCTGTACTAGCTGTAGGTGGTGATGCGTATATAACGACATTCTCTTTTCCCATCCCCTACATATATATAATGCGTACCATATAGTAGTGTATATAGCACATGTGGGTCCAGGGTAATACATGAATGTAAGGCAAATGCATGAATGACAATAAAACATTATGAACTTATCGGATGACATAATATCCTTGTACCTTCGGCTAACATTGGGAATATTAACATCTTTCCCATATACCTCAATAAGGATTTAGGAATATATTTAGACATGCTTTTAACATAGGAATCAATAACATGAACATTCTTAACTACTAAGAGTAGAATAATTTTATGGAACAATATTACGGTTACATTTCGTTACATGAAACATGCCAAAAGAAAGAAATAATTTGCCTTAACATACCTTGATTCCACTAATTATCTGAGTCAACATAGTCTTTTTGCTAAGACCATCCGAGAACACCAGGATGGACTTCAAATTGGATTTAAATGTTGGTAACGGAATATTTTCTGCCCAATAATAAAATCACCAATTTGTTTTCTTTTTTTTTTTTTTGTTGAGAGGAAGTACGACTGGTTCCTTTAACAAATGGAGGAAATGTTGCCTACCAAAATAAAGCCATGAGCAGCCCCCTATTTTTATTCTCATGCAATTCCAATAAGGTGAAACAAAGTTGGAGATTTCCTCACTTCTTAACACATGCCACTCCCTGGCCACTTTCTACTTAATAGTCATATGTTGTAGTACCCATTATGATTCCACATGGATCACACTTTTCAATCTTGTCTCCTACTACTCATGGGTATTTAATTTCTTGTCCCCTCTATAATTTATAACTTAGTCGTTCATTGTTGCTAATTAGTTGATCAGTGTTGTCCCACTTGGTAAGTCCTAAATTATTTCGGGATCACATCCTTTTATATACTAAGCTTATTATTGGCATACGTGAATGTGGCATAACTTCCCAGAACTCGGGTCTATTTACATACGCCTTGCGATTCAAACCCTGGCCAAAAGTATGGGATGTTATAACCCCCCCCCCCAATATTTGGGTATGACAAATTTGGTATCAGAGAAGGTCTGTCCTATGGAGTATGTAAGACATATATAATATAGTCTTATTTATGGGTGTGTTGAGCAGCACACTTATAAGTAGGAAGCTACAAGATATTTAGGATGATTACATTTCTTCTTGATCTAGATCGTGCGATTGCGCTAAGTCGTAAGTGTTCACTCCTAATATTTATCTTGTTTATGTTCTCAGTTATGCCTGCTACTAGTAGACGATAGGAGGCTATGTGGAGGGTAGATTAGGAGGTGGGTGAGGGTGCTATTCCGGAACCATCTGTTGACCCGAGAGAGATATGAGCACGAAGATGAGACTGTATCTCAAGCCCTTAGGACTCTAGCCCTACCCCCACCTCCAGAGGCGCAGAGGGGAGCTGATGTACCTCTATTTCCTCATCCGGTTGCCCTTGACTACGATCTGGATACACGAAGTGCGGTGCAACTATTGACTCAACTAGTAGCCTCTCAGGCCCAACGTCAGACCTATGGTACTTCTAATAGGGCAGTCAACATGAGAGTTTGGGATTTCATCAACCTGGATCCCAAGTATTTACAAAAACAGAGCCTAATATGGACCGATAATATTTTCTAGATGGGATACAGCAGACCTTACAAGTTATGCACGCTATATGCGGAGGGTAGATTAGGAGGTGAATGAGTGCACTATAACTTTTCTGAACTAGAATATGGATATGTGCCATATTCACGCCTATGCATAAAACTTGGAGGATCGTAAGAAGAAACAACAGGTTGATTGAGATCAGGGCCCATATAAGGCAATGTCATCAAGAGTAAGTTATATGTTACTCTTGTAGTTACCTGGGGTACTTTGCTAGGGACTGCTCGATGAGAGGTAGAGGCGGTATGACATGGCCGACATGGTCTGTAGCAGCTTTTTCTTCATTTATACGTCCTTATAGGCAGGGTACGCGACATCGGCTGGTAGGGGCAGAGGCAGAGGAGCAACATCTAGTTCAAGCGGTCCCCAGAACTATATCTATGCTTTGTTAGGTCGATAGAATCTTGAGTCGTCTCTAGATGTGGTTACAGGTATATTATCCATCTCTTCTCTTCACGTATATGCTTTGATAGACCAGGGTTCCACCTTGTCATATATTACACTCTTTGTTGTTGTTAAGTATGGAAAAGAACCTAAATTGTTACATAAGTCATTTGAAGTGTCTAAGCCCGTGGGTGAACCTGTAGTTGTTAGGCGGGTGTATAGGAATTTTGATATAAAGATCTATGATCATTTTACTGTAGCCGACTTGAATGAGTTAGAAATGGTGGAATTTGATATTATTATGGGCATGGATTGGTTGGCCTCTTGCTATACCAATGTTGATTGTTGAACAAAAATCGTTTGCTTTAATTTTCCAGCGGGCCTGTTATTGAATGCAAGGGCAATGTTGCAGCGCCCAAGGATAGGTTTATTTCCTACCTTAAGGACAAAATGATGATCTCGAAAGGATATATCTACCACCTCGTACGAGTTCAGGATGCAGAGGCAAAGCCTCCGGCCCTTCAATCAGTTCTTGTCGTTAGTGAATTTCTGAACGTATTCTTTGATGAGCTTCATGGCATTCCTCCCAAAATGGAAATCAATTTCGCTATTGACGTGCTCCCAGATACCCAACCTATATCTATTCTTACGTACCGCATGGCTCTTACGAGCTAAAATAATTAAAAGCTCAGTCGAAATATCTTCTGGAAAAGGGCTTTATTTGGCCCAGTACAGCCCCATGGGGTGCACTAGTGTTATTCATTCGTAAATAGGATGATTCATTAAGAATGTGTATTGATTACCGTCAGCTGAATAAGGTGACTATTAAAAATAAGTATCCGCTCCCTAGAACCGATAATTTGTTTGATCAATTGCAAGGTGATTGATCTCAGGTCTAGATAGCATTAGTTATGGGTTAAAGAAAGATATTCCAAAGACTGCTTTTCAGACTAGATATGGCCACTACGAGTTTTTTGTTATGTCTTTGGTCTGACCAATGCGCCGACAACCTTTATAGATTTGATGAACCGGATATTCAAGCCATTCCTAGACATTTTTGTAATAGTATTTATTTATGATATTCTAGTATACTCTCAATCAGAAGTCAAGCATGACAATCATTTGCAATCGGTGCTACAGACACTCCAGGATCACAAGTTATACGCTAAGTTTTCTAAATATGAGTTCTGGTTGAACTCAGTGGCTTTTCTGGGTCATGTAGTGTAGAATGAAGGCATCAAAATAGATGGTCAGAAGATTGAGGTGGTAAAGAATTGGCCGAGGCCCATAACACCTACGGAGCTGCATAGTTTCTTGGGCTTGGCTGGTTATTATCAGAGGTTCGTAGAGAATTTCTATTTTATTAATGATTCACTGACAAAGTTGACGCATAAAGCAGCCAAGTTTCAATAGTCAGATGTTTGTGAGAAGAGTTTTTAGGAGTTGAAGAATAGATTAACATCAGCACCCATGTTAGCATTACCTGAGGGATCAAAGGGCTATGTGGTGTACTACGATGCTTCCAGAGTAAGGTTGTGTTGTGTTCTAAGGCAGCGTGGCAAGTTCATTGCGTATGCTTCGAGGCAATTAAGGAATCATGAGTAGAACTACCCGACTTACGATTTGGAATTGACGGTTGTTATATTTGCTCTAAAGATATGGCATCATTATCTATATGGAGTTCATATTGATATATTTATATACCATAAGAGCTTGCAGTATATATTCAGGAAGAAAGAGTTGAACTTGAGGCAATGAAGGGGGCTTGAACTACTAAAAGACTATAATGTGGATCTTTTATACCATCCGAGCAAGGCAAATGTTGTAGCCAACGCTTTAAGCCATAAGTCAATGGGCAGCTTGAGACATGTAAAAGCTGACAATCTAGAGATAACTAGAGATCTATACCGATTGGCTAGTCTGAATATGTAACTACTAGATGCAGGAGTGTTACACCTCGTAAGATTAAGATGATAATTAAAAACGTCATTAAGGAAGTAATATTCGGATATTGAATATAAGGAACACTTACATATGTTAATACGGGAGATTAGTGTATAAATGGATGTTATCCCGGAATAGTTTTTCTTTAGTGCTATACATGTGACGACGAGAATTAATCCTAGTAGTTGAATTTATTCCAATGGAATTATGGAATAGTATTGTATTATAAAATTATGACATTGAGGATACGAGGCTTTATGAAATTCACGGGAATTAAAAGAGGTGGGTTTAAGATTTATTAATTGAAGAACTTGGGGGCCAAAGTGTAATATTAAAAATCTAGATTTTTTTTCTATTAACCTACATTATTTCATCTTCTTCATTCAAAACTTAAAACAAACTCTCCTATCCTCCCCGATACCCCAGCCGAGAACCCCCCAACCCCATAGTCAAATTTGAGGTTTTTATCTTCTCTTCCTAGACTACATTTTCACCAAAAATTAGAAGCAAAACAACACCAAAAATAGTGGCAAAAACAACCACTGCTGGCCGAGACTCTAGCCCAGAAATTTCGAAATTTTGGATGAAATTTTGGAAGAAAAACATATAGGGATGATGGCTTAACATTGTAGAACACTTACATGTCAATTGGAGTTGAAGAAGTGAACAAAAAAAAGGAGAAAAATTGCAAAACAGTGGGGATTTTCGGACAAGCAGCGGGCAGAAAATTGTGGACTGTTTTGGACGAAATTTGAGGTATAAAATTCTTCTTTCTATAATATAATTGGAATGCATGTTGTTAGAATTAAGGATATGAATTTGTGTTAAGGAAAATTGAGATTTAAGCGTTGCATGTGATAATTTTGGGCTAGTTGCCGATTTGGGACAAATTTTGGTGCTATTGGATTCGTTGGTTATTGTTGTTATTATTGTCACTAATTGCATGATGAAATTAGCCAAGAACTTGCATGAAATTGTTGGACATGTTGTGATGTATATGGACTGTTTTAGGGACTGTTTTGTGGTGTTATAATGCTGAAAATTTAGTTACCATCATGCATATTTAGGTGTGGTAATTGCTAATGTAAGTCCTAAAGGAATAAGGGAGTAGAAAGGCGTAGAAAGGATTCACATTCTACCCTCGTTGTTGTTGGAACATGGACTCTTTTGTGGGCTGTTTTTAATATGGATTAAGAGGCTAAATTTACATGAGAAGTGGGTGTGTAAATCCCCTTTGTTGTTGTTTTGGTTGTGCCCTTAATTGGTGCTTGGTTATTGATGTTATTAGTCTCGTTTGGAAGTTGTGGAAACATGTATAAACGGGGGAAGTGCTGCCTGAATTTTTATAGAATAAGAAGTCGTTATTCGATATAAAGTATGTTAGTAATCATAGAATTAACGAACGTATTACCATTATTATAGGTTGAAGTTCTATAACGAGGCATATTCTAATATTGGGTGGATTAGTTCATCTAAAAGGTATGTGAAACCCTTACTTCTTTCTTTTGGCATGATTTAATGAAAGTACGGCGGACGTACTTGATTCTTATACAGTTTAATTCCTAAAGAGGATTGTTATGAGAAGTGCCTATGATATTTCAGCAAAGAGTTTATTATGACATTATTATAATGATTTTATTGAGAGTCAAATGATAATTTCTACTTTCATATGGTTACTCATGATATCTACTCGTGCTAAGTGTTACTACTTCACCTCACCGAGTCCCGGGCCGGGTTACGTTCGTGCACAACCTTGCATTTCTCACCGAGACGCTCACTAGAGGGCCGAGTTACATAGGATGGATCCATAGATGAGATATGACTTTACCGAGTCCCAACATGGGCCGGGTTACGATATCACTTCACCGAATTCCAGTATGGGCCGGGTTATGATATGATTCCACCGAGCCCCGCACTAGTGGGCCGGGTTACGTTACGAATATATATATATATATGTATATGGACATGCACTTATGTTTTCTTGACTTGACTCTCATTTTTATAAGGCACAGCTGACTTTTATTGTTTATGGCACAGTTGGATTTGGATCCTGATTTTTATATTGATCCCCTGTTTTCTGTTGGCCACTTATGGCCTCTTTTACAACATTTCATGTTTTACATACTCAGTACATTATTTCGTACTAACCCTCTTTCCTCGGGGGCCTGCGTTTCATGCCCGCAGGTACAGGTTTTCAGTTTGGTGAACCTCAGGCCTAGGTTCCTACTCAGTAGGTTGGGAAGCTCCTTTGATTCAGAGCTTTCTCATTTTGGGTACAGAACCCTATTATTTTGACGTTTGTATATTTAGGGGTACGACGGGGCCCTGTCCCGTCATTTTTCGTTATCCTTCTTGTAGAGTTCTGTAGATAGTTGTGGGTTGTACTTATGTAAGGGTCATAACTCTATTTTGGTCAGTCATGCTATTGTACTTTGTGTTGGGGTGTCCCCGTGTATATATTATATTAACTAGTGGCAGCCTTATCGGCTTGCCTGTTGTATTATGTTGGCTAGTTGTGACTCATCAGGAAGATTGTACATTCGGGGGTAAAGGCAGCCTTGTCGGCTTGCCTACCCTGGCATATGTTGTTATTGCAGTGTTATGCAACCGGATTTCAGACTCATTAAGTGTTAATTGGATTATGTGTGAAAGGTTAGTATAATGACGTCATTAGGGCGGTTAGTCGCGGCCCGTCGGGTCGGGTCGTGACAAAAGTGGTATCAGAGCAGTTAGTCCTCGAAATGTCTACAGACAGTGTCTAGTAGAGTCTTGCGTATGGGTATGTTGTGCACCATACTTATACGCAGGAGGCTGCAGGGCATTTAGGATTGGTTTCTATTCTTTCATCTCTTAGATCGTGCAATAGAGCTATGTTATTTGGATAATCCCTTTCTGACGACTTACTATGTTTACAGATATGCCTCCGAAGAAGGCGATAGCAGCCCAGAAAGGCAAGCCTACAACGGGAGATACTAGTCGGATTCAGAGAGTTACCAGGTCCCGTACTCAATCTATGCCGGAGACTGTGCCCCAATCGATGAGCTCTGCTTCGTCGCCACCACCAGAGGCTCCAGTTCAGGGGGCAACATCACCAGTTTCCGAGGCCCCAGCACCTGAGCCTCCAGCTCCTCAGCGGGCGGCAGTGAACAGAGCTATAAGAGATGCAGTTCAGCTGCTGACTAGATTGGTGGCAGGGCAGAACCGCAGATAGGGACCAGGAGTCGACCCTAGGTCTGACAATTTGAGGGTTCGTGATTTCTTGAGTTGTAACCCTCCAGAGTTTTTCGGGTCTCAGCCCGAGGAGGACCCGCAGGAGTTTATCCGGCAGATGCAGCGTACCTTAAGGGTAATCAGGGCTTCGGAGACTGAGTCTGTGGAGTTGGCTTCGTATAGGATACGGGATATAGCTACAAACTGGTATGAGTCTTGGGAGTTGTCCAGGGGAGAGGATGTTCCTCCAGCTACATGGGATGAGTTTACAGAGGCCTTTCTTGGTCACTTCTTGCCTCTAGAGATGAGGAGAGCTAGAGTGGACAGATTCTTACAGATGAGGCAGAGTGGCAGGACCATTCGTGAGTATAGCCTGGAGTTTGATTCATTGGCCAGATACGCACCCACTATTGTAGCAGATATGGCAGACAAGGTGCATCGCTTTGTGATGGGGCTGTACCATTATCTGATCAATGGTTGTATGGCGGTGGCTCTTCAGTCGGGTATGGATATTGCTCGTATCCAGGCATACGCACAGGGGGTTGAGGATCGACATAGAGGGTGACAGCCAGACATAGGTCATGACAGGGACAAGCATAAGAGGGCTAGGTCGGCAGCTTATTTCGGTGAGTCTCGAGGCAGACAGTTCCAACTACAGGTCAGATATTCATCTCAGCCAGCATAGAGTGCTCCTCTACAGTCTACGGGTAGGAGGTTCGACCATCCCGGGTATTCAGGAGCCAGCCAGAGCTTCAGGGCTTCAGGTTCTCAACAGAATAGGGGCTCTAGTCAGTTGAGGCCACCTTATCCTCAGTGCTCTCAGTATGGTAAGTTTCATATTGGAGAATGTCGTTCGACCACAGGTGCTTGCTTCTTTTGCGGCCGTCAGGGCCATATGATGAGAGAGTGTCCCAACATGGGTGGTTTAGGTGGGATGGCTCGGCCTACGGGGTCGGGTGTTGGTTCATCATCATCTATAGCTATGCGCCCCACCGGGCAGGGTATTCAGACACCAGTAGGCCGTGGCAGAGGTCGTGGTAGAGTTTCTAGTTCCGGCGGTCCTTCGAACCGCATGTATGCTTTGGCCAGTAGACGTAATCAGGAGGCGTCACCAGATGTTGTTACAGGTATACTATCGGTCTTTTTCTGTAAGGTATATGCTTTGATAGATCCAGGTTCCACCTTGTCCTACATATCCCCTCTTGTTGCTAATAGAATAGGGATAGAACCTGAGCCGATAGAACCATTCGAGGTAGCTACACTAGTAGGAGATTCAGTTATAGCCGAGCGTGTGTATAAAAATTGTTCGGTGGTGATATATAGCCGTCATACCTTAGCAGATTTGATAGAGTTGGATATGGCCGACTTTGATGTCATTATAGGCATAGATTGGTTGGCTTCTTATTTTGCCAACGTTGATTGTAGAGAGAAGTTGGTTCGATTTCAGTTCCCAGGCGAGCCAGTTATAGAATGGAAAGGGAATGCAGCATCGCCGAGGGGTAAGTTTATTTCATACCTCAAGGCAGGGAAGATGGTCAGAAAAGGTTGTATCTATCATTTGGTTCGGGTGTATGATACAGAAGCGGAGGTACCAGCTCTTCAGTCAGTCCCGGTAGTTAGTGAGTTTCCAGATGTATTCCCAGATGATCTTCCAGGTCTTCCTCTACAGCGGGAGATAGATTTCAGTGTAGATGTATTGCCAGGTACCCAACCTATATCCATTTCTCCTTATAGAATGGCACCTGCAGAGTTGAAGGAGTTGAAGGAGCAGCTGAGAGACTTATTGGAGAAAATCTTTATTAGGCCGAGTACATCTCCATGGGGAGCACCAATGTTATTTGTGAGAAAGAAAGATGGTTCGCTACGGATGTGTATTGATTATAGGTAGCTGAATAAGGTAACCATCAAGAACAGGTACCCCCTTCCCAAGATTGACGATTTATTTGACCAGTTGCAGGGTGCTAAGTGCTTTTCAAAGATAGACTTGCGGTCAGGTTATCATCAGGTGAGGGTAAAAGAGGCAGATATTCCAAAGATAGCATTCAGAACCCGATATGGACATTATGAGTTTAGGGTGATGTCTTTTGGACTAACCAATGCTCCAGTAGTGTTTATGGATTTGATGAACCGGGTATTCAGGCCGTTCTTAGACATGTTCATCATTATATTCATTGATGATATCTTGGTTTATTCCCGTTCAGAGCAGGAGCATGCAGACCATTTGAGGACGGTACTTAGGGTCCTCCAGCACCAGCAGTTGTATGCCAAGTTTTCCAAGTGTGAGTTCTGGTTTACTTCAGTGGCATTCTTGGGGCATATTATCGGGGTTGATGGTATACGGGTGGATACACAGAAGATTGAGGCGGTGAAGACTTGGCCCAGACCTACGACACCTACTGAGGTACGTAGTTTTCTGGGGCTAGCAGGGTATTACAGAAGGTTTGTGGAGAAGTTTGCTTCGATCTCAGCGGCTTTGACTAAGCTAACCCAGAAGGCAGCTAAGTTTCAGTGGACGGATGCTTGTGAGCACAGTTTCCAGTTGGTGAAGGATAAGTTGACTACGGCTCCAGTTCTGACTCTTCCCGAGGGACCGGATGGTTATGTCATCTATTATGATGCTTCAGGTATTGGGGTAGTGTGTTGATTCAACATGGAAAAGTTATAGCTTATGCCTCCCAACAGCTCAGGAAGCATGAAAAGAATTATCCCACTCATGATTTGGAGCTAGCAGCTGGTGATTCATGCCGTGAAGATTTGGAGACATTATTTGTATGGGATTCATGTTGATATTTATATGGATCACCAGAGTCTCCATTATATCTTTAAGCAGAAGGAGTTGAACCTACGGTAGAGGCGGTGGTTAGAGTTGCTAAAGGACTATGATGTTGATATCTTGTACTACCCGGGGAAAGCCAATGTTGTGGCAGATGCTCTTAGCCGTAGATCCATGGGTAGCTTGATGGATGTGCAGTCAAACAGAAGGGAGATGGTTTGTGAGATACACAAGCTAGCTAGTCTTGGAGTCCGGTTGGCGGATTAGGGAGATAGTGAGGTTCTTATTCGGGATGTTGCTGAGTCCTCTATCGTTGAAGAGGTAAAGAAACGTCAGTATGAGAATCCTGTTCTGGCCCGGTATAGAGATGCAGCTCTCCGAAAGGGAAAGACTTTATTTAAGGTTACACCTGATGATGTGCTGAGGTATGAGGGCAGATTATGTGTACCTGATATTGCAGGGCTACGACAGCAGGTTATGGGAGAGGCAAACAATGCCCGTTATTCTATTCACCCAAGGTCGACGAAGATGTACCATGACCTTAGATGCTTGTATTGGTGGGATGGCATGAAAAGAGACATCGCAGAATTTGTTGCCCAGTGCCCGAATTGTCAGCAGGTTAAGGTTGAGCATCAGAAACCTGGTGGATTATTACAGGAGATCGAGATCCCGACTTGGAAGTGGGAAGTGATCAATATGGACTTCATTACAGGCTTACCTCGCACTTAGTGGAAGTGTGATTCCATATGGGTTATCGTGGATAGGCTGACGAAATCAGTCCATTTTCTTCCAGTTAGGACTACTTACTCAGCTGAAGACTATGCTAGGCTGTACATCAGGGAGATAGTGAGACTGCACGGGGTTCCCACATCTATTATATCAGACCGAGGAGCTCAGTTTACAGCTAACTTATGGAGATCATTCCAAAAGGGATTGGGGACACAGGTGAGTCTCAGCACAACATTTCACCCTCAGAAGGACGGGCAGGCAGAGCGTACTATCCAGACATTAGAGGATATGCTGAGGGCCTGTATTATTGACTTCAGAGGTAGTTGGGATGACCATTTACCACTCATTGAGTTTGCTTATAACAACAGCTACCATTCTAGCATCAGATGTCACCGTATGAGGCGTTATATGGGAGGAAGTGCAGGTCACCTATTGGTTGGTTTGATGTAGGTGAGACTAAGTTGATCGGCCCAGACATAGTTCGACAAGTTTGTTGATAAGGTGAAACTCATTCAGGAGAGTTTATTAGCAGCACAGAGTCGACAGAAGTCATATGCTGATAATCGACGTCGACACTTAGAGTTTCAGGTTGAGGATTGGGTGTTCCTAAAGGTGTCACCCATGAAGGGTGTGATGAGGTTTGGCAAGAAAGGGAGCTTAGCCCAAGGTACATCGGGCCTTACCAGGTCATTTGTAGGATAGGCAAGGTTGCCTATGAGTTGGATCTACCATCTGAATTGGAGGCGGTACATCCAATCTTCCATGTATCTATGCTGCGTAAGTGTATTGGTAATCCTTCCAGAGTCTTCCCAGTAGATGATGTCCAGGTGACAGAGGAGCTGTCTTATGAGGAAAATCCCATAGCCATACTTGATCGCCAGGTCAAGAGATTACGGACGAAGGATGTGGCTTCCGTCAAGGTGTTGTGGCGAAACAATAATAGGGAGGAAATGACTTGGGAGGCAGAAGATGAAATGAAGAAGAAATATCCTTACTTGTTCCCTAAGACTCCAGGTAATGTAATTTAACTCCTTATTTGATTCTGGTAATTGGGAATTGTATATGAGTGATATATTGTGGCACTGTGTGGCATCTGTTGGTTTGCTGAATATAGGCGGATAGGCATAGTTATAAAGGAGACTCTGCTGAAATTTTTCTAGCATAAGACTTATTATGAACATTCGAGGACGAATATTTCTAAGGGGGGAAAAATGTTACACCTCGTAAGATTAAGATGATAATTAAGAACGTCATTAAGGAAGTAAGATTCGGATATTGAATATAAGGAACACTTACATATGTTAATACGGGAAATTAGTGTATAAACGGATGTTATCCCGGAATAGTTTTTCTTTAGTGCTATTTATGTGACGACGAGAATTAATCCTAGTAGTTGAATTTATTCCAATGGAATTATGGAATAGTATTGTATTATAAAATTATGATATTGAGGATACGAGGCTTTATGAAATTCTCGGAATTAAAAGAGGTGGGTTTAAGATTTATTAATTGAAGAACTTGGGGGCCAAAGTGTAATATTAAAAATCCAGATTTTTTTCTATTAACCTACATTCTTTCATCTTCTTCATTCAAAACTTAAAACAAACTCTCCTCTCCTCCCCCATACCCCAGCCGAGAACCCCCCAACCCCATAGCCAAAGTTGAGGTTTTTATCTTCTCTTCCTAGACTACATTTTTCACCAAAAATTAAAAGCAAAACAACACCAAAAACAGTGGCAAAAACAGCCACTGCTGGCCGAGACTCTAGCCCAGAAATTTTGAAATTTGGATGACATTTTGGAAGAAAAACGTGTAGGGATGATGGCTTGACATTGTAGAACACTTGCATGTCAATTGAAGTTGAAGAAGTGAACAAAAAAAAGGAGAAAAAATGCAAAACAGTGGGGATTTTCGGACAAGCAGCGGGCAGAAAATTATGGATTGTTTTGGACGAAATTTGAGGTATAAAATTCTTCTTTCTATAATATAATTGGAATGCATGTTGTTAGAATTAGGATATGAATTTGTGTTAAGGAAAAATTGGTATTTAAACGTTGCATATGACAATTTTGGGCTAGTTGCCGATTTGGGACAGATTTTGGTTATTGTTGTTATTATTGTCATTAATTGCATGATGAAATTGAAAGGAAAAATTGATATTTAGTTGGAATTAGTTATATGGAAGTATTGAAATACGAAATTGGATTTTAGGAATTAAGATAAGAGTTATGGAATTATGACATGTTGTGGCCAAGAACTTGCATGAAATTGTTGGACATGTTGTGATGTATATGGACTATTTCAGGGACTGTTTTGTGGTGTTATAATGCTGAAAATTTAGGTACCATCATGCATGTTTAGGTGTGGTAATTGCTAATGTAAGTCCTAAAGGAATAAGGGTGTAGAAAGGCGTAGAAAGGCTTCACATTCTACCCTCGTTGTTGTTGGAACATGGACTATTTTGTGGGCTGTTTTTTAATGTGGATTAAGAGGCTAAATTTACATGAGAAGTGGGTGTGTAAATCCCCTTTGTTGCTGTTTTGGTTGTGCCCTTAATTGGTGCTTGGTTATTGTTGTTATTAGCCTCGTTTGGAAGTTGTGGAAACATGTATAAACGGGGGAAGTGCTGCCTGAATTTTTATAGAATAAGAAGTCGTTATTCGATATAAAGTATGCTAGTAATCATAGAATTAACGAACGTATTACCATTATTATAGGTTGAAGTTCTATAACGAGGCATATTCTAATATTGGGTGGATTAGTTCATCTAAAAGGTATGTGAAACCCTTACTTCTTTCTTTTGGCATGATTTAATGAAAGTACGGCGGACGTACTTGATTCTTATACAGTTTAATTCCTAAAGAGGATTGTTATGAGAAGTGCCTATGATTTTTCAGCAAAGAGTTTATTATGACATTATTATAATGATTTTATTGAGAGTCAAATGATAATTTTTACTTGCATATGGTTACTCATGATATCTACTCGTGGTAAGTGTTACTACTTCACCTCACTGAGTCCCGAGCCGGGTTACGTTCATGCACAGCCTTGAATTTTTCACCGAGACCCTCACACCCTCACTAGAGGGCCGGGTTACGTAGGATGGATCCATAGATGAGATATTACTTTATCGAGTCCCAGCATGGGCCGGGTTACGATATGACTTCACCGAGTCCCAGTATGGGCCGAGTTATGATATGATTCCACCGAGTCCCGCACTAGTGGGCCGGGTTACGTTACAGATATATATATATATGTATATGGACAGGCACTCATGTTTTCTTGACTTGACTCTCATTTTTATAAGGCACAGTTGACTTTTATTGTTTATGGCACAGTTGGATTTGGATCCTGATTTTTATACTGATCCCCTATTTTCTGTTGGCCACTTATGACCTCTTTTACAGCATTTCATGTTTTACATACTCAGTACATTATTTCATACTGACCCTCTTTCCTCGGGGGCCTGCGTTTCATGCCCGCAGGTACAGGTTTTCAGTTTGGTGAACCTCAGGCCTAGGTTCCTACTCAGCAGCTTGGGAAGCTCCTTTGATTCAGAGCTTTGTCATTTTGGGTACAGAACCCTATTATTTTGACTTTTGTATATTTAGGGGCACGACGGGGCCCTGTCCCGTCATATGTCGTTATCCTTCTTGTAGAGGTCTGTAGACAGTTGTGGGTTGTACTTATGTAAGGGTCATAACTCTGTTTTGGTCAGTCATGCTATTGTACTCTATGTTGGGGTGTCCCCGTGTATATATGATATTATCTAGTGGCAGCCTTGTCGGCTTGCCTGTTGTATTGTGTTGGCTAGTTGTGACTCCTCAGGAGGTAGGTACATTCGGGGTAAAGGCAGCCTTGTCGGCTTGCCTACCCTGGCATATGTTGTTATTACAGCGTTATGCTACCGGATTTCTGACTCATTAAGTGTTAATTGGATTATGTGTGACAAGTTAGTATAATGACGTCATTAGGGCGGTTAGTCGCGGCCCGTCGGGTCGGGTCGTGACAAGGAGATGAAGGTGCTATAGCTCAGGTCGTTGCCAAATCTTCTTTAGTGGCGGAAGTAAAGGCACGACAATTTAATGATCCAGCCCTGGTAAGGATTAAATAAAGTGTTCCCTTTCAAAAGAAGCGGTTGTTTGAATTGTTAGAAGATGAAGTTCTCAAGTATAAGAGCTGGTTGTGTGTACCCGATGTAGAAGGACTTCGAGGGTGGATCATGGTAGAAATTTATCAGTCCAGGTATTCTATTCATTCTGGTTCTACTAATATGTATCATTACCTTTAACAACTATATTGGTGGACTGATATGAAGAAGAATATCACAGAATTTGTTGCTCAGTTCTTGAATTGTCAACAAGTTAAGATTGAACACCAGAAACCTAGAGGATTGCTGCAGAACATAGAGATTCCGACATGGAATGGAAGGCGATCAATATGGACTTTATTACAGGACTGTATAATTCTCATCGAAAGCTCAAATGTATATTAGTTATCGTGGATAGACTCACAAAGTTAGCTTATTTTCTTCTGGTCCGAACCACTTACTCGGTTGAGGATTCTATCAAGATTTATGTCAAAGAGATAGTTCGAATTCACGGAGTTTCAGTGTCAATTATATCTGATAGAGGCGCTTAATTTACAGCTAACTTCTAGAGGTCCTTTACTTTGGGTACTCAAATTAACTTTAGTATCGCTTTTCATCCGCAGACTGACAGACAGACTGAACGCACTATTCAGATGCTCAAAGATATGTTACGAGCTTGTGTTTTAGACATTAAAGGAAACTGGGAAGACCATTTGGCACTTATTGAGTTCGCCTATTACAACAACTGCCATTCTAGTATCGAGGATGACACTATACAGGCAAAAATATAGGTCTCATATTGGTTGGTTCGACGTTGGAGAGATAAAACTACTAGGACCTTATTTGGTACAACAAGCTGTAGAAAAGGTAAAGTTAATTCATGAACGATTGTTGGCAGCTTAGAGTTGACAAAAATCGTACTCAGATCACCGACGTCGTGATTTAGAGTTTGTTGTGGGAGATTAGGTGTTCCTAAAGGTATCACCTATGAAGGGCGTGATGAGATTCAGTAATAAGGGCAAACTTAGCCCTAGATACGTCGGGCCATATCAAATTATTTAGAGAATCGTCCTAGTGCCTTATAAGCTCGGGTTACCCCCAGAATTAGAAGCAGTTCACCCAGTATTCCACGTAATGATGCTTTGCAAATGCTTAGGTGATCCTTCTCGCATAACCCCCATTGAGGATGTTTAGGTCATGGAAAACTTGTCATACGAGACAGTTCCTATTACTATCTTGGATCGCCAAATCCATAAGCTACATACCAAAGAGGTTGCCAGGTGAAAGTTCTTTAGAGGAATAATAATGTGGAAGAGATGACATGAGAGGCCGAGGAAGATATGAAATCCAGATACCCTCATCTATTTCAGTCCCCAAACCCTCTCTAAGGTACCCTAACATCCTAAGATCAATCTAAGCCAAAACAAACAAGATCACTGTGGTAAATCTCGTAGTTATCGTGGTAATCATCTTCTCCTTGTAGAATCGATTTCGGAAAACTCTTGGAGGCGAAGTAATCTACTACTTGGAGGAGATTATTATGTGTAAAGGTAAGTTTTATCCTCTTTTACCTATTCTTATGGTTAATAGATGTTTTAGAACAAGTTGTTAAAGGATTTCCATAGTCAAAACTTGTAAACTTATGGAATCATAGTTGTGTGGCTTGTTAGGTTGTTTTACTTGAAATATAAGGTAAAGTTGATATTAAAATTGGTTGTATGTGTTGTGGGATTAAGGAAACTGCGTTTTGGAGGATTGAGGGGTCGGATTACATAAGTTCTCTTTGTAAAGAAGCTTAAGAACCCTATGTACTTAAATGGTTCGACAATATTCCTAAGAGAGCTTCTCTATAGGATATGAAGTGGATATTAATATCAAATCCTTTATGTGATATAGATAACCATTCGTAGACGGTGTGAGAACACGTGGGACGTTAGCAACTTCTTCGACAAGGTATGTAGGGCTTACTTTTTTTTCTCTGTTATGGCATGATCCTCTCTATAGCAATTGATATAAACATGTCCTAGAAAATATTCTATTCATAGTTTATTAAGAATACAACTCGAGGTTATTCCACTTTTTGATTATGTACGTATCCGTCATTCGTTCAGTTTGTGATCTATTAGCAGTATTGTTTCCTTTCTTGGATAAGGCAAGAGCTAGCACTTCATGATTACGAAACTAAGGTAAGAAGTTTCCTTTCTGAGTGATCTTCGCCAAGTAAAATAGTATATGAGTCCACATAAGAATAGTCAGGATGCAACGACCTTACGTCACCCCAACAAGTTAATGAGTCCTTCATAGGCTTAGCATGGCCCATATATATATATATATATATATATATATATATATATATATATATATATATATATATATATTATGTATTGACAATGCCGACAAAGGTCTATGTCGTTATATACGCAGCTATACATATATGATACTGATGACATTGCCCATAGAGGCCTATGGCATTATATATTCAATTTTTCATATACAGAATATTGTCCACAGACGCCTACGGCGTTATATACGCGATCGAATATTTATACACACCTACAGATGGGTCTAGTACGACACTCATGAGTTTCATGTGGTATCTATGATTTTCTTGACTTGTTATTACTTTATTTACAGTTGATCATGCCCTACATATTTAGTACATCTTTCATACTGATGTCCCTTATGGGGCATTGTATTCATTCCTGTAGGTACAGATAGACAGAGTGTCGTTTCTCATCGGTAGGTTGCATGTTCAGCTGTGATTGGCGCACCCCTCATTTGGAGTTGCTATTTGTAGTCTTTAGGTACTGTTGTATATATATTACTAGCATTTTGGGTCTGGCGGGGCCCCGTCAACCTGTTGATATATTATGTCACTCTTAGAGGCTTGCAGACTTTTGGATAGTGGGTGTATGAATGTCGTGACCTTGTCGGTCCCTTCTGTCAGTGATATACTTTCTTATGGCCTTATTGGCGCTGGTTATATATATATATATATATATCATGTTGGGACTCTTTTACGTGCAAGTTGTCATTCATCTTGGCTTATATGATTATCTGGAGGCCTTGTCGGCCCGAGTTTCATAATTCAGGTTATGGAGGCCTTATCGGTCCGAGTTTCATGTTTCAGGTTTCAGATACTACAGTGATAGGCCCAGGCCTTCGGGTGATGGATGCCGGCCACCCCCACCACCAAGGTTGGGGTGTGACACAAAGTTTTGCATTTGTATGTTTAGGATCATTTTCCACCTGTTCCTGCCCTTCTTCTGCCTTCTTGGATGATGCTTTCTCCTTGTTTATATTTTCATCAGCAATTGCTACCACTACTACTGCTACTTGTGGTTGTTCTTTCTCCTCAATTTTAACCTCTTATTCTTCTGGTAGGGCATTAAACTTGTTTTGGGTACTGATTTTTGACCCTGCAATCTCCTCCTTTTGTCCAGATGGTTGCGTATTTTTCTCGGTTTCTTTTGCTCCTTTGCTAGCCTTCCACGGTTCAAGGTTACGCACTATCTTCCCACTAGCCAGCATCCTAGGAGGAAAATTATTTCACTTTCTCTACTTTTAATTTCCTTTAAACCCGGGTTCTTGCTTCTTTGATTCATCTGCTTTGTTGATCTCTTTTCCTTTCTCTTTGATATCTCCTTTGAAATTGTTACTTGCTTCCCGTGGAACTCTTAGTTCAGGATTGAGAACCCTACATTCCATTTCATCATGTTCTTGTAACTCACACTCAAAGCAATACTTTGGTAAGTAGTCATATTGAATGTGAACCTTTTCATTTCTCATTGTCCTAGTCTTCACATTTTCAATATCCATTTGCACTGCTTTTGGTAGACCTGAAGCTAAATCCACCAAAACTTTCACCCTTGCACAGCTGGGACGTGTTTTTATTTATTATTGCTGAATTCAAATGTAATGGTTTACCTACTACGGATGCAAGAGAAAACAAATCTTCTTTTACATAATATGTAGGCAAAAGATTCGGGAACGATATCCATGCCATGACTTTGGTAGTTTCTTCCTCCACTTTGAAATTAACATCATATATTAGAGGTCTCATCTGATAATAATACCCATCTTTGGAATGAAGGAAGTAAGAACCCTTTGAAGTTAGGTTAATGAAGTCTTCCCTTAGATTCAGACGTATCAGAACATGACATGACGATTTCTAAAGAAACCTATCTGACACTCTCATTTCATCCCACATTGAGTTGGTATGATTTTTCTTAGTTCCTCCAATTTCGGCCACCCATAGAAAAACTTTCCTACAACAACATATTGTAGGTTTTCTAAGATGTTGATACGTGAAACTTCATCCTCCGTCCACTTAATTCTTGGTTCCCCGTTAACATAAGTAATCTCCTTCATTTCTATGGGATCCACTTCTTTCATAGTTTCACTTGTTCCAGCCACCTTTAATTTCTGCGCATAATCATTAGGTGCAGTGTTTTTGCTAATAGTAGTAGGGTTTTGGTTATTCAGCAATGGAAAATCAGTGTTAGAGGCAATGTTTAAAGGCAATCCAGATTCTGGCAGAGGCTGGCCGCCGGCCAAGGATGCCATCGACGGCAGTTTACCTCTAATTTTAGGGTTTTGGGGTCATAGGGTTAGAGAGCTTTTTTTTCAATAGTGGACAAAACCCAATAGTCTCTCAATTAGGATTTGATGAGCTAAGAATTCATATTTTCATCCTTCATGTATTTTCTTCATTTGGTAATATACAGGTACGGGTTCTAGCCTAACCCACAAAGATTGGTGATTATTTTACCTTCGAAAAGAACCCCTTGATCCTGCATGTGAAGATAAAACTTTTAATCTAGATATTGCAATGACTACTTAATCTTAGTTTCGACTTTATTATTCTGATCTCTAGTCGTGCATTTCTGCATTTCAATGGAAAGACATGTAAAACGGAGCAAAACGAGCTCATCTATTTTAAAAGGATACTCATGGTCATGGAAATCAGCTATTACTTTTGACTTCTAATTAATAAGATTCTCTGATAGTGTAATTAATATTTTTAAAGTTGTCAATGTGTATAACTTTAAGTGCATTAATATAAAGCCTAGTGATTGTCATCAAACATCACTTGTTCTCATAACAATTACATTCAATAGTCGAGTATGAAAAAGGAGAAAGCAACATTAGGTTCGATTGTATTGTGGTCTCCACTATATTTTTCCTTTTTACACGGAATATGTATCAACCACTAGGAATTAATAAGTAGGTATCAGTTTCTCTAAAGGATCAATGTTCTGAAATAAAATTAGGAGACTTAGAATCACGGGATGTGGTTGTTGGGAGCGTGAATCTATTTTAGGTAAGTACTCCGGTCATGTGAAGTATTAGTTTATTAGTCATATCAAAATAGATAATATCTGAAAGAAAATAATCCCCTCATTATTTTCATTAATGAAGAGATATATATATATATATGATATACAATATCTAATTATGAAAAATAAATCTATATTTTTCTAATACAAAACTAATACCTTTTTCTAATATAATACTACTACCATAATTACATTTGTACAAGAATTCTACAAATATGATAAATTATATACAAAATCCTTAATTGATATACATTGTTCCAACCGTGTATATTATCGTGTCTTTCAATATAGATACCATTATTGTCTAGCATTTTTTTATTTGCTTGAGGTTGAAGTTTAAGATATTCTTAAAGTCAGAAGATATGCGTGTAAATTTTTTTCTCGCTTAAGTCTAGCTACAAGTTTGATGATTAATATCTAAAGTCAGAAGATGTGCAAGTGGTTCATAGATGAATAACTATTGAGATCTCAGTTTGAACATGACTGTCCAATTATGTCCAATTAAGAGGCTAAGACTTATGAAATGTTGGGTAAATTTTCAAGCTATATAATTATTACATATTCTATGAATATTAAATTCTCTAAAAGTCTATATGCTTGACTATGTTTAACTTTTATCGATTCAGTAAAAAATGCTTATTAAATATGCGAATTAGTTATTTCCCATTTTTTATTATACACGGTTAAATAAAGATGAATTTAGGATTTAAGCTTTATAGGTTTAATTTTTAAAGTCCTTGACGCAGAACTCATTATTTTTTAATGAAAGAAATAATCCTCCCCCCCCCCCTTGATTATTTTCATTACTTGAAAGGTTATATATACAAATTACAAAATAGGAGAATCATATTCCTATTCTATTCTAAAAACCTTATTCTATACATTTATGGTAATACACTAATTATGGTAATACACTACTAATTATATTACAATATTACCTAAACTAGGATACTAAATATTTACCATAAATTACTTTACATAAACAACCAAAATCGAGAGCTATTATTGGGACCAAATCCGAGATTTAATATACATGTATATTGTGTATATTTAACATTGAAGTTATGAGTTCATATGTACTATTTGTTGTAATTTTTTTGTTATACAAATTTTTGCTCTGCTTCAAAAGTATTGAGTTGAAACGAATCTGATATCGATACTCTGTTTCTGCTTCTGACGTCAAATGTCTTTTGCAAACTCATAACACTTGGAAGGAAATGTTTGTAGATCTTGTTAAAAGCAAAAAGATGCAAATGAGCTATGACTGATGGAAATTCCCAACTTGCCATGAGAGTCGAAGATGGTGATGGACGCAGAAAGCGCCCTCAATAACAAAATTGGAGATTTCTTATTCAACCATATGAAATGAAATAATCAACTGCATGCAGATCGAGAATTTTTTGTACTGATCAAATAGTGATGCATGTTTGATATATCAGAAAAGGGCCAAAATATCCTTAAATTATTGAAAAAGGAACAAAAATGTTATTCGTTTGGTTAGGTCCAAAAATGCATCTTTGCCGAGATGGACTTCACGTTGGAAAAAAGTTATCACATTTATTTATTATATATTGTGTTTTCTTCTTCATAAAAAAGATGTAGGGTGTATACATTTTGTTCAAGAACTTTCTTCTCCATAGTAAGTCAGAACATATGTGTAACTTAGTTGTTACTTCTAATAAAGTGATGTAAAAATCACAAAAAAATCAGGTTCAAATCTCAACTCAGAAAAAAAAATAGTTGATTTGATCTTTCGATCTATGATGTGTCTAGTTTTTAGAGGATACATAAAGTTATTCAATATTTGTATTGGTAGAAGGTAACATGTACTCATAAAATAGTAAAGTTGCTCGCAAATTGATTCTTTAACTAGCACTGATGAAAAACGTTATAGTGACAATCATATTAATTCACATATTCACTTAAGTTATTCGATATATGAATTAATTCTTTTTTGGTCTCTATTTAGATTTTGAATCCGAGTTTTTCTATAAATTGTTATCCCATTTTATCAGGAGTGACAATTAGGCCACACATATATGTTCTGACTGGGAGAAGAAAGCTCAAGAATTAAAAAAAAGTATTCCCTCGGTATCAATTTATGTGACACTTATTGATAGTTAATTTGACTAACCTTTGAAGCTAAATTAAATACATAAACTTAATATTTTAAATTAAAATTTAAATAAAAAATACTATATGTTGCAACTCTTCTCATGTTAATTTTTTTTCAAAATATAAAGATATAAATTTAATATTAATTTTGAACATCAGCTTATTTGAATAATAGAGCGTCTGCCTAAAAATGAGCTAAACTCGAATTTTAACTCATTTACTTGCTTTAACTACTCATGCTATGGATGTATGAGCATCAACTCCATTCTGCAGAAAATATTTACTATCTTTGGAATTTGATCCTACACCGCTGCCCAAGACACGCGGGTTGACATTCAATTAGAATAATTGTTGTTGTCTCCTTCCCGCTTTCCAAAATTCGGTGTTAGCTAAATAACCATTGCTATTGAATTCGATGCTCTAGAGGAAGGCAATGAAATTTTTTATGATCGAATGCCATGATTAGTTCTTGGGGAAGGAAGGAGAGTGATTGGCACCACCTCCCACTCTTTTTGGGGATCCTGGAAAAGTAGGTCCTCTTGGAAATGAGGATCGGGGCGGCATTGGTGCGGGACTATTAGAGCTCTCTTCAATCTGCTCATGGCTAGATCGATCAGTTTCGGGTCAAATAGGAAGAACTAGAAGATTCCACCTTTGAAAAGCGCCTACACCTAATGGCTCTTCGCTGCAATCGCTTCGATCCACCCCCTCGGTGAAAAATCATAATACGCCCTGAGAATTTTTTAGGTGAATTCAGTAGGTCATCCCCTTTCCTACGGGTTCCCCCACCGACCCTGTGACACACCAACCACGCCCCTTCACTTTCTCCGATCATAAAGCTCCCTGATCCCTTTATTTGTCTTTCATCCCATCTATTTCTTTCTTTGCTTTAGGAGCTCGTAGGTCTCAAGGGTTGTTTTCCAATTCGGCCTGAGGATTTTCATATTCAATGCCTGGGAGCTAGGCTCGATCTTGCCATAAAACCTCGAGGATAAAAGAGCCAATCAATTGGAATAAGAGCTCTGAGACTTCATGACTTTGAGGGAGGGTTAGCCTAGCCTTAAGCCTTTTAGAAAGTGTCTTTTACTAGAATATGTGTATTTTAATAATAAGATTTTAAAAGTCAAACATAATAGTTAAAGTTATTTATTTATTTTAGAAGGGGATTTTGATATTTCAACTTTTAAATAGTAGGCTTCCCCTTTCTCTGTTCAAATTTTGGGAATCTTACGCTAAGGATGAAAGTATCACTATAAAATTATTTGGTGGCTTTTCATTTTTATAAAAATATATAGGAAATACTCTTTAGATAAATTACAATTATCGAATAAGAAGAATTAGTTTAGCCACAAAAAATGTAACTAATTAAATAAAAAATAGAAAGCATGTCACAAACTATAGAGAATCACCTTGTTGTGACATAATAAGACTGTACATACATACATGTATCAATTTTAATTTTTTAAAATTAAAGAAATAATGGAAAGACGACAACCCTAAAGAAGATAATTAATCCTCTTTGAGAAGTAAATTTGTTGTGTCAACAACCGTGCTCATGAAAATCTTCACCTAAAATAGTAAATAAATATTATGTGAGATTTAAATGTACATTGTTTTACAATGTGATAGAATATTTACCAAATATTCTTGTATTATTGTATATATCTTATTTTAGGTAGAATTATATTTCAATTGTAATTAGGATGATCTATTTCAGGTAGAATTATATTCCTATTTTAATTAGGTTGATTCTTGTGCTACTATATATGTTATACATTATTGATAAATAAAATCAAGGAACATATTCCTTTATGGTATCAGAAGCCACAACATAAATTTCCTACCCTAACCGCCGACTTCATCTCTCAGCTGCCCCACCCCATTGACAGAAACCTAGTTTTTTCGGCCATTCTCTCTGCATTCTCTCCTAAATTTCATCTTCCATGACTGACAAAACCAAATTATATCCTGCACTTGCAGTCAACAACATTAAAAATTTCATCCCTTTGACTTTTGAGATGGAAAAGGGTCAATATTCCTCATGGGCGGAACTGTTCAAAATCCATTGTCGTGTCTACGAAGTTATCGACCACATCATCCCTCATAAATCAAAGTCCATGGACATACCCTCGACTTCGACTTCTGATGATACACTTGGATCTCATCTGGATGCAGTTGTCCTTCAGTGGATATACGACACGATCTCTAATGATCTGTTGCATACAATTATTGAGACCGATGCCACAGCCTACCAAACGTGGGAACGTTTGGAAAGTATTTTTTATGACAACAAAACTCAACGTGTGTTATACCTTGAAAAATAGTTCAAGGACGTTCATCAGGACGATTTCCCCAGCATGTCGGCATATTGTCAAGAACTCAAGATGCTTGCCGACCAACTCTCCAATGTTGGCTCACCAGTAACTAATCAACGATTGGCCATGCAACTTATTGTAGGCTTGAACGAATCCTATGACGGCGTTGCTACCATCCTTCAGCAATGCACATCGTTACCACTGTTTTATGAGGCCTATTCAAAGCTAATTCTTGAGGAAACCCAGAAAATTAAGTGCAGCACCACTAAGGCCAGCATTGTAGATACCGCTCTCACCACTACCGTCGGGCCCTCCGCCGACGGCAGGGCCTCCAATTCTGGCAGCCAACACCGCTGGCCCGAGGACCCGCAGTAGGGCGCATCGACCCACAAAAATCGCTGATGGCGGTACTCCGGCAAGAGTCGCAGAGGACAGAATTCTGACACCAACGTCAGCGGCAAGAGGCAATCCCCACCGACAGGAAACAGCCAGCAGCGATCGCGGCAGTGGCAGCATCCTCCGTCGTGGACTGCCTACCCGCTGTGGGCCGCGTGAGCCCCACCATCTTAGGCCTCTCTTACTTGCCCGTATCCCACATCATTTTGGACTCTACCACCGGCCCGACAAGACCAACCTGACATACTTGGCGCACGTCCGCAACAAGCTTACACGACACAAGTCTCCCCATCTTCCACCTATGCTCCGACTGATGTTAAGGTAGTTATGCACACAATGTCTCTCAACGCTCCGACGAAAATTGGTACATGGACACATGCGCCACCTCTCACATGACGACATCATAAGCTACTCTCTTGTTTTATTCTAATATGAGTAATTTAAATCAGAATATTGTTGTTGGTAGTGGACAAGGCATTCCAATTCATAGTTTTGGTCATTCATCCCTATCCCCACCACATCTACCACTAATTCTAAATAATGTCCGCCATGCCCCGAAACTCATTAAGAATCTAATCTTTGTGCGACGTTTCACGACTGACAATAATGTTTTCCTTGACTTTGATCCTTTTGATTTTTCTGTGAAGGATTTTACGACAAGGAAGTGAATAATGATATATGACAGCACCGGGGATTTCTACCCTATTACCAACACCACGGACAAAGCAACCTCAATTCCATCAGTCTTTGTTGCTCTTTCGTCTTCTTTATGACATTCTAGATTAGGACATCCAGAAGATTTGATTTTACGTTGCCTTAGAAACAATAATTTTATTCAATGCAAACGTGTCTCTAAGACTCCTGTCTGTAGCTCTAGCATTTTTGGGAAACATGTTAGATTTCCGTTCTATAAATCTACAAATTGTACTTTAATGCCTTTTGATATAATACATAGTGATTTGTGGACTTTCCCTATCTTAAGTACTGCATGCCATCGATATTATGTGTTATTTTTGGATGATTATTCCAACTTTCTATGGACTTTTCCAATTGGTAATAAATCCCAAGTCTACACCATATTTTCTTCATTTAGTGCTTTCGTAAAAACACAATTTGAAAATAGCATTAAATGTTTTCAATGTGACAATGACAGGAATTCGATAATAACCAATTCAAACAATTTTGTGCCAAACATGGTCTTATCTTTCGTTTATCCTGTCCTCACACCTCCTCTCAAAATGGTAAGGCCGAACGGAAAATTCATACCATAAACAATAAGATGAAAGTGTCATTTTGTCGGGGTTCGAATATTCTAGTAAGCTTGATGAAAATATCTCTTATTAGAACTTAATACATGCTCTACTTGCCCACGCCTTAATTCCTCCTGAATTTTGGCATTACACACTCTCTATGGCCACCTACCTTCTAAACATAATCCTAAACAAGTATCTAGCTCAACAGTCTCCCACACAAGTTCTATTTCGTAGGAACCTATCCTATCAACAAATGTGTGTCTTCGGTTGTCTCTGTTATCCTCTTCATCCGACCACTCACAAACTCCAACCCCGGTCCTCTCCATGTGTATTTTTGGGTTACCTCTCCAATCATCGTGGCTATTATTGTTATGACTTATCAAGCCGTAAAATAACTATTTCTTGCCATGTCATCTTTGAGGAGTCTCAATTCCCTTTTGCCACGCTAAACTCACCACCTCGGCATTCCTATAACTTCCTAAATTATGGTCACAACCCCCTTCTAATTCATCATTTACATAATCCGACGTCTTAGTCGCCGTCCGGCCCTACCACGACCATTCAGGATCAGCCAGTTCCCGTGGCTCCACAGAGGAAGGTTCAGAATAGCCCGTCTCAAGGTTTTTCCTCGGCAACCTCTTAGCCAACACATCACAGCAGTCCGATTTGGCAGCCTCTCAGCCAGCCGAGCCCCTTCCCGCAACCACTGCCCCCCTCGATTTATCCCACATACTTCCGGTAGTATGCTACCTCATCCCCTCCCGTCCAACGTCCTGAGGCACACCCATGGATGATGGAAACCTGTGCTATGCACGACATTTTCAAACCAAAACGACTGTTTAACCTATCTCTTTCGGCTATCCCTTCACCCATGCCTCATAATCCTAAGGATTCCTTGTCCGATCCTAAATGGAACGCCGCAATGATTGAAGAATATAATGCTCTTATTGATAATAAGACGTGGGACCTAGTACCCTGTCTACCTGATGCTAACATTATTCATTCTATGTGAATTTTTTAGACATAAATAGAAATCTGATGGTTCTTTTGAGAGGCACAAGGCTCTTCTTGTAGGTGATGGCAGATCTCATTATGTGGGAGTAGACTATGATAAAAAGTTCAGCTCGATCGTGAAACCAGCAACCATCCGGACCATTCTTAGCATTGCACTATCCAAGTCTTGGGCCATTCATCAGCTTGATGTCAAGAATGTCTTCTTACATGGGGATCTTTATGAAATAATATACATGCATCAGCCTATGGGTTTTCGGGATCCTATCCATCCAGATTATGTATGTCTATTGCGGAAATCGCTCTATGGACTGCAACAGGATCCTCGAGCATGGTACCAGCGGTTTGCCGATTATGTCTCCTCTATCGGATTTTCTCACAACAAATTTGACCATTCACTATTCATTTATAGTAAGTGTCCAGATATGGCTTACCTCTTATTGTATGTTGATGACATCATCCTCACCATATCATCTGATGCTTTCCGTCAGTATATTATGTCACTACTTGCCTCCGAGTTTGCTATAAAGGATCTGGGGCCCCTGAGCTACTTCTTAGGCATATCCTTCATTCGTCTTTCTGGTGTCCTATTTTTGTGTCCGACGAAATACGCCGAAGAGATCCTTGACCGTGTCGGTATGACATCTTGCAAGCCGACCCACACACCAGTGGACACTAATTCCTAGCTAAGCACCGATTTCAGCCCCCTATATTCAGACCCGTCACATTATCACAGCTTGGCTGGGACCCTGCAATATCTCACATTCACGAGACCAGATATATCATATGCAATACAACAAATCTGTTTGCACTTACACAGTCCGACGGATGCACACATTTATGGTCTCAGACGTATTTTACGGTACATCCAGGGTACTCTTCACTTCAGCTAACACTTATACAAGTCCTCGCTCACTGGTCTCGCTGCATATTCTGATGCTGACTGGGATGGATTTCATGACACCCGTCTCTCCACCTCTGGTTACTACGTTTTTTCAGAGATAACTTACTGTCTTGGTCTTTTAAAAGATAACCTACACTATTTCGATACAGTGCCGAAGTAGAATACAGAGGTGTAGCAAACGTTGTCTCTGAGACCTGTTGGATTCGTAACCTTCTACTGGAGCTTCACTGCCCAATTCATAAAGCTACATTGGTCTACTGTGACAATGTTAGTGCTATATACCTTCATGCAATCCCGTCCAACATCAACGCACCAAGCACATTGAAATGGATATTCACTTTGTGCGCGAAGAAGTGGCTCATGGTCAAGTTCGTGTCCTTCATGTTCATTCCAGATATCAGATTGCTGACATATTTACTAAAGGAGTTCCGCGCATACTCTTTGATGATTTTCGAGCCAGTCTCAGTGTACGTGAGCCTCCAGCTTCGACTGCGGGGGTGTGATAGAATATTTACCAAATATTCTTGTATTTTTCTATGTATATCCTATTTTAGGTAAAATTATATTCCTATTGTAATTAGGATAATCTATTTTAGTTAGAATTATATTCCTATTGTAATTAGGTTGATTCTTGTACTACTATATATATTGTACATTATTGATAAATAAAATTAAGAAACATATTCCTTTACAAAGATCAAAACAATTAATATGTACCAGAAAGGGAGTTCTATTGATCCTAAGTCATGTTTGTACGTTGTAAAATAAAGAAAAAATCCATCTAAAAAAATAATAATATCAAATAACAAATAGGATAATCAAACAAATAAGTACCCATAGTAATATTGAGCAAAAAGTTCTCTTCCAATTCTGGAAATGGTGAAGCCAACATATTTGTTTACGGGTTTCTAAGCCACTTTTTAGTGTGTAGGCTTCAATTGGATTGTGACTATTAATAGGAGTATGAATCGGTACGTTTTTTTAAAGATTTAAAAGTTGAGTATTTAATTAATTATGAAGGGTATTCAAATAACTCAATTTTTAAGTTCTGGGAATTTCATTGTAATATAGTATAAATTAATGAATCCAGTTCATTTTTCTCATTGAGCAAATCAATTGTCTTCCAAAGGATTTATCTACTCTTTGCTTAGGATACAGATAGGATATATAGAAGGTAGTCTAAGATTATCGTTGTTTGGATTGGCTTATTTTACGTGCTTTTAAGCTAAAATAATTTTAAAGCATTTTTGTAGTGTTTGGACTAATGTAAAAAAATACTTTTAACGCTTGTGTTTAAGCTAAAATGGCAAAAATAAGCCAAAAACCCTAAGCTAGAATTTTTATCTATGACTTTTGACTTATAAGTCAAAATCATAAGCCCATCCAAAGCTCTAAATAAAAGATTGCATATCTTATCAGTCAAATTGCAATTTTAGGCATTGAGAATAAGTGAGTACTATAACCATCATTTCCCATAACAATTTATCCAATTATATTTTACATATCCTTATATTTATAACCCCAGGTCACCAGTTCTCTGGTTATAAAGGTACAACTATCTGATTTCTCAAAAACATAGTAGGAGTATTTCTTTTTCTACTGCAATGAGCAATTCCTTGGGTATTTTCTCTCTGACGATGGGTATGGGCAGGACGAACGAGCGCAGTAGAAAAACTTTTTAAATGATTAAGTTTGATGATATTATTTTACATTTCAATTACTAAGATAACAAAAAGGGCAGTTTTGGAAGATTATAAATATGCAGAAATGACAATATTAAAAATTGTTACAAGGAAATGGAAATAACTGAAGTAAGCATAATATTGCAAATCACAAGAAAAATTTGTATTATATTATAAAGTAAAACCTAGAGGGAGTCTGAAATTTGTCCATTTATATAACAAGGACTCTTTTAGCATATGAGATTTGTCTTCAATTCATTGAGAAAATAAAGTATGAAGTGTTTGAATTGGACGTTGCCAAAGCTGCACTAATGTAAAATAGTAAAAGTAAACCAAGCAACACTAAAGTAAAATAGGGAGTAAAAGTAAACCAAAAGAGATGAAGCGGAGAGAGGAAATATTGGAGATCAAAGGATCAGTTCATTTCCACTTGTCTTCTTAAATTTACTAGATAATAGTTACCAAAAATATGGATCAGTAAATAAAGAAATTAATATTGTATACGGTGAAAATCGGCACGACACGTGACAAGGTTTGAGTATGGGTTTCGAGGTAGACGGTTGAGTTCTAAACTGGATATGGGTGACATCGGGTTAGTCCGGATGTCGAGTCGAGATCGGGCAGTGACCGAACCAGATGACACCGAATGAAGAACCGGAGGAGTTCAGCACGTACCCATTCCGGATATAGCGTCAGCTGTTACTCCTAGCTCATTAAGAGATCATTATTGTATAATTTCATTTAATTGAAGAGTGATTCTCCGACATCAATGCCTTGTATTCATAGCTATAAAAGTCCAACCTTCATGTTGGAAGGGCATCCTATTCTCATTATTCACTTGTACGGTCTTTCTTATTGTGATTACAATTATAAGCTTTCATTATTGGCTCGAAACCGAAGCAATTAAGCTAAGGCCTGGTCCAATCTTGCTGAAGGAATTCATCTTGATTTACGGCATTACAAACTAACTTTCTTACTTATTATCTACCTTTACTTACTTATTGTCAATTATTTGTCATCACATATTACAAATTGATCCATGTATCCTTAAAATCACTTACAAATTCAACTGTACCTTTTTTGGGGTAAACAGTTTGGCACCCACCGTGGGGCTAAGAATAATAATGGTAATTTGTTCAAACTCAAATTTCACTTGTTTTTTTTGAGGTTTTGTGAAAACATGTCAATATCAAACACTCACAAAATGGTTAGTGAAATCCATGTTGAAGTTAGCGACGACGATAACAACAACAACACCCAGCATGTCGACCCAATAATTGGTGAGCATCAGCATAACCCCTTGGTTTCACCCTAGGGGTCTAGAAGGTCACATGAGAAAACACCGAACGATGATGAAGAAGATTTGGCTCGAATCATTAACATGTTGATGGAGCAACAAGAGGATATTACTCAGTTGCAAAAGAAGAGTGCGGAGCAAGTGCGACGGACGAAAATTGTCCCATCCGGGATGAGGATTGGGTCCGATAGGAGGACCGAGTCTAAGGAGATGGCAATGGATCGGGGGAAAATGAGTCCTCGGAGGTCTTGAAAATGCTCCAAGCTTTAACTAAGCGAATGAATACTAATGAAAAAAAGGTTGAAACCTACAATTCACGGGTAGACCAGATTCCTGGAGTGTCTTCGATCCTGAAGGACCCAGACTAAAAGAAATAAATCCAATTACCATTCCCACCGAGCGCATCTCCGAAGTTGATACCAAAAAGGGCTGAAAATGCCAGATCTCTTGAAGTATGATGGAACTACGAATCCGTAGGAGCATGTGACCTCGTACACTTGTGCGGTGAAGGGTAATAACATGCACCCGAATGAGATCGAATTGGTTTTGCTAAGGAAATTTGGCGAAACACTGTTCAATGAGTTTAATGACATGGTATTCTATGTTGACTGAACACTCTATTAACTCGTTCGAAATACTTGCAGATATTTTTATAAAGGTACATGTCGGAGCATGGAAGGTCCAAGCAAGGAAAGAAAACATATTCAAAATTGCTCAGAAGGATACGACGTTGCTTCATGAGTTCATGACAAGGTTTCATAAGGAACGCATGCTTCTTCCCATGGTACTGGATGAGTGGGAAGTTGAAGCTTTCACCAAGGGGTTAAATCGTAGGAGTTCCAGTGCTTCATTCAAATTAAAGGAAAACATGTTGGAATTCTCGACAGTGACATGAGCATACGTAAATAATAGGTACGAATCTAAAATCTGAGTGGAAGATGATCAGTTCGAACATCCTCCGAGGTCAACAGGGCGAAACAATAATCTTGATAAATCGAAGAGGGTAGTTGAGTCGGAAGTGAATTCGCTAAAAGATAGTTACCAACCCTACGGACAACCTGAAAAATTAAACTTTGGGTCGGATAGGGGTCACAACAATTGCAAATTCTTATCAAACAGAGGAGATATATGTAATGATCGAGGGTCTACCAAAGGGGCTTGCAATTTAAATATGATACCGGTGGAGTTTCTTCTAACAGTGTGGAAAGCTCGAGGCTTTCCGAATATAATTTCAACAACCCGTCTCAATATAATTTCAACAACCTCAAAGAGACACATCAATATAATTTCAACAACCCGTCTCAAAGAGATCCAAATTTAATATGTAATTATCATGGAACTCATGGTCACCGGACGGAGAATTATCATTAGTTGAGGGATGAAGTGGCCCGGTGTTGAGAAATGGCCATGTACGTGAATTTTTGAATGATAGAGCAAAAGGAAACTGCAGAAATAGAGAAACAAACAAGCATATGGATCCAGTTGAACCCCAGCATATCATAAATATGATTATTGAAGGGATGGATGTTCCGAAAGCATCTGTCATGACCGCAAAGAATATGAAAGTCTCAATAACTCGAGAAACGAGATCTAGAGATTTCTTCTTGGAGGAAATAATATCTTTCAACAATGAAGACGCGGAGTCCATCATTCAACCTCACAATGATGCGTTCATAATATCTGTCTTTATCAATAAATTTCAAATTAAGCGTATTTTAATTGATTTAGGTAGCTCGCCAACATCATTCAGTGGAAGGTGGTAACGCAATTGGGGTTGCTGGATCAGATTGTATCAGCGACCTGAGTTTTGAACAAATTCAACATGGAAAGCGAGACTACGAAAGGGGAAATCACTCTCATAGTCAATGCAGACGGAACAATTCGGTAAATGAAATTCTATGTTATTGAAGGAGAAATAAGGTACAACGCACTGTTCGGCAGGCCATGGATACACGACATGAATGTCGTGCCTTCGATATTGCACCTGATGATAAAGTTCCCAACTCCAGAGGGAATTAAGTCAATTCGAGGAGAGCAACCGACAGCAAGAGAAATGTTCACGGTAGAGGAGTCGGTGCAAGCACCAAAAGAAGTGAAGGACACAAAATGCTATGAAGTCAACCATAGAGGAGCTGGAGCAAGTCATTGAATTTTTCTTCTCAGATAGAAAGGTATATATGGGCACCGGATTATCCCTGGAGCTCAGACTTAAATTAATTGATTTTTTAAAGCTAACAGTTATTTCTTTTCCTAGTCTCACTTAGACATGATAGGTATCCCACCAGAGATTATGAATAACAAGTTGAGTTTTGACTCAAGCTTCCCTCCGGTAAAGCAAAAGAGGATATCAATCCGACTACAAGCATAAGTTTGTCAAGGAGGAGGTAATAAAGTTGTTAAATATAGATTTCATCTGGGAAGTATAGTATTCGGATTGGTTAGCAAACGTAGTTGTCATACCTAAAAAGGACAATAAATTGAGAATGTGCATAAATTTTAAAGATTTAAATAAAGCTTGTCCAAAAGACTCATCTTCTTGACTACACATCGATCGAATGATTGATGCTACGGCAGGGAATGAGATGCTGAATTTTTTTGACGCTTACTCCAAATACAACTAAATCAGGATGAATCTGGAGGATCAAGAGAAAACCTTTTTGGTAACTAGATACGAGACTTACTGTTATAACGCGATGTCATTTGGTTTAAAAAAATGCTAGAACAACATACCAATGCCTAGTTAATCGCATGTTCAAGGATCAAATAGGTAACACAATGAAAGTTTATATTGACGATACGCTAGTAAAGTCTCTAGAGACAGAGGACCATTTAAAGCATTTACAGGAACACATTTGACATACTCCGAAAGTATAATATGAAGTTGAATCCAGAGAAGTGTGCTTTTGGAGTTGTCTCGGGCAAGTTCTTAGGTTTCTTGGTTTCAAACTGAGGAACATAGATCAATCCGGATAAGATCAAAGCTATCGAGAAAATTCTGGAGGTGCTTGAGGATGTGAAGGCGGTGCAAAGACTTACCGGAAGACTGGCCTTCCTAAGTAGATTCATAGCTCGGTCTTTGGAGAAATGTCATAGGTTTTTTTCTTTGTGGAAAAAGAAGAATGATTTCGAGTGGACTCCGGAATGCCAACAAGCATTGAAGGATCTAAAGAAGTACTTGTCCAGTCTGGCACTATTACATAAACTGAAGGCGGGTGAGTAGCTATTTTTGTATCTAGAAGTATCCAAAGTGGATGTAAGTGTTGTTTTGGTTCGGGAAGAAAAAGCTACACAATTTTCTATTTATTATGTAATTAGAACACTAGTTAGTGCGGAAACTAGATATCCTCACTTAGAGAAATTAACATTAGCTTTGATAACGACTGCTAGAAAATTGAGACCATACTTTCAATGTCATTCTATATGTGTAGTAACAACTTATACGCTGAAAAATGTGATGCATAAATCCGAATTGTCTGCTAGGTTAGCCAAATGGGCAGTAGAAATTAGTGGGTATGATATAGAGTATAAACCGAGAATGGCTATAAAGTCTCAGGTTTTAGCAGACTTTGTAGCAAACTATACACCTGAAATGATTCTCAAAGTGGAAAGAGAACTTATAATAACTTTAGGGATCTGGACCCTATATACAGATAGAGCTTCAAATGTAAAAGGGTCCGGACATGGAGTGGTGCTTAAAACGCCTGCGGGGGATATTATTAGGCAGTTGATAAGGACTGTGAAATTGACTAACAATGAAGCTGAGTATGAGGCTATGATTGCAGGTCTAGAATTGGCAAAGATTTTTGGAGCAGAAGTCATTGAAGCAAAATGTGAGTCGTTTCTAGTTATCAATGAACTGAACGACATGTTCGAAGTGAAAGAAGAAAGAATACAAAAATAATTCGATAATATTCATGTGTTATTGCATCGGTTCAAATAATGGACCATGGAACATGTCTCTCGAGAAAAAAACAATGAAGCGGGTGCATTGGCGAATTTAGGGTATTCCATGGAAGCTGAGGAGTTTAATTTCGGAACTGTGGTGTAGTTGTTGAACTCTACAATTGATGGTGGACACGCCGAGGTGAATACCAAGAGTTTGACTTAGGACTGGTGGAATAAATACATTGACTACATTCGAGATGGAAAATTGCCTACTGATCCAAAGGAGTTAAGGGCCCTTCACACAAAGGTGCCTAGGGTTTGCATGGTCGATGGTCAATTGTACCGGAGATCCTTTTATGGTCCTTTAGCAAGGTGCTTAGGATCTGGAAAAACAGATTATGTGATGCACGAGGTTCACGAAGGGACTTGTGGCAATCACTCAAGAGCAAAATTATTGGTTCCAAAATTAATCAGGGCCAGGTACTATTGGTCTCAAATGGAGGAAGATGCCAAAAACTTTATCCGGAAGTGTGATGAATGAGAAAGGCACGCACCAATGATCCACTAAAGGATAGAACTAATGCATCCGATTTTATCTCTGTGGTTATTCATAAAATGGGGGATGGACATTGTGGGACCTCTCCAATGGGCATCCGAAAAGGTACGCTTTATTTTTTTATCATCGACTATTTTTTAAAGTGGGTTGAAGCAAAGGCTTTCAAGAAGATTACAGAAAAGGAAACCATCGATTTCACTTGGGATCACATCATTTGCTGGTTCGGCATACTGATGGAGATTATTTGCGACAATGGTCGTTAGTTAGTTGGGAAAAAGTAAATGATTTTCTTGAAGGATTAAAAATCAAGAAGATAGTGTCGACTCCGTATCACCGGAGTGCAAATGGGCAAGCGGAGTCAACAAACAAAACAGTCATTCAGAACTTGAGAAAAAGACTAAAGGAGTCAAAAGGAAAATGGAGAGAAATTCTACCGGAAGTGTTATGGGCATACAGAATGACACCAAAATCTAGCACCAGGGAAACACCATTTTCTTTGGTTTACGGTGCAGAATCACTTATTCCGGTGGAAGTAGGGGAGCGGAGCTTAAGGTTCAGCCTTGCAACCGAAGAGTCGAACAACAAAGCTATGGCAGTCAAGCTTGACTTAACGGATGAACACTGCGAGTAAGCATTGCTATGACTAGTGGCTCAAAAGCAAATGATAGGAAGATACTACAACCAACAGACTAATCTTATACACTTTCAAGTAGGGGACTTGGTTCTACAAAAAGTGACCCTCAAAACCAAAAATCCCAATGAAGGGAAGTTGGGTCCGAATTGGGAGGGGTCCTACAATGTGTGAGGAATAACCGGTAAAGGCTCATATCAATTATAAGCCAAAGATGGAAAAACGTTGTCAAACAATTGGAACATCAGTCACTTGAAGCGATATTATTGCTAAGCTATGAGTTCAGTTAATTATTTGAACTTTATTCATTTCAGAATTACTAACTTTCGGAGGGAAAAAGTCAGAAACGTTATGCAAAAACTGGAGAATCAGAATTAGGTCTGAAAACACGTGTTGCACTCTTTTTCCCTTAGCACAATTTTATCCTAAAAAAGGTTTTTCCGGCAAGATTTTTAATAAGGTAACAATGTAAAGCGTGTTACTAAGTAAATGAGAATCGGACAAGAACACTGGGGACTACCCGATAGTGGAAAGAAAATAGTGTTTAAGGTTTCATACTTTAAACACAAACACTAGGGGACTGCCACACCCTCAGATGGTCGGATCGGATCAATCAAGTAAAGAATTCAAAGTTATTCAAACTTTTTGTACTTTTTAGCTCAAAATTTTTGTAAGGGTTAAAGATCGAATAAATCTTTCCTAAGTAGTTCGTCCAGATTAGCTCAAACTTTTTGTACTTTTTAGCTCAATGAATCTTGCCCAGATTGTTCGTCCAAAACAAAGTATAAATGAAACAGCATTCTGTTCAAATTTTCTTTGAATGTTTGTCTTCATGTTTCTTCCTAGAAGGTATTTCTATGGATAATTGGTAAAAATTTTAGGCTTTCAAGCTAAAGTTGTTAAGTCCTTAACTGGAGACTATCGTCATAAAAGTATCTGAAACAAATTGAGTAATGTTCTAAAAGCATGCTTCTAAGGCACCGGATCAAGTGAATCTAGCCTATTTTTAAAGATATTTCAGTCTAGAAAGTTGGGAATAAATAAAAATCCAACATTCATGCCCAAGATGAATAGGAGACGTCTTATTCATAAGCATAAAAGTAAGGCCCTTACACTTAGTCATTAAATTACCCAAAACCGGAAGGATTTGTCCGGTATGAACCAAACTAAAACAAAGGTTTACTTTCATAATTGATTAAGTCATTTTTAAGATCGGGAGAACTTTCACCCGGATCAAAACAAGCTAAGCTATGTTTTGTTTCAGTAAATCTCTGAAGTCGGAGGCAATTAGCGCAAATTGGGTTAAAGGTTTGTTTAGCTAAGTTGTTGAAAAAAAGAAAGCAATAACTGATGCAGAAAGATAGAGAAATTACAATTGAATAAAAAAGAAGATTGAAGTATGTTCATTCATGAACAAGGCCGGGGAAACGACCATAACAAAAATATACAAGAAGGAAAGAAAAATACAAAAGGCATGTGGGTCTACAGATCAGTCAGACTCAAACTCGGAATCTTTGGGATCTTCCTCAGTTCTATCACTGTTTCACTGATGGAAGGCCTCGACCTCCACAACCTTGGCTTCAACAATATTGACATCCAAGTATGGAATTCCTTCATGTGCATGCTCCAAGGTGAACCTCCAGACATTCCAAGTTATGTATTCGGTTTTAAGCATCGTTCGAGCCACCTCAGCCTCCATATCAGCAAGAACTTGGTCCCGCTCATCCAAGGCTTCAGTCAATTGAGCCAAAATCTAAGTATTTATCCAAGAAGCCTCGAGCACAGCTTTTAGCTCTTCGTTGTTATAAGCTTGCTGACGGAGTCGATCATTGGATATCTCCAAGTCACGCTCGAAGTTTTATTTGATAACATCCTATTCAGCAACTCTCTTTTCATCCATTGCGGTAAGCTCGGAGCTGAGATGGTCGACCTCATTATAAGGTGGTCCTCCTTCTGCCCTTGATAATGCTGGAATTCATCTTGCTCTTCGAGTTCTTGAGTAAGACCTGGAGGTTGGCATAGAGCTCATCATTCTCTTTATCCAAGGACTTGTTTTCTTTATTGATGAGCTCGAAGTTGTTCATGGCCCAGAGGTAATCACCCCTTACATGTGCAAGATACTTATACAATGGGCAAATCACCGACTCGCTGCAGTCGACCATCTTTTTGGTGAAAAAGTTTCTTAAGATGCTGAATCTCTCTATCTTAGGGCGTCTGTTTGGCCCTTGAGGTCTTCAATTTCCTCGAGGCATTGGAGGAAACCTTCCCCAACCAAAACAGATGACTGCAAAAATATAAGTCGAGCTAGAGTTAGAATATGTTGAAAGGAAAAGATAAGTATAAATAAAAGTAAAGAAAGGTTCGGTGAATATACCCGGTTGGGCGCATGCATCCCCTCGTTGATGAGGCACTTCCAGGAAACATTTTTCATTTTGTCGTTATAAGACTCAGACGTTAGGGGCTTTAGGTAGCTCGCAACTTCGACAGTTGCGATAGAAAGTTGGTGTCTTTAGGAAAGAAGAGGGTTCCAGTCCTCATCCTATTTAGATCCATGCTCGGAGTTGAGAACATGTCTACAAGTTTGGATTGGGAAGTTGCGTGATTTATCGAAGGTTGAGATGATTTTTTGAGCCATTGGGGGATGGACAAGTGTGAAAATCCGGAGGTATTCATTGGTGACCCCAAATTTTCAAAAGTTCCAACATTGCTGAAGAGGTACTCGAAGTCTTCTTACCCGAAGCTGGGAGCTGATTGTGATGATGGGGGAGGGGTTGAAGTTTTTTGTCTCTTTACCAATGGCTCCTCATCTGTCGCTTCATCTTCATCTTCAATGATGATGGGAATTTGTTCGGCAGTTGGTGGAGTGGAGGCAGAAGTTAGTGCAGCACCGGATAGGGACACTACAACTCCTACAGCAGTAGCTTCTCTGACTGTGGGAAAAAAACATTTCAACCGGAGTGGTGCTGGTTGTCTTTACCCAAACATCTTCTGGAGAGTTGTCGGTGATCTTAACCCCGGAAGAGGCACCTACTTCCGGAGTTCTTTTCCTCCTTGAAGTACCCAAAGTAGACTTCGGAGGTTTTGATGACTTAGGCTTTAAGGATTTCATTTTCTTCGGTACTTCAGCGCTATGTCGAGCGAATGCTGCCAGATCAAGTATTGGGTTGGTAAGAACTGGAGTAGCCACGGCTGTCCTTGGGGTTGAGAGTGCAGAGATAATGAAAGTGTGCAGAGAAATGATAGTAAAATAAAGAAAAGGGAGATCAGAAGGTGCTAATCGTGGTTTTGAGCTTTCCATCAGTTTTTTAAAAGTATTTTCCATGTCCAGTCCCTATGTAGATAGGTGCTTATAATTTTTTCAACCCATGTGTGAAGGTTCTCTACATGGGTCGGAGTCCAGCGGACAGCTGAAAAGGTAACAATATAAATTTAGAATAAAATTTTCAATCGAAGGGACTATGCAAAAACAAGGAGAATGATTGTTGGTACTTACGATTTAAATTTCATTCCTCCGAAAAAGGCCTGAACCTTGCAAGGATGATTTTTGTGGTAGTAACTGCAACAAAGCGCTCCATCCAACCGCGGTCTTGATCTTCGTCAATATTGAAGAGGATAGGGAATTTACCTTATTTTGAGATTTGAATGATCCTGCCATAGAAGAATCTTAGAACGTACAATCGGATCAGATGAGTCAAGGTAAAAATTTCATCGACCTTGTTGGCTATAAATCAGAGGCAGGTTATGACCCTCCAAACGAACGGACCAATTTATGCAAGACACAAATTGTAAGTCTTGCACATTTCTAATATTACATTGTCGATCAGAGGGTCCAGCTTGAAGGTGAAGGATAAGTTTAGACATTAGAGTACCCGAACCTGTAGGTAGTAATATCTTCGTCCGAACTTGGTATAATGATCGCGGAGAGAGCGATCTAACCACAGTCATTTCGCAATATGTCGACGATGGAAAGATTTAGTTGGCCAATTTTTAGCCTTTTCACCTCGATCGGATTTCAAAGTGACGACGCGAACGACAAATTCATTGTCAAAACGAAAAGTGGATGGGAGCATATCAAAAGCTTTGGGCTCAACGACAGTCTGGCGGTATCGGCGACATCATTAGTGACTGGTGGGGATGAAGGTGCTGGAGAGGAATGTCTTGAAGAAGAGTGGTAATTTGTTTTATTCATCGTGATGAAGGTATGAAGATTTGAAGAATTGAAGGTATGAAGGATTGAAGGTATGGAGATATGAATATATAAAGATTTGAAGATTTGGATACTTGAAGGTTTGAAGGTTGGTTGATTTGATTTTTTTTGCGTAAAGTGAAAAATATAGAAGAAAATGAGAGGGTTTTTATAGAAGCTCAGTCATCATTACGAAACACTTCGGTTTATGAACCGAAGTGACGGTTCAATCAGAGGGTGACACGTGTCTAGATTTGCAGAGTAATATGAGTTAGAGTTTGGAGAAGAGGAAACATTTCGTTTCCCGCCTATTTAGGAGTAATTTTAAAAGAATCTTGTAAGAGAAGACAATGAAGAAATCATTTCCATTTTCCATCACTTCGGTAAACTTTAATCCGGGAAGTGAGGGGACTATCAGTTTATGGTAAAAATCGGTACGAAACGTGACAAGGTTTGAGTATGGGCTTCGAGGTAGACGGTTGAGTTCTAAAATGGATATGGGTGACATCGGGTTATTTCGGATGTCAATTCGAGATCGGATAGTGACTGAACTAGATGACACTGGATGAAGAACCGGAGGAGCGCATCGCATACCTGTTCCGGATATGGCGTCAACCGTTACTCCTTGCTCATTAAGAGACTATTATTATCATTTAATTACATTTAATTGAAGAGTGATTCTCGGACATCAATTCCTTGTATTCATAGCTATAAAAGGAGCCCAACCTGTTATGAATTTTTAGAGAGAGATGAAAATAACAAGTTTGAAAATACTAATGAAAACTATCTCATCTAAATGTTATTAATCATAAACCTTAATATAGGCACGAAAATAAAGTAGTAGACTCCTCCTACAGCTAAAGTGTAAGACTCTTAGTAAGATTAAAAAACTAAATATTATACAAAATTAACTTTTAGACTCCTTCTATAACTAAACAACTACTTATTCTTAAAAATTATAGTAGTAACAGATGTAAAATCCAACACTCCTCCTTGCTTCTGTTGTTGTAGACTAAAATAGTAGGTCGTCTCCACTTTCTTCTTCTACTAGTAGGATTTGTGAACTTTTTTGAGTTTCTTTGAACTTGCACACTTTTGTAACATGACATGTTTGTTTACAATTTCCACATATTGCATCAGATCTCCACTAACAATTTTTTTCTATGTGTGTTTTCTTTTTGTAGTATCTGCAGGGAGGATAATCGACTTTTATGATTTGGTGTTTTGCATAAAAACAACCTTCAACAATTTTATCATGTCTGAAAGTTCTTCTTTGTTCTTGTGCTTGAAGAGCACTTATTAGTTCTGCAAGAGAGATAGTAGAGATATCCTTAGACTATTCTAGAGCGGATATTTTGGATTCAAATCTCTCTGGAATAGTTACAAGATTTTTTTCAACTATTCTATTATCTTTAAAATCCTCGCCAAGTAACCTGATTTTGTTGACAATCAAAGAGATCCTATCAGAATAGTTACTGATGGTCTCACCCTCTTGCATTCTAAGAGATTCAAAATCCCTTTTCAAATTCAAGATCTGATTTTGTCTGCCTCGTTCACTTCCTTAATACTCTTTTTCTAGTTTTCCCAATCTTCTCTTGCTGTCTTACATGCAATGATTTTAGAGAAGATAGAATCTGCAACTGAATTTTGAATTACAATTTTGGCTTTGCATTGTTTTATTTTCTCTTCTGCATGAGTTTTAATTTCGATAGGAGTAGAATTTTTAGGGAGTGCTTGTATGGATTTTTCTTCCATTACAACTTCCAAAAATCATATGCTTCAAGATAAGATTTTATTTTCACCACCCAAATTTTATAATTATCACCAGTAAAGATTTATGGAGCAATCAAAGAGAGACCATTACTTGCCATGGATGAAAAATAGGGTTAAAATGTAGTATGGATTGAAAATTGGTATTGATTGGAAAAAGCCCTAGGCGTAAAAAATAAGCACATATTAAGATTGGTTGAAAATAGCTCTGAGCGTTAAAATCAGCACGGGTTAAAATGGATTGAAAATATGTATGAGTTAAAAGTAATCAAAAGTTCTTCAATGAATGTACAGACCCATTAACATCAATGAAGGCACTGATATCACTATTATGGATTTTTTGAGAGAGATGAAAACAACAAGGTAGAAAATATTAATGAAAACTATCTCATAGAAATTTAATTAATCATAAGCCTTTATATTAGCACAAAAATAAAGTAGTAGACTCCTCTTACAGCTAAAATGTAATACTCTTACTAAGATTAGAGTAACACCCCGTACTTTCGGGTGATGGTTTAAGCAGGTAGACGTATGAAAGTAGACCCAAGCCCCAAAGAATTTTGTCCATATTCAAGCATGTAAATAAAGGGCTCGTCATTTAAGAAGATGAAGTCCCGAAATGATTCAGACTTAAAAGTGTGATGATGGTGATTAGAACTAATATTGTATGTGAACCGAAAGAGGCTATGGAGTAGTGTCATTTTACATGACCATGATAATGAATATATGAAATGTTTTAAAAGTGAGTATTATGTAAGTCAATTGAGATCAAGATTTAATTATGGATAAATATTAATTAAGAGTATATAGATCATTGTCATTTTGTTAGATCCACGTGGAATGATGAACATAAGAGGCTAATGGCTATGCACTTGTTTAAGGTGTAGGTGGCAAATTTATGTTATGTTGTATTGGAGAGTATGCACGTTAGATATGGGCCCTATAATGGATTGGTCACATTAATTGCCATTAGTAGATAAGATATGTTGGTGAATTACGTGTATCAATTTTGGTCACATATAAATCTTTTAAGTAATTCAAGTGGTGTACTAAGTGGAGGTGGAGAGGCCTACGTGTCACTAAAGCAATTCATGAAAATAAAAAATTTGGTCAGCAAGCTCTTTACTTGGGAGAACAATTAATCAAATAGGGCAAAAACATTTCAACAACATTTTTCATCTTTATTTATGAAGAGTAACGTTTTAAACCTTTGAAGAGTAAGAAAACAAATGCGCCAGCAACTCCGGCATATGTTGAATAATGAATTAGAAGTAGTTTCTTATAATTTGTAATTCATTTGGGAAGCTCTCGACAGATTCTTTTCAATAAGAGTTTCGAGAACTTCAAAGTGTAAGCAAAGGTTTTTCCACTATTGAGATCGACGTGAAGAGAAGGTAGAGGTTAGCGTCGTCAGTAGAATTGATAAGGAGGTATGTTAAGGTTAACTCATCCTTCTTTTGGCATGACCCGTATGTAAGCAAAACGTAAATGAATATCCGTCCAAAGTAATTCTACTCTTAAAAGCTAGGAATGTATATGTCCTTTATTCTATTGAAGAAGTTTGTTAATTCATGTATATCTTGTCTTATTGACTCATAATGAAAGTTCAATTTATATGTTAGTTCCATAATATTAATCGGAGGTGCAATGACCTTACGTCTATCCGATAAACTGAAGGTGTCTCAACATCATTCATGCATTATATACACACATACACCTTGACCTCAAAAGCGTTATATACGCTACTATATGGTATGCATTATATATATGTATGGGGCATGGGAAAAGATACGGCGTTATATACGCACCACCACCTGCTCAGTTGGTATATGATGAGGATTATGCCCAAAAAGGCCGATATGATATGATCGGATGTCCAAAAAGTCATGATGGCGTTATATACACATATATATGTATGACCTGGTATTATATACGCATGTGCAAGATACTTATGCATATTATGGATCTCAGAGGAAATTCGGTACAGGTTGACTCTTTCTTGTCTCATGATACGTTCATGTCTCTATTATGCTATTCTTCATGCCTGACATACTCGGTACATCATTCGTACTGATGGCCCTTTTATCGGGGGACACTATATTTCATCTTTGCAGGCTCAGGTAGATAGTGTGACGGTTCGCACTAGTAGGTTGCTGGTTCAGTTGATATTGGAGTACTCCACTTGTTCTAGCATTGCGATCTAGTCTTGGTACGGTATTTTAGGATATGCACATGGGCATGGAGGGGCCCTGTCCCGACCTTATGATGTCACGTACTCTTTAGAGTCTTGTAGATAGTTGTCCTGTGTATAGTAGTCATGTATGGCCTTATCGTCCTTAGTATGTATATGTACATAGGTTGGGTTCTTCAGTTTGTAGGGTTTTACATAGCTCATTTCTAGTTTATTATTTCTGTGTGTCAGCAGGTTACCTCATAGCGTCCCTCGTGGCCCATGCTTAATTATGGATAGGTGATAAATATATGATTAGTGGTGCTCGGCAAGTAAGGTCCTGATGCCCGTCATGGCCCTTCGGTTTGAGTCATGACAAACTTGGTATCAGAGCAGGTTTGTCCTAGGGAGTCTATAAGTCGTGTCTAGTAGAGTCTTGTTTATGGGTGTGTTGTACACCACACTTATAGATAGGAGGCTACATGGCACTTAGGATGATGGTTATCTTCCTTCTTGATCCAGAATCATGTTATAGAGCTGAATTGTAAGACTTCTCTCTGTAAACCTTATCATATTTATGATTACAACAATGCCTTCTTCCAATAGGGCTATGATTAGTATGGAGATTGAGGTTGAATTGAATGTAAATGCGAGTAGTATGCTCTCTATTGAGACAGATCCCTCAGAGTATATGAGTAGGTTTCTTTCCCACGCACGACTTCATCCTAGAGCATATGATAGAGATAGGCCCCTTGAGGGGTCAGGGAGCTCATAACCTAGGGAATTTATTAGTCAGGGATCGCCGATATTTAAATGGGTCAAATATGCCAATATCTTAGGGTCAAATTTGTAAAGGTCGAGTGAGACCGCTCCAACCATCTTGTAGTCAGTATGGTCCAGTGCATCCCGGATTATTCCGCAAAGGTACAGAGGGTTGGTTTAGTGTGGCAGCCATGGCCACAACATTCCGAAGTGTCCCAAGTTGATGCACAAAGGTAAGGATAAGATGATTATGAGTTGTAAAGATGAAAAGTAGAAGACATCATTGGAAGATTTAGTAGGTTATGAACTACATGTTTTGCAATGACTCTTGCTGATTAGAATTAGGGAATATGTTATATATGTGCAACTTAAATTGTAATGTCTTACCTAGAATAGATTGGGAATTTTCCCGACATATCTTTAACGAGAATGGATTGCCACAATAGAATTGTCTAAAGAGTGACCATCAGTAAATTTAAGAAGACCACGTAAGGTGACGTACCCAGAATAGTGATCCCAAGTCACAAATGAGGATCGAGTTATCCATGGTAGTGGAAGGGGACAAAAGACTCTCATCCGTGCATAAAGGGTCATACCGTGTATTATTGAGAATTACATATATCAATGTTAGTAAGCTAAGGCATGTTATAGGTATTGGATTGGTAAGGACTTCGGCTTCATTGTGCAACATATAACAATTGTAAATAACCTCTGGATAACAATAGCGTGTTATGGGCAATTAAGGATGAGAACTAGGGAACAATCGAAGAATGGTTGTAAGAAATATGAAAACAGTTAATAAGTATGAATGGAATGGTACGATCAAGTATCAAGGTAGAAATGTTTTTCGTTTATTGACGAGTAGAAGGAAGGATTATGACAAGAAGGATAAAGGTAAATGAGATTATAGTTATGCAGGTTTCACAAATGTATGATTACTCCAGAACATGTAAGGACCGATGGTAAAGGAGGGACAGTAAGAACTCTTCGGCCAAAGGTGGCGAACCTCGATGTTCAGGAAGATAGTATGAGAAATACTTTGAGATAAGAGACGCCCCCAAGGCAAATTGAAAATGGAAATGTAAAGGTAAGACGAATGAGCATTTGGTTGATGGGAGATTTAATAATGATAAGACAAGAAATCTTGACAAGCCACTGGATGATGTAACACCGTGAACTGGATCTAAACACACAAAGCATCAGTTCCATAACATATGCAGTCATACCTCTCAGAAAGTATGTAAACGGAAGTACCAACGAGTAAAGCTCAAGATTAGCACCTAAACATGTGAAAATGAGCCAATGACGACTATGGATACAAGGTAGACATTAAAGATATATGTCAAGAGATAATGACATTATAAGGAAGATAAAATGTCAGGAAAATACAAATGTCTATGAGCATTTTTTAACTGACCAAAGGTTCTACAAGATAGATAAAGTAATGGGTTTACAACTTAACTAGATCAAGGAAATCTTTTCCCGAAGCGCCATTGACAGAAAGTCTTAGCCATGAGGCAAGTGAAGGAATTTGAATCTAAGTATAATGACCAGGTTTGGATATAGTAGGCCAAAGTCATGTAATGCAAATTCTTCAGAATCTTCCACGTACTAAATGAGGAAATAAGTTAACAACTCATATTTTAAGGGGTAGTAACACTAAGGATTGGAATCAGGAGCAATGTTTGAGATTACGTATGTATACCATAATATTTTAGAATTAAGAAGAGTACGACAAGTAAGGAAATGAGTGAACAAGTGTCAAAAGAAGTAAAGAGATGAACTGTTTATAATTACGAGTAGTGAGAAAGTATGAAAAAAGAGATTCCTTTCAGACCATGAATGAGATTTAACTGCGATGATATACGCACTTCAGATTCGATGACATTATCCACAAAGTGTTCACAATTGAGATACTATAAATACAAGAGTTTTCAGCACACTAGTTAGTTAACGTTAACAAAGCTAAGTTGATAATAGAATCATTCAACCACAAGCGGCTTGACTAATGTGAGGACTAAGGAGAGAAGTTGACCTAAGGGAATGCATCAGTTAGCTAAGTGGGAGTCCGATTGAAGGATTCAGATAGTGATAGTACTATGACTCAAAATACAGTAGGGTCATCCCTCATACTAGAAGAAAATGAATGTTATGATGAAGATTCTATTTTTATGGAAGATCAGGAAGGATATCTAACAAAAGAGAACCGAAACATTCGAGCATAATAGGGGAGGGACCCCCGGGTGGAAGACCCATTTGTGTATTCCCAACATAGCAGGATTACGAGATAAGATTATGACGGAGGTCTATTGCTCACGATATTTCATTCCCCTGGATCTACTAAGATGTATCATGATCTCAAAGGTATGTATTGGTGGAACGACACAAAGAGAAACATTGCGGAGTTGGTAGTTCAATGTCTTAATTGTCAGCGTGTAAAAGTAGAGCACCAAAAGCCCGACGGCTTGACTCAGAATATTGAGATCCCGTTGTGGAAATAGGAAATGATTAATATGGATTTCATTACGGGTTTACCTCGCTCTTATCATAAGTTTGATTTTATTTGGGTGATTGTTGATAGACTGACCAAATCAGCTCAATTCCTGGCATTCAAAACTACCTACATAGACGAGGACTACGCAAAGTTATATGTTAAGGAGATTGTTCGCCTTCATGGTATGCCTATTTCTATTATATCTGGCCGAGGTGCGCATTTCACAGCTAATTTCTGGAGATCATTTTAAAATGGGTTTGGGTACTCAAGTTAATCTTAGCACAACTTTCCACCCTCAGACAGATGGGCAGGCCGAGCATATGATTCAAAAGCTCAAAGACATGCTACTAGCTCGCGTAGTGGACTTCAAGTGAAGTAGGGATAATCATCTACCCCTTATTGAATTTGCATATAATAACAGTTATCATGCTAGCATTAAAATGGCTCCATACGAGGCTTTGTATGGACGAAAATGTAGATCTCCTATCGGGTGGTTTCATGTAGGCGAATCAGAATCATTTGGGCCTGACCTGATGCACCAAGACATAGAGAATGTGAATCTTATCTAAGAATAGTTGTTAACCGCTCAAAGTCGTCAGAAGTAGTATTCAGATGTGCGGCGGCGGGACTTATAGTTCTAAGTGGATGATTGGGTCTTCTTGAAGATTTCTCCTATGAAGGGTGTAATGAAATTTGGGGAAAAGGGAAATCTCAATCTAAGATACATTGGGCCATATAACATAATTTGACGAATCAGCCAAGTGTCTTATGAATTGGACTTGCCTTCGGAGTTAGAGTTTGTTCATCCGGTTTTCCATGTTTCCATGTTAAGAGCGTGTGTTGGGGATTATTCCCAAATTGTATCAATTACGATGTAAAGGTTACAAAGGACTTATCATATGAAGAGGTTCCTATTTCTATCTTAGATCGTCAAGTCCACAAGTTGAGGACTAAAGAAGTAGCCCCGTGAAAGTTCTATGGAAAAATAAGAATATAGGAGAAATGACATGGGAGGCGAAAGAGGAGATGAAACACACATATCCTTATCTACCTCAGGCTCAACACCATGTCAGGGTATTTATTTCATTTAATGAGACCAACTCTTCTGAGGTCCCGGATAGTCCATAGTTTTGGGAGTCCATCAATTATGGCTCACCGGTGTATGTCATGAAATATGCGGAGGAAGAGGAGAGTAGGCAAGCTAAGAGGATGCGAGTAGTTGATCAGGATAGGGGGTTCCGCTCTGAAGTGTGCCTGATTAAGGCTCCCATATAGGACTGAGGCAGGACAATACATGTATATTAATCCATTTATTGGAATTGCTTATATAGATATACACATATTCATGCACCCAGAAAACCAACTTATTATTTGTTATAAGGGAACGAATAATATTCTAGTAGCAATGGGCCGAGATTGTAAAGAAGAGACCAGAGTAGAAGCAACAGGACCATAACACTGTTCTAGCAGGATAATAAGATATGAGATTTCACCGATGGACGGTTAATACATGATTCGAACCCTTGTAGCCTTGTATTCAGAAACCTCTGACTCACCTTATGTTGAGTTAACTGGTTGGGGGTAGGTTAGGTGTGTTTTTTAACTCTTTACGGGAGAACTATAATAATATTTTTGTGTAATCGCAATGGAGACAAAGACAGCCGGCAATCCAGACGAGGATCCTAGAGGTAACTGGAGTGGCTGGTTCAAGGTAAGTTAAGGATTAAGGGCATATGAAATGACAAGAGATAAATTTCGCATTGAGGACCAAGAAGGTGCCCTATTTATAGATATTAAGTGAGACTAGAATGAATTACCTAGGCTTAAATCAAAAGAATTAAATATCGGCACGGAAGTAGTAGCCATTGGTTGGTCCGCAGGTAAAAGGGCATTTGTATGAGGACAAGTGTGATCATGAGAAAGCTAGACATGGAAACCCTAACATTCGAGGACGAATGTTTCTATGGAGGAAATGATGTAACACCCCATACTTTCGGGCGATGGTTTGAGCAGCTAGATGTATGAAAGTAGGACCGAGCCCCGGAGAATTTTGGTCATATTCAAGCATGTAAATAAAGGGCTCGTCATATAAGAAGATGAAGTCCCGAAATGATTCAGACTTAAAAGTGTGATGATGGTGATTAGAAATAATATTGTATGTGTACGGAAAGAGGCTATGAACTAGTGTCATATTACATGACCATGATAATGAATATATGAAATGTGTTAAAAAGTGAGTATTATTTAAGTCAATTAAGATCAAGATTTAATTATGGTTAAGTATTAATTAAGAGTATATAGATCATTGTCATTTTGTTAGATCCACGTAGAATGGTGAACATAAGAGGCTAATGGCTATGCACTTGTTTAATGTGTAGGTGGCAAATTTATCTTATGTTGTATTGGAGAGTATGCACGTTAGATGTGGACCCCATAATGGATTGGTCACATTAGTTGGCATTAGTGGATAAGATATGTTGGTGAATTACGTATATCAATTTTGGTCACATATAAATCTTTTAAGTAATTCAAGTGGTGTGCTAAGTGGAGGTGGAGGGGCCTACGTGTCACTAAAGCAATTCATGCAATTCGAAAAATTTGGCTAGCAAGCTCTTTACTTGGGAGAACAATTAATCAAATAGGGCAAAAACATTTCAACCTCATTTTTCATCTTTATTTATGAAGAGTAACGTTTTAAACCTTTAAAGAGTAAGAAAACAAATGCGCCAGCAACTTCGACATATGTTGAATAATAAATTAGAAGTAGTTTCCTATAGTTTGTAATTCATTTGGGAAGATCTCGACCAGATTCTTTTTAACACGAGTTTCGAGAACTTTAAAGTGTAAGCGGAGGTTTTTCCACTATTGAGATCGACATGAAGAAAAGGTCGAGGTTAGCTTCGTCAGTAGAATTGACAAGGAGGTATGTTAAGGCTAACTCTTCCTTCTTTTGGCATGACCCATATGAAAGCGAAATGTAAACGAATGTCCGTCCAAAGTAATTCTACTCTTGAAAGCTAGGAATGTATATGTCCTTCATTCTATTGAAGAAGTTTGTTGATTCATGTATATCTTGTCTTATTGACTCATAATGAAAGGTCAATTTATATGTTAGTTCCATAATGTTAATCGGAGGTGCAACGACCTTACGTCACTCTGAGAAACTCAAGGTGTCTCAGCATCATTCATGCATTATATACACACATACACCTTGACCTCAAATGCGTTATATACGTTACTATATAGTATGCATTATATATATGTATGGGACATGGGAAAAGGGATACGGTGTTATATACGCACCACCACCTGATCAGCTGGTATATGATGAAGATTATGCCCGCGGAGGCCGATATGATATGATGGGATACCCACAGAGGCTTGATGGTGTTATATACGCATATATATGTATGACCCAGTATTATATACGCATGTGAATGATACTTATGCATATTATGGCCCTCAGAGGCAATTCGGTACAGGTTGACTCTTTCTTGTCTCATGTTACTTTCATGTCTCTATTATACTATTCTTCATGCCTGACATACTCGGTACATCATTCGTACTGACGTTCCTTTTATCAGGGGACGCTGCATTTCATGCCCGCAGGCTCAGGTAGACAGGGTCACGATTCGCACTAGTAGGTTGCTGGTTCAACTGATATTGGAGCACTCCACTTGTTCCGGAGTTGCGATCTAGTCCTGGTATGGTATTTTAGGATATACACATGGGTATGGAGGTGTCCTGTCCCAACCTTATGATGTCACGTACTCTTTAGAGGCTTGTAGACAGTTATCCTTTGTATAGTAGTCGTGTATGGCCTTATCGGCCTTAGTATGTATATGTACATAGGTTGGGTTCTTCTGTTTGCAGGGTTTTACATAGCTCCTTTCCAGTTTATTACTTCTATGTTTCAGCAGGTTACCTCGTGGCGGCCCTCGTGGCCCATGCTTAATTACTGGTAGGTGGTAAATATATGATTAGTAGTGCTCGGCAAGTAAGCTCCGGGTGCCCCTCATGGCCCTCCGGTTTGGGTCGTGACAATTAAAAAACTAAATATTATACTAAATCAACTTTTAGACTTCTCTTATAACTAAACAACTACTTATTCTAGAAAATTGTAGCAGTAACAGATGCAAAATCCAACACAAGCTTCATGTTGGAAGGACATCATATTCTCATTATTCACTTGTACGATCTTACTTATTGTGATTATAATTATAAGCTCTCATTATTGGTTCGAAACTGAAGCAATTAAGCTGAGGTCCGATCCAATCTTGGTGAAGGAATTCATCTTGATTTACAACATTACAGACTAACTTTCTTACTTATTATCTACCTTTACTTACTTATTGTCAGTTGTTTATCATCATCTATTACAAATCAATTTATGTATTTTTAAAACTACTTACAAATTCAACTGTAACTTTTTTGGGTAAACAAATATCTTGTGAAACGTCAATTCTGAAATATTGTAAAGGAGGATTGGGGTTACCATTAAATAGGTAGACATAGAAGTTGTCCTAATATATGGAGGCTAATTTGTGAAGTAGTGAAAAACAGGAAAGGAACTATATTTCCTGCAGATTCCAAGTCACGGGCATCAAAATAGCTAGTAGCTATGAGGCTGTAATCCATTAAAGTGTTAATATGATAATTTGGCTTTGACTCAGAATTTTTTCCATGATTAACTCCTTTTTCAACACCAAGCAATACATGCATTACTAGCTTTAGTACCATCTCCGTAAACTTAGCTTTCATCAAACACAAGAGCCAAAGAGTGACTGTTCGTATAATTATTCCTCTACAACGACTATTCCTCCAAGCAGTATAAATACCCTGCCTTAGTACCTTATGTTCAATCATCTCATCACCTTTGAGTTTAATACTTTCTGCTTTAGCTTCCTTATAACATGGCTTCCAAAACTAGAGCCTCAGTTACCCTTTTCCTCTCGTTGAATCTCCTTTTCTTTGCCATAGTCAGTGGAACTGATTGTGGCTCGTGTCAATATCCTCCTAGGCCCGGTAATGGTGGCAATAGGGGTGGCTCGGGCAATGGTGGTCGACCTGGAAATGGCGGCAGTCCCGGCAATGGTAGCGGCTCTGGCAACGGCGGCGGTACAGGCAATGGTGGTGGTTCTGGAAATGGCGGTGGTACAGGTATCGGTGGTGGTAATGGAAATGGCGGTGGCTCTGGTAACGGCGGTGGTTCGGGAAACGGTGGGGGCTCTGGAAACGGCGGTGGTTCGGGCAACGGAGGTGGTAATGGAAATGGCGGTGGTTCAGGCAATGGTGGAAATGGTGGCAATGGACAAGGAAGGTGTCCAAGAGATGCATTGAAACTAGGGGTATGTGCAAATGTACTTAATTTGGTGAGAGTAGTATTGGGGTCTCCTCCAACTTTGCCATGCTGCAGTTTGATCCAGGGGCTGGCTGATCTAGAGGCGGCAGTTTGCTTGTGCACAGCCATAAGAGCTAACATTTTGGGGATAAATTTGAATGTGCCACTCTCTCTAAGCCTCGTACTCAACAACTGTGGAAGGAACCCTCCTACTGGCTTCACTTGCTAAGCAGACGAACCCAATTATTTAATTATAATGTTTGTGATTTTGTGTTTGCATGGGTTTTCTTTATGATAACCTGTTTGTTGTGTTGTGCTAAGTATAGTAGTTGTAAATAACCGAACTTGCATCATGAAAGTGAGCAGGTTCGTGAAGCAGTTGATTTTACATTTGTACTAAGGTTTACTATATTATATATTGACTGTTTACTCTATTTCATAAGCATTTTTATATTTGGGTTTCGTTCGATTACTCCAGGGTCATAAAATGGCTGGCTAGCGGAATTTATTCACTAGAAAAAAACAGTTGAAAAATAAAAGAAAATGGTAATGACGCTGCTTAAGAAACACAGTTTTTGGGTATCAAGAAACAATTGGAGAAGTCAAGATTCAAGACTAGTGATAGGAAAAAAGCTCTACAATTAAAACCTAGTTATAATTAAAGTGTGCAGATATAATCTTTGTGATTATTTGAAATGATGACGCTGCTTAAGAAACACAGTTTTTGGGTATCAGTTGAGAAATTTCGAAAGTAAAATAATTGGAGGATGTCTCACCATCCCATGGCTGCAGGCCATGTCGAGTAGGAGAATCCCCAAAATTTTCCAAGTTTGAACGACAGTCACCACTTACCTAGCTACTTTATTCCGCTAATTAGAACGTGTACAATTGTAATATATTTAGTCATATTTAATTTTGTGTAATAATGGTAGATATAGGATTTCTATTATATGAGAATTCAGATTGTACACCATATATATATTTGTATTAATGATAAAGGTTCTACAAGAAAGATTAATACATTCTTACATGGTATCAGGAGCCAAAACCTAAACCCTATTTTGTTCTCTTTAACCCGTGGCCTTACCTCGGTTTCCCCAACCGGCGGCTGCACTGTGTTAGAATTTCTTTCTTTGCTTTCTGTTCATTACCTAAGAAGAAGCAAAGTCCCTTGTCTTTTCGTCTTATAGAAACCTATTGCCTGCTTCTTTTTTCGTTCTCGAAAAACAAGAAAAGTCTGCTTTTTCAACAGAACCTATTGCCTGCTTCCATTGCCCGAGAAACAGTAAATTGTTTGTTTTTTTCAGATTTCTGCCTCCCTTCCGTTCTCTCTATTTACCAAATTTGTCTGAAACCAACACGTTTTGGTTGTTTCTTTTCCTTTTTTCGAGAAACAAAGCCATATAACTTTTCTGCTTTTTGCTCTCTTTTTCCTTTACCCGGGAACAATCAAGAAGTTTTGTCCTTTACCCGATATATATATATATATATATATAAGCATCTGCGGCCAAGCAGCAGTTGGGACTACAGCCGCAACCCAACCTCTGGCAACCTAACAACCTAAGTTCTGGAAACCAATTTTGGGCCCAGTTTCAGGCAGCCTACCAGTCCGTCCCAGGCCAGTCAATGGGCCACAGTAATCCGACCCTATTTCCTGGAGCCCAGCAGTCCGCTCCAGGCCTCTCTCAATCCAATTTGGGCCCGACTTTCGTCACATTGACTCCTCGACAGCCCGATAATGTGTGGTATATGGATACGGGTGCCACGTCACACCTCACCAACAATTCTGGTAATCTTTCTCAACTGTGAAATTTAAATACTCCACAATCTATTATGGTTGGAAGTGGTCATCGCATTCCAATTCAAGGATTTGGCCACACACTAACCCCACCACCGCATCCTTAGTTCTCCCTACATAATGTCCTCTGTGCCCCAAATATCATCAAAAACCTAATCTCCGTTATAAAATTTTCCACAGATAATTCTGTATCAATCAATTTTGACATGTTTGGTCTTTCTGTAATGGACCTACATACCGGGAAACTCCTTACGAGATGCAATAGTGAGGGGGACCTCTATCCTTTCTTATCCACGCCCGCTGCCAGTGTCACCCTTCCCACAACTCTAACTGCCCAAGTCTCTCCTCCCACTGCTTTAGCAACAAGATTTCCGTCTACCTGACACAATAGACTTGGACATCCCAGAGCTCCTATTTTATTTTTCTTTGGCACAATAATTTAATTTGTTGTTCTAGTGGGACACCTACCGAAAAGTGTTTTTCTTACCCTTTAGGCAAACACGTTCGCCTTCCTTTTCAACCTTCTTTAAGTGATACATTTTCCCCGTTCGATATTGTTCATGCAGATTTATGGACATCTTCTGTTATAAGTTCACTAGGTCATAAATTCTATCTTGTGTTATTAGATGACTTTTTTTACTTTATCTGGATTCACCCTCTAAAGTTCAAGTCTAAAGTCTTTACCAAATTCCTTGATTTTCATACCTATATCAAAACACAATTTGAAAAGTCCATAAAATCATTCCAATGTGACAACAGTCGTGAGTTTAATAATTCCGCATTTCATAACTTTTGCACCAAGAATGGCATGGCCTTCCATTTCTCGTGTCCCCATACCTCACTCCAAAACGGAAAAGCCGAACGAATCATCCGTACTATCAACAACATGGTTCGTACAATTATTTTTCATGCCTCTCTCCCCCCGTCGTTCTGGGTCTATGCAGTCAAAATGGTAGAATACATCCTTAATATTTTACCTACCATTACTCTTCACAACAAAACCAATACTGAAAATCTCTACCGTCAGATCCCGTCATATGACCACCTTAGAATTTTCGGTTGTCTGTGCTACCCAAATCTTGCCTCCACTACTCCTCATAAATTAGCACCTCGTACCACTCCGTGTGTATTCTTAGAATTCCCACCCAATCATATGGGGTATTTGTGTTATGACTTGTTTTCCCGTAAGATCATCGTGTCCCGTCATGTCACGTTTAATGAGGCAATCTTTCCATTCGCCAATCTCCAAAATTTTCATAACACGGACTACACATTTCTCGAGACCGACACCTCACCCGTCGTCCTCGAAATTTTGAACAGTCCCACCACCACCAGTCCACCACCAACCCCTTGGCACCCATCACTGCCACCTCCGGCAGTGACTCAGTTCTACCACGTTCAGCGTCTATCAACACCTCCACTACCGGAAACCACCACACAGTCTCCCCAGCTACTACGGCCATCACACAGACCACACATCGGCTAATTCAACCAATGTCACTCTTGCCGTTGTCATCAATTTTCAAAAACCCAAAATGAGCTAAACTAGACCCAAATTGGAATGCGGCCATGTGTGAGGAATTTAATGCTTTAACGAAACAACACACTTAGGATTTGGTTTCTAGACCGGAGGGGGTGAATGTGATCCGATGCATGTGGCTTTTTTATCATAAATACAGAGACATTGGTGACCTAGAGAGGTACAAGACACGCCTTGTGGCTAATGAAACTACTCAGTAGGAGGGTATAGATTGTGGTGAGACATTCAGACCGGTTGTTAAACCGGCTACCATTCGCACAGTTCTGAGTATTTCTATGGGTAAGCATTGGCCTATTCATTAGCTTGATGTGAAAAATATGTTTCTACATGGGGATTTAAAAGAAATTGTTTACATGAATCAACCGCCTGGTTTTGTCCATCCAGCAGCCCCACAATATGTATGTCGTCTCCGTAAGTCACTTTATGGCCTGAAACAGGCCCTTCGAGCATGGTATGATCGCTTTGCACAGTACATCATGCAGATTGGGTTTGTATGCAGCAAGTGTGATAATTCTCTATTTATTTTCATAGAGGTAGTAGCATTGCATATTTATTATTGTATGTGGGTGATATTGTCCATACTGCCTCATCTAAGTTGTTGAAAAATGAGATCATTCCACTGCTCAAAACAGAATTTGATATGACTGACTTGGGGAAGTTGAGCTATTTTTTGGGGATTTTGGTGACTAGATCTGCAGATACAATGTTTCTTTGTCAGCGTAAGTATTATTTCTTTGTCAGTGTAAGTATGCAGAGGAGATTGTTTACAGAGCTAAAATGGCAAATTGCAAGATCATGTCTACTCCAGTTGACTCTAAATCAAAGCTTATTACTTTGGATGGTCATCCAGTATCAGATCTCACTCTCTACAGGAGTCTTGCAGGTGCACTACAGTACTCACTTTCACTAGGCCTGATATTGCTTATGTTGTTCAGCAGGTATGCTTATTTATGCATGCCCCCAGGGAGCCTCATTTTACTACCCTTAAACGTATCATCCAATATGTTAAGGACACACTTATTATGGTTTACATCTATACCGCTCAGCACCGACCAGGTTGTTGTCCTATACGGATGCTGATTGGGCAGGCTGTCTGGACACGTGACGCTCCACCTTATGCTACTGTGTGTTCTTAGAGGATAATCTTATTTCTTGGTCTGCCAAGAGACAAGACACATTATCATGTTCAAGTGCAAAAGCAGAATACAGAGGCGTTGTTAATGTTGTTGCTGAGATCTGTTGGCTCCGAAACTTTCTTTTGGAGCTTCAGTGTCCATTACGTAAGGCATCTTTGGTTTATTGTGATAACATATCCGTCATATATCTATCTCATAATTCTGTTTAGCATCAGCGAACCAAGCACATTGAGATGGACATCCATTTTGTTCGTGAGAAGGTTGCTCTCGGTCATGTCAAGGTATTGCATGTTCCTTCTTCATATCAGTATGCGGATATATTCACAAAGGGCCTTCCTAGACAGCTCTTCCTAGACTTCAGATACAGTCTTAGCGTTCGACCTTCTCCCGCTCCGACTGAGGGGGTGTATTAGCACATGTACAATTGTAATATATTTAGTCTTGTGTAATTATGGTAGATATAGGATCCTTATAGTATGATGAATCCAGATTGTACACCCTATATATATTTGTATTAATGAGAAAGACTCCCCAAGGGAGATTAATACATTCTTACAAAAACAACTAAAGTTGTATGGATTAATGAATAAAATTGAAATTATTTAAAATACCTTCTTCCAGGTTTCTTCGTAAAACCAACTTCTCTCATTTTTTTTATTTTTTATTTTTGGTTTAAACCACCCAACTCCACCTTGAACCTTAATTAACTCGGGGTAACTTCGAATCATCTATAAATTATATACATCTTAGTGTAAAATTTGTACTGTACTATTAAATCCTCCAAAGAGTATTTATAGATATATTTTGTTAAAATGTAGGTTTGTAATTTTAAAAAGACGATAGATAATTTGCTTTAACAGATAAAGATAACATGACGATAATATATATATATATATATATATATAAACTCTATGTAAATTGAGCTTACTCAATCCATTAGAAAATGAAACTAGTTAGAAGCTTCCATGTTAGCTCACAAAAATTACAAATTATAGTGAAGTGAGAAGGATTCTAGACATCTCCTATACATATGTACAAGCATCAAGGAACATCAAAATGATATTACACTTGTCTTTTGAAGGTTAACTTTTTTAGTAACAACTATTTTAATTATATTATCATTATATAATTTTATAATATAACCAATTCAACCTTTTCTTAAGGTCACAATTAATATATAACAAGAGATATACCAAATAAACACAAGGTTAACGTGGTTCGGTCTGTAGACCTTGTCATTTTATGTTCTTTTTATATCTTTCCTATTCTCCCGGTGAATAGTTATCATAGTCATAGCTAGCCAACCATCTTAAGACCTAAAAAATTCAAACAAAATCCCCAAAATGAATATGCTTATGAAATGGAAAACTAAAAGTACAAAGAAAGTTACTTTTTATATTTAAAAATAATTTAATTTTATTATAAAATAATAATAAAGTTAAAACAAGAATATTGTTGAGAAAGAGAGAAGAGAGAAGAGTTCTTATTTCTCTTGATGGATGAAATCCAATGAGGGAACATCTTTATTTATAAAAAAAAATTGACTTGGTGGCAAAGTTATTAGCCCTAATATTTCTCCTAAAGATAGACATCCATAATATATGCTAATATTTATAACACTCCCCCTTGGATGTTTATTTTGATAGATAATATGCCTCATTAAAACCTTACTAGAAAAAATTCAATGGGAAAAATTCGGGTGAAGAAAAAAGAGTACACATTTCTAATAATACATATTTTGGTTGCCTCATTAAAAACCTTACATGGGAAACCCAGTGGGACAAAACCTTACACGAAAAAAAGAGTACAACATATATTAACTCCCCTTGATGAGAACTTCAGTCCAAATGCTTGAGTCTTCGCATTCCAATCTTGTGCACCATCTTCTCGAAAGTTGCAGTTGATAGAGACTTAGTGAACAAATCAGTCATATTATCACTTGAACGAATATGTTGCACGTTGATATCACCATTCTTTTAGAGCTCGTGTGTGAAGAACAACTTTGGTGGAATGTGTTTTGTCTATCTCATTTTATGAATTCTCCCTTCAATTGAGCAATGCATGCTCCATTATCTTCATATAAGGTTGTGGGTATTTTGTCACATTTCAAACCACATTTATTTCCAAGCGATTTAAATCAGTCCTAACATCAATTGGATTTATTGATATTTCTTCATTTTCTTGAGTTTACGGCTCATTGATTTCTTCAAGAATATCAGGATTGATCAAATCTTATATTTCTTTATGAGATTTTTTCTTAGTGTCATCTTGACCATTTATTTTTCTTTTATAGGATTCCGATCCTTAGAACCCAATGGTCTATCACGCTTCAGGCGTGCTTTGGGCTCATTTTCTATGACACTAGTAGATGGTCCTATAGGGACATCAATCCGAATTGGGACATTTTCTGCAGGGATATGTGATTTGGTAATCCTTTTCAAATTTGTAAATGCGTCTGGCATTTGATTTGCTATTTTCTGCAAGTGAATAATATTTTGAACCTCTTGCTCACAAATAGAAGCAAGTGGATCCATGAGACAATGTAGCTTATTCCACAAAATTTCTCTTTTTATTTCATTATTCTCTCCCCCTAATTTTAAAAAAATTGTCTCATCAAATCGACAATATGCAATTGATCTTACTTCAGTATCTCCATGTAAGGAAGAAATTATATCATGCTCATAGTTATAGCAAGATAAATAAATGCATCAATTAAAAAAATATATCGTACTTCAGGACCAATCTAATTTTCTCATTTCAACTTCTTTTAGCAGGTAGTCTATTGTTTTCGAAAACTCTTCAAAAGCTCAAATAATATTCAAGTCAGCAACTTGCACAATATTATGAAAGATTTTGGATATCATAAAGGGATAAGGGTAAACACATTCATCTTTGTACCCCTCATCAATAAATATTTATTAAGGTGATTTTAGTACATCAACCTTAGTTCATATAATCCGTTTAAGGATTACAAACAAGTTTTTCAATAACTTGTTTATGCTTCAGGTATTTTGAATCCTTCAAAAAAAATTATATGAATTTTGTCACTTAAGCCATATAGGATGAGACAATTTTCATTTAGTATTTAATTTACATTACATCTTCTGATGTCAGGACTGCAGGTTCAGTAAATTTACCCTTACCAAGATGCATCTACTTGGTAATTATTTCTACATCAGCATGCTTTAAGAGACGTAGAATTCAGATCCTCATAATATTATACAATATTGCGCACTATATTGTATCAAAGATATCGTCGACGAGATATCATTTTGTATCGGTTTGCAATTAGACATAACTTACTAAGATCTTATCACTTCATTATTTTTCAGGTACCTGAACCTCGTATGAGGTTTTATGAAGTGTTATGTCGTAGGCTCTTCAAGAGAACGTTGCCTCCTTATTATGATCATTTGGTCCTCTCTTTTTTCAAAGATTATTGCATTTAGAACCGATTTGTCTACCATGCTTCACGCATGTTGTAAACCCTGTCGTTCAGGGACATTTATGAGCATCTTGTAGCTGGAATATAAAATAGTTGGGTTAGCAAATGCTTCTAGCATTTGACTTGAATTATCGATTGAACGAGGATCATAGTGCTGATAATTCACAACATATTTCTTAGTTGTTTATTCTCTCCCCCTTATGTTATAAAAACTAACATACATTTGCACCTTCTTTGGGGAATCCATCTGTGTGGATCGTGGTAGATTCATTAATAATATATCGCACAACAAAAACTATTAGATGAAACCATTTGGTTCCTGACCTTGAACCAATTATAAGGGGAGAATTTATCATAATTTATTAGTCTGAAACATACAAACATTGTTGTATGCAATATATCATATTTTAGATCAACACATGAAGCTTTGTTGTCATTAGCAATGGTTTAGCTATTTATCTCAGACATTCAATGCTAAACTAACTTAGATATAAACCAACATTAACAAGATTAATTATCTTGATTACATAATCTAAAAATCGTGCTCTCAACTCAATTATTTTGAGCAAGTAACTTTGCATATGTCAAACTGAGGGTTGACAATAAACGCACATGTGACCGTCTTATCGATGCATCTATTTAAGACATCACATAACAGGTGAACGAGCCCATATTGACCTTTTATATTTTTTCAGAATTTAGGAAATTCAATCCTAACATTAGCTAGTATAATCAACTTATCATGAGAACAAGAAACAAAAATAAATTCATGAAGAATCTTCTAATTCTTCAATTAATGTCAAATACTCAATCTCCACATCATATATGAATCAGGATGACCAAATCGCTCATGCCGACTAATAAAAAAATTTATACTAGTAAACTTCAAGTTTATCATGCCACATGCTATTTATTTTAGTAAACTTCTAGTTTACTATACATGAATTATATTTTGTACAATAAACTTCTGGTTTATCGTGACATGTGATTTCATCATGCTTATATTTACAATTTGGAGAATAAAGAGAGTAACTTTTCAAATACATTTTTCTTACCCACTATGATTTCATAGATATTTAGTCCTCCAATCTTTTATAGCTTCAATATGATAGCCATTTACTTTAGTAAACTTCGGGTTTACTACAACTTGTGTTTCGATAAACCAACTTCGTATATGACAATCTAAAATGAATTACATAATAGTAGTTGAGCTCTTCATGAGCCTTTAATTTATTCTCCATAATCACATATTGTTTGGACATTACTAGTGTCATGATCTTCTAGATAAATAGTTAACTCTTCTGGAGTCCTTGATCATTAATTTTGCACAATCAAATATTGCTTAGATACTGGTATCATAAGAGAAATTATAGTTAGACACTACTGGTGTCATGAAATAAATAATAATTAAATGGACATTTAGAGACAATACTATTTATAAACGAGGAAAAGTAAGTTCTAAACTTCAGTATTTCAGACATCTCCTTCGGGGAGAATACCCATTAACATTCGGATACTTTGCATCAAAGCGGCGGCCGTAACAATAATAAATCAATGTGGTTATAGTAGAAAGTATTCTACAAAATTTGTATCATTTTGCATTAGAATGATACATAAAAAAAAAATCAAGATGATTTGACGTACGACAGGTACGTGCAACAATGACTTTCATACCACAAAATAACATTTACATTCTTTGTAATTTTATCTCTTCAGGAGGTATGTTGTGGTATTTCTTCATTCACTTCGAGGAATGTAACCTGGTCATTTAGATGCGCTTCATACATAATTTTCAATAACTCACTATTTTTCTCAAGAATAAACAAACATTGTTCCAATATATTTCTTATAAATTCTGCTGAAAAGTAAGTGAACCTATTATTATCCACTTTATAATTTTTAGTATAACTCGCAGTAACATCCTATAGTAACACAATTTCAAATCTTCAAGTGATCTTACATAGATCCAAATTTTTAGAAAATTGGTGCATGTGTTGACTAACATGTATTTCTAATATCAGACGTAACATGCGGATGAAATGGCAGAGATAGACATCAAACTGAGTAAGTTATATGAAATTACATCTAGTTGAATCAGGCACATGCATTCACATAATATAGAATTAATACGCCTTGAAACAAGTTACTCAAACATTAGTGCGATAATAACGGTCTAAATATATAGACATGTGTAGAATATTAACCTTCATATAAAAATCTGGAAGCCACCATAAATAACTAAAATCGAAGCTGGCGGAAAATTAAGAAAAACATTTACATGCATTATAAAATCATAATAGATTTTGGTGAGAAAATTCAATTATTTTACTATTTTAGAAGTAAATTTTAAAGTTGAACCTTTTGAAGATTAAAGTTCAAAGCCTTACTACTTCGAGAGTAAATTTAGATTTAGTACTTCAGGAGTAAAATTTAGAGTAAATTTTAAAGTTTTACTACTTGAGGAGAAAGTTCAAAGGTTTGCTACTTCACGAATAAAGTACAAAATTTTATTACTTTCAAGGTTCTACTACTTTCGGAATAGAGTTCAAAATTTGCTACTTCAAGAGCAAATTTCTGAGTTTGCTACTTCGGGAGTAGATTTATGGGTTTGCTACTTCGGGAGTAAAGCATAGAATATTTTTTTCTCAATTATTCTATCTCTTCTAGAGGTGAGTCGTGATAACTCCACAACCAAAAACACGTTCATTTTTATAATTTTACTATATATAGTCACATTCATTTAAGGGAATGTATTTGTATTTATAATATTTTTAAAAATTCTCATTCTTCAAGAATGGAATATAGCTTGACGTTCCTTAAGCATATCTAATTGTGATAACTTAAAACCTCTTTTAAAATATTGCTACTTCGGGAGTAAATCATGACATGTATACTAATGTAGAAAATTTGTCTCTAACATATCGTTAATGTAACCACAACAAACATATAAATTATTATCACTTCTGGTGATTATAGACATAAATAGATCTAGTCATAACTAGACCTACACAAAATTATGTAGTCTGCGAACTCAACTGGAGTATCCTGAGTGCATCTTTTATAAGATACACTTTGTAATATACATATAGCAAAAAGATATAGGCATTGATAAGGAAGCCAACACCTCGATGAATGTTTGACACATAATATAACTTATCAAAATTACAAAATAACAGTATAAGGATGGTACATATACCTGATTACATAACTATCGAAGCATTCTCCTCCGTCGGAAGAGAGGAAAGTTCTTATTTCTCTTGGGGGATAAAATACAATGAGAGGAACATCTCTATTTATAGGAGAAAATTGACTTGGTCCCAAAGTTATTAGCCCTAATATTTCTCCTAAAGATAGACATCCACAATATATGATAATATCTATAACAAATTTTATTTTTTATTTTATCTTTAGTGAGTTGATTTATAGTTATAGGAATGTCTAAGACTTATTTTAGATCACAATTGTCGAATGTCTTCCTTTAAAAAACAAACTCTATGTCCAATTAAATGATACTCCCCCGTCCAAAATAAACAAATTTCTAACACTTTTTCTTTAGTCCAAAATAATTGAATTTTTCAAAGCCCATGAGATTATCAATTATTTTTTTTCAAAATTACCCTTCTCGTTAATGGGGATTTTCAAACTCAACGTTGACAATTTCTACTTTTAATAAATTTTAGGCAAAGCAAAAGGGTAATATTATCAAATGATCATCATTTGCCTAGTGTAATTAATTAATTTTTTTAAAGAGTGTGTCACACCTCAAAAAGTCACTTATTTTGAACTGGAGAGAATTATCACATAAATTGAAATGGAGAGAAAAATTAATATATAACGTCCAAGTACATATATAAAATCACCAACTTTGCTCTTCCATTTTGCAAGCTCGCTTACTTGCAACCATTAGCAAGACACAATTAACAAGTCGTCATAAAAGAAATCCATACAAAATCAAAATTACCGATAATATAACAAATTTTAGATAAATGAGGATTAATTAGTTGAGTACGTCGGCTTAGCAAGTGAAGCAAGTAGGAGAGGATTCCTTCCGGCTTCCACAATACTTATACGGTAAAAATTTAACGGCTCTTAATGTCTAATAATCTAGTGAATATATGTCTGTTATGTGTTTGAATATAGAGTTTTTATACTTAATCATGATTAGTTAATATATATTTTTACTTTATTAAATTATTTAATCATAATAAAGTATATTGATTTAATGTAGACATTGCATAAGTTTTTACCATACTTATCTAGACCAAAATGATTTTGAAATCCCTCTTAATCTTGATAAAAGCTTACTGAGATATTAAACTCCTAATGCGTGTGTTGCGTGCTGTTGAAAAAACAAAAAAAAATCTCATGGAAGGAAATCACTTTTATTGTTCAAAACTTTTCTGACTTGCTAATAGAACCTTCTACTATAGTGAAGCCTGTGAATTAATTGGAATCTGCATGGCATTATTTAATTTTAAGCAATTCCCCTCTCCATATTTCCCACTAATTAACAAATTAACCTCCACATTACGACAACTTCTTCAATGTCAACTTATCTAATGGTCAATTCAAATTGTTCATACTTATTTCTCAATGAAGACAAATCTTATAATATGCTGAAAGAGTTAAACAAATCAAACATGCATCAGTACTTGATTACAAAAATTTATCCATCTCTTTGACTATCTGCTTGAGGTACTGCCTAGTAAATATGTGGTATATGAAAATCATTAATAATTAAAAAGATTGTCGTGTTGATTTGATGTGGGAATTCGTTACTTAGAGTGGTTTGTGCGTCCATCACCATGTTTGACTCTCATGTCAATTTGGGAATTATCATTATAGGTGGCAATTTCAACTCATATTTAAAAGATTAATCAATTTAACTCATATTTCTGTTAGATAAATATGAGCTTTAATACTTTTTTAATCCATAAAAATATGGGTAAAATATATGTGACTCACTAAACCCAATAACAATTTATTTTCTTCAAAATAGGAGAAAATGTATATTTGAGGGGGGGGGGGGGGGATTTCGGATCGATAAAAAACAGATCAGCACACCCCCAACCCCAACCCACTCTCCACCACCTACACCTAACCCCAACCATGCCTACTCACCCCACTACCGCGAACCTCCCCCCTCCCCCGGACACATTTTCTATTAATACTTTATCTTAGTTTAAATTTTTTTTTAAAAAAGTGGTAAATTTTTTATTCCCCCCCCCCCCCCCCACACACACACAACACATTTTTTATTTTATATATTTTACTTTTATAAAAATGAAAAACATTCATTTATATAATTATAAATATATGAAAAAAATAATTTAATTTGATAAAGAAATTATAACATTACACTCGAAATAATATTACATTTATATAATATGGGTAAACCCATAACCAACCCACCCATTTATCACCTAACCCATAAGTACCCACATAAAATATGGACAAATTGAAACCCAACTCATTTTTAATCAAATTAAATCCAACCAAACCCACTCATTTGCCACCTCTAATTACCATCATTCGTATCTCTTTTACGTAGTATTGTCGCCGAATCCATGCACATGCATTGTCAAACAAGTGGAAACTTGCAATATTTCGTCTTTCACTACATTTTAAAAGAAAAAATTAAACATGAAGTTAACCGTTTTGCTTGTAACAAGATCTGCAAACATTTCTCTCCAATTGTTAAGAGTTTGCGAGACATTTGAGGTCCACTCGCCATGGTATAATAAGAGATGGGAAATAATTTAGGTTGAATATCTAAAAAATTTCTAAATTTAATTTTGCGCATTTTATTTAGATTTATTTTAAATTATATTTGATCCTAATTACCTCTCTGTCTATCGTTTTTCTATGATCGTTACCCCCTCAAATAATAATTGGTCCTAATTACCCCTCTCTACTTGGCTTTTTATAATCATTATCCCCTTAAAAGAAAAATGGGAAAAGAAGAAAAAAATTATAGTTGTATTTTAATGGAGGAAAGGTATATGGAAGGAGATAAGGTAATGACCGTTAGAATATGACTAATAGCTTGTTTGGTCAAACTTTTGAAAGGTAAAAAAAATGCTTATTTTTTTGAAATACTGGGAAAGTAGCAGAAGTTATTTTTCAGAAACTAAAAAAAATAACTTTTCCCCAAGCAATTTTTATTTTTAACACTTTTGAGAAAAATACACTTAGAAACACTTATTAAAAGCTTGGTCAAACAAAGAGCCGAGGAGCCAAGGAGCCGAGTGACGTGCCAACGCTACTAATTGAACCAAAGCTTTGACTCTGAGAGTGAGAGTTGGCGTCAATCTCACGCCTTGTCATCAGATAACAAAGTGGATTTCTCCCCAAAACCCTCCGCAGCCCGGGCCCCCCCATAGGGGAGGCCGACCAAGAGCAAGGAACACATTGTTTCTCAATAAAATATTTTAAATTAATTAGTCAAACAATAATTGCTTCTCACCAAAAATATTTTTTTGAAAAATAGTTTTCAAAATAACCTAATTTTAGAAGTCTGACCAAACAAACTATAAATATGAAAGGAAATGGTATTTTAGATTTTCTTACACATTAGATTAGTACGATTGATGTGACTGTTATTTTACACTCTCACACACCAAATGTCATTTGAAATCACTTGAATTATAGAAAAAGCCAAATACAAAGGACATGAAAAAGTATAATTTAAAAAGAATTTGAATAAACTTGCCAAATTTAGGGGTCTTTTATATATTCTGCCAAATAACTTACCCACATATTCAACATTCCAATGTGTACACTAAATCGATTAAACCTAAACATAGTCTAGTACATAGACTTCCTAGAATTTAGCATCCACGGAATTTGTAATGATTATTTAGCTCGAAATTTACCCAACATTTCGTTAGTCTTAGCGTCTTAATACTACTCACATCAGATGTGCACACTCACCCTAATTGGAAGGTCATGATCAAAAAGTGATTTCAATATAAACCACTTGCTCATCTTCTGACTTTAGATAATTATCAAACTTCTAGAGTCGAGCGAGAAAAAATTGCACACCCGTATTCCCTGACTTTAGATATCTTAAACTTCAAACGCGCAAGCGAAAAGAAAATGCTAGACAATAATGTTGTAGATATCATTTATATTGCACGGTGGTCTTTAGGTAAAGCTGCTAAGCTTCGGCTTTAGACCTCCAACTTTTGAAGGCTTCATTTTATACCACAATAATTATAATATAAGCTTTTATTTAAAAAAGAAAAAGTACTAATTTTTTTAATTAAAAATGAATATATCTTTTGTAGTTTAATTTAACATAAAGGGGGTCTCAAAATAAGCTTTGAAACGTGTAAAACAAAGAATTTATGAAAGGAAAGTGAAAAGTAATTATTAAATTTTCTTTTTACCTTTTCAGAAAGTAACTTTTCATATCCTTTTTTGGGCTATGCAAAAATCACTCATTTTCCTAAACATCAACGTAAACTTCTTCTTTTTTTTTATATATCTTCTTTGTTCATTCGAGCTTCAAAATTTTTCTCTTTAACAATATTATTCTGAAACGAGAGCAAAAGCCAAAAGTGTGTGACAAAAGAAATCATTGATATGCACTTTCTTGGATATCAACCATTATTGAAAGTTTATGAAGCAACAAGTTCTTATTTTGAGATCAAGTTACTTGAATCAGGTTCTTTCTTCATTTTTTAGTATTATTTTCTCAATTAAAGTTTATTGTACTTGATATTTGTATTACATAGGCATATAGTACTATTTAAAATATTGATGGTTTAAATTTATTTAAATATAATAGTCACTCGATATACTCAATCAGATAAAAAGACTTGATTCTTCTTCAAATGCATGTATTGCTTATAGAATAATGTTAACAGTTCATGTAACAGTTGCTATAGCGCAAAGAAGTTTTTCAAAACTAAAATTGATAAAATCTTACTCAAGATCAACCATATCTCAAGAGAGATTGAACGGACTAGGTCTATTATTCATTGAAAAATAATTATTAGAAGAAATCGATTATAAAACGTTTATACATAGCTTTGCATCTCAAAAAGCTAGAAAAATTAATTTCAAATAAAAACTATATATTTATATAAATTTTTCTTTAAATAAAAATGTTAAGATCTCTCATCGAAGTTTGGCTTTAGACCACTAATAGTGTTGAGCCGCCCATGCTATATTGATATGATTATACTAAACTAACATACTTCATATGACGTGCAGGATCCTTAACTCAATTAGATTAACGCAACAACTACATCCCGTGATTGGATCGAAGGCTCCTGACCATATTTCAAAGTTTTGATACTTTATAAAATTGATAAGTACTTATTCCTAGTGGTTGATAATCCATTTTAAAAGAAAAATAATTAGTAGAGACCCCAATCCAATCGAACCTATAGTAACATTGTTTTCTCCTTTTTGATGCTCAAGTCTCAACTATTGAATGGAAACGTTAGGAAAACAAGTAATGTCTCAGGTACTATAATTACTAAGAATTGGTGCCCATGAGTATCCATTAAATAACTTTTAGAATAAAGATGAGTTGGATAATATACTATAAATAATGGATCTTTGGCTGAACTCAACTCAAAAGCTAGCTTGTAGGGTGAGGATTATCCAAGTTCATATAAGGAATCCATGTTTCCATTCCATATCCGACGTGAGACTCTTAACGCTCCCCCGCACGCCCAGATGTTGTTAACTGGAACATGATATAATTTGGGGGCCCAACATCGGTGAACAAAGAATTGAAATGAGTCTGACTCTGATACCATGTAAATAATAGATCTTGGGCCTAACTCAACCCAAAAGCTAACTTGTAGGGTGAGGATTGTCCAAGTTCATATAAGGAGTCAATGTTATCATTCTATATCCGATGTGAGACTCTTAACATATACAACATCACGAGGACTAACATCCTGGAAATTTACAATTAAAAAAAAAGAATAAATATGAGCTCGTTTTTGTTCCATTTTACATGTCTTTCCATTTGATAATAAAGTAAGATCAAGCAGTCATAATTGGAGTACAATATCTCGATTAAGTTTGTCTTGACATGCAGTTATGCTCAAAGGATTCAAATTTTGAGTTCTCAGACAAACGCGTAGGGGAATTTATATTTTAAGGCTCATGTAATGAGAATTGAGAATTATGTACTATACTTGCTCAAGGCGTGGGAAGTTTCTAAGAAATGAAGTACATGCTAAAACATTTTAAAGAGATGCCTTTCATCACGGGAATTTCTAATACTAGCTTAGTGGTGGCTAAAAACAATTTAATATTATAGAGCTAGTACGTACACAGAGCTGTAATCAGCTTTAACGTACTAAGTAATTCAATCTCAGTCAAATCAAATCACGACAAAGCTTCGTTAATATTTTCAACACCACGCAAGTCATACATTACCAATATTCAAGGAGACAAAATTTTCAATAATTGAAGTTATATATTCTAATAGTACTAGTTTTGGTTATTATTTTCGTATCGTTAACTGTTAATGTACAATAGTCAGCCTTGTTACAAGTATAAATACCCATCGCTACTAGCACAATTCAAACATCACCTTCACAATTATAAACTCCTCTTTCTCATTCGTACTCATTACATTTCAACTTACTAGCTCTTATTGTTGACATGGCTTCCAAATCCCAGGCCTCAATCACCCTTTTCCTATCACTGAATCTTCTCTTCTTTGCTTTAGTAACTGGAACCAATAATTGTGGCACTTGTGGAAATGGTGGCGGTTCAGGCAATGGCGGTGGCTCGGGCAACGGTGGTGGCTCAGGAAATGGTGGTGGAGGTGGGGGACAAGGAAGGTGCCCAAGAGATGCATTGAAACTAGGGGTATGTGCTAATTTACTTAATTTGGTGAATGTAGTGGTGGGCTCTCCTCCAACATTGCCATGCTGCAGTTTGATCCAGGGGCTGGCGGACTTAGAGGCGGCTGTTTGCTTGTGCACTGCCATAAGAGCAAATGTGTTGGGTATAAATTTGAATGTGCCACTCTCTCTAAGCCTAGTTCTTAACAACTGTGGAAGGAATCCTCCTGCCGGCTTCACTTGTTGAGCAGCAACTTCTCTCTGCTTTTATCGACTTTCTATCTTCTTAGTGTGATCATATATACTTTTGCCAATGTCTAGCTCAGGCATCTATTAATTTGTATTTGTGTGTTTGGAATTTTGGACGACCTCTCATTATGTTTAGAATAAGTGAGCTTTGCATATATATGCAGCTTCATTACTTAGTTTATGTAGTCTTTCGGTTATGTAGTCAACTGTCCAAGTCTTAATGTTTGTGGACCTGTTTCCTTTACGAACGTGTCAATTCAATCAAGGTCGAATGTTTTATTCATTCTCTTTCCCATCAGCCGAAATTGAAAAGTAGAGTAACATTTTAAGAGGATTATAATATTTCTATAGTTGAAGAATCTTTAATTTTAAAACAGTAAATCTTTCTAGTACTGTATTTTACTTGCTTTGGGTGGTTGATTTAGTTGTTGTATTTTCTGCTTGCTTTATTGATTATAAGATTCATACTTTTCTTATTTTTTGTAATTAGATATATTATAGTGTTCGTATCTAATATTTGTGACTCTAGTGGCTTTGGTAAATGATGGTAGACTAGAATCATGTTCTCGGTCGGGGACGGGGGCGAGGGTTAGGGGGGTAAGTTGGGTAAGGGAGATGCTAGGCTGAGAATAGGGTCTTGGAACATTGGGACTTTAACGGAGAAGTACATAGAGCTAGTTAAGATTCTTAAGAAGAAGAGGGTTAATATAGCCTAGTCCAGGAGACCAAATGGGTAGGACCTAAGGCTAAGGATGTGGACGAGTATAAATTATGGTTCTCGGGTAGGTCGAGGTATAGGAACGGGGTAGGCATTTTAGTAGACAGCGAGCTAAGGGATCAGGTGGTAGAGGTTAGGAGGGTCAATGACATGATTATGGCGATTAAGTTGGTAGTTGGAGGGTCCACTATGAACATTATTAGTTCTTACGCGCCGCAGGCGGGCTTGGACAAGGAAGATAAGAGGCGTTTTTGGGAGGATTTGCAAGAGGTGGTGGGAAGTATACCACCCACGAAAAAGATATTTGTAGGAGGGGATTTCAACGGACATATCGGGTCACTTCCGGGGGGTTATGAAAACGTGCATGGAGGCTTTGTCCTCGGGGAAAGGAATGGGGGAGGTGTCTCACTTTTGGAGTTCGCTAGAGCTTTTGGGATAGTGATAGCCAATTCGAGTTCCTGAAGAAGGAAGAACACTTGGTGACTTTCCTCACTTCGGTGGCTAAGACTCAGATAGACCTTTTGCTCCTTAGGAAGGTTTACAATGATTTTTGTAAAGACTGCAAGGTTATTCCAAGGGAGTATCTTACAACTCGACATAAGTTTTTGGTGATGGTTTGAGATCAAGATAGAGAAGAAGATGAGGGTTGTGGACGACATGTTAAGAATCAAATGGGGGAGTTTGACCATGGCTAGTGCAAATGAGATGGGGGAGAGGTTGATGGCCAATGGTGTAACATCCCGTACTTTCAGGTCACGGTTTAACGCGCTAGGCGTATGTAGAATCGCTAAGCGTGTGTAAATAGACCCGAGCGTTGGAAAAAAATCACGTTTACGTATACTAATAAAGAGACTAGAATATAAAAGAATTAGACCCCGAAATAATTTTGGACACAACAAGTGTGACGATGGGGATCGGGAATAAATTTGGTGCTTGCACAAAGAGGTTATGGACTAGTAGCATATTATGAAATTATGACATTGGGCATACGAAGGTATTATGAATTTTTTTAGGATTTAAATGAAGTGGGATCTAGAATTAATTATGTGTGTAATTGATTAATTATGGAATAATTAATATTTTAGTGGGGACAAGTCTAGGTGGAATTGTGGAAGTGTAAGCTTCAAAAGGGGTTCTTAAACGACTTACTAATATTACTAACTAGGTGTCATTTGTTAATGAAAGGGTGGCAGCTCGTGATGGGTTAGTGGGGGACAACATAATGGGTAATCATTGTCATTTTGGGAGTTTAAATCTTGGGTTAGGAGTCCTATTCAACTACACGTACTAGGATAGCATTTCTTTTGAGAATAAGAATAAGATCAAAGGAAGCAGTGCATTAATTAGAAGTAAATCGTGAGTCATCCTCCAAACTTTTTTTTCCTTTTGTTCGAATTGAGAAAAAGTAGGCAGCAAACTTCTAGTCAACAATTTACTTTGTCTTTTGGAAAAGAAAACGTACGAAATGCAGTAGCAAGTTGAGTAAGAAAAGTTTTTCTTGGTTTTAGAGATTGGCATAGTCCAAAACATGAGCAGTGAGTCGGGTTCCTTATTTTTTTATGAAATCGTCCCATCAATTTAATACGGGATTATTGAAAGGACAATATTCGAGGTATATTAAGACAAATTATTTCTTTCTTTTGGCATTGTTCCATGTAACGAAATATAACTGTGATATTGCTCCATAATTTATTCTACATCTAGTAGTTAAGAACATTCACGTTGTTGATTCCTATGTTAAAAGCATGTCTAAATATGTTCCTCAGTCATTATTAAGGCATACATAAAAGATGTTAATAATTACGGCATTAACCGAAGGTCAAGGAAATTATGTCATTCAGGATATTTTATTGTGATTCATGCATTTTCATTTGCATTGCATTCATGTTTTACCCAAGACTGTATATTGGGGACGGAAACCGGGAAACGGAGACCAGCTAGGATATGATAATGATAAAGACTGTGTGGCTTAATGAAGGAAGATGCCTGATTAAGGGCCAATATATATATATATATATATATATATATATATATATATATATATATATATATATATATATATATATATATATATATATGTTGTGGAGAGGAAGATGCCCTTGTGTGGACAGTATATATGTATTTACCGCATTATGCATGACATTTAGACATAATATGCCCGCAGAGGCCGACATGAAATGATGCCCACAGAGGCTGTTATGGTAAGGAAGATGCCCAATGGGGCCGATGTATATGTATACCGCATTGTGCATGACATTTAGGCATATGTATTAGGCCCCTCAAAGATGTGTACTATTGGTCAGTCATTTCTATTTCAGTTGTTGTTATATCCCTGTTATACTATTGTTCATGCCTGACATACTCAGTACATCAGTCGTACTGACGTCCCTTTTGTCGGGGGACGCTGCGTTTCATGCCCTCAGGTTCAGTTAAAGAAGGTGACAATCACGCTAGTAGGTTGTTGGTTCAGCTGATATTGGAGCACTCTATTTGTTTTAGAGTTGCTGTCAGGTCTTGGTACAGTATTTTTGCATACGTATATGAGTATGGCGGGGTCATGTCCCGTCCTTATGACGTCATGTATTCTTTAGAGGCTTGTAGACAAGTGTCCTGTGGTTAGTTGTCATGTATGGCCTTGTCGGCCTTGGTATGGGTATGTATATATATAAGATGATTAGCTGATTTTTCATAATTTTCTTTCGGCTTAGTCCATATTCAATTGTGATTAGAAGTTGGTTGTACGAATGGCGGTACCCGGCGGGGGGGGGGATTCGGGTGCCCATCGCAGCCCTCCGGTTTGGGTCGTGACAAACTTGGTATCAAAGCATGTCTGTCCTAAGGAGTCTACAAGTCGTGTCTAGTAGAGTCTTATTTATGGGTATGTTGTGCACCATACTTATAAAATAAGGCTATCTGACATTTAGGGATGGTTTCTATTCTTTCATCTCATAAATCGTGTGCAGTAGAGTTGAGTCTTAGGAATTCGAGTTTGACTCGCGCCTTATACCGTTCCAGTAATGCCGGTTACCAAAACATCTTTCGTTAGTTTATACTCGTAGCCAGTAATTGAGCGATTTCTACCAAGACGATGGATACGCCGGAAGGGGCAGTATTATTGTTAAAATTCGAGATTATAAGAAGTTGTCTCATTCATATATGGAAGATGGAAGGGAGTATGAGAGGTCTGATGTAGTGATGTATGAAGGTAGTTGTATTCGCTGGTTACGCAACAAAGATAAGATATGTCACCCCAACATTCGAGGATGAATGTTTCTAAGGGGGGAAGGATGTAACATCTCGTACTTTCGGGTCACGGTTTAACACGCTAGGCGTATGTAGAATCACTAAGCGTGTGTAAATAGACACCGAGCATTGGAAAAAATTCACGTTTACGTATGCTAATAAAGAGACTAGAATATAAAAGAATTAGACCCCAAAATAATTTTGGACACAACAAGTGTGACGACGGGGATCAGGAATAAATTTGGTGCGTGCACAAAAAGGTTATGGACTAGTGGCTTATTACGAAATTATGACATTGGGTATACGAAGGTCTTATGAGTTTTTTTAGGATTTAAATGAATTGGGATCTAGAATTAATTATGTGTGTAATTGATTAATTATGTGATAATTAATATTTTAGTGGGGACAAGTCTAGGTGGAATTGTGGACGTGTAAGCTTTAAAAGGGGTTCTTAAACGACTTACTAATATTACTAATTAGGTGTCATTTGTTAATGAAAAGGTGACACTCGTGATGGGTTAGTGGGGGACAATATAATGGGTAATCATTGTCATTTTGGGAGTTTAAATCTTGGGTTACGAGTCCTATTCAACTACACGTACTAGGATAGCATTTCTTTTGAGAATAAGAATAAGACCAAAGGAAGCAGTGCATTAATTAGAAGCAAATCGTGAGTCATTCCAAACCTTTTTTTTCCTTTTGTTCTAATTGAGAAAAAGTAGGCAGCAAACTTCTAGTCAACAATTTACTGTCTTTTGGAAAAGAAAACGTACGAAATGCAGTAGCAAGTTGAGTAAGAAAAAGTTTTTCTTGGTTTTAGAGATTAGCATAGTCCAAAACGTGAACAATGAGTCGAGTTCCTTATTTTTTTTTATGAAATTGTCCCATCAATTTAATACGGGATTATTGAAAGGACAATATTCGAGGTATGTTAAGATAAATTATTTCTTTCTTTTGGCATGTTCCATGTAACGAAATATAACTGTGATATTGCTCCATAATTTATTCTACTCCTAGTAGTTAAGAATATTCATGTTGTTGATTCCTATGTTAAAAGCATGTCTAAATATGTTCGTCAGTCCTTATTAAGGCATACATAAAAGATGTTAATATTTACGGCATTAACCGAAGGTCAAGGAAATTATGTCATTCAAGATATTTTATTGTGATTCATGCATTTTCATTTGCATTGCATTCATGTTTTACCCAAGACCGTATATTGGGGACAGAAACCGGGAAATGCAGACCACCTGATCAGCTGGGATATGATAATGATAAAGCTTGTGTGGCTTAATGAAGGAAGATGTTTGATTAAGGGCCAATCTATATATATATATATGTGTGTGTGTGCATGTGTGTGTGTGTGTGTGTGTGTGTGTGTGTGTGTGTGTGTGTGTGTGTGTGTGTGGAGGAAGATGCCTTTGTATGACCAGTATATATGTATTTACCGTATTATGCATGACATTTAGACATATTATGCCCACAGAGGCTGACATGAAATGATGCCCACAAAGGTTGTTATGGTAAGGAAGATGCCCAATGGGGCCGATGTATATGTATACCGCATTGTGCATGATATTTAAGCATATGTATTAGGACCATCAGAGATGTGTATTATTGGTCAGTCGTTTCTTTTCAGTTGTTGTTATATCCCTGTTATACTATTGTTCATGCCTGACATACTCGCACATCGCCGTATCGACATCCCTTTTGTCGGGGGACGCTGTGTTTCATGCCCGCAGGTCAGTTAAAGAAGGTGACGAATCACGCTAGTAGGTTGCTGGTTCAGCTGATATTGGAGAACTCAATTTGTTTCCCGAGTTGCTTTAGAAGTTTGTAGCCGGTGTCCCGTGGTAGTTGTCATGTATCCTTGTTGGCCTTGGTACGGGTATTTTTGTATACATATAATTTTCTTTCGGGTATGGCGAATGGCGGGTCATGTCCCGTCCTTATGACGTCATGTATTCTTTAGAAGTTTGTAGCCAGGTGTCCTGTGGTTAGTTGTCATGTATGACCTTGTTGGCCTTGGTATGGGTATGTATATATATAAGATGGTTACCTGATTTTTCATAATTTTCTTTCGGCTTAGTCCATATTCAATTATAATTAGAAGTTGAAGAGGTTAAGGGTGTTGTTCGCATAATGCACAGGGGACGAGCGACCGGGCCTGATGAGATTCCAGTTGAATTTTGGAAGAGCGCAGGCATGACAGGTTTGGAGTGGCTGATTAAGTTGTTTAACGTCATTTTTAAGACGATGAGAATGTCCAAAGAATTGAGGTGGAGTACAATGATTCCTTTGTACAAGAACAAAGGTGATATCCCGAGTTACAACAACTATTTGGGTATCAAGTTTCTAAGCCACACTATGAAAGTATGGGAAATGGTTGTGGAGATGAGGGTGAGAAGAGGCGTGTCTATTTCTGAGAATTAGTTTGGATTTATGATGGGGTGTTCGACTACAGAAGTCATTCATCTTATTAGGATGTTGGTGGAACAGTATAGGGAAAGGAAGAGAGACTTGCATATGGTTTTTATTGACCTCGATAAGACATACTACAAAGTCCCTAGGGAGGTTCTATGGAGATGTTTGGACGTTAGAGGTGTACCTGTGGCGTACACTAGGGAGATCAAAGATATGTATGATGGATCCAAGACCAGGGTACAGACAGTAGGACGATACTCGAAGCACTTCCCAGTAATGATGGGGTTGTACTAGGGATCAACTCTTAGCCCATTCTTATTTACCTTAGTGATGGATGGACTGACATGACAAATCCAAGGGGAGGTGTCATGGTTTATGTTATTTGTAGATGATATATTCCTGATTTATGAGACTCGCAGCGGAGTGAACACTAAGCTGGAGGTTTGGACACAGACTCTGGAGTCTAAAGGGTTTAGGTTGAGTAGGACCAAAACAGAATATTTGAAGTGCAAGTTCGGTAACGGGAGCGACCTCGAGATAAGCGTGGAGGTGAGGCTTGGTACTCAAACCATTCCAAATAAATAAAGCTTCAAGTACCTCAGGTCTATTATCCAATGGGATGGAGAGATTGATGGCGATGTCACACATCGTATTGGAGCAGGGTGAATGAAATGGAGGCTCGCATCTGGAGTCTTATGCGATAAAAAAGTGCCACCAAAATTTAAAGGCAAGCTCTATAGGGCAGTGGTTATACCGGCTATGTTGTATGAGACGAAGTGTTGGCCAGTCAAGACTTCGCACATCCAAAAGATAAAAGTTGTGAATATGAGGATGTTGAGATGGATGTGCCGGCATACAAGGAGGGATAGGATTAGATATGTAACATCCCGTACTTTCGGTCACAGTTTAAATAGCTAAGCGTATGTTAAATCGCAAGGCGTGTGAAAATAGATCCGAGCGTTGGGAAAATTCATGTTATTTTTATGTATGCTAATAAAGAGATTTGTATAACAAAAGGATAAAACTCCTTAATAATTTTGGACGTAACAAGTGTGACGACGGGGAAAGGAAATAAATTTGGTGTGTGTATAAAAAGATTATGGACTAGTGTCATATTACAAAATTATGACATTGAGTATATGAAGGTCTTATAAGTTATCAAGAATTAAGTGAATTGGGATCAAAAATTAATTATGTGTGTGATTGATAAACCATAATGAGGCAGGTTACTTAATTTAATTAAGTGACCGTGCATGTGGAGGCAATGTGGCATTGAGTTAGGCTCTCCACCGCCAAGAATATATTGGGTGGGAGACCTAATCATGATGCTCATTAAATGCTTTGGCCTTCTTATTTAGTGAACAAGTTGGCTAAGGAAATCACCCCTCTTTCTCGAGCAATTTGGAAAACAATGGGTATAATACCCTATGCCAAACTTGGAGTATTAACTTATGGAAGTAATTGCAGTAGTACTTAGGCATTAGAAATAATCAAGTGAGAAGCAATGACTTGATTTTCATTTTAGAAATTTTGTGCAATTAACGTTTCAGCAAATCCAAGGTGGATTCCAGTGTATTGCGTTCGGACAATATTAAGTTAAATCGAGGTATGTTAAGGCAAATTATTCCTTTCTTTTGGCATGATTCATGTAACAAAGTATAACCGTGATATTGCTCCATAATTTATTCTACTCCTAGTAGTCAAGAATATTCATGTTATTAATTCCTATGCTAAAAGTATGTCTAAATATGGTTCAAAGTCTTTATTGAGGCATACGAAAAATGTGTTGATATGCACAATGTTAGCCCAAGGTGCAAGGATATTATGTCACTCGGGGTATTTTATTGTCATTCATGCATATTCATTTGCATTGTATTCATATATTATCTTGGACCCACTGGTGCTATGCACATTACTATATGGTAAATATTATAAATGTAGGGGATATGGGGAAAGGGAAAGGCGTTATATACGCACACCACCTGTAGCTAGTACAGACTATCACAAAAGAGCCCGAAGAGGCCAATATGATATGATGATGTGATGTGATGCCTGCATGTCTTATTGGGACGTGTTGTATGATCCGCAACGCTAACATATATTAGGACGGGTTGCACGATCTGCAACACTGACATATATATGTATATATACCGCACTTGCATCATACATATGTTAATTAACCATTACATGGTATGATGCCCACAGAGGCTATCATAGTAATGAAATTTCCTGATGAGGCTAATAATTATGGACACTGCATTGTACATAACATGTAGACAAGTGTATTAGGGCCTTCAGAGGCAGTTCCTGTTGGTCAGTTGTTTATGTTTTTGTTATCAGTATATTCCTGTTATGCTGTCATTTATGCTTGACATACTCAGTACATCAGTCATACTGACGTCCCTTTTATCGGGGGACGCTGCGTTTCATGCCTGCATATTCGCATAGGCAAGGCTACGACCCACGTGAATAGATTATTGTTTTTAGCGGATTTTGGAGGCACTCCTTTCTTTCCGGGGTGTCGGTCTGATTTTGGTATGATAGAGTTTTGCGTGTCTATATGGGTATGGCGGGGCCTTGTCCCGACCTTTGATATTGCAACTCTTAGAGGCTTATAGACATGTGTCTGTGAGTAATAGACTTGTACGACCTTGTCTGCCTTGGTACATGTATATATATAAGTTGGTTACCTGATGGTTCATAATTTTCTTTTGGCTTACTCCGTAATTAATTATGATTGGATGTTCATGGTAAGAATGGCGGTACATGGCGGGTGGATCCGGGTATCTATCGCGGCCCTCCGGTTTGGGTAGTGACAAACTTGGTATCAGAGCATGTCTGTCCTAGGGAGTCTACAAACCGTGTCTAGTAGAGTCTTGCTTATGGTTATGTTGTGCACCATGCTTATAAATAGGAGGCTGCCTGACATTTAGGAATGGTTTCTATTCTTTCATTTCATAAATCGTGCTATAGAACTAAATTATAAGTACTTCACTCCTAATCCATTTCGTGCTTATGATTCCAGCAATGCCTACCACTAGAAAGAAGTCCAAGAGTATGTAGGAGTTGAATACGGTTGCGAGCGAAGGTACAAGCCGATTACCACCCATTAGCGAGGGCCAAAGTGAGACCCGCGATATGACTCATTCGTATGGTTCTCCCGGTACATCACCATTCGAGAAGATTAGTGGAGCTGCGACACCCCTAGTTCCTCTACATGATACTCCATACGTGGATATTGATATGCGGAGTGCAGTTTAGTTATTGACACGATTGGTGGCCGCTCAGGCCCAACGTCAGGTTCCCAGTCCTTCTGATAAAGCTGCTAGCACAAGAGCTCGGGATTTTATCAATCTAGACCCTCCACTTTTCACAAGAATAGACTTGAAACTGGACCCGTAGAATTTTTAGATCAGGTGCAGCGCACTTTGCGGGTGATGGATGCCACCGATATTGAGTTAGTAAAGTTTGCTTCTTATAGACTGCGGGATGTTGCGGTAACATGGTTTGATACATGGGAGCAATCGAGGGGATCTTGTACCCCACCAGCAGGGTGGAGAGAATTTTCAGAGGCATTCCTACAACACTTTTTGCTAGTTGAGCTTCGACGGGCTAGACGGGACAGGTTCCTACAACTTGAACAGGGCAGTATGAGCATTCGAGAATATAGCTTGCAGTTTAATTCCCTGGCTCGATATGTTTCTACGATTGTAGCAGGGATGAGTGACCGGGTACATAGGTTTGTTATCGGCTTGGGGCCGCACTTGATTAATGAGTGTACTATGGCTTCTTTGAATCCGAGTATGGATATTGCTCGCATCCAGGCTTATGCACAAAACCTGGAGGATCGCAAAAGGCGACAACGAATTTATTGAGAGCGTGATAGGGGCCAGCATAAAAGGGCTCGGTCTGTAAGTGACGTGAGGGACTTCAAAATAGGCCCAGGCCACAGCCTCACAGATGACCATCTTACCCAACAGCCGGCGCATCATTTCCATATTCAGGATTGAAGGCAGATCGTTATACTCAAACGGGACTAGGCCAGAGTTCATGAGCACCAGGATCTTATTATAGAGGGATTCTATGTAGATGAGGCCGTCATTGGCTCGATGTGGGAAGTGTGATGGGACCTGTGCAGGGCTGTGCCAACAAGAGGGAAGAGTATGATATTCTTGCGGGGAGCATAGTCATATAGCGCGAGATTGTCCGATAAAAAGTGAAGGTGGTAGAGCTCAACCGGTCGGATCTACAGCAGCTTCATCCCAATCAGTACACCCATTAGGACAGAGTCAGTAGGCGTTATCTGGGCGAGGCATAGGAAGGGGACAAAACCGTACTTATGCACTGATAGGACGACAGGATCAGAATTCTCACCTAATGTTATTACAAGTACGTTATCGGTCCTTTCACATAATGTGTACGCGTTGTTAGATCCAGTTTCAAATTTATCATATATTACTCTTTTCATTACCTGCAAATTTGGTATGGATCCTGAGTCGATAATGGATCCATTTGTGGTATCTACACCGGTTGGTGAATCGGTAATCGCTAGACGGGTATATCGAAATTGTGCAGTATTAGTTTGTAGTCATCAGACCCTAGCAGATTTAGTGGAATTAGAAATGATTGACTTCGATGTTATTATGGGCATGGATTGGTTAACGTCATACTACGCTAATGTTGGCTGCCGAACAAAGATTGTTAGATCCCAATTTCCAGGTGAGCCACTCCTTGAATGGAAAGGTAATATGGCGACGCCAAAAGGTAGGTTTATTTCATACCTTAAGGCAAGAAAGATGGTCTCCAAAGGGTGTATATACCATCTTGTTTGGGCAAGAGATGTCGATGTTGAACCACTTAATTCTCAATCAATTCCGGTGGTCAATGAATTTCTTGATATATTCCCATATGAACTTCCAGGCCTTCCTCTTGAAAGGAAAATTGAGTTCGATATAGATTTGTTGACAGACACTCAATCGATATCAATTCCTCCTTATAGGATGGCTCCAGCTGAATTGAAAGAATTGAAGGAGCAATTAAAGGATTTGCTCGAGAAAGACTTTATTAAGCCTAGCATATCTCCTTGGGGCGCGCCGGTATTGTTCATACAAAAGAAAGATGGCTCATTACGGATGTGTATCGACTATCGGCAGCTAAATAAAGTTACTATCAAGAAAAAGTACCCTCTTCCCCGAATTGACGATTTGTTTGACCAGTTACAAGGTGCGAGATATTTCTAAAAAAAATTGACCTAAGGTCGGCGTACCATCAGCTAAAGGTTAAGGAGAAGGATATTCCGAAGACGACCTTTAGGACAAGGTATGAGCAATTTGAGTTCCTAGTAATGTCATTTGGGCTTACAAATGCACCAACAGCATTTATGGATCTAATGAATAGCGTGTTCCGCCCATTCCTGGACGTATTTGTGATAGTATTTATAGATGATATTCTGGTTTACTCTCACTCAGAAAAAGAGCATGTGGATCACTTGCGGATAATACTGCAAATGCTCCGGGACCATAAGTTGTACGCAAAGCTATCCAAATGTGAGTTTTGGCTGAAGTCAGTGGCTTTTCTTGGTCATATAGTGTCAGACAATGGTATAAGAGTTCACACTCAGAAGATTGAAGCAGTAAATAATTGGCCGAGGCCTACGACTCCAACAGAGGTTCGCAGCTTTTTGGGCTTAGCCGACTATTATAGAAGGTTTGTAAAAGGATTCTCTACCATATCAGCACCACTAACGAAGTTAACATAAAAGGCCATAAAAATCCAATGGTCCGATGCTTGTGAGCGCAGTTTCCAGGTGTTAAAGGATAATTAACATCGGCACCGTCCTTACTCTCCCAGAGGGTCCAGAAGGTTATGTTGTGTATTGTGATGCCTCGGGAGCAAGTTTAGGATGTGTGCTAGTGCAGCATGGTAAAGTGATTGCCTATGTTTCAAGCCAATTGAGAAAACATGAGAAGAACTATCGGACACGTGATCTAGAGTTGGTCGCGGTAGTATATGCACTGAAGATTTGGCAGCACTATTTATATGGTGTTCATGTGGACATTTTTACGGATCACAAGAGTCTGCAATACATATTCAAACAAAAAGAGCTGAATTTGAGACAAAGAAGAAGGCTTGAATTGTTGAAGGATTATGATGTGGACATCCTATATCACCCTGGCAAAGCCAATGTTGTAGCAAACACGCTCAGCCGTAAGTCAATGGTCAGTTCGATGGCAGTGCAAGTCAAAAGAAAGGAATTGGTGAGAGAGTTTCATCAGTTAGCTAGTTTGGGAGTCCGACTAGTGGATTCAGAGGATGGTGGGTTTGTGGTCCAGGATGTGTCAAAATCATCCCTATATCAGAAATTAAGGAACGTCAATGGGAAGACCCTAATTTGAAGAAGATAGGAGAGAACATTCAACAGAAGAAGACCACGACCTTTGAGATTGACGAACAGGGAACTCTCAGGCACCAGGGTTGTCTATGCGTTCTAATTGTAGCAGGATTGTGGGATAGAATTATGACAGAGATTCATTGTTCACGATACTCTATTCATCCCGGATTAACTAAAATGTATTATGATCTCAAGAGTATCTATTGGTGGAATGATATGAAGAAACACATGGCAGAGTTTGTAGCTCAATGCCCCAATTGTCAGCAGGTAAAAATAGAACACCAAAATCCTGGTGGCTTGACTCAAAATATCGAGATTCCAATATGGAAATAGGAAATTATTAATATGGACTTCGTTACGGGATTACCTCATTCCTATCGAAAATTTGATTCTATTTGGGTAATTGTTGATAGACTGACCAAATCAGTTCATTTCTTGCTGGTGAAAACTACCTACACCGCCGAAGATTACACGAAGTTATATATTAAGGAGATTATTCGACTTCATGGTGTGCCTATTTCTATTATATCTGACCGAGGTGCTTAGTTTACAGCTAACTTCTGGAAATCATTTCAAAAAGGGTTAGGCACCCGAGTTAATTTGAGTACGGCTTTCCATCCTCATACAGACGGTCAAGCTGAGCGAACGATTCAGACGCTCGAGGACATATTACGAGCTTGTGTGTTGGACTTTAAGGGAAGTTGGGATGATTACTTACCCCTTATTGAGTTCACGTACAATAACAGCTATCACGCTAGTATTAAAATGGCTCCATATGAGGCCTTGTACGGACGAAATGTTGATCTCCTATTGGATGGTTTGTAGGCGAATCAGAATTATTTGGACCTGACTTGGTACACCAAGCCATAGAAAAGGTAAATATTATCAAGGAACGGTTGTTAACAGCTCAGAGTCGTCAAAAGTCATACGCAGATGTGCGACGGCGAGACTTAGAGTTTCAGGTAGACGACTGGGTGTTTTTGAAGATTTCACCGATGAATGGTGTAAGGAGATTCGGGAAGAAAGGAAAGCGTAGTCCAAGGTATATTGGGCCATATCGCATAATTCGACGAATTGGCCAGGTAGCGTACGAATTGGACTTACCTTCAAAGTTGGAGTATGTTCATCCAGTCTTCCATATTTCCATGTTGAGAGCATGTGTTGGAGATCCTTCTCGGATTGTACCAATGGAGGGTGTGCAGATTACAGAGGATCTGTCATATGAAGAAATTCATGTTGCTATCTTAGATTGACAAGTCTGCAAGTTGAGGACTAAGGAAGTAGCTTCTGTAAATGTTCTATGGCAAAATAGAAACGTGGAAGAGATGACAAGGGAAGCGGAAAAAGGAAATGATGTGCAAATATCTACACCTATTTCAGACTAATGTCGAGATTTCAAGAGAAGCCTACAGTAAATTCCAATTCCTATCATGATGTTTAATGATTGTGTATTCGGGTTACTTAACGGGATTAGGTATGTACCCCAATATTCGAGGACGAATGTTTCTAAGGGGGGAAAGATATAACATCTTGTACATTCAGGTCACGATTTAAATCGCTAAGCATATGTAAAATCGCTAGGCGTGTGAAAATAGACCCGAGCGTTGTTAAAATTTATGTTATATTTATGTATGCTAATAAAGAGATTAGTATAACAAAAGGATAAAACCCGAGAATAATTTTGGACGTAACAAGTGTGACGACGGGGAAAGGAAATAAATTTGATGTGTGCATAAAGAGATTATGGACTAGTGTCATATTACAAAATTATGACATTGAGTATATGAAGGTCTTATAAGTTATCAAGATTTAAGTGAATTGGGATCAAAAATTAATTATGTGTGTGATTGATAAACCATACGGAGGCAGGTCACTTAATTTAATTAAGTAACTGTGCATATGGAGGCAATGTGGCATTGAGTTAGGCTCTCCACTGCCAAGAATATATTGGGTGGGAGACCTAATCATGATGCTCATTAAATGCTTTGGCCTTCTTATTTAGTGAACAAGTTGGCTAAGGAAATCAACCCTCTTTCTCGAGCAATTTGGAAAACAATGGGTACAATACCCTATGCCAAACTTGGAGTATTAACTTATGGAAGTAATTGCAGCAGTACTTAGGCATTAGAAATAATAAAGTGAGAAGCAATGACTTGATTTCCATTTTAGAAATTTTGTGCAATTAACGTTCCAGCAAATCCAAGGTGGATTCCAGTGTATTGCATTCGGACAATATTAACTTAAGTCGAGGTATGTTAAGGCAAATTATTCCTTTCTTTTGTCATGTTCCATGTAACAAATTATAACCGTGATATTGCTCCATAATTTATTCTACTCCTAGTAGTCAAGAATATTCATGTTATTGATTCCTATGCTAAAAGCATGTCTAAATATGGTTCAAAGTCCTTATTGAGGCATACGAAAAATGTGTTGATATGCACAGTGTTAGCCAAAGGTGCAAGGATATTATGTCACTCGGGGTATTTTATTGTCATTCATGCATATTCATTTGCATTGCATTCATATATTACCCTGGACCTACTGGTGTTATGCACATTACTATATGTAAATATTATATATGTAGGGGATATGGGGAAAGGGAAAGGCGTTATATACGCATACCGCCTACAACTGGTACATACTATTACAAAAGAGTCTGAAGACGCCAATATGATGTGATGATGTGATGTGATGCCTGCATGGCTTATTGGGACGGGTTGCACGATCCGCAACACTAACATATATTGGGACGAGTTGCACGATCCGCAACACTGACATATATATGTACATATACCGCACTTGCATCATGCATATGTTAATTAACCATTACATGGTATGATGCCCACAGGAGGCTAATAAATATGGACATTGCATTGTACATAACATGTAGGAAAGTGTATTAGGGCCCTCAGAGGCAGTTCTTGTTGGTCAGTTGTTTATGTTTCAGTTATCAGTATATTCCTGTTATGTTGTCATTTATGCTTGACATACTCAGTACATCAGTCATACTGACGTCCCTTTTGTCGGGGGACGCTGCGTTTCATGCATGCAGATTCGCATAGGCAAGGCTACGACCCACGTGAATAGATTACAGTTTTCAGCGGATTTTGGAAGCACTCCTCTCTTTCCGGGGTGTTGGTCTGATTTTGGTATGATACAGTTTTGCGTTTCTATATGGGTATGGCGGGGCCTTGTCCCTACCTTTGATGTTGCTACTCTTAGAGGCTTGTAGACAGATGTCCTGTGAGTAGTAGACTTGTACGGCCTTGGTACATGTATATATATAAGTTGGTTACCTGGTGGTTCATAATTTTCTTTCGGCTTAGTGCGTAATTAATTATGATTGGATGTTCATGGTAAGAATGGCGGTACCCGGCGGGTGGGATCCGGATATCCGTCGCGGCCCTCCGGTTTGGGTCGTGACAATATAAATGATGATATTCGGGAAAGAGTGTGAGTGGCCACGGTGGAGGATAAGATGCGGGAAGCGAGGTTGAGATGGTTTGGGCATGTGCATAGGAGAGACAAATGCCCCAGTGTGGAGGTGTGAAATGTTGGCTATGGACGAGTTCAAGAGGGGTAGAGGTAGGCGCAAGTGCAACTTACTGAGGACATGACCTTAGATAGGGGGTTGTGGAGGACACGGATTAGGGTAGAAGGGTAGTAGATAGTCGAGCGTAGTCCTACTTACGTGCTAACTGGTAGTTGTACTGTTTTATTGTAGGCCAGCTTAGCCTATCATATTAATAGGCGCAATATTGATTTATAGTCCCCTGTAGTTTGATTTGTGCTACTATGTATTCTTTAGTGTACTTTGTTTATCTTACTTACCTGCGTTAGTTACTGCTTCTTTTTTCAGAATGCGTTATCATGGCTTATTCACTTATGATACCAACATTTTCATACTGCTTTAAAATTTTCTTTTTTTCCGGGTCGATCGTTCTCTTGCTTTGCTTGTGTTTATGCTTTGTCTTGAGCTGAGGGTCTCTCGTAGACAACTGTTCTACCTACCAAGGTAAAGGTAAGGTCTGCGTATACTCTACCCTCCCCAGACCCCACGTTATGGGATTTCCCTAGGTATGTTGTTGTTGTTGTAACGTACTTAAGTCGATGTAGCTAGTACTACTTCATTTGGCCCATTTTCCGCGGCACATACTTTCTCTTTTTATTGGATGTTGAGATACAAAGTGTCATATGCATAATAGATAGTCGATCTTCTTTTTAAATCTAAACAGTTCTCCTTCATTGATGGGCAAAAATATACATCTTGAGTTTGGCATTCCAAACTTGATACATGATCATTGAGATGAGACTAGTGTAATGAGTCCTAACCAAAAGAGACAAAAGATAGGAAGCTTCATGGGGGATCATAGATGATCAGGGATGGTTTTGCAGGTTCGACTCTAAATGATGGAAGGCTCCACTTATCCATATTTACAAGGCCTTTTACTTGACTAGGAAGAGCAGTAAAAGAGTTGAAGACATGATCTTCATTAAGTTCATGGCTTATAGCCGCAAGTTTGTCTGCTGGTTTGTTGGCTTCTCTGTAGCAATGGCTAATGTCAAAATCATGCTCTTCCACTACTCTCTGTATCTCCTTTACTTGGTTGTGGATTCTCCAAGGTGGTTCCCATTCACCTTTAATGCATTTAGCAAGTAACATAGAATCAGTTTCTCCCAAACCCTATTGAATCCATTTCTAGAGCACCATAGCAGTCCATAAAGCAGGGCTATAGCTTCAGCAAAATTGCTAGAACCCGGTCCTATTTTGATGGAGTATGCAAAAATGATATTTCCTTGACTGTTTCTTATAACACCTCCTCCTCCACAGTATCCATTTAAGCAACTTCCATCAAAGTTTAACTTTACTACTGGGGCACATGGTTTGTGCCAATTGATTACTGTAAATGTTTGTTGATGTAGGGAGGCTTCATAGGCTAGACAGAGATTGTTCCAGCTGCTTCCTAATCTTGCCTTCCCAAATTGCTTTTTTGTGACCTGCAAAATAAAATTTAGGATATTAGTCTTGAACCTGTAGAAGGATGGTTTTTCTTTTTCAAATTCATTGCTGCATCTTGTTCTCCACAATTCCCAACAGATGATTTGAGGGAGAGTCATCAGGATGTAGTCAGCTATGGAGTTTCTTTTTTTGACATTCCACCATTTGAGCAATAACATCTTCAGATTCATGTTCCTAAATTCAATGCCCAATGGGGTAGCAAAGTAGTTCCAGATCCTTCTAGCATGTTGTCCTGCACAAAATAAATAGTCTAACATTTTCCAGTTCATTATTCATGTTAGTAGGATCACAACAATAGCACACAAAGTCCATGGGAATGCCAAATCTAGCTACTTCAGCATCAGTAGCTAGTCTATTATGGGTGACCCTCCATGTCAAAAAAGACATTTTAAAAGGAACGTCTTTGTGCCAGAATTTGCTTTCCATAGTATTAGGCTCCCTTTTTTGTCTAATATGCTCCCAAGCTGAGCTGATAGTGAATTGCCCCGTAGAAGTGAGAGTCCAGATAGCCTTATCAGGTTTAGCTCTATTCAGAGCCAAGTTCAGGTTGACCAGCTTCTCTTTGATCTCATCTGGAGGTTGATGTTGCAGCCTATTCCAGTGCCATGTCCGATTATTAAATTTGTCCTTCACTCTAATCCTATCATGTATTGCATTATCAGGAAGGAACTGGTGAAGGGGTCCAATATTAGACCAAGAATCATATCAAAAATCAGTATCCCCTTTGCCAATGTTCCATTTCATAAAATTGTTCATCTCACAACTTGATATCAGAAGGGGAACCTTGGAGTAACTAGTAAAGTTGCTATTATTTGATTAGAAGGTCATGGGTTCAAGCCGTGGAAACAGCCTCTTACAGAAATGTGAAGTAAGACTGCATTCAATAGACCCTTGTGATCCGGTCTTTTCTCGAACCCCGCACACAGCGAAAGCTTAGTGTATCAGATTTCTATTCACAACTGATACCACAAAGAGCTTTCCATGATTGAGAATCAACATCCAATAAAAAGAGAAAGTATGTGCCGCGGAAAATGAGCCAAATGTAGTACTAGCTACATCGATCTTTTTTTATTTTTTATTTCATATGACTCTTTTGTAGTCCATTTAAAAAAAATAAGAAAATCATATTGAAACATAATATAACTTCCATTTTATCCATGTTTGTTTAACCAATAAACCATAAAGATGTCATGATACAATTAATACCACAATTATTTTCTTAAAAAATAATCTAAATTCAGTTCTAATCAAATAAAATGAGTCCGAAGGAGTAACACCTATGGAAAATGAAGAAAGCTGAAAGGACAAGTTTAAGTTTTTAAGTTTTTACTTTGACTCGGCCTACTCATCTAGTCTAGCGTAAAACGACAAAAAAAAATTAACAGCATACCGGTCGTTGTTCAGAACTCAATGGATTATATCTATTTTTTTTGTGAACAAAAAATATTATTAATCACCTGAACAAAAATACAACAACAATTCAAAACTCCTACAATGGATTATATCAGTCAAAATGTAATATTACTAGGATCCCCTCTTCCATGTTTTTACTTTCGAGATGTTATATTGGTAGGGATCCGCCTTATATCCGTAGTTAGAATTTATGTACTTGCACATAAATTGTATCAGAAATAATTGTATCTTATTTGCTATTATTACAAAGTTGGCTCTAATTAAAGTGATCTAGTAAGATTTAAAGTTAAGTGGGCTAATTGGATACCTCATAAAGTATAGACATTCATGTGAAGATAATTGGTTGTAATTTATGTTTTAATTATGGGCTAAACCACGAAGACAAAACAAGTGCATTATAATATAGGGTTATGGTCCTCAAGCCAGACTAAGGTTTCTTAATTTCCTGATTTTGCGTCTTCAAAACAATATCAACGGTTTACGTCTAAGTTTGGAAGACCATTAACGGTAAGACGGCAAGTTTTATCCTATTCATGAATTTAGGTACGCTTCCGCTTCTAGTATTATGTTTATGGTGATTTACATGATAGATCTCTTGAGAAAAGACGATGGTCTTGTTATGAACTCAACCATTCGATTTCAAATTAAACAATTCAATTCAGAATTAACAGCCAAACAAGAATAGAGTTCACACTATAAAAGCGATAAAAGGTTGGGGTGTGGCTGGCACGCTCGGGCCAGTAAGGCACCGAGTGCCAGCCATACCCCAAAGGTTGGGGTTATTAACCCTGTCATAATCAGAATATATGTCATATATTATGTAATATTTAGTGATGTATAATTATGATAGATATAAGATCCTTATTGACATTATTCTAATTATGGTAATGATGTACATAGTTAATAGGGGTGTGAGGCTAAATCGCAACAAGCGAATCCAACAAGATCAATCTACAACTACTACAAAATGGAAATGGAAATAAAAGCAGTAATTGAACTTCAACAGCTCCTCAGATGATGCTCAGATCCATACTTCAACATACTTGAGAATTAGGAATGATCGGATTAATCAACTGAGTAATTCGATGGTCATGAGAGCATCTAGGAAAGGAAATGAGATATGGAAAAAGGAATTTAGAGAGGCATTGAGAATGAGAGAGAAAAGAGATAGAGAGCACGAGAAAGAAATGAACATACCAAATGTGTCCTGCTTTTCCCACATCGACGAATGAGTATAATAAATATTGTAGCTTCCTGCAATCTGCATCGTCCCTTAATTTTTAATATAAGCCATTGATGATCATTTAACTACCTTTCGGATGGGTTCCAGATTATAGTTAATCCTCTTTCAATCACAGCCTATATGAGGTCGTTTATGGCATGAGACATTACATTCCACTCCCCTTCGAGACATTCTTTCCCTCAAGAATGTTGTTGGAGCTGGTTCACAAAATATGAAACTGAGCCTTAATGAAGGACCAATCTTCCCAAGTTTCTCCTCACGGGCATGATTCTCCCACTGAATGAGCATCTTCACAGTCACTGCATTGTTCTCCTTAACAATCCTCTTTTGCAATATGGCGATGGGCATATTATATCATCTTGCCTAATCATTGTCAACTGTTGTTATGGTAATATAGTGGATCAAATCCTCTTCTTCAATAAGAAAACAAGAAATACAGGATGCATTAGGGCAGTGCTGGTACTTTGAGCTTATAAGAATCAATACCAATTTTTCTGCTCAACTAAATAGGACCATAGTATTTTGGGCATAACTAGAGATTCTTCCTGAGGGAAATGAATGTCTTGTCTATATGGTTAAAGTTTTTGTTGGGATACAATTATTGCAGGGAAAGGGAAGTAAGTAACTATTACAATAGTAAGAAAGGATAAACTAAATATTACAATAAACTGAAAATCAAGAACTTAACAAACTGTTTGTGTGATTTGCTGAGTCGAGTGATGGCACTCTGTCTTTAAGACAAGATTGCCTCGTATATCTCCTTTTATGGTGTTGGGCAATAGTCTCCCAAAATACAACAACAACTTAACAAATGAGCAAAGGAAACTCAAGTGTTACTCTTGAAGAACTTTTAGTATAGTAACTTTGCTAGAGAGGAAGAAGATGAATTCAGAAAATCTGGAGTATTTTCTAAGTGTTGAGTGTTCAATTGAGCCAAAGGCCTCAATTTATAGTGTAAGTAGAAGACCCCTCAACTAGCCAACTAATGGCCTTCAATAGCCATGTAATGGCACTTGATTGAGGGGTTACATTAAGCCAAATAATGGCTGAATTCATGTGCTAAGTAATGGAGAATCAATGTTCCAAAATCAGCCCAAATGTCAGATTTTTCCAACTTTCCATCACAGCATTCTTCCTCCGAAGTGCCATGGATCTGTGAATTAGCATCGCAGCAACGTGGCTCCAGTGACTGGCCAACCAATTAGTACCGCGGCTCCGACAGTGTGGCGCCGCAACACTTCACGGCTCCGCGGCGATTTCCGACTCGTTTCAAATTACACTTCTTCCTTCGTTTACCAACGTGGAATACTTTGTCATTTGGCCAATAACCGTCCATAATTCTATGTCTCAAATGTATTACATATGTACCAATATCTCTTTCACTAATGAAATTTGCGATACTTGGCACTACGTGTGCACGTGTGGAAACGACGTTTCCGACGTGCGGGCCCCAATTTGTTCGAGTCATAAATTAATGGAATACACTTAATTCCACATTTAGTAAATTTCCAACAATCCCCTCTTGAAAGAGATTTTGGCCCACACACTTGGTGCTTTTTCCAGCAATTTTTTAGCAGATAGATATTGCATCTGAATAGGTAGCATACATTTTGAACCTTCCATACTTGAATACCATTGGACTTACTTACTACGCGGTGAACGTGATGTTTTAAACCGTCAGTGTTTAGTATAAGCCAAGTCAATGGTACCAACACAACAACTTCCCTTACTCAGTTCTTCGTAATGTTTTGTCCATTGTGGCCGTGGATAGTTCTTGGATTCTTAAGTGTGTTCATTTGAGGCGGCTTGTCCTCGCACTTAAATAGGTGGTCTCCTACAAGGTATCCTGCTATACCCCACTTTACAAGTGTTAGGAACCATTAAAAGTTTCCCCAAACCTAACCTCAACCGGTGAGGACCATTAAAGGTATTGGAAACTTAACCTTCACTCACACTACAGATAGCACTTATTGTCTATTGCGGGAGTGACTTTGGATTTGGTGTTTCATCTCAGATATCACTATCTGAAGTGCTCATGCTTCCACCGAAGCGATTAACTGAACCTTTACAACTTAGTTTTCCCATTGAACCTAATTCCTGGGATCTCCAGTCGGTAAGGTTGGGTTACCACCGTATTGGTCCTTATATCTTGGGTTTTAAGCCCATTCCCCTAGACAGGCAGAACATCTGATCCTTGGGTAAGCCCTTTGTCAGCGGGTAGCTATGTTATCCTTTGATTTTATGTAATCAATGGATATTATACTCGTGGTGATCAGCTGCCTAACGGTTTTATGTCTCCGTCGAATATGACGAGACTTGCCATTGTACATAGAATTTCATGCCCTTCCTAGAGCCGACTGGCTGTCGCAGTGGATCATTACAGAAGGTACGGGTTTGTTCCAATAAGGAACATCCTCTAAGAAGTTGTGAAGCCACTCAACTTCTTCTCCTGCTTTGTTTAGAGCAATAAACTCCGATTCCATCGTGTGGATCGGGCGATGCAAGTTTTCTTAGCGGATTTCCAAGACAGCCCCACCACTAATTTTAAATACATACCCACTGGTGGACTTGGTGTTCTCTATATCAGATATCCATTTTGCATCACTGTACCCCTCTAGTACAACTAGATATCTCAAATAATGCAACCCATAAGTTAGCGTGTATTTCAGGTATTGTAGTACCCGATTCAACGCCTTCCAGTGATCATTACTCATATTACGGGTAAACCTGGCCAACTTGTTGACTGTATAAGCAATATCAGGTCGGGTGCAGTTTGTTATGTACATCAAACTACCAATCACCTGTGCATATTGCTCCTGGCATATGGGTGCACCACGATTTTTATCAAGCTTTTGATTTCTATCCATTGGTGACTTTATAGGCGAACTGCCAAACATCTCAAACTTTCTCAAAACATCCTCGATGTAGTGAGACTGAGATAAGACCAGTCTGTCAGACGTCTTAGAGATTTTTATCCCTAAGATGACATCTGCGATGCCCATATCCTTCATGTCGAAGCATTTTTTTCAACATGTTCTTAGTCTCTAGAATTATGCTAGGACTGCTCCCTGTGATCAATATGTCATCTACATACAGGCATATCATAACGAACGAGTCAGAGTTACCTTTTATGTAGACACATTTGTCACACTCATTAATAGCGAAACCCTTCGATTGTAGAGTACTATCAAATTTTTCGTACCATTGCTTCAGGGCTTGTTTCAGCCCGTACAGAGATTTGACAAGCCGACAGACTTTTTTCTCTTGCCCTGGAACCACATACCCCTCGGGTTGTTCCATATAGATTTCTTTTTCCGAATCATCATTTAGGAAGGCTGTCTTGACATCTATTTGATGTATCTCAAGGTCACACAATACTGTGATCGCAATGAATACTCGCATGGACGTCATCCTAGACACCGAGGAGTACGTGTCAAAGTTGTCAAGGCCTTCCTTTTGCCGATAACCCTTGACTACCAACCTGGCCTTGTAGTTATCTATAGACCCATTTGCTTTATACTTCCGTTTGAGTATCCACTTACAACCCAGCGGTTTATTTCCCGGAGGAAGATCAAACAACTTCCAAGTATGGTTATGCAGAATGGAGCCTATTTCACTCTCAATAGCTTATTTCCAGAGAGGTGCCTCTGGAGTTGACAATGCTTCAGCAATTGTCCTTGGTTCATCATCAACCATATAAGTTACAAAGTCAGGACCGAAGGATTTATCCCTCCTGGCCCTTTTACTTCACCTTAGTTCCATCTCTGGAGTGTCCAAGTTCTGAGAATCTAGAACACTAGATTCCGGATATTCAGCCACTTCGAGATCCACTAGATCTGAACCATCTAGATCCGGGCCATCAACGACTCCCAGTTTTTGAGAGCTTTGTTCATAACTTCGTTTGCGAGAGGTTATATCTTTTTCCTTTCTCGAAAAGGTATCTTCAAAGAATTGTTCATTCCTTGATCCATGAATTATACCCCCATGGATATCTGGAATATTTGACTTATGCATTAAGAAGCGATAAGCACTACTGTTATTTGCATATCCGATGAATATGCAATCTACAGTCTTAGGCCCAATCTTGACCTGCTTTGGCTTGGGTACTTTGACCTTTGCTAGACAACCCCACACCTTTAAATATTTATAGGTGGGTTTCTTTCCTTTTCATGATTCATATGGAGTTTTGTCCTTACCCTTATGTGGGACTCTGTTAAAAATCGTATTAGCGGTAAGGATGCTTCTCCCCACATGTTTTGGGGAAGATCGGAATTGATGAGCAAGGCATTCATCATTTCCTTTAATGTATGGTTCTTATGTTCCACCACACCGTTCGATTGAGGTGAGTATGGAGCCGTCGTTTGATGAACAATGCTTGTTTGGGCACAATATTCCTCAAATGGCGCTACATATTCTCCCCTCTATCGCTACGAATGGATTTAATTTGCATGCTTAGTTAGTTCTCAACTTCTACTTTGTAACCTCGGAACGCTTCAAAGGCCTCATCTTTACTTTTCAACAAGTAAAGGTAACAATACCTTGTGCTATCATCAATGAATGTGACAAAATACTTGTTCCCCCTAGTTTGTGCAAACTTCAAATCACGTATATCTGTGTGAATAAGTTCTAGAGAAACGGTATTCCTTTCGATGGATCGAAAATGAAGCTTTGTGAGTTTTGCCTCTACACACACCTCACACTTATGTTGAGGATTTATGTCGATAGACGGCAACAACTCCAACTTAATCAACCTTTGTATGGACTTGTATTTGACATGTCCTAATCTATGATGCCATAAATTAGAGGACTCAATCAAGTAAGAAGAAGCTTCAATATTATTGCTTGTACGTAATACAAACATGGCGTTAACTTTGAAGAGGCCTTCATAGACGAATCCTCTTCCCACAAATGTTCCATTCTTAGTGACTACAAATTTATTAGACTCAAACACTAGCCTAAAACCAACATTAACCAATAAATGACCTGAAATTAAATTTCTTCTAATTTCAGGAACATGCATCACTCCTTCAGAGTGAGCTCCTTCCCAGAAGTCATCCTCAGGACTACCTTTCCTACCCCCAGCACGTCAGAGTAATCGTTGTTTCCCATGAACAACTTCTTATTTGTAACCGGTGTATAAGTGGAGAAGGCATCTCTATTGGAACAGATGTGTCTTGTACCACCTGTGTCCATCCACCATTGCATGGGATTCTCAACAAGGTTTGCTTCTAGCACCACCGCTGAGAACTCCTCAATCATGTCATCCAGAAACTGGTATTTGACGACGTTAGCCCGTGCCTTGACCTTAGCCTTGGCCTTATCTTCTTGCTCAGTCTTGAGCTTGCGGCAGTCCTTGATCATGTGACCAGGTTTCCCACAGTGGTAACAGTTTCCTTTGAACTTCTCCGCTGCTTGGGTCTTGTCATCTTTCTGGAACATGCGCTTCTTGCTTGGGTTCCCTTTGGCCTCAGCCAGATTTGCCTTTGCCTCAACGGGTTGTTTACCCCTAGGCAAGACCTTCTTATTATCTTTCTGAATTTGGAGTTTGATAATAAGTTCTTCAAAGGTCATCTCCTTTGTCTTGAGTTTTAAGTAACTCATAAACTCATTCCATGTAGGAGGTAACTTTTCAATCAGTGATGCAACTAAAATTGCTCATTTGGCTTCATACCTTCCAAATCCAGGTGATGTAGAATCATTTGAAATTCATGTACTTGGGACATCACTGTCTTACTATCCACCATTTGAAATTTCATAAATTTCCCAACAATGAATTTCTTCGTACCTGCATCTTGTGCGTTGTACTTCTTTTGCAGCTTCTCCCACAACTCTTTGGCAGTGCCTACGGTGCAATACACCGTGTAGAGAGGGTCTGACAAGCAGTTCAATATGTAATTCTTACACATGAAATCACTATGACTTCATGCATAAAGAACCATCTTCATGCCATTAATGACATGGATACCTAGGCCCCCTTCAGCCGTTTCAGAAGGTGAAAGGTCCATTTCATCTCCAGCTTGTAGAGGATCTTCTGTTAGAAAATGTGTCATTCCCATAACAGTCAGGTAGAATAGCATCTTATGTTGCCATCTCTTGAAGTTTGAGCCCATGAACTTTTCAGGGCGTTCATGGTGAAATCCAGCGGGTGGAGGAACGACAACGTTCCGTTGAGCGATAGTAAAGGCGTTGGATGAGCCTTGAGCAACTAGAAAGGCATTAGGGGTGCCTTGAGCAGTGGGGAGAAGGCAGAGGGATTGACTTGAGTAACAGCAGCAGAATCAGAAGCAATTTGATCTCTTCCAGTCATCTTTCTATGTACTTACAACAAATCTTGTCTTAAACTTGTTCGGAAACAATTGTTGTAGGGAACGGGAAGTAAGTAACTATTACAATAGTAAGAAAGGATAAACTAAGTATTGCAATAAACTGGAAATCAAGAACTTAACAAACTGCTTGTGTGATTTGCTGAGTCGAGTGATGACACTCTGTCTTTAAGACAAGATTGCCCCGTATATCTCCTTTTACGGTGTTGGGCAATAGTCTCCCAAGATACAACAACAACTTAACAAATGAGCAAAGAAAACTCAAGTATTACTTTTGAAGAACTTTTAGTATAGTAACTTTGCTAGAGAGGAAGAAGATGAATTCAGAAAATCTGGAGTATTTTCTAAGTGTTGAGTGTTCAATTGAGCCAAAGGCCTCAATTTATAGTGTAAGTAGAAGACCCCTCAACTGGCCAACTAATGACCTTCAATAGCCATGTAATGACACTTGATTGAGGGGTTACATTTAGCCAAATAATGGCTGAATTCATGTGCCAAGTAATGGAGAATCAATGCTCCAAAACCAGCCCAAAGGTAAGATTTTTCCAACTTTCCGTCGCAGCATTCTGCCTCCAAACCGCCGCGGCTCTGTGAATTAGAGTCGCGGCTCTAGTGACTGGCCAACCAATTAGCGCCACGGCGCTGCCTGAGAGGCTCCGCGGCTCCGACGAAGTGGCGCCGCGGCCCTTCACGGCTCCGCGACGATTTACGACTCGTTTCAAATTACACTTCTTCCTTCGTTTACTAACGTGGAATACTTTGTTATTTGGCCAATAACCGTCCATAATTCTATGTCTCAAACGTATTACATACGTACCAATATCTCTTTCACTAATGAAATTTGCGATACTTGGCACTACGTGTGCACGTGTGTGGAAACGACGTTAACGACGTTTCCGACATGCGGACCCCAATTTGTTCGTGTCATAAATTAATGGGATATACTTAATTCCACATTTAGTAAATTTCCAACAGTTTTATATATACCCAATCTCCCACCTACAACTGTATCATACACCTACTCTGATCAGCATACCATTTCACTCAACCTTGGGCTTGAATGAGATGGTCTCTTAGCACATGTTGAAACTGAACTCTGTGTTGAATTAGTTCTTGAACAGTTGACACTGGATTTGGTAAAGAAGGCCCCATGAATTGTGGTTCATCATAGCCATAGAGAGCATGAAAGCGGTGCTTTTATAGGGATGTGTTAATATAGTGTTATACCACCACTCAGCCAAGTGAAGCCACTGCACCTACTGTTTTGGTCTACTCATTGTCATGGCCCTCAAATATCATTCTAAACACTCGTTTGATATTTTAGTTTGACCATTTGATTCGGGATTATAAGTTATGCATATATATAAAATCAACTGCCTCACCAACCACCTTGTGATTCCATTTCGCAAGTTCGCTTATTTGAAACTACTATCACTACGTAAATATAACAAGTCATCATAAAGGAAATCCATACAAAATCAAAACGACTTAAATTATACTCCCTTCGTCCCAAATTATGTGTCACCATTTCCTTTTTAGTTTATCCCCAAAAGAATGTCACATTTTCTTATTTGACAATTATTTAATGACATCATCTCAATTTTACCTTTGTTGAGTCCCACTTAATTTTTGAATAATTACTTATTATAAAGAAAAGTCAACAAAAGTATGCATTAAAGTAAAGACACTTTAGTAAACATAACAAAGTCTTTTTTTTATTTCTTAAACTCCGTGTTACATCCTGTATTTTTATACGTTGAGTTGAGACATAAATAAGTCGTCGTGAGCTCGGAGAATGATAATGAGTTTCGTCAATGTAATACCCCATATTTTCAAGCCATGGTTGGAACCAGTTGACGTATGTAAATAGCCCCGAGCACCGAAGAATTTTAGTCATAGTTAAGTGTGCATATCAAGAGCCCGATGTATAAAAGGATGAAGTCCTAAAATGATTTAAGACTTAAAAGTGTGTCTTGATTGGAAATAACATTTTGTGTTTACCAAAAAAGTCTATGGACTAGTGTTGTATCAGATAAGCATGATAATGAATATATGAGGTGTGTTGAAAATAATATTTATATAAATAAATTGAGATCAAAAAATTAATTATGTGTGTAATTAATTACGTGAAAAAGTGTAGTGAAAGTAAGTAAAGTAATTGGGATTAGTGGATGACTTTTAGGGGACATACCCATGTGAATAAAAGAAAGGTGGCAGGATGATAATATGGTCAAGTATCACATTAGTGACTAATACTAAGGTAAGTCCATAAGGCCACATGTGTAAGGGTCAAAGGATCACTAATTTCCTATACTAAAGTGTGGATAATTCATCTTCACAAAACGGAAAAAAACAAAAGAGGAAAGTCTTGCTAAAAATAAATTCTCGGAGGCAGAAATGTATGAAATGGCTACTCATTTCATAGACAACAATGTGACATTGAATTTTACAGAAGAATCGTGTAATTCTTCTCAAGAACAATATCCGCATTTTGCTCATTACTTCGATTTCATTATTTTTATACGGGCTAAAATGACAAACTGCAGGATAATCACAACAACAAATAGCTTCTGAAAGGGCAAGCAAAGTCGCCATCTTTGGATTGAAAATCGCCATCTTAGATCAAATGGGTGATTTTAAGTCACCTTTCACTCCGCCGCATTATATCTGTTGTCTTAGATCAAGGAGGGCGATTTCTTATGTTGCCGCCTTTGATAAGGAACAAATAGGGCGACTTCACCCGCCTTATTTGATGTGGTTCAAAAAGGGCAATTGCGATCGCCTTTTTTGAGATGGATCAAATAGGGCGACTTTACTCGCCTTATTTGATATGGTTCAAATAGAGCAACTACACGCGCCTCTTTTGAGATGGACCAAATAGGGCAACTTAACTCGCCTCTTTTGATATGGTTCAAATAGAAAACTTGATCCCCTTACTTGATCATATAATCACCCTTCTTGTTCCAATACAATGCAATATATCGTCAATTTTCCGTATCTTTTTTATCACCAACAAAAATATTTACAAAAAAGATAATATAGATATTAAAACATTGATGTAATTGATAATTCAATTTTTTTACAAAATTATCACAATTTGTTCTATTTACGACAACCTCAAAATATGTGCATAAAAAAAAGGACAGTCACCGAAACTCCAAAAAACGTTCTAAAAGGGTACATTTTGGAGAAGCTTCCCATTACAATGACTTCCAAGATCGAAACATCTCAAAAAAGTCTGCACTTTGTTTCCTGCAACAATCAAATGAAAAGGGAATATGTAAGTACCACAATTTAATATTAAACTCAATACAAAAATAGCTTTCTCAAGTCACATTTAGATTCAACCTAGACCGATGGTTTAAAACCAATCGAGGAATCAACTAAACCTCAAGGTTTAAGTGACATATAATAATATTCACGCCATTCACTTGATTAAACTGAAAGAAATAATCGTTTAATTATTTTCATTAATTGAAAGACTATTTATACAAGTTACATATTTTCATAATAGGAGAATCTATTCCTATTCTATTCCTAAAACCTTATTCTACTTGGATACTAACTATACATTTATGGTAATACAATGATTATGGTAAGTGTACAATACTAATTACATTACAATATTACCTAAACTAGGATACTAAATATTTACCTATATACACGGTACAAAGGGCCAAAACCCGAGAGACAATATACACATGTATATTTAACACACCCCCGCAGTCTTAGCGGACGGTCTTTGAACGCTGAGACTGTCCCTAAAATCTTCAAAAAGGACCGAGGGAAGACCCTTTGTAAAGATGTCTGCGATTTGATATCTTGATGGGACATGACAGACGCGTACCTGACCCCGAGCAACCTTTTCGCGGACAAAGTGAATGTTCATCTCGATATGCTTAGTGCGTTGGTACTGAACCGGATTATCAGAAAGGTAGATGGCACTAATATTATCGCAATAAATCAAGGTGGCCTCTCTAAATGGGACAATGACGCTCCAAAAGCAATTACGTAACCAACATGATTCTGAGACCACATTAGCTACCCCTCGATAATCAGCCTCGGCACTTGAGCGGGATAAAGTCGACTGGCGCTTCGCAGACCAGGAGACCAAGTTGTTGCCAAGGAACATACAATAGCCAGACGTAGACCGTCTGGTGTCTGGACAGCCACCCCAATCAGCATCCGTGTATGAGACACGTGTGGATGTCGAGGAAGGATATAAATGCAAACCATAGTCCAGTGTACCTTGAATATACCGAATGATGCGTTTGACTGCATTCATGTGCTCAATTCTTGAATCATGCATGAATAAACACATCTGATGGACAGCATACGTAATATCCGGTCTTGTAAAGGTAAGATACTGAAGGGCCCCTGCAAGACTACGATAGCGGGTCGGATCCTCGTAAGGTACGCCGGCCGCGACACTGAACTTGGGCTTAGTATCAACTGGAGTGGAAGTGGACTTACGGGATGACATCCCAGCCCTCTCGATGATCTCGGCTGCATACTTCCGCTGACACAAGAACAATCCATCGGAATGACGAGTGACAACATTCCCCAAAAAGTAACTCAAGGCCCCAAGTCTTTCATAGCAAACTCGGAGCTGATCATGGTCATGATAGACTTGCGTAAGGCATCGGAAAAGGCAGTCAAAATAATATCGTCCATATATAACAGAATGTAGGCTACGGATGAACCACGACGGTAGATGAACAAGGAATTATCCGACCGGCTGTGAGTGATCCCAATAGTCGAAACATAGTCAGCAAACCTTGTATACCAAGCCCGGGGAGATAGCTTAAGCCCATATAAGGACTTCTTCAATAAACAGATATGATGAGGATGATTGGGATCCCTGAATCCCAAAGGCTGATGCATATAGAATGTTTCTTTGAGATCCCCATGTAGGAAAGCATTCTTTACATCTAACTGATGAATAGGCCAAGCCTTCGAAAGAGCCAAGCTTAGCACTGTGCGAATGGTAGCCGGCTTGACCACCGGACTAAATGTCTCACCACAATCTATACCAACCTGCCGAGTCTTACCATCACCCACAAGCCGCGCCTTATGTCGAGCAAATAAACCATCCGAATTCTCCTTATGAGCAAAAATCCACATAGACCTGATAACATTAATACCAGATGGACGGGGCACCAACTCCCACGTCTTATTATCAATAAGAGCATTATATTCATCACTCATAGCAATTTTCCAATTCGAGTCGTTTAAGGCAGACATAGGATTAGGGGCAAGGGGGATTTAGAGACATTAGAATGTAAATTAAAATGTCTTTTTGGTGTAAAAACATCCCGTTGACTACGAGTGACCGGTCTATGACTCAAGGAAGAATTGGGTGGATTTTGAAATTTGTTGGGCTCGAGACGGACTGGCCAGCAGGCAATGGGCCTGCTGGCCCAACTCGGGAAATAGGAGCAGGAACTGGACCAGTTCCAGAATTGGGCTGGACTGGCCCAATCGCTGGAATTGGACCAGTGGCGGTACTGGTCCAGGCAGTGGGTGACGAACTAGTGGGGCCAGCGGGCAGTGGGCCCGCTGGAGAATTTTTGGGTATGAGATACGTTCGAAAAATGCTGAATAATATACGGGGATATACTATCATCCAAAAAATTATACGAACTCGGCACGGGAGTATTAACTTTAGCAAATGGAAATTGGGATTCATCAAAGATGACATGGCGATTAATGATGATTTTATTGGAGGATAAATCAAAGCATTTGTAGCCACGATAATTAGATGGAAACCCCAAAAACACACACGGAGTAGACCGGGCCTGAAGTTTGTTAATTGTGGTGGACGGGAATAACGGATAACACAAACACCCAAAAACCCGAAGATGTGAATATGAAGGAATTTTACTATATAAAATTTGAAGGGGGGAGGAATATGTCAAGCCTTTGGAATGAATAATGTTAAGGAGATAGTTAGCCATTTGGAGAGCATGATATCAAAAAGACGGGGGTATGAAAGTATGAATTAATAACGTACGGACAATGTTATTTATGGAACGAATTTTGCGTTCGGCTTTCCCATTTTGTGAAGATGTATGAGGACAAGAAAAATGAAAATTGAACCCATTAGTAGCACAGAATTTCCGAAACACCCCATTGTCATAATCTTTGCCATTATCACATTGATTATTTTTAATTTCGTAGTCGAATTGGGTTCTAATGAATGCTCTAAATTTTAAGAAGATGGAAAAAACTTGAGATTTTTTTGCTATCGGAAACGTCCATAAAAACTTAGAGTACTCATCCAAAAATAGAACATAATATCGATGACCCAAAGAACTAAGAACAGGAGATGTCCATAAGTCGCTAGGAATAATATCAAATGGCATTAGAGTATGAGATTTTGAGTCTACAAATGACAACTTAACAATTTTCCCTATAGAACAAGACTGTAAATTGGAGTATTATTTGTACCCTTACATGAAATAAAACTATTTTTATCTAATGACGACCAAATAGATGATCCCGGATGACCAAGACGAGCATGTATAAGGAAGGAGAAATGACTGCAAAGGAGGATGGCAATGCTGGACTCGATGGACCGGAACTGGGTGTGATAGGATAAAGATCTCCCCTACTATCACACCTCATGAGAGGACTCCCCCTCTTGAAATCCTTCATAGAGAAACCAAATGGATCAAATTCAATAGAAACTGAATTGTCAGTAGTGAATTTATGGACAAAGATTAAGTTTTAATCAATTTGGGGGCGTGTAGGGTATTTTTCAAGATAAGAGGTGGATGAGGGGGAGACAATGTTTTATGACCATAATCACGAATTAGAACAGAATTACCATTACTAATAATTATACCACGAGGGTTGCTCAAATTGGAATAAGATGAGAGTGTACCTGAATCGGATGTCATGTAAGTAGTGGCACCGGTGTCCATATACCAATTCGGGTCCGGTTGAGTCAAACCCAGTGTGTGTATCGCGGCCTCGATATTGGTCTGAGTGGGGCCTGCTGCGTGGTGAGCTTGCGGAGGTCGAGGCCCAAGAATTCCATAATTGGGCTGTCCTGGGCCGTAACTGCTGGAACTAGAATTACTGGGCCAGTGGGCAGTGGGCCGTCGAGGCTGCTGGGAAGCCCACTGGCCAGATGCTGGAAATTGTTGTGGAGGTGGGCCGTAGGGCCACTGTCTACTGGTCCAAGCCCACGGCCCAGAGGCACAAGGCTGAGACCAGTGGGTCGGTGGCACACTGTAACAGGGATGGGGTCCACTACCACTATTTTGGCCACCGCGATTGTGGCCGGAGCCGCCGCATTTGCCCCTGCGATTTTTTCTATTATTTTACCGACCATTCTTGCTGCCCCCGTGAGATCGGTTTTGGTTCGAATTGTCACCAAAATTTTGAGGACTAGTGGAGGAAGTCATCATGACCACGGGACTAACATTAGTAGCCCCCTTTTTAGCCAAACCGACTTCTTCCAAGGTAAGCATGGATCGGGCTTGATAGAACCTTGGAAGATGATTACTTTGACGAAGGAGAGTTCCAACGCCACTATAGTCCTCGGATAGGCCAACAACCATCTGTAAAACAAGACGATCTTCACTAACTGGCGCACCGCCAATTCCTTCAACCTTTTGCAATATGCTGAAACGCTCGGGAAATTTTCCATATTGACGTGGGAAAAATCCTGTTCAAGGGTAACAACTCTGGAATTTTGATTATCCTGAAATATGTCACGCAGTCTATCTCATGCAGCCATCGCCGTAGCGTCTGGCTCAATAATCGTCTGCAATAGGTCGGTAGAGATAGTAGAATAAATCCACTGAAGGACGGTGGCATCTCGGTAGAGATAGTAGAATAAATCCACTGAAGGACGGTGGCATCAAGTGTTGTCCATAACTTAGGATCATCCTCACGTTTAAGCACCTCCGTATCATCAGGAGCCGTAGGGATTATGTGATGGATGACTTGATGCGAACGAGCGTGAATCTTGAACAACTCGGCCCACGTCGCGTAAGACGTTTTCTATTTCAAGAATTAGAGGATATGATTCTTGATGTTAGAAACAACAAGGGCAGGGTGAAACGTGTTCTTTGACGTAGACATAACGAAAGTACAATAGGTGATAGAGGGATTTGGAAGAGAGATTTGGAGAGCGGAAGAACAAATGGCAAACCCGAGGAGGAGGGTTCGGTCTTGGCCGAGAATAGCAACAAGAATTTGAGAGAAATTTTTGTTTGACCTAGACTTTTGATACCATGAAAGAAATAATCCCTTGATTATTTTCATTAATTGAAAGACTATTTATACAAGTTACATATTTTCATAATAAGAGAATCCTATTCCTATTCTATTCCTAAAACCTTATTCTACTTGGTTACTAACTATACATTTATGGTAATACAATGATTATGGTGAGTGTACAATACTAATTACATTACAATATTACCTAAACTAGAATACTAAATATTTACCCATATACACGGTACAAAGGGCTGAAACCCGAGAGCCATGGACTGAAACCCGAGAGACAATATACATGTATATTGTGTGTATATTGTGTATATTTAACATAAACAAAAGTCATAACTGAGCTACTAAACTAACTTAGGAGTTAATCCTATTGTTGAAGCTAGTAATGATCTAACAACAACTATCTATTAGAGATTAACTACATTATGCTAACAGCTAATCCGAAACATCACAATCAATCAAACTACTAATTTAAAACAAACTAAACTATAACTGATAATTAAGCAAATTGAACTAAATAAAGTTACATAATTAAACAGTAAACACACAACAAGATAGGAATAAACAAAAATAAAAAGGGAATAGGGATGCAGCTTGGTCGAGATTAGATCTAACGCTTAAATGAAGACTTGAATGTGTCTCTGAAATTAGTGGAAATTGGGTTCTTTAAATAAAATCCCAAATCCTAGTATTTTCATCTTGAAAACCGATGTGGAACTTGGTAAAATATGGAGGAAATCGTAGAAAATGAAAAGGCAAAGGGAATTGGCCGTGCAAGGCCCTGAGAAAAGCAAACGTACGCTGTGACTTTGCCATTAATGGCCAATGACGCGAGATGAGAGAGTAAGGCGTGACTGCTAGGGTTTCGCCAAGGGAAAACCGTTCATCTGAGTGAAAAAAAGAGTTTTACCCCTTTTAATGATCCGTTGGGCCAAGTCGCGATTTTTTGTGGGACTCAAGGAGGGCGAGTGAAAAGATGTCGCTCTCTTTGGGTTTTCAACCACGACGAAATATTATATTCTCCCTAGTTGGTGAAATTTAAAAAGGCGACTTTATGTGTCGCCCTCTTTGGATTTTCAACCATGGCGAAATATTATACTCGTCCTAGTTGGTGAAATTAAAAAAGGCGACTTTATGTTGTCCTTTCTGGTCCTAACAACAACGACATTATATAATCGCCCTTTTTGACATTAATTAGTCGCCCTTTTTTATTGTAGTGAATGTCCACTTCGATTGACTCTAAATCAAAGCTTAGTGTTGTTGATGGTAATCTAGTGACCGATCCCACCCTTTACAGGAATTTTGCAGGTGCACTACAGTATCTTACTTTCACCAGACCTGATATTCCTTATGTTGTTCAGCAGGTATGCTTATTCATGCATGCCCCCAGAGAGCCTCATTTTACTTCCCCTTAAGCGTATCATTCGGTATGTTAAGGGCACACTTGATTATGGATTGCATCTATACCCCCCAGCACCGACCAGATTGTTATCATATACGGATGCTGATTGGGTAGGTTGTCCGGACACGCGACGCTCCATCTCCGGCTATTATGTGTTCTTAGGGGATAATCTCATCTCATGGTCTGCCAAGAGGCAAGCCACACTATCCCGTTCGAGTGCAGAAGTAGTGTATAGAGGCATTGCAAATGTAGTTGCTGAGATCTGTTAGCTCTGAAACCTTCTTTTGGAGCTCCAATCCCTTGCGTAAGGCGTCTTTAGTTTACTGTGATAACATATCCGCCATATATTTATCTCATAACTCGGTTCAGCATCAGCGAATCAAGCATATTGAGATGGATATCCACTTTGTTCGTGAGAAGGTTGCTCTCACTCATGTTAAGGTGTTGCATGTCCTGTCTTTATATCAGTATGCAGATATCTTCACGAAAGGTCTTCCTAGACAGCTATTCCTAGACTTCAGATCCAGTCTTAGCGTCCGGCTCCTCCCGTTCCGACTGAGTGGGTTTATTAACGTATATTATAAATATACTCCATATATTTTGTAATATTTAGTGATGTATAATTATGGTAGTTATAGGATCTCTATTGTATTAGAATTCCACATTGTACACAATATATATATTTGTATTAATGAGACAGGCTCCCCAAGGGAGATTAATACAATTTTACATGGTATCAAAGTCAGACTAATTCCAATTCTTTGTTAACCTATCTTGGGCCCTCAAATCATATGATCCACGCTCCAGTTAACAAGGTTTGGGTGTGCGGGGAGTGTTACGAGTCCCACGTCGGATATGGAATGGGAACATGGACTTCTTATATGCACTTGGACAATCTTCACTCTACGAGCTAACTTTTGGAATTGAGTTAGGCCCAAGATCCATTCTTTACATTTACTTTACACTATCAATGTTTTAATCGATTATAGTAGGTAATTAAGTTTCCATTTGTTTCTCAATTATCAATCAAGACTAATTATAATGTCTTGCCCGTAATTATCTTTCGAGTGATATAATTATGCAAATGTCCTTTTATATCATCGGAGCATATAGAGTTTAAAATATATAAACAAGATACAGCGCTAGGTTGCTTACACAAACAAAAGCTCGAGAACAACATTGCATCAGAGAAACGTAGTAGTAGAAGTTGATTCTTTTACTTATAAGTAGGGTCAAGAATTTCATGCACCACACATCTTGTGGTACTGAACAAACTTGACAGTGTCGTGTCCATCTTGATTCGTTAGATATAAAAAATTAATTAGCCGCAAAATTAACCTTTCAAATTATAATATGTTCAATCCATTCAAATTATTAAATTAGCTCATCTTGACTCGTTGAAATTTAGCCTATGGAAAAATTTGGCTGATTTGGGCTAAGTATATAATCCAAATCAACTTATCAGAAACCATTTAAAAATTGCCCGGTTTTCCCTTCAAATGGGCTGGTCTTTAATTTTTGCCCCTCAAATGGAATTTATGCTTTCTGGAGCATAAGTTCTTTACAGGGATCGTCACAACTTATATCGGATCCCGTAAAGAACTTATGCCCGGAAGACATAATTTTCATTTGAGGGGCAAAAATTAAAGACCAGTACAAAATAGGGGCAAAAGTATAAATGACCCAATTAAAACTCGATAAGAATTGGATGAGTTTGGTTATGACTCATAATTTAACCCTTCTTGACCCCAGTTTATCTCGTTAAATTGACTTTTGGACAGAGTTGGGCAATGCCTATTTATTAGTTCAACACAACTTAATCGGTTTAAATTCAACTCAAATGGCTAATTTGCCAGCCCCTACAGATCATCTATATATATCTATGCATGAGGACACAGAAATCCATTTAAAAAAAAAAAAAAAAAAAACTCACAATATAGTAGTAACTGTTAAGGAAAATAAATCCTTCCATGTATTAAAACAAGGACACAGAAACTTCTCTCCTGAAAAAGAGTGATATATGTGAATAATTTCAAAGTCTAACTTCAACGTGTCCAATTTGGTATTTTGGAGGAAAAAACATGATTGATTTGTCATTCTCAATTGAAACATGAGGAGGGACGACTCCATCTCAAGAATATACTCTGCAGATTCAGAATTTAAATTTACTGATATTAATTTTAAAAATTTTAATGTTGAACTCATTATACTATTAAAATTACATATTTAAAAAATAACATTTTTGATATTTTAATAGATTATATATATATATATATATATATATATATATTAAAAATTATGAGTTCAGATGAAGCCTTAGCTGAAAAGCTATATTCGCCCCTGAATATACCACAACTTTAGAATGAATTAAACTATAAGGGTTGCTTGGTTTAGAAACAAGTTATAAAGTGATTGTACTATGTAATGCAGAATTTGTAATGTAGGAATTGTAATGTGAGAATATTTTTATCGGATATTTCGTTATTGTATTAAAATTAGATATATTATACTCCCTTCATTTAAAAAAGATTGTTCTATTTTGACTTGACACGGAGTTTAAAAAATAAATGAGGACTTTTGAAATGTGGTTCAAAATAAGTCTTAGTTATTTGTATGGCTTTAAATCATCTCATAAAATTAAATTATTTCTAAATATAGAAATGTGTCAATCTTTTTGGAACAAACTAATAACGAAAGTAGGACAATCTGTTTGTAACAGAGAGTATATAATTTAAATTTGTGTTTGATTTAAACTTGTATAAGAGCTTGAAAAAGGATTTGAGGAGATCCTCGGGGTACTTTAGTCATTTTGGATGCTTTATTCATGTATAATTAATTATGGTATTGCTTATACCACAATGATCTGGTATAAAATAATAAAGAAATATTTAGCAAATAAGTTGTACATACATTAATCATAGTGCAATTAAAATTGATACCAAATACTCACTTTGTCCCAATTTATAAGGCACAAATCGAATTTCGAGAGGCAAACAATTTAATTTTGATCATGTATTCGGGCATAGAATATTTACTTTTTTTAATAAATTTATATATTTAAAAATTACGTAAAAAGTATTATTCCATAAGTCACACTAATTGATAATTTCAACATATTTGAATCTCGAGATCTCAAAGGTACAACATAAATAGATACAAAGTATTGTATAAACAACGCATATATTTTACATCATGATATTTGTCCAATACATCTAACCAAACATGCCCTTATTACCTTTATTTTTGTTGCCTTGAGCAAACGTGCGTGGGGCAAAGATGATGGAGGATTCAGACCCAATCATTTGAGTGCCTGCATGTCCAATCCCATCAATATATACGGCATGCAAATCATACTAAGGAAACAAATAGTAGAAAGGAAAGCAAGGGGCAAATTATTCTACATATGAACCACTTGCAGTCGTGGACAAGACTTGAGAAACAAAATAAACGGAGAAACAGAACTGATTTTATTTTTAAAATTTGATTGGGGATGGTATGTCCTCGATAAACAAATTATAAAACCTAAATTTATTAAAACTTTCATCTACCACTATATTCTCCGGGATAAAGAAACTATTCAAGTAGGAAATATGATAAAAGCATCGATTCAAGAACGAGTATCAAGTGTTTTAATGCTCATACTTTGAATTCCTCCCATAAATTGGATAACATGATGGCATTGAAGGGAGTAAGGTAACACCTGAAAACGTGCCTTTACTATCGTTCTTTTCCATGTAAAAGTCTTTAATTGATCTGTTGGCCTTTAGAAGGTTCGCGATACCTTCAGAACTGTTTTCTAAACGAGACGAATCAGTGCTGAAATAAAGCTCCTCTACAGCCTGCATGCCAAAAAAAATTCCTAGTAAATAATTTCATCAAAAAACAGAAAACATAACTAGTTAGCTATTGACTTCCGAGCAATACATGGATGGTTGGGGAAATAAATGACGACGACGAAAAATAAGAAGAACGAAAGACAAAATGAAGATGAAAACAAAAGGGGCATCATAATTGATATTAGTCTTTTCAAAGGGTTGGTTCATGAGGAGATATGTCTATAGGTTTAGCAAATTTATAATGGAGGAGAAACGCACAAGAGTACTTAGAAACTGTGCAAAGGAACGTTAGAAACTGTGCAAAGGAACGTGGATATTTAATTTTTTGATGAGACGTATGAACAAGTTATATAAAGTTAAGGTGGCCTACCTTTTGGCTCCTCACCACCTTTCCCTAATTACTCTAAGATTTGATGAATTCGAAAAACAAAAATTTGGACAGTAGTATTTGCAAAATCTTCTTTTCCATTTTTAACATACTTCAAATTACCCTAAAGGGGTCGTTTAGTTTGAAATCGAAATATCTCATAATTATAATTCTGGAATTAAAATAAGGATTATAACCTAAATAACTTATATATTCCACTTTCGATATGGGATAAGTTATCCAAATTATAGACCTAATTTTAATACCACTGTTCTCGGCCCCAATTCCGCTATCTGCCGTTGTATCGGCTGATGAAATCGGGAGACAAATTGATTCCTTAACTTAAGCGATTTTGGCTGAAAATGGAACTCTAATCTCCAGCAATGGGTTCCCCAACTACTCCAGAAAGTGTTAGGACGGTGGTTGTGAGTAAACTAAGAGATAAGAAATATGAATACAACCGAGTAAAGCTAAAGGAAAGTAAAGGATAGAAAGTTAGATAAATTTTGATTTGTTTGATTGATTGTGTGTGTTTATGTACAAATAATAATCCTATTTATAGTACAAAAAAGGGAAAAAACTGTACAAACGTGCCCCCCCCCCCCCCCATGCCAGCCATCAAGTAACCCACTAAGTTCAATGGATGACTATGGGGGAGGTGGTGGTGCCGATTTTCTCGCCCTCTACTCATCTTGTTCGGATAATGACCCTTTCTTTTAGCTATCATTGGTCGTTATCGCTTCTAGGGGTCTGACAACCCTTTTGACTTGGTCGTTGAGGCATATGCATCTTAGTGGGTCCCAGTCATACCTCTAACTGACAATTCGGCTAAGATGCCTTAGTAGCCGATGAAGTTCTTATAGCCGAGGGCTAGGAGTAAATTCGGCTCTGGGATAGTTCGGAAGTCACTGAATTCGGCTAAACACTTAAATTATTTTTGAGTGTTAACAATTGCCCCCCCTCCACATTAACTCGAGTGTGACTGTTGAGTTGATGTATCCGAATGTAGCCTTCGTTTTCAGTCTGACAGTCGCGCATGTCACTTCAATCGTCTCATCTCCAGTGCATGTAATGATGATTACTTCTTGAGATGTATTTCCCCTTTAACCGAGGTGTATCTATTACCACGAACTGGCTCTGATGATTTTCGGCCATGCCTTTAAAAATGATAAATTAATCTCAGTCGCGCCTCTGATGGTTATTTAAGGAAAAGTATCCCTCCCATAGGTTTCTCACCTACTCTGTGGCCCCTTTCTTAGTCGGAAACCATGGCTTCATCTGTTTTATCTCTGAGATCAGGAAAAATCATTCTGGCCGATAGTGACCTGACCCCTGCCTTGGCCTTCGTTGATGAATAATTGGTTCTGACTTCGTACAGTATACCGGAATGAGGTGACTCTCTCTTGTTTCAGTACCTCAGATTGATAAATCATGTCTTTCTTTCTACTTGTGACTGGTTCACCGGCGGCCATTGTTCGACTAACCTTCGTACTTGGCCGACTAAGGTCGCTCACTATTCGGGTTGGTTAGATCGAGTAAAGTCGGTCACTGAAGCCGAATGGAGGCACTTGGGTCCTTTTGATGCCGCCACATTGTCGAGATTTGATTTCCGCTATAACACCTGGCTCGGGTATGTGCGGCGCCTCTATTTTTATGCTTGGTTTACTTGGGTGTGGGAATCCATATCACACCCTTTAACTTTAGCATTGCTCTCAGCGTTCTTGAGAAAATTTAGAGTAAACCCCGCAGATTTGATGGGCCATTATTCTTGACCACTTGGGATGGCGTTCCTTCCCAAAAGATGAGCTTTTGATACATGGTAGAAGGAAGTCATCGGCTGGTGTGAATCCAGTCTCTGCCCAGCAGAATGGTGTAGGATGGTTTTTCATCTATCACAAAGAATGCATATCTGACCGTCTTGGGACCCACGGTAATTTCTGCTACTAAAATCCTCAAAGCTTCAGAAGCCTCTCCCATAAAGCTAGCCATTTTCATGTTAGTTGGGATGAGATATTCTCTGGTTTTGTTGAGGCTTTTCAAAGTAAGCAGTGGCATCACATTCAGCACAGCCCCATTGTCGACGAACACTCGGCTAATGATTTTGTCATTTATGTAAGCCTTCACATAGAAGGGCTTGAGGTGTTTAGTCATCTCTTCCGTAGGTGCACCAAATGCGGTACTCAAAGTGTCCTTAGCTGTAGTATCGGCTATTGTTGCCTATTCTGCGTCTTCTACATAAACATCACCTTCTAGGCTATCCAGTGTGGAGCGGTTGGCCCAGAACTCACATGAGATTAGGCTGACCATTTCAATGTCTGCCCACATCTCATCAACCAGTCCTGGCTAAATAAATCGAGGATGAAGTCTCATTCTTTATTCAATTCGGCTGACCAGGAGCTCATATTTTCCATCTCTTGGAGACAAATGTGGATCGACTGGGAATCCTCTGACTGAATCCTCTGCACGATCTGTGGGATTGCCTCGGTTAGAGGTCCATCCGGGGCCACGTTCTCTTACCAGGGTTCCTTCATCGGGTTGTCGTTAGGTCATTCATCTAGCTTTAGTTGACCCAACGCCTCTCCTTCAAGTGATATTGTCTCCGAAGCAACTTAGCCAAATGCCCGCTCGATAGCCTCGGCTACGACAAACTAAGGAATCTCCTGATTTTTGGCTACCTTGGTGTTGGAAATTAGATGCAATATCTGTTGCATCTTACACAAGGCCTTGACACGTTGCATTCTTCTTTTTTGAGTCCTGGATGTGACTCTCGGTGGTGCCTTTCTCTTTCCGGGAGCCTGATTGATAGACCACTTCCCCTCTTCTGTATTGACGACTGGTTTAATCATTCTCTGGGGTCTCGTCTGGTCCTCATTTCTTGCTATGATACGTAAGGAAGAAACACCCTTATTCATGTTAAACTCGATCACCCTCTGTTTGGTTTTAGGAGTGGTTTTTCATCTATTAGAGGCATGCTCGGCTGCCGATTGGTTGGCATCCATACTTACCCCCAGGCCTATACCTGACATCTATAGGGACCTTTCTGAACCTCATGGTTTGTTCCTGAAGCTCTCGTTCAAAGTCCTTAGAGTATTTAGGGCTGCCTAATCGGCTGTTTATCATCACGAATGTCATGTAGGCTACCTAATCGGTTGAACATATAAGTCTTTGTGACCTTCTCCCCTTCGGTAGGTTTCTTTGGGACCCACACCCTTTTTTTCCCTTTTGTGTCCCTTGACTCATCGGTATTAGCAAAAGATACCATAGTTATTGGTATCACGGGAAAGGGATCGGTATCAATGGACATTTCAGTCATACTCTTATCGGCTAGTTTGAACCTCATCTCCTTGATGCCCTTTTGGATCGCCTTTCTGAAGATCACGCAATTAGAAGTAGAGTGACTGTATGAATTATGCCACTTACAGTACTTCTTATCTTTGACTTCCTCAAGGGGAAATCCTATGACCATCAAGCAGAGGAATCTGCTTATCTTTGAGTAGATGATCAAAGATCTGATATGCCTTTGTGATGTCAAACGAGTAACTGATCCTGTCATCAGATGAAATCGTCTCCTTGCCTTTGATGGCTTTCAAGGCTAGGCAAGAGTAAACCTTACCCCTAATAATCTCGGCCACCATTGCGTCTGCCGTGCAATCGGCTGACTCTGAGTCGGACTCATCCGCTTCAATGATGGATACCAAGTGGGAGCCTCGATTTTGGCTGGCTCTTCTTCGCTTCTTCTCCTGGACATACTACTCTATTTGGCTAGCCTTCTCGGCTAACTAGTTCAGGTCAGAGCAGGATTGTCCCACCAACTTCTCCTTCAATTGAGGGTGCATGTTGTTGATTATCATGTGGGCACACTCAGATTCAGGGAAGTGTACGGTGCATTTCCCAACCTTATTTTTAAATCTCTCGATAAAATCGTCAGCCGATTTATCAACCTGCTGCTTGAGGTTCGTTAGATCAGTCACGGTAACCTGAGGTTGGGACCAATTAAACCTATCATGGAAGTAAGTGTTCTGCATTGGCGGCCTCCATTCTGCACTTTGTTGGACAGGGTTTTAAAGGTTGTAAGTGGTCTGATAGCCATTACCAATAGGTGGGGTAATGCCACATGGTTGCTGTTGGGTATGGCCACCAAAGCTTGCAACCTGAGCTCCGGGAACGGCTAACGGAGTCTGAGGATAAGGTGGAACGGTGTTCCATGGCTGCTCTCCTCGGATGTCGGCCGTTCTTATAAAGTTTACGCTTCATGGAAGGTATGGATTGGGTACTGGTAATGACTGCTGGAATGGTATTCCTTTGTAAACAGCGTCACCAGATAGCCGAGCTAAGTCATAGCCAAGGGCCACCGGCTGCCAATTTGGTTGGCCAACATTGTTCGCCTCTATCGTAGGGCCGTTCGTAGAAACGTAAGCATAACGGGCGGCAATCCAAAGTGTCCTGGAGCCTGAACTAGTCTCCGAGCCATGTTGATCTGCCCATACTACCTACTCGCTTGGTCAAGTGGAACATTTTCCCCCCAAGGTTCGGCGGCGACCATGCAGCGTGCTGATTGCTAGGCGATTGGGCTTGTGTTCCTAGGTGTGCTATCAGTTGTGCTTGAGTAGACACTGGCTGATGCACATGCGGCTGAGGAACAACACCAGGAGTCACGGTCTCATGCTGAACAACACCGCTCGCTAGAAGGATAGCAGAACTAGCCGAATATTCTCCTGGGTGCATTTGATTGGTTTCCATCTCCCTCGCTTGCTGAACCTCATTATGTACCATTGGCTTCACAATGTCAGCCAATTGTTTAGAAAATTAGTATTGTTAACACTCAAAAATAATTTAAGTGTTTAGACAAATTCAGTGACAACCGAACTATCCAAGAGCCGATTTTACTCCTAGCCCTCGGTTACAAGAACTTCATCGGCTACTAAGGCATTTTAGTCGAGTTATCCGTTAGAGGTACGACTGGGACCCACTCAGATGCAGATACCTCACCGACTAAGTCAAAAGGGTTTCCAAACCCCTAGAAGCGATAACGGCCAACAACAGCTGAAAGAAAGGGCTATTATCCGAGGAAGATGAGTAGAGGGCGAGAAAATCTGCACCACCTCCCCTATAGTTGGCCATTGAACTTAGTGGGTTACTTGATGGCTAACATGGGTGGGGCACGTTTGTACAATTTTTTTCCTTTTTGTACTATAAATACTCATTCCTTGTATATACGGGACACACAATCAATCAAACAAATCAAAATCTAAATATCTTTATATCCTTTACTTTTATCCTTTATTTTCCTTTGCTTTTACTCAGCTGTATTCATATTTATTACCTCATAGTTTACTCACAACCGCCGTCCTAACGCTTTCTGGAATAGTTGGGAAACCCATTGCTGGAGATTAAAGTTCCATTTCCAGCCCAAATCGTTTAAGTTAAAGTAATCAATTTGTCTCCCAATTTCATCAGTCGATACAACGGCAGATAGCGGAATTGGGGGCCGAGAATAAATTTGGCACGCTTAGTGGGACCATAGGTGAATTAATAGCAATGTTTGATTCTCCAGGTCAGGATCATTCTTGGTGTATGTGCCTAAGGTCCGGTAAGCAAATAAACCTCGAGTCCAGTCCACATCCTAAACAAAATCCTACTAGAATGAACAACAAACCAATATCCTTCGCGGGATATGCCTAAATGGTGGATACCTCTCCACTTCCTCCATCAACCTAAGTTGTGGAAGAATCTATCCAATATGAAGGTCCAACCATAATGACCACGTTTTTTATTAGAAAACAGATTGACTTGGGCATCCACCATATTATGTACCAAGTTTCTAAACAGTTGGCTGGCATTGTGAAGTCGATGATACATATTGAGGTTCAGCAAGCGAGGGAGATGGAAACCAACCGAATACATCCAGGAGAATGTTTGGCTAGTTCTGCCATCCCTCTTACGAGCAGTGTTGTTCAGCATGAGACCGTGACTCCCGGTGTTGTTCCTTAGTTGCATATGCATCAGCCAATACCCACTCAGGCACAGCCGATAGCGCACCTAGGAACACAAGCCCTATCGCCTGGCAACCAGCACACTGCATGGTCGCCGCAGAGCCTTGGGGGATAAAATGTGCCACTTGACCAAGCGAGTCTGCAGTATGGGCAGATCAACATGGCTCGGAGACCAGTTCAGGCTCCAGGACACTTTGGATTGCTGCATATTATGTTGTACGTTTCTACGAATGGCCCTACGATGCAGGCGAACAATGTTGGGCAACTGAATTGGCATCCGATGGCCCCTGGCTATTGTCACGACCCAACCCGAAGGGCCGTGACAGATACCCGGACCCTACTTGTCGGGCACCACTCTTCCTATACATAACATATATATGTAATCAATCATAGCCACAAGGGCCGTTACCAAATATTTGGTTGACACATACATCACAGCCGATAGAGACATACACAACAACTATACACAGGACAACTGTTTACAAGCCTCTAAAGAATATGTACATTACAAGGATGGGTCAGGGCCCCTCCATACCCATATGCATATGTAAAAATATCACACCACGACTATACTGCAACTCTGAAACAAGTAGAGTGCTCAAACATCAGCTGAACCAGTAACCTACTAGTGCGAACCGTTGTCCTATCTATCTGAACCTGCGGGCATGAAACACAGCGTCCCCCGACAAAAGGGACGCCAGTACGACTGTTGTACTGAGTATCTCAGGCATAAGAAATAACATAGCAGAGATACATAAAAACTTGAAACAGAAACAGTCGACAAAGATAGCTGATAAAAACAGGCGACAACACCAACAGTCGATAGAAATGGCTGACAACAATAATCGACGAAAATGGCTGACCAACACTAAATGTCTTTGAGGGCCCTAATATACATGCCTAAATGTTATGCACAATGCAAATGCGATATATGTATATATGTTGCAGAACGTGCAACCCAATCCAATATATTGTATGTATATAATGCATGAATGACAATGAAATATTCTAAACTTATCAGATGACATAATATCCTTGCCTCTTCGGCTAACATTGGAAATATTAACATGTACCTTCAGCTAATATTAGGAATACCAACATCTTTCCCAGACACCTCAAAAAGGATTTAGTAACATATTTAGGCATGCTTTCAACATAGGAATCAATAATATGAACATTCCTTAACTACTAAGAATAAAATAATTTATGGAACAATACTACGGTTACGTTTCGTTACATGGAACATGCTAAAAGAAGAAATAATTTGCCTTAACATACCTCGATTCCACTTAATTAATCGAGTCAAGAGAGCACTATTTTTGCTAATACTGTCCGGAAACACCAAGATGGATTTCAAATTGAATTATCAAAGCTAAAGTCGTTGTTGATGTTTGCTCTTCAAATTTACTCCCAACTTTTAAAGTTGTTGGATGTTTTGCTCTTGTATATGTTGCTACTCTTATTTAGTTATAAGAGAAATGTTTGGCTAAGATGAAGTCTCTAAGGCTTATATATTACTATGTGAAGTGTATTATCCACTTGTCATCAAAAGGGTATGTGAAGTGTATTAGTCACTTAGGGAATTCATTTGCATGTTACACGTAAGTATCCCCACTCAGTCTTGTCCCCCACTAACATTTATTAATTAGCCATTCACCGATTAACTGACCATCCGTTAGCCGATCATTCATCAGTCGTTTTATCAATTAGCCGATAGGTCCTAAATTAGGTTCGGGGCACATCCTTTTATATACTAAACTCTTTATTGGCATACGTGAATATGACATAGCTTACCAAAACTCAGGTCTACTTGTATAAGTTTAGCGGTTCGAAACATCGCCCGAAAGTATGGGGTGTTACACCTTTCCCCCTTAGAAACATTCATCCTCGAATGTTGGGGTGACATATCTAACTCCCGCCATGTAGTCAGATAACACCTCCACCACTTCACATGCCATATAATGTAACATATATCATTTCATCCGACCTTTCATGGTCCTTAAGCACTAATTATGATAATCCGAAACATAACTCACCTCATGCTCCTCTCAGAACCCCGACATTGGTCTAAAATAAGTGTGGATATTTGTTTTTCATCTCTCCTTCTGCCTCCCATGTCATTTCTTCTACATTCTTACTCTGCTATAGAATTTTATGGAAGCTACTTCTTTAGTTCTCAACTTGAGGACTTGTCGATCTAAGATATCAACGGGAACCTCTTCATATAATAGATCTTCTGTAACCTTCACATCGCCAATTAGTACAATTCAGGGAGGATCTCCAATACACGCTCTTAATATAAAACATGGAAAATTGGATGAATAACCTCTAACTTCGAAGAAAATTTCGATTCGTAAGCCGCTTGGCTTATTCATGGAATTATTCGACAATGCACCTTGGACTAAGCTTTGCCTTCTTGGCCAAATCTTATTACACCCTTCATAGGAGAAATCTTCAAGAAAACTCAATTATCCACTTGGTACTCTAAGTCTCGGCGTCGCACATATGAATACGACTTCTGACGACTCTGAGCGGTTAACATTCGTTCTTGGATAAGCTTCACATTATCTATAGCTTGGTGTACTTAGTCAAGCCCAAATAACTTTGATTTGCCTACCTCGAACCATCCGATAGGAGATATATATTTCCGTCCATATAATGCCTCGTATAGAGCCATTTTGATGCTAGCATGCTAACTGTTATTGTATGAAAACTCAATAAGGGGTAAATGATCATCCCAACTTCCCTAAAAGTCCAATACACAAGCTCGTAGCATGTCCTTGAGCATTTGAACCGTACGCTCGGCCTGCCCATATGTTTCAGGGTGGAAAGTTATGCCAAGATTAAACTTGAGTACCTAAACCTTTTTGAAATGTTTTCTAAAAGTTGGTTGTAACTGGGCACCTTGGTCAGATATGATAAAAATAGGCACACCATGAAGTCGAACAATCTCCTGAATGTACAACTTCGCGTAGTCCTCGACTAGGTAAGTAGTATTAACTGCCAGGAATTGAGCTGATTTGGTCACTCATAGCAACAATCACCCAAATAAAATCAAACTTATAGTAAGAGCAAGGTAAACCCGTAATGAAATCCATATTAATTATCTCTCATTTCTACATTGGGATCTTAATGTTTTGAGTCAAGCCACCGGGCTTTTGGTGCTCCGTTTGTACTTGTTATCCATTAGGACACAGAGCTACAAACTCCACAATATTCCTTTTTGTGTCCCTCCTCAATACATACCTTTGAGTTTATGAAACATCTTAGTAGATCCATGGAACCTTCCACCTGGGGTTCCCTCTCCTATTATGTTTCGAAAAGTTGCTATTATCTTCTCTTTTTGTTAAATATCCTTCCCGATCTTCCCTAATAATAGAATCTTCGTCATGACGTTCCTTTCCTTCTAGTATGAGGGATGACCCTACTGTATTCTGAGTTACAGGGCTATCACTATCTGAATCCTCCAATCGGGCTCTCGCTTAGCTAACTGATGTGTTTCCTCCGGTCAACCTCTCTCCTTCGTCCTCACATTAGTCAAGTCACTTGTGGATGGATGATTCAGTGGCCAACTTAGCTTTGTTGTACTAACTGTTGTGCTAAAACTCTAGTATATTTGTAGTATCTCAATCGTGAACACTTTATAGGCAATGTCATTCAAATCTGAAGTGCGCGTATCATCGTTGTTAACCTTCATTCATGGTCTAAAACTTTCTCGCTACTCATGATTGTAACCAACTTCCTTTCTTTACTTCTCTTGACACTTACTCACTCATTTCCTTACTTGTCGTACTCATCTTAAAAATATTCGGGTGTATATACGCACTCTCAAACCTTGTTCCTGATTCCACCCTTGGCGTTACTATCCCTTAAAAGATGAGCTGTTAATTTATTTCCTCATTCTGTACATGGAAGATTATGAAGAATTTTACATCACATGACGTTGGCCTACTATATCTAAACCTGGTCAGTATACTTAGATTCGAAGTCCTTCACTGGCCTCATGGATAAGACTTTCTGTCAATGGCGTTTTGGGAAAAGATTTCCTTGATCTCGTTAAGTTGTAATTCCATTACTTTATCTACCTCGTTTAACCTTTGGTCAGTTCAATAATGCTCATAGATATATGTATTTGCCCGAAACTTTATCTTTATTATAATGTCATTATCTCTTTGACATGTATCTTTAATGTCTACCTTGTATCCATAGGCGTCATTGGCCCCTTCTCACCTGTTTAAGTGCTAACTTCGAACTTTACTCATTTTTACTTATGTTTTCATACTTTTTGAGATGTATGACTGCACATGTTGTGGAGTTGATGCTTCGTATATTTAGATCCAATCCACAGTGTTCCATGATCTCATGACTTGTTCAGCTTTCTTGTCCTATCATTGCTAGATCTCTCATCGATCGAGTGCTCATTTGTCTCACCTATACATTTCTATTTAAAGTTGTCTTGGGGGGGTCTCTTATCTTAAGTATTTCTCATATTATCTTCCTGAACATCAGAGGTTCGTTACCTTGGGCCGATGAGTTCTTATATTGTCCTTCCTCTACCATTGGTCCTTACGCTGCTCTGGAGTAACCATACCTTTGTGAAACCTGCCTAACTATAATCTCACTCACATTCATCCTTCTTGTCACAATCCTTCCTTCTACTCATCATTAATCGAAAAAACGTTTATGTCTTGACGCTTGGTCATACCATTCCATTCATACTTATTAACTGCTTCCATATTTCCTACCACTATTCTTTGATAGTGACCTCGTTCAACTGTCGATAGTCAATACATATCCTTAATGAACCATCTTTCTTTTGTACAAATAATATCGGCGTACCCCAAGGGAATGTGCTGGACCTACAAGGCATTTTTCAAGTAGATATGTTAATTGCTCTTTTAATTCTTTCAATTCAGTTGGAGCCATCCTGTAAGGAGGAATAGATATGATTAGTGTCTGGAAACATGTCTACACCGAACTAAGTTTCCCTTTCGGGAGGAAGGCCCGGAAGTTCATCTGAAACTACATCAAGAAACTCATTACCTACCGAAATTGATTGAAAAGTAGGTGGTTCGACATCGACATTGCTAGCCCGGATGAAATGGTATATACAACCTTTGGAGATCATCTTTCTTGCCTTAAGGTATGAAATAAACCTACTCTAATAATCTTTGTTCCGTAATCTATATTAGTATAGCACGATGCCAGCCAATCCATGCCTATACCAATATTAAAATTAACCATCTCTAGTCCTACCAAATCCACTAGGGTCTGACGGCTATAAATTAATACTATATAGTTATGATAGACTTGTTTAGCAACTACTGATTCACCAACTGGTGTAGTTATCACAAAGGGATCTCTTAGTAACCCACATACCGAATCCAAATACTTCTTCAATTAGTCCAACCGTATAATCACATACTGGCTAAGCATAATACATGATCTACTTAAAGATAACTAACATAAGGACCTTATGGATTATTAGGATATGTGCTAGGTATATGAGCCTCGATCAGACACACTTTGAAGTGGAACCCTCTTATCCTTACTAACCACTCGCCTCCTCCTGGCCTGCCTATTTTCTTCCTCCTCCGCGTATCACATAACATAAACCAGTGAGCCCTGATTAACGGACCCCCAAGATTGTGGACTACCCGGAACCTCAGAAGAGTAGGCGTCGGTAAATGAAGCGAATAACCTGTCATGGCGCTGCACCGGAGGGAAACCTGGTTGTGCCAATCCCTGCATTGTCCCACTTGTTCATGATCAATGGGGCCCGACGCTGAAACCAAGGGCCTCGGTGAGGTTGGAATTCCCCTCACCCCATCTTCCATTGGCGGAATCAAAACTGTTCGAGCGGGTGACTCACATGGATCCTAAGGTGGATCCTCCTTAATAGAAACCACGATTTCTGATGGGTCTGATTCCATAGTGTAACTTATGTCTCTTTTTCCTACCTCCATAGCCTTCCAACTCGTATCAACGGGTGGCACCTGTCTAGTATCTTCCCTCACAGCAATACCCGCACTCTTACTAACCTGAGACCTTCTCGTCATAGACATCACTACAGTTTTAAATGGAAAATAAAATCATATTTTTTTTTGACTCAGCTCTATCGCACAATCTATGATATGAAAGAATGTAAACCATCTCTAAATGCCTTGTAGCCTCTTGTTTATAAATCTGTTGCGCTACACACCCATAAACAAGACTCTACTAGACACGACTTGTAGACTCCCTAGAACAGACATGCTTTGATACCAAGTTTGTCACGACCCAATCTGGAGGGCCGTGACGGGCACCCGAACCCTACCCGTCGGGCACCACTCTTCCCATACTTAACATATATCCATAATCAATCATGGCCACAAGGGCCATTACCAAATATTCGGCTGACACATACATCACAGCCTACAGAGCCATACATAACAACTATACACAAGACAACTGTCTACAAGCCTCTAAGGAATATGTACATTACAAGGATGGGACAGGGCCCCACCATACCCATATGCATATGTAAAAATATCACACCACGACTAGACTACAACTCTTAAACAAGTAGAGTGTTCCAACATCAGTTGAACTAGCAACCTACTAGTGCGACCCATCGTCCTATCTATCTGAACCTGCGGGCGTGAAACGCAGCGTCCCCCGACCAAAGGGACGTCGGTACGACTGATGTACTGAATATGTCAGGCATAAGAAATAACATAGCAGAGATACATAACAACCTGAAATAGAAACAACCGATATAAATCGCCGACAACACCAACAGCCGATAGAAATAGCTGACAGCAACAACCGATGAAAATGGCTGACCAACAGTAAATGCCTCTGAGGGTCCTAATAGACATGCCTAAATGTTATGCACAATGTAAATGCGGTATATATATATATATATATATATATATGTTGTGGAACGTGCAACCCGATCCAATATATGTATATATATTGCAGAACGTGCAACCCGATCCAATATATTGTATGTATATAATGCATGAATGACAATGAAAAATTCTGAACTTATCGGATGACATAATATCCTTGCCTCTTCGGCTAACATTGGAAATATTAACATGTACCTTCGGCTAACATTGGGAATACCAACATCTTTCCCAGACACCTCAAAAAGGATTTAGTAACATATTCAGGCATGCTTTCAACATAGGAATCAATAATATGAACATTCCTTAACTACTAAGAATAAAATAATTTATGGAACAATACTACGGTTACGTTTCGTTACATGGAACATGCTAAAAGAAGAAATAATTTGCCTTAACATACCTCGATTCCACTTAATTAATCGAGTCAAGAGAGCACTATTTTTGCTAATACTTTCCGGAAACACCAAGATGGATTTCAAATTGAATTATCAAAGCTAAAGTCGTTGTTGGTGTTTGCTCTTCAAATTGACTCCCAACTTTTAAAGTTGTTGGATGTTTTGCTCTTGTTTATGTTGCTACTCCTATTTATTTATAAGAGAAATGTTTGGCTAAGATGAAGTCTCTAATGCTTATATCTTACTATGTGAAGTGTATTATCCACTTGTCATCAAAAGGATATGTGAAGTGTATTAGTCACTTAGGGAATTCATCTGCATGTTACACGTAAGTATCCACATTCAATCTTGTCCCCCACTAACATTTATTAATTAGCCGTTCACCGATTAGCCGACCATTCGTTAGCCGATCATTCATCAGCAGTTTTATCAATTAGCCGATAGGTCCTAAATTAGGTTCGGTGCATCTTTTTATATACTGAATTCTTTATTGGTATATGTGAATATGACATAGCTTCCCAAAACTTGGGTCTACTTGCATACGTCTAGCGGTTCGAAACATCGCCCAAAAGTACGGGGTGTTACAGCTATGACTTAGCTGAGCTATCTGGTGACGTTGTTTATAATGGAATACCATTCCAGCAGTCATTGCCAGTACCCAATCCATACCTTCCAGGGAGCGTAAACTTTCTAAGAACGGACGACGTCCGAGGAATGCAGCCATGGAACACTGTTCCACCTTATCCTCAGACTCCGTTAGCCGTTCTAGGAGCTCAGTTTGCAGGCTTTGGTGGCCATACCCAACAGCAGCCATGGGGCATTACTCCACCTATTGGTAATGGCCAATAGACCACCTACAACCTTCAAAACCCTATCCAATAAAGTGCAGAATGGAGGCCGCCAGTGGAGAATGCTTACCAGCCTAATCTAGTTGAAAATCCGCAGGAGGCGTCAAAGCTGATAAACCCAAAGATTATTGCTAATACTATGCGGAGGTACTTTGGCATCCTATTAAAACCTTTAGACATGCCTATTTACAAGAAGCCTAACTCTGATTGGGTAGACTAGATGGCACCTTTGCCGAAGGGCTTCAAAACACCAGAGTTTGCCATTTTCTCTGGCGACAACGGCAAATCCATTATCGAGCACATCGGTAGATTTACTGCCCAATGCGGTGAAGCTGGCCAGAATGAGTATCACAAGTTTAAGCTATTCCCTCTCTCTAACAGGAACGACTTTTGCATGGTACTCCTTTTTGGCTCCTGATTTCGTGTAGAGCTGGGCTGACATGGAGGGTTGCTTCCATAATAGTTTTTTTTTGCCCCAACCTCGAGTTACCGTGACTGATTTAACGAACCTCAAATAGTAGGTCAATGAATCATCTACCGATTTTATCGAGAGGTTCATAAAGAAGGTTGGGAAGTGCACCGTACACTTCCCCAAATCTGAGTGTGCCCACATGATAATCAACAACATACACCCTCAGTTAAAGGAGAAGTTGGTGGGATAATCCTGCTCTGACCTGAGCCAGTTAGCCGAGAAGGCTAGCCAAATAAAGTAGTGTGTCCAGGAGAAAGGGCGGAGAAGAGCCAGCCGAAATCGAGGCTCCTACTTGGTATCCACCATTGAAGCGGATGAGTCCAATTCAGAGTCAGCTGATTGCACGACAAACTCAATGGTGGTCGAGATTGTTAGGGGTAAGGTTTACTCTTGTCCAGCCTTGAAAGTCGTCAAAGTCAAGGAGACGAGTTCATCCGATGACAGGATCGGTTACTCGTTTGACATCACAAAGGCAGATCAGATCTTTGATCATCTGCTAAAAGATAAGCAGATTTGATGATCATAGATTCCACCTGCCGAGGAAGTCAAAGATAAGAAGTACTGTAAGTGGCATAATTCATATAGTCACTCTATTTCTAATTGCGTGATCTTCAGAAAGGCGATCCAAAAGGGCATCAAGGAGGGGAGGTTCAAACTAGCCGACAAGAGTATGGCTGAAATGTTTATTGTTACCGACCCCTTTCCTGTGGTACCAATATCTATGGTATCTTTTGCTAAGAACGATGAGTCAAGGGACACCAAAGGGAAACAACCGATGAAAAGGGTGTGGGTCCCAAAGGTTGAATAAACTCGTTTTACAAAGACATGTCTTAAATGAAATGGGCAATCAGAAACTCCAAATCTACAGCTATGGGGATGACATCCTATCAGCTAAAACTATGGCCAAGATGCAGTGTTGCCCTATGAAGTTAGTATCATTACAGATGGCCAAACCAAATTTTCTAAGTTTGGAAGCATATCAGCAGGCCATTCTAACGGAGTTTGGTCAGATGGGTGAAAATCGACTGACAATCATAGAAGAAGTCAAAACCGGTAAACATAAAATGGCTAAAGCATACAACAAACATGTTGAGCCTAAGAGGTGTGCCAAAGGAGACTTAGTTTGGAAAACCATTTTGCCGATTGGGATGAAAGATCACAAAATCGGCAAATGGTCATCAAACCCTTCGTAGCGAACCCACGGGTTGCCGGCAAGACGGATCAAGCGATAACTATGCATGGAAGAGAAAAATAAACGGTAGATATTTTTGAAGAAATACTACCCACCGATTTTGGGGCATGCATAAGTAATCGACGGCCACAGACCGGCTGCCTAGTCACAAAAGAGACTAATTTCCCTTCGATTTGGGGAAATGTACGAGCAAACGATAGCCATAGACCGGTAACCTGGTCACAATAACAGACCCTTCGATTTGGGGTCGATAAAGTTAGAAAGCCAAATCACTCGGCATTTCCCTAGATAGAGATTGCAATACATCAATAGTAATATAAGTCTTAGGATTAGACGAATCCACGGCTGCTTAGACATCTTGAGTACCTACAATCTCCTTCCCTCTCTCAGCTTCAACAATGGCTACTACCTCAGCCGCATCCGCTCCTACTCGGACCTCATTTTCAGCACCCAGTAAAAGCTCAGCCACTACAGTCGATGGGGCCTCGGTAAAAGCTTGAGTGTCAGCCGATACCTCTTGAATAATAGAAGCAATGACTATTTTGGGTGGAAAGTCCATAAGGGTATCGGCTGACAACTCAGCAACAAGATCAGTTGGCAAGGGAGCAATGATTGTCAGCATTTCTTGAACTAGACAGTTCTCCACACAGTCTATTCATTATCCAGGTTGTCCAGCCGTTCGCTACCTGCCTTCTGATCCAGCTCCCAAACCACCTGCTGGTTACTGAGTTCCTAGATTTTGTTATCCAATTGAAGGCTCTGCCGAAACAAAGAAGAATGAGAGGAGTCGTGGGCACTAATATCCGAGTCTAAGGCACATATGTTCAGAGTAATAGCTCCTATCTCCACCTGGATCCACTCCAACTCAACTCGCAGTTTGGACAGCTGCTCCTGCAAATCCTTTCTTCGGCTGACATTCTGTTGCCTTAGTGCATTCACCTCATTTAATGAAGTCTGAATGCGGTTCTTCTCTTGTCGAAGAGACCCCAAGTATTGCATAGCAGCGACAACATCATCATGGCTATCTTTGTCCGTTTTATGTAAAGCAAACAAATCAGCCAGAGCCAAGGCCATATCGTTGTAAGTGGGTGCCAAAGCCGGGGAATCCGTTGTTTCTCTTGACACTCGGAGCAAAGAGGCCCTCAGGGCATGTAACTCCTCTTTGGTGGTTGGGATTCCTCTGGCGGGAGATTCCTCAACTCTCTCCCGATGGACGCCAACAGGCAAAACTGATGGAGATACAATGTCAACTGAGCCAAAGTAGCGCAGAAGCACATCTTCCGGGATGATCTCGGCTGGTACTCCTGAGCCGTCAGTTGGGTGGGCTTCAGCCGAAGGGTTACCTCCAACAGTCTCCTATACAAAAAAACACAGTTTCAGAAGAAAAATGAGAGTCTAAAGACAGTTTGTAACAAGACTGGAAGAAAGAGGGTATATCTCTACGGTTACATCAACCTTTTTGGCTACCTCAACAGGAGAAACTCTGATATCGAGGCTAGATGATGGAGAACCTTGTAGATGTTCAGAAGTACGATCCAAAGAGAACGTCACTCCGGCATGGAGAGAGGCATTATGTACTATCCGCCGCCTATCGCGCCTTATTAATAGCGGCTCTTGAAAGATAAAACTAAGGAACATGAATAATGAAATATAACTAATACAAAGGTAGTCGAGGCAGATAAGGGATGTACCTCATCATCCTCCTCTTCAGAAGTAGGGACTTCGGCTCCGCGAGATCTTTCTTTCATGTGCTCACAAATAAGAACCCCTTCACCTAGCCTGGGTTGCTTTGAAACGAATTGCCTAGGCAACAAAGATCCCTTGGTAGGAATCCAAATCTACAAAGCCTAAGGGTACATAAGAAGTGTTATCCTAGAATGCATAAGAAATTCTGGCCATCATATATGTAGAGGAAAAACAATTCACCTTTTCTCTTCGGTTGCCGTAGACTGATGGAAGACCAAGAGGCAGCAGGACTAGCCAAACTGATGGCCACCACCTTTTAAGGGACCTCTTTTGTCCTTGACTTAGCGTCTTCTAGATTTTTCTTCTTCGGCTGGATTAGCCGATCACTCCATTTTGTCTAGATCAGCCGATCGCGGTAGACTTTCGTGGAGGATTGAAAGAATCTTTCTTTGGCCAACTTGCACCAGTCGACAAAAGCAACAGTGGTGTTGGCCCTTGGGGAGAACGGCTGCCAGGCCAAAGAGGCAAGCTTATCAAGATTGTGGGCGGCCACCTCCTCAGTTTGCTTCACATTTAGATAGCAACGGTGGGTCGATTGAACAACACTACGGTGAGGCCATGGTATGTGTTACGTCAGGACAAATTGCTTTTCCACAAAGTTGGGTTTGTAGGGCTCCATGGTCAACTTGTTATGCCTAGAATTGTGTTTCAAACCTCCCAAAAGGTCATTAGCCTTAAGGATAAGCCCCTACACTCGATTCATGACCTTCTGCTGAGCGAATGAAAGGTTGTCATCGGCTAGATAATGAACCCAGTCGGGAGTGGTCTATTATTCAAAGACTGGTTGTCGATCTGCGTAATGGTCTCGAGACAGACCATGCAGGGTGGAAAATGTAGTGAAAACATCCTGGGGCATAAGAAGTGTTCCCCGAAGAGTGTTGGCTAACACCGGCGGATCTAACGGAGAACGACTGCCATTAAAATCGTCAAAGATGAACTCTGGAAAATACAAAGTGATCCACAACTGTAGGAACCACAGAGGACCGACCAGCGTATCCAGACTTCGAGAGTTCCTCAACCTAGCATGAGCATCACCCAAAGCCATGTACAAGTAAGCCAAGAAGAGGGATGCCCAAATGACATCTTCCCCTGAAACGGCCAAGGCCACATAAATCTCCAGCTCCTTGACAATTTCACAAGAAAATAGACGAAGTAACGGCTAAACCAATAGAGCAGAAAAGCATGATGCTCGGCATTATCGACTGAAAGTGGCGAACTTTGGCGGTTAGCGGACATGAAAGAACCATAGCTGGAAGAATTTTTCTAAACAACAATTCCTAAGGCGGGAATTTTGATTTCACTCAGGATAGGCGCTTTGGCTCCCACTTTCGGAAGACCTAGTATCGCCATTACGTCAAGAAGGGTGGGAGTCATCATCCTCCAGGGAAAAATAAAAGCATTAGCGGTAATCGACCAATAACTAAGAAATGCATATATGAGGCCGATATTGTAGGAGATATTAGACCCCGATAGTGCGATGGTGTCACAAAGACCCATACACTCCCACTCGGCTCCTTTGGCCGACCTGACTCGGTCCAACCGAGTAGAATAGTTGGCGACCTTGGTCAGCTAGGTGCGTAGGTTAGCTGGACAGTGATCGGCAGTGAACCAGTCACAGGTGAGGGGAAGGTCAAAGGTCACCGGGCTAAGATATTGAGATAAAAGAACGTCACCTTGTTCCGGCCTACCATATGGAGCCAGAACCAATTGTTCATCAACAAGGACCAAGGCATCAGTTAGGTCTTTATCGGCTAAAGTGGTCCATATATATCTTCTTAGAAGAGGAAGAAGAATCCATGGTAGTCGAATAAGAAAAGGGCCAAGATTAGGGGGTTTTATGCAGAAGGAAAGAAATCAGAGATCAAGTGAAAAATTCATGGAAAGATATTTTCTCTTAAGCGGGTCAAAATGGGCAGCAGAAAATACGGCTACCTTTCGAATGCACGATTAGAAAATATTGGAACCGATTCTTGGTAAGAAGGACACCTCGGTTGAAAGGGAAACCCAATTCCGAAGTTATCATTATTACATGCACTAGAGACAATATGATTAAAGTGACATGCGCGGCTGTCAGACTGAAACGACGGCTACTTTTGGATACATCAACTCAACAGACACTCGAGTTAATAGAGGGGGAAATTGTTAACACTCAAAAATAATTTAAGTGTTTAGCCGAATTCAATGACTTCCAAACTATCCCAGAGCCGAATTTACTCCTAGCCCTCGGGTACAAGAACTTCATCGGCTACTAAGGCATCTTAGCCGAATTGTCAGTTAGATGTACGACTGGGACCCACTCAGATGCAGACGCCTCAACGACCAAGTCAAAAGGGTTTCCAGACCCCTAGAAGTGATAACAGCTAACAACAGCTGAAAGAAAGGGCCATTATCCGAGCAAGAGGAGTAGAGGGTGAGAAAATCAGCACCACCTCCCCCATATTCGCCCATTGAACTTAGTGGGTTACTTGATGGATGACATGGGAGGGGGGGCATGTTTGTATAATTTTTTCCTTTTTTGTACTATAAATAGGATTATTCTTTGTACATAAACACACATAATCAATCAAACAAATCAAAATTTATCTATCTTTCTATCCTTTACTTTCCTTTACTTTACTCGGTTGTATTCATGTTTCTTACCTCTTAGCTTACTCACAACCACCGTCCTAACGCTTTCTGGAGTAGTTGGGGAACCCATTTCTAGAGATTAGAGTTCTGTTTTCAGCCCAAACTGCTTAAGTTAAGGAATCAATTTGTCTCCCAATTTCATCAGCCGATACAACAGCAGATAGCGGAATTGGGGCCGAGAACATGTACATAATGTCATGGATGCCAAAGTTGATCTGTTATCTAATAAAAGACATGGTCATTATAGTTGGACCTTCAGATTGACTAGATTCTTCCATGACTTGGGTTGATGGAGGAAGTGGATGGGTATCCACCGATGTAGGAATACCCGAGGAGGATACTGGTTCATTGTTCCTTCTGGGAGGATTTTTTTAGGATGTGGACTGGATTCGAGGTTCATTTTCTTACCGGACCTTAGGCGCATACGCTAGACCTTAGGCGCATATGCCAAGAATGATCCTAACCTTGAGAATCAAACTTTCCAATTAATTCACATATGGTCCCACTGGGCCTGCCAAATTTGTTCTCAGCCCCAATTCCGCTATCTACCATTGTATCAGCTGATGAAATCTGGAGATAAACTGATTCCTTAACTTAAGTGATTTGGGCTAGAAAGGGAACTCTAATCTCCGACAACGGGTTCCCCAACTACTCCAGAAAGCGTTAGGACGGTGGTTGTGAGTAAACTAAGAGGTAAGAAACATGAATACATCCGAGTAAAGTAAAGAAAAGTAAAGGATAGAAAGATAGATAAATTTTGATTTGTTTGATTGATTGTGTGTGTTTATGTACAAAGAATAATCCTATTTATAGTACAAAAAAAGGAAAAAATTGTACAAACATGCCCCCCCTCCCATGTCAGTCATCAAGTAACCCACTAAGTTCAATGGGCGAGTATGGGGGAGGTGGTGCTGATTTTCTCGCCCTCTACTCCTCTTGCTCAGATAATAGCCCTTTCTTTCAGCTGTTGTTGGCTGTTATCACTTCTAGGGGTCTGGAAACCCTTTTGACTTGGTCGTTGAGGCGTCTACATCTGAGTGGGTCCCAGTCGTACCTCTAACTGACAATTCGGCTAAGATGCCTTAGTAGCCGATGAAGTTCTTGTACCCGAGGGCTAGGAGTAAATTCGGCTCTGGGATAGTTTGGAAGTCATTGAATTCGGCTAAACACTTAAATTATTTTTGAGTGTTAACAACCACGTAAAAGTATACCTATGCATCTGCCGAATTTTTATATGACATCATTAATATTCAGGGAATCGAATAACTTTTAAATTGATATCTTTTAGATATTTTAATTATAAAAGTGATTTATTGATAGTTCTCGTGTAATTTCATAAAATAAAAAATTTATTCAAAAAGGAATTACTAATATTAAGTGGAGAGATGTGAATTGAAAAAATAGTTTAACCTCTCATATTTTGAATAAATCATTTTAATTTTATTTAGTTATTTTTTTGTTGGATACATAGTATTTTTTTTTAATTAACTCATCGACTAAAGCATTCATCTCCCATGATAGTGGGAAACTTGACATATACACCGATAATGTATATTATTAGAAAATCAAGTACATTAACATAAGGAGGGGAGCACAAACTATATATTTTATTACTCCCCTCGGCAAGAAAAGAGGGAACGTGGAATGGTAAATGCTTATTGTTTAGTTTGTTTCTCATGACAATGTCATAGATTTATGTTATATGTATACCAAAAATATAAATATGTTTTTGTTTTCCAGTGAAAATGGATCTAATCAAAAAATCAGTTAGAGATTTGTTTTATAGAGTTTGAAGACAAGTAGGTTGTATCCGATTGGAGAAACTCCTTTACGAGTCCGGTCAAACTGGTAAATAGTGAGTATGACTGATAAATAGTACAAGATAAAAAGCAAGCTATGATTTGAGTAAGGAAATATGTAAAATAATGGATATTCGTGTATATTGCTTAGAGAGAAAAGAATGCTAGGGTTACAAAGTGAGCAAGATGATCTTTCTTCCTTCATAAGCTATCCATATATAAACCAAGGTTGGGCTTTTAAACTCCCAAAGTACGAGTGATGTGACAGCTCTGTAGCTTCAACGTTCGTGTATGTTGTGGCACTTTGATCGAGACTGATAGATGAGATCCGGGTTGGTAGGAGTGGGAAACAACTGTGGGGATCTCCCAGATCCTCCGAGCTCCCGGTCACACAAACTCCGAGTGCACTTTATACTAAATACAGATAGTCCCCCACTTTCCGGGACCAACAAGTGGAAGAGTCCGCTATTTTCAAAGTTTATGCAGAAACCTTACAAAACGTCCTTATTTCTCCCACGATTAGACATCCTATCAAAACAACATTTAATGCACCATTTCTCTCATTCGAAGGCGTCTCTTCATAGGCAACGATTGACGTTTGCAGACTAGGCACTCCACTCCACTATCAGAGGCTAATGATTGCCATTTTTGGCTATTTAAGCAGGCAATCCATACCTCATCTCTCCTCAGTTGCTCGCAACATTCGATTATTTCTACCTTAGTGCACCAAATTCCTATTCTATTCAAAAATCAACAACCAATGTCTTCTTCATCTTCTTTATCCTCCACTTCTTATGAGGATCGACCTATTGTCCCTCCCAGAGAACAAATGGACAATTCTTTCACTACCCCTTCTCGCCATCCTTCCATGACATCATCTACTACCCAGGAGATAGACTTGTGCTCTTTGGCTACCACCATTATTCCACCCAGTTTCAACTACATGGGCTCTATGTGCAAGTTATCAATACAAATCCGTTGAGATTGGACATAACATAAATCTAGGCTCTAATACCAAACTTGTCATGCCCCAAACCCGAGCATGGACATAACAGGCATCTGATGCTATGAAAAACACCAGAACCTAAAATTTTCGGATCGGATATCCTAAATGAACAGCCCTACTTTTAACCCGCGTCTTGAAAAGTGAGAGCATTGTTTTTGCCGCATCAAGTCTCAAGGTGATATTATTTCCATTTCAAAAAGGTTCGGAGATACTAAGTCATGTGTAAAGTATAATTGTGTAATTAACTTCTTTTGGATGATTATAATGTGTAAGTAACTTATATGTTTTCTCTTACTGAAATTAATAACGAAAAAGAAGATAAATAATATTTCATGTTGGATTAAATTGCATTGATTGTGTAATTCATATTTATTTACGTGTGAAATTATACTGAATTTGTTGTTGTTATTACCTTATGAGTGAAAATTGTTAGAACCAAACTTTCAGATGAAATTCATCATCTTTTCTCAAAAACTATCATGACAAAATGTCGAGAATATAAAACTAGATGTGAAAGAGTACCTGAACCCATAAGTGTCGTAGCAATTCTCCGTCTTAAAGTTATCGGTCCTCCAAACCAAGACGTAGGCGGCTCTCAACTTTTCGAACGATGGGATATTAGAAAAGAAACCCTGATTTGGGGACCATAATCCCCTTCTTATAATTAAATATAATTTATGTAATTCTAGTTTAGCCCATTATTAAATTAGAATTACATCGGGTATCTACACATAAAATTCATACTTTACAAGGTGTCTAATTAGGCCCATATAACTTTAACCTTACCAGATCACGTTTAATCTGGATCAACTCTTTAATAATAATAATAATTAACATAATATATATATATATATATATATATATATATATATATATATATGTGTGTGTGTGTGTGTGTGTGTGTGTGTGTGAAGTCCATATATTCTTACAATCTCCCACTTGGACGACACATATATTCATACACATAACCTTATAATTGTATATCACCTTATGAGCTCAAAATATTTGCTATCATAAACTGAAGTACCTCTAAACAATCTCGTTCATCAGTCATGTTAGCATAGAAACAAGGCGTGTTTTGTTACAATCATATCATAATTAAACATTCCTTGATCACGTATACTAACATAATCAAATGACATAGATCAAGCATGGACGTGTAGCATAAAAATTATATGTAATGTGATCTAAACATGCCTATTTTTAACTGGTCTAACCGAAAAAATGTTAGAAAGGATAATGAACTGAAAATATTCATACACTGAAACCATAAACTAAAAAACAAATTGTGTCTATATCAAAAGAACATTTAAAAGTTACCAACTCCCACTAAAATTGAATATCCTCAAATGACATGACACCTATATGAACAGTGTGCTCATGAAAGACGTTGGGTGCTAGTCCCTTAGTAAGTGAATCCGCGATCATGGAGTTCGTGCGAATTTGCTCTATAGACAACTCACCTCTCTGAACCTTCTGTTTAACAACCAAGAACTTTATGGCAATGTGCTTCTTTGATCTCTTATTGTTGGCAAATATGACTGTTGAATTATTGTCACAAAATATCTTAAGTGGTCTTTCAATTCCATCCACAATTCGCAGCCCAACGACAAAATCTTGTAGCTATGATCCATGTTCAGATGCCTCATAGCACGCTACATATTCAGCTGCAAACGTGAAGGGGGCAAAGAGTGTTTGTTTAGCACTTCTCCAAGAGACACCTCCTCCAACAAGAAAAAAAATGTAGCTCGAAGTAGATTTTAAACTATCTTGGCATCCTGCAAAATCAGATTATGAATATCCAATGATCTCCAACTTATTCGACTTTCTATATGTGAGCATTGTCGCGCTCGTTTTTAACCCGACCCGCGAGAGGTCAGAGCGGAGCACAAACGTATTCGGTGATTCCTGGGTTAAATTAAGGAGTCGCTACCTAATTATTTATGGTGAATTAGGACACCTAAATATTAAATAAATGCTGCAAAATAACTCCAATTTTAAGGTCTGCAAAACTAGTAAGATTCTAGGTAAGGTTTCTTTATTATCCTAAAGGGAAGGGGTTAGGCATCCTTTAAGATACGCTAACTTGCGGTTATCCGATCAAACTCAGGTTAATTATTGTACTAAGAAAAATGCATGCTAAAAAAATGTTTAAAGAGAGTGCATTTTTTGATAAAGTAATGATTTTCCTTTTATTGCAAAAATAGTTGCGAAAATAATTCCCGGTATGAAATCCGGAAGAGTATGCATGACATTGTAAAATATGATTTATAAAACACATATAAAGTTGATTTTTTTTTTTGGATAAGAATACTTTTGTATGAAAGTTTAAAAATACTTATTTTGCAATTGACAATAAAATGGGAAAAATAATTTATTAGTAATATAAAGAAATGATTTTTAGCAAGTCATTTTAAATCATAAGATTGTATAAAACAAAGCCTTATACATATGTTTAAGATGCAAATACAAGATGACTGTTTTGAAAGTTTGAATATGCATGGCGCGCCTAAAATAAACAAACTAGTGGCGAATTTCCAATTTTTAAAACTGATCGAGCCTAAAGTAAATAGCTAGGGACCGGTTTTAAACTACCCTATTAATTATCCATTCATGGCCTAATTATTCTAAATATCCTAACAATCACACAAGCATTAAATAATTATTACAGACCCAAATAGAAATAACGAAATTAAAGAATAACAATGAAAGGGAACTAAAGCGGATGACGATGTCATCTCGCCCTATTTGTTTGGAAATCCCGAGGTCGGAGAATGCAAGGAATGTGGATGTAGGTCTTCATTTGGCAATGATCACGATGAGTCTCATAACGAAACTCATCGTAGCTCCCGATGCATTTCATGTAAACGAAAGGAAAAGAAAAGGATTAGTAGACGAAATATGAAAATATATACATAAGAAAATATAAATAAATAATCCATGAAAAGTAATATGTTGTTGGGCGGTTTGATACACAAGAGAAATACACAAACACCTCAACAATGACTCGTACGGATATCAGCAGGCCAGAAACATACAACAAGCGTATTCAGTCTCAAAACTTGGATAGAAATAAGCAAGTTGGACAGGCTAACATGTGAAGGTACTAAAACACATATAATAGCTAACTAGCATGTTTCAGTGATTTCTGATTCGGATACAAACACGGAAAGACAAATCTAGTAGCACATGTGTTTAGTAGGTATGCAAATAAGAATCATGTCTACTAAGGATTTGTAACGTATTTCATTTTATTTTTTGAAGTCAATATTTAATTAAGAACTAAAAGACAAGACCAATTTATACATTAACAAAGAATCAAGGTCATTTGATTTTCACATAAAGTAATTCTTTAATCAACTTAGAGTCACAAGCTCTCAATTAAAGGCAAACAACAAAACAGAGGGAAAAGAAAAGGAGAAGTCTCAGTATGCTACTCAGATTTCATGATCCTAAATCGACCAATGGGTGTTTAAACTAGGTAAAAAAAATTAACAGTTTTAAGAAAACATGGCTTCAATATAGCATTTTTGACGTAAATAAACATCATTTTGAGACTTTAAAGCTTAACATCCTCTAACTTAAATCAAAGTGCAATCAGATCATATTCTTCAAACATAAACCCTCAGACAACAAGAACATAGCAGGATCACATGTAGCACCAAAGCAGGCATACATAATCTAGACATGAAACATAGCATATATAGGCATGACCGAATTATTAACTAAGAGGTTAACAGTGGGTCAAGGTCATCACACGTTTAAGCATTGAAGATGAACAAGTCATTATGGATCATACTCAACCTACACTATACTAAATCAAAAAATGAAACACAAACTAGGCCTAAAGCAAGTTAAACATATGCTAACATATGCGCTAATCTTACATTAAGCTTAAATTGACTAAGGTAAGTATATGATAGGCATGGCATGAACTGAACAAGTTTTACATCGAAACAGGTAACTCACATATATTTTAGACCTATATTAAATCTATACTAAGTCCTGACCAACCCTAATGAACACATATTATTCATAAAATCAACTAAATGGGATTATCTTTACATAGCTATATGCAGAAGCCACTTTTGATTTATTTCCACTCTTAGTTAAGTACCATGTCAGCAAAGTGAACGTAATAAGTTATCTAAACAAATTCCTAAGCACATAAATGCACAGATAATTAATAAAACTAAAAGAGGGGTAAAGGAGAGGCAAATAGAAATGACCACACAACCACTAAAAAAACATTCTAAATATGCAGGGCCATTTAGGTCAAGATACACACATTTTATAGGCATGCTAGTAGAGATTCAAAGCTAAGTCTATCCTAGACTATTCATTAATCACAAAAGCATGTAAACATGTTAACCAACCAATCTCCAAGACATGATCCTATGTTACTACTACTCATGTAATCTTAGACATGTAAAAGAAACAAATTATAATGACACATCTAGATATTAACTGCCACAAATCATAATAACAAGCATCACATTTTATTTATCGGACCGATCATTCAAGTAACCTATATAATAATCTTGCTAGACAAGTACTAAAACAGCATATACATCACATCATATTAAACATGAACCTAACAAAGCACATCTAAGCACCAACAGTTAACTAAACAGACTAACAAATCCATCATACTCAAACAGCCCATAAATAACTAAACTACTACATAATTAACACAAAAAAAGCACAAAAATGTAGAAAATAAAATTAAGAGGAGATGTATTTATTGACCTTCTCCGGGTAGCGAACCAAGGCGTTGTTTTGAATCGTCGAATCCGCTCGAGAAGTTATTTTTGAATTTTGATTTTGCGATTTCAGAATTCTGACTTTTTGGACCCGGATTCTAAATTTATAATTCTGAAAAGAATTCTACTTCTGAAAAATTTAACCCGGCTTGGAACTGACCCGGACCGGCAGCGACCCGACCCGGCCCGGAATCAAATCAGATCCGAATTTTAGCAAAAATATGAGGAATGCAATGGGATTTTCAGATTGTAAAATTGAAGGCTAAAACGCAATGTTTCGGATCCGGAAATCTAAGAACAAAAAAAAAGTATTTCGGGTTTGGAAATTTGAGAAACAAAAGGGGTGATTCGTAACCCAGATTAAGAACAAACAAACTTGAACCTATAATCTTTAAAACCCGAACTTAAAATTCTGAATTTTTGACACGATTTCCGACCCCTAAAAAAACCTCCTTTTTCTTTTTTTGGCACGTTTTGACCTCAAAAAAAAAATCCCCCTTAACAGTGAACAAAAGGGGTATTTATAGATGGTTTTCCCCCCAACGTTCACACCGTCAATATCGAGTTTGAAATTTGAATTAAAGGCAAAGATTTCTGAATTTTGGAAGCGGATTTTGTGGGATAAGGGTATGGGTCGAAGTGACGGGAGGGGTGTGGTGGTGTCAGGGTTTGGTGGTGGTGTCGGGTGAGGTGATCGATGAGGCAGGGAATGGGGCAGGGGTGGCGTGCGGTGCCTAGAAAGAGAGAGAGAGTGAGAGGCTTTTATTTTTTATTTTAGGGTTTGTTTGGTTTGGGTTAGGGGGGTAAAAGGGTGGTCGACTTGGCCGGTTCGGGTTGAGCGGTTGGGCCTTAAATGGGGGGTTTGGGTTTTGGGATTTTGTTTTGTGGGTTTTGGTTTAAAGGGGGATAAAAGGTTGTGGGGGTTGGGCTTGGACGAAATGGGTTTTGGGGCGGCTGATTGGGCCTTGGACGAAATGGGTTTTAGTTTGGGTGGAAATTATTATGGGTTGGGAAATGAATGGCTTATGAGTTTTAAAAAATATAAAAGGGGTTTAAATAAATAAAAAGCTTTGAAAAAAATGCAAATTATTATTTTTAAAAATAGGATATAATGATGTGATAATAATAAAACATAATATTTGCGAAGTGCCTAATGCTTGATAAAAAATAGAAACGCGACCCCCCTTAACATAGAATTTTTGGATAAAACTTATGATTATGATAAGAATGCAAATGACAGTAAAAAATGCGAATAATAATAATAATAATAAGAATAATATATATATATATATATATATATATATACGCATGTACGTATATAGATTAAAATTGTTTTGAGGCGTTCAAAATATTTAAAAATTTGCAAATAAGTTGGAAAAGATGGGACAAAATTGGGTGTCAACAGAGGCCCCTCTTTGGCCGGAGACGATGAAAGAGTTTTCGGACAAAGAAGTTGACTAAGTAGCCAATTTTGTCTTGACCATCGGGCTTTGCACGGGTAGAAATAGAATTCCTAGGGAGAAGAAATTGCAGGAGTTGGTGCAGATTCGAGAAATATTGCCCCAGTGTCGGGTTATGATGACACTAGTCGCAGGTGTGGCAACATATTGGGAAAGAGCGGGACGACGTTCAAAGTAGGCCGCTGACCAAAATTGCCTCGGTTCGCCGTAAGAGATTGTTCCACGTTGTGCTGAAAGCTCCCACCGACTCGAACTCCTGTGGACTAGAGCTAAGACAAAAGTTAGTGAATAACTGTTGCATAAGATATGTATGTGAGAATATGACTTTGTAAGTTGAAATGATGTCGTTGCTTAAACGTTGTGCAGACGACGCCGTTGGTGGGCGCTTGTTTAAACTTTAAAACAAAGTACCCGCATTAGAAGGTGAGCGCCCACATTAGGAGGTGAGCACCTGACTTAAATTAAAATACCCACATTAGGAGGTGAGCACCTGACTTAAATTAAAATACCCGCATTAGAAGGTGGGCACCTGATTTAGAATAAAATACCCGCATTATGAGGTGGGCGCCTAACTTAAATTAAAATACCCGCATTAGGAGGTGGGCGCCTGATTTAAAATAAAATACCCGCATTAGAAGGTGGGTGCCTGATTTAGAATAAAATACCCGCATTATGAGGTGGGCGCCTAACTTAAATTAAAATACCCGCATTAGGAGGTGGGCGCCTGATTTAAAATAAAATACCCGCATTTGGAGGTGGGCGCTTGATTTAACTTAAAATACCCGCATTAGAAGGTGGGCGCCTGATTTAAAATAAAATGCCCGCACTAGAAGGTGGGTGCCTGATTTAAAATAACATACCCGCATTAGGAGGTGGGCGCCTGACTTAAATTAAAATACCCACATTAGGAGGTGGGCGCCTGATTTAAAATAAAATACCCGCATTAGAAGGTGGGCGCCTAACTTAAATTAAAATACCCGCATTAGGAGGTGGGCGCCTGATTTAAAATAAAATACGCGCATTTGGAGGTGGGCGCCTGATTTAAAATAAAATACCCTCATTAGAATGTGGGCGCCTGATTTAAATAAAATACCCGCATTAGGAGGTGGGCGCCTGATTTAAAATAAAATACCCGCATTAGAAGGTGGGCGCCTGATTTAAATAAAATACCTGCATTAGGAGGTGGGCGCCTGATTTAAAATAAAATACCCGCATTAGGAGGTGGGCTCCTGATTTATGTCGTTGTATTGACGTAATGCAGAGTGTGACCCTAAGGTCGAAACTGTTATGCCATGAAAAGTTAATGCGTGGACATAAGCGATGCAAAAGTTGAGTAGATGAGAATGCGCCCTTGTAAATCAAAATACCATTCTTCGCATGGATATAACGCGGTTGGGACCCTGTAGGTCAAATGACGTCTTTGTTCAGTCGCAAAACAGGAAAGTAATCCTTGTGGTGAGTTGTGATGCCGAAATTCTTTGGGAAATTGATCATAAGTGATGCGGCTTCCCTGGTTCTTTCAACCTGAAGAACCTGTACTCAAAGAAAATTTGTGAGTTTGGGGAAGGGGCGGTTGATTCGCATTGACTTTGTAGCTTTGACTCTCGATACTTGCATGTCCTGTTAATTCAGACCTGCAGCCCCGTCTGGTTCCCAGTCTTGGCAAGTCGTTAATGAAAACATTTGTTGAAAACAATTTGTTTATAAGAAAGTTGCATATCAGTAAAAATTCTTATCGAACTCCAATGAAAATATTTGTTAAAAATAATTTGCTGATAAGAAAGTATGCATATATGTAAATGTCTGTCGAGCAGTGACATGCGATGAAACAAAGCAAACGTCTTATCCAAAATCCTTCTTCTGGCTGAAGACTTAGTTGGCCGATAATTTTCTATGTTTGTTGACGTCTTCTTGCAGTGACCAGTTAAAATTTTGCCCCAGTTTTCGATATGTGAGGATGCTGAACTTTCAACTGGACCAAGTCGAGTCTTGAGTGGGATGTTTGCCTGGCCTATCGAGGCGATCAGATGGGTGCATTTTGTCATATGTGATATAAAGGAAAAATTTTCCTAATGGTGGGACCGAAGCTGATTTAGGCTGCCTACGTATCCCCATGAGGGAATCAGGTCATAACGTAGTTCATTACAAGCAAAGGGGATTGTAAGGGTTTTTCTAAGATGGGATCGAAGCCGATGTGGCCGCCTACGTATCCCGCCGAGGGAATCAGGTCATAATGTAGTTCATACAAGCAAAAGGGGATTGTAAGGATTTTCTAAAGATGGGACCGAAACCGGAGTGGCCGCCTACGTATCCCGCCGAGGGAATCAGGTCATAACGTAGTTCATGTTACAAAGAAATGTGTTTTTTGGGAAATTTATGATCTAAAGAAACAGAACCCGACATGGGTTCTTTGCGTATCCCGCCAGGGAGCACAACTTTTACAACATAAAAAGTGCATTACATAGAAAAATCCTAAATGTAGTATCTTTTCACCGCATCTGCATTGATAGTTTTTGGCCATACTTCACCGTCCATTTCAGCTAGAATTAATGCTCCTCCAGTTAACACCCAGTGAACTATATAAGGCCCTTGCCAGTTAGGTGCGAACTTTCCTTTAGCTTCATTTTGGTGCGGGAATATACGTTTTAGCACCAATTGCCTCGGTTTGAAAGTCCATGGTTTTACTTTCCTGTTGAAAGCTTTGGCCATTCTGTTTTGATAAAGTTGTCCGTGATAGACTGCATTCAATCACTTTTCATCAATCAGTATCAATTGTTCGTACCGATTCTGTATCCATTTTGCTTCGCTCAGTTCGGCTTCTTGGATAATTCTCAAAGATGGTATTTCCACTTCGCTTTGGTAACACAAACTTCTTCCATAGACCAAAAGATACGGTGTTGCCCCAGTAGAAGTCCTGATTGTAGTGCGACAGCCCAAAAGTGCAAAAGGGTAAATGTTCATGCCAGTGCTTGTAATTATCAATCATCTTTCGCAGTATCCTTTTGATGTTCTTGTTGGCTGTTTCGACTGCTCCGTTCATCTGAGGTCGATATGGAGTGGAATTCCGGTGAGTGATCTTAAACTTTTCGCATATCTCATTCATCAGATTACTGTTGAGATTGGCTCCATTGTCTGTTATAATCGACTCAGGAATTCCAAATCGGCAAATGATGTTATTGCGAACAAAATCAACTACCACCTTTGTCACTGACTTGTGGGACGATGCTTCTACCCACTTTGTGAAATAGTCAATTGCCACTAGAATGAATCGGTGTCCATTTGATGCGGCAGGTTCAATAGGGCCAATGACATCCATGCCCCAAGCTGCGAATGGCCAAGGAGAGCTCGTCACATTGAGTTTGTTAGGAGGTACCCTGATTAAATCGCCATGAATCTGACATTGATGGCATTTTTGCACAAAGTGAATGCAATATGTTTCCATGGTCATCCAAAAGTACCCTGCTCTTAGAATCTTCTTTGCTAAAGTGAAACCATTCGTATGAGGCTCGCACGTGCCTCCGTGTATCTCTTCAACTAAACGGCTTGCCTCTCGGGCATCGACACATCTTAACAAACCTAGATCTGGAGTCCTCCGATAAAGGATTTCTCCGTTTAGGAAGAAATGGTTTGCTAATCTCTGAAGTGTCTTCTTTTGTGTGCTGGTTATGCTTTCTGGATATTCGCCTACTTCGAGATACCTCTTAATGTCGTGGTACCAGGGCTTCCCATCCAACTCTTCATCTATATAGAAACAATAGGCCGACTGATCCAATAAGTTCACCTTGATGGGATCAATGTAATTCTTGTCCGGATGTTGAATCATGGAGGACAGAGTTGCCAAAGCATCAGCGAACTCATTTTGAGTTTGTGGGATATGCTTGAATTCTATCTCGCTGAACCTTTTGCACAATTCTTTCACGCAATGCAGATAGGGAAGTATCTTCACGTTTTTGGTGGCCCATTCGCCTTGCACCTGGTGAATCAATAAGTCTGAATCACCTATAACTAACAATTCTTGAATATTCATAACAACAGCCATTCTAAGTCCGAGTAAACAAGCTTCATATTCCGCCATATTGTTAGTGCACGGAAATCGGAGCTTCGCCGAAATTGGGTAGTGTTGACCTGATTCTGAAATCAAAACTGCTCCGATACCAACTCCTTTGAAGTTTGCAGCTCCGTCGAAGAACATTCTCCAACCCGGGTATTCTTCGGAAATATCTTCCCCAACAAACAATACCTCCTCGTCCGGAAAATAAGTCCGGAGGGGCATATATTCTTCATCTACGGTGTTTTCAGCAAGATGGTTGGCTAGTGCTTGTCCTTTGATAGCCTTTTGGGTAACATATATGATATCGAACTCACTTAGCAAGATTTGCCACTTTGCTAGCTTCCCAGTGGGCATGGGCTTCTGAAAGATGTATTTGAGTGGGTCCATTCTGGAGATGAGATAAGTGGTATATGCAGACAGATAATGTCTAAACTTCTGTGCAATCCATGTCAAGGCACAACAAGTGCGCTCCAACAAAGTATATCGAGCTTCATAAGGTGTGAACTTCTTGCTCAAGTAGTATATAGCTTGCTCCTTCTTTCCTGTTTCATCGTGTTGTCCCAGCACGCATCCAAACGCATTTTCCAACACAGACATATATAATAACAAAGGCCTTCCGGGATCTGGAGGCACCAAAATAGGTGGGTTAGACAGATATTCTTTGATTCAATCAAAAGCTTGCTGGCAATCTGTCGTCCATTTAGTAGCAGCGTCTTTCTTCAGTAGCTTAAATATTGGTTCACATATTACCGTTGATTGCGCTATGAACCTGCTGATGTAATTGAGACGACCAAGGAAACTCATCACGTCCTTTCAACTCTTTGGAGGAGGCAAGTCTTGTATAACTTTTACCTTCGAGGGGTCCAATTCAATACCCCTTCTACTTACGATGAAACCTAACAGCTTCCCAGCAGGGACACCAAATGCGCACTTTGCAGGATTTAATTTCAGGTTATACCGTCTCAGTCGGTCAAAGAACTTCTCTAAATCAGTCAAGTGATCTGAAGTCCTTCGCGACTTGATAATAACGTCATCCACGTAGACCTCTATTTCTTTGTGGATCATATCATGGAAAATGGTAGTCATGGCCCTCATGTAGGTGTCACCTGCATTCTTGAGTCCTAACGACATTACCCGGTAACAGTATACTCCCCAAGGTGTAGTGAATGCTGTATTTTCTGCGTCTTCTTCATCCATCAAGATTTGGTGGTAACCAGCAAAACAATCAACAAATGATTGCAATTCATGCTTCGCACAGTTGTCAATGAGTATGTGAATATTTGGAAGAGGGAAGTCATCCTTCGGGCTGGCCTTGTTGAGATCCCGATAATCCACGCACACCCGTATCTTTCCATCTTTCTTTGGCACAGGTACAATGTTGGTCAACCAAGTGGGGTATCTTGTGACTCGAATGACCTTTGCATCGAATTGCTTGGACACCTCTTCCTTGACCTTTAAACTCAAATCAGGCTTGATTTTCCTTGGTTTTTGTTTCATCGGAGGGCAGGATGGATCAATAGGCAATCTATGCGAAACAATATCCATGCTTAGCCCTGGCATATCGTCATAAGACCAAGCAAATACGTCGATATATTGCCTCAAAAGATCCGTCATCTCTTTCCTTTGTGGGGTGCTCAGATGGACGCTAATTCTCGTTTCTTTCACATATTCTGCATCTCCCAAATTTACTGCCTCACTTTCATCTAAATTTGGCTTTGGCTTACTCTCAAAACGCTCCAATTCCTCTGTCAATTCTTCTGGCTGCGAGTCTTCCTCATACTCTCCGAAGTCCTGTTCATTGTTTGGATTTTGTTTGTTTGTTTCATTACATGTCACATTCACATTATCGACATATTTATTAGTTTGCATGCTGAAAGAGAAAGAAAATTAGTAAATAAAATAAAATTTTGAAATAGCAAAAGCAATGTGGATTTGTCATTTAAGCTTTCAAAAGATGGAGGCAAAACACATTAAAATGCATAGATGTGATTCCAGCCTCAATTAGAATCAAATTGTTTCATAAAGTACTAAGGTAATTTCTACCAAGCTTCCCGAAGAAATAGGGTCGGGGCACAGGTCCAATTTTTCAAAACATCTCCATGTTCTGCATCCCAAATGGTTGGGTTTTCAGTAAAATCATCCAGGATTACATTGCATTCCACTTCTTCTCCCGCAATGAAAAGACTCTTGAGTCCTTCCACGAGGTTGTCTGCATCATCTTCCTTTGACTCCTGAGCAGCATATGCTTTGACAAATGACTGATTCAGAGGCGGAACAGGCTTTCGCAGGGGAGTGTCTCTTTTCTTTCGGAGATTGATTGACAAGACTTCTTCAAGAGTGGGTTCGTATCCGAGACCAAAAGTATCATTTTTACTGAGCAAGTGAACCAGCTCTACTATACCTTCTAAGTTCAATCCGAGGCCTTGACCGGGCTTAAAGCCATTCTTCAACATTTCTTGGGCCACCATCATGAGAACCCGGGGTAATTTCAGTTTTTCAGCTTTGGAGGCACATGTAATTTCTCTGATATGGAAAACGGACCCATCCAATATATCTACGCTTTCAACAGCATGGATTTGTCCTTCGGGACATATTGAATTGCTCCCTTCTCCGTGTATCACGACCTCGTGATGATCCTAGACAAACTTCAGGCTCTGGTGTAGGGTAGAAGGAACTGCACCAGCCATATGGATCCAAGGTCTTCCCATTAGCAGATTATAACCGGTAGATATGTCTAACACTTGGAATTCCATGACGAACTCTACGGGTCCTACTTGTAATGTCAAATCCATTTCTCCCATAACGCTCCTTTAGGCTCCATCAAAACCTTTAACTCTCACATGACTTTCGCGAATCTTTCCAATGCTAATTCCCAAGGCTTGGAGAGTCGCCACAGACAAATGTTGACGGCTGAGCCTCCATCAATCAACACCTTAGAAATGAACTTGTTCATGCACTTTACAGTTATGTTCAAAGCTTTGTTGTGGCCCAAACCCTCAGGTGGCAATTCTTTGTCATGAAAAGAGACTTTATGGGCCTCTAAAATCTGTCCGACCAAGGCCGAGAGTTTCTCGCCAGTGGTCTATCTCGGAACATAAGCGTCTTTGAGTACTTCCAATAAAGCATGTCCGTGGGTCGCGAAATTCATCAACAATGATAGCAAAGAAATTTTAGCCGGTGTTTTCTTCAATTGTTCTACAACGGAATACTCCTTGGTTGGCATTTTCCTCCAGAACTCTTCCACTTCGGTCTCTATTACAACCTTTTTTGGATTGTCTACAGGGGCATAACATCGCCCGGATCTTGTCATACCAGCGACGATAACTTCTACAATTTGTTTCTCTTTTCCCCTACTCCTTTCCCCAGTCGAATTGCTCCAAGGGACAGTTTTGGTATCAAAAGACAGCGTCACTATCCGCGATTTCGGAGGAAGTACTTCCACTTCAAACGGTGCCCTCACTTGAACTCTAAATATAGGGGTGATAAAGGCCGATGATTCAACCTTTTCCTCTCCTCGGACCGGCACAATGGTCCCTTCCAAACTATTTTCTTCATCAACGGTAATCATGTTTACATTGGCATTGTCATGATTTGGCAAGGGGTTATTGTTTACGTTAGGGGGGTCCTTTCAGTTGGATAATTCCTTCTTTGATCAATGCCTCGATCTTGTCTTTGAGGGCAAAGCAAACCCCAGTGTCATGTCTAGTGATTCCAGAGTGGTATGCACAATGCTTAGTCTCATCGTACGATCTGGGAATTTTGATTGGGGATATGCCCTGGGATGGGCTGGAGTATTCCTGCGGTCCTCAATCTTTCATACAACTGGGCTATAGGTTCAGCTAAAGGTGTATATGTTTTGACTGGCCTTCTTTCGTGATTCGCACGGGATCTGGGAGCATTTGGTGGATGGGCTCGTGGCTGAGGTGGATATGTGGGTTGATACTGCAGGGGAATTTGGATAGGTAGGTGCTCGTCGTGGACTATATATTGGCTGGGTATGATAGACAGGGTAAGGAGTAGGCGAGTGTTGACAATAAGGCTAAGGGCTTTGGCTATAATAGGAGGGCTGAGGATTTTGGGTGTTTTGATTATAGTAGGGAGGCTGGGATGATGGGCTTTGGTAGGTTGACATTTGGTTGGACCTATGTTCCTGGACCGCCATGACAGGAGACGCTCCGTCCCTCCTCTTCTTAATTGCTCCCCCAAATGAGTCTGACTGAATGGCCTTACTCGTCGCCTGCAATGCCGCCAAGTTTGTAATTCTTCCTGTTTTGATACCCTCTTCTATGAAATCTCCCATCCTTACAACTTCAGAGAAATTCCTTCCTATGACGCTTATCATTCTTTCATAGTAAGCTGCATCCTTCATATCTGCACAAAGAGCGTGGTCATTTCACTTTCCGCCATCGGGGGCTGAACCTTTCCTGCTTTCGCCATCCACCTCATGGCATATTCTCTGAAGGTCTCTGTAGATTTTTTCTCCAATTTCATTAAATAAAATCTATCTAAGACTGTGTCAGTGTTAAACCTGAATCTATCCACAAAATCATGTGCCATTGCGCCCCAGTTATGCCATTTTCGTGGGTCCTGGCTTGTGTACCAGTCGAGCGCTTCTCCTGTCAAATTCCTTATGAACAACTTCATTATGATGGCCTGGTCCTTACCCACTCCAACCAGCTTGTCATAGTACGATCTTAAATGAGCGCGAGGATTTCCTTTTCCATCAAATAAGTCAAATTTTGGCACCTTATATCCAATAGGCAACTGAACGTCAGGATGCATGCAGAGATCTTCGTACTCGAGTCTTTCATACCCCTTGCTGGTTTGAATGTTTTTAAATGCTTCTTTTAGGCTATGAATTTCTCTCTCCATACTTTCATCAGTTCTAATCCTTACTTGTCTTTCCATCTCTTCATATTGGTCTATCTCCTGAGGAGGTATGTTTGGTATGGTAGAAGTAAAGGGTTGGGCTTCCATTGCATATACTGGTGGCATATACTGCTTATTAGTGATATGTGTCATCGGTATTTGTTGGGTTGCCTGGTAATTTTTGTGAGAGGGATATTTTGGACGAGTGGGGTAGTTTGGGTAAGTAGAGGTTGAGGCGTATATGGAGCTGTGAAGGATACTGGGTCATTTTGTAGCGGGCTTTGTTTTGGACTGGCCTGTGGGTTGATAGAATGCGAATTGGTGCGCTGCGGGCTGGCGAGTTGAGGATTGGTTTTGCTTAGTAAGGGATTTCGGGGAAGGTTCTGGGGAAATGATGGTTCAGGAGATGGAAAGGTTTGTGGTGCAGTTGCGCTCGTCCCTTGTTCAGGAAGTGGAGTGTTGATGCTGATGGAAAGATTGGTAAGATTCTGGAGCCGTTCGATCTCAGTCTGCATAGTTGCCATTTGCTGCAGTAGTTGGGCGAGGTATTCATCCTGGACGGTAGTATTTCTCCTTTCCGATGCCTCTGGTTCACCTCCCGGAAGAGCGACAAGTCCCAAACCGGTTTGTTTGGATGGAATCAGTCATTTTGTCGGATGATTGTGCCTTGGATCTCGTGAAGTAGGGGGTGTTCCGCCAGTTTCAATCAACGCGAATCAACTTTTGGGAAATAAATCAGGCAAAATAAACCTTCTTCAAAAATGAAGCAAACTAAGTTAGTATGAGATGAGTAATTATCGCTTTAAATAGACATGTACAGAGTGTGAAGTAGTAAACAAATAGCAAGCAGATTGTAGGGAAATTAAATGCGCGTCCTAATATGCATGGGGCCTCTCTTATGCCAGAGGTGGGCCAAAACGCCAAATATGCGAGATACTGATAAATTGATCCAAGCCAGTGATTGAGATGCCTTTTGTTGGAAATAAAGGTTGACTTTTACTGTAATAATAATGTGTACAATAATAAAGCTGATAACATAAGATATTCTTATGATCAAGTTCTAAATCTTGCTCTTGATCATAGAGATGAAGATGAAACCCTAACATTGCTAGGTCCGGCTCCTGCATCCTCTAGATACTGTACTATGTTCTGCATTTGATGCCACATTTTGGGGGTAACGACTGTGTCTCTGAGCCGGAAATTTCTTACCCAAATTGTTGTGCCAATATCTTCAAAACCTCGCTCGCCTTCAGGACTATGGTCTGTACTACCGCGATCCTCTCGTAGCCACGCGTGATATTCGGGGGTACCTCCTGCCTGACTATCTCCAATATCCATTGTGTCAATATCATTCCATTCATCGAGGACTTGCCTAGCTCTGGGGACAATGAATTTCGGCCCGAATTGAACTTCAGAAACCCTCATATTTGCTTGGAGGGGGATTATTTGCTCTAGTCCAAACTGTCGGAGTATGCGGAGGGGAGCGTATGGTTGGAGGCCTTTCAACCCGATAAGCTCAATATAATAAAGCCTTTTGCATCTTATATAGGCTTTCTTAGTGTTCGGGAGCAGCGGGTATTTCCATTGGATCTGATCACCGGTGCGGGATGCCAAAAACTCATACCAATCATTGACGCCGACTGGCGACACAAATCGTTTCGTCCTATCGTAAAAGCTGACGATTTTGTTCGACTCGCTAAAGCATATGTCTACCATATTCGGGCGCTGATATAAGTGTTCCATTGCCCATATCTGTAGAATAAGGTTGCAACCTTCGAAGAAACTCATTTCACCTCTTTTACATTTCCCTAAAGCCCGAAATATCTCTGCTAAGATCATAGGGGCCAAAGCGAGTTGTGTGACGTCTACTCCTTCGAAAAGTGCCCGTGCCACGGAACATATGCAAGTACTAATCTTTCCATACTCAAGTGGGAATATCAGAGACCCTAGTAAAGCGACAGTAAATGCAATAGGTCGTTTGGTCCGCTAATGATCGGGGGTGCAGGAGAATTCATTTTTGAATATCTTATAATCATCTCGACAATCGTACCTCTCATAAAGATAATCCAACGAGACCCAGTTATTTTCGAAGCACCGGAGTTTCTTAGTGTTCTTTAGCCCCAAATAGCGGAGAAATCTCTTTCCGGATTGACAGTGTGGGATAATTTGTCCTCTACCCTGGTAGATCAAGTTGGTGAAATAGGTGATTTCTTCCAAAGTAGGAGTCATCTCAAAATCTCTGAATCTGAAGACAACCCCATCTGGATCCCAAAAATGGATTAGTGCTCTGACTAAATGCTGATCGGGGAAGATGTCGAACAATGAAATGAGGCAACCCAATCTCCTCCTAATTGCCATCTGGCTGCCAAGGTCAAAGTTTGTCCACCATATTTTCAGTTTGCTCGGAATCCCACTCACCATCCTGACTTGCGGCACAGACTCCATCTATAACAAAATATACAAAAAAATGAATATGTATTTTCCAATTTTGGCATAATGTTTAGGCTTAGATCCGTCTATCAATATCCTGCTACACATAATATGTTGAATGGTCGCTGGGTCGTGAGACCCGCCGACAAATTGGTGGATTTCTTAATTGTGGAGTCGATGCCAAGGATCGACCCACCTAAGGTGTATGCATGCATGACTTAAATAAAGGGTGGTATAGCTCTATCCTAAATTTTCTAAGATTTGGCTGTCTAGATTCAAGGTTCCCGAGTGGACTACTCGAGTGAGAAGGCTACACGGCCACCGGATGGTCCGGACACTCCGCGCATACGCCAACTCTCCTAAAATTTGGTAGATTGAAAGAAATTTTGCGGGTGCACAAAACACACCTCGCGTGTAGTGTGTGATAGTGTCAATTTTCCAGAATGGAAGAAATATGAGCGAAATGCCAATTTAAGGAAAGCAGTAAGAGAATATAGCAATTAAAGCAGTTTATGCAAAATTTCACAAATGAAACATATCAAAGCATTAAATCAAATAATGAGCAAAAGTAAAGTGCAATAATAATAAACCGAATTTTGCTATGGTTAAGAACCTGATATCCCCAGTGGAGTCGCCATGCTGTCGCGCCCGTTTTTAACCCGACCCGCGAGAGGTCAGAGCGGAGCACAAACGTATTCGATGATTCCTGGGTTAAATTAAGGAGTCGCCACCTAATTATTTATGGTGAATTAGGACACCTAAATATTAAATAAATGCTGCAAAATAACTGCAATTTTAAGGTCTTTTAAAACTAGTAAGATTCTAGGTAAGGGTTCTTTATTATCCTAAAGGGAAGGGGTTAGGCATCCTTTAAGATCCGCTAACTTGCGGTTATCCGATCAAACTCAGGTTAATTATTGTACTAAGAAAAATGCATGCTAAAAGAAATGTTTAAAGAGAGTGCATTTTTTGATAAAGTAATGATTTTCCTTTTATTGCAAAAATAGTTGCGAAATTAATTCCCGGTATGAAATCCGAAAGAGTATGCATGACATTGTAAAATATGATTTATAAAACACATATAAAGTTGATTTTTTTTTTTTTGGATAAGAATACTTTTGTATGAAAGTTTTAAAATACTTATTTCGCAATTGACAATAAAAGGGGAAAATAATTTATTAGTAATATAAAGAAATGATTTTTAGCAAGTCATTTTAAATCATAAGATTGTATAAAACAAAGCCTTATAAATATGTTTAAGATGCAAATACAAGATGATTGTTTTGAAAGTTTGAATATGCATGGCGCGCCTAAAATAAACAAACTAGCGGCGGATTTCTAATTTTTAAAACTGATCGAGCCTAAAGTAAATAGCTAGGGACCGGTTTTAAACTACCCTATTAATTATCCATTCATGGCCTAATTATTCTAAATGTCCTAACAATCACACCAGCATTAAATAATTATTACAGACCCAAATAGAAATAACGAAATTAAATAATAACAATGAAAGGGAACTAAAGCGGATGACGATGTCATCTCGCCCTATTTGTTTGGAAATCCCGAGGTCGGAGAATGCAAGGAATGTGGATGTAGGTCTTCATTTGGCAATGATCACGATGAGTCTCATAACGAAACTCATCGTAGCTCCCGATGCATTTCATGTAAACGAAAGGAAAAGAAAAGGATTAGTAGACGAAATATGAAAATATATACATAAGAAAATATAAATAAATAATCCATGAAAAGTAATATGTTGTTGGGCGGTTTGATACACAAGAGAAATACACAAACACCTCAACAATGACTCGTACGGATATCAGCAGGCCAGAAACATACAACAAGCATATTCAGTCTCAAAACTTGGATAGAAATAAGCAAGCTGGACATGCTAACATGTGAAGGTACTAAAACACATATAATAGCTAACTAGCATGTTTCAGTGATTTCCTGATTCAGATACAAACACGGGAAAGACAAATCTAGTAGCACATGTGTTTAGTAGGTATGCAAATAAGAATCATGTCTACTAAGGATTTGTAACGTATTTCATTTTATTTTTTGAAGTCAATATTTAATTAAGAACTAAAAGACAAGACCAATTTATACATTAACAAAGAATCAAGGTCATTTGATTTTCACATAAAGTAATTCTTTAATCAACATAGAGTCACAAGCTCTCAATTAAAGGCAAACAACAAAACAGAGGGAAAAGAAAAGGAGAAGTCTCAGTATGCTACTCAGATTTCATGATCCTAAATCGACCAATGCGTGTTTAAACTAGGTAAAAAAAATTAACAGTTTTAAGAAAACATGGCTTCAATATAGCATTTTTGACGTAAATAAACATCATTTTGAGACTTTAAAGCTTAACATCCTCTAACTTAAATCAAAGTGCAATCAGATCATATTCTTCAAACATAAACCCTCAGACAACAAGAACATAGCAGGATCACATGTAGCACCAAAGCAGGCATACATAATCTAGACATGAAACATAGCATATATAGGCATGACCGAATTATTAACTAAGAGGTTAACAGTGGGTCAAGGTCTTCACACGTTTAAGCATTGAAGATGAACAAGTCATTATGGATCATACTCAGCCTACACTATACTAAATCGGCAAATGAAACACAAACTAGGCCTAAAGCAAGTTAAACATATGCTAACATATGCGCTAATCTTACATTAAGCTTAAATTGACTAAGGTAAGTATATGATAGGCATGGCATGAACTGAACAAGTTTTACATCGAAACAGGTAACTCACATATATTTTAGACCTATATTAAATCTATACTAAGTCCTGACCAACCCTAATGAACACATATTATTCATAAAATCAACTAAATGGGATTATCATTACATAGTTATATGCAGAAGCCACTTTTGATTTATTTCCACTCTTAGTTAAGTACCATGTCAGCAAAGTGAACGTATTAAAGTTATCTAAACAAATTCCTAAGCACATAAATGCACAGATAATTAATAAAACTAAAGGAGGGGTAAAGGAGAGGCAAATAGAAAAGACCACACAACCACAAAAAAAACATTCTAAATATGTAGGGCCATTTAGGTCAAGATACACATATTTTATAGGCATGCTAGTGGAGATTCAAAGCTAAGTCTATCCTAGACTATTCATTAATCACAAAAGCATGTAAACATGTTAACCAACCAATCTCCAAGACATGATCCTATGTTACTACTACTCATGTAATCTTAGACATGTAAAAGAAACAAATTATAATCACACATCTAGATATTAACTGCCACAAATCATAATAACAAGCATCACATTTTATTTATCGGACTGATCATTCAAGTAACCTATATAATAATCTTGCTAGACAAGTACTAAAACAACATATACATCACATCATATTAAACATGAACCTAACAAAGCATATCTAAGCACCAACAGTTAACTAAACAGACTAACAAATCCATCATACTCAAACAACCCATAAACAACTAAACTACTACATAATTAACACAAAAAAAGCACAAAAATGTAGAAAATAAAATTAAGAGGAGATGTATTTACTGACCTTCTCCGGGTAGCGAACCGAGGCGTTGTTTTGAATCATCGAATCCGCTCGAGAAGTTATTTTTGAATTTTGATTTTGCGATTTCATAATTCTGACTTTTTGGACCCAGATTCTAAATTTATAATTCTGAAAAGAATTCTACTTCTGAAAACTTTAACCCGACCTGGAACTGACCCGAACCGGCAGACCCGAACCGACCCGACCGCGATGACCCGACCCGGCCCGGAATCAAATCAGATCCGAATTTGAGCAAAAATATGAGGAATGCAATGGGATTTTCAGATTGTAAAATTGAAGGCTAAAAAGCAATGTTTCGGATCCGGAAATCTAAGAACAAAAAAAAAGTATTTCGGGTTTGGAAATTTGAGAAACAAAAGGGGTGATTCGTAACCCAGATTAAGAACAAACAAACTTGAACCTATAATCTCTAAAACCCGAACTTAAAAGTCTGAATTTTTGACTCGATTTCCGACCCCTAAAAAAAAACCTCCTTTTTCTTTTTCTGGCACGGTTTCGACCTCAAAAAAAAAATCCCCCTTAACAGTGAACAAAAGGGGGTATTTATAGATGGTTTTCCCCCCAACGTTCACCCCGTCATATCGAGTTTGAAATATGAATTAAAGGCAAAGATTTCTGAATTTTGGAAGCGGATTTTGTGGGATAAGGATATGGATCGAAGTGACGGGAGGGGTGTGGTGGTGTCAGGGTTTGGTGGTGGTGTCGGGTGAGGATACCGACGAGGCAGGGCATGGGGGCAGGGGTGGCGTGCGGCGCCTGGAAAGAGAGAGTGAGTGAGAGGTTTTTATTTTTTATTTTAGGGTTTGTTTGGTTTGGGTTAGGGGGTAAAAGGGTGGTCGACTGGGCCGGTTCGGGTTGAGCGGTTGGGCCTGGTCGAGTTTGGTTTTGGGGCGGCCGGTTGGGCCTTAAATGGGGGGTTTGGGTTTTGGGATTTTGTTTTGTGGGTTTTGGTTTAAAGGGGGATAAAAGGTTGTGGGGGTTGGGCTTGGACGAAATGGGTTTTGGGATGGTCGATTGGGCCTTGGACGAAATGGGTTTTAGTTTGGGTGGAAATTATTATGGGTTGGGAAATGAATGGCTTATGAGTTTTAAAAAATATAAAATGGGTTTAAATAAATAAAAAGCTTTGAAGAAAAAATGCAAATTATTATTTTTAAAAATAGGATATAACGATGTGATAATAATAAAATATAATATTTGCGAAGTGCTATAAGGCCTTGCCTCAGCTGGACATCTCCAAATGTGCAAATGATTTAAGCTAGGCTTTTTGCCAATCCAAAGCTCATAAGGGACTTATCAGTTGCCTTAGTCGGAACACTGTTGAATATATATATATATATATATATATATATTGTGGTCTTTAATGCTTCTCCCAGAGTGATTCAGGCAAGCTAGAATGACTAATTATACTTATCACCATATCCTTAAACGTTTAGTTTCATCTTTTAGCAACACCATTCATAGTGGGTGAACCTGCTATGGTGTACTGTGGGACGATACCGCATTCCTTTAGGAATTTCGCAAATGGTCCTGGACATTGTTCACCTGATCCGTCATATCTACCGTAGTATTCACCACCACGGTGAGATCTAACGTTTTTTATACCTTTGCCAAGTTGGTTTTCAACTTCAGCCTTATATATTTTGAACACATTCAATGATTGTGATTTTTTATGAATGAGATAAATATAGCCATATCTTGAAAAGTCGTATGTGAACGTTATGAAATACTATTGACCGTTCCAAAATGCCATAGCGAATGGTCCACAAATATCAGTGTGTATTAGTTCTAAGACGTCAAGTTTCCTGTTGGCTCCAAATCTCCTAACATTTGTTTGTTTCCCTTTATTCAATTCAAACATACATAAAAAATATGAAAAATCAAGGGATTGAGAATATCGTTAAACACAAGTCTCTCATTTCTCCTTTTGGAGATGTGACCTAATCTCTTGTGAATAAAGTTGAATTCTCATTGGTTAATTTGCATTTTATACTAATTGTATTAACATGCAAGGATTCATTATACAAAGCAATTGTGTCAATTAAATATAGATTATCGTAACCAGATAAAGACCAGATCCAACTAATTTTAAATTAATAGAAAGACTAAATTTTGCATTTTCAAATGAACAACAATAACCAAATTTGTCCAAAGCTGAAATGAAAATCAAATTCCATCTAGAGACGGTACAATAAAAGTCTCATTCAAATCCAAATAAAAACTAGTTCTTAACAATAATTTAAATGTTTCAAGTGCGTTGACTTCCACCGAATTTCCATCACCTACGTAAATGTATCTTTCACAATTATTAGACTTTTGACAATTCAGGCAACCCTGCATAAACACACCGATGCGAGTTGTTGCACCAGAATCTAGCCACCATGTGTGTCTTGATATCGAAGTCAAATTAACCTCAGAAAAAATAAAATTAAGAAGTATATCTTTATTTGCACGCCAGGCGTGATAGTTAGAGAAATGCTTCTTCTTATGACCTACAGCTCTGCAAAAGAAATAATCATCTATGGATGGTTTCTTATGTTATTTATTTTATGGTACCATATCCAGAACTTTCTTATTCTTTCTCTTCTTGTCTTTCTTTTTGTCCTTGGAAAATCGGCTAAGTGAGCACTTTCAGTCTTTTCTTTCTTCAATCTATCTTCTTCTTAAACACAGTGTGAGATGAGCTCATTCAGAGACCAAGTCTCTTTCTGACAGTTATAGTTCACTTTAAAATTATTGAACTTTGATAGAAGGGATATCAAAACCAGATGCATTAGCAAGTTCTTAGAAGTTTCAACTTAGATGTTTTCAACTTTTAAGCAAGATGAGACATCTGCATGATACACTCTTAGTACCTCGTTGAAATCAGACTTGTCAATCAATATTAGCCTTTTCACTCTTGACAAATATTTTTTTAATTTCAGCCATAAATTTCTTAGTCGTCTTAACCTTATCGGACATAGTGTCCCTGAATGTTTCTGGAATGACCTTTTTCATGATCATCATACACATGCGATTTGATCTCTCCCACCTTTTCATCTCCCTATTTTCATCAGAGGTACTCTTATTTATAAGAGACGGTGGAGAATTAATCCTTAACACAAGATCGAGATTCATGACCCCGAGAACTATGTTAAGGTTCTCTTGTCATGACTTGAAGTTAGTGTCATTTAGCATAAGAATGAGTTGATGTTGGCATTAATACTTGGAGGTGTAATTTCAGCTGAATCCAGAGAACAATAACAAAATAAGTTCACATTAAAATTTATACCAAAAAACTAAAAATAAATTTGAATAAAGGTAAATCCCATCTCAAGATACCTGACACTCCATTAATATTTTGTTTTTGGACAAAATATTAACTTGTAAGTGGTATCTTATCGTAGTAATCAAACACTTATAATAAAAGAACATGTCGGATAGTAAATCTTCCTTTGGCCCAATTTAATTATTCACACGTAAAAGTATATAATTATCACAAAATGCACATCTAATTCTGTGAAACATTAATCTTCCTTTGGGCGATCAATATTCACATAGGTTACACACACAAACCTTTTATATTTTAAAAATAAATAAATCTCCACAAGAGAGCTCACTTTGACGACATCTAGCTTCAATTTATTTATCTCAAAATATATATAACTTAACGAATATTCAAACTTAAATTCACCAAAATAGAAAACATAAATTTTCAAGACAAGCGTGGGCCTAAAATTTGACTTAAAGGTGCTGCCAGTTTTCCTTTATTTGTCCTTTTCTTTTAATTTGCAAAGAAAAAAAAATAGGCTAAATACATATGCAATCCCTAAAATTTATCAATATTCTTTATTTAGACACATGAATTAAGTATTCAAATTGTATCAATTGAACATATTTATGACAGCAAGCTAACAATGGTTGATGCGTGAGGTTCAAATGCCTCTGATGTGGCAATTGTACGAATGAAAAAAGAATACAGCAGCTCATCTATTAATACGCAAAGCCCTTCAGCACCCACTTCATAAAGTTTTCAAATAATCCATCCTCAATCGGTCATGATAATTGAAATAAGATGATATGAAAATTTAACTGTACAAGTGTTGGATCTTATTACAATTAAATATTAAAATCAACCTCTATAAGTAATGAAATTAGGCATAGCCATTAAAACATTAATGTGATTTGTGGGTTTTGATGGTGTATTTTTAGTGGAAAGAAAATTTAAAAAAAAAACTGATTATATTTTGTTAATGGAGTAACCCTAATGGAATATTATTGCGGAGAGAGAAATAAAAGAGAAACGAAAAGGCTAACAACAAAGAGAGGAGGAGGACAATGTTAATGGAGGTAGTGCACCACCATGAAAGAGAAGGAGCAAAGGGAAGAAAATTAAAAAGAACTAATTATATTTTGTATATTTTTATTCTATTGACAATATTTTTGGGTCCTTTCTAAATAAATTTAAGCAACTTCACGCGTTCAAAGGATTTTTAAGACATATATTTGTGACACGTCAGCATTGTGTGTTCAATTTATATAATTTGACTGAAATTTAAGTGTTCAATATATAAAATACTTAATTCAAGTGTTTAAATGAAAAACATTAACAAATTTAAGGAACTGCATATGCATTCAGCCAAAAATATGTATAGTAACTAAAGTAATAGAATACATATAATAATCAAAAGTTACCTTTAAACAAATTTGGTGAACTTTAAACGGAGGTCAAACCTCCTTCTGAATCCATGCGGCAGAACCAACCAGACCCTAAGTGTTAATCCTTATAGTTAATCCAAATATTATAAGAATATCATCACACAGTGGGAAAATTGTTTCCAAACATAAATCATGTGATAAACAAAAGATGCAACAAAAAAAAAACATCGGAACTGCAAATTTTCTTTAGAGATGAAATTAATAAAATATTCCAATCAAAATATCATACTTTGCAATTCCAAGAAGTTTACTGGTTCTCTGCTCTCGTCTTGAAACAGATTTTTTTTTTAACTGAATCCACATTATATTCGTTTTACGAAAATAAATATTAAGCAAAATTTAAATAAAAAACTGGTTCTCAATAATTTAACATGACATAGGCTCTGATACCACTTGTTAGAACCAAACTTTAAGATGAAATCCATCATCTTTTCCTAAGAACTATCATGTCAAAATATCGAGAATATAAAATCAGATGCGGAAGCGTACCTAAACCCATGAGTGCCGTAGCAATTCTCCGCCTTGAAATTATCGATCTTCCAAATCAAGACATAAACGACTCTCAAATTTTCGATCGATGAGATATTAGAAAAGAAACACTAAGTATGATTTGGGGACCATAACTCCCTTCTTCTAATTAAATATAATTTATTTAATTCTACTTTAGCCCATCATTAAATTAGAATTACATTGGTGTATTTATACATAAAACCACATACTTTACAAGGTGTCTAATTAGGTCCATATAACTTTAATCTTACCAGATCACTCTTAATTTGTGCCAACCCTTTAATGATAATAATTAACATACATACATACATACATACATACATACATACATACATATATATATATATATATATATATATATATATATATATGTCCTCTGAATGACGGAGTGTCATCAAGGAGTATTGATCCATCACAGCCCTGCAATAAAAAAAAACGTTTAGATAGTATCTCAAGGAGTTGGCTCCTCTGCATTTCCACCGCTACTACTTTGAATGATTTACATGCATGTGTCCCTTGAGTTATTCAATGAACCAAATTCATTTTATTAAATATGGTTACTAGTCCTCGCTCTTTTCCCACTGCCAGCAAAAAAATCATATTTCCCCTCCCAAATGTACCAAAAATAAGAAGATGAAGTTCAAAATTATGAGTACAATAAATGGAAAAAAAAAATACCCCAACAGAAATTAGTGATAAGTCTCATAAGAAACTCTAGTTGTGTATTTATTTTCAACCACAAATTTTTTCTTCTTTACAACATCCACGCGTCTTCCCAGGTCCTAAAATTAGCCCTTATAATTTTTGAAAAACTCAAGTTGAAACCTTAGTTTTGAGGAAGATACCAAAGCTTCGTTAAATTACCCTTATACAGCCTAAATTAAGACTCAAATTAGTTGAATCCATTTTTGATTTATATATATATATATGTATATATATATTGTGATATTAAATTAAAGATGTGTAAAATAGCAAAAGTTATTTGAATCATGTGGTTATAAATTTACTATGTAAGATGTTCAAACTTACTAAATATAGAAAAAGACACTTATAATGACACAGAGAGAGTACTATATTAGATTATAAGAATGGATAATGCAGTATTAAGAGTATCCCCTCTACTGTACCCAGCTAGTTTATTTTATATAAATAAAATCTCGTTTATCAAAAGCAAGGGAAGCCCTTTTAAAAGACTTCTGGAACAACTGTATGTTATGGTGATAATGAGGAGTTTTACTAGTGTGATGATAAACTGAAAATAAAGTAGTATATAATATGTTATAATTGGTTAAACCTGTTAGATCTAAATATGCTATGAAACAATAAAAAAAAACTCGAATTCTAATTCAGTTTCCGAATGTCGGCGATAATATCGTTCGGCACCAGTAATAACACTTTAGTAAAAACAAAAAACTTTAAAGAGCAATGCAATGGAAATTTAAAGAACACAAAGATTTAAAATTAACATAGGTTATATATATTATATAACATATGACGGTCAATGACCGAAAATATTGTATATATTTATTATATACAAAAATTACAAATTTCTTACTTTACAATTTTACAAGATGAAACGGAAAGGAATTAAATGTTGAGGTAGCAGATGACTTCTGCCTGAAAAATCTACCTAAATAGACATAGACAACTTCTCATTACAATTGCTCAATACAAAGCTAATCTAGAATCTAATCTGCAATTGTAATGTTGGACAGAATGTTGTCGACACGCTCAGGCAACACTTGTCATTCAGTTTTCTGAGATGAATTCTCGAGAGTTCTCTTGATATTTTTTGCTTTCTGATTCTGGATGTCGATTCACTCTTGTAGCCTCTCTATTTATAGTAGAGAGTCTTCCTTGAAAATCTCATCGATCGGTTGAGAAGGTTGATGGAAAGGTGGGCAGCTTGTGTGTTTGTTAGAGAAGATCATGGAGTCGAAATCTCAACAACTTTGACTTGTTCTTCACTTGACTTCTTCCCCAAGTTTTGACTCTTTCTCCCACGTTTTACACAGCTCTAATTCACCATACCTAAGTCAATTTTACCCCACAACAAAATATTATTACTTATCGTGAAGTAAGAAAAAACTGTTATTGGAAAATATTGGTCCGAATGTTGTGACATTTGTCCCAACATTTTTATGCATTCAAATCAGTACTTCAAAAGATATGTTGGGTCAAATGTCACAACACCAAACCCAACATTAACAATCTCCCCCTTTTGTCTTTCTTCACAAAACACATTTCAACGGATACAAATGACTTAGTGCTTTGTCACGGACACTGTCCAATACCTGTGACTATTGACACTCTCCTCCTTAACCTGTGATGGCACACAAACAAACATGTATATTGCAATCTGTAGGATTAAAATGGCATACAAGCAAACATGTATACACCACTCTTATAGGATTAGAAGAAATGATATCAACATAATGGTCATCTACACAATCAAGAAAAACATCGTCAGAATAGAGCATTGTCAAGATAACCATCCACATCACCTAATAGCCAAAATGAAAAATCCATAAAAATTATCAACAACAACAGTTTCTCCCTTACTCATTATGCAGCAGTAACAGCTTCCAACAACTTTCTACTTCTGCATAACAACTTCAGCTTGCTTCTCCCTCTGCCTAGCAGCTTCAGTTTCAGCTACATCTCTCTGGATAGCAGCTTCAGCTTCGACCTTTAACCTCATCCTCTTCAGCAAGACTTACCTTCCAACAACTTCTTCTCTCTGCATAGTAGCATCCACAACTTCTTCAGTAGCAACAACTTTTCCACCCGTACCTTCACCATCTTCTCTTTGCCCCTCTTGTATAAAATCATCTCCCCCTTTTTGTGAAGAAAGCAGAAGAAAGAAATGATCTCTGGCTTGAACCAGGGCATCTCTGGCAGTATCAACCTCATCAATTTGTAGGTTGATTTTTGCAATTTTTTCCACAAGCCAATTTGTGGATAGTATAGACTGCCTTGAACCAGTGTTGTCCTGAATGTTGGGAACATTCATGGCAACATTTTCCCTTTCTGCTTCCTTTTTTCAAGGTAGGTCAATGACTCTCTCTTTGCTCTTCAGAATTGCTTTGTTAACAGTGTAAAGGTCGGGAGCTTTCCCCAAGTATCTCCTCTCATAGGCTCAAGGCCTTGGATAGTTAATATTTTGTAGATCATAAAGGGAAAATGAAGGATGAAAGTTGACTCTTTTTATGCTAGGTTGGCAATTTGATAGAAGATCATTTTTCCTAAATCAACTTTGAATCCTTTACCAATGTTAAACAACATGGAGGCTTGTTCAGTTGTCACAACTGACTCATTTAAAGAGGGAAACCAATTGTGAATAACAATTATGTGGAGGGTGGAAAATAAGGCAGTGAGTTTTGATGCTGGGCATCTAGGGATCCATTTCTTCAGTATACCTCCAGAGAGATATTCAATCATTGTATCCCTGTTTGCTGTTACTCTTTCTGTTCCTCTCACTCGTTCTTCAGTATTAAGACCCATACATTGATTGATGATTGAAGGTGTAAATTGATAAAAAAAAATTATAGAGATATACCTTCCCAAATTTCTTTGAGGCGGTATCCTCTATAGCAAAGTTTAAATTGGCATAAAACAACCTTATAATCTCATCAACATATGGTTCTTTTCCAGTAACAGAGCCAAGAAGCTATCTGTCTTCCTGAAATTCCACCAAACCATATTCAGAGCATGAGGCAATATCTAACTCTCTTTCAGACTTAATTACTTTATTTCTATAATAGTCTCATTTATCATGTTTAGCTTTAGAGTAAAATTTATCAAAGAAAGTAGATACCTCATTGTCTGAACCAGAAAAGTCTAGGCTGATGGATTCGGTCCTGCTTGAGGAAGTTGGGGTGTGTGCCTCTTCAAATGTTGGCTGGAATATTGCCTGAGATGTTGTGGCATATGTGGCAACATCTGGGGCAGCACTTGACCTTGTAGCCCTAAGAACTCATTTTGGAAAGAATTGTTTTAAGGAATTTTCATCTGGGATTTTCCTTTCCAGAGGCACATTTTGTGGTTCAGAAGCGGAAGGTTCTTCATCCGTTGAGAAAATGGATTCCGTACTTTCACTCGGTAAGACGTGAAAACACCTGATCCCATTCCGACCTCGATATGTGAAATCTCTGCTCACTGCTCGAGTAGATGGGTTTAGAGGGTTCACATTTTTGTTCTTTTGCTACTTGAATCTTCTCGGACATTTTTCTCGAACACACTACTCGATCGACTAGTAGGAAAGGCAGATGTTCTGGGCCTCTTACCCTAGGATGTAAAATCAGTGGTTTCATCTACATCAATGAGATTGTTGTCATCACCAGGGTAGCTAATATCCAAGGGTTCATCGAGACCCTTAAACACTAACGCCCTAGACAGATCCTCTGGGAGATTTGAGGAACAGTACTGGCCCAGTTGCGTAGGTGTGTTCAATGGAAGACTATTGCTCATTGGAATGTTGGATGATATGTTGGCTGACATGGGTTCTGACACAGGGGAAGTTTCCATTGGTGAGAATTGTGGAGAGGGTTTTGAGGAATTAGGGTTTGTGATTGTGGAAGAAGATTAGAATGGTAAATAATCCATCGGGTAGGTAGGGTAATACCCGAGGAGTGATGTGAGTCCCCCCCTCCCCCTTTTTTTTTAATAGGGAAAATTGGATATGAAAAAAAAATACAAATGAGAGGATTTTATATACATGGCAAATCTTCCAAAGCAACAAAAATCCTTAGTTTTGGGAGTTTGAGATTTGTCTAATAACTTACACCTAAAATTTTGGGATAAAATGATGAGCATCACGGTAGGAATTTAATCTTATCATTTTAAAGTTTGAAATTCCTATAAAAACAAGGCATAATCATAGGGAGAAAAATCTGATTTTTCTGGAATCAATTAAGAACAACATCCCAACAAATATCACAATCTGAAAATGTCAACAACAATGTTGGCAACATTCTGGACGACACAAGTATTTTGATCCCTCAAGAATTTTTCATATTGACAACAAATCAAGACAAGTTTTATACGTATTTTATGAGTTTGATCACTGGACCAATGTAACATTTTCCCATCGTGTCCTTGGTCTAATCATAAAATACATACAAAAAGGTTTCTCGTGTCAAAAGTGAGAATACTTAATTTATTATTTCCAAAATTTCTTCTGAAGCACTAGATACTCCTATAGAATAAGAACAGTATCTTTTCAAAGTGTTTCCCCATTTTGCACAGTTGTCAATCATTTGTTAAGGCTTTGCCTTATTTTGATACTCTTTTTTTATGATATATATATCATCACAGAGAACGGTATCACATTGATAACTTATTCTTATTGAAGGATCATGTTTGTGTGACCAAAGGTTATCCACTATATAACAACAATAATCAGTTTATGATATTCCATAGGTAAATGTCACTTGAAATGTTAGACAGTGTTTCAAATGACATTCACCAAAAATGTCTTTTTAGATATTACAAAGACCAAGAGATTTCTTCAAACTAGAAAATCTCTCATGGTGCAAAGCTTTTGTAAAAATGTCAGCTAGTTGATAAAGAGTGTCAACATGTTCAAATTTGAACTAGCTGTTTTTCGACTAAATCTCTTAAAAAGTGATGTCTAATATCAATATGTTTTGTACGTGAGTGCTGAACTGGATTTTTGGGAATATTTATAGCACTCAGATTATCACAGTACAAAATCAAAATGTTGCTAGAAAAACCATAGTCGTCTAACATGTGTCTTAGCCATATTAATTGAGAGCAACAACTTTCAGCTGCTACATATTCATATTCAGCAGTTGAAAGTGAGACACAGTTTTATTTATGACTATACCATGAAACAAGATTATTGCCAAGATAAAAACATCTTCCACTTGTGATCTTTCTATCATCCACATCTCCAGCCCAATCTGAGTCACTAAATCCTATTAAGTTAGGATTAATGTCTTTGGAATACCGAATTACCAACTCACATCTGCCAGAGACATATCGAATAATACGTTTCACGGCATTTAAGTGGAAAAGTTTGGGACAGGCTTGGAATCGAGCACATACACAAACACTAAATATAATATCTGGGTGACTTGCAGTAAGATATAGAAGACTACCTATCATAGATCGATACAAGGTTGGATCAACATTTTCACCAACATTATCCTTACATACCTTCTGCGAAGATCCCATTGGCATTTTCATTTATTTAGCATTTTCCAACCCAAATCTCTTAACTAGATTCGTGGCATATTTTCTCTGGGAGATGAAGATTCCATCTTCACTTTGCTTAATATTCAAGCCTAAGAAAAAAGTTAGTTCCCCAATCATGCTCATCTCAAATATCGATAACATAGCTTCAACAAATGACTTTAGATAAGACTGTGAGGTCGATCCAAAGACTATTTCATCTACATAGATTTGAGCAATAATAATATCTACACCGTGACGTTTAATGAATAAAATACGATCAGCTTTACAACGGTTAAAACCATATTCAAGAAGGAAGTTAGTTAGAAGACCAGACCATTCCCGAAGGGTTTGCTTCAATCCATACAGTGCCTTTTTGAGCTTGTAAACATAGTGTGGATGAAGAGGATCCTCAAATCCTTTTGGTTTTTCAACATAGACTTCCTTATCAAGATAACCATTTAAGAATGCACTTTTAACATCCATTTGGTGTATAATAATTTTTAAACAACAAGCAATAGCAAGTAACAGTCTAATTGACTCAATTCTAGCCACATGTGCCAAGGTTTCGTCATAATCGATTCCTTCAACCTGAGTATAGCCTTGAGCAATTAGATGAGCTTTTTTTCTCACAACTGTTCCCGATTCGTCTGATTTATTTTTAAAAAATTGTTTAGTTCCAATTACATTTGTGTTATTTGGATGAGGAACTAAGTCTCAGACTTCATTTCAAGAGAATTGTTCAAGCTCTTCTTGAATTGCTTGAATCCAAAAATTGTCATTAAGTGCTTCTGAAACATTCTTAGGCTCTAAAGTAGATATAAAACAAGAAAGACTAACCTCTTGGTATATGGTAGACATACACACATACCTTTCCATATCTCTATCATTGAGTGGTTCTTTCCCTCTTATTCTAATTCCCTCAAAAACTCCTCGTATCACTTGTCTCGTTGGATGATTCTTCCTAATCCTCGACATTTGGGGCAACATCTGATTCTTCTAGAATATGCTTATTTTCCACTGAAACTATAACGCTATTTTCAGTTGTATCTCCTGTAAAATCAGAAAGATCATCAAAAATAATATTTACAGACTCTTGTATAGTTTTGGATCTCAGATTGTATACTCTATAAGCATGACTATTTTGTGAATAGCCAATAAAAATTCTTTTCACTCTTAGAGTCAAACTTTTCCAAATGATCTCTATCATTTAAAATGTAACAAATACACCCAAAAATATGAAAGTAACACAAGTTAGATTTCTTTCCATTTATAATCTCATAGGGTGTCATATTTGTTCCAGGCCTTAAATAGACTCTATTAGCGATGTGATTAGCAGTATTCAAGGCTTCTTCCCATAAATGTTTTGACAAATGTTTAGAACTAAGCAGCACTCTAGACATTTCTTGCAATGTTCTATTCTTCCTTTCTGCTACCCCATTCTGTTGAGGAGTTTTTGGAGCAGAAAACTCATGGAAATTCCCGTTTTCTCACAAAAATTTGTGAATGTTCATTTTCAAATTCTTTTCCATGGTCGGATCTGATCTGAAAAATAGGAGAATGAAACAGATTCCTTATTCTAGAGTGCAAGATTTTAAACATGTCAAAAGTTTGTGATTTTTATTTCAAAAAATATATCCATGAATATCTAGAAAAATCATGTACAATCACATAGGAATACCTCATGCCTCCTAAACTGTCTACCTCAATTGGACCCATAAGATCCATGTGCAATAACTGAAAACAGTGAGACGTACCTGAATGTTGTCCGTCATAATGAACAACATTATGGGAAACACGAGTTTGCTTACCTCTCATGCAATCTTCACAGACTGTTTTACCTTTGCGACTCAGTTTGGGAATGCCTCTTACTACTTCATATGAGATCAATCTTTCTAAATTACGGTAGTTGACATGCTCCAACTTTTGATGCCACATTGTTGTGTCATCGATCATGTTTCTTATCTTGCAACAAGATAGCAATTGTCACATGTCATTGTACCTGTCATGACACATAAGTTAGCTTCATTCGTAACTTTACAGACATTATTATAAAACTTTACCTTAATATTGTCATCACACATTTGACTTATACTAATCAAATTTGCCATTAAGCCCTCAACGTGTAAGACATTTCTTAGTGCTGGAAATCTAGGAACATTCAAGATACCTTTTCCAATTATTTTGCTTTTACTTCCACCTCCATAAGTTACGTTACCTCTATTAAATGACTCATAGTTCTTTAGAAACTCCTTTGTACCTGTCATGTTGCGAGAACACCCACTATCAAAGTACCAAGAACATGAAATGTTAGTTATTAATGCAGTTATAGCAACATTATATGTTACATCCTTTTTGGGAACCCAAACTCTCTTAAAACATTTTTTACCTCTCGGCTCAGAAATGTTGCTTCGAATGTTATCTGTAATGTTGGACAACCTTTTAGGCAACATTTTTCTCACATAATCTTGATGTTTGAAATAGTATGGTTTTAAGTGTCCAGGGGAGTTACAATGATGACATACAAACTTTATATTCTTTGACATATATGAGAACCTATTATTTATTCCTTTTTCCATTACAAAGCAAATCTTCTCATTTTTATCAAAGAGATTTGAGCATTTGGTTTTGAGAGAGTTTTTGTATCTAATTCCTTCATGTGAAGGTTTACTAAAGTTAAGTATTTCATTCAATTTTGAAGTTCTCGTGTTGAGCTTACGGAAGGTTGCTTCGGCTAAATCCAGTTTTGCACTGATCTTACCAAATTCAATATCCTTTTTGGTAAGTGCAACCTCTAGTCGGGTTATTGTGCTTTTTAGATCTACATTCTCATGAGTTAAAGATTTTACATTTGTGTCAAGATGTTTGGATTCTATGATTAAGTCTTTACATAGATTTTGCAATTCCTTAATCATATCATCTTTGGAATCACCTTGATTCTCACAATCAGTCTCACTAGTAGAAATAAAACCACTAAAGCAATTAACATCAGAATAGTTAAAGAATTCGCACCTCTCGGATGTTGCTGGGGATGTAGATTTCGTTGCTGATGTTGAGGCAAATGTTGTGACATTTGAGACAACATTATCGGTGACATTTACATTGTCCGATAAAGACTGTTTGAAAATAGTGTCCAGCATTGCTTGTGTTTCAATTTCACGATCACCTTCTTCTTCTTCTTCTTCTTCATCATCACTAAGTGAAATCCATAGGTTCTTACCAAATTTTCTAAGAGTGTTTGCACATTCGTTAGCATAGTGACCCCAGTCTGACCATAAATGACATTGCACGGACTCAAGTTGTTTGGGATCAAATTTGGTACGATCTGAGTTGGTTTTCTTAGTTGATTTCCTTTTTGTACATTATGAAGGAATCTAGTGGGCTTTTGATTGAAGCCTTGGTTTTGGTGCTCTTTAGATTTAGGTTGATTTCTCTCATTGTTGAACTTCCTCACCATCGAATTGTATTTTCGCGTGAGTAAGGCAACATTTGCACCTTCACCAATTTCTTCAAGATTCTCATCCTCTTCTTCGATTTGCATCTCCGAGGATTGAACTTGAAGTGCTACATTCTTGCTTTTATATAGTTCCCTTTGATTCTCAATGTTCATCTCATACGGTTTTGAGAATGCTCATTAAGGTATGAAGGTCCATCGTGGCAAGATTGTGAGCTTCTTCAATGGCACAAATCTTTAAATTGAACTTTTCAGGAAGAGAACGGAGAGTCTTTTCAACAAGTTAAGTGTTGGTTAATGGTTCACCAAGCTCTTGACATTCATTTGAGATGTCAATCAACTTTTTAAAATAAGATTTAATATAATCTGCTTCTTCCATCCTTAAATGTTCATATTTACTCATGAGCATGCGTAGCTTTGTTCGATGAACACTTGAGCTACCTTCACAATAAATTGGTAAAGTATCTCACTCGTCCTTAGCCGTGGGGCAGTTTTGAATGAGTTTGAACATGTAAAGATCAACACATCGAAAAATTGCATTTAAGGCCTTTTCGTTAAAGCTAGCATTATTGGTTTCTTCCGCAGTCCATTCGGATTCAGATTTAACAAGAATGTCACCTTCCTCATCCGGTGGCAATATTGGCACAACATACCCATTGATTATAAATCTCCATGCCCTAACATCAATTGATTTGATATCAGAACGTAGGCGAATCTTCCAATAGGCATAGTTTGAATCATCTAAAATAGGAAGTCTACCGGATCCATAGCTTTAAATAACAGGACCAAACACTTATTGTGTTAAGTGTTGGCTTTGATACCACTTGTTAGGTCCGGGTATGCTATGGAACAATAAAACAAACTCGAATGTCAATTCAGTTTTCGAATGTCGGCGATAATATCGTCCGGCACCAGTGATAACACTTTAGTAAAAACATAAAACTTGAAAGAGCAATGCAACGGAAATTTAAAGAACACAAAGGTTTAAACTTTACATAGGTTATATATATTATATAACCTATGATGGTCAATAACCGAAAGTATTGTATATATTTATTATATACAAAAGTTACAAATTTCTTTCTTTACATTTTGACAAGATGAAACGGAAAGAATTAAATGTTGAAGTAGCAGATGACTTCTGCCTGAAAAATCTACCTAAATAGACATAGAAAACTTCTCATTACAATTGCTCAATACAAAGCTAATCTAAAATCTTAATTGCAATTGTAATGTTGGACAGAATGTTGTCGACACGCTCAGGCAACACTTGTGATCCAGTTTTCTGAGATGAATTCTCGAGAGCTCTCTTGATATTTTTGCTTTCTGATTCTGGATGTCGATTCACTCTTGTAGCCTCTCTATTTATAGTAGAGAGTCTTCTTTGAAAAGCTCATCGATCAGTTGAGAAGGTTAAGGGAAAGGTGGGCAGCTTGTGTGTTTGTTAGAGTAGATCATGGAGTCAAAATCCCAACAACTTTGATTTGTTCTTCACTCGACTTCTTCCCCAAGTTTTGACACTTTCTCCCACGTTTTACATAGCTCCAATTCACCATATCTAATTCGATTTTACCCCACAATATATATTATCACATATCATGAAGTAAGGCAAAACTGTTATGAGAAAATGTTGTAACTTTTGTCCCAACATTTTTATGCATTCAAATCAGTACTTCAGAAGATATGTTGGATCAAAAGTCACAGCACTAAATCCAACATTAACAAAACCGTTAAATTAAATTAAGTGTGTAAAATATGTTTATACTAATGTGTATGTGTATATAAATTAAATCCTATAAAAATATCCAAAATATAACTTCACTCCTAGTAGATGATTCAAATTGGTGCAAAGCCTTCCTTCTCTTCGATTAATACCAATTTAAATACCTCGAGTAAATATATTTCGATTATTTCATCAATTAAGATAGGAATTTAAAATGATGCAAATTCATATTCTTCCTATTATGATTAGCAAATGAACTGTATGAACATAGTTTTTCATATCGAAAACACAAAATATAAAAGAATATATCCATTTCCATTGTTTATACCTTTAATCTTTACTACTTATTGCATCTACTACTTGGTATAATACAATAAAAGAATCATTACAATAGTATTAGTGTTAAACAGAGCAATATACATGTGATATACACTGAATATACAGCAGTGTATATCACATGTATATCGATGAAGCTGAAGCGAAGCGCAAGCGATGCGGTCAAAGAAAGATCGGCCCAAATTGGGCCTCTCGGCGATCCAAGAAATAGCGGCGAAGTGGCCAGCGGAAGGTGGCCAAGTTGGGCCTCTCGGCGATCCAAAGCCATGAAGGCCCGAATGTCCAACCCATGGCAGTATTTAGGGCAGCAAAACAGTGGACAAGATTTATATATTAAGGAAAGTATATTGTGTGTATAATGTAGTATATTTGTTACCTAGATTAGGTTATACACTTACCATAATTAGGATATACACTTACCATATTGTATAGTTAGAATTATGGTAGAAGAAGGTTTGTAACTTGTATGTATATCTATTCAATTAATGAAAATAATCAAGGAGATTATTTCTTTCATGGTATCAAGAGACTAGGTCTAAACAAAAGTTTTTCTCTCAAACTTTTGCCCTCCTTTTGGCCGAGACCCCCCCCCTCCTCGGGTTTCTCTTCCAAAATTCGTCTTCCGCTCTCAAAAACACCTCTCTTAAATTTCCCTTTCTTCTTTGTTCTTTCAATATGTCTAAGAACAATTTTCACCCTGCCCTCACGGTTTCCAATATCAAGAGCAGTATCCCTATTGTCCTTGAGATGGAAAACGTCCAATATGCGACGTGGGCGGAGTTGTTTAAAATTCACGCTATATCTTATCAAGTTCTTCATCACATCATTCCTCCCGCTAGACCCCTTCCTGCGGAGGATCCTGAGTTATGGATTACACTTGATGCTACCGTTCTTTGGTGGATATACGCCACTATTTCGCTGGACCTTCTACAGATGATTATGGAGCCGGATACCACGGCTATGGCTGCATGGAATAGATTGCGTGACATATTCTAAGACAACCAACATTCCCGTGTCGTCACACTCGAGCAGGAATTCTCTCTCATTCGAATGGACGAATTTTCAAACGTTTCTGCATATTGCAAGAAACTAAAGGAGTTGGCGGATCAACTCCGTAATGTTGGAGCACCATTAACAAATAATCATCTAGTTCTACAGTTGGTTGCCGGTCTTTCGGAGGCCTATAATGGTGTTGGAACTCTCTTTCGCCAAAGCAACCATCTTCCAGACTTTCATCAAGCCCGCTCCATGCTTACGTTGGAAGAAGCCAGTTTGGCTAAAAAGGCGGCTACCGGAGCAAGCCCAGTTGTCATGGTGGCGTCCTCTCCTAGTTCTTCAGGTTTTGTGAATAATTCGGGCCAAAACCATAATAATGGTGGCGGCAAGAATAATCGCAAGAATAATAACAAAAACCGCGGGGGGAAACGCGGCGGTTCTAGTGGCGGTTCCGGTGGTCAGCAAGCAGGCGGTGGGTCCCATCCAGTGAACAGTGGCCCACCCGCCCTGGGCCCAGCAGTGGGGCCCCCATGGCGATGGGGGCCGGGGCGAGGGGGCCGTGGGCCAACAGCCCTTACAATCAAGCAGTGTCGTCCAGCAGCCAGTGGGCTGGCCAACAGTCCAGGACCAACGCCCAGCAGTGGCGGCCCACTGGTCAGTGGTCCAATAGCAGCAACTCCAGCGGCTACGACCCATCACCACCACGAACAAGAGTTCTTGGGCCCCGACCTCCGCAAGCCCATCATGCAACAGGCCCCACTCAGACTGATATCGAGGCCGCGATGCACACGTTGGGGTTGACTCAACTAGACCCAAATTGGTACATGGACACCGGGGCAACTACTCACATGACTTCCGAATCAGGTACTCTCTCCTCTTATTCCAATTTGAGCACCCCTCGGGGTATAATTATTGGTAATGGCAACTCTATTCCAATTCAGGGTTATGGTCAGAAAACGTTGTCTCCCCCCAATCCACCCCTTCTCTTGAAAAATACTTTACATGCTCCTAAATTAATTAAAAATTTGGTGTATGTCCTGAAGTTCACTACTGACAATTCTGTTTCTGTTGAATTTGATCCTTTTGGTTTTTCTGTGAAGGATTTCAAGACGGGGAGTCATCTCATAAGGTGTGATAGTAGGGGGATCTCGTATCCTATCATGCCTCGGTTTCACCCATCGATTCAAACCTTGCCGTCAGCCTTTGCAGTCATCTTTCCTTCCATGTGGCATGCTCGTCTGGGTCATCCGGGATCTTCTATTTTATCAGTTTTAGATAAAAATAGCTTTATTTCCTGTAAGGGTACGAGTCGTACTCCACTTTGTCAGTCTTGTTCATTAGGGTAAATTGTTAAGTTGCCATTTGTAGACTCCAATTCTCATACTTCAATGCCATTTGAGATTATTCATAGCAACTTATGGACGTCTCCTGTTCATTGGGTCATTGATATTATGTTCTTTTTTTAGATGATTATTCTAGATTCTTGTGGACGTTTCCAATTGCGAATAAATCACAAGTGTTTTCCATCTTCATCCAATTTAGAGCGTTCATTCGTACTCAATTCGACAGAGAAATAAAAAAATTCAATGTGATAATGGGAAAGAGTATGACAATAGGGAGTTTCGGGAATTTTGTGCTAAAAATGGGATAAATTTTCATTTTTCATGTCCTCATACATCTTCACAAAATGGGAAAGCCGAACGCAAAATTTGTTCCATCAATAACATTGTCCGAACTCTCCTAATTCATGCCTCCATACCTCCATATTTTTGGCATCATGCTCTACAAATGGCCACATATCTTCTTAACATAATTCCTTCTAAAGGTCTGACATATTCTTCCCCCCTAAAAATCCTATATAATAAGAACCCGTGTTATTCTCATCTTCGAATTTTTGGGTGCTTGTATTATCCGTTATTCCCATCCATCACAATTAACAAACTTCAGGCTCGGTCTACCCCGTGTGTGTTTTTGGGTTATCCGTCGAATCATCGTGGTTATAAGTGTTTTGATTTATCCTCCAAAAAAATCATAATCAATCGCCATGTCATTTTTGATGAAACTCAATTCCCATTTACAAAGTTCATACTCCCGAACCTAAGTCGTATAATTTTTTGGATGACCAAATATCCCCGTATATTATTCGGAATTTTTCGGACATCTCCCGTACCCAAAATCCTCCAGCGGGCCCACCGCCCGCCGGACCTACAAGACCGCCACGCCCGCAATTCCAAACCATCGGAACAGTTCTAGCAATTGGGCCGGTCCAGCCCACTCGGAACCGGTCCGTGCCGAGTCCGCATTTACCGATTTGGGCCAAGAAGCCCACCGCCCGCCGGCCGATCCGTCCCGAGCCCGAAAAATTCCAAAAATCCCTCAATTCTTCCTCGAGTCATAGACCGGTCACTCGTAGTCGGCGGGTATTTTTACACCTAAAAGACATTTTAATTTACATTTTGATGTCTCTAGATCCCCCTTGCCCCGCAATCCTGTGTCCGCATTAAATGACCCTAATTGGAAAATTGCTATGACTGATGAATATAATGCTCTTATTGATAATAAGACGTGGGAGTTGGTGCCCCGTCCATATGGTATTAATGTTATCGTCTATGTGGATTTTTGCTCATAAGGAGAATTCGATGGGTCCTTTGCTCGACATAAGGCGCGACTTGTTGGTGATGATAAGACTTAGCAAAGTTGGAATTGATTGTGGTGACGACGTTTAGCCCGGTGGTCAAACCGGCTACCATTCGCACTGTGCTTAGCTTGGCTCTTTCAAAGACTTGGCCAATTCATCAGTTGGATGTCAAGAATGCTTTTCTACATGATGATCTCAAGGAAACAGTCTATATGCATCAGCCGTTGGGTTTCAGGGATCCCAACTATTTGTTGAAAAAATCATTATATGGGCTTAAGCAGTCTCCACGAGCCTGGTATACACGTTTTGCTGACTTTGTTTCGACTATTAGGTTCACTCACAGCAGGTCAGATAATTCCTTGTTCATCTACCGCTGTGGTTCTTCATTGGCCTATATTCTGTTGTATATGGATGATATCATCTTGACTGCCTCTTTCGATGCCTTGCGCCGGTCTATCATGACCATGCTCGCCCGAGTTTGCTATGAAAGACTTAGGGCCTTTGAGTTATTTTTTGGGGATTGCCGTCAAGCGTCATTCAGGTGGCTTATTTTTGTCTCAACGAAAATATGCGGCTGAGATCATAGAGAGGGCTGGGATGTCATCCTGTAAGTCCACTTCCACGCCAGTTGATGCAAATCCGAAGCTAAGTGCCACAGCAGGTGCACCATACGAGGACCCGACCCGCTATCGCGATCCGGCGGGGGTCCTCCAAGATCTTTACCTTTACCGACCGGATATTACATATGCGGTTCAAACAGGTGTGTTTATTCATGCATGATCCCGTAGTTGAGCACATGAATGCAATCAAACGCATCATTCGGTATATTCAGGGGACACTAGACTATGGGTTGCACTTGTATCCGTCATCTACATCCACACTTGTCTCTTACACGGATGCTGATTGGGGTGGGTGTCCCGACACCAGACGGTTGACTTCTAGCTACTGTATGTTCCTTGGCAACAACTTGGTCTCCTGGTCAGGCAACTCTATCACGCTCAAGTGCCGAGGCAGAATATCGAGGGGTAGCGAATGTGGTCTCCGAATCATGTTGGCTACGTAATTTACTTTTGGAGCTTCATTGTCCCATTCAGAAGGCAACCTTGGTATATTGTGATAACATTAGTTCCATCTACCTGTCAGGTAACCCAGTTCAACACCAACGCACCAAGCAGATCGAAATGGACATTCACTTTGTCCGTGAAAAGGTAGCAAAGGGTCAAGTTCGCGTATGCCATGTCCCGTCTCGTTATCAAATTGTAGACATCTTTACAAAGGGTCTACCAGCGGTTCTTTTTGAAGATTTTAGGGACGCCTCGCCGTTCGAAAACCGTCCGCTATGACATCGTGGGGGTGTGTTAAACAGAGCAATATACATGTGATATACACCGAATATACAAGCGGTGTATATCACATGTATATCGTTGGACCGAAGCAAGAAGCAAGAGCAGGCCCAAAGCGAGAGTGGCCCGATTGGGCCTCTCGGCGATCCAAAGAAGCGGCGGTGGCTGCCAGCGGCGGGGCCAAGTTGGGCCTCTCGGAAGTCCAAAGAAGAAGGCCCGAACGTCCACCCCATGGCGTATTTAGGCAAGAAAACAAAGTGGACAAGATTTATATATTAAGGAAAGTATATTGTGTGTATATTGTAGTATATTTGTTACCTAGATTAGGTTATACGCTTACCATAATTAGGATATACACTTACCATATTGTATAGTTAGAATTATGGTAGAAGAAGGTTTGTAACTTATATATATCTATTCAATTAATGAAAATAATCAAGGGGATTATTTCTTTCAATTAGATATCTTAAATAAAAGAATACATTATTTTTCACTGTAAAAGCTCAGCTATTCTAAACACAGTCTGCTGGAAATCCTTGTGGAAATCGCTTAGAATCTGTACAGTAATTATAAACCATGTAATTATTCTGCACCCATTTCAGCCTCTCTTGACTTGTGTTATCCAACTCTTCATTCAACCATGAACTACTAGTTGAAGTTGCAGAATTGGAACTACAAGAAGATGAAGATGGAGAATTTGGAATACAAGCATTTGCATTGAAATTTTTGTAAGAAGCACTAAAGGGTGCTTGACTCCAATCAGTCTTGACAAGTCCACCTCTTGTAGCCCAATCATCTGCATTCCATAGACTTGAATATATCCTCATTGGTTGGTTCTTGGGATATGACACTCCAATTGATTCGGAATTCTTGTATTCTCTAATAGGTGTTCCATCCACATAAAATCTGTTCAAACAAGAGAACCCCAAATCAAGATTTGGAATATAAGTGACATATTTTGAAGAAAGTTTGAATCTTTATTTACTTACATGATGCGTTGTGGATTCCATAAGATTGAATAGGTGTGGAAATCAGCAGTAGGGTCAAACCAAAGATGGAATTGTTGCTCTCTATTGCCTTTGCCTTGGCTAAATACATTAGTATGCAGAGTATAAGGATCGCCGCTTAGATTTCCCAAGAACTCAAAATCTATCTCATCATGTGTTGGTCCTTGTGATGACAACTGCAATTAAATCAAAGAATAATTTTCAGTTTCATTTCAACATAATATAATCTTGCTGGTTGAAAAAAAGGGAGAAGGGTTAATTAATTACATAGTAAGCAGTGACAGTGCCAGCAGAATTTCCAGGAACAAGTTTGAGCTGCATGTCAATTTTACCAAAGAGATACTCATTCTTGGATTGAAAACCTGAGCCAGAGATTTTGTCAAGTGAGAGAGTTAGGAGGTCTCCATTGTTGAGTATTTTTGCTCTGCCTTCACCCCATGTAATGTCAAATTCTTGATCGAGTTTGCCTCCAATTGCAATGCCAAAAGCACAAACCATAACACATATCACAAGTAGGACTAATTTAGAAGAAGAAAAAGAAGTCATCTTTAATTTAATTCTTAAGATTTCAGGTTTGTTGGATGAGTTAGAGTTGGATAGCTAGGTGGGGTTTTATAAGGGTTTAGAGCGTGTGGGGGTAGGCTTGAGGAAGTGAAGAGGAAGGTTCAAAGTATAAAACAGGAAGCTGGAAAAAATATGAGTATTGAGCTGGAGATATGAAAAAAGTGATGCCATCAAAGCTATCAAGTGACCGCCCATTCACTGCTAATTCCCTATACTAAAAAGATTGACCTAGTTTGACTTGACATAAAATTTAAGAAATAAAGGAATTTTTTTGAACTGTATGATCCAAAATATATCTTAGATATTTTTATGGTTGTAAATGATCTAATAATTTTAAATTATTAGTAAATATAGAAAGAAACTAAACTTTTCTGGATAAACTAAGGAAAATATGTCAATCTTTTTTAAACGGAGAGGGTATTTCCAATTCTCACACTATCATTTTCATTGGAATTAATTCAACTATAATGTACGGGTTTTGGTATTGTTTGTGTACCATCTTCCACAGCAGGAAGAGATTTATTTCCTTTGTTCTTGCCACCATTCCTTTTTCCTCCTTTTTTATTATTCAAAACATCTCTTGCATCAGTTTTTTATTTGTAGCCTGATCATCATAATTCCCAGGCTCATACGGTCGCAAGACCGAAACTCAAAGGAATTGACGGGGGCCTGCACAAGCGGTGGAGCATGTGGTTTATGCAACGTACCGAACTCGAACCATATACGACGATCAGCATCCAAACCTTCCAAAAGTTATAGGTATGTGTTCTTTCTTGGCACTCTCTTTCGTATAGAGATAAAGCTCCTTAGATGGTTTTTTCTCCATGAATGATCCTCCGGGCGAAGCATCTCATTGCATTAGAAGCAAATAGCATTTTCTATTGATTTGTCCCCTCAACTGGACCTATTCTGATTCTGAATTATCCGTCGCTACACTTTCAAGTTTACCAATATATTGTAGTATTTCCTTCATTTGATTGCCATTGCCTATTTCTAGATTCCTACAAATAAGAATGGAAAGGAAGAAGTAAAACGCGGAAAAAGACATACTCACACTTTATTAATACACTAAATTATATTAGTTTGTTGTGATTAAACGATAAATTGACATAATAATATTATTTAATGATAATCTATCGATTAAAGATGTGAGTTAAAGCTATATTATGTATTTTATAGGTCAACTGCCGGCTTAAAGTATTGGACTAGCAAGTGGTTACACGCAGTGGCTATAAATCAGTGGACCAACCAGCTGCCCTTTTTACCATTTCAATTCAAGATGTGCAATTAATTTCATAGTACTCCTATTACGTTCGTGTGAGTTGGTAGTAGGGCTGGCCGGTGGGCCGGGTCGGCCCGGCTCCGTCCCGCCTACGTCCCTCCTAAAAAGAAAATGGTGTCGGGACTCAAAACTGGAATGGCCATGTACAAAGCAAAAATGGCCGTTTGTATATTTTTTTACAAGATGAAACGGAAAGAAATTAAATGTTGAAGTAGCAGAGATGACTTCGCTGAAAAAATCTAACTAAATAGACATAGACAACTTCTCATTACAATTGCTCACTACAAAGCTAATCTAGAATCTAAACTGCAATTGTAATGTTAGACAGAATGTTGTCGACACGCTCAGGCAACACTTGTGATCCGGTTTTCTGAGATAAATTCTCGAGAGCTCTCTTGATATTTTTGCTTTCTGACTCTGGATGTCAATTCACTCTTGTAGCCTCTCTATTTATAGCAGATAATCTTCCTTGAAAAGCTCATCGATCGGTTGAGAAGGTTGAAGGAAAGGTGGGCAGCTTGTGTGTTTGTTAGAGTAGATCATGGAGTCGAAATCTCAACAACTTTGACTTGTTCTTCACTCGACTTCTTCCCCAAGTTTTGTGTATAGTCCCAAAATAATTTTTTTTTTTTTTTTTTTTTTTAAAAAAGAACCCACTCCCTCACGTCCCCCCTAAACCAACCCCTCTCTCCCTCAACCCCTCCTTCCACTCCCTCACATCACAAAAATCTGTGCACACATACACTTTTAAATACAACACACACATACACTTTTATATACAACACAACAAAAGGGGGACAGAACATAGAAAGCAAAAGCAATCTGGAAGAAAATTTTTAAAGTAGTTTTAGCAAAAGAGTTTGAGATTTTCATTCGCAATTACGAAGCATCAAAGGTGAGTTTTCTCACTCAAAGTTCTTAGTAAAATCCTTTATTTTTAAGTTACAATACATGTTAGAATATAATCCGGTTATTGAAAGAATGAGCATAAAAATTTATGATTGTTTAATAACTAGTTTGGATTGTGCAATTGTAATATGTTATACTAGGCTATACTTGTTAGAATTGGATGAATTTTACAGAATTGTACATCTTTCTCGTTACGGTCGGTTGAGACTTTACGGGGATAAATCGACGTACGGTTTGAGAGTTATCGTTTGTTTAAACATTCGCCTCGGATCAACCGAAATCGGAAGGGCGAAATGTATAACGTAAACGCTGTACAAATTGGTAATGGATATGAAATATTGTGCTGAATAAAAGTTATATATTACGCTGTCCTTGACAGTTTGACACTTCACGGGGATAAATCTGACTTATGGTTTGAGAGTTACCTCTGTTTAAACATTCTGCCTCGGATCAACCGAAGTCTGGAAGGGCAGAATGTATAACGTAAAAACTGAACAAATAGGTAAAGCATATGAAAGCTTGTACTGAATAAAAGTTATAGATTACTCTGTCCTCGACAGTTTGAGACTTTACGGGGATAAATCCGACTTACGGTTTGAGAGTTGTAACCCTTACAAGTGGAAAGGGCGAAATATTGAAGGAAAGAAATATTATTTGAGCCTTTTGAACATATGACATATTTATACAAATACATAAATGCATTGGATTTGGTTGCACGGACCGCAACAAATATATATAAATGCATTGGATCGGGTTGCACGTACCGCAACAAATATATAAGTACATTGGATCGGGTTGCACGTACCGCAACAAATATATAAATGCATTGGATCGGGTTGCACGGACCGCAACAAATATATATAAATGCATTGGATAGGGTTGCACGTACCGCAACAAATATATAAGTGCATTGGATCGGGTTGCACGGACAACAACAAATAAGTGCATTGGATCGGGTTGCACGGACCGCAACAAATACATAAATGCATTGGATCGGGTTGCACGGACCGCAACAAATATATATAAATGCATTGGATCGGGTTGCACGGACCGCAACAAATATATAAATGCACTGGATCGGGTTGCACGTACCGCAACAAATGTATAATATGTTATATGGGAAAAAGCAGGAGTACTGATTAAACTAAGTTGTTTTTTTTCTAAGACGAGTGGGGAGAAAATTTTGCACGTGAATATTTATTGATTTATTTAATAAAAGAGTTGTAATCTGTTTATTTCAACATGCTTATTATTTTCTTATAATGTGATTGTAATTAAAAATATTGTGAGGTTACTTTGGACTGTAAGGTGAGATTCCCACTCAGCCCCGGATGGTAGGGCTGACTCTTTCATTTAACATATTTCAGGAAGGCGAGATAGAGGAAAAGCTCCGCAAGAGGGCTAGCGATCGTCCCGCAGCCTCATCGTACCACCAATCCATTATTTCGGATTAGGTGAAAGTTACTCTAGATTAAGTTTGTTTAAAGAATTAAGTTTTATTATCTCGGGGAATGCCCCACATGAGATTGTTCTTCGTAAACTTCAAATTGATTATTATATATATTATTTCCACAAATACCTGCCTAATTTACGAAGAAAATGAAGTACATGGTTCGCCTGAAAAGGGATAGTTGTCCAGGTGCCATCACGTCCTAAAGAAAGACTTGAGAAAAGTCGAGGCGTGACAAGTTGGTATCAGAGCTAAACCAGGTTAAGAGATCTTAGGAACTTTCTTTGAGTTGGGTGTTTGAACGATTACTTATTGCGACGGTGTGCGCGCCACCTTAGTAATAAGTGAACGGAATAACATCCTAAACAGTTTCCCTTCTTTCATACTCTTCTCGTGCCTATCTCGAGTCTTTTTAAAGACTTGGTTCTTGTACGACCTCTTTAAAAGGGTCTTGGGGAAGGAGATTGTACAACGATAAACTAACTGACAAGTGTTTTGTAGATGGTGGTTATAAGATGAGTTCCAATAATGAAGGAAGTGCACATGGAACAGGAAAGGGCAATGAGAGCTCAGAAGGAATTCATGCGCCGTAAGATGGACTCGAGAGACGATATTGATGAGTATATAGACGACACAATCATACTTTGTACGTATTTGCTTAGGGCTAGACAGAAGAGGCGTTCATACGACCCGACCTTCTTCAACATCTCAATTGGGGTCATATTACAGATAATAGTCAACTCCGTCCCGGAAAATTTCCATTCCTCATTCAGAGGGGCAAGGATGCTAAGAGGAGATATTACAGAAGATTCCTTGTCCAAATTTCTATGCCAGGTAAAAGGAGTAAGGGATAGAATGAGCGATATGGAAAGGGAAGCAAGAAAGAAGGTTCACAGGGAGTTGAATGCCAACCTGCAGAATAGGCGAATCATGTGGTTAAGCCCTTTAGAACGTGTTGTAGTAGGTGCATGTTTGAGTGAGAGAGCTATAGTGGGTGGCAGAGAATGATCTAATGTGATGTATTGTAATGTCATGGCATATATATTTCTTGAATATGATGAATGAAGTGTTATGAATGCAAAAAAGAAAGGATATGTTATTATTAATTCAATTTGCATATTGTGGTGTTGCATGCTTATGAAGTATAAGAAGATTTTGAGAAATTAAAAGTAGACATACTGCCTTCTAAAAATATGGATGTGTTCTATTTACAGAAAAAAATGGAAAATGCACAAATACCAGTGGTGCGCAGATCGACTATAACTACTCGGGAGAAGAGGGAGGAGACAATGGCAACCCCAAAGAGTCCGGGTAGAGGAACCAAGGGTTGAAGAGGAGGTTCACTACGAAGCTCCTATACCTCTAGTTGAGGTAGCAATGTCTAAAGATATCGTGGAAAATGTGGAAGAAAATGAGAGCCAAACGTCTCAGGAAACGGTAGGAAAAAAGTTGGATAGACTTATAATGTTGATGACAGCTGCAGTTCCACAAATGGTTCAACCTACACCTGGTGTCTCAATCCCAACCCAAAACCTGCCGACCCAGGAAACAGTTGTGACTGCACCACTAGCCGAAAATGTAGAAGCTCAGGCAGTCCCGGATAGGCTATGGGCGAATTTTATGAGAAGAAGGGAACCTATCTACTCAGGGAAGGACTCCAAGTCCGACCCGATAGTGTTCCTTGACGAGGTAGAAAATCTAATGTTTACCCTAGGATGTGTGGAGACGTATGGCGTTAATTTGGTGAGTGCACGTTTAGTGGATGATGCAGGGGTGTGGTGGAGGAATTTTAGAAGAAATCGTCCCCCGATGTCACCACCAATGACGTGGGGGGAGTTCAGGGCTGCATTCATTGAAAAATTCATGCCTAATACGCGCAAAGATGCGCTCAGATGGGAATTTGAACAGTTAAAACAAGGGGACCGCAGTGTGCAAGAATATGATACGCAGTTCGTGAGATTGTCGCATACAACACACATGTCGTTCCTACGAAAGGGAGAAGGTCAAAAGATTTGTTGAGGGTTTAAACCCAAACCTCGCGAGAAGGTAGTGGCATTAGCCAATGATCGAACCTATCTTCGGTGTCGTCGACATGGATATGAAGGTAGAAAGTTTTGCTAAAGCAAAAAGAGAGTATTCGCAGAAGAGGCTTCGATCGTTAGGATCCTTTAATCAGAATCAGAACCTGAGGCAAGAGGGCAGCAGGGGTTCGTCAAAACCGAACCGCCGAGGCGAGTCTCATTTCATTCCTCATGGGTATAGACGGGTCAATCATCAAGGTAGCAAGGTCAAGGCCACCGGCCCTAACATAGGAGGTGACAACCCGCTTTGTAAGGTTTGTCGAAGAAACATATTGGAGAATGTTGGTTCTCACCAAAAGGATGTTACAACCGTGGGAGAACCAGGCCATCATGCCGGGGATTGCAAGAGGAGAGTCCAAACTCAATTTTCTCATGGGAGGTCGAAGAAACCACAAATCGCCTACAAGGGAAATCGTGGAAATCAGAAACCAGTCCCGACAGGTCGGGGAGGTCAACGGTCCAACAATTCTAATCGGCTCTACGCTTTGCCCCGCAGGAATGAGACGGAGGCATCTAATGCAATTGGAACAGCTCCGATTGAAAAGAAAAAGCCGAGGCGAGAGCTATACCTTCGGAACCGGAGCAATAACTCGCTATAAAGTAAGGAGATGCGCAGGAACGATCCCTAAAGCAAAGGGCGCTTATGCCCCGACGGTGGGCCCCAATGGGGAAGGGCCCCCACTTCAAGCGCACCTCTCGTATCGACCGAATCACTCTTTTGGTCTAGTCGGTGGAGGGAATTCAATACCAATTGCGCTTTCTAAGACATTTGGGATTTGTCTTGCAAACAATCCTTCCCTCCCTCACATCCGATTCAATAGCACCGGTAATTCCTCCAACACCATCCACCGCGGATACGATAGATGATTCTAGTCACGGGTATTTTGCTTTGGTCTCGAGTATTCCCGCATTTGCATTATACGATCACGCTCTACATTTTCATATGTGTCAATGGGTTTTGCTAAGAATTTATATGTAGAACCTTCCTATTAAGTGAACCTTTTGAGGTTATGACACCCGTAGGGCCTCGGTTGGGTCTCTCGAGTAGTTAAAAATTTCTCATTAGAAGTGAATGGCGGAGGAACAATAGTAAACCTAGTACTACTTGATATGGTAGATTTTGACATCATTTTGGGTATGTATTGGTTGTCGCATGTTATGCCATGTTAGATTGCCGGCGAAAAAGATAGTGAAACTATCTTTTCCTGGGAACCGTAAGTTGTTATAAAGGGTAAGATTGGAATATCCTCACGTAAGCTTATTTCCTATCTTAGGGCTCAAAAGTTATTAAGAAGTCACAAAGTGGAGTACGCATATCCGGCTAATATAGTAGATACCCAAAAAGAATCCCACGCGTGCAAGATGTCCCTATTGTTCGAAATTTTCCGGAGGTTTTTCCCGAAGATCTTCCGTGCCTTCCTCCTCCGGATAGAGAAGTGGAGTTTGCTATAGAGTTAATTCCTGGTACAAGACCTATTTCTATTCCTCCATATCGAATGGCCCCAGCTGAATTGAGAGTGTTAAAAGAACAGTTGAAGGATCTTCTGGATAAAGGTTTTATAAGGCCTAGTGTTTCCCCCTAGGGTGCACCAGTCCTTTTTGTGAAGAAGAAAGATGGATCGCTCCAAATGTGCATTGATTATCGACAACTCAACAAGGTCACGATCAAGAATCGATACCCATTACCAAGAATCGATGATCTTTTTGACTAACTTCAAGGAGCCAGTTATTTTTCCAAGATTGATCTTCGTTCAGGATATCACCAGTTGAAAATAAATCCGGATGATATATCCAAAACAGCGTTTAGAACCCGATATGGTCATTATCAGTTCTTGGTCATGTCTTTCGGGTTAACCAATGCTCCAGCATCTTTTATGGATCTCATGAACAGAATCTTCAAACCATTCTTAGATTTGTTCGTGATTGTATTCATAGATTATATCCTAATTTACAGCAAGAGTGTTGAAGAACATGAAGAACATCTGAGGGTAGTGCTTCAAACCTTGAAACAAGAAAGTCTGTACGCTAAATTTTCAAAGTGTGAATTTTGGTTGGAAAAAGTAGCCTTCTTGGGCCATGTTGTGTCAAGGGATGGAATTATGGTAGACCCCCAAAAGATAGAGGCAGTGAAGAACTGGCCAAAACCTACCACTCCGACAGAAGTTAGGAGTTTCTTGGGTTTGGCTGGGTATTATAGAAGATTTGTAGAAGGCTTTTCTAGCCTTGCTGCTCCCTTGACCCGATTGAATCAAAAAGCGATTAAGTACCAGTGGTCAGATGCATGTGAAACAAGTTTTCAGAAACTGAAAGAGTTGTTGACTACTGCACCAGTCCTAACCTTACCATCGGGACAAGAAGGGTTCACAGTCTATTGTGATGCCTCTAGGGTTGGGTTAGGATGTGTCTTGATGCAATTTGGAAAAGTTATTGCATATGCATCTCGACAATTGAAGATACATGAGAAGAATTATCCAACTCATGACTTGGAATTGGTCGCAGTAGTGTTTGCCTTACGAATATGGAGACACTATTTGTATGGGGTGCATGTAGATATATTTACAGATCATAAGAGTTTGCGGTACATAACCACGCAAAAGGATTTGAATCTCTGACAAAGAAGATGGTTAGAGTTACTTAAGGATTATGACCTTAGCATTCTTTACCATCCTGGAAAAGCTAACGTGGTGGCTGATGCACTCAGTAGGAGATTAATAGGCAGTTTGGCCCACTTGACAAGACAAAAGAGAGGTATTGTTTGTGCAGTACAAAAATTGGGGAACCTCGGGATTAGTTTAACTGAGGTCGGTGAAGGTAGGGTGATGGTACGTGATACCTCGCAGTGTGCCTTAACTTCAGAAATAAAAGAGAGTCAGTTTGAGGATATGGAATTTGTTAGGTTTCGGGAGAGGATTCAACAAGGAAAACCTTCACAATTTACATTAGGAGGAAATGATGGTACCCTTCGGTATAAGGGTAGGTTATGTGTTCCTAAGGTAAGGGATCTAAGAAGAAGGATCTTAGACGAAGGTCACAATACCAGGTATTCCATTCATCCAGGATCAACGAAAATGTATCATGATCTCAAGGAAAATTACTGGTGCAAAAGGAATGAAGAGAGATGTTGCAGAGTTTGTCGGAAGATGTCTTACGTGTCAACAGGTGAAAGCCGAACATCAAAAACCCGGTGGCCTACTTCAGGACATTGGCATCCCCATGTGGAAATGGGAGGCGATTCATATGGATTTTGTGACCGGTCTACCAAAAACACGAGAAGGTTATGATTCTATATGGGTGATTGTAGATCGACTTACAAAGTCAGCCCACTTCCTACCATCAAGACTACATATCGGGCACCTGCAAGATGCACAAATTTATTTGAAAGAAATAGTGAGGTTACACGGGATTCCATTGCAAATTATTTCGGATAGGGGTTCCCAGTTCACCTCACACTTTTGGCAAAGTTTCCAGCAGGGCCTCGGGACAAAGGTCAAGTTGAGTACGGCTTTCCATCCGCAAACCGACGGATAAGCTGAACGAACAATTCAAACATTGGAGGACATGCTACGGTCTTGTATGTTGGACTTCCAGGGCAACTGGTTGGACCATTTATGTCTAATTGAGTTCGCCTACAACAACAGTTTTCATGCTAGTATACATATGGCTCCGTTCGAAGCATTGTATGGGCGAAAATGTAGATCTCCACTTGGGTGGTTCGAGGTGGGTGAAACACTACTGTTCGGACCCAAAGTCATTCAAGAAACAAACGATAAAGTTCAGATAATTCGGGAGCGGATCAAGACAGCTCATAGCCGCCATAAGTCTTATGCGGATCATCGCAAAAGAGATCTCGAATTTCAAGAAGGGGAGAAAGTGTTTTTAAAAGTCTCTCCAATGAAGGGAGTGATGCGATTTGGCAAGAAAGGAAAATTGAACCCAAGGTTTATTGGACCATATGAGATCTTACGAAGAGTGGGAAATGTGGCTTACGAACTAGCCCTTCCATAAGAATTAGAAGCGGTGCATCCGGTGTTTCATGTGTCAATGTTATGAAAATACTTGCATGATCCAAGTCACATCATCCAACCCCAAGAAATAGTCCTGAATGAAGAGCTTCAATATGAAGAAATGCCGGTAGAAACACTGGATAGACAGATTAAACGTCTTAGGAATAAAGATATTGTATCCGTGAAGGTCCTATGGGGAAATCACTCCACAAAAGAAGCAAACTGGGAAGCCGAAAACGCGATGAAAATCAAATATCCTTTCCTGTTTGAGTAAGGTAATAAAATGTGTTTAGTTATGTTTCATGTGTGTGCAGTTTGTGTGTCTATGTGCACGTGTTACGACCTTATTCACATTCAAGGCCGAATGTTGTTTAAGGAGGGGAGAATGTAAAGTCTTGGAAGTTGTGTTTCATGTGTGTGCAGTTTGCATGTCTATGTGCATGTGTTACGACCTTACTCACATTCGAAGACGAATGTTGTTTAAGGAGGGGAGAATGTAAAGTCCCAAAATAATTTCTTTTTTAAAAAAAAAAAAAACAACCCACTCCCTGACGTCCCCCCTAAACCAACCCCTCTCTCCCTCAACCCCTCCTTCCACTCCCTCACATCACAAAAATCTGTGCACACATACACTTTTATATACAACACACACATACACTTTTATATACAACACAACAAAAGGGGGACAGAACATAGAAAGCAAAAGCAATCTGGAAGAAAATTTTTAAAGTAGTTTTAGCAAAAGAGTTTGAGATTTTCATTCGCAATTACGAAGCATCAAAGGTGAGTTTTCTCACTCAAAGTTCTTAGTAAAATCCTTTATTTTTAAGTTACAATACATGTTAGAATATAATCCGGTTATTGAAAGAATGAGCATGAAATTTATGATTGTTTAATAACTAGTTTGGATTGTGCAATTGTAATATGTTATACTAGGCTATACGTGTTAGAATTGGATGAATTTTACAGAATTGTACATCTTTCTGTTACGGTCAGTTTGAGACTTTACGGGGATAAATCGACGTACGGTTTGAGAGTTATCGTTGTTTAAACATTCTCGCCTCGATCAACCGAAATCTGGAAGGGCGAATGTATAACGTAAACGCTGTACAAATTGGTAATGGATATGAAATATTGTGCTGAATAAAAGTTATATATTACGCTGTCCTTGACAGTTTGACACTTCACGGGGATAAATCCGACTTATGGTTTGAGAGTTAGCTCGTTTTTAAACATTCGCCTCGGATCAACCGAAGTCTGGAAGGGCAGAATGTATAACGTAAAAACTGTACAAATAGGTAAAGCATATGAAAGCTTGTGCTGAATAAAAGTTATATATTACTCTGTCCTCGACAGTTTGAGACTTTACGGGGATAAATCCGACTTACGGTTTAAGAGTTGTAACCCTTACAAGTGGAAAGGGCGAAATATTGAAGGAAGGAAATATTATTTGAGCCTTTTGAACATATGACATATTTATACAAATACATAAATGCATTGGATCGGGTTGCACGGACCGCAACAAATATATATAAATGCATTGGATCGGGTTGCACGGACCGCAACAAATATATAAGTACATTGGATCGGGTTGCACGTACCGCAACAAATATATAAATGCATTGGATCGGGTTGCACGGACCGCAACAAATATATATAAATGCATTGGATCGGGTTGCACGTACCGAAACAAATATATAAGTGCATTGGATCGGGTTGCACGGACCGCAACAAATAAGTGCATTGGATCGGGTTGCACGGACCGCAACAAATACATAAATGCATTGGATCGGGTTGCACGGACCACAACAAATATATATAAATGCATTGGATCGGGTTGCACGTACCGCAACAAATATATAAATGCACTGGATCGGGTTGCACGTACCGCAACAAATATATAAATGCACTGGATCGGGTTGCACGTACCGCAACAAATGTATAATATGTTATATGGGAAAAAGCAGGAGTACTGATTAAACTAAGTTGTTTTTTTTCTAAGACGAGTGGGGAGAAAATTTTGCACGTGAATATTTATTGATTTATTTAATAAAAGGGTTGTAATCTGTTTATTTCAACATGCTTATTATTTTCTTATAATGTGATTGTAATTAAAAATATTGTGAGGTTACTTTGGATTGTAAGGTGAGATTCTCACTCAGCCCCGGATGGTGGGCTGACTCTTTCATTTAACATATTTCTGGAAGGCGAGATAGAGGAAAAGCTCCGCAAGAGGGCTAGCGATCGTCCTGCAGCCTCATCGTACCACCAATCCATTATTTCGGATTTGGTGAAAGTTACGCTAGACTAAGTTTGTTTAAAGAATTAAGTTTTATTATCTCGGGGAATGCCCCACATGAGATTGTTCTTCGTAAACTTCAAATTGATTATTATATATATTATTTTCGCAAATACCGCCTAATTTAGGAAGAAAATGAAGTACATGGTTCGCCTGGAAAGGGATAGTTGTCCAGGTGCCATCACGTCCTAAAGAAAGACTTGAGAAAAGTCGGGCGTGACATTTTGACTCTTTCTCCCGCGTTTTACACAACTCCAATTCACAATACCTAAGTCGATTTTATCCCACAGTAAAAATATTATTACTTATCGTGAAGTAAGGCAAAACTGTTATGAGAAAATGTTGGTCCGAATATTGTAACTTTTGTCCCAACATTTTTATGCATTCAAGTCGACTTCAAAGATATGTTGGATCAAAAGTCACAACACTAAACCCAACATTAACAAAACCGTTAAATTAAATTAAGAGTGTAACCGGATCTCCTTCTTAATAAGAATAAGAGAATCTGAGAAAAGTACACATATAGGTGTACTTTTAAGCCCCAGACTACTAAGAAAGAAAAAAGAGCTAGCAAGTTTGGATCGAAATGAAACCTGGTTTTGAGTATTTTGATTTTTGTGCTTCGATAGAGGCACTGTAAGTGGAACAATCATTCGGCCGATTGCTCTGCAAGAAGGAAGGAATCGATGAGAGCGAAAGCGAGCAGTAAGGAATTTACAGGGACTTATGCTTTTCCCGGGGTATCTGCTGATCTTGCTTACCCAGCCGACTCTTTTCTACCTTATACTAATGTGTGTGTATAAATTAAATCCTATAAAAATATCCAAAATATAACTTCACTCCTAGTAGATGATTCAAATTGGTGCAAAGCCTTCCTTCTCTTCGATTAATACCAATTTAAATACCTCGAGTAAATATTTTTCGATTATTTCGTCAATTACGATAGGAATTTAAAATGATGCAAATTCATATTCTTCCTATTGTGATTAGCAAATGAACTGAATGAACATAGTTTTTCATATCGAAAACACAAAATATAAAAGAATATATCCATTTCCATTGTTTATGCCTTTAATCTTTACTACTTATTGCATCTACTACTTGGTATAATACAATAAAAGAATCATTACAATAGTATTAGATATCTTAAATAAAAGAATACATTATTTTTCACTGTAAAAGCTCAGCTATTCTAAACACAGTCTGCTGGAAATCCTTGTGGAAATCGCTTAGAATCTGTACAGTAATTATAAACCATGTAATTATTCTGCACCCATTTCAGCCTCTCTTGACTTGTGTTATCCAACTCTTCATTCAACCATGAACTGCTAGTTGAAGTTGCAGAATTGGAACTACAAGAAGATGAAGATGGAGAATTTGGAATACAAGCATTTGCATTGAAATTTTTGTAAGAAGCACTAAAGGGTGCTTGACTCCAATCAGTCTTGACAAGTCCACCTCTTGTAGCCCAATCATCTGCATTCCATAGACTTGAATATATCCTCATTGGTTGGTTCTTGGGATATGACACTCCAATTGATTCGGAATTCTTGTATTCTCTAATAGGTGTTCCATCCACATAAAATCTGTTCAAACAAGAGAACCCCAAATCAAGATTTGGAATATAAGTGACATATTTTGAAGAAAGTTTGAATTCTTTATTTACTTACATGATGCGTTGTGGATTCCATAAGATTGAATAGGTGTGGAAATCAGCAGTAGGGTCAAACCAAAGATGGAATTGTTGCTCTCTATTGCCTTTGCCTTGGCTAAATACATTAGTATGCAGAGTATAAGGATCGCCGCTTAGATTTCCCAAGAACTCAAAATCTATCTCATCATGTGTTGGTCCTTGTGATGACAACTGCAATTAAATCAAAGAATAATTTTCAGTTTCATTTCAACATAATATAATCTTGCTGGTTGAAAAAAAGGGAGAAGGGTTAATTAATTACATAGTAAGCAGTGACAGTGCCAGCAGAATTTCCAGGAACAAGTTTGAGCTGCATGTCAATTTTACCAAAGAGATACTCATTCTTGGATTGAAAACCTGAGCCAGAGATTTTGTCAAGTGAGAGAGTTAGGAGGTCTCCATTGTTGAGTATTTTTGCTCTGCCTTCACCCCATGTAATGTCAAATTCTTGATCGAGTTTGCCTCCAATTGCAATGCCAAAAGCACAAACCATAACACATATCACAAGTAGGACTAATTTAGAAGAAGAAAAAGAAGTCATCTTTAATTTAATTCTTAAGATTTCAGGTTTGTTGGATGAGTTAGAGTTGGATAGCTAGGTGGGGTTTTATAAGGGTTTAGAGCGTGTGGGGGTAGGCTTGAGGAAGTGAAGAGGAAGGTTCAAAGTATAAAACAGGAAGCTGGAAAAAATATGAGTATTGAGCTGGAGATATGAAAAAAGTGATGCCATCAAAGCTATCAAGTGACCGCCCATTCACTGCTAATTCCCTATACTTTTAAAAAGATTGACCTAGTTTGACTTAACATAAAATTTAAGAAATAAAGGAATTTTTTTGAATCGTATGATCCAAAATATATCTTAGATATTTTTATGGTTGTAAATGATCTAATAATTTTAAATTATTAGTAAATATAGAAAGAAACTAAACTTTTCTGGATAAACTAAGGAAAATATGTCAATCTTTTTTAAACGGAGAGGGTATTTCCAATTCTCACACTATCATTTTCATTAGAATTAATTAAACTATAATGTACGGGTTTTGGTATTGTTTGTGTACCATCTTCCACAGCAGGAAGAGATTTATTTCCTTTGTTCTTGCCACCATTCCTTTTTCCTCCTTTTTTTATTATTCAAAACATCTCTTGCATCGCTTTTTATTTGTAGCCTGATCATCATAATTCCCAGGCTCATACGGTCGCAAGACCGAAACTCAAAGGAATTGACGGGGGCCTGCACAAGCGGTGGAGCATGTGGTTTATGCAACGTACCGAACTCGAACCATATACGGCGATCAGCATCCAAACCTTCCAAAAGTTATAGGTATGTGTTCTTTCTTGGCACTTTCTTTCGTATGGAGATAAAGCTCCTTAGATGGTTTTTTCTCCATGAATGATCCTCCGGGCGAAGCATCTCATTGCATTAGAAGCAAATAGCATTTCCTATTGATTTGTCCCCTCAACTGGACCTATTCTGATTCTGAATTATCCGTCGCTACGCTTTCAAGTTTACCAATATATTGTAGTATTTCCTTCATTTGATTGCCATTGCCTATTTCTAGATTCCTACAAATAAGAAGGGAAAGGAAGAAGTAAAACGCGGAAAAAGACATACTCACACTTTATTAATACACTAAATTATATTAGTTTGTTGTGATTAAACGATAAATTGACATAATAATATTATTTAATGATAATCTATCGATTAAAGATGTGAGTTAAAGCTATATTATGTATTTTATAGGTCAACTGCCGGCTTAAAGTATTGGACTAGCAAGTGGTTACACGCAGTGGCTATAAATCAGTGGACCAACCAGCTGCCCTTTTTACCATTTCAATTCAAGATGTGCAATTAATTTCATAGTACTCCTATTACGTTCGTGTGAGTTGGTAGTAGGGCTGGCCGGTGGGCCGGGTCGGCCCGGCCCCGTCCCGCCTACGTCCCTCCTAAAAAGAAAATGGTGTCGGGACTCAAAACTGGAATGGCCATGTACAAAGCAAAAATGGCCGTTTGTATATTTTTTTACAAGATGAAACGGAAAGGAATTAAATGTTGAAGTAGCAGATGACTTCTGCCTGAAAAATCTAACTAAATAGACATAGACAACTTCTCATTACAATTGCTCACTACAAAGCTAATCTAGAATCTAAACTGCAATTGTAATGTTAGACAGAATGTTGTCGACACGCTCAGGCAACACTTGTGATCCGGTTTTCTGAGATAAATTCTCGAGAGCTCTCTTGATATTTTTGCTTTCTGACTCTGGATGTCAATTCACTCTTGTAGCCTCTCTATTTATAGCAGATAATCTTCCTTGAAAAGCTCATCGATCGGTTGAGAAGGTTGAAGGAAAGGTGGGCAGCTTGTGTGTTTGTTAGAGTAGATCATGGAGTCGAAATCTCAACAACTTTGACTTGTTCTTCACTCGACTTCTTCCCCAAGTTTTGTGTATAGTCCCAAAATAATTTTTTTTTTTTTAAAAAAAAAAAACAACCCACTCCCTCACGTCCCCCTAAACCAACCCCTCTCTCCCTCAACCCCTCCTTCCACTCCCTCACATCACAAAAATCTGTGCACACATACACTTTTAAATACAACACACACATACACTTTTATATACAACACAACAAAAGGGGGACAGAACATAGAAAGCAAAAGCAATCTGGAAGAAAATTTTTAAAGTAGTTTTAGCAAAAGAGTTTGAGATTTTCATTCGCAATTACGAAGCATCAAAGGTGAGTTTTCTCACTCAAAGTTCTTAGTAAAATCCTTTATTTTTAAGTTACAATACATGTTAGAATATAATCCGGTTATTGAAAGAATGAGCATAAAAATTTATGATTGTTTAATAACTAGTTTGGATTGTGCAATTGTAATATGTTATACTAGGCTATACTTGTTAGAATTGGATGAATTTTACAGAATTGTACATCTTTCTGTTACGGTCAGTTTGAGACTTTACGGGGATAAATCTGACGTACGGTTTGAGAGTTATCGTTTGTTTAAACATTCTTCCTCGGATCAACCGAAATCGGAAGGGCGAGAATGTATAACGTAAACGCTGTACAAATTGGTAATGGATATGAAATATTGTGCTGAATAAAAGTTATATATTACGCTGTCCTTGACAGTTTGACACTTCACGGGGATAAATCTGACTTATGGTTTGAGAGTTAGCTCTGTTTAAACATTCTGCCTCGGATCAACCGAAGTCTGGAAGGGCAGAATGTATAACGTAAAAACTGAACAAATAGGTAAAGCATATGAAAGCTTGTACTGAATAAAAGTTATAGATTACTCTGTCCTCGACAGTTTGAGACTTTACGGGGATAAATCCGACTTACGGTTTGAGAGTTGTAACCCTTACAAGTGGAAAGAGCGAAATATTGAAGGAAGGAAATATTATTTGAGCCTTTTGAACATATGACATATTTATACAAATACATAAATGCATTGGATTTGGTTGCACGGACCGCAACAAATATATATAAATGCATTGGATCGGGTTGCACGTACCGCAACAAATATATAAGTACATTGGATCGGGTTGCACGTACCGCAACAAATATATAAATGCATTGGATCGGGTTGCACGGACCGCAACAAATATATATAAATGCATTGGATAGGGTTGCACGTACCGCAACAAATATATAAGTGCATTGGATCGGGTTGCACGGACAGCAACAAATAAGTGCATTGGATCGGGTTGCACGGACCGCAACAAATACATAAATGCATTGGATCGGGTTGCACGGATCGCAACAAATATATATAAATGCATTGGATCGGGTTGCACGGACCGCAACAAATATATAAATGCACTTTGGATCGGGTTGCACGTACATAACAAATGTATAATATGTTATATGGGAAAAAGCAGGAGTACTGATTAAACTAAGTTGTTTTTTTTCTAAGACGAGTGGGGAGAAAATTTGCACGTGAATATTTATTGATTTATTTAATAAAAGGGTTGTAATCTGTTTATTTCAACATGCTTATTATTTTCTTATAATGTGATTGTAATTAAAAATATTGTGAGGTTACTTTGGACTGTAAGGTGAGATTCCCACTCAGCCCCGGATGGTAGGGCTGACTCTTTCATTTAACATATTTCAGGAAGGCGAGATAGAGGAAAAGCTCCGCAAGAGGGCTAGCGATCGACCCGAAGCCTCATCGTACCACCAATCCATTATTTCGGATTTGGTGAAAGTTACTCTAGATTAAGTTTGTTTAAAGAATTAAGTTTTATTATCTCGGGGAATGCCCCACATGAGATTGTTCTTCGTAAACTTCAAATTGATTATTATATATATTATTTCCGCAAATACCTGCCTAATTTACGAAGAAAATGAAGTACATGGTTCGCCCGAAAAGGGAGAGTTGTCCGTGTGCCATCACGTCCTAAAGAAAGACTTGAGAAAAGTCGAGGCGTGACAAGTTGGTATCAGAGCTAAACCAGGTTAAGAGATCTTAGGAACTTTCTTTGAGTTGGGTGTTTGAACGATTACTTATTGCGACGGTGTGCGCGCCACCTTAGTAATAAGTGAACGGAATAACATCCTAAACGATTTCCTTCTTTCATACTCTTCTCGTGCCTATCTCGAGTCTTTTTAAAGACTTGGTTCTTGTACGACCTCTTTAAAAGGGTCTTGGGGAAGGAGATTGTACAACGATAAACTAACTGACAAGTGTTTTGTAGATGGTGGTTATAAGATGAGTTCCAATAATGAAGGAAGTGCACATGGAACAGGAAAGGGCAATGAGAGCTCAGAAGGAATTCATGCGCCGTAAGATGGACTCGAGAGACGATATTGATGAGTATATAGACGACACAATCATACTTTGTACGTATTTGCTTAGGGCTAGACAGAAGAGGCGTTCATACGACCCGACCTTCTTCAACATCTCAATTGGGGTCATATTACAGATAATAGTCAACTCCGTCCCGGAAAATTTCCATTCCTCATTCAGAGGGGCAAGGATGCTAAGAGGAGATATTACGAAGATTCCTTGTCCAAATTTCTATGCCGGAGTAAGAGGAGTAAGGGATAGAATGAGCGATATGGAAAGGGAAGCAAGAAAGAAGGTTCACGGGGAGTTGAATGCCAACCTGCAGAATAGGCGAATCATGTGGTTAAGCCCTTTAGAACGTGTTGTAGTAGGTGCATGTTTGAGTGAGAGAGCTATAGTGGGTGGCAGAGAATGATCTAATGTGATGTATTGTAATGTCATGGCATATATATTTCTTGAATATGATGAATGAAGTGTTATGAATGCAAAAAAGAAAGGATATGTTATTATTAATTCAATTTGCATATTGTGGTGTTGCATGCTTATGAAGTATAAGAAGATTTTGAGAAATTAAAAGTAGACATACTGCCTTCTAAAAATATGGATGTGTTGTATTTACAGAAAAAAATGGAAAATGCACAAATACCAGTGGTGCGCAGATCGACTATAACTACTCGGGGAAGAGGGAGGAGACAATGGCAACCCCAAAGAGTCCGGGTAGAGGAACCAAGGGTTGAAGAGGAGGTTCACTACGAAGCTCCTATACCTCTAGTTGAGGTAGCAATGTCTGAAGATATCGTGGAAAATGTGGAAGAAAATAAGAGCCAAACGTCTCAGGAAACGGTAGGAAAAAAGTTGGATAGACTTATAATGTTGATGACAGCTGCAGTTCCACAAATGGTTCAACCTACACCTGGTGTCTCAATCCCAACCCAAAACCTGCCGACCCAGGAAACAGTTGTGACTGCACCACTAGCCGAAAATGTAGAAGCTCGGGCAGTCCCGGATAGGCTATGGGCGAATTTTATGAGAAGAAGGGAACCTATCTACTCAGGGAAGGACTCCAAGTCCGACCCGATAGTGTTCCTTGACGAGGTAGAAAATCTAATGTTTACCCTAGGATGTGTGGAGACGTATGGCGTTAATTTGGTGAGTGCACGTTTAGTGGATGATGCAGGGGTGTGGTGGAGGAATTTTAGAAGAAATCGTCCCCCGATGTCACCACCAATGACGTGGGGGGAGTTCAGGGCTGCATTCATTGAAAAATTCATGCCTAATACGCGCAAAGATGCGCTCAGACGGGAATTTGAACAGTTAAAACAAGGGGACCGCAGTGTGCAAGAATATGATACGCAGTTCGTGAGATTGTCAGCATACAACACACATGTCGTTCCTACAGAAAGGGAGAAGGTCAAAAGATTTGTTGAGGGTTTAAACCCAAACCTGGCGGAGAAGGTAGTGGCATTAGCCAATGATCGAACCTATCTTCAGGTCGTCGACATGGATATGAAGGTAGAAAGTTTTGCTAAAGCAAAAAGAGAGTATTCGCAGAAGAGGCTTCGATCGTTAGGATCCTTTAATCAGAATCAGAACCTGAGGCAAGAGGGCAGCAGGGGTTCGTCAAAACCGAACCAGTCAGTAGGCGAGTCTCATTTCATTCCTCATGGGTATAGATGGGTCAATCATCAAGGTAGCAAGGTCAAGGCCACTGGCCCTAACATAGGAGGTGACAACCCAGTTTGTAAGGTTTGTCAGAAGAAACATATTGGAGAATGTTGGTTCTCACCAAAAGGATGTTACAACTGTGGAGAACCAGGCCATCATGCCAGGGATTGCAAGAGGAGAGTCCAAACTCAATTTTCTCATGGGAGGTCAGAAGAAACCACAGCCGCCTACAAGGGAAATCAGGGAAACCAGTCCCGACAGGGTCAGGGAGGTCAACAGTCCAACAATTCTAATCGGCTCTACGCTTTGCCCCAGAGGAATGAGACGGAGGCATCTAATGCAGTTGGAACAGTCTCCGATTGAAAAGAAAAAGCTGAGGCGAGAGCTATACCTTCTGGAACCGGAGCAATAACTGCTATAAAGTAAGGAGATGCGCAGGAACGATCCCTAAAGCAAAGGGCGCTTATGCCCCGACGGTGGGCCCTTATGGGGAAGGGCCCCCACTTCAAGCGCACCTCTGTATCGACTGAATCACTCTTTTGGTCTAGTCGGTGGAGGGAATTCAATACCAATTGCAGTTTTCTAAGACATTTGGGATTTGTCTTGCAAACAATCCTTCCCTCCCTCACATCTGATTCAATAGCACTGGTAATTCCTCCAACACCATCCACCGCGGATACGATAGATGATTCTAGTCACAGGTATTTTGCTGGTCTCGAGTATTCCTGCATTTGCATTATACGATCACGGCTCTACATTTTCATATGTGTCAATGGGTTTTGCTAAGAATTTATATGTAGAACCTTCCTGTTAAGTGAACCTTTTGAGGTTATGACACCCGTAGGGGCCTCAGTTTGGGTCTCTCGAGTAGTTAAAAATTTCTCATTAGAAGTGAATGGCAGAGGAACAATAGTAAACCTAGTACTACTTGATATGGTAGATTTTGACATCATTTTGGGTATGTATTGGTTGTCAGCATGTTATGCCATGTTAGATTGCCGGCGAAAGATAGTGAAACTATCTTTTCCCGGGGAACCAGAAGTTTGTTATAAAGGGTAAGATTGGAATATCCTCACGTAAGCTTATTTCCTATCTTAGGGCTCAAAAGTTATTAAGAAGTCACAAAGTGGAGTACGCATATCTGGCTAATATAGTAGATACCCAAAAAGAATCCCCAGCGGTGCAAGATGTCCCTATTGTTCGAAATTTTCCGGAGGTTTTTCCTGAAGATCTTCCAGGCCTTCCTCCGGATAGAGAAGTGGAGTTTGCTATAGAGTTAATTCCTGGTACAAGACCTATTTCTATTCCTCCATATCGAATGGCCCCAGCTGAATTGAGAGTGTTAAAAGAACAGTTGAAGGATCTTCTGGATAAAGGTTTTATAAGGCCTAGTGTTTCCCCCTAGGGTGCACCAGTCCTTTTTGTGAAGAAGAAAGATGGATCGCTCCAAATGTGCATTGATTATCGACAACTCAACAAGGTCACGATCAAGAATCGATACCCATTACCAAGAATCGATGATCTTTTTGACTAACTTCAAGGAGCCAGTTATTTTTCCAAGATTGATCTTCGTTCAGGATATCACCAGTTGAAAATAAATCCGGATGATATATCCAAAACAGCGTTTAGAACCCGATATGGTCATTATCAGTTCTTGGTCATGTCTTTCGGGTTAACCAATGCTCCAAAGACTTTTATGGATCTCATGAACAGAATCTTCAAACCATTCTTAGATTTGTTCGTGATTGTATTCATAGATTATATCCTAATTTACAAAGAAGAGTGTTGAAGAACATGAAGAACATCTGAGGGTAGTGCTTCAAACCTTGAAACAAGAAAGTCTGTACGCTAAATTTTCAAAGTGTGAATTTTGGTTGGAAAAAGTAGCCTTCTTGGGCCATGTTGTGTCAAGGGATGGAATTATGGTAGACCCCCAAAAGATAGAGGCAGTGAAGAACTGGCCAAAACCTACCACTCCGACAGAAGTTAGGAGTTTCTTGGGTTTGGCTGGGTATTATAGAAGATTTGTAGAAGGCTTTTCTAGCCTTGCTGCTCCCTTGACCCGATTGACTCAAAAAGCGATTAAGTACCAGTGGTCAGATGCATGTGAAACAAGTTTTCAGAAACTGAAAGAGTTGTTGACTACTGCACCAGTCCTAACCTTACCATCGGGACAAGAAGGGTTCACGCCTATTGTGATGCCTCTAGGGTTGGGTTAGGATGTGTCTTGATGCAATTTGGAAAAGTTATTGCATATGCATCTCGACAATTGAAGATACATGAGAAGAATTATCCAACTCATGACTTGGAATTGGTCGCAGTAGTGTTTGCCTTACGAATATGGAGACACTATTTGTATGGGGTGCATGTAGATATATTTACAGATCATAAGAGTTTGCAGTACATAACCACGCAAAAGGATTTGAATCTCTGACAAAGAAGATGGTTAGAGTTACTTAAGGATTATGACCTTAGCATTCTTTACCATCCTGGAAAAGCTAACGTGGTGGCTGATGCACTCAGTAGGAGATCAATAGGCAGTTTGGCCCACTTGACAGTACAAAAGAGAGGTATTGTTTGTGCAGTACAAAAATTGGGGAACCTCGGGATTAGTTTAACTGAGGTCGGTGAAGGTAGGGTGATGGTACGTGATACCTCGCAGTGTGCCTTAACTTCAGAAATAAAAGAGAGTCAGTTTGAGGATATGGAATTTGTTAGGTTTCGGGAGAGGATTCAACAAGGAAAACCTTCACAATTTACATTAGGAGGAAATGATGGTACCCTTCGGTATAAGGGTAGGTTATGTGTTCCTAAGGTAAGGGATCTAAGAAGAAGGATCTTAGACGAAGGTCACAATACCAGGTATTCCATTCATCCAGGATCAACGAAAATGTATCATGATCTCAAGGAAAATTACTGGTGCAAAAGGAATGAAGAGAGATGTTGCAGAGTTTGTCGGAAGATGTCTTACGTGTCAACAGGTGAAAGCCGAACATCAAAAACCCGGTGGCCTACTTCAGGGACATTGGCATCCCCATGTGGAAATGGGAGGCGATTCATATGGATTTTGTGACCGGTCTACCAAAAACACGAGAAGGTTATGATTCTATATGGGTGATTGTAGATCGACTTACAAAGTCAGCCCACTTCCTACCAGTCAAGACTACATATCGGGCAACTCGCAAGATGCACAAATTTATTTGAAAGAAATAGTGAGGTTACACGGGATTCCATTGCAAATTATTTCGGATAGGGGTTCCCAGCTTCACCTCACACTTTTGGCAAAGTTTCCGCAGGCCTCGGGACAAAGGTCAAGTTGAGTACGGCTTTCCATCCGCAAACCGACGGATAAGCTGAACGAACAATTCAAACATTGGAGGACATGCTACGGTCTTGTATGTTGGACTTCCAGGGCAACTGGTTGGACCATTTATGTCTAATTGAGTTCGCCTACAACAACAGTTTTCATGCTAGTATACATATGGCTCCGTTCGAAGCATTGTATGGGCGAAAATGTAGATCTCCACTTGGGTGGTTCGAGGTGGGTGAAACACTACTGTTCGGACCCAAAGTCATTCAAGAAACAAACGATAAAGTTCAAGATAATTCGGGAGCGGATCAAGACAGCTCATAGCCGCCATAAGTCTTATGCGGATCATCGCAAAAGAGATCTCGAATTTCAAGAAGGGGAGAAAGTGTTTTTAAAAGTCTCTCCAATGAAGGGAGTGATGCGATTTGGCAAGAAAGGAAAATTGAACCCAAGGTTTATTGGACCATATGAGATCTTACGAAGAGTGGGAAATGTGGCTTACGAACTAGCCCTTCCATAAGAATTAGAAGCGGTGCATCCGGTGTTTCATGTGTCAATGTTATGAAAATACTTGCATGATCCAAGTCACATCATCCAACCCCAAGAAATAGTCCTGAATGAAGAGCTTCAATATGAAGAAATGCCGGTAGAAACACTGGATAGACAGATTAAACGTCTTAGGAATAAAGATATTGTATCCGTGAAGGTCCTATGGGGAAATCACTCCACAAAAGAAGCAAACTCGGGAAGCCGAAAACGCGATGAAAATCAAATATCCTTTCCTGTTTGAGTAAGGTAATAAAATGTGTTTAGTTATGTTTCATGTGTGTGCAGTTTGTGTGTCTATGTGCACGTGTTACGACCTTATTCACATTCAAGGCCGAATGTTGTTTAAGGAGGGAGAATGTAAAGTCTTGGAAGTTGTGTTTCATGTGTGTGCGGTTGCATGTCTATGTGCATGTGTTACGACCTTACTCACATTCGAAGACGAATGTTGTTTAAGGAGGGGAGAATGTAAAGTCCCAAAATAATTTCTTTTTAAAAAAAAAAAAAAACAACCCACTCCCTGACGTCCCCCCTAAACCAACCCCTCTCTCCCTCAACCCCTCCTTCCACTCCCTCACATCACAAAAATCTGTGCACACATACACTTTTATATACAACACACACATACACTTTTATATACAACACAACAAAAGGGGGACAGAACATAGAAAGCAAAAGCAATCTGGAAGAAAATTTTTAAAGTAGTTTTAGCAAAAGAGTTTGAGATTTTCATTCGCAATTACGAAGCATCAAAGGTGAGTTTTCTCACTCAAAGTTCTTAGTAAAATCCTTTATTTTTAAGTTACAATACATGTTAGAATATAATCCGGTTATTGAAAGAATGAGCATGAAATTTATGATTGTTTAATAACTAGTTTGGATTGTGCAATTGTAATATGTTATACTAGGCTATACGTGTTAGAATTGGATGAATTTTACAGAATTGTACATCTTTCTGTTACGGTCAGTTTGAGACTTTACGGGGATAAATCTGACGTACGGTTTGAGAGTTATCGCTGTTTAAACATTCTGCCTCGGATCAACCGAAATCTGGAAGGGCAGAATGTATAACGTAAACGCTGTACAAATTGGTAATGGATATGAAATATTGTGCTGAATAAAAGTTATATATTACGCTGTCCTTGACAGTTTGACACTTCACGGGGATAAATCTGACTTATGGTTTGAGAGTTAGCTCTGTTTAAACATTCTGCCTCGGATCAACCGAAGTCTGGAAGGGCAGAATGTATAACGTAAAAACTGTACAAATAGGTAAAGCATATGAAAGCTTGTGCTGAATAAAAGTTATATATTACTCTGTCCTCGACAGTTTGAGACTTTACGGGGATAAATCCGACTTACGGTTTAAGAGTTGTAACCCTTACAAGTGGAAAGGGCGAAATATTGAAGGAAGGAAATATTATTTGAGCCTTTTGAACATATGACATATTTATACAAATACATAAATGCATTGGATCGGGTTGCACGGACCGCAACAAATATATATAAATGCATTGGATCGGGTTGCACGGACCGCAACAAATATATAAGTACATTGGATCGGGTTGCACGTACCGCAACAAATATATAAATGCATTGGATCGGGTTGCACGGACCGCAACAAATATATATAAATGCATTGGATCGGGTTGCACGTACCGAAACAAATATATAAGTGCATTGGATCGGGTTGCACGGACCGCAACAAATAAGTGCATTGGATCGGGTTGCACGGACCGCAACAAATACATAAATGCATTGGATCGGGTTGCACGGACCACAACAAATATATATAAATGCATTGGATCGGGTTGCACGTACCGCAACAAATATATAAATGCACTGGATCGGGTTGCACGTACCGCAACAAATATATAAATGCACTGGATCGGGTTGCACGTACCGCAACAAATGTATAATATGTTATATGGGAAAAAGCAGGAGTACTGATTAAACTAAGTTGTTTTTTTTCTAAGACGAGTGGGGAGAAAATTTTGCACGTGAATATTTATTGATTTATTTAATAAAAGGGTTGTAATCTGTTTATTTCAACATGCTTATTATTTTCTTATAATGTGATTGTAATTAAAAATATTGTGAGGTTACTTTGGATTGTAAGGTGAGATTCTCACTCAGCCCCGGATGGTGGGCTGACTCTTTCATTTAACATATTTCTGGAAGGCGAGATAGAGGAAAAGCTCCGCAAGAGGGCTAGCGATCGTCCTGCAGCCTCATCGTACCACCAATCCATTATTTTGGATTTGGTGAAAGTTACGCTAGACTAAGTTTGTTTAAAGAATTAAGTTTTATTATCTCGGGGAATGCCCCACATGAGATTGTTCTTCGTAAACTTCAAATTGATTATTATATATATTATTTTCGCAAATACCTGCCTAATTTAGGAAGAAAATGAAGTACATGGTTCGCCTGGAAAGGGATAGTTGTCCAGGTGCCATCACGTCCTAAAGAAAGACTTGAGAAAAGTCGGGGCGTGACATTTTGACTCTTTCTCCCGTGTTTTACACAACTCCAATTCACAATACCTAAGTCGATTTTATCCCACAGTAAAAATATTATTACTTATCGTGAAGTAAGGCAAAACTGTTATGAGAAAAAGTTGGTCCGAATATTGTAACTTTTGTCCCAACATTTTTATGCATTCAAGTCAGTACTTCAAAAGATATGTTGGATCAAAAGTCACAACACTAAACCCAACATTAACAAAACCGTTAAATTAAATTAAGAGTGTAACCGGATCTCCTTCTTAATAAGAATAAGAGAATCTGAGAAAAGTACACATATAGGTGTACTTTTAAGCCCCAGACTACTAAGAAAGAAAAAAGAGCTAGCAAGTTTGGATCGAAATGAAACCTGGTTTTGAGTATTTTGATTTTTGTGCTTCGATAGAGGCACTGTAAGTGGAACAATCATTCGGCCGATTGCTCTGCAAGAAGGAAGGAATCGATGAGTGCGAAAGCGAGCAGTAAGGAATTTACAGGGACTTATGCTTTTCCCGGGGTATCTGGCACGATCTTGCTTACCCAAATTTACTCTTTTCTACCTTATACTAATGTGTGTGTATAAATTAAATCCTATAAAAATATCCAAAATATAACTTCACTCCTAGTAGATGATTCAAATTGGTGCAAAGCCTTCCTTCTCTTCGATTAATACCAATTTAAATACCTCGAGTAAATATTTTTCGATTATTTCGTCAATTACGATAGGAATTTAAAATGATGCAAATTCATATTCTTCCTATTGTGATTAGCAAATGAACTGAATGAACATAGTTTTTCATATCGAAAACACAAAATATAAAAGAATATATCCATTTCCATTGTTTATGCCTTTAATCTTTACTACTTATTGCATCTACTACTTGGTATAATACAATAAAAGAATCATTACAATAGTATTAGATATCTTAAATAAAAGAATACATTATTTTTCACTGTAAAAGCTCAGCTATTCTAAACACAGTCTGCTGGAAATCCTTGTGGAAATCGCTTAGAATCTGTACAGTAATTATAAACCATGTAATTATTCTGCACCCATTTCAGCCTCTCTTGACTTGTGTTATCCAACTCTTCATTCAACCATGAACTGCTAGTTGAAGTTGCAGAATTGGAACTACAAGAAGATGAAGATGGAGAATTTGGAATACAAGCATTTGCATTGAAATTTTTGTAAGAAGCACTAAAGGGTGCTTGACTCCAATCAGTCTTGACAAGTCCACCTCTTGTAGCCCAATCATCTGCATTCCATAGACTTGAATATATCCTCATTGGTTGGTTCTTGGGATATGACACTCCAATTGATTCGGAATTCTTGTATTCTCTAATAGGTGTTCCATCCACATAAAATCTGTTCAAACAAGAGAACCCCAAATCAAGATTTGGAATATAAGTGACATATTTTGAAGAAAGTTTGAATCTTTATTTACTTACATGATGCGTTGTGGATTCCATAAGATTGAATAGGTGTGGAAATCAGCAGTAGGGTCAAACCAAAGATGGAATTGTTGCTCTCTATTGCCTTTGCCTTGGCTAAATACATTAGTATGCAGAGTATAAGGATCGCCGCTTAGATTTCCCAAGAACTCAAAATCTATCTCATCATGTGTTGGTCCTTGTGATGACAACTGCAATTAAATCAAAGAATAATTTTCAGTTTCATTTCAACATAATATAATCTTGCTGGTTGAAAAAAAGGGAGAAGGGTTAATTAATTACATAGTAAGCAGTGACAGTGCCAGCAGAATTTCCAGGAACAAGTTTGAGCTGCATGTCAATTTTACCAAAGAGATACTCATTCTTGGATTGAAAACCTGAGCCAGAGATTTTGTCAAGTGAGAGAGTTAGGAGGTCTCCATTGTTGAGTATTTTTGCTCTGCCTTCACCCCATGTAATGTCAAATTCTTGATCGAGTTTGCCTCCAATTGCAATGCCAAAAGCACAAACCATAACACATATCACAAGTAGGACTAACTTAGAAGAAGAAAAAGAAGTCATCTTTAATTTAATTCTTAAGATTTCAGGTTTGTTGGATGAGTTAGAGTTGGATAGCTAGGTGGGGTTTTATAAGGGTTTAGAGCGTGTGGGGGTAGGCTTGAGGAAGTGAAGAGGAAGGTTCAAAGTATAAAACAGGAAGCAGGAAAAAATATGAGTATTGAGCTGGAGATATGAAAAAAGTGATGCCATCAAAGCTATCAAGTGACAGCCCATTCACTGCTAATTCCCCATAGTAAAAAGATTGACCGAGTTTGACTTAACATAAAATTTAAGAAATAAATGAAATTTTTTGAAATATGTGGTCCAAAATATATCTTAGATATTTTTATGGTTGTAAATGATCTAATAATTTTAAATTATTAGTAAATATAGAAAGAAACTAAACTTTTCTGGATAAACTAAGGAAAATATGTCAATCTTTTTTAAACGGAGAGGGTATTTCCAATTCTCACACTATCATTTTCATTGGAATTAATTCAACTATAATGTACGGGTTTTGGTATTGTTTGTGTACCATCTTCCACAGCAGGAAGAGATTTATTTCCTTTGTTCTTGCCACCATTCCTTTTTCCTCCTTTTTTATTATTCAAAACATCTCTTGCATCAGTTTTTTATTTGTAGCATGATCATCATAATTCCCAGGCTCATACGGTCGCAAGATCGAAACTCAAAGGAATTGACGGGGGCGTGCACAAGCGGTGGAGCATGTGGTTTATGCAACGTACCGAACTCGAACCATATACGGCGATCAACATCCAAACCTTCCAAAAGTTATAGGTATGTGTTCTTTCTTGGCACTTTCTTTCGTATAGAGATAAAGCTCCTTAGATGGTTTTTTCTCCATGAATGATCCTCCGGGCGAAGCATCTCATTGCATTAGAAGCAAATAGCATTTCCTATTGATTTGTCCCCTCAACTGGACCTATTCTGATTCTGAATTATCCGTCGCTACGCTTTCAAGTTTACCAATATATTGTAGTATTTCCTTCATTTGATTGCCATTGCCTATTTCTAGATTCCTACAAATAAGAATGGAAAGGAAGAAGTAAAACGCGGAAAAAGACATACTCACACTTTATTAATACACTAAATTATATTAGTTTGTTGTGATTAAACGATAAATTGACATAATAATATTATTTAATGATAATCTATCGATTAAAGATGTGAGTTAAAGCTATATTATGTATTTTATAGGTCAACTGCCGGCTTAAAGTATTGGACTAGCAAGTGGTTACACGCAGTGGCTATAAATCAGTGGACCAACCAGCTGCCCTTTTTACCATTTCAATTCAAGATGTGCAATTAATTTCATAGTACTCCTATTACGTTCGTGTGAGTTGGTAGTAGGGCTGGCCAGTGGGCCGGGTCGGCCCGGCCCCGACCCCGCCCCGTCCCGCCTAAAAAGAAAATGGTGTCGGGACTCAAAACTGGAATGGCCATGTACAAAGCATGTACAAAGCAAAAATGGCCGTTTGTATATTTTTTAACAAGATGAAACGGAAAGGAATTAAATGTTGAAGTAGCAGATGACTTCTGCCTGAAAAATCTAACTAAATAGACATAGACAACTTCTCATTACAATTGCTCACTACAAAGCTAATCTAGAATCTAAACTGCAATTGTAATGTTCGACAGAATGTTGTCGACACGCTCAGGCAACACTTGTGATCCAGTTTTCTGAGATAAATTCTCGAGAGCTCTCTTGATATTTTTGCTTTCTGACTCTGGATGTCAATTCACTCTTGTAGCCTCTCTATTTATAGCAGATAATCTTCCTTGAAAAGCTCATCGATCGGTTGAGAATGTTGAAGGAAAGGTGGGCAGCTTGTGTGTTTGTTAGAGTAGATCATGGAGTCGAAATCTCAACAACTTTGACTTGTTCTTCACTCGACTTCTTCCCCAAGTTTTGTGTAAAGTCCCAAAATAATTTTTTTTTTTTTTTTTTTAAAAAACAACCCACTCCCTCACGGCCCCCCTAAACCAACCCCTCTCTCCCTCAACCCCTCCTTCCACTCCCTCACATCACAAAAATCTATGCAGACATACACTTTTATATACAACACAACAAAAGGGGGACAGAACATAGAAAGCAAAAGCAATTTGGAAGAAAAAATTTAAAGTAGTTTTAGCAAAGGAGTTTGAGATTTTCATTCGCAATTACGAAGCATCAAAGGTGAGTTTTCTCACTCAAAGTTCTTAGTAAAATCCTTTATTTTTAAGTTACAATACATGTTAGAATATAATCCGGTTATTGAAAGAATGAGCATGAAATTTATGATTGTCTAATAACTAGTTTGGATTGTGCAATTGTAATATGTTATACTGGACTATACTTGTTAGAATTGGATGAAATTTTACAGAATTGTACATCTTTCTGTTACGGTCAGTTTGAGACTTTACGGGGATAAATCTGACGTACGGTTTGAGAGATATCTCTGTTTAAACATTCTGCCTCGGATCAACCGAAATCTAGAAGGGCAGAATGTATAACGTAAAAACTGTACAAATAGGTAATGGAAATGAAATATTGTGCTGAATAAAAGTTATATATTATTCTGTCCTTGACATTTTGAGACTTTACGGGGATAAATCCGACTTACATTTTGAGAGTTATCGTTATTTAAACATTCAGCCTCGGATCAACCGATGTCTGGAAGGGCAGAATGTATAACGTAAAAACTGTACAAATAGGTTAAGCATATGAAAGCTTGTGCTGAATAAAAGTTATAGATTACTCTGTCCTAGACAGTTTGAGACTTTACGGGGATAAATCCGACTTACGGTTTGAGAGTTGTAACCCTTACAAGTGGAAAGGGCGAAATATTGAAGGAAGGAAATATTATTTGAGCCTTTTGAACATATGACATATTTATACAAATACATAAATGCATTGGATCGGGTTGCACGGACCGCAACAAATATATATAAATGCATTGGATCGGGTTGTACGTACCGCAACAAAAATATAAGTACATTGGATCGGGTTGCACGTACCGCAACAAATATATAAATGCATTGGATCGGGTTGCACGGACCGCAACAAATATATATAAATGCATTGGATCGGGTTGCACGTACAACAACAAATATATAAGTGCATTGGATCGGGTTGCACGGACCGCAACAAATAAGTGCATTGGATCGGGTTGCACGGACCGCAACAAATACATAAATGCATTGGATCGGGTTGCACGGACCACAACAAATATATATAAATGTATTGGATCGGGTTGCACGTACTGCAATAAATATATAAATGCACTGGGTCGGGTTGCACGTACCGCAACAAATATATAAATGCACTGGATCGGGTTGCACGTACCGCAACAAATGTATAATATGTTATATGGGAAAAAGCAAGATTACTGATTAAACTAAGTTGTTTTTTTCTAAGACGAGTGGAGAGAAAATTTTGCACGTGAATATTTATTGATTTATTTAATAAAAGGGTTTGTAATCTGTTTATTTCAACATGCTTATTATTTTCTTATAATGTGATTGTAATTAAAAATATTGTGAGGTTACTTTGGACTGTAAGGCGAGATTCCCACTCAGCCCCGGATGGTAGGGCTGACTCTTTCATTTAACATATTTCAGGAAGGCGAGATAGAGGAAAAGCTCCGCAAGAGGGCTAGCGATCGTCCCGCAACCTCATTGTACCACCAATCCATTATTTCGGAATTGGTGAAAGTTACTCTAGACTAAGTTTGTTTAAAGAATTAAGTTTTATTATCTCGGGGAATGCCCCACATGAGATTGTTCTTAGTAAACTTCAAATTGATTATTATATATATTATTTCCGCAAATACCTGTCTAATTTACGAAGAAAATGAAGTACATGGTTCGCCTGGAAAGGGATAGTTGTCCAGGTGCCATCACGTCCTAAAGAAAGACTTGAGAAAAGTCAGGGCGTGACAAGTTGGTATCAGAGCTAAACCAGGTTAAGAGATCTTAGGAACTTTCTTTGAGTTGGGTGTTTGAACGATTACTTATTGCGACGGTGTGCACGCCACCTTAGTAATAAGTGAACGGAATAACATCCTAAACAATTTCCCTTCTTTCATACTCTTCTCGTGCCTATCTTGAGTCTTTTTAAAGACTTGGTTCTTGTACTACCTCTTTAAAAGGGTCTTGGGGAAGGAGATTGTACAACGGTAAACTAACTGACAAGTGTTTTGTAGATGGTGGTTATAATACGAGTTCCAACAATGAAGGAAGTGCATATGGAACAGGAAAGGGCAATGAGAGCTCAGAAGGAATTCATGCGCCGTAAGATGGACTCGAGAGACGATTTTGACGAGTATATAGACGACACAATCATACTTTGTACGTATTTGCTTAGGGCTAGACAAAAGAGGCGTTCATACAACCCGACCTTCTTCAACATCTCAATTGGGGTCATATTACAGATAATAGTCAACTCCGTCCCGAAAATATCCATTCCTCATTCAGAGGGGCAAGGATGCTAAGAGGAGATATTACAGAAGATTCCTTGTCCAAATTTCTATGCCAGGTAAGAGGAGTAAGGGATAGGATGAGCGATATGGAAATGGAAGCAAGAAAGAAGGTTCACAGGGAGTTGAATGCCAACCTGCAGAATAGGCGAATCATGTGGTTAAGCCCTTTAGAACGTGTTGTAGTAGGTGCATGTTTGAGTGAGAGAGCTATAGTGGGTGGCGAGAAATGATCGAATGTGATGTATTGTAATGTCATGGAATTTATATATATATATATATATATATATTTATATTTCTTGAATATGATGAATGAAGTGTTATGAATGCAAAAAAGAAAGGATATGTTATTATTAATTCAATTTGCATATTGTGGTGTTGCATGCTTATGAAGTATAAGAAGATTTTGAGAAATTAAAAGTAGACATACTGCCTTCTAAAAATATGGATGTGTTGTATTTACAGAAAAAAATGGAAAATGCACAAATACCAGTGGTGCGCAGATCGACTATAACTACTCGGGGAAGAGGGAGGAGACAATGGCAACCCCAAAGAGTCCGGGTAGAGGAACCAAGGGTTGAAGAGGAGGTTCACTACGAAGCTCCTATACCTCTAGTTGAGGTAGCAATGTCTGAAGATATCGTGGAAAATGTGAAGAAAATGAGAGCCAAACGTCTCGGAAACGGTAGGAAAAAGTTGGATAGACTTATAATGTTGATGAAAGCTGCAGTTCCACAAATGGTTCAACCTACACCCGGTGTCTCAATCCCAACCCAAAACCTGCCGGCCCAGGAAACAGTTGTGACTGCACCACTAGCCGAAAATGTAGAAGCTCAGGCAGTCCCGGATAGGCTATGGGCGAATTTTATGAGAAGAAGGGAACCTATCTACTTAGGGAAGGACTCCAAGTCCGACCCGATAGTGTTCCTTGACGAGGTAGAAAATCTAATGTTTACCCTAGGATGTGTGGAGACGTATGGCGTTAATTTGGTGAGTGCACGTTTAGTGGATGATGCAGGGGTGTGGTGGAGGAATTTTAGAAGAAATCGTCCCCCGATGTCACCACCAATGACGTGGGGGAGTTCAGGGCTGCATTCATTGAAAAATTCATGCCTAATACGCGCAAAGATGCGCTCAGACGAGAATTTGAACAGTTAAAACAAGGGGATCGCAGTGTGCAAGAATATGATACGCAGTTCGTGAGATTGTCAGCATACAACACACATGTCGTTCCTACAGAAAGGGAGAAGGTCAAAAGATTTGTTGAGGGTTTAAACCCAAACCTGGCGGAGAAGGTAGTGGCATTAGCCAATGATCGAACCTATCTTCAGGTCGTCGACATGGATATGAAGGTAGAAAGTTTTGCTAAAGCAAAAAGAGAGTATTCGCAGAAGAGGCTTCGATCGTTAGGATCCTTTAATCAGAATCAGAACCTGAGGCAAGAGGGCAGCAGGGGTTCGTCAAAACCGAACCAGTCAGTAGGCGAGTCTCATTTCATTCCTCATGGGTATAGATGGGTCAATCATCAAGGTAGCAAGGTCAAGGCCACTGGCCCTAACATAGGAGGTGACAACCCAGTTTGTAAGGTTTGTCAGAAGAAACATATTGGAGAATGTTGGTTCTCACCAAAAGGATGTTACAACTGTGGAGAACCAGGCCATCATGCCAGGGATTGCAAGAGGAGAGTCCAAACTCAATTTTCTCATGGGAGGTCAGAAGAAACCACAGCCGCCTACAAGGGAAATCAGGGAAACCAGTCCCGACAGGGTCAGGGAGGTCAACAGTCCAACAATTCTAATCGGCTCTACGCTTTGCCCCAGAGGAATGAGACGGAGGCATCTAATGCAGTTGGAACAGCCTCCGATTGAAAAGAAAAAGCGAGAGCTATACCTTCGCCCAATAACGCTATAAAGTAAGGAGATGCGCAGAACGATCCCTAAAGCAGGCGCTTATGCTGGGCCCTTATGGGGAAGGGCCCCCACTGCGCACCTCTGTATCGACCGAATCACTCTTTTGGTCTAGTCGGTGGAGGGAATTCAATACCAATTGCGCTTTTCTAAGACATTTGGGATTTGTCTTGCAAACAATCCTTCCCTCCCTCACATCCGATTCAATAGTATTCCTCCAACACCATCCACCGCGGATACGATAGATGATTCTAGTCACGGGTATTTTGCTTGGTCTCGAGTATTCGCATTATACGATCACGGCTCTACATTTTCATATGTGTCAATGGGTTTTGCTAAGAATTTATATGTAGAACCTTCCTCGTTAAGTGAACCTTTTGAGGTTATGACACCCGTAGGGTCCTCGGTTGGGTCTCTCGAGTAGTTAAAAATTTCTCATTAGAAGTGAATGGCGAGAGGAACAATAGTAAACCTAGTACTACTTGATATGGTAGATTTTGACATCATTTTGGGTATGTATTGGTTGTCGGATGTTATGCCATGTTAGATTGCTGGCGAAAGATAGTGAAACTATCTTTTCCCTGGGAACCGTAACAGTTGTTATAAAGGGTAAGATTGGAATATCCTCACGTCAGCTTATTTCCTATGTTAGGGCTCAAAAGTTATTAAGAAGTCACAAAGTGGAGTACGCATATCTAGCTAATATAGTAGATACCCAAAAAGAATCCCCAGCGGTGCAAGATGTCCCTATTGTTCGAAATTTTCCGAGGTTTTTCCCGAAGATCTTCCGTGCCTTCCTCCGGATAGAGAAGTGGAGTTTGCTATAGAGTTAATTCCGGTACAAGACCTATTTCTATTCCTCCATATCGAATGGCCCCAAATGAATTGAGAGTGTTAAAAGAACAGTTGAAGGATCTTCTGGATAAAGGTTTTATAAGGCCTAGTGTTTCCCCCTAGGGTGCACCAGTCCTTTTTGTGAAGAAGAAAGATGGATCGCTCCAAATGTGCATTGATTATCGACAACTCAACAAGGTCACGATCAAGAATCGATACCCATTACCAAGAATCGATGATCTTTTTGACTAACTTCAAGGAGCCAGTTATTTTTCCAAGATTGATCTTCGTTCGGGATATCACCAAATTGAAAATAAATCCGGATGATATATCCAAAACAACGTTTAGAACCCGATATGGTCATTATGAGTTCTTGGTCATGTCTTTCGGGTTAATCAATGCTCCAAAGAAATTTTATGGATCTCATGAACAGAATCTTCAAACCATTCTTAGATTTGTTCGTGATTGTATTCATAGATTATATCCTAATTTACAGCAAGAGTGTTGAAGAACATGAAGAACATCTGAGGGTAGTGCTTCAAACCTTGAAACAAGAAAGTCTGTACGCTAAATTTTCAAAGTGTGAATTTTGGTTGGAAAAAGTAGCCTTCTTGGGCCATGTTGTGTCAAGGGATGGAATTATGGTAGACCCCAAAAGATAGAGGCGGTGAAGAACGGCCAAAACCTACCACTCCGACGAAGTTAGGAGTTTCTTGGGTTTGGTGGGTATTATAGAAGATTTGTAGAAGGATTTTCTAGCCTTGCTGCTCCTTTGACCCGATTGACTCAAAAAGCGATTAAGTACCGGTGGTCGGATGCATGTGAAACAAGTTTTCGAAACCGAAAGAGTTGTTGACTACGCACCATCCTAACCTTACCATCGGGACAAGAATGGTTCACGAGTCTATTGTGATGCCTCTAGGGTTGGGTTAGGATGTGTCTTGATGCAATTTGGAAAAGTTATTGCATATGCATCTCGACAACAATTGAAGATACATGAGAAGAATTATCCAACTCATGACTTGGAATTGGTCGCGGTAGTGTTTGCCTTACGAATATGGAGACACTATTTGTATGGGGTGCATGTAGATATATTTACGGATCATAAGAGTTTGCGAGTACATAACCACGCAAAAGGATTTGAATCTCGACAAAGAAGATGGTTAGAGTTACTTAAGGATTATGACCTTAGCATTCTTTACCATCCTGGAAAAGCTAACGTGGTGGTTGATGCACTCAATAGGAGATCCATAGGCAGTTTGGCCCACTTGGCAGTACAAAAAAGAGGTATTGTTTGTGCAGTACAAAAATTGGGGAACCTCGGGATTAGTTTAACTGAGGTCGGTGAAGGTAGGGTGGTGGTACGTGATACCTCGCAGTCTGCCTTAACTTCAGAAATAAAAGAGAGTCAGTTTGAGGATATGGAATTTGTTAGGTTTCAGGAGAGGATTCAACAAAGAAAACCTTCACAATTTACATTAGGAGGAAATGATGGTACCCTTCGGTATAAGGGTATGTTATGTGTTCCTACGGTAAGGGATCTAAGAAGAAGGATCTTAGACGAAGGTCACAATACCAGGTATTCCATTCATCCAGGATCAACGAAAATGTATCATGATCTCAAGGAAAATTACTTTGGTGCAAAAGGAATGAAGAGAGATGTTGCGAGTTTGTCGGAAGATGTCTTACGTGTCGACAGTGAAAGCCGAACATCAAAAACCCGGTGGCCTACTTCAGGACATTGGCATCCCCATGTGGAAATGGGAGGCGATTCATATGGATTTTGTGACCGGTCTACCAAAAACACGAGAAGGTTATGATTCTATATGGGTGATTGTAGATCGACTTACAAAGTCACCCACTTCCTACCGATCAACACTACATATCGGGCACCGCAGTATGCACAAATTTATTTGAAAGAAATAGTGAGGTTACACGGGATTCCATTGCAAATTATTTCGGATAGGGGTTCCCAGTTCACCTCACACTTTTGGCAAAGTTTCCAGCAGGGCCTCGGGACAAAGGTCAAGTTGAGTACGACTTTCCATCAGCAAACCGACGGATAAGCTGAACGAAAAATTCAAACATTGGAGGACATGCTGCGGTCTTGTGTGTTGGACTTCCAGGGCAACTGTTTGGACCATTTATGTCTAATTGAGTTCGCCTACAACAACAGTTTTCATGCTAGTATACATATGGCTCCGTTCGAAGCATTGTATGGGCGAAAATGTAGATCTCCACTTGGGTGGTTCGAGGTGGGTGAAACACTACTGTTCGGACCCAAAGTCATTCAAGAAACAAACGATAAAGTTCAGATAATTCGGGAGCGGATCAAGACAGCTCATAGCCGCCATAAGTCTTATGCGGATCATCGAAAAAGAGATCTCGAATTTCAAGAAGGGGAGAAAGTGTTTTTAAAAGTCTCTCCAATGAAGGGAGTGATGCGATTTGGCAAGAAAGGAAAATTGAACCCAAGGTTTATTGGACCATATGAGATCTTACGAAGAGTGGGAAATGTGGCTTACGAACTAGCCCTTCCATAAGAATTAGAAGCGGTGCATCCGGTGTTTCATGTGTCAATGTTACGAAAATACTTGCATGATCCAAGTCACGTCATCCAACCCCAAGAAATAGTCCTGAATGAAGAGCTTCAATATGAAGAAATGCCGGTAGAAATACTGGATAGACAGATTAAACGCCTTAGGAATAAATATATTGTATCCGTGAAGGTCCTATGGGGAAATCACTCCACAAAAGAAGCAACCTGGGAAGCCGAAGACGCGATGAAAATCAAATATCCTTTCCTGTTTGAGTAAGGTAATAAAATGTGTTTAGTTATGTTTCATGTGTGTGCTGTTTGTGTGTCTTGTGCATGTGTTACGACCTTATTCACATTCAATGCCGAATGTTGTTTAAGGAGGGGAGAATGTAAAGTCTTGGAAGTTGTGTTTCATGTGTGTGTAGCTTGCATGTCTATGTGCATGGGTTACGACCTTACTCACATTCGAAGACGAATGTTGTTTAAGGAGGGGAGAATGTAAAGTCCCAAAATAAATTTAAAAAAAAAACAAAAAAAAACAACCCACTCCCTCACGTCCCCCCTAAACCAACCCCTCTCTCCCTCAACCCCTCCTTCCACTCCCTCACATCACAAAAATCTGTGCACACATACACTTTTATATACAACACACACATACACTTTTATATACAACACAACAAAAGGGGGACAGAACATAGAAAGCAAAAGCAATCTGGAAGAAAAAATTTAAAGTAGTTTTAGCAAAAGAGTTTGAGATTTTCATTCGCAATTACGAAGCATCAAAGGTGAGTTTTCTCACTCAAAGTTCTAGTAAAATCCTTTATTTTTAAGTTACAATACATGTTAGAATATAATCCGGTTATTGAAAGAATGAGCATGAAATTTATGATTGTTTAATAACTAGTTTGGATTGTGCAATTGTAATCTGTTATACTGGGCTATACTTGTTAGAATTGGATGAATTTTATATAATTGTACATCTTTCTGTTACGGTCAGTTTGAGACTTTACGGGGATAAATCTGACATACGGTTTGAGAGTTATCGCTGTTTAAACATTCTGCCTCGAAGAACTTTTCAGTGATGATGGGGCTGCGCCAGGGATCAGCTCTTAGCCCATTCTTATTTTCCTTGGTGATGGATGGACTAACGCGAATCCAAGAGGAGGTGCCATGGAATATATTATTCACAGATGACATAGTCCTGATTGATGAGACTCGCAGCGGAGTGAATGTTAAGCTGGAGGTTTGGAGACATACTCTGGAGTCTAAAGGGTTCAAGCTAAGTCGGACCAAGACAAAATACTTGGAGTGTAAGTTCAGTATCGGGAGCCACCTTAAGATAGGTGTGGAGGTGAGGCTTGGTACTCAGGTCTTTCAAAACAAAGGAAGCTTCAATTACCTAGGGTCTATTATCTAAGGGAATAGAGAGATTGATGACGATGTCACACATCATATTGGGGCAGGGTTAATGAAATAGAGGCTCACACCTGGAATCTTATGCGATAAAAAAGTTCCACTAAAACATAAAGGCAAGTTCTACAGGGTGGTGGTTAGACCGACTATGTTATATGAGGAGGAGTGTTGACCAGGCAAGACTTTGCATATCCAAAAAATGAAAGTTGCGGAGATGAGGATGCTGAGATGGATGTGTGGGCATACAAGGAGGGATAAGATTAAAATGATGATATCTATGACAGAGTGGGAGTGGCCTCGGTGGAGGATAAGGTGCGGGAAGCGAGGTTGAGATGGTTCGGGCATGTGCAGAGGAGAGACACAAATGTCCCAGTGCAGAGGTGTGAGAGGTTGGCTATAGTCCGGTTCATGAGGGGTAGAGGTAGGCTGAAGAAGTATTGAGGGAGAGTTGATTAGACAGGATATGGCGAATGTGCTACTTACTGAGGACATGACCTTGGATAGGAGGTTGTGGAGGACACATATTAGGGTAGAAGGGTAGTAGGTAGTTGAGCGTAGTCCTACTTATGCTTATATACTGGTAGTTGTAGTGTTATTATTGAAGGCCTGCTTAGCCTATCATACTAATAGGCGCAGTATTGCTTTATAGTCCCCTATCGTTTGATTTCTGCTGCTATGTGTTCTTTAGTATACTTTATTTATCTTGTTTATCTTATATACATACGTTAGTTACTTCTTCCTTTTCAAAATGCTCTATCATGGCTTACTCGCTTTTGTTACCATCATTTTCATACTGCTTTAAATTTTTTGTCGCGGTCTAACCGTTTCTGTTGCTTTGCTTGTGCTTATGCTTTGTCTTGAGCCGAGGGTCTTTCGGAAACAACCGCTCTACCTACCAAGGTAGAAGCAAGGTCTGCGTACACTCTACCCTCTCCAGACCCCACGTTGTGGGATTTCACTTGGTATGTTGTTGTTGTTATATTCATCTAATATTTTTCTTGATTTTCAAATTTTCATAGAGAAGTAGCATCAACAGAGATAATATTAATCAAGCTATATGTAGATTAAAGGGTGTATCTTCTAATTTAAAGTTTATTTTTATTTTATGTTTTTAATCACATTAGTCAATAGAGTTTGAATTAAGAGAATTAGATCGACTTGTACAAACTTATTCGATTTGTTATTACATATTTATTTATACACCAAAAATCTGGTAAATTAAACTGAATAACTCAAAATGGATCGTACTAAATTAATTTAAATCGACTAAATGTACACCCTAATTCAATCTTCTTCACTAGTAGTAGGTCTAGTAGTAGGTTTGAATTAAATATAGTGGTACAATAATTATCAAATTCTGAATATGACTCTGCAAATATACCCTTAAATTATTTGAAATAAGTTAACTTTATATTTCGTTACTTTTTTTGTTCAAAATGTCCGTTGTTAGTCAACTAGCTCTAAAATATCATCCAACTAACCGGATAAAGATATGAGACTACTTTGACTATTTTAAATGATAATTTTTATAAAATGCCAATTTTATGTAATATAAAGTTTAATTACCAACATAATTTTTCGATTAAATATTTATTCTATCATATTCTTTCAAAATTATTATACCCTCGACTGAAACCTGAGATGACTTAAAGCTACAGTAAATAATATAATGTATCAAGGTATAATTGAATTTGATTTATGTTGAAAATAGCTATTGGGTGGGGTCCATCCATAAGGGATGCTAATTGACCATTAATTTGTCGTCTTCCTAAACCCTACATATAACATATAAATACACTATTACACGTATAGGAAAAAAAAGTTTTTCCACCACAATATGATGGTTTGGGTTTACATAGAAAATTTTCTGCATCTTTTTAGAGAGAATCTTTTGGTTGCGGAAACAAGGAATCCATTGAGGATTCCGGTCAGCCGACGACAAGAGTCGTGATGGCTGCAAATTCACTTATGCTAAGGAGAAATCGGTAAGTCTCCTAAATTAGTACTTCCTTTGTCTTAATTTATGTGATGCAGTTTTCTTTTTAGTCTGTCATAAAAAGAATATTATATTTCTATATTTAGAAATAATTTAACTTAACACTTCCACTTTTACCCTTAATGAAATGATTTAAAGTCACACAAATATCTATGACTTGATTTAGACCACAACTTTCAAAAGTCTTTCTTTTTTTTAACTCCGTGTCAAATCAAACTATATCACATAAATTTAGACGGATGGAGTATTTATTTATGATACAATTGAAAGTATGTATGTCCTAGAGACAATAATTATTAGAGACAAAGCGTACTTGAACACATTCGTATTATTAATAAGATTAATATATTTATGGCATTTGCAATTAGTTAATTATTATTTGATTGTTTGTAATTATTCATTAATGTGCATCCCTTGAGCTTACGTTATCATTAATAGAGTGAGATATTGATAATAGAGCGTAACTCTCAAAATAGCCTCGACTAATGATCATCGAGAATGGGATATCAATGATATGTTATAAGTCGACATGTGGTCTGCATCACATTCTTGGAGAATGTAGTATGTCTCACCTGCTACTAGTTATGGTTACTAGTGATGGACACATGGATACTTTTGGAAAGTATTGGTATGCCCTGCTGATAAACTATTTGTTATACATGTCTAGAGTGTTATTAGCATATGGGAGATAAATGTCATTTGACTTGAGGTCAATACGCACCTTGTTTACAGAGTAATGTACTTTGACCCTGTCCTAAGCTTAAACTCCTTATATGATAAGATACGACTTATGTTGGGTGTATTATGATGTAAACTAAGGTGGTAGTTGGGCCAAGAATAGGATTCATTCCTCGATTGGATATTCGAGAGAGCACTCAACTTCTCAGTGATATTAGGTCGACCAAGTCATTGGCCAATGCAAGAGACATATTTAGAATATGGTCTAGTTGTCGACTAATATAGATAAGATAAAGCGATCAAGCCATTTGGATAGACACATGGCAAATACTAAGCTTGATCGAGTATGTCGCGAATGAAATGAATTTATCATCTCACATAAAGGTTATGTTTGCTTGATTCATGTAAACGTACTTCACATATTGAGTTCGTCATACGGCGCAGTCTAGGAGTTCCGTATGGACCTTAGTTGGATTCGTGTCAATATATGAAGGCTTATAGGGTCACACTATGTCGATTGTTTCTTCGATCTAAGGGTGTATTGAGAAACTATTAAATATTCGATTTGGAATCGAGATATTTAAATTGATAATAATTATGGGATAATTTCTATTTGATGGAAATTATTTAAATAAGTCATTGAATTTTGGATTTAATTAAATGTGCTGAATGTATAACGAAACGAGGAACGTCATTGGACGTCAGGCGCCGCGACGCCGACCCGGCAGTGGGCCCAGTCAGACTGGCCCACTACACCTCGGTTTTGGGTCAGGCTTAGAACCCAACCCTAATCCGGTTTTTGACCTAAAAATAAATATATATACAGCACTAACCACATTCATATCATATACTATTTCTCATAAAAGATTCTAGACTTGGAGTTTAGAATAAACTTTCTCAAACCTCTGCCAAGATTTCCTGACTTTCTTGACAGAGGAATACACTGTAGCAAGGTGCTTGCAATCGATGGGTACAATCGCGTGTTCGCCCTTAGTAAAGATTCCAAAATAAATCATGTAAGCGTTCTTGTTTAAGTTTTACTTAACAGGTTTTGATTGTCATATAATCATATCAGAAGGCATTGTTGGGGTAAGAAAATAAAATTTTAAACTTCCGCTGTGCTTTACTTATATGTTTTGAACCCAATAAAAATCCTACAATGGTATCAGAGCCCAGGCTGGTTCAATGATTATATAACAATTGAATAAAATAATAATATGGGTTAAACATAAAATTGGTTTTCAAACTGAATTAAAATAAGTCTTCTTGAAATCCTACATATCTTTACTGAACAATTAACCTTTTGATGTCACCCTAAACTGTCAAATATGCTAAATCAAGGAAGTCATTCCGTTCTAACTCGGAGTAAGCCAAAGTGCAGATAACCGGTTCATTGCGAACATGGTGCACGGTGAATATCGGGCAGGAATGAATGATGGTCGATATGTGTGTTATTGATAATAGTGGGTGATGAAAAGGATCTGTGATCTGTCCCCTAAATTGGATTTAGGGTTTGGACGATTTTTAGAAAATCAACACGGATACGTTCTATCAGGACGTTGGCGTCGCGACCCTATGGTATGGCGTCGCGGCGCCTGCTAGGGTTTTAAGGCGGCGCCTCGAAGGCCTTAATGATTTGCACTGCGGAGGCGTCGCGGCTCTATGGTGAAGCGCCGTGGTGCTAATGCGTTGCAGAAGCTGAAAGGCTACTGCCTCACTAGCGTCGCGACCCTAATGATTAGCGTCGCGACGCCACCTGTCCAGAAACAAAAAACAATTCAAAGTTCAGAATGTTTAACCCATTATTATTATTATACAATATATTATTTGATAAGTATATTATTTATGTACTAAATGTCAATATGTTTGTCATTTAAATTACTAGAATAGCATCCGCAAATAATTGTATAGGTAGGCGGCACCCAGTATGTGTTTAAACTGCTTAATATCATGCTTAGGAAGACGGTACCCAATATGTTCTTAGTTGATTTTGCATGATAGTTAAGATGTTTTGTTTGACATAGCATGCTACAGTTGATCTTGGTTAAAACCCCAAATTAAAATATTCCCCAAAAATTAATACAAGTCTCATTTAAAATGAACGCTTCGTCTATTATAATTGATTGTAGTGGAAAATCCTTTTCAGAGAGATGAGTATTTATGTCACAACATTTGCTCTAAGTCTACAAGGACTCAGACTCTTTCATAGATGCATGTTAAATGTAGAAGTGGGTGATAAACCTTCATAAGTATTTACACCACGGTGTTTGCTCTATAAGGCAAAACTCACTTAGATGCATAATTGCAGTCGCATAACGGGGTTGACTTGCTAAGCTGTCTTGGCGCCACAGCGTCGGACAAGCCAAGGGACGCATATCGATTGTTTGGAACATTCGTTCAAACAAGAGTTACAAATTGTTTGTAATTGGTTTGGATACCTACCAGGTTGTGCTGTTGAAATTATCAACCACAGCAAATGCGGAAATAGCATGAACCTAGATCTTGGTCCATTATGACCATATATGAGTCCGTATTCTTCCATGGGATCGAAGAGTATGTTAAAATAGTGAGTGCTTATTAAACTAAAGGCTATGTTAATTAGTTAACGAATGTGTTCAATAGAAATTATATAAGAGTTTAATTTCAAGTCTATCTAATTCTTCAGATTATATAAAATATCGAATCTATCACTAAAAATGTTGGTCGAGACAAACAAGTTTTCTAGAGCTAATTAACCTGACTGGTTGAGAAATCTGCGATTGGTGTTAAGACAAGAAAGAATTGAGTATGTGTTAGACACAGTGTTCCCCACAGTCCCTGCTAAAAACTCTGCTGAGTATGCCCTGTTTGACAAGGTGGCTTATCAGAAACATCTGGACGATGCTACCTCGGCACAGTGTGTAATGTTGTCCTCCATGAATGTGGAGTTACAGAGGCAACATGAAAATATAGGCCCCAACGAAATGCTAGAACATTTGAAGAGTCTCTATGACTCATAGTCTTAAACCATAGAGTATGAACTGTTGAGAGACATTTTTAAGTGTAAGCTGAATGAAGGGGGTCAAGTGTCAGCGCATGTTCCGAAGATGATTGGGTTGATAGAAAGGTTGGCTTCGATTGGAACGAAGCTGCCTATAAATGTCTCTGTCAACTTGATTCTGAATTCACTTCCTGTTTCATTTGAGAATTTCATTGTGAACTTCAATATGAATGGGACCAAGGCGAGTCTTCCAGAGCTTCACAACATGTTGAAGACCTTGAATTATCTACCTCTAAAAGTAAAGTTGTGCTCATGGTGGGCTCATCTAGCAAGTTCAAACCCAAACGTAAGAACATGTAGAAGAAGAAGGGTAAGACAGTTGCTGCACCCACAGTTTTGAAACCTAGAAGAGGTATTCAGAAGAAGACAAAGGTAGCTACGGATGTGTGCCTCAACTGCAAGAAGAAGGGAAACTGGAAGAAGGACTGCATAGCTCCAGGAGGAGGCAAAGCACTAGGTGCTTCTGGCTCTACTGGACAAGGTATGTTTGTCATTGAAATAAATTGTCTATAAATAACTCTCACTGTTAGGTATTGGATACCGCTTATAGCTCACACATTTGTAATAATGTGCAAGGTCTGATTGACAGCAGAAAGGTTGGACCATGAGAGGTAGACCTGCGCGTTGGAAATGGAGCACGAGTGGATGCTTAACGCGTGGGAACTTATAGACTAGATTTACCTTCAGGATTTTGTTTAGAACTAAATAATTGTTATTTTGTTCTCTAATTGACGAGGAATATTATTTCTATCCCAGTGTTAGACATTGAAGGGTTTTCCTCATTTATTGTCAATGGTAGTTATGTACTGTCTTTTAATGGTTTTGTTTGTGGAAATGCTCCGCTTGTGGATGGTTTGTATATTCTAAACTATAGTCGTGAAATTTTCAATGTGCAAAATAAAAGAGCTAAGATAAGTAATCCAAGAAACCCTTCCTACTTATGACACTGTAGACTTGGTCACATCAATGAATCAGGGATAGCGAGATTAAGAAAGTTAGACTACCTGGAACCATTTGACTTGGAGTCCTATGGTAACTGTGAATCTTGCTTGAGAGGAAATATGACCAACAAGCCACTTTCTGGTAAAAGGTGTGCAAGCCAAAGAAGTACTTGAGTTAGTCCATACTGATGTATGTGGGCCATTTTCAACTCAAGCTAAGGGAGGCTTCCCTTACTTCATCACTTTTACAGACGATTTCACAAGGTTTGGGCATGCTTATCTTATGAAACACAAGTCCGAAGCCTTTGAGAAATTCAAGGAGTACAAGTCAGAAGTAGAAAAGCAACTTGAAACAAGTATCAAGACCCTTCGATCAGATGAAGGATGTGAATACTTAAGTAAAGAATTTCTGGATTATTTGAAGCTTCTTGGAGTCCAATCACAATGGACACCTCCTGGAATGCCACAAATGAATGGTGTTGCTAAAAGGAGAAATCGAACCCTATTAGATATGGTTAAATCCATTATGATTTTCTCAGCTCTACCAACATACCTTTGGGACTACGCATTGCAAAGCTCAATTTATATTCTGAACAAGGCTCCTTCAAAGTCAGTAGAGAAAACTCCATATGAGATATGGAATGGCAAGAAGCCAGCACTTAAACACATGCGACCCTAGGGTGACCTACATATGTAAAGAAGATGCTTACTGACAAGTTGGAATATAAAAGTGAGAAAATTATTTTGTGGGGTATCCAAAGGAAACTAAGAGATACTATTTGTATCTTCCTGGAGAACATAAGGTCATTGTTTCTAGAAATGCAACTTTCCTTGAAGAAGACTATGTTTACAAGGAACAGAGCTGCAATGAGATAGAACTTGAAGAAATTCAAGAACCACAAGGTAACACAGAAGTTGAACCCTTGTCGAATGACCCACATAAGGATTCAGTTGGAGTATTTGGTGAAGATTGGGTACTTAGAGTACGCCCTTCAGCCATTGGGAGTGTTGTGAGAGATAGTGTAGAAATGCAAGGGTTGCATACACAACCAATGGAAGATGATACAATGGTTGTACATCATTCCATTCAGGAAATACATGAAAATGACATTCCTGAAAGCTCTCAAGGTGGTGGATTGTCCAGCACACAAAGACCTTCTCACAATCAAAATTCAACAAACACTGAAACGTGGAATAATCAACTCCGTAGGTCCACTAGGACTCATCGTCCGCCTGAAAGACTTAATCTCCTTGTTGAAACACACAATGAGATAGATATTCATGATGACGATGAACCTACAACCTACAATGAAACTATGTTAGACATTGATTCGAAAAGATGACAAGAAGCCATGAAATCTGAGATGGACTCAATGTACATCAATCAAGTTTGGAACTTGGTTGATTTGCCAACAGGGGTTAGACCCATAGCATGCAAATGGGTCTTTAAGAAGAAGATTGATGCATATGGCAATGTACAGACTTATAAGGCAAGATTGGTGGCTAAAGATTTTAATCAACGGTCTGGGGTTGATTATGATGAAACTTTTTCACCTGTTGCAAAAATTAAGTCCATTCGAAATTTTCTTGCAGTAGTCGCATACTATGATTATGATATTTGGCAAATGGATGTTAAAACTGCTTTCCTCAATGGTAACCTAATTGAGGAGGTGTATATGATACAACCTGAGGGTTTTACATCCAAGACTAAGCCTAAAGTAGTATGCAAGCTACAAAAGTCCATTTATGGACTTAAGCAAGCCTCAAGGAGTTGGAATATTTGCTTTGACAAAGCAGTCAAATCGTTTGACTTTGTTAGAAGCAAAGAAGATCCCTGTGTTTATAGTAAGCGCAAGGAAGGGAGTATTGCCTTCATTGTTATATATGTAGATGCCATATTAATAATGAGAGACAATAAGACTATCATGCAATCAGTCAAGGAATGGTTATCCAGCACCTTCATGATGAAGGACTTGGGTTAAGCCTGCTACATTCTTGGAATTAGGATCTATAGAGATAGACCTAATATATTGTTGGGGTGTCACATTCCATATACATAGACAAAGTGCTAAGATGATTCTTTATGGAAAACTCCAAGAAGGGAGGTCTTCCTATGGGTCAAGGCATCAATCTATCAAAGGAGGATAGTCCTTCTACTATTGCAGAAATTGAATGCATGAAAAGAATCCCATATGCTTCAGCTATAGGATCGATCATGTATGCCATGACCTGTACGAGGCCAGATGTGGCCTATGCACTTAGTATGACTTGCAAATTCCAGCAGAATCCTTGAGAAGAACACTGGAAAGCAGTCAAGAGTATTCTTAAGTATATTAGATGAACTAAAGAATATTTCTTAATCTATGGTGGATAAGAGAAACTAGTGGCTACTGGGTACACTGATGCTAGCTTCCAAACATATATTGATGACTTTAAGTCTCAGTCTGGATATACCTTCATTTTCAATGGTGGATAAGTTAGTTCGAAAAGTTTCAAACAAGCAACAACTGCTGATTCGACAACTGAAGCCGAGTACATTGCTGGATCGGAAGCTGGTAAAGAAGCTGTCGCGATATCTGAGTTCCTAAAGGAACTAGGGGTTGTTCCAAGTGCCACTTGTCCAATAACGATTTATTGTGACAACACTGGTGCGATTGCGCAAGCGAAGGAACCAAGATCAACAAACAGAAACAAGCATGTACCAAGGAAATACCATATACTCAGGGAGATGGTGGAAACTGAAGAAATAAGATTAGACTATGTTCCCACAAATGATAATCTAGCTAACCCATTTACTAAACCATTAAGCTTAGTTAAGCATAATGGTCATTTTAAAAATATGGGTATTAGATACATTGGATATTGGCTTTAGGCCAAGTGGGAGATAAAATATGTATGTCCTAGAGACAATCATTATTAGGGACAAAACGTACTTGAACACATTCGTATTATTAATAAGATTAATATATTTATGGCATTTGCAATTATTGAATTATTATTTGATTATTTGTAATTATTCATTAATGTGCATCCCTTGAGCTTACGTTGTCATTAACAGAGTGAAATATTGATGATAGAGCCTAACTCTCAAAATAGCCTCGACTAATGATCATCGAGAATGGGTTATCGATGATATATTATAAGTCGACATGTGGTCTACATCACATTCTTGGAGAATGTAGTATGTCTCACTTGCTACTAGTAATGGTTACTAGTGATGGACACATGGATACTTTTGGAAAGTATTGGTATGCCCTGCTGATAAACTATTTGTTATACATGTCTAGAGTGTTATCAGCATATGGGAGATAAATGTCATTTGACTTGAGGTCAATACGCACCTTGTTTACAGAGTAATGTACTTTGACCCTGTCCTAAGCTTAAACTCCTTATAGGATAAGATATGACTTATGTTGGGTGCATTATGATGTAAACTAAGGTGGTAGTTGGGCCAAGAATAGGATTCATTCCTCGATTGGATATTCGAGAGAGCACTCAACTTCTCAGTGATATTAGGTCGACCAAGTCATTGGCCAATGCAAGAGACATATTTAGAATATGGTCTAGTTGTCGACTAATATAGATGAGATAAAGCGATCAAGCCATTTGAATAGACACATGGCAAATACTAAGCTTGATCGAGTATGTCGCGAATGAAATGAATTTATCATCTCACATAAAGGTTATGTTTGCTTGATTCATGTAAACGTACTTCACATATTGAGTTCGTCATACGGCGCAGTCTAGGAGTTCCGTATGGACCTTAGTTGGATTCGTGTCAATATATGAAGGCCTATAGGGTCACACTATGTCGATTGTTTCTTCGATCTAAGGGTGTATTGAGAAACTATTAAATATTCGATTTGGAATCGAGATATTTAAATTGATAATAACTATGGGATAATTTCTATTTGATGGAAATTATTTAAATAAGTCATTGAATTTTGGATTTAATTAAATGTGCTGAATGTATAACGAAACGAGGAACGTCATTGGACGTGCGGCGCCGCGGCGCGACCCGACCGATGGGCCCGCCGGATCGCCCACTGCACCTCGGTTTTGGGTCAGGCTTAGAACCCAACCCTAATCCGGTTTTTGACCTAAAAATAAATATATATACAGCACTAACCACATTCATATCATATACTATTTCTCATAAAAGATTCTAGACTTAGAGTTTAGAATAAACTTTCTCAAACCCCTGCCAAGATTTCCTGGCTTTCTTGACAGAGGAATACACTGTAGCAAGGGGCTTGCAATCGAAGGGTACAATCGCGTGTTCGCCCTTAGTAAAGATTCCACAATAAATAACCTGTAAGCGTTCTTGTTTAAGTTTTACTTTATAGGTTTTGATTGTCATATAACCATACCAGAAGGCATTGTTGGGGTAAGAAAATAAAATCTTAAACTTCCGTTGTGCTTTACTTATATGTTTTGAACACAACAAAATCCCTACAACAATACTATAATTCTTTTATCATATCATTCTTAGAGTTAGTAAACCAAATCCATTATTATTAATGTAGAAAAATAACTTTTTAAATAGTTAGGTACATGATTTCATGTTCAAAATAATAACATTTACCTAATGCGTAAGGAACTAGAAGATAAAAAAGAAGAAGCTACATGCCTTTATTTTGTTGATAGACATATGTGTATATAAAAGGCTTATAGGTAAACTACTGTATTTAACCGTTACAAGGCCAGATATTACATTTGGTGTTCAAACACAAAGTCAATATCTACAACAATCCAAAAAGTCTCACATGAGAGGATTATTAGATACATCAAATCACAACCTGGCCAACGTATTCTAATGCCAAACAACTACTATGAGTGTGTTTTGTGATGCTGGTTGGACACCATACACTCACACTAAAAGTTCAGTGTCAGGATTCTTAATCAAATTAGGTGATTCACTAATACCATGAAAGTCAAAAAAGCAAACAATTATCTCTAGAAGCTCCGCAGAAGTAGAATACCTTCAAATATTATTACCATTCGTGTAAGTTGTTAAGTACTACTTGATCGGCTCAGTTTATCATCATTTCTATTAGCCTTTTCATTTATTTATCTTCTAGTACTTTCCAAAGTGCATTTAATACCTTCAAATATTATTACCATTAAGTTGGTAACTTCATAAGCTGTTAAGTAGCTAAGATTTCAACTCACTTCTCGTTCAAAAACTTACTCATGCGTCCACTTTAACTTATCAATTATATTAAAAATAGATGGTTACTTTATCTTGTTCAGTTTGATACACCAAGAGACAATTTATCACTTAATTCCTAATTTATCTTTATTATTAACTATAGTCATTCCCCAAATATATTTTTGAATTTACTATATTCAAAGAGTAATTTAATAAAATTATCATTATATTAAATATGTACTTCTTAAGGAGTGTGTTAAGTCAAACAAGAATATATATATATATATTATGGATATATATATATATATCCATGATCCTCTATGTTCAAACAACAAGAAAATAAAATCCAAAGTGTTTGGCCCAGTGGCCAATACATTAGGGTATTGTTGTCTGAGGTTTCGAGTTCGAGTCCTCTGATCAGCGAGAGTGGAACTGTGTTCCCCCAAAAAAATCCCTCCATACGCGTAGGGCCAAGCGGTGTATACTAATCCGTAGGGCCAATCCGGAGGTGGGGTTTTCGGGGTATGGGGCCGTAATGCGGTGGGACCGATCCACTTTAAAAAGTTTACCCTACCACGCTTTTATCCAAAGTGTTTGGCCCAGTGGCCAATACATTAGGGTATTCTTTGTACGAGGTTCCGTGTTCGAGTCCTCCTCGATCGGCGAGAGTGGAACTGTGTTCCCCAAAAAAATTCCTCCATACGCGTAGGGCCAAGCGGTGTATACTAATCCGTAGGGCCAGGCCGGAGGTGGGGTTTTCTGGGGTATAGGGCCGTAATGCGGTGGGACCAGTCACTTTAAAAAGTTTACCCTACCACAGTTTTTAGTGTTGAAGGACCGGTCCTATTACCTCCAGGACGTCTGGGTAATACCAGTGAAGTAGTCAGGCGCAAGCCTGGAAACCTGAATTATCAAAAAAAAAAAAAAAAAAACAACAAGAAGAAAATAAAAGTTCCCCTGCACTATCTGGTATCCAGAATATTTTTTACTGAAGCATGCTTAAATAGTCCAAGCTTCCAAGGGACCACCAGAGTTATATATAGAATAGTATTAACCACACAGACGTCATCTTTATAGTGCGATAAATCAAAATGTTGATTTTGTGGCCTTCTGACGAAGAGCACGTACTTAGCTGGACACAGAAAGTGAAGAGGAAGGTTCAAAGTAAAACAGAAAGCAGGACAGAATATGCATATTGAGCTGGACACAGGAAAAAAGTGATGCCATCAAAGCTACTAAGTGACAGCCCATTTACTACTATTTCCAACTCTCACACTATCATTTTCATCGAATTAGTTCAACTATAGCGTACGGGTTTTGGTATTCAAGTGTACCAATATATTGTTGTCTTTCCTTTATTTGATTCCTACTTAAACCTCTCTATAATTGTAATTCGTTATAACAATATTTCATTATAACGGTCTAATTTTCTCCGGAACTGATTTTTCATGTTATATTTTACTTCTCTTTAACATCATTCTACATATAACAACAATGATATTTATTATAGCGGTATACTCTTTATAAAATTACCTCTCTATAACAGTCATATTAAAAAATTGTGTAATAATATTTGTAAGAAGTATATTATGTATAAAAGAATAATTAAAATATTTATGACAATCATCAAAGAGAAGATTGAATTCCTTTTTGCTGAAAATTTAGACAAAAATCTCCGTCAATGCAAGCGTTATATTATCACTAAGAGACTAGGATTTACGAAACAACCTACAATTTTAGAAATACCATTCTCCATTGTTGGAGAAATACCAAAATTCTACCTACAGATGAAAACTCCATTATTAATAGTGAAAATGTAGAACTTGTTGAGAATGTTGGTAGTGTTTCATCACTTATAGCCCAAATCTCATCTCATAACACCAATCAAGCAATGAATGCTACTAGTTATACGGAGTTTGACGCAACTATTCCAATCCTTGAAACTTACACTGATGAAGAGATTATTGCACAAGTGGTTGTATTGAAAGAACAAGATACATATACATAAGGTGACAACGAAAGTGTTGATGAAGAGCCACAACTTATTGCTACTTGGGGTGAGATAGAAGAGTGAACTGTTAAACTCTTCGACAACCTTCAAGAGAAAGCTATTGAATTCCCTTTTGCTGAAAGTTTGGACAAAATTATTCATCAATTCAAAAGTTATATTATAACTAAGAGACATGAATTTTATGAAACAACCTACAATTGTAGAATTCTTACGTCAAACTTGAAATTGTATTTAAATTCTCAATTAATTTTAAATGCATATGTTCTTTAGATTTCAACTCTTTATCGGTATGGTACAACTAATCATGGATTTAGTTGTAATTTATTAGTCTTTTTAATTTTTAATTAATGAGATATGAAAATCAATTGAAATTTTAAAATTAACAAGTATATTATTTTCGTTTATAACATAAAAAAAAACTATAGAAAAATACTTCTTTGCGTACTTTCGTTTATAACGGCTAAATGAGATCCAACCATAAAATGTCAGTATACATATATAGCAACACATCACTATAGCTATCATGTAATTCTCAGACAAACGCTATCACTATAGAGAGGTTTGAGTAGAATGGAAAAGAAGTCAAACGCGGAAAAAAACTTACTCACACTTTATGAGTATTACACTAAATTATACTCCATTCGATTTAATTCCTTAGTACTCCCACTTCAAAGTTGATTTATTTATCTTCTAGTACTTTCCAAAGTGCATTTAATACCTTCAAATATTATTACCATTAAGTTTGTAACTTCATAAGCTGTTTAGTAGCTAAGATTTCAACTCACTTCTCGTTCAAGAACTTACTCATGCTTCCACTTTAACTTATCCATTATATTAAAAATAGATGGTTATTTTATCTTGTTCAGTTTGATAGACCAAGAGACAATTTATCGCACTATAAAGATGACGTCTGTGTCAGGATACGTATTGATCACAAGCAATCAATAGCATTACTCTTTACTTTTCACTTCGGGTCAGGATACGTATTGATCACAAGCACAAATATAAGGCCAAAATTAAAAATAATTCTGATTTAGAGGAATGTCACCTAATCAAAATAATTTTTCGATACCGATGTTATAGTAATTCGAAAGAAATTTACCCGAATTAATAAAATTAAAGTCCGCTGAATCATTCTTGGCGTATGATGCCTGAACAAAAAACAAGATCGAGTAAAACATTTGCAATATTTGCATAAAATTTTGTTAAGTCATAATGATAAAGACTAGCAAAAATCGGAAATCTTACAAAGATTTAATATTTTAAAAGGTCAAAAGAGCGTGAAATAATTTTTTTTCAGTTATAAAATGATAGAATCTTGAAAACCTTGCCGGATCAACATAGGAGGAAAATTTAGTATGTTTGCAAGACAAATACAAGTATTTCAATCAAGACCATATTGGTGTAAAACCTTTATAAGATGACACTATGTATGGTGTAACATTAAGGTATAAATTTCAATCGTTTTGGTATGATCCATGAAATTATTCTTTTGAAGGATTGTTGGGATTTATTGAGGTAACTCCAAGATGTTGTGAAAATAAGGTAATGGACGATAAAGTAATTCATTCATTGAATTAAATGATATTCATCATAAAAGACTGGCTAGATCAGCTAAAAAAGCTAAGTATGAGGGACACTCTCAAAGTCGTCACTTCCTGGTTCATTTTCCTCGGCATCATGGAGGACTTCCATTAATAGATCAGTTTCTTCAAGGTCTATGTCTGCATCAAGTAAAGCTGACGGAATGTCCATTTCTCCCTTGCTCACTTATTTGAGAGTATTTCTCCGGGTCTTCAGAATAGCCAAGTCTCTACGAAGCTTTAACCTACAGCAACAAGCCTAAACACGATTTTGAGTATTTTCGACATCATCAAGCTGCCCCTTGAGCAACATTTAGATTGTCTTCCATCCTACCAGACTTGTTTTGAAGGTTGACATACTTTGAAGTGAGTATCTGCAACGAGTTTTCCCGATCCCTCAGGAAGTTATTGTCATCTTCCAAACGCAACCGGAGCGAATCTTGCAAAGATTCCGAATCTCAGATATCAGAGTGAAGCCTATCCACTTTGGCCCTTAAACGCTGATTGTCGGACTGAAGCCTTTTTTCTCCTCGGGAGGGAGTAATTGTTATGCCTAATTCAATGACTAAGGTAGCGGCGACGTGACCCTACAGAAACAAACTGGGTAATAATAAATTACAAGAGAATCGATATGATGAAATTTAAAATCAAAGATACCAGGAGAAACAAGTTGGCTAAGTGTGCAAGTGAAGATTCCAAACCGGATATTGAAGGTTTGGGTTGGGGTGATAAAGCCGACGTTCTAACATCGGTGCTAACAAGGGGAATGACATTATCCTTCGGAGGATTAGTAACCGGTCTTATAAAGTGAATTCCGTAAGGAGGAACTCTGGTATCACCGAGACTTTGGCTAATGTCCCCAGATGGGAAATCTCCCTAGCGATCAACCTCGTTCTCTCCAACGTCATCGTCATCAATTTGAACTACTCCACATGCATTGAATGATATTATATCATCCATGACCTTCCAAGATTCAACAAGCCTTCAGAGAGTTCTTACACGAGAACTGATTCCTCCGGGAAGAGTGAAAACAGCCTCACTAGGTCTGCCTTTTCGACTGTTGGAAGCAACTTGAACAATATTTGTCAAAGCCCCTTCATGGGTAGGAACTTTGTAAGAAATAGATTTCCCTACGGGAAAACCTGGAAAGAATAAGAAAAAAGTGTAAGTTATTAATAGTCATTAAATGACCAAGGATCGGATGAATTTATCCTGATAAAAAATAAATTAGTTCGACAAGAAAAAAAATTTAGAACAAAAGTTCAATTGTAGGGTTTATACCATGACTATTTCCTTTCCACCAACTGGAAGTCATGCTTTTTCAAGTACGAGTAATATTAAGAAAAGCGTGTAGTAAATCAGTTATCCATTCAAAAATCCCAACCATCAATTTTTGCTCGACAGGGACGACTGCAAAAGCATAGTAGTGAGAGATTAATCAACATGATTGAGAAGATAGGAGAATTCATAAAGAGAATACTTATGGAAAGTATTCCATTACTCCGGGAAAAGCTCCGGAGAGGGACGATGCAATTGGCTGATTCGGATCAACACGAACATATTCAACCACTCCCTGTTGAAATCATCTTCGGCATTAATCAACCCTAATTTCCACATGGGTATAGGTGAACCATCCCATAGCGGAATAACCGAAGGAAATACAAGTGCATAAGGTGGTGACGGGAAAAAACAACCCCGACTTGATCGGCCAAAAGTTGGATGCAATAAACTATGCGCCAAACCTGTGGGGCTACCTGACCAATACATACCTGATACCGTCGGCAAAGTTCTTCAATAACCTCTGGAATTGGAAGCTTGAAGCTGATAGTGAAACGGTATGTCTACATTGTGGAAAACCCTTCAACATGGTGAGTTATCTTCGTACCAAGACCCACTACAACAACGTCAATGTTGGAGTCAAAGTTGCAATCCTCGCGAACTTTAGGAAGGATGTCGACAATGATTAACGATTCAAATTCTGCAATGGAGTCGAGATGGTCATTAATGCAGAAATCTCCATCGTAGTTGAAACTGTTTGGTAACATATCAGCCGCAAGGGAGATTAAATCAACCTCTTGGCTTGTTGGAGAAATAAGAGCTTTTCCAGATCGATGACTTGGTATAGGATTTTCATCATTGGATTTCTCTGAAGAAGGATCAGAAGGAGATCATAAGAGCGACATACTATTCTTAAAGAGAAGGAAGTAGGGTTCTGTATTTTATATTACAGGAATATAATCTAAAAGGAAAGAAGGATATATGTGGATTTTGGGCAAAGATCTTCACCATTTATATAAGGAAAGACAGGGCGTTCCCCGGGACATAGCTGGATGGCAAAGGAAGAGAACTTAAAATTCAACTCGAGGCCTGCAGCGTGGGTTTGAACCCTGGTGGGAGCAATTTGTTCTCTTCTGGGGTAGGACCTTGTAGGTGATGTCAGTTTTTCTGTTCTCAAATCCTAGTCATTCAGTCACATCCCGCGATTTACTGGTAGTAGTGCTAAGGGACTGTGACTACTATCTCCAGGAATAGTCTGGCGTAAATCGGGAAGCTGGATATAAAAAAAAAAAAAAAAAAAAAAAAAGAAATGAGGAGTAGAGGGCGAGAAAATCGGCACCACCTTCCCCATAGTCAGTTGTTGAACTTAGTGGGTTACTTGATGGCTGACATGGGGGGCATCACGTTGTATAATTTTTCTTTTTTTTTTGTACTATAAATAGGATCATTCTTTGTACATAACAGACACAATCAATCAAACAACTCAAATTTTATCTATCTTTATCTTTATCCTTTACTTTTATCCTTTACTTTTATTGTACCCATGTGTATTCATGGTTCTTACCTCTTAGTTTACTCACACCACTGTCCTAACGCTTTCTAGAGTAGTTGGGGAACCCATTGCTGGAAATTATAGTTTCATTTCCAACCCAAATCGCTTAAGTTAAGGAATCAATTTGTCTCCCGATTTCATCAGCTGATAAAACGTCGTAAGGAAGAATTCGGGGTGAGAACAAATTTGGCACGCCCAGTGGGACCATAGATGAATTCAACGCAAAGTTTGATTCTCGAGGTCAGGATCATTCTTGGCGTATGCGCCTAAGGTCCGGTAAGAAATGAACCTCGAGTCCAGTCCCCATCCTAAACAAAATCCTCCCAGAAGGAACAATGAAACAACGTCCTCCTCGGGTATGCCTACATCGGTTGATACTCTCCTACTTCCTCCATCAACCCAAGCCGTGGAAGAATCTAGTCAATCTGAAGGTCCAACCATAATGACCACGTCTTTTATTAGGCAACAGATCGACTTAGGCATCCACGACATTATGTACCAAGTTTCTAAATAGTTGGCTGACATTGTGAGGCCGATGGTACATAATGAGGTTTAGCAAATGAGGGAGATGGAAACCAATCTAATGTACCCAGGAGAATGTTCGGCTAGTTATGCCATCCCTCTGATGAGCGGTGTTGTTCAGCATGAGACCGTGACTTCCGGTGTTGTTCCTCAACCGCATGTGCATCAGCAAGTGCCTACTCAGGTGCAGCCGATAGTATACCTAAGAACACAAGCCCAATCGCCTAGCAACCAGCACACTACATGGTCGCCGCCGAACCTTGGGGGGCAAAATATGCCACTTGACCAAGCGAGTCTGCAATATGGGCAGATCAATATGGCTCGGAGACCAGTTCAAGCTCCAGGACACTTTTGATTGCCGCTCGTTATGCCGTACATTTCTACGAACGGCCCTACAATGCAGGCGAACAATTTTGGCCAGTCCAATTGGCAGCCGATGGCCCCTGCCTATGACTTAGCTTGGCTATCTGGTGACGCTGTTTACAGTGGAACACCATTCCAACAGTCATTACCAGTACCCAATCCATACCTTCCAGGAAGCATAAATTTTCTAAGAACGGCCGACGTCCGAGGAGAGCAGCCATGGAACACTGTTCCACCTTATCCTCAGACTCCGTTAGCTGTTCCAGGAGCTCAGGTTGCAGGCTTTGGTGGCCATACCCAACAATAGCAATGGGGCATTACCCCATCTATTGGTAATGGCCAGCAGACCACCTACATCTTTCAAAACCCTGTCCAACAAAGTGCAGAATGAAGGTTGTCAGTGCAGAACGCCTACCAGCCGAATCCAGTCGAGAATCGGCAAAGGGCGTCACAACTGATAAACCCGAAAATTATTGCTAATACCATGCGGAGGTACTTCAGCATCCAACTGAAACCTTTGGACATGCCTGTTTATAAGAAGCCTTACCATGATTGGGTATATCGAATAGCACCTTTGCTGAAGGGCTTCAAAACACCAGAGTTTGCCATCTTCTTTAGCGACGACGGTAAATCCACTATCCACCACATCGGTAGATTTACTGCCCAATGCGGGAGGCTGGCCAGAATGAATATCACAAGTTGCAGCTATTCCCCCTCTCTCTAACGGTAACATCCTTCACATGGTACTCATCTTTGGCTCCTAATTCTGTACTGAGCTGGGCTGACATGAAGGGTTGCTTCCATGATAGGTTCTATTGGCCCCAACCTCAGGGTACCGTGACTGATCTAATGAATCTCAAGTAGCAGGTCAATGAATAGGCAGTCGATTTTATCGAGAGATTCAGAAAGAAGGTTAGAAAATGTACCGTACACTTTCTCGAGTCTGAGTGTGCCCACATGATAATCAATAATATGCACCCTTAGTTAAAGGAGAAGTTGGTGGAACAATCCTGCTCTGACCTAAGCCAGTTAGCCAAATAGAGCAGTACGTCCAGGAGAAGGAGCGCAGAAAAGCCGGCTGAAATCGAGGCTCCTACTTAGTATCCATCATTGAAGCGGATGAGTCCGACTCAGAGTCAGCCGATTGCACGGCAGCCGCAATGGTGGCCGAGATTTTTAGGGGTAAGGTTTACTCTTGCCCAGCCTTGAAAGCCGTAAAAGGCAATGAGATAAGTCCATCTGATGACAGGGTCGGTTACTCGTTTGACATCACGAAGGCAGATCAAATCTTTGATCATCTGCTCAAAGATAAGCAGATTCGGCTGCTTAATGGTCATAGGATTCCCCCGGCCTAGGAACTCAAAGATAAGAAGTATTTTAAGTAGCATAATTCCTACAGTCACTCTACTTCTAATTGTGTGATCTTCAGAAAGGCGATCCAAAAGGGCATCAAAGAGGGGAGGTTCAAGCTAGCCAATAAAATTACGGTTGAAATGTCCATAGATACCGACCCCTTTCCCGTGGTACCAATATCTATGGTATCTTTTGCTAAGCCCTATGATTCAAGGGACACCAAAGGGAAACAACCGATGAAAATGGTGTGGGTCCCAAAGAAACCTACCAAAGGGAAGAAGGCCACAAGGAGGTGTTCAACCGGTTAGGTAGCCTATATGACATTCGTGATGACATACAACCAGCTAGGAGCAGTTTTCATGGCTGCCCTAAATACTCGAGGGACGTTGAACGAGAACTTCAGGAATAAACCATGAGGTTCACAAGGGTCCCTATCGACGCCAGGCATAAGCCTGGGGGGCAAGTATAGATGCCAACTAACAGGAAGTCGAGCATGCCTCAAATAGATGAAGAACCACTCCTTAAAACCAAACAAAGGGTGGTCGATTTTAACGTGAACAAGGGTATTTCATCCTTATGTATCACAGCGAGAAATGAGGACCAGACGAGACCCCGGAGAATAATTAAACTAGCCGCCAACATAAAAGAGGGAAAGTGGTCTGTCAATCAGGCTCCCAAAAGAAAGAGGCACCATCGAGAGTCGCATCTAGGACTTAGAAAAGAAGGATGTAGCGTGTCAATGCCTTGCATAATGTGCAACAGATATTGCATCTAATTTCCAACACTAAGGCAGCCAAAATTCAGGAGATTCCTGAGTCTGCCGTTGTCGAGACTATCGAGCGGGCATTCAACTCAATCGCTTCAGAGGTAATCTCACCTGAAGAAAAGACGTTGGGTCAACCAGAACTGGACGAATAGCCTACCGATAACCCGACGGAGGAACCCCAACAAGAGAACGTGGCCCTAGCTTGTGCACAGGATTCAGTCAGAGGATCCCCAACTAATCCCATTTGTCTCCAAGAAATGGAAAATATGAGCTCCTGGTCATCCGAATTGGATAAAGGAGGGGACTCCATCCTCGATTTATTTAGCCAAGACATGGTTGATGAGATGTCGGCAGACATTGAAATGGTCAACTTAATCCCATGTGAGTTCTGGGCCACCCGCTCCACGCTAGATAGCCTAGAAGGCGATGTTTGCATAGAAGACGCAGAATGGGCACCAATAGCCGATACCACAGCTAGGGACGCTTTGAGCACTGCGTTTGGTGCACCTATGGAAAAGATGGTTAAACACCTTAAGCCCCTCTATGTGATGGCTTACATCAATGATAAAACCATTAGCCGAGTGTTCGTCGACAATGGGGCTATGCTTAATGTGATGTCGCTGCTTACTTTGAAAAGCCTCAACAAAAACAGAGAAGGTCTCGTCCCAACTAACATGAAAATGGCTAGCTTTATGGGAGATACTTCTAAAGCTTTGGGGATTTTAGTGGCAGAAATCACTGTAGGTCCCAAGACAGTCAGATCTGCCTTCTTTGTAATAGATGGCAAGCTGTCGTACACCATTCTGTTGGGCAGGGGCTGGATTCACACTAGTCGATGCCTTCCTTCTACCATGCATCAAAAACTCATCTTTTGGGAAGGAGACAAGATAGAAATCGTCCTAGCGGATGATAACCCGTTCCAACCAGGGGTTCAAAACATAGAGATTGTCCTCTATTCACCCTATATGGTTCCCATAGCCGTCATAGAGTAGTATGAAGAAGGATCTTGGGAATCCTATAATCTTACCTCATGAGGGTTTGAAATAAAACAATTAGTCAAACCAGGGGTTACCTTGGAGGACTTAAATAGTTGAGGAAACCCAAATCATATGTGACTTATGGCATCGGCTGACCGCCCTAAGTTCTGAGGAAAGGATAGTCGAGGCATCATAGATGGGGAACCACGACATCGAACCAACGCTTATAGCTGATAAAGTTGAGCTGCCGATGGAACTTGAATCACTCATAAGAAGGACTATGCCTAGGTTTGAGTCTCAGGATCCTTTGGAAGATATCAACTTGGGAACTGAAGAAATCCCTCGGCTAACACATATTAGTAGTTTGCTGAGGAAAGAAGACAAACAAGGCATAACAACCATTCTACTGCAATATAAAGACTGATTCGCATGGGAATATCATGAGATGCTTGGGCTGGCACGTACCCTGGTAGAACATAGATTGCCAATCAAAGAGGGTTTCAAACCCCAAAAATAGTCACCCAGAAGGTATCACCCTCAGCTGATGCCTCAAATCAAAGCTGAGATCGAACGACTGTTGAAAGTAGGGTTTATCAGAACGGCTAAATATGTGGAATGGTTGGCAAACGTCGTACCAGTCAAGAAGAAAAGTGGCAAGGTTCGGGAATGTATTGATTATAGGAACCTAAATCTAGCCACTCCTAATTATGAGTACGTCATGCCGATAGCTAACATGCTAGTAGACTCAGCAGCCGTTAACGGTGTATTGACCTTCATGGATGGATACTCTTGTTATAATCAGATATTGGTAGCCGAGGATAACATTCACAAAACCGCCTTCAGATGTCCAGGAGCGTTGGGCATTTACAAGTGGGTAGTTATGCTGTTTTGTCATAAGAACGCTGGCGCCACTTATCAATTGGCAATGAACACCATCTTCCATGAGCCGTCCTAAACCATTCTGCTGGGCAGGGACTGGATTCACACCAGCCGATGTCTTCCTTCTACCATGCATCAAAAGCTCATCTTTTTTGGAATGAGACAAGATAGAAGTCGTCCCAGTGGATGATAACTCGTTCCAACCAGGGGTTCAGAACATAGAGGCGGTCCTCTATTCACCCTATGTGGCCCGCATAGCCGTCATAGAGCAGTATGAAGAAGGATCTTGGGAATCCTATAACCTTACCTCACGAGGGTTTGAAATAAAACAATTAGCCGAACCATGGCTTACCTTGGAGGATTTAAATGGTTGAGGAAACCCAAAATCATACGGGACATATGGCATCGGCTGACCGCCCTAAGTTTGAGGCGAGGATAGCCGAGGCATCGCAGATGGGGAACCACGACAGAAAACCAGATTTGGCGGCCAAAAACATTCGAGTTGCCGATAGGAATTTTACACCTAACTTTGTTTGTCTTTAGTCTATGATTGTACACAACTCGTATTTTGTGCAAAGTTTGAATAAACCCATTTTACAGATACAAGTCTTAAATGAAGCGGGAAATCAGAAACTCCAAATCTACAGCTACGAGGACGACATCCTATCGACTAAATCTATGGCCAAGGTGCAATCCTCAGAAGGTAATATCATTACGGATGGCCAAACCAAATTTTCTAAGTTTGGAAGAATATCAATATGCCATGCTAATGGAGTTTGGGTCAGTTGGATGAAAGTTGACTGACAATCGTAGAAAGAGTCAAAGCCGGTTACCGTAAATTGACAAAAGCATACGACAAACATATAGAGCTTAAAGAGGTTTGCCGAAGGAAACTTATTTTGGAAATCATCCCAATCGATTGAAATAAAAGATCATAAAATCGGCAAATGATCACCACACTAGGAAATGACCCTTCGTAACGAACCCACAATTTGTCGGCAATACGAATCAAGCGATGAACATGCTTGGAAAAGAAATGTAAGTGATAGACATTTTGAAGAAATATTACCCATCAATTTTGGGGCATGCATAAGTAATCGACAGCCACAGACCGGTTGCCTGGTCTCAAAAGAGGCTAATTTCCCTTCGATTTGGAGAATGTATGGGAAAACGACAGCCACAGACTGGCTGCCTGGTCAAAATAACAGACCTTTTGATTTGGGGTCGAAACAACTAAGAAGTCGAATTGGTTGGCCTTAAACTAATTGAAGGTTGCACTACATCATCAGTTGTTGAAGTCTCAGGATCAGCCGAATCAACGGTTGCTTGGTCTTCCTGAATTGCTACAGTCTGTTCCTCATCACCAGCTGCACCAACGGCCATTACCTCAACTACCCATAAATCCTCGAGGATTCCCACTCCTACTCCATGTGCGATCTCAGCCACACAAATTGATTGGGTCTCGGTGAGAACCTGTGTATCGGCTACTAGAGTATCTTTTGGTTGTTGTTCCAATCGGGCTGATGCATCTTGCAAGGCTGTAGAAAGGTCACCTGTCACTTGGATGGCAGGATCAACTGGCAAAGAAATAGATGTAGCCAAAGAATGATGTGTTTCAGACACTACTTCAGAAGGAGTAGCAGGTAATGACTGCTTTATACGAGCAAGTTTGTCTCTCCATTCAACACACTCATTTTCCAGTTAGGCCAGTCGTTCATTACCCATCTTCAGATTCAATTCCCAAACAACTTGTTGATTACCAAGCTCTTGTATCTCGTTATCTAGATGGCGGCCTTGCCGAAATAAAGAAGAGCGGGAGGAATTGTGGTTTTTAATAGTTAAGTTTAAGGCACTTATGTCATGGGTTATAGACCTTATCTCTGCCTGGATATTATCTAATTCTGCTTGCAATTGGGACCACCGCCCCTGCAAATCATGCCTTCGATCGACACTTCGCTGCCTCTCCTTATTTACATGGGCAAAAGTAGCCTGAACACGATGCTTTTATTGCAAAAAAAATCCCAAGCATTGTAGAATTGCGGCTGCTTCATCACGGATATCTTTGGCCACCTTGTGTAAAGGGAATCGATCATTCAAAGCCAAGGCTATGTCATTATAGGCGGCCGCCAGAGCTGGAGAGTCCCTCGCCTCCTTTGACAACCAGAACAAAGAGGTCCTCAATGCATGAAGTTCCTCCTTGATGGTGGGGATGCCCTCAGCTAGAAACTCCTCAACTCGCTCTTCATGAACACCAACTAGCGAAGAGGGTGAAGGTACGATGTCGGCTGAGCCAAAATACTGCAATAGAACGTCCTTAGGTATGACCTCGGCTGACGTCTCTGAGTCATCAATTGGGTTGGCTTCAGGCGAGGATCTTCCCTAGTTGTCTCCTGTATAGAAAAGGACAGTTTCAGAAGAGAGGCAAGTTTCTAGAGACAGTTGATAACAAGACTGGAAGGAAAATGATAAACCTCTACGGTTGCGTCAACCTCTTCGGCTGCCTCAATAGGAGAAACTCTGATATCAAGGCCAGCTGATAGAGAATCGTGTGGGTGTTCGGAAGTACAAACCAAAGAGGACGCCCCTCCAACATTATGGGAGGCATCATGTACTTTCCGCTGCCTAACGCGCCTTATTAATTGTGGCTCCTGAAAGACAAAACCAAGAAACATGAGTAATGAAAGATAGCCGATACAAAGGTAGATAATGGATATACCTCATCATCATCCTCTTCAGAAATAGGGATTTCGGCTCCGCCTTTCTTCTCTACGCTCATAAATAACAACCTCTTCACCTAGCCTAGGTTGTTTTAAAATAGATTGCCTAGGCGACGGAGATCCCTTGGTAGGAATGGTCTCTAAATCAACAAACCCTGAAGGGGATGAAGTTACTGAAATATACATAAAAAGTGTTAGCCTGAAATGTATAAGAAATTCTGGCTAACATATATGTAGAAAAAATCAATTCACCTTTTCTCTTCGGATGTCGCAGCCTGACGGAAGACCAAGAGGCAGTAGGCCTAGCCGAATTAATGGAAACCACATTTGAAGGGACCTCTTTTGTCCTTAGTTTAGCGTCTGCTGAGTTTTTATTCTTCGGCTGGATTAGCCGATCACTCTGTTTTTCCTGGATCACCCGATCGCAATAAACTTCCGAAGGGGATTGGAAGAATTTTTCTTTGGCTACCTTTCACCAATCAACAAAAGCAACAGTGGTGTTGGCCCTTGGGGAGAACGGCTGCCAAACGAAAAGGGCAAGCTTATTAAGATTGTGGGTGGCTACCTCCTCTGTTTGCTTGGTATTTAAAGAGCAACGGCAGATCAGACGAGCAACACTACGGTAAGGCCATAGTATGTGCTGAGTCAGGCCAAATTGTCGTACCATAAAGTTGGGTCGATAGGGCTCTGTGGTCAACTTGTTATGGCTAGAGTTGTGCTTCAAACCTCCCAAAAGATCCCTAGCTGTAAGGATACGCCCCCACACTCGATTCATGACCTTCTGCTGAGAGAATGAAAGGTCGTCATCGGCTATTTGATGAACCTAATCGGGAGTGGCCCATTTTTTAAAGACCGGTTGCCAATCGGGGTGGAGATTGTAGTGAAAACATCTGGGGAACAAGACGTGTCTCCCGAAGAGTATCGACTAACACCGACGGATCTAACAGAGAATGGCTACCATCAAAATCGTCAGGGATGAACACTGGGAAATACAATGTGATCCACAACTGAAGGAACCACAGAGGACCGGCCAAAGTATCCAGATTTTGAGAGTCCGTTAACCTAGGTAGAGCATCGCCCAAAGCCATGTACAAGTAAGGCAGAAAGAGGGATGCCCAACTGACATCTTACCCTGAAACGGCCAAAGCCACATAAATCTCCAGCTCCTTGACAATTGCACAAGAGCACGTACAGACGAAGTAACGGCTAAACTATTAAAGCAGAAAAGCATGATACTCAACATCATCAACCGAAAGAGGCGAACTTCGGTGGTTAGCGGTCATAAAGGAACCATAGCTGGAAGAATATTTTAAAACAACAATCCCCAAGTCGGGGACTTTGATTTCACTCAGGGTAGGAGCTTCGGCTCCCAGTATCGGAAGGCCTAGTATCGTCGTTACATCAAGAAGGGTGGGAGTCATCATCCCTCAGGGAAAAACAAAAGCATTGGTGGTAGTTGACCAATAACCAAGAAATGCATATATAAGGCCGATATTGCAGGAGATATCATACCCCGATAGTACAATGACATCGTAAAAACACATACGCCCCCATTTGTTTCCTTTGGCCAACCTGACCCGATCCACCCAAGCAGAATAGTTGGCGACCTTGGTCGGCCAGGTGTGTAGGTTAGCCGGACAGCGGTCGGCAGTGAACCAGTCGTAGGTGAGGGGAAGGTCATAGGTCACCGGGCTAAGATGTTGAGATAAAATAACGTCACCTTATTCCGGCCTACCATATGGAGCAAGAACCAACTATTCATCAACAAGGACCAAGGTATCGGTTAGGTCTTTATAGGCTAGAGTGGTCCCATATATCTTATGAGAAGAGGAAGAAGAAGCCATGGCATCCGAGTAAGAAAAAGGCTGAGATTAGGGTATTTATGTAGAAGTGAAGAAATCATAGATGACTGTAAGATCAAGTAAAAAGTTCTCGGAATGATGTCTCTTCTTAAGTAGATCTCGATGCACAACGAAAATTAGGGCTACCTCTTCGAATGCACAGTTGGAAAACGTTGAAACCGATTCGTGGTAACAAAGACACCTCGGTTGAAGGGGAAACCCAATTCAGAAGTAATCATCATTGCATGCATTGGAGATGAGACGATTGAAGTGACATGCGCGGGTGTCAGACCGAAATGACGGTTACTTTCGGATACATCAACTCAACAATCACACTCGAGTTAATGTAGGGGGAAAATGTTAACACTCAATAATAATTCAAGTGTTTAGCCGAATTCAGTGACAGCCGAACTGCTTCAGACCCAAATATACTCCTAGCCCTCGACTACAAGAACTTCATCGGCTACTAAGGCATCTTAGCCGAGTTGTTAGTTAGAGGTATGACTGGAACCCACTCAGATGCAGAAGCCTCAATGACAAAGTCAAAAGGGTTTTTGAACCCCTATAAGCGGTAACGGCCAACAACAGCTAAAAGAAAAAGCCATTATCCTAGCAAGAGGAGTAGAGGGCAAGAAAATTGGCACCACCTCCCCCATAGTCTGCCGTAGAACTCAGTGGGTTACTTGATGGCCGACATGGGGGGGATCACGTTGTACAGTTTTTCTTTCTTTTTTTGTACTATAAATAGGATCATTCTTTGTACATAACAGACACAATCAATCAAAAACTCAAATTTTATCTATCTTTATCTTTATCCTTTACTTTTACTGTACTCAGTCGTATTCATGTTTCTTACCTCTTAGTTTACTCACACTGTCCAAACGCTTTCTGGAGTAGTTGGGGAACTCATTGCTTGAAATTAGAGTTTCGCTTTCAGCCCAAATCGCTTAAGTTAAGGAATCAATTTGTCTCCCGATTTCATCAACCGATAAAACGGTAGGGGAAAGAATTCAGGGCGAGAACAAAGGCAATTCAAGATATGACCGTTACCGAAGACCTCAAGATTCATCCAACATTTATTAAGCTTAATTACCTTTTAATTATTTTTTTGTTACAACATTAATAATGGTGATTAAGGGAGCATGATTCGTGGATCATGTGCCCCATAGCTTTAGTATAAGTAGAGATTCTCATTCTATTGTAAGATCATCTGACCACAATTTAAGAAATATTACTCGAATTCTAAGCAATCAATAGAATAACTCTATACTTTTTTTACTTCGGATCCCTGCTGTTCTAAGTGGCTCAGAGTAACTCAATCTAGAGATATTCACAAGCTCAAGTTTCAGGCTAATTCTATTCCTTTGTTATTTCATATTTATTTAACTTGCTTATTTATTACTATTACTTATTTCTATTACCACTTAAGCATGTTAATTCACGTATTCTTTAAACCACAAATAAATTCAACTATACCTTATTTAGGGTAAACAATATTGCAATAGCAACAAAAAAAAAAAAAAAAAGAGATTATCATCTCAAAAAGTTAATTACTTAAAAATCAAAGTAAGGAAAATGAGCATAATAGTTTAAATCACAAGGAAAGTTAGTGATGTAAAAACAAATGTGGAAGGAGGTCAGTAAAGTTTCCCCTATTATATTTCGCCTGATTTTGGTTAGAATGATATTTTAGAAAAATTTAAGTAAAAATTGAGTAATTTTGTGATTGGAAAAATAAGTTTAATGATTTTTTACAATTACATCATAAGTTAAGTTACCTTTAATGTAATTAACCCTTCAATTAATTTTAAAATGTATTACCTCTATATATAAATAGTTGTACTAAAACCAAACTTCACTTTATTATGACTACTAGTATTTGATAATTATGGATAAATAAAGGATGAAAAATCTAGTACGCTTTATCAGAATTTAAAACATTGCCCCACACACTCCACAACAACAATTATTGTCACCGACTCAAATTTGAGCAAATTAAAATTGACTGTATAAAACATTATTAACTAAATGATTGCAGATTGTCATAATACAAATATCACACACACTCTAGAAAAAACAATTAAGGAAATCAGACACCGCTTTAAATAAATGCAGTGGCTTTAATGATTTTCGTGCACCACCAAGCTGACTCTTTTACCATTTCAATTCTAGATCTGCATTAGAAACTTGTGCATAAGTTGTTAGGTATCGTTAATTTCTCTTCACTTGATTAGTCTTTTCATTTTTATTTTTATAACGATGGTATTCGATCAACATATATACATCTCAACTATTTTATTGCACATCTTTTTATAAAAAAAAGTCTACGATTAAATACACAAATTGCCCCTCAAACTTGTCACAAGACGTCAATTTGACATTTCAATTCTTAATGATCATTTAAATATTTATGCTAAGCAGAAGTGTATCTCGTGAACACCTTAATAGAATCTCTTGTCCTTATTTGGATATCATGTTAATTCTTAAATTGTTCTAACTCTAGTTGTAATATGGATTTCTTGGTATAAATTAACAAGAATTGCTTATTAAAATTAGAATAGTAATAAGAAAAATACTAAAAGTAGTGTCAAATGACGTACTTCCCTTTCATCCTTGCCGCCTTTATTTTTAAAATTTTCCTCTTTTCACAAAGTTTCATCCCTTTATCAACAATTGCAACCAAAATCCACTCCGCTATCAATCTTCTTGTCACATCCTCTGTCACACGAGTAATAGTACCATGGCATGGTACATTCTTCTCCATGTATAATCCACTGATTTATTCTTTCGAAAGTTCACTACTTATTTGAATGCAGTCTTGTAATTTCTACTCCCACACCTTAACATGTTACAAACTCCCTAGCATCCATTTGGTGGAAGTTGGGTTGGTTATAAGCTAGTAGTTGGGAAAATGAAAAAAAGCATCTTTTGGAGTGCACCCAAAAGACACTTTTTGGATTACAACTTTTCATCTCATCATTTCATTGTCTATAAATTCATAGGAATAACCTCATTTTCTGGACTGAATTTTTAGAACTTCTGCATACTTTTACAAACAAAATTTTGAGTCTTAGTGTGTTTTGTTGCGGAATTTGCGTTCGATGAAGTTGGTGGGATTTGAGGTACCGCTACGCCATCAACAGATATATCCATTTTATCTTGGAAGAAAGTAATCCATAACTGATATTTGGCACAAATATCCATATTTTCCGTCACTTTACCTCTTATTTTTAGTACTTTAATAGCCTTGTTTATAGTGAAATCGTTGTATTCGGGTTTATGTTGGTATGTTTTGTATGTGTAGGTACAACGAGGACAAATGAAGAAAAAACGAGCAATTTTGGTAGAATTTAAAGGTATTTGCACTGGAACGAGGTGACGAGAGGATGCGCACAACACTTGGAATAAAATCTGAGAATTGGAAGGATCCACGCGTTGAGTACGCATCGTGGAGGAGGCTAGCACGCGTTGCATGTGCGTCGTGGACTGATCACACATTTTCAACATTCTGAATCTCAGTTTCTGAAATCTTAGATGACACCCACGTTGGGCATGCGACGCGGGTTCAATGCGAGCATACGTTAGTTTTTCCCAATTCATTTGGAATTTGGTTTCCTTATTTTCGATTATTACCCTAGGCTATAAATAGAAGTTTTTATTATTAGAGAGGGTACTGGGATTATTTTGAAAGACTTGTAAGCCGCCTTCTATCATTCTTGTTGCCTTTACTTTATTTTTCTTCATAGAGCTCTAGTTTTATTCATGAATACATTCGTTGTTCTTCGAATCATGAGTAGCTAAACTTCTCTTTTCTTGGGTTATGGCAAAGACAGAAAAGTTAGTTTAATGATATTTGTTGCTTATTAGATTTTCATTATTGGGTTGTTTATTTATTCTTGAGCTTAATTATTTAATTACTTGATCACTAATTAGACACTATCTGTGGCGTGTGAATTGAACTACGGATAGGGAATTTGCATGCGTAATAAGAATAAATAGGGCTTGTTTGTATTAATATGTTTCGCTAATGAGGATAGAAATATACTATTTAGCCTTGCTTAGTTGAATACAAATATTTAAATGTGTTCTTGTTATTTTCTGACGACCACTTGGATATAGGCGTTAGAGTAGCATCTACAGACTTGTGAGGAATTCGGAAGATACTCATAAAGTTAACATCAACCCGTCAACTAGTAATCCAGGAAATCGAATAGGTAGAACTATCGGAAGACTTAACTGGATTGTCGAAAGCCATGACCCTGGATTCTATTCTCATCAGATAAACCTTACAACCTCTGTCACAATAGTCTATGTCACAAAATAGTCATTTTTATTCTTTTCTTTCAGTTATAGTTTAGTCACAATAAAACCTCTTGTTTTTTACTCCCTTAGATAGTTACAAAATAATTTGAATTAGTTAAGCAGTATAAAATATAAGTATCTCTGGGTATGATATTTGAACTTACAATCCTATATTACTTGTCGACCGTGTATACTTGCGTGTGTGTTTGAGAGCAATAAGTTTTTGGCACCATTATCGGAGACTTAGAAAAATTACTATTTTTCAAGTTTAGATTCTATTTGCTCTACTCAAGTTTTTACTCTTTGGTTCATTTTGTGCATCTCAGGAGTCTGCTACATTTTATGCCTAATACTCGGAGTCAAGTAAAATTATGGTTAACTTTGATCCCGAAATCGACAGATCTTTTCACAAAGCAAATAAACTGGCTGAAGAGGTTCTTCCTGGGTTAGTTGAAAACATAGAACTTGCAGTGGTAGAGATGACATAACAACAAGTTCATGTGTTGAATATTGCTAGGCCCAACCTAGAGAATGCATCGAATGCTATCTTAAGCCTAACATCACAGAAACATTTACGATTGGTGCAGAATACGTGCCAGTATATAGGTATGCCACATGAAGACCCACATAAGCACTTGATGGTATTCGTTGAGCTGAGCGAGAATTTTTATTATCAGAATGTCTCCAAAGAATATGTGAAGCTGACATTGTTCCCTTTCTCATTGATCGGGAAAGAAAAGGAATTGTTGCAGAATGGTTATTTGATGGTTCTGTGCATATTGCTAGCCTCTTTTTTTGTACTAGTATACATGTTTGTTGTGTAACAACCCAGTTTAGGTATAGAATAAGACCCTAAGGGCTTATTGTCCCTAATCTGTGATAATGGACCTGTTTGATTCATGAACGACATATGTTCAACATTAGTTAATATAAGTCTAGGAGAAACTTGCAAAACTGTAGTCTCACTTGTTTTCCTCTGAGTTTATGAACATTCAAAATGATTTAAGATTGATCTAGTCACACATAAACTTATTAACATTTGAAGTACCATAATTGTATGAACTGAGGAATTTTGCGTTAGTAATGTAGTTCAATAACTGTTAATTGCTTAGTTATTTGGTCTACCATGTCTACATATGCCTTGCTTTCCATGTTCAGTTCTCATATGTTCAGTTTGATGTCATATGGTCCTGTTACCTTTGGTTATCCATGTGTACAAGTCCTAATGCATAATTTGCCTACCTTAGTTTGATATTGAAAAGGTCTTAGATTGTGTAAGGATGGTAACTGCCCAACATATTACTCTTGACATGATCTGAGTGACACTCTGTTCGCCATCACATGCCTCTGTTTTGACTATATGAACCATGCTACACATATTTTGAGCCAGTGTCTCTTGTGTTCTTTAGCATGCTTACTGTTTTCTTGTTTAGTATCTATACTACCTGAGTCTTGCATATATGAATACTTGCTAGTGCCTTACTGTGATCCAAAGGATTCATGCTTAATCAAGTATAGTTACGTGTTTAAGGGGTCTATCTAGCCTATTCATGTCCATTCATATGCCTGTCTTAATTGAACCTTAGTTAATATGAGAGTAAGCGGCATATATTGGATATTTGTTTGACTTCAATATTCATCTCTTACATGTCTCTGAAATTATGTATGTTGCCTGAGCTATCTTCTATTATGTCCTCTGTTGCTTATGCCCTGATGTATACTACAATATACGGATAGTATACCACATATACCTAACGTATATAAGGTATATAAAACTGATATACTACTTGTATATATATCAGTAGAAGAATCCCAATTAGGAGTCATTTGGGTCTGGCCCAATTTTTACTTTTCAAATGTGTCTGTTGTTTGACCTGGTATATGTTTTGGGCTTGGCCCATATGTGCCCTCTCCTCCTTGTCTTTCCCTTCTTAGAATTTGCAACTGGACTTAGCCCATGAACTCTGCTATTTACCTGCTTGTCTTCTACCTATGTATTGTGACTTGGGCTAAGCCCACTTAATTTTCTCGTTCATGCCACTGTGTGATATGGATTGCTATATGTATTTTGGCCCTTAATTTGCTATTGAACTGCCTTTATGTGCTTATCCATTTCATATTAATTGAATGACGAGTCCATGGTGCTTGCTAACTTGGGTCCCTGTTTGTGCATCCTCTTTCCTCCCACTGCATTGCGACGAGATGAGCCTCTACTAGGCTATATTTTATTCAGCCAAAGACATCTCCTCTGCATACACTGCATATCTAGTCCAGTTGGGCTATGGCCCAACTGAATACCTTTTTTCGAGTCCGGAAAGCTGATATGCATTTGAAGATCCAACTATGGGTAAAAGTAGTCAACTGGTAGGCTTAGGTTGGCCCTCCAATCTAAACTCTGCTCTTTTCATTTTCTTTATGTGTAATAAAAATACTTTTTATTGTTATTGGAACCCCTATTACGATTATGACTTAGGATAGGCAAACGATATGTATATCGTTTAGTTGGATCGCCAAAAAATAATTTCAAAACACTTATTTAAATCTGAAATTGGGTAAAGATGGTCTGTTTTGGCATTGCAAAAATCTGGAAAATGGATTTCTTAAATCTAAGTTAAAGTATTTTGGACCTTTAAATTCATAACTTGGGTTTTGGAGTGGAATTGAACTTTACTTGAATTGCTAATTTTGAAAGGACCTGAGTTTGGGCTTGAGTGATTGAAATTAAACAAGCGAATTGCTGAAAACTTATTTTTGAATTCAATTTAGACCAAAATTGACATTTTTAAAGCTGAGTTTATGGGCTAAATTCAACCAATTGATTTTGGACTTTTGAAACACAGTCTTGGACTTGAGTTTAAAGTAGGAATTTTGGGACTTGTGAAATATGACTTGACCTTCGGAATATGGCATGAAAAGAATAAAAGAAACTATTTTCTATCTCTTTTGTCAAAAACCAAACTTGTCATTTCATATGAATTATACATATTTTGAGCCTTGAAAAGATTGTCAAAAGATGCAAGTGTAAATTGAACAATATTGTTGGACTAAAAGTGGAGTTTTACTTAAATTGACATTTGGGTGTTCTTAGTCCGAAAACAAATTGATCCTCGTGCATACTATTTTTGCGGAAGGCCAACTCTTTTGTTTTAAAATGAAAACTCTTGAGTTTCGGATAAATGAATGACAAGTATTTTTGCGGATATTTTAAACACTTTAAGCAATTTAAATCATTAAAGCATGCTATAGAACTCGTAGGTCAACCGTATTCTACGGATCCTTAATACCGAGGTGTCTAAAACCTTCCCCGGGATCACCAAAACCCTTACCTCGACTATGGTTTAAATAAGATTTTTCAAATGATTTTGAATAAACCCCTTTCACATTTGTTTTTCTAATTTATCTATAAATTAGGTGGCAACTCTAAAAACATTATCCGACTTAGAGAATCATCACAAATTTATAGTAGCCTTTATGCTCCCGCGTAAAAGTGAACAGTAACACTTAGTACTTTAATCGCTTTATTTATAATGAAATCATTGTATTTGGGTTTATGTTGATATGTTTGGTATGTGTAGGTATAACGAGGACAAACGAAGGAAAACCGAACAGTTTTGATAGAATTTGAAGGTATTTGCACCAGAACGAGGTGACGATATGATGCGCGCAACACTTGGAATAAAATCTGAGAACTAGAAGGATCCACGCATTGAGCACGCGTCGCGGAGGAGGATAGCACGCGTTGCATGTGTGTCACGGACTGATCGCCCATTTTCAACATTCTGAATCTCAGTTTCTGAAATTTCATACGACACCAGCGTCGGGCATGCGACACGGGTTCAACGCGAGCATACGTCAAATTTTCTCAATTCATTTGGGATTTGATTTTCTTATTTTATATTATTACCCTAGGCTAAATAGACGTTTTAATTATTAGAGAGGATGCTGGGATTATTTTCTAAGACTTGTAAGCCTCCTTATCTCATTCTTGTTGTCTTTACTTTGTTTTTCTTCATAGAACCCTAGTTTTATTTATGAATTCATTCGTTGTTCTTCAAATCATGAGTAGCTAAACTTTTCTTTTCTAGGGTTATGGCAAAGACAGAAAAGTTAGTTTAATGATAGTTTTTGCTTATTAGATTTTCATTGTTGGGTTCCTTATTTATTCTTGAACCTAATTGTTTAATTATTTGATCACTAATTAGGCACTATCTGTGGCGTGTGAATTGAACTAGGGATAGGAATTTGCATGCGAAATAAGAATAAATAGGGCTTGTTTGTATTAATACGTTTCGCTAATGAGGATAGGAATATAACATTTAGCCTTGCTTAGTTGAATACAGAGATTTAAATTTGTTCTTGTTATTTTCTGACGACCACATGGATATAGGCGTTAGAGTAGCATCTACAGGCTTGTGAGCAATTCGGAAGATACTCATAAAGGTAACATCAACCCGTCAACTAGTAATCCAGAAAATCGAATAGATAGAACTATCAGAAGACTTAACTGGATTGTCGAAAGTCATGACCCTGAATTCCATTCTCATCTGACAAACCTTACAACCTTTGTCAAAATAGTCTCAGTCACAAAATACTCATTTTTGTTCGTTTCTTTCAGTTATAGCTAAGTCACAACAAAACCTCCCTTGGATAGTTACAAAAGAATTTGAATTAGTTGAGCAGTAGAAAGTATAAGTTTATGTGGGTACGATATCTGGACTTACAATCCTATATTATTTATCGACCGTGTATACTTGTGTGTGCGTTTGGGAGAAACAATAACCTCGGGTACAATGAGGGGATTAAATTTCTTAAGGACACACAGTGAATTATGTGGTCTCGAATATTTTCAGTTTATGCATTTTACGTTTTTCCAAATTAATTCAAGTTTCTAGTGTACTAGTTTTGAACACAAATTACAAACAAGCTTAAGAAATTTAATTTATTTCTGTGTTCGATTTTGTGGAGACTAAAATCGTTTTGATTTCCTACTCGTGTTTCGAGATTAAAATTTACTCACTGCATAATGATACGTGAAGGAGTTGCAGTGTTCAGCAATCAAGATTAAAATTGTGGCCTTGTCCTTCACATATACTTTTTGGTTCGTTGTAACCTTATGAAGTTGCATTAGGGTGAAGAATATCCATTAGTCGAAGGAGGGGCAATTTCTACTGGCAAATCCATTTGGTTACGAGACCATATTATTGCCACTGATTTTTCCTCTATGAACTAAAGAGGTGTGACCAACAGAGGAAGATTCATTCAGAGAAGAATGATTTTTAAAAAAAAATATATCACAATGCATTCATCTCTTTTCTGATTTTGGAGATTAAAATCTTTGTGGTTTTCTACTTCCGATGATGGAGATTAAAATTTGCGTGATTTTCTACTCTGATTTAATACTCAGTTTTAAGATATAAAAACTTCACCGTTTTATTAAATTTGTTTATTTCCAATATTATTTGGTTTGAAGATATAAAAAGTTCGCCGCTTTATTAAATTTATGAATAAAGAATTTAAACAAATTATTTGTAGGACGATTGATACAGATAATAGATTTAAGCGGGCGGTATTGCGAGAATATAGTTGACTGGAGCAAATTGATCTTCTCCTCTGTTAATTATCGCAATGGCGTGGCTAAGAGACCGACAGGAAACCCCTTAACTTTTCACAATTGTACGTGAAAGGATGCAAAAGGAAAAGGTTGTGCCCCTTCATAATATCAGAAGGGACTTTTGATTTAGATCTGAAAAAGAAAGGAAAAATGGCAAAAAAAAAAAGGGGGTTCTACTTTCTTTACATTGTTATAATTCAATTTTTTATAAAATTTAGGGTAAACGTTTATTATCAGATGATCTCAAAATATATTTTATACTTACTTGATGTCTTCTAATGAGAAACATAAATTATAAATATTTTCGTGCATTTGTTTGGCATTAATATGATTTTGAGTTGCCAACGAATATGGTAGTGTCTAATTTAATTTGGAAGAACAAAAATATGAAATCTAATGATTCTCATATTATGTCAGATCCATATGTTCTTGGTGGATATTTTGTAGGGTGGTTGTTGAGTTTTTAACTGGTATATGACTAGTTTATAAAATTATCAAATTGATAATTGGTCATATACTTGTTCAGAAGAGTTATGGGGTATTCTTTCACAAAAAGGTATCATTTGAAATGTCGTGACTTTTCATGAAAAAATGTGTCTATTAAAATACAACAATTTGTATAGACATAAATGTTGGTGAAAGGGTACCCGCCTTTTATTAGTCATTAAATATGACGATCAATTAATCATTAATAGTTATATATGAATGCCTTGTTGATAAATTGGTTTACCCCAGAACTTGTGGCGGGGAAGCTATCCTAACGCCTAGCTGAATACTCAATCGAGTGCCCTATAGAAAAACACAATCTATTGCATATGAAAAATGGAAAGGAAGAAAGCCCAATATGAAATACTTCAAAGTGTGGGGTGTTTGGCGAAAGTGCAAGTTCCTAAACCTAAAAGTATAAAAATAGGACCTAAAACCGTTGATTCTGTTTTAATAGGATATGCCACAAATAGTAAAGCATATCAATTTCTCATTCACAAATCAAAAAATCCAGACATTTAGGTGATACGATAATTGAATGATCAGATAATGTTGAATACTTTGAAAATATATATCCATATAAAAGAGAATGTGAATCATCTAGCGAAGGATCTAAACGACCTTGGAAAGAAACAAAGGAATGAAGATGTTTCTAAAGAGAAAAATTTAAGACGTAGCAAACGTCAAAGAACATCTACTTCCTTTGGATTAGATTTTCTGACATTTTTGTTGAAAAATGAGCCTCGAACGTTTCAAGAAGCAATGTCTTCCTCAAAAGCTCAATTTTGGAAAAATCAATAGTGAAATAGAATTCATATTAAACAATCATACTTGAAAATTGGTTGATCTTCCTCCAGGAAACAAACCCTTAAGTTCCAAGTGGATTTTCAAAAGGAAAATGAAAGTTGATGGCACTATTGATAAATATAAGGCAAGACTTGTTGTCAAATGGTTTAGACAACGAGAAGGTCTTGATTACTTTGATACTTACTCACCGGTAATGAGGATTCATCCATTTGGATGTTAATAGCATTAGCCGTCGTATACGATCTTGAAATCCATCAAATGAATGTGAAAACAACCTTCTTAAATGGAGATTTGGAGGAAAATATTTATATGGAACAACCTGAAGGGTTTGTAGTTTCCAGGAAAGAGAAGAAGGTGTGTCGACTTTTTAAGTCTCTTTATGGACTAAAACAAGCACCCAAATAATGAAATGTGAAATTTGATCATACAATATTGTCAAATGAATTCAAGATAAATGAGTGTCACAAATGTGTTTACATTAAGAACACTCCAAATAAAGTCATCATTATTTCTTTATACGTGAATGATATGTTGATAATGAGTAACGACATTGCTAACATTAGCTAGTAAGTTTGATATGAAAGACGTAGAAGTTGCCGATTTAATTTTGAGAATTAAGATCCATAGGACTCCTCAAGGTCTTGCATTGTCTCAATCTCATTATATCAAATGGTACTTGAAAAGTCCAAGTACTTGGCTTTAAAGTTGCAAAGACACTAATTGATGTGAGCCTTGCTCTTGCTAAGAATAAAGGTGAAAGTCAGTCTCAATTGGATTATGCCAGAGTGTTGAAAGTTTGATGTATATCTTCAACTGTACACGATCAGATATCGCTTGTGCTGTAAGTAAACTAAGTGGATCGTTACATAAGTAATCCCGATCAAAATCATTGGTTGGCAATAAAACGAATTTTGGGGTATTTGAAACATACTCAAAACTTTACTTTGCATTACAACAAATATCTTGCAGTTATTGAAGGACATAGTGATGCAAATTGGATCATCGGATCAACTGAAACTAAATCCACAAATGAATACGCTTTTACCATTGTTGGAGGAGAAGTGTCTTGGAAATTATCCAAATAGACATGTATCGACCGCTATACAGTGGAGTCTGAGTTCAAAGTTTTAGAAAAAGTCGGTGAAGAAGCTGAATGGCTCCGGAGTTTCTTAGAAGACATTCCATTTTGGCTCAAACCGTTGGCTCATGTATGCATACATTGTGATAGCCAAGCAACAATAGGAAAGGCCGAGAGCGTTATTATAACGGAAAGTCTCATCACATACGATGAAGACATAATACCTTAGACAACTACTCTTCAGTGGAATTATCACAATTGACTACGTAAAGTCAAGAGATAGTGTGTCATATGCAATGATTTTCATGAATTATAGACTGTAAAATATAAATAAGTGTAACTTGAAATCCTATCAATTATTAAAAATCGTGGAATAATATGATGTTCACATACACTTACAATAACGGTAAATATAATAAAAAAACATGCCTGAATTCTTGACTTTAGAGCTTCTTCTGAAGAAGATTTCTCCCACTTGGCAAACGTTCTTAAAGGTTTGATAAATATTTCAATCATCATGTGCACATTAATGTTAAATCCAACATCATTAATTGTTATTAAGTAAATTAACTAATATGAGCCATGGCGGTCATACATCGCATCTCGATATAATTCCTTCAATGTACTATAATATTAATCTATTACCCAACACAATTTTTAAATATGTAATGGTCCAACAATAATACTTAGAATATCTTAATCTAAGCCAAACTTGTCATCGTCATTCTCAACATAATGTATACAAGAGAAAACAGGTAATAACAGAAACATATATATAAATGAGCTCAAAGTGTTAGTGAAATAAACATAATAAAATATTTACATAAAGTCATTCATTGCCAATAATAATGCCCATTCTTTTAACATGTTCAACAAATGTTTTGGGCGGTAATCCTTTCATCAAATGATCGACAATCATAAGCTTGGTGCTAATATGTTCAATTGACACTTTATGTTTCTGGACTTCTTCTTTAACCGAAAAGTATTTCAGTTCCATATGCTTATCACCTTTCGAATACTTGTCGTTTTTAGAGAAGAAGACTGTTATAGTATTATAACAATAAATTTTTAGCTGCTTGGCAATACTGTCGACTAGTCTAAGTCCGAAATAAAGTTTCACAACCAATTAGCCTGAACTGTGGCCTCAAAGCATGCCACAAACTCATCTTCCATATTGCTCCTCCAGCTACCATGAACAAATAACCAAATATGGATTTTCTTGTATCCACACAACCAACATAATCTGAATCTGAATATCCAACAATATTAAGATTATCAGATCTTCTATAAGTGAGCATATGATCTTTCCTTCCTTGCAAGTATTGCAACACTTTCTTTGCAGCCTTCTAGTGGTCCATTCCTAGATTATTTTGATATCGGCCCAACATCCCAACATCAAAACTGATGTCTAGTCTCATACATGTCTGGGCATACATTAAGCTCCCAATTATTGATGCATAAGAAATATTTCATTTGTTTACGTTCTAATTCATTCTTTGGACATTGGTTGAAATTAAATTTATCTCTTTTCTAAACTTGAATTGGACTTGATGAGCATTTTTTCATTCTAAATCTCTCGAACACTTTATTAACATAGTATTTCTGAGATAACCCCGACAATACTTGTGACCTATCCCAAAATATTTCTATCCCAATCACATAGGATGCCTCTCCCATATCTTTCATTTCAAAGTTGTTAGAGAAAAATTTCTTTGTATTGTGCAACAATCCAAGATCATTAGTAGCAAGCAAGATGTCATCAACATACATGACTAACATAATAAACTTACTCCCATTGACCTTCAGATGTATACACCAATCAACAATATTTTCCTTAAATCCAAATGTGACAATAGTTTCGTTAAACTTAAGATGCCATTGTCGAGAAGCTTTTTTAAGTATGTATACTGATTTCTTTAGTTTACACACCATGTGTTCCTTTCCTTTAATAAAAAACCCATCATGTTGATCCATATAAACTTCTTCTTCCAAATTTCCATTCAAAAAGGCAGTTTTCACATCTATTTGATGTAGCTCTAAGTCATAATAAGCTACTAAAGTCATTATAATTCTGAGTGAATTTTTTCTAGAGATAGGTGAAAATGACTCTTTATAGTCAATGCCATATTTCTGAGTGAAACCTTTGGCAACAACTTTAGCCTTGTGATGTTCGATGTTTCCATTTCAGTTGAGTTTGGTCTTAAAGACCCATTTACACCCGACTCTTTTGCAACCTTCTGGTAATTCTACAAGGTCCCAAACTTCATTATGTTTCATAGATTTCAACTCATCTTTCATAACATCTATCCATTTATCAATTTCAATGGCTTGTGAAAATGAAATTGGATCATTAACAATTTCCAAGTCAATTTCTGACTCGTGTAGATATACCAAATAATCATCAGAAATAGCCGATCTCCTTTGTCTTTGAGATTTTCTTAATGCTACTTCTTATGATTCATCTACTACATGTTCATCAATTATGGCTTCATTCTGAATAGCATGATAATTTTTTTGTTGTTATTGTTGGTTGTTAGGCGGTACAATAATTTCAGGAACAACATTTTAGAAGAAGTGCAGGGTAGAGGAATTTGCACCCTAACTTTTAAATTTCCATATTATACGGTTCTTCACTCCCACTAATTTCACCATTCACAATGAACCTAGTATTTTCAGTTTCAATTATTCTCATATTGTGATTAGGATAGTAAAATCTATACCCTTTTGATTTTTCTGGATAACCAATGAAGAAACCACTGATTGTTCTTGAATCCAGCTTCTTTTCTTGTGGGTTATAAACTCTGATTTCTTCCTGGCAGCCCCAAACATGCAGGTGCCTTAAACTGGGTTTCCTACCAAACCAAATTTCAAAAGTGTCTTCGAAACTACTTTACTAGGAAGCCTATTTAACAAGTACACAACAATCCTTAAAGAATACATCCACAACAAAATAGGTAAAGATGAACTACTTAACATACTTGTAACCATATCCATTAATGTATGATTACGCCTTTTAGCTACACCATTTTGTTATGGTGTGTTGGGCATTGTGTATTGAGCACATACACCACGCTTTTCAAGGAATTTAGCAAATGGACTAGGGCGTTGTCCAGTTTAATCATATCTTCCATAATACTCACTACCTCTATTTGACCTGATTATTTTCACTTTTCTGTCTAGTTGCCTTTGAAGCTCATTAATAAATACCTCTAAGGAATTTAATGCTTGAGATTTTTCATGCAACAAATAGACATATCCATAACGTGAAAAATTATCAATAAAGGTAATAAAGTACTTTTCTTACTCAAAGATGTGGCATCAAAAGGACCACATATATCAGTGTGTATAATTTCAAGAAGTTGTGTGCTTCTTGTGGCTCCTTTATTTGTGTGTCTTATTTGTTTTCCTTTAATACAATCCACACAAATATTAAGGTCTATAAAATCCAAATTTGGAAGGATTTCATTCTTAACTAATATTTTCAGTCTTTTTTTGGATATGTAACCTAAACGTTTATGTCACAAGTAAACAGATTGTTCATTCACCAAACTTCATTTGGTTCCAACATTATGATGTAGATTTAAGAGTGTTTCGACAAACAGATTATCAAGGTTTAGTTTGTATAAGCTATCACAAAGAATATCAGTACCAATGAGATGATTATGCTTAAACAAACTAAAACATCCATTACCGAAATTAAAACCAGTCTTATTTAATTTAGGTAAGAAACTAAATTTCTCGAAAGATAAGGTACATAACAAGTTACAAATAAATCTAAGTGATGGACAGTATCTAAGATCAAATGATAAGTCCTGATAGCTTCAACTGGAGCCTTCACTCTATTCTCCATGTACACATATCTTTCATTATTGTTTATGATCTGTGTTATAAGGAATCCCTGCATCGTATTAGAAATATGAACAGTGTAAGCAGAGTCAAGCCACCAAGTATTATAAGGAACTTCAGTTAAATTTGATTCGAGACATGTAAACGCACTAGGCTTACCTTTCTTCTCGAACTATGCCTTATGTTTCAGGCGATCTTTCTGAAAGTGTCCATATTTTCCACAGAAATAACATTTATCATTCTTGTGTTCCTTCTTACATACTTTATAGGAGGACTCATTAACATTATGTTGCCTCTATTTTCCCTTACCATGTTTATTTCCTTTCTTTCCAACTTCTTGATGATTATAAGGTTATATGGAGTGGTTTCCTTAATTCTTCAGTCTTGTTTCCTGCAATTCATGCACGTTCTATTTATCTTTCATGGTATTATAGTTCATTTGGAAAGGACTGTACTCAGACGGTAATGAATAAATGATGAATTGAACAAGAAAAGTTTCATCCACTTCCATTCCTAATATATTAAGTCTTGTTGCTATGTTTGTCATTTCAATGACATGCACATGCATGGTACATGAACCATCAAACTTCATGGTGGTCAAAGTACCCATTAGTGTCCCAGCAAGAGACTTATCAGCAGTTTGGGAGCATTCTTCCACAAGTTTCAGAAGTTCTTTGGCACTTTCAGTTTTGGGAAGAGTAGTCTTAATGTTGTCCGCAATACTCATTCGCATAAACATTAGGCTTAATTTGTTAGATCGATTCTAGTGCTTATAATGAGACCTTTCTTCAGCACTGCTAGCATCAGGATGTAATGACCCGTTCGATCATTATGAACCTTTCGTCTAAAGTTCTGTGATACCCCTTGTCCAGGCATTCGCCAGTAACATTTACCCATGGAATTTGTAAGGAAAGTTACTCTTGTAGTTCATAAAGAAGATTTAAAGTGAAGATTTGATGAGAAATCAATGTCTGCTCTAGTGAAATAGTGTCCGCACCGGCGGACGATGAAGTCTGATCCTGTGAAATATTTTCCGTCGTTGCGCTAAGGCGAGGTGGCAAGTGCCTGCACCTCAGCGGTCCCTTTTACGCTGAAGCGCATCCGCGATTCCGGAGTCAAGTCTGCAGGAGTAGAAGTGCTGGTTGACCGGTAGGTTTTAAATTCCCTAAATATTCTATTTCCCCAAATCATGTTTGTCTCGAAATGAGGGCTAACCTATGGAGTCTCCCTGCATTTTTTGCCTAAGAATCTTTCATGGAAGGTAACCTCTTCTTCCCTTTTAATGGATTTTCTATGTCTCTAGCATGTGGGGTAAATGATGAAAGGGGGAAAATGAATTCAAAACTTTTTGGTAGTTAAAATTAATTGAATCATGATTAAATAATGTAAAATGAGTAGGTAAACCTGATTTCTTCTAAATAAGTACTTGTTTTGATAAATGTCCATATTGAAGAGTTTAATTTGACCACGAGAACCTTTGTATTAATGGGGAAGAACCTAGGATTTGTAAAATTGAGCTTTTAATTGAATCATAAAATTGAGGGTCTAAATAAGGTTGTTTTTCAAATTAATTTTGGGTTGTAGCTAGAAATCACGTTTTAAGTCTTGTTGAATATTAAAGTTTAAGTTTTAGCACTGTGGGCCCAGGGTTTACTTTTAGGTATATTTTGGATTGTTGAAGGATTAAGTTCTTGTATGTGTATTAGGCTACAGTTTAATTTTTTGAGACTTCGATAGAAGTGCGTAATTTAGTTATAAATATTGAGGATTATTGGGAGTGTTTAGGGGTCCCACTCAAATGGGTGTGATGAACGGTTTAGTGAGTACCAGTGTTGAATTGTGATGATGGGTGATTTGGGGAATTAGCCCTAAGTTGATTCCTACTGCTGATTATGTGGGCTTGTCGCCATTATGTGGTCTCGTCGCCATACTTGTTATCGTTGTGCTTATTCATCATACATTCTTGATATGATATCCTGATTACACTTGGATTATTTGTTGATGTATTTCTGGAAGCATGTTATATTCATTTATATACTTGTTGCATCTCATTATATCATGATTTTTCCTTCTATATGTCATTTGTATTCATATGCTCATGGTTCTGATGATATTGATATTGGAGTGGTATGATTATGATATGGGTCTAAGGGATCAGGAAAGATAAGAACATGTTGAGATTACGACAACATTGAGATGATGATGATACGCGGGGATCGGGATTGCACACCTCCATCTGATATTATTATAGCCAAGAGCTGGGCTCCAATAGAATATTCCATAGGGTATACGGACTTCGTGGATCCCCCATGGGTGTACGATCATAATAAAAACTTGTCGTATTGTATACTGGATGATAAAGGTATCTAGCATATGCATTGCATTCACATTCATACCTTGATTACTTGTGGTGTGATAATGTAGCGTGGATTGGTTATTGGAATGTGAGTGATTTCCTGATTAAATGAGATTATATGATTGGATTCATTACATGTATCTATTTGGCTGCTATGATTGGCTTCATCTCTGTGGGTTGACTATGTGGTTACACCTTTGTGATTCGGGGTACTCGTTGTAAGTCGTATTTGTGTCGGTGAATTCATTTTCTTATATTGTTTGGTGAGTGGGAGGGTGATTTTGCAAGGGTCTAACATAGATTGTGGTTGTATTTGTCAGGATGTTGTGGTCATGTGGTCTTGTTTACATGTTGTAATGGGTTTAGTTGTTGCCTTGGTAAATAAAGCTAAAGATATGGGAATTGCTTATAACTTAAGGAAATGGTCCAACGAACTAAAGTTGTCTTGCTTGTAATCGGTTATGGCTATACTTAGGATTTGTAATTAGAAATAATGAACGTTAATCAAATGTCCTCCCTCTAAGATTATATGGTGGAAGGTCTAAGGTAGCGGGGTAACGTACTGTGTGTCTAAATAATATGTGAGGTTTAATCGGGTTAATTGATAAATCTCTTTACATGAAATAAATGACTTAAGTGCTAATGAAACCTTGTTGTGATTGATTGTCTATATGAACTACTAGTCTTGCATGATGGTGAGTGTTACATGACTTGTGGATCCCTTATGGACTAGGTGACTTGTAGATTAAATGAACTATTATATGAACAATATGACATATTTGTCCTTGGAACCATTAGTGTAGAATTAATTGTTGTTAATTTGATATTTATATCTCTTCGCGTATTTCGTCATTATCGGCCTATGATGTTTATGGGGGTATATTGTGTACTCATGTTACGCTTGTTGCATCTTTTACGTAGATGCTGGTAATCGGTCTATTCAGGTTGCAGATTGGAGCATAGGAAGTTGAGGCACACTACTCTTCGGTGGCCTTAGTTTTCATCCTATATAGACTGACTCCTTCATTCGGAGTAGTGTCATTGTACTTTTCATTCTCTTATTGTATCATAGAGTCCTTGTATAAGTTAGACCAGGTTTTGGGAAAGAAGTTTTTGTAAGAATCGTTATTCAAAGATATTGTTTTAAAGTTGATAATTTATCTCATATTTTCTTAATTTTCTTAAGGTTGTATTTAGGATTGGTTCGTCTACCGGAGGGATCATGTAGGTGCCACCACGATGCCCGTGATTTGGGTCGTGACAAAGTTGGTGTCATAGTTTTATTTTCACCAATCTCACGAGTACAAGGACAGTGTGTAGTAGAGTCTCACGGATTTGTATGATGACATATGTACCCATCCTTGGGAGGATATGAGGCAGTTTAGGAACTCTTCCTTTCTTTCACTCATATCATGCTTCCTCATATAATTCGACATCCGATTGATTCAAATTGGTATCAAGACGATTCCAATTGATATCTGATCCTGACACTCTTTGGAGTGGATCGTGTGTGGAAATTATGTCCGGAGGTTATTGCGACGTTTGAAAAAATTGTCTAAGTCTGAATTTATGTTATGGTTTAGGTAATTCTACTCTAATGAAACTTTTCTGTCCCTGCGGAGCCGCACCAGCGAATGGTGGGTCACAGGAGCGAGCACCTTGTGTTATACTGAGTCCGCCTCATTGAATGTCGTCTGCCTTGGTAAGATTGCGTCTGCAAATATGTTCATGCCTCAATGAATAATTATGACGCACCTAAAGTCCGCCTAGGAGAAACTTTCCCGCAAGGGGGAGTCCGCCTCAATGGAGATTATTTCCACGCCATTAGAATCACTATGTAGAAACCAGTGAGTTCTGCCCCTGCTTTTCACTGTTCAACCTGTGCATTATAAATTTATAGCATGGCAGTTCCAAATTAGGGAAAACTAGCAGGAAAAGTTCAGATAGCCAATTACCCAAATATCTGATAATTTCAACCAAGACATAAATAAACGACTAGTTACAATACCCAAATTTTCTGAATCATTCACCAAACCAGACAAAACAAGAAATGAAAGAAATCAAATCAAAACCAAATTATCCAAACATCCAACAAATACCAGAAAAGTAAATTGTTTGAACATGAAGCCCGACATGGGCTAGGAACCGATAATAATAGGAGCTCAGTCTTGCCTCTTGGAACTTGCCACCTCGCCACCTCGCCACCTCCCTCTGTGTTGCTACTGTCATCATCTTCGGGATTGCGCAAGAAGGAGTAGTCCTCATCATGTTCATCTTCAACCAGGAGGGGATCCTTGTAATCCAAATGTTTAAACAAGCCCTTGATACCCCTCCACAATTTTACAAGGAGTTTGCCCTTGGACTTGTTCTTCTTCTTTTCCTTCCTAAAGCTTGTGCGGAGGCTACCATGATCGCTGGCCAAGTCCTTGTATGCCATCTATAGGTCTGAAGGGCCTTCTGCGACTCCAGTTATTGTTTCATCTCCTCTCGAGAGAAGTAGTCGATAGAGACACCCGAAGTGCTAGCCCCGGTGGAAGGCCTAGGAAGTCCAGCAATCAAGTCTTGAATCTCCTATAATTGAGAACACATGGCACCAAATAGCCCATGTGGCTGTGATTGCGATTGCGACTGAGACTGGGACCCATCATCAACATCACCATCCCCGCTCACATTCAGGTATACCTTTATTTTATTGCTCTTCACTAGAGTACCCGTTCCTAGCACTTTCAGATGGTGAAATACCCCCTTAAGATCAATCCAGTCATCATCAGGCTTATCTAGCACACCCACTCTCCGACATAACTTCGTGATCATCGAGGGGAACATCAGACTCAGCTCTTCCTTGGACAAGTAGTCTTTTCACTCCCGGATGATGTGGTGTCCCATATTTACTAGGATATCATCCAGTATGCAAGCTAGCATCAGAGTGCGAATGTACGCGCAGTCATATTTATTACTTAAAGGACGTATCATGCTAGCTATGATGCTCTACCACCTCTTGGCCTCCGCAGTGAAGTATTTGTTTGTAATCCCAGATTTCTTATTGGCCCAGTTAATACACTATGATCCTCAACCACTAGTTGTAACACCAACCACACCCTATTACCACAAGCCTCATTGGCATACATAGCCTCTAGGGGTGGTTGGACAGCTCATAGAAATCATTAATCATCTTTGCCCCGATTGGTACCATTTTGCCTCAAATTCTTATCTATGGATTTGGCTCCGCCAGCCTCACGCGTTTTAAATTAGCATAGAACTCTCTCACCCAGTCTTTATTAGCTCGGTAGGGGGATAGATCAAACAAGGTCCAGCCTATTTGCATCAGTCGGTTATAGAAGTCAGGAATGCGCTCCTCCACATTGGTCAAGTTTATTCCCCTCTTTTTCAATAGTTCCTTTTCTCTTCAATTGGCGTAGTATCGGTTCTCATAATATTTTGACATAAATTGGACAGTATCATAGTCAGTCGTGGGCTCTTCGTCGATGAGTCTGTAAGGCCGGGCAAGGTTTTCAAATGGATTTTGGTCCATTTCAGCAAATTGTACCTGTATTAATCAAATTAAAGTTATTTTAGTAATAGATTCATGTGTATTATGTTATTATGTGTCTAACGAGCTAAAAAGACCAATAAAAATTGACCCGACTCGACCAGTGAAAAACTACTATTTTAGTGATATTGCAGTTCTATTTCCACTACTGTGGGGCAAATATCGCCGGAGTGAATCCGCTCCAATTAAAGAATTATTTGCTTCTGTGAGAGTGTCTATTATCCATTTTCTCACTTCGTCGAAGTAACACTGCGCCTCAGTGGACCCGCTTCAGCGGAACTTATCCGCCAAAGCGAGGCCATTGTCCCAGACCGACCCAACATGAAAATTCAGTGATTTCACTCCAATTTTGGCCAAAAAATCCCTCCCCTTGGTCTTATGTGAACATACATGGGCAATAGACTCCTTTTACATTATTACTTCACTCGATCTATGGATCTACCACCATAACACCCACCACCCCAAAATTTTCAAAATTTCATGAAATTTCTCAACCCATAAACATGTTCCTACCCTATTTTGTAATGCTAATCATGTATAGTATGAGGGTGTTAGAACTTATCGAGTATTGATGCTTGAATAGTATGTTAGTTGGAAAGCATGTCTCAATGTCTTATTTTTGAACCGCCTTCGTGGGTTCAGCTCCGGTAGGTTAAGTAGGTGAAGCAGCGGGTGTGGGGAGTTGTTTGTGAGAAAAAGAGATTGAAGTCATATGGGTACGGTTTTGTGAAGGGTATTTTTGCAGTGTAGTTGGGGAGAAGTTTGGGAGCAATTCCTGGAAAAATAAGAGTTTGGGGAGTGTGGGAGAAGTGGGTAGAACCGATCAGTTTTGTGGGTTTTTGAATTTCATGATTTCCGCTCCATCGAGCTCCGTCTGCCACGGCGTGTCCACAGGAGCGGGTACATAAACCGCCCCTGCGAGGTTTGCCCTTCTCCTAGTTATCCGCTTCAGCGGTAGAGGTTGTGGGTGTGCTCCTGCGCATGATTTTTCTGTCGTAGCGTGGTTTCTTGATTTAAATTTACCACATGTGTGATATTTTTGAAAATAAGTTGTCCCTTGATGAGTATTTTGTCCCTCCTATTCAAAATGGGAATCTACCTCTCAAGCCTTATATATAGCTCATGCAAAACCTCATGTCCTGCCATTCCTCTATGCCATTCCTCTGGTCTCCAATAGAATATTCTAGAGGGGTATACGGACTTCGCAGATCCTCCATGGGTGTACGGTCATAATAAAAACTTGATGTACTGTATACGGGATGACAAATGTATCTAGCATGTGGATTGCATTCACATTCATACATTCATTCATACCTTGATTACTTGTGGTATGATAATGTGGCGTGGAATCGTTATTGGAACGTGAGTGATTTCCTGTTTAAATGAGATTATATGATTGGATTCATTACGTAGACTTATTTGGCTGATATGATTGGCTTGATTACTGTGGATTGACTGTGTAGTTACACTTTTGTAAGTCGGGGTACTCGTTGTAGGTCGTATTTGTGTCGGTGAATTCATTTGCTTGTATTATTTGGTGAGTGGCAGGGTGATTTAGCAAGGGTCTAACATGGATTGTGGTTGTAGTTGTCAGGATGTTGTTGTCATGTTGTCTTGTTTACATGTTGTATATGGGTTTAGTTGCTGCCTTGGTAGATAGAGCAAAAGATATGGGAATTACTTAGAACTTAAGTAAAGGGTCCAATTAACTAAAGTTATCTTGCTTGTAATCGGTTATGGCTACACTTAGGATTTGTAATTAGAAATAATGAACGTTAATCAAATGTCCTCCCTCAAGATTATATGCTGGAAGGTCTAAGGTAGCGGGGTAATGTACTGTGTGTCTAAAGAATATGTGAGGTTTAATCGGGTTAATTGATAAATCTCTTTACGTGAATAGATGACTTAAGTGCTAATTAAACCTTATTGTGATTGAGTGTCTATATGAATTACTAGTCTTGTATGATGGTGAGTGTTACATGACTTGTGGATTCCTTATGGACTAGGTGACTTGTTGATCAGATGAACTATTATGTGGACAATATGACTTATTTGACCTTGGAACCATTAGTGTAGAATTAATTGTTGTTAACTTGATATTTATCTCTCTTTCGCGTATCATTTGTTGTTGTCGGTTTATGATGTCTATGGGGGTGCGTTGTGTACTCATGCCACGCTTGTTGGATATTTTACGTGGATGCAGGTACTCGGTCTATTCAGGTTGTAGATTTGGAGCATAGGAAGCTGAGGCACACTACTCTTCGGTGGCCTTAGTTTCCATCCTTTATAGACTGACTCCTTCATTCGGAGTAGTGTCATTGTACTTTTCATTCTCTCATTGTATCGTATTCCTTGTATAAGTCAGACCATGTTTTAGGAAAGAAGGTTTTGTAAGAATCGTTATTTGAAGATGTTGTTGTTCAAAGTTGATAATTTATTTTGCATTTCTCGTCGTCCGCATTTTCTTAATTTTCTTAAGGGTGTATTTGGGATTGGCTCGCCTACCGGAGGGATCGTGTAGGTGTCACCACGACGCCCGTGATTTGGGTCGTGACACAATAATAGCAGTTTGCTTCTCGGTGTAAAGTGCATCATTAAGATCTAAAACTCCGATATGGAATCTGATCTGTTCGCACCAATCTGAGAAGTTAAGTCCGTTAAAAGTCGTAACAGAAACAAAATGCAAATGAAGAGCAAATGCTGCAAATAGAATATGCTTATTCGTTAATACTTTGAGTTATGAATTTAAACATGCTATCAGATTCAGAGATGGTTTATACTCTTAAATGTATATTGATGTCCTCTTTTGGGCGAAACATCAAAATACAATTTTAAACATAATGAGGTGTAAAAAAATTTAACGTAATTCGATAATCTTTAATGCATCAATTAGTAATATATATTATCTTTGGATAAATAAATAAAACTAATGGTACATCTAAATTATCGCCTTAGTGTTTAATGATTATAAGAACAAACGATCAACCTTTGGGCAATTCATAAATGGCTTATAACCAAAAAATTTAATTTATCCATAAGTGTTATATCAGTTATAAGCATCAAAATTAATGAGTAATTGAATATAGGATCGATCATTATTTTCAAATTAATTTCATAAAGATTCGACCAATTTGGTGAATAACGAATCTCACATACATAATTCCAAATAAATAAAAGTAGTACTTTTCTAAATCTCATAGGTTTGCTCATAAATCCAAAATTAACAAGAGTACAGAACATTAACATTCTTGCAACCATGTAGCATATCACGTTACTGTGCCTTACTAAGCCTTGTTGCTAAATGAGTCTCTAATTAAGTTTAACTCACTCCACAGAAATTGAGAGATTAGCACCAAAAGCAACGACAGTAATCATATAAGCATTATATCTCAATATGATAACATATTTAGAGGAATTATACCACACTATATGGATATCAGAATCTTAATTTGATTCTGTTCCTCTAAGCAATTGAATTTTAACAATAATAAAGAATCTTAAAATAGGGACAACAGCATCCTCATAAATGGAACAACGAAACCTCATACAAATATAATTGACCACTTATCGCACTTTCACATGGATTTATGCACCGAAGCATTTAACATTCTGAAGCAAATTAAGCCTTTACTTGTCGAATCAGTAGCTTCAAAAAGATCATAAAATCAGATGGTAATTAAATACATTCTGGTCATCGGCACATAAACCATAATTTACATCTTATGCAAAAGGTCACTATTACTATTACCAGTAATTGTGAAATCGCTAACATACATAATTAGGGTTCACAAAATTGAGAAAAAACGTTAATCTTTCACGGAAAATTATTAGTTTCAAAAACCTGACGCTGATACCACATATAATGATTTTCATGAATTATAGACTGTAAAACATAAACAAATCTAACTCGAAATTCTATCAATCATTCAGAATCGCGGAACAACATGATTTTCACATACACTTACAACAACAGTAAATATAATCATGAAATATACCCGAAACCTTTCCCATTGATGGAGTTGAAGCCGAAAACTTCCTTGGTCCCCAAGCAAACCGAGACCCTTCCCACTTATCCATACTTGGCCGAGAAGTTCATGTAGTTTGTGTCATTTTGTTATCCTTCTAGAATAGTCCATGTACTACTATAAATAGGACCCTTAGGATGTTGTAAAAATCAGAGTGGATTAAATATAAACTTGAGTTTTACTCATACTCTAAAGTATTCAACTTGTTTGTTGTCTACCTTAGATTGGTCCTTGTGTGGGCCTTGGTTCTTGTGTGAGCCAACCCCTTAGTGTAAGTTGAAGCTAGGACTTGTGTGACCTAGTTAAACCCAAGATAAGGTCCCTTTGGTGTAAGTATTGGTTATGACTTGTGTAACCTAATCAAACCCAAGCTTAAGGAACCCCCTTAGTGCAAGTGGACGTTGGAACTTGTGTGATCCAACCAAACTCAATCCTAGGGTCTATCTTAAAGTTACCGGCCACCCACTTGGTTAGTACTCGAGCTTGTACTTAGCAACCTCGGTCTAGTCCTTGTCCAATTGGACAAACTCATTTTGGTTTCGACTCGAGCATTAAAACCCTCGTTTCATTATCCTTGCTATATCGACCGTCCTACACTTGGATTGCACTCGGGTTTGCACCTAGCATCCCGCGTTCATTCCTTGTCCAAACTATTATCTTGCTTCCACTATCATATCCCAAAATACTTCCATAACGTCCACCACAAAGGCCACCAACCGAAACCCCACATATACAACCGTCTAAACCCGACAACCACAAACAATCCACAAAATAACCCTTACCGATACCTCACTGTTTCAATTCTGTTTCAGTTCTTGCCACCATCAAACCACCAAACCTCGATCATCAAGAGAACCCTCAACACACCTGGAATACCCCCATAAAACGCCTTAGTCCAACTCTACCCTAAACTACCCGAAAATGCCACACAACACCACACTGCCCAGCAGAAACACCTCACCCGAAAACCCAATTTTGAGTCCCATTTTTGGGGTCGACCCGATTACAACCAAACTCCAACCCACTTACACCCCTCCTTACTTACATCACTAACTAGAGAGATGTTTGAAAGATCATCGAAGGGAATAGGACTATGGCCGAGGACAAGTCATCGTAGCGGTAACTCTACCTAGAAGACAGGAGATCCTAAGACCCATGTTCAAAGAGATCAAACAAAGTCATTGATGACGGTTCAATATTGTCAAAATAACTTTTTGGTCCATTCTCATGATGAGACAATATTCAGTAACAAGATAAAGCATTAAGGTTTTAATGGTTTCTAAGTTTGATACAGGATATATCAAATAGTGTATCTACAGGATAACACGTTTAGGAATTACTTATGTAAGTGTGAAGTGTAATCCGCTTCAAGGAGAATTTCGTAAGGTCAATTCTCTACGCACTTATGAACCAGGTAATGTTCATGGCTGAAACGAACAAAACAATGAGAACCAATGACGGTTAAAGGGTTAATTGTGTGACATGTGGTTGTCTAGGTTTACACCAAAGCTCGACGGTTCAAATATATTAGATCTACCAATTGACCGAGTATATCCGACATATGTTCACTACGGAAAGTTCAAAGGGAAATCTACTTATCCAGATGCAATTAATCCTTGATTACGAATCACACAGTTTTTCATGCATATTTCCATTATAAAGTCATTTCTCATTCATGTGGGGGATTGTTGAATTTTAAGGTGTTAATGGGAAATGAGAAAAGGTACCTTTTGGAATGCACCCAAAATGCACCTTTTGGATTACAACTCTCCATCTCACCCTTTCACTGTCTATAAATTTATAGGAATAGCCTCAATTTTTTATTGAATTTTTAGAACTTCTACATACTTTCTTACAAACAAAAATTTGAGTCTTAGTGTGATTTGTTGCCGAATTTGCGTTCGATGAAGTTGGTGGGGTTTGAGGTACCGCTAAGCCATCAACATGTATATCCGCTTTATCTTGGGAGGAAGTAATCCATAACCTTGGATATAGTGAGGGAATTAAATTCTTTAAGAACACACATGAAATTCTATGATCTCGAATATTTTCAGTTTATGCATTTTACGTTTTTCCATATTAATTCAAATTTCTGGTTTACTATATTTGAGCACAAATTACTAACCGTAGCTGCTATCTTAAACTCTTCTGTTGCATTTTTTTTTTCCAATTCAGCCAATGATGAAGATTAAAAAATTGGAACTTCTCACATTTATGAGGGAAAATGTAAGATTGGAAGAATTCTGAAGTGGCGAGGAGAAAAGAAGTTAGAAATTTTCAATGAATCAAATTTGCTCAAATATTTACATTTTACCTCAATGCAAAAAGTATGTCCACGTCATGTAGGAAAGGCAGGCTCTAATACTTTGTATTTCCAAGAAGTGACTTGATTTTGAATAGGAAAGGCAGGCTCTAATGCTTTAGTCAAGTAGATTAGATTCTCAATGCTGATTGTATTATTTACTCGCGGATTTTGGATCTGCAGATTATGAATTTTATTACTAGCATAGATTCCTGTTTTACTCCAGCAATTTATTCAAGATCAATTTGATACTTATTGTTGTGTACTCTTCTTGTTTTGTAGGGTAAGCTACTTTTAAAATTTTAATTGTCATTGTTTATGGTAATTTTATTTAATTACAAAATATAACCACATTTTATGATTATAGCAAATGTAAGAGATTGGACTTCAATTTTTTTTCATTTTAGGCTCTAATCTTCCTCGTTTTCTCTCTTTTTTTTCGGCAAGCACACCCAAGTTGAGAAAAACTCAATTAACAGCCATTAAAAAGCTTTAACGCTTTTAATTAAAAAAATGGGTTTTCCAAAATTGTAATTTATTTGAATTGGTGTTATGCAAACGATTGGGAATATCATGTTTAGAGAGTTTGGTGAAGAATTAAATTGGTTGTTATTAGAATATCATATTGAAATTCTAAGAGAAAGAAGAATAATGTTGTTTGTTTTTCCAGATCCAATGTAGGAATAATTTATATGTATTTTGTATGTCAGATATATGTATTTGTATATCTAATTGTTAAATATACACAATATATATGTGTATATTGTGTATATTAGTCTCTCGGCTGGCTCTAGATTTTGTCCCATTTGTACCGTGTAATTGGGTAAATATTTAGTATCCTAGTTTAGGTAATGTTGTAATGTAATTAGTATTGTACACTTACCATAATAATTGTATTACCATAAATGTATAGTTAGTATCCAAGTAGAATAAGGTTTTAGGAATAGGATTCTCCTATTATGGAAATATGTAACTTGTATAAATAGTCTTTCAATCAATGAAAATAATCAAGGGATTATTTCTTTCATGGTATCAGAACTCGGCTTATTGCAAAAGACTAAAGAATTGGCGGACCAACTTCGCAACGTTGGCGCGCTCATTTCGAATGATCGTTTGGTCCTCCAAATGGTTTCCTGCCTCTCTGAGGCCTATAATGGTGTTGGAACGCTTCTTCGACAAAGCAATCCACTTCCGCAATTTTATCAGGCTCGCTCTATGCTTACACTCGAAGAAGCAGGCATGGCAAAACGAGCGGCTACCGGTGCTAGTCCCGTAGTCATGTTGACCAAGTCCACGGTTTATCCTATCGATTCTAACAACTCGGGCCAAAATCGCAACAACGGTGGCGGCAAAATGGGTGGAAATAAGAAAAATAATGGCAAAAACCGCGGCGGCAACCGGCAGAATGGTGGTGGTGGGGGGCCCTCGTAGTGGTCAGCAGCAGCAGCAGTTCTGGGCCCCACAATGGCCCTCTGTGCAGTGGCAGTGGGGCCCACAGCCATAGTTTGGGCCCAGTCCAATTTCACCCCAGTGGCAGTGGCCTTCCCAGCAGCAGTCCAGGCCCACTTCTGCCTGGACCACATACATCCAATCGACTGGGCCGAGGCAGCAAGCAGGGGTACTTGGGCCTCGGCCCCCGCAGGCCCATCACGCAGCGGCACCCACGTCTACAGACATCGAATCCGCAATACAAACGCTTGGTTTAAATCCTCCGGACCCAAATTGGTATATAGACACCGGTGCCACTACCCACATGACATCCGATTCAGGGACGCTCTCGTCTTATTCCAATTTGAGCAACCCTCGCGGCATAATTGTTGGTAATGGTAATTATATTCCAATTCGTGGTTATGGTCATAAAACTTTATCTCCCCCTCATCCACCTCTTATCTTGGTCATAAAACTTTATCTCCCCCATTTGGTTTCTCGTCATCCACCTCTTATCTTGAAAAATATCCTACACGCCCCCAAATTAATTAAAAACTTAGTCTATGTCCGTAAATTCACTACTGACAATTCCGTTTCTATTGAATTTGATCCATTTGGTTTCTCTGTGAAGGATTTCAAGACGGGGAGTCCTCTCATGACGTGTGATAGTAGGGGAGATATTTATCCTATCACACCCATCATTTGACTCTCAATAAAATCATTACAATAATGTCATAATAAACTCTTTCTTTGAAAAATCATAGGCACTCCGATCCATCGAGTCAAGCATTGCCATCCGCTTTTGCAACCATTTCTCCTTCCTTGTGGCATGCTCGTCTTGGTCATCCGGGATCATTTATTTTGTCGTCTTTAGATAAAAATAGTTTTATTTCATGTAAGGGTACGAGTAGTACTCCAAATTGTCAGTCTTGATCTTTAGGAAAAATTATTAAGTTGCCATTTGTAGACTCAAATTCTCATACTTTAATAACATTTGATATTACTCATAGCGACTTATGGACGTCTCCTGTTCTTAGTTCTGTGGGTCATCCGTATTATGTTCTTTTTTTGGATGATTATTCTAGGTTTTTATGGACGCTTTCGATAGCGAAAAAAACTCAAGTTTTTTCCGTCTTCTTAAAATTTAGAGCATTCATTAGAACCCAATTCGACCGAGAAATCAAAAATATTCAGTGTGATAATGGCAAAGAATATGATAATGGGGTGTTTCGGGAATTCTGTGCTATTAATGGGATCAATTTTCATTTTTCTTGTCCTCATACGTCTTCACAAAATGGGAAAGCCGAACGCAAAATTTGTTCCAAAAATAACATTGTCCGAACTTTATTAATTTATGCTTCCGTACCCCCGTCTTATTGGCATCATGCTCTCCAAATGGCTACCTGTCTCCTTAACATAATTCCTTTCAAAGGTTTGACATATTCTTCCCCCCTTCAAATTTTATATAATAAAATTCCTTCATCTTCACATCTTCGAGTTTTTGGGTGTTTATATTATCCGTTATTCCCGTCCACCACAATTAACAAACTTCAGGCCCGGTCTACTCCGTGTGTATTTTTGGGGTTTCCGTCTAATCATCGTGGCTACAAATGCTTTGATTTATCCTCTAATAAAATCATCATTAATCGTCATGTCATTTTTTATGAATCCCAATTTCCATTTGCTAAAGGTAATACTCTCGTGCCTAGTTCGTATAATTTTTTGGATGATAGTATATCCCTGTATATTATTCAGCATTTTTCGGACGTATACCGCACCCAAAATTCTCCAGCGGGCCCACTGCCCGCTAGCCCCACTGGTTTGTCACCCCCGCCGCCTTCCGGCGATTGGGCCGAGTCCGGCCCCCCAATTCGGAACGGGTCCAGCTTCTCGCTCCCGCTTTACCGAGTTGGGCCAACAGCCCACCGCCCGCCGGCCACGATCCGTCCGAGCCCAAAGAAATTCCCAAAATTTGCCCAATTCTTCCTTGAGTCATAGACCGATCACTCGTAGTCAACGAGGTGTTTTTAAACCAAAAACACATTTTAATTTACATTCTAATGTCCATAAATCCCCTCTTACCCTGTAATCATGTGTCTGCCTTAAATGACCCGAATTGGAAAATTGTTATGACCGATGAATATAATGATCATATTGATAATAAGACGTGGGATTTGGTGCCCCATCCATTTGGTATTAATATTATCAGGTCTATGTGGATTTTTGCTCATAAGGAGAATTCAGATGGTTCATTTGCTCGACATAAGGCGCGACTTGTGGGTGATGGTAAGACTCATCAGGTTGGTGTAGATTGTGGTGAGACGTTTAGTCTGGTGGTCAAGCGGCTAACATTCGCATTGTGCTTAGCTTGGCTCTTTCGAAGGCATAGCTTATTCATCAGTTAGATGTAAAGAATGTTTTCCTACATGGGGATCTCAAGGAAACAGTCTATATGCATCAACCTTTGGGATTCAGGGATCCCAAACATCCTCATCATGTCTGTTTATTGAAGAAGTCCTTATACGGGCTTAAGCAGTCTCTCCGGGCCTGATATACAAGGTTTGCAGACTATGTTTCGACTATTGGGTTCACTCACAGCAGGTCAGATAATTCCTTGTTCATCTACCGTCGTGGTTCGTCCTTGGCCAACATTCTGTTATATGTGGATGATATTATCTTGATTGCCTCTTCCGATGCCTTACGCCAGTCTATCATGATCATGCTCAGCTCTGAGTTTGCTATGAAAGACTTGGGGGCCTTGAGTTATTTTTTGGGGATTGCTGTCACTCGTCATTCCGATGGGTTGTTCTTATCTCAACGGAAGTATGCAGCTGAGATCATCGAGAGGGCTAGGATGTCATCCTGTAAGTCCACTTCAACTCCAGTTTATACTAAGCCCAAGCTTAGTGTCGCGGCCGGCATACCCTACGAGGATCTTACCCGCTATCGCAGTCTTGCAGGGGCCCTTCAGTAACTTACCTTTATGAGACCGGATATTACTTATGTTGTCCAGCATGTGTGTTTGTTCATGCATGATCCCAGAATTGAGCACATGAATACACTCAAACGCATCATTCGGTATATTCAGGGTACACTTGACTATGGTTTGCATTTATATCCTTCCTCGACGTCCACATTTGTCTCGTATACGGATGCTGATTGGGGTGGCTGTCGAGACACCAGACGGTCTACGTCTGGCTATTGTATGTTTCTTGGCAACAACTTGGTCTCCTGGTCTGCAAAGCGTTAGTCGACTCTATCCCGCTCAAGTGCCGAGGCTGAATATCGAGGGGTAGCTAATGTAGTCTCAAAATCATGTTGGTTACGTAATTTGCTTTTGGAGCTTCATTGTCCCATTCAGAAGGCAACCTTGGTTTATTGCGATAATATTAGTGTCATCTACCTTTCTGGTAATCCAGTTCAGCACCAACACACTAAGTATATCGAGATGGACATTCACTTTGTCCGCGAAAAGGTTGCTCGTGGTCAGTTACGCGTCTCTCATGTCCCGTCAAGATATCAAATTGCAGACATCTTTACAAAGAGTCTTCCCTCGGTCCTTTTTGAAGATTTTAGGGAGAGTGTTAGCGTTCGAAGACCGCCCGCTATGACTGCGGGGGTGTATTAAATATACACAATATACATATTAGTCTCTCGGCTGGCTCTCGATTTTGTCCCATTTGTACCATGTAATTGGGTAAATATTTAGTATCCTAGTTTAGGTAATGTTGTAATGTAATTAGTATTGTACACTTACCATAATAATTGTATTACCATAAATGTATAGTTAGTATCCAAGTAGAATAAGGTTTTAGGAATAAGATTCTCCTATTATGGAAATATGTAACTTGTATAAATAGTCTTTCAATCAATGAAAATAATGAAGGAAATATTTTTTTCACTAATGTATCAGTATACATACAATGACATAAGCACGACATGCAAAATACATACAAACAACGTACAAAATATATACAATAACATAACTGTATGTAAGTTGTCTGTTTTGACTGGATTTTATACACCAAAAAGTTATATGCAAGTTGTATGTTTTTTTCTGAATTGTATATATTTTGTTAAAAACTTAGCCACTTTTTGAAAAATATTTTTTATTGCTAAACCGGATATATATTTATATAATTGTTTTACCTAGCCAAGACCCAATTTTTCAAATCCTATTTCTGACTGGTTCTCTCACCTTCCTTTATCCGAATGCATTCAGGTTGCTGATGTAGCTTAATCAGGCCCAAGCTGATCAAATAAATGGCTCAGCACAACAGCGTTATCTGTTAGTGAAAGAAATAACCCCCTTGATTATTTTCATTGATTTAATAGCTATATATACAAGTTACATATTTCCATAATAGGAAAATCCTTTTCCTATTCTACTTCTAAATCCTTATTCTACCATAATTCTAACTATATAATTATGGTAGGTGTATAACACTAATTAAGGTAACCTTTACACTACAATATACTCCAAATATATATACCATATATACAATATTGTTTTGTAACTAATTTGGCCGAGAATGGGCCGAGCCCACTCGCCGGGCTTTGTTTAACACACCCCCACAAATCATAGCGGGCGGTTTTCGAACGCCGAGATCGTCCCTAAAATCTTCAAAGAGAACCGCCGGTAGACCCTTTGTAAAGATGTCCGCAATTTGATAACGAGACGGGACATGGCATACGCGAACTTGACCCTTTGCAACCTTTTCACGGACAAAGTGAATGTCCATTTCGATATGCTTGGTGCGCCGGTGTTGAACTCGGGTTACCCGAAAGGTAGATGGCACTAATGTTATCGCAATATACCAAGGTTGCCTTCGAATGGGACAATGAAGCTCCAAAAGCAAATTACGTAGCCAACATGACTCGGAGACCACATTCGCTACCCTCGATATTCGCCTCGGCACCGGAGCGTGACAGAGTTGCTTGACGTTTTGCCGACCATGAGACCAAGTTGTTGCCAAGGAACATACAAGAGCGAAAGTCGACCGTCGGTGTCCGGACACCCACCCCAATCGCATCCGTGTAAGAGACAAGTGTGGATGTAGATGACGGATACAAGTGCAACCCATAGTCTAGTGTCCCCCGAATATACCGAATGATGCGTTTGATTGCATTCATGTGCTCAACTCGGGATCATGCATGAATAAACACACCCGCCGAACCGCATATGTAATATCTGGTCCGGTAAAGGTAAGATACTCGGAGGGCCCCCGCAAGATCGCGATACCGGGTCGGGTCCTCGTATGGTGCACCCGCTTTGCGGCACTCGCTTTGGGTTTGCATCAACCGGTGTGGAAGTGGACTTACAGGATGACATCCCACCCTCTCTATGATCTCAAAGAAGATACTTCCGTTGAGACAAACAAGCCACCCGAATGACGTTTGACGGCAATCCCCAAAAATAACTCAACGGCCCTAAGTCCTTCATAGCAAATTCGAACTGAGCATGGCCATGATAGACTGACGCAAAGCATCGGAGGAGGCAGTCAAGATGATATCATCCACATATAACAGAATATAGGCCAATGATGAACCACGGCGGTAGATGAACAAAGAATTATCAGACCTGCCGTGTGAACCCAATAGTCGAAACAAAATCCGCAAATCGTGTATACCAGTGCCCGTGGAGACCGCTTAAGCCCATATAAGGACTTCTTCAACAAACAGACATGATGAGGGCGGTTGGGATCTCTGAAACCCAACGGCTGATGCATATAGACTGTTTCCTTGAGATCTCCATGTAGAAACGCATTCTTGACATCCAACTGATGAATCGGCCAAGTCTTTGAAAGAGCCAAGCTAAGTACAAGACGAATGGTAGCCGGTTTGACCACCGGACTAAACGTCTCACCACAATCAATACCAACCTGCTGAGTCTTACCATCACCAACAAGTCGCGCCTTATGCCGAGCAAAGGACCCATCTGAATTCTCCTTGTGAGCAAAAATCCACATAGACCTGATAATATTAGTACCATATGGACGGGCACCAACTCCCACGTCTTATTATCAATAAGAGCATTATATTCATCACTCATAGCAATTTTCCAATTAGGGTCATTTAATGCGGACACCGGATTGCGGGGCAAGGGGGATTTAGAGACATCCGAATGTAAGTTAAAATGTCTTTTAGGTGTAAAAATACCCCGCCGACTACGAGTGACCGGTCTATGACTCGAGGAAGAATGGAGTGAATTTTGGGAATTTTCCGGTTCGGGACGGACCGGCAGCCAAAGCGAGCTGGGCCTGCTGGCCCAAATCGGTAAAAACTGGCTCCTCGGTTTGGACCGCCTTCACTGATTGGGCTGAACTCGGCCCAATTTTTCGGAACCGTTCCGGCCATCGGAACAACGAGGGGCGATGATATCGTGGGACCAATGGGCGGTGGGCCGCCCGCCGGGGGATTTTGGGCACGAGAGTTGTCCGAAAAATTCGAATAATATACGGGGATATTTGGTCATCCAAAAAATTATACAACTTAGGTTCGGGAGTATGAACTTTTGTAAACGGAATTGAGTTTCATCAAAAATGACATGGCGATTGATTATGATTTTCTTGGAGGATAAATCAAAACACTTATAACCACGATGATTTGACGGATAACCCAAAAACACACACGGGGTAGACCGAGCCCGGAGTTTGTTAATTGTTGTGGATGGGAATAGTGGATAACACAAGCACCCAAAAATCCGAAGGTGAGAATAAGAAGGGTTCTTATTATATAAGATTTTGAGAGGGGAAGAATATGTCGACCTTTAGACGGAATTATGTTCGAAAGGTAAGTGGCCATTTGTAGTGCATGATGCCAAAAATACGGAGGTATGGAGGCATGGATTAGGAGAGTTCGGACAATGTTATTTATGGAACGAATTTTGCGTTCGGCTTTCCCATTTTGTGAAGATGTATGAGGACATGAAAACCGAAAATTTATCCCATGAGTAGCACAAAATTCTCGAAACTCCCTATTGTCATACTCTTTCCCATTATCACATTGAATATTTTTTATTTCTCTTTCGAATTGAGTACGAATGAATGCTCTAAATTTTATGAAGACGGAAAACACTTGTGATTTATTCGCAATTGGAAACGTCCACAAAAATCTAGAATAATCGTCTAAAAAGAGAACATAATATCGATGACCCATTGAACTAAGAACAGGAGATGTCCATAAGTCGCTATGAACAATGTCAAATGGCATAGAAGTATGAGAATTGGAGTCTACAAATGGCAACTTAACACTTTTTCCTAATGAACAAGATTGACACATTGGAGTACGACTCGTACCCTTACAAGAAATAAAGCTATTTTTATCTAATACCGATAAAATAGAAGATCCCGATGACCCGTACGAGCATGCCACATGGAAGGAGAGATGGCTGCAAAAGTCCGATGGCAAGGTCGGACTCGATGGACGAAAACCGGCATGATAGGATATAGATCCCCCCTACTATCACACCTCATGAGACGACTCCCCGTCTTGAAATCCTTCACGAGAAACCGAAAGGATCAAATTCAATGAAAACGAGAATTGTCATTCGTGAACTTTCGGACGTACACTAAATTTTTAATCAATTTAGGAGCATGTAAAGTATTTTTCAAGAGGAGTGGTGGATTGGGGGGAGACAACGTTTTCGACCATACCCTAGAATTGGAATAGAACCGCCATTACCAATAATTATCCCCAGGGGTGCTCAAATTGGAATAAGATGAGAGAGTACCCGAGTCGGAAGTCATGTGAGTAGTGGCCCCGGTGTCCATGTACCAATTTTGGTCCGGTTGAGTCAATCCCAACGTGTGCATCGCGGCCTCGATATCGGTCCGAGTAGGGCTGCCGCATGATGGGCTTGCGGAGGTCGGGGTCCAAGAACTCCTTGCCGAGCCGGGCCTGGTCCGTAATCGCTACCACCGCCGCCGTGTGGGCCACCGGCCGCCGGGCCGCCACCGCCGGGCATTGGGCTCGGATCCGGCCCGCCCCACCGGCCGCCGGAATTTCCCGTCGCTCGCTGGTATGGGCCGCCGGCCCACGGTCCACCGCCACGCTTTCCATCGCCATGGGCCCCACCGCGGGCCCATGGGGGCGGTGGGCCACCGTTCCCCGGATGGGACCCACCGACGTTTTGCCGACTACCGGAACCTCCACCATTACCACCGCGTTTGCCCCCGCGGTTTTTGTTATTATTCTTGCGATTATTCTTGCCGCCACCATGATTATGGTTTTGGCCCGAATTATTAACAAAACCCGAAGGATTAGGAGAGGATGCCATCATGACAACCGGACTTGCTCCGTAGCCGCCTTTTTAGCCAAACCGGCTTCTTCCAACGTAAGCATGGAGCGGGCTTGATGGAAGTCGGGAAGAGGGTTGCTTTGGCGAAGGAGAGTGCCAACACCATTATAGGCCTCCGAAAGACCGGCAACCAACCGTAGAACTAGACGATTATTTGTTATCGGTGCGCCAACGTTACGGAGTTGATCCGCCAATTCCTTTAGTTTCTTGCAATATGCGTAAACGTTCGGAAATACGTCCATTCGAACGAGAGAGAATTCTGCGCCGAGTGTGACGATACGGGAATGCCGGTTGTCTTGGAATATGTCACGCAATCTATTCCATGCACCCATAGCCGTGGTATCGGCTCCATAATCGTCTGTAGAAGGTCCACCGAAATAGTGGCGTATATCCACCGAAGAACGGTAGCATCAAGTGTAATCCACACCTCGGATCCTCCGCAGAAGGGGTCTAGCGGGAGGAATTATGTGATGAAGAACTTGATACGAGATAGCGTGAATTTTAAACAACTCCGCCCACGTTGCATATTGAACGTTTTCCATCTCAAGAACAATAGGGACACCGAGCTTGATATTGGAAACTCGTGAGGGCAGGGTGAAAATTGTTCTTAGACATATTTGAAAGAACAAAGAAGGAGGATAAATTTAAGAGAGGTTTTTGGGAGCGGAAGACGAGATATTTGGAGAGAAAAACCCGAGGGAAGGGGGGGGGGTTCTCGGCCAAGGATACAAAAAGTTTGAGAGAAGAAAACTTTTGTTTAGACCTAGTCTCTTGATACCATGAAAGAAATAACCCCCTTGATTATTTTCATTGATTTAATAGCTATATATACAAGTTACATATTTCCATAATAGGAAAATCCTTTTCCTATTCTACTTCTAAATCCTTATTCTACCATAATTCTAACTATATAATTATGGTAGGTGTATAACACTAATTAAGGTAACCTTTACACTACAATATACTCCAAATATATATACCATATATACAATATTGTTTTGTAACTAATTTGGCCGAGAATGGGCTGAGCCCACTGCTGGGCTTTGTTTAACAGTTAGTAGACATCTCTTTTGAACATCACAGAATTGGGCTGATAACCCAATGGAAAATTATGTTTCAAGCGTTTGCCATTATAGTTTTCTATAGTTTTTGTTACTGATATTTTTCTTTTTTCATTATATCTTAGGATCTTCATTTGGGACCTCGAAATTAAAATACAATAAAGTAAAAAGAAAAGCAACAATTTTTTTTGCTGAGATACATATTATGCAATAAATTTCACCGGGTATTTTCTGTACGGGTTGGTGACCTCATTAAAGGAATTTATGCAATAATAGGTTCATCGCTACACTTCCATCTGAACTTGGCCTTGTTCCTCTCCAGCTTCTTTTTCTCCTCCTCCAGCCTTTTCTTCTCCTTCTTCTTCTTGCAAGAAATTATGAGCACATACATCAAAGAGTATGAAAAAAGTAACTTGTTGAAAAAGAGAAATTGAGTCTATTAATTTTTTAAGGTTGAGTTGAATTCGACCATTCGAAATTGTTCGGATTGGTATTAGAGTGTTGGACCAAATTTGGATTCGATTTGAATCAATTTTGAAGCAGAAACATGATGGTAAAACTTTTGGCAATCCGCTAGAAATTATAAAACACAATTTATACTAAATTTCTAGTGATCCGCTAATACATTTTGATACTAAACTCATGGTGATCCACACTATGAGTTCTGACAAGCTCATCCATAAGAAACTCCGACCGATCTGCTAGTATATTTTTTATACTAAACTCCTAATGATTCATTACGAATTGTGGCAAGACATGCCTTCTGATGATCTGCTAGGAATTGACTCCAACTTCTTTTTTGGAGACTATTTTCTCACAACTTATTTAAGAAAGGTCAAAAGTTAGTTAAACAGCGGCACTGAATTAGCCTATTTTTCGTAAATCTCCCATATGCCGTTTGAAAATATGATCGACATGTAACAATCAGACTAGGGAGCAAAACTGGCTATTTGTGCTTTGAAGAGACAGTTTTGCACAAGAAATATGGTTGGTTTACATTAATAACAACTTGAAACTTGTAACTGTAAACACGTACGTCGGTCCTTTAAGCTACTTTGAAAGGTCCTATTCTTTGCTTGTCAGTGTCACTATAGCCCTGTGAATTACATAAAAGACTGATATATTAGTCTAAATTTGAGAGGGGCCCATGATTTAACCTACCAAAAGAAAAAAAAGAGGTCCCTCATTTGAAATTATGAGTAATTTGTCCAAATTCTAATAAAACAAGAATGATCAACGTGGTCCTTACTCCTTACCTTCATTAGAAAAATACAATTATCGTACTATATTGATGGAGTAAGCTAGAAGGTGTAGACTTTCTTAATTCGATTTCCATGCCTAATTTTCGCGGAAAAAACAAATTATTGCTCGTGAACAATTGGCTACAATTTTTTTTTAAAATAGAATGATTTTGATAATGAATCTAATTCGTCTAGATCTCCACTAAACCTTTACCAAAAATTGTTTTTTAAAAAAATCCCTACTAATCCACTATATATCACACGGTCCAATATTCCTCAATCAATATGTGTTTAGTTAATTAGGTGACGAAGCATATTATATTGCCCAACTTGATTAAGATTTTTTTCTCTACCCCACAATTCATCCACTATAGCTCTGTAATTATAAATTTATGTTTGATATGACGTAAGTTACTTTTTTGGAATATGGTTTTTTTATGGCTTCCTTGTAGGGCTGGAAATGGTAGCACCATAAATCCTAGTTTTTTAATTCTGAGTTCAAAGTGTGAGGAACACTGTCTTTAATAATCAAATTAAAATATGAATGGACACCTCATATGTAACAATGCTAAAATTCCTGAATAGACTGATATTTCATTTGAAATTATGAACAATTTATCCAAATTCTAATAAAACAAGTAAGATCAACGTGGTCCTTTCTTCTATTAGTAAAATAGTATATGTTGTTGCAGTAAGCTAGAAGTTATTCGATTGGCTATAGCATAATTTGATTTCCATGTCGTATATTCGCGGAGCAACAATTGGCTACAGTTTAAAAACTAGAGTGATCTCGATAATAAAACTAATTCATCTAGATTGTCCCCACTATATTCCTTAATCCATGGCGTTTAGGTGATGAAGCATATTATATTGCCCAACTTGATTAAGATTTTTCCCTCATCTCCCCCACAATTCTTCTCCTATAGCTCTGTAACAATAAATTTGTACTTATGACGTAAGTTACTTTTTCTAGGGAAAACTTTTCCTTATGTGCTTCCTTGTAGGGCTGGAAATGGTACTAGCAACATAAAATCCTAATTTTCTAATGCTGGGATCGGAGTGTGGGATGCTATTTTGAACAATCAATTAAAAATATTGAAAGAAATAATCCATTAATTATTTTCATTAATTGAAAGACTATATATACAATTTACATATTTTCATAATAGGAGAATCATATTTCTATTCTACCCCTAAATCCTTATTCTATTTGGAGACAAACTATACAATTATGATAAGAGTACAAGACTAATTAAGGTACACTACAACTATACAAAACCATGTACAATAAGGAGACCAAAACCGTGGTACACTATCCTAACCGAGAGCATCCCAATATACATAGGATATACACGTGTATAACGTGTATATCTTATGTATATCGAGTATATTTAACGCACCCCCGCAGTCATAGCGGGCGGTCTTCGAACGCTGAGACTGTCTCGAAAATCTTCAAAAAGGACCGAGGGAAGACCCTTTGTAAAGATGTTTGCAATTTGATACCTGGAAGGGACATGGCAAACCCGTACTTGGCCACGAGCAACCTTTTCGCGAACAAAATGAATGTCCATCTCGATATGTTTAGTGTGTTAGTGCAAAATCGGATTACCCGACAGATAGATGGCACTAATATTATCACAATAAACCAAGGTCGCTTTCTGAATAGGACAATGAAGCTCTAACAGTAAATTACGTAACCAACATGATTCAAAAACCACATTAGCTACCCCTCGATACTCAGCCTCGGCACTTGAGCGGGACAGAGTCGACTGACGTTTCGCAGACCATGAGACCAAGTTGTTGCCAAGAAACATATAATAACCAGACGTAGACCATCTGGTATCTGGACAGCCCCCCAATCAGCATCTGTATACGAGACAAGTGTAGACGTCGACGAAGGATATAACTGTAAGCCATAGTCAAGTGTACCCTGAATATACTGAATGATGCGTTAGAGCACATTCATGTGCTCAACTCTGGGGTCATGCATAAATAAACACATCTGATGTACATCATACGTAATATCAGGTCTCGTGAATGTAAGATATTGAAGGGCCCCTGCAAGACTGCGATATCGGGTCGGATCCTCGTATGGTGCGCTAGCCACAACACTAAGCTTGGGCTTAGTATCAACTAGAGTGGAAGTGGACTTACATGATCACATCCTAACCCTCTCAATGATCTCAGTTGCATACTTTCGTTGAGATAAGAATAACCCATATGCATGACGAGTGACAGCAATCCCCAAAAAATAACTCAAAGGCCTCAAGTCTTTCATAGCAAACTCATAGCTGAGCATTGTCATGATAGACTGGCGTAAGGCATAGGAAGAGGCAGTCAAAATAATATCATCCACATATAACAGAATATAGGCCAAGGACGAACCACGACGGTAGATGAACAAGGAATTATCCGACCTGCTGTGAGTGAACCCAATAGTGGAAACATAGTCGGTAAACCGCGTATACCATGCCCGTGGAGACTGATTAAGCCCATATAAGGACTTCTTCAACAAACAGACATGATGAGGATGTTTAGGATCCCTAAATTCCAAAGGCTGGTGCATATAGACTGTTTCCTTGCGATCACCATGTAGGAAAACATTCTTTACATCTAACTGATGAATAAGCTATGCCTTCGAAAGAGCCAAGCTAAGCACAATGCGAATGTTAGCCGCTTGACCACCAGACTAAACGTCTCACCACAATCTACACCAACCTGATGAGTCTTACCATCACCCACAAGTCGCGCCTTATGTCGAGCAAATGAACCATCTGAATTCTCCTTATGAGCAAAAATCCACATAGACCTAATAATATTAATACCAGATGAACGGGGTACCAACTCCTACGTCTTATTATCAATAAGAGTATTATATTCATCGGTCATAGCAATTTTCCAATTCGGGTCATTTAAAGCAGACACAGGATTATGAGGTAAGGGTGATTTAAGAATATTATAATGTAAATTAAAATGTTTTTTTGGTTTAAAAATACCTCGTTGACTATGAGTGACCGGTCTATGACTCGAGGAAGAAGTGGGCAGATTTCGGGAATTTTCTAAGCTCGGAACGGACTGGCCAGCAGGCAGTGGGCCTGTTGGCCCAACCCGGTAAACAGACGCATGAACTGGACCAGTTCCAGAATTGGGCTGGACTGGCCCAATCGCTGAAACTGGCCCAGTGACTGTACTGGGAATCGCAGTTTGTGACGAACCAGTGGGACCAACGAGTAGTGGGCCCACTGGAGAATTTTGGGTGCGGGATACATCTGAAAAATTGTGAATAATAAACGGGGATATACCATCATCCAAAAAATTATAAGAACTAGGCACGGGATTACTCACTTTTGCAAACGGGAATTAGGATTCATAAAAAATTACAGGGCGATTAATGATGATTTTATTAGAGAATAAATCAAACCATTTGTAACCACGATGATTAGACGGAAAATCCAAAAACACACACGGAGTAGACCAGGCCTGAAGTTTGTTAATTGTGGTGGACGAAAATAACAGATAACACAAACACCCAAAGAGCCGAAGATGGAATACGAATGAGTCTTATTATATAAAATTTGAATGGGGAAAGAATATGTCAAACCTTTGGAAGGAATTATGTTAAGGAGATATGTAGCCATTTGTAGAGCATGATGCCAAAAAGACGGGGGTATGGAAGCATGAACCAATAAAGTTGGGACAATGTTATTTATGGTACGAATTTTGCGTTCGGCTTTCCCATTTTGTGAAGACGTATGAGGACAAGAAAAATGAAAATTGATCCTATTATTAGCACAGATTTCCCAAAATACCCCATTGTCATATTCTTTTCCATTATCACACTGAATATTTTTCATTTCCCGTTCGAATTGGGTTTGAATGAATGCTCTAAATTTTAAGATGGAAAAAATTTGACATTTTTTCGCTAGCGGAAAAGTCCATAAAAACTTAGAACAATCATCCAAAAAAAGAAGAACATTAGACGTCCATAAGTCGCTATGAATAATATCAAATGGCATTAAAGTATGAGATTTTGAGTCTACAAATGGCAACGTAACAATTTTTCCTGAAGAACAAAACTGACAATTTGGAGTACTACGTGTACCCTTACATGAAATAAAATTATTTTTATCTAATGACGATAAAATAGACAACCCCGGATGACCAAGACGAGCATGCCACAAAGAAGGAGCAAGGGTTGCAAATACTGACAGCAAAGCTTGACTCGATGGACCGGAACTGGGTGTGATAGGATAAATATCTCCTCTACTATCACACCTCATGAGAGGACTCCCCGTCTTGAAATCCTTCACAGAGAAACCAAATGGATCAAACTCAATAGAAACAGAATTGTCAGTAGTGAATTTACGGACAGACATTAAGTTTTTAATCAATTTGGGGGCATGTAGGGTGTTTTTCAAGATAAGGGCATGTAGGGTGTTTTTCAAGATAAGGGGTGGATGAGGGGGAGACAAAGTTTTATGACCATAACCACGAATTGGAATAGAATTACCATTACCAACAATTATGTCACGAGGGTTGCTCAAATTGGAATAAGATGAGAGTGTACCTGAATCGGATGTGATGTAAGTAGTGGCACCGGTGTCCATATACCAATTCTGGTCATGAGGATTTAAACCAAGTGTGTGCATTGCGGCTTCGATGTCGGTAGAAGTGGGTGTCGCTGCGTGATAGGCTTGCGGGGGCCGAGGCCCAAGCACCCCTGCTTGCTGCCTCGACCCAGAAGGCTGACTGAAACTGGGCCACTGCATGTTGGGTCGTGGCTGAGGCTGGCCAGCCCACTACCATTGAGGTGAAAACATTGGGCTGCCACTGTTTGGCCCAGACTGCGGGGCCCACTTCCACTACATATGGGCCCACTGTGGACCCCAAAACTGTTGTTGCTGCTGACCGCCCCGAGGGCCACCGCTGCCACCACCATTGTTCCGGTTGCCGCCATTATTCCCGCCGCAATTTTTGCCATTATTTTTCTTATTTTGTCCCTTTTTGCCGCCATCGTTGTTGCGGTTTTGGCGGGAGTTATTGGAACTAGTAGGATGAAAAATGGACTCGGTCATCATGACTACGGGACTAGCCCCGGTAGATGCCTTTTTAACCATGCCTGCTTCTTCGAGTGTAAGCATAGAACGAGCCTGATAAAATTGTGGAAGAGAGTTGCTTTTACGAAGAAGCGTGCCAACACCACTATAGGCCTCGGAGAGCCTGAAACCATTTGGAGAACCAAACGATCATTCAAAACCGGCGCGCCAACGTTGCGGAGTTGGTCTGCCAATTCCTTCAATCTTTTGCAATAAGCCGAGACGTTAGGGAAATCTTCCATATTGACGTGGGAGAAATCCTGCTCAAGAGTAACGGCTCTAGAATTTTGATTATTTTGGAATATATCACGCAGTCTATCCCAAGTTGCATGCGTCGTAGCGTCGGGTTCAATAATCGTTTGCAAAAGGTCGGTAGAAATTGTGGAATATATCCATTGAAAGACGGTTGCATCAAGAGCCGTCCACAACTTAGAATCATCCTCGCGTCGGGGCACCTCCGTATCCTCAGGAGCCGCGGGGATTATGTGATGGATGACCTGATACGAGCGTGCGTGAATTTTGAACAGTTCAGCCCACGTCGCATATTGGACGTTTTCTATTTCAAGAACAAGAGGGATGTTATTCTTGATGTTAGAAACTGTAAGGACATGATAAAACGTGTTCTGTGATGTAGGCATATTGATAAAACAATACGCAATTGAGGGATTTGGAAGAATATTTTGAAAGAAAGAGGACACCGTCGGACACACAAAACCGAGAATAGATGCTCGGATTTGGAGGAGATGGTCGACGGAATGTGGAGAATTTAGAGAGATTATTTTTAAGACCTAGACTTCTGATACCATGAAAGAAATAATCCCTTGATTATTTTCATTAATTGAAAGACTATATATACAATTTACATATTTCCATAATAGGAGAATCTTATTCCTATTCTACTCCTAAATTCTTATTTTGTTTGGAGACTAACTATACAATTATGGTAAGAGTACAAGACTAATTAAGGTACACTACAACTATACAAAACCATGTACAATAAGGAGACCAAAACCGTGGTACACTATTCTAACCGAGAGCATCCCAATATACATAGGATATACACGTGTATAACATGTATATCTTATGTATATCAAGTATATTTAACAAATATGAATCAACACCTCATATGTAAAAATGCTAAAATTCCTGAGTAAACTTATATTTCATCATTCGAAATCCCAATTATTATTATTATTATTGATATTATTATTATTATTATTATTATTATTATTATTATTATTATTATTATTATTATTATTATTATTATTATTATTATTATTATTATTATTATTATTATTATTATTATTATTATTATTATTATTATTATTATTAATCAAAATGCACAACTATGTGCATCGTTATACATCATGAACAATTTGAAGAACCCATTGCGTTAACGTTTAAAATGGCCTAATGTCTTACCCACACTTCTTACTTAACGTTTGCTTATGGATAATGCAATCGTCATCCATGAGTTGACAAGTTAGACAAAACTTACATAGTACCAACTGAAACATTTACTTCACGTCAAAGAGTAGGCTTAAGAACAAAAAGCAAATGCTGGGTTATATAAAGTCCAAATATATCCGTTAGGTGGGCATTTGTGTCGGCAACAAAAAGGTTTCCATTTTATATCTGATGTGGGACTATTAACACTCTCTCGCACGTCCAGACCTTGTTAACTGGAGCGTGGATAATATAATTTGAGGGCCCAACATCGGTGAACAAAGAATTGGAATGGGACTGGCTCTGATACCAGAGTAAATAATGGATCTTGCGCCTAACTCAACCCCAAAAGCTAGCTCGTAGGGTGAGGATTGTCCAAATCCATATAAGAGTCCATGTTTCTATTCCATATCCAATGTGAGACTCTTAACAATAATATTTTACTAGTTCGACATGGTCTACTTCTTTGGAATAACAGAAAATATCAATGGATAGTTTTTCCATAGGTCAGCAAGTTTACCAATTAAAAATGCTTTAAACATTCTGAATTCTAACACCCCCACAAAAAAAATCCCAAACCTTATAATAGTTAGTAGTATGACTAGTGAGTGGTGCACTTCTCCTATATTTTATTCTGCATTAACTACACTCTACAGCCTACAAGCTCATCAATTTCATCGAACGTGCCAAATTTATGCACAATGCTTTGTCTTGTTTAGAAGGCTAACATATAAAAGGTGATAGGATTCGAACCTATGACACTCGGTATACAAAATAGATGCGTTGATCAAACTGTGCTACACCTCATCTCACCACCACGAAGCTTATAGATCCACCTCAGAATAAATAGTTTTGGGGTTCTTTCTACATCAATTGATTGGAAAGGAGAATTCTACATCAATTGATTGTAAAGGTGAAATCACGTACTTCAAAGAAGGCCTGAACTGACAGAGTTTGGTCTTTCTTTCTTGACTAGAGACCTCTCTCACTATGAACTAACTCAATAGCTTTACACAAGTGAGCAGTCTTATATTATGCAGAGAGTATAATTTAAGAATATTAAGACTTTTAAAAAGATTCTTCTTTTGGAACAGGATGACAGTTGCGTAGTAGGAGAACGAAAGCTTTCCATTACTCGACGACGCTTTCTCACTCATTAAGGGAATTACAGAGCTACTTTGTCAGCTGTTCAATCAGGAATATATGCGAAATATAAGAAATTCAATGAGTTGTCCCACCATAATCATGACTTTAGATGGATACAACTTTCAATAATTGATCTTCCAACTTTTCAAATATAAGTAAATTCACTGCCTAAAACTTTTGGGAGGATGCACTGGCTTTATTCAATCGAAAAGAATGTACAGAACTCCCATTACATTGATTCCTATGTTTGATCCTCATTTGGCACACAAAAATGTACTTGTGGAAATGTTAATTTCATGATAAAGGGAGTGATCAGCAACTTTCCCCCCTTTTAAAATCACTCCCACACTATAGAGAAGGATACTAGAAATCCTCTCATTTCTTGATTTTATACAAGTTGCCACCTGCAATCTAAACTTAGATTTTAGCATCTCCTCGACACCACCACTAAATCACTGTGGTCGGAGGCTAGCATATGAATCGGGGCTTGGAAACACATTCACAGAAAGCAATCAAAGAATACCAGTATTATTATTTTCACACTAGAAGGTCAGGGGATCTTGATCTAGGTGATGATCCTTGGGACCCTAATTGTTGAATCTTCGCACCCACTTCAGCTACAACAAGCCTGGTCAGAAATAAACCAGCTATAAAAGCTGACCCCATGAGCATTGTAAATACAGCACTCCAGCTATTAGCTGAAATGTAACCGGTTAGAAGTGGTCCAATAGCAGCTCCAATTGAGCCTGTACCATCAATAATAGCGGTGACAGTTGCAAGCGCTCGTGAATTGCCTTTCAAAGAGCTATGTGTTCCCAGGTCAGCCGAAACAGCAGTGGTTATCAATGCATAAGGCCCATTCACAAATACTCCAGTGATCAACATGAGGATGATGTTTATTGTCATGGAGACGTGTCCATAGCTCCGATAGAAGTAGAGAACGGGGATAGCACAGTACATGAAGCTGGCAGCAGTTATAGCTCTGGCATCTAAGCGGTCCGATATGTAACCTGCTAGGATTCCACCTACTACCCCTCCCACATCAAACAATGTTGACAAGTTTCCAGCCTCCTCATTCGACAAATACTTTCCTTCTATAGCTGCAGCATTATCAACGGTACAAGAGTTCAGTGAAATGTTCAACTAATATGGCGATAAAATACTGATACAAAAGACTGCAATTTAGCATACCTGTGTGGCTAATGTAGAAAGGCAGCCAATACAAAAATGTGTATGCTACCAATTTGGCAAAGAAAAGGCAAAGAGCAAAAGGCGCCACCCCTGGAATCTTCCATGCTTCAATAAAACCCACGGCTGATTCCTCTTCTCTATCTGATGATCTCAAGAAAGGCTCTGTTACTTCCTCGCCTTCTTTTCTAGGAGACAACACTTCATCGTCATCTTTATTAGCTCCCACGGAATCAGGATGAACCGGCAAAAAAAGGAATACTACCACGCCAACGACAGCAATAAGGCTACCAGGAACAACCATTGACCAACCCCATCCATACTTCAACAAAATTGAAGCAACCAAAGAACCTGTAATGTTACCGACCGAGGTGTGAGCATTCCAAATACCCATAATAAGTCCTCTCTTCTTTTTTCCAAACCAATTTCCCACTACTGCAACCACTGAGGGCCATCCTGTGGATTGGAACAATCCAGCCATCATTTGGACTATTAAATAGTAATAAAAGATGTGTACATTTGCCCAATATCCAACTCCAAAAAGAGCAGTGAATAAACCAGTTCCCACCATTCCTATTGTCAAAAATATTCTTAGATCCATCCTATCGCCAACATGACCGGAGAAATACATTCCCATGGCATATACAAAAAGGAAAGACACATCAAGTTCACCAAGCATCACTGTACCATCAGGGCCGTTAAATGGTACCCAACCATCTTTAAGATTCCAAGAAAGTCTTGAACTTTGATTGGTATGCCTTTGCCACGGAAATTTTAAACCGATATCAGGGGACTGAGGATCCAATGCACTTTTAACAATGCTTGTGGTTTTTCTAGTAGCATGGTAACTTGTATAAGCTAAAAATGTTACAATTAGGACAATGGCTTGATATGTCTTGAAAGAGAGGCTTGACTTCTTTGTCCTTTCCATGAACCTAATTCCAGGGGGCTTGCTGTAATTTTCTTCCATAATTGGCTCTGGTAGAGACCCCATCAACTTCTACTCAAATAAATGCTTAAGAGGAAGATAAAAAAAGCTTCTCCTCTTTTATAAATCAAGAAAGCGACCTGTAACAAGATGAACAAGACAGAAAAATTAGAATCAAAACCATAGAACTACTCGACTATGCCAATTTATCTAAATTGAGATGCTCACTGTGTAACAATAGGCCCCTCTATGGATATAAAAAGGCAACCCGCTGCACTAAGCTCCCGCTATGCGCGTCCGGAGAAGGACCGATCCACAAGGGTCTATTGTACTGTACGCAGCCTTACCTCACATTTCTGCAAGAGGCTGTTTCCACAGTTTGAACACATGACTCAATGGTCACATGGCAGCAATATGTACTTATTAAATGATTTTATGTGACAAAGACTGCAGGATGAGGTGGGAATAGTTGTTTCTATAAAATCATAAAATTGAGAAAACAAAATTCGATTATCTCAGGTTTAATTAGTGTAGGGTTTTTGTCAAATTTCCATATAGCATTCACCTAATAATGTTTACTAGGTCGTTAAATATTGTAAACCTAACAACAACATATCCAGTGAAATCTCATAACGTGGGGTGGAGAATAGACTACAGGCAGACCTTAACCTAGCTTAGGAGGTAGAGAGGTTGTTTTCGAAATCCCTCAGCTAAATATTGCAAACCTGGTTACTTAACCAAAATTAACACAAACAGAAAACAGAACCAATGATCTAAAAAATCTTTAAAATTCGTTTATATAAAAGGATTCCACTTTTCTTAAATTTATGCTAATGGAGAATTTAGAATTTAATTGGATTACATAAGAAGCTAATACAAACATAAAATTCCTATATCACCGAAACAATTCCTGGAATTTGATATTCAATTACTCAAAGCTGACCCACAGAGAACAAGTAGGAACAAGGACTAAATATTAATTTAATTTGGAAAAAGTGCGTAATTATACGAGAATAACAATACCTCACCAACCAAATCAATAAAAGAAGACATTTTTTCTCTTTTCTTCTTAAAATTAACTAAAAAGAAACAAATTATAGAAAATATTTGCATCAAAGAAAAATCGCCCAGTAGATCAGTTGGTTGGTGAAGGTTCGATTCCCCACCTCGTAAACCCCTCCCTCATTCCTCTTCTCTTCCCTTACTTCTATGTAATAAAAACAATTTAAAAACATAAAAAAAAGGACACGAGAACTCTGATAATATCAAAGAACACACGTAAAAGGATCAAAAGATAGATAATTTGCGAATAATATGATAACAAAACAGTAATTGAAATACCAAGAACGTCGAGAAAATCGAAACATAATTGAAGGAAGTACTGGAAAGCTAACCTTGGATTTGTGAATTAAAAGAATGTTGTGTCTCTTTGGAAACAGAAAAATTCTCTTTGGTCTGAATGTATTTGATGATGAAAGAAATATATGTATGTTCAGATATAGTAAGTTGCTTTTGAGGAACGATAAAAATAGGCTTTGAGAAAAACTGAGAGTAGACGAACTGAGGTTGCTGCATTTAAAGCGAACGATAACAACACAGTTGCATTTTTTAAATGACTATATTACCCCCTATTAGCTTTTTAGCTGCGATTTCTTGATTATGTGTAAACTGACATTTTTGTCCCTTTCTTAGGAGATTGATAATTTTGCACTGACATTTTTGCCCCTTTCTGGGAGATTGATAATTGACGGCTCCTTTCTTTCGGATTTCTAAAAGAGTTTGTAAATTGTAAATGATGTATTAAGTATCTCTTAAAGACCTCTCCTTTTAACAACCCCACAAAAATTAAATGATTGTGACCACCATTTACTTTATTCGGCTAATATTTGTGTTTATTAATTTTTTCTAAGAAATTGTAACCATATAATTTTCCTTATAAAGTTTTCTAGATAACTGAATATTGGTGAAAGAGTTTAAATGGAAGCAAACAAGTTTTTCTTTCTTATGATTGACGTTATATTAAGGTTGCAATAGGACATTTTAATTTTATTTTTACATGACATATATAATACAAGTAATACTTTACGCTTACTTCCTCCGGTCCATATTATATGGTGTTTTTAGCTTGGATACACCCCTTAAAAATCACTTATATTTAGGAAGTAAAAAGTTTTTTTTACTAAATTATCCTTAATAAAATAATATCAATTTATGATTTCTTGGTTATATAAAATGTATAGGGAAAAATTCGTATAAGACAGTTGTACGAATTATGATGTGACGCGTGACAGTTAATGCTGAGTCAAGTCCAGGTCAGCTTGAAGCGTCACGGGAGCCTCTAAGTGAGGCCGGGAGCATCATATGCATATGCGGTACCGGTAACTTAGAAGGTCAAAGGAGTCGTTTTGAGTTGCAACGGGCGGCCATTACCATATCGGTCGTACGTCTTCCAGCAAAGTCATAAAGGCATTTATGACTATAATAATTGCCTAATTATTACAACATTCATTCTCATGTATTAATGAGAGAACAATTCATGGGGTGTGTACCTGTGTAGCTCATGTATAAATAGGACACATTGTTCCATTGTAACATCATCATATTCAAGTTATTACAATACATTTACTCATATTCTCTCGATTATTGTGCTTACATACGAGTTTCTTAACTTCACTCAGAAACTATCACAAGGCTCAGGCTAATTGCTACTTTCTTAATCTTATTATTGTTTATTTACAGTATATTTTACCTAGAATTATTATCAAATCTATCACTTGAGATCTACGTGTCCTTGACCACGTATATAAATCCAATTGTACCATTTAAAGAGTAAACAGTTTGGCGCCAACCGTGGGGCCTAGACAATTATGGTGTCACAAGTGACCCTTCTAATAACCTAATTTTCTCTTTAAGTCTTGTTTTTTGTTCAGAATAAACAGATGACATGAGTAGGAGAAAGCGGAAGCAGTCGCAACATCGAGGATAACACAAGCAATGTTCCACTCAGATCGAATGGTTTGCCAATAGGAACCACGATACCAGAGGATCCGATACTTGCAGACGGAGCCACTTCCGAAGGCGGATAAACTTGGCATGAGGATGTTCCCAGGGATGAAACACCTGAAGAAGCCATACGAACTTTGAGGGCGCAAAATGCTGCTATGAGTGAGGAGTTGGAGCATCTGATGCGATTTCAAGCGGAGTATATATCCAAGAATGCTATCAGTACTCCAACAGACGAACTGGTGCCTCTACCAAATGCTAATGGAGAAACCGGTAATGACCATAGTAGATCAAGAAATTATGGTTCAGAAAGCGAAGTCGTCCCTGAAAATTCATTTCAGAAAAAGGTCTTAAAATTCATGAAATATATGACAAACAAAGTCGACACAAATGCAGAGAAAGCAAAAAAAAAAAAAAACCTGCCAAGGAGTTCCGGCACCGATTCAGTCAAATACCGGGGGCTCCTCTTGTGGTTGACGGTCCAGACGCAAAGAGATATATTCAGTTGGAACTATTGTTCCCCAAAAGATTCAAAATGCCTTTTGTAGACAAATATGATGGAACTCCTGATCCATATGAGCACGAAAATAATCTAAGGAACACGAAATATAATCGGTTCTGATAAAGAAGTTTGTTGAAACACTTGCTAAGAGAGCTTTGATATGGTTGCCACGACCCAAACCCGACCCTGAACGTAACATGCATCTGATGTTATGAACAATTATGATCACTAAACGTTTACCTCTTTTAATAATATTTTATTATTTAATCAAACAAGGTATAAATAGCTAGATGAAATCATGATCACAACTATGAAATAAAATCAGCGGAAGTCTATTATAAATATATTATCATAATCGTAGCAACATCCAATGAGTCAGAAAATAACTTCAACATCTACCCACAGTATAAACGTCTATCTATAGAGTCTTTATGAGAGATAAACAATAGTCTAACTTCGGGACGTAGTCCGAAAACTAAAGCAGTAAACTAGATAGATAGGGTGTCCCATGAATAAGAGTGTGAGCTCACCAATAAGTCTGGAAAGCATCAAGTTCTCCTACTCAGTACGCGTATCACGAACCTGCTCTTCTTCGTTACCTAACATACCATCACAAACAACAATGGTATGCATGAGTACTAGGTACTCAGTGAGTGTCTCCGGGACAATGATTAATAGCAAAATATATAAGTAATAAGTGTAATTAAAAACAATATTGAAAAATAGTTTAAAATAAATGATAACATCTCGTTAACATCCAGTAGAAGTCAATAATGAAGATATAATCACTTTGAATCTTTAAATCATTCTCGTTATATTAAGTTATTTCAAAACAGTTCAAAATCTCAAAGATGGAGTAAGATTATAACCTTAGTAAAATAACCAATAAAAGACAATAACATAGAAATATATCAATTTCAACTTCTATATCGTTCATTACGTTAAGTTTTTTCAATCATGAACTCAGAGTCATCAACAAGTCACTCACATGCAACCAACAGATCATCACATATCAACTCACAAGTGAACAGCCATTCGATAGACTAGGGCTGTCCCATAGAGACTAATCGTCCTCTGGACTAGCACAGTAATAGATACATGGGGCTACGCGCCTCGGAGGTCAATCGTCCTATGGACTGACACATCAATACTCAAATTGATACATTAATATCCATAACGGCTAATACATCCTCTAGACTAGCACAGCTTACCCATACATGCCCAAACACAAATAAATATAAGTCATGGCATATTAGGGGAATCACAAATTATGGCATAGAAGCCGAATAGTTCGTTATGAATTATGTTCATCATCTCGTTAGTAAGAGTATATCAAATCACTAATCTATTTAAAAATCATATTAAAATATCAATCAAATTCAATTCCACAAAACTCATTCACAGGCAAGACACGTTAAAGATCAATGCTTTAAAAACTAATTTCAATCATCCCAAAGTAAGGGTAAATCACGTTTAAAGGTTATCAACTTTAAAATTCAATTCGATCATCCCATATTAAGGGTAAAACAGTTCGAAGATTACTTCTTTCAAAAATCAAGTTAAGTCATCCCTTATAAGGGGTAAATCATATTCAATGTCCAAAGGTTTATAAATCAGTTTTAATAATCTTTTTATATGAAAAGTCACGAATACATATATATAGTATGATACACCTAAGGTTCCATGAGGGCTTGTCCCTCACGCACATGAAACCTTCCCAAAGAAACCATTTTTAAAGGTTGGAGAGTATGTTCGAAATGAGACATACAAATCACCTTTATAGCCAAAAAGGATTTTAAAAAGAGATATACATTCATTCCAACTAAAAGATAGCAAACGTATTCCCCCACGTTCTATAATTGCTCTACAACTGATAAGGATGATAAAGATTAGAACTTTAATCATTTCTACGAGCTTTCCTTAATTTTCAAAAAGTAGGGATTGTCTAAGCCTTAAAAACTTGTTCTTGAACCTCATATGAATCACTCGTTGATTCTAATCGCGAAGTATAATATATACTAGTCTTAAAATCCTCAATGAAATCAGAGAAACCGAAGTTCATACCTTTTAGACGAAGTTCTACACGTCCCTTCTTCTCCTCTCTTGAGTTTTTAAGAATCTTGGATTTGGAGATATGAAATAAGATTAATTTGATGTTAGATTGATGTAACAATGATGGAAATTAATCAAGAACTTACCTTATATGTTTTAGAGAAGCCTTAGGGTTGTTTCCTCTCAAAAGGGGTAACCTCGCTTTGAGTTGCGCTCAGCGAACTTACCCGTCCAATTTATACTTAAAAAAATTGAATTTTCACTTTTGGACCCTATACCTCTCTAAGCGTGGTCCATAGCACGACCCTATCTCACTTTGAGCTGAGCTCAATGAGTTCCTAGGTCCATTTTACACTTAGTCAAAATTTTATGATTTTTTATGGTACTGACGGTGTCTTGGTAAAATAGGCATAACTTCTAGCAAAGAACTCCATTTGAGCTCCAACATATATGGTTGGAATAAGTTAAGATATTACGGCCTAAATATCATTGACAACAACTAGATGGTAAATACACATCTTTGAGTTCATTTGGTGAGTCTTAAGATACGAAATAAGTCTACCTCAAGGTTTAACAATATCATTTCTCCACTGTATAATGGTTTAATCAGGAAATTTAAGCCTAACTATTTTGATTTCAAATACAGATTTTCATAACACTTGGAACGCCAGTCTATCCCCATAATCACATCAAATTTCACAATTTTTAATTCAAATAAATCAACAGTAGTCTCACGACCTCTTAACTACACTACACAGTCTCTATAGATATAGAGTGAAATCTGAAAACAATAAATAAATATACCATGATTGTAGGGTACCCAATTCTAATTTTCAACAAGTTTTTTCCATGTTCGGAGTTCCGGAGTGGACACATCGAGAATTTCCTAGACCTAGGCTTCGAGATTGTCTATTTCTGCAGGCTCTCATACGGTTGTTAAAGCAAGAGAAATGGTTCGATCAGAATATGAAATAACACGCTCAAAAAGGGGTATTGAATTAGATATAAACTAAAGAAACTTACGATTGAAGTTCTATCGCTCTGGGATAGTGCGGCTGCCAGGGGGAAGGAGATCGACAGTATGAATGATGACGTATCTCTCCATCCAACTTCGGTCATGGTCATCTTCGAGGCTAGCAAGGATGGTCTTGCTTCCCCGACAGTGCAGATTAATGATCCCATCATGAAAGGTACGTGAGGAGTAGAGGCGAATAGGGTGGTCCAAGGTAAAGGAAACATCGGCTTCTCGGGCAAAGTGCCGAAGGCATGCGAATGCCCTCTAAACTTGGGGGCCCACTTGAGCTATGCAAACTTTATAGCGACGACAAAATTCTAAAATGACATCATCAAGAACTTTTCAAAGTTTCATTGAGAAAGGGTATGTATAAACCAATGAATACCCTTGCTTGTAAGAAGTGATCATTTCATCGTTGTTTGGAATCAAGACTTTGAACAATTCTCAACCACATTCGCCCTTTACTATTGATAAAATACTGGCGGTGATTTGGATTTTGTAATTACCGGTGGGAGTATCTATGTCGCTGCATAAAGCCCTCGAAACATTTTTTCCCGAAGGTCATGAGCAACTACCATGACTTTGGCAGGAAGGAAGAAGCCAAAGGATTTCGACTAGGAGAAGCCTCTTCTTGGGGGTTAGGGTTCTTCTTGTTTGAAGGAACCTTGCTAATGGTTGAAGATTTAGACATGTTTGTTATAAAAAAAATAAGAAGAAAAAAATCGATGATTTAAAAAGAATGTCTTTGCAAATAGGAGTTGGATGACCAAATCCTTCACGTAAAGAGGGTATTTATAAGGGATGGAAGGATGGCACCGCTTGAAGGAAGTGATGTGATGAATTTCAATCGGCGGTAACACGTGTGTGTTAGAGCAGAAGTGATTAGATGGCGGGCCTCATCATTACTCCGCAGTCTTGTAATCGAGAGAAGTAAGAAAATTGTCATCGTTTCAGCAAGGTGACGATTGGAATGGCAGAATAAGTGGATGGTATTCTTCGAGGTTTTCCTCCAAAATACAAAGTTTCGATTGGTCATCAATTCAAATTCACTTCCCGGGCGCACGAGAGTTGCGTTCGAAAAGTGCGGAGACTATTGTATAGGGCAAATTTTTATAAGATAGTTGTACAAATTATGACGTGATGCGTGACAGTTAATGCTGAGTCAAGTCCAGGTTAGCCTGAGGCGTCACCAATAGCCTCTAGCCGAGGTCGGGAGCATCATACGCTTATGCGGTATCGGTAACTTAGAAGGTCAAATGAGTTGTTTTAAGTTGCAACGGACGGCCTTTATCGGATCGGTAATATGTCTTCCAACAGAGTCATAAAGGCATTTATGACTATAATAATTACCTAATTATTACAACATTCATTCTTATGTATTAATGAGAGCATATTTCATGGGGTGTGTACCCATGAAGCTCATGCATAAATAGGACACATTGTTCCATTGTAAGATCATCATATTCAAGTTATTACAATACACTTGTTCATATTCTCTTGATTATTGTGCTTACATACGAGTTTTTTAACTTTGCCCAGAAGTTGTCATAAGGCTCAGGCTAATTGCTATTTTCTTATCTTATGTGACACATCTCTATAGTCAAGATTCTATTTATCTTTTTTCTCCTTTTTTATTGTTTCTCTCCTTTTTTATAATAATTTTATGTTAAAAGATCATCTCCATAACTCACATCTCTTTATTTATCATAAATAAATTCTATTCATGATAAATATTAATATTATCCATAACCTCTCAGTCTTTTATATTCATAACCCCTAATTGTATAATATACGAATTTATGACACATTAAAATCACACTAATTTCTAATCATATAAATTTGTTTTGAGCTTTTTGGTTATTCTCTATTTTTATTGTGCAATAACCATCACCAATAAAGAGCATTTGTTTGGGTTCTTGTGGATATGAATGGAGGAGTTCTTCAAAAAATGATTTTAGTTTTCTCTTTCTTCTCTTTTTATTTTATTCTAGAGAATTTGATTATGCTATGTTGACAACATAGTCCTTAAAACATACTTAGCAGGTCCATAAGTTACATATATACATAATCAGTGTAAGAAATTTTTACGTGATCGTTCTCTTTTCTATTATACTTCTATACATAGGTTTCTTCATAAATGTAAACTAAATTAAAACATACTTAGCAGGTCCATAAGTTACATATATACATAATCAGTGTAAGAATTTTTTACGTGATCGTTCTCTTTTCTATTATACTTCTATACATAGGTTTCTTCATAAATGTAAACTAAATTAAAACATACTTAGCATGTCCATAAGTTACATAAATACATAATTAGTGTAAGGAATTTTTATGCTGTCATGTTACATTTATCTATCATAATATATAATATATCTTATTTTCAAGATTAAAAAATTACCTGAAGATATCCTTTGAATGATGATAGTATAAAATCCTTTAAACTCTTTATGACAGATTTATACCCATTTGACAATACCTCGGCATATGGACTTTTTTATTCGTACATCAGTTTAATCCAATAAAAATGCAAATCTAAACGTGCACATAATGATGGAAAGGGCACTTCTGTAAATTCACTGTCATGTGGATAGTATGCCCCGGTGTGTCCTTTGTAAATTCGATCAATCATAGGGGTACCTTTGTCATTGGATAGATCAGCCGGCACACGGCTAATGCTATAATTGAAATCAAAGAAAACTAGGGATCATGGGTGGCTACGACTGGGAGAACGGATATTCGCATACTCCAATAGCATAATTCCTTACGTGTACTATGCATACTCTTCTTGATCGGACCCACACGATCCGACGTGTAAAATTTGGAGATGTGGGAAGTTGATGACGTGGAATTTCTGTTGGCCAGTTTTTTTACAGGACATATTTAACTCTAGTATATAAATAAAATATAAGAAACGCGTGTTACAGGACATATTTTAGTCTATGGTGAATGTCTAATCAAAGCGATTGCTTAATTTTATAATTGCACCAATAGGCGTAGCTTTGGTAGGTATTGTGACATCAGAATCGGTGGAAAAAAGTTCTTACAAAAATCAGTGACATAACTTGTCTGAGATGGTAATCAATGTCACTATTTGTATGTCAATATCTTCATATGTGTTTTTTTGTTGAGGAAGGAACCCGCAGTCGCTATTCTCTCGAGTGCGCACAGGATAAATTCCGGACTGACGCAATAGCCTGCAAATCACGTCAGCCGATTAACCACACTTGATAAGCCATGTAATATCTTCATACGTGTTATAATTAAAAGGATGGATCAATATTCCAAATTAAATAATCGTTGGTTTAAGAGTAGACGTTGGGCTATCAAAATTAATTTTTTTTTACTTTATTTGAAATTTTTAAAGTTTGAGTTGAACATGGAGTTTTATTTGATTATATTTTCTGCATACGGAGAGAAGAAAGTATTTTATTCGAAATCATGAAGATGGAGTTGGAAAACATACTATAATTTATTTTTCAAATTCAAATTTGAAATTTTCATAACCAAACACTGAATTTTAAATAAAATAGAAAATTATTCCGAAAAAAATGGATAATTTTTATGGTCAAACGGGTTTTAGAGGTAAGTTAATAAAATCGAATGCAAAATAAAAAATGAATAAATTAGACCCTATAAATGTGTTTTAGGTGAAGTGTAATAGGTTTTTGGTGCAATTAGTAAATATGCGGGTTCTATCAAATTTGGTAAATAAATAATGAGTTAAATCAATAAGCGATCATGATTCAACCCGTTTAATGTTTGGTTGAATCAAAATATGTTGGATAAATATAGGTTAAATAACTCAAACATAACCCGACATTTCCTTCTTTTTATATCATGCCAACAAAAGTACCTTTGGTTAGACAATGTGAGTTATGACCCGTTATAACTCACATTGTTTGACAAACATAACCTTTGGTTAGACAAAGTAAATAACGGGTCATAACTCACATTATCAAATATAGGTTAAGTACCTTTGGTTAGATGGTGTCCATTTTCAACTAAAGCCCTTTTTCAGAAGAAAAAAAAATGTGAACTGATTCGCACCGAGCTTCAAGAGGTTTTAATGGAGTTTCAAAATTTTAGCTCAACTTCTTCAATTTAAAGTGTCGAAATAATATTTTAATCACGAATTTCAGCACAAAAACACAATTAACATTCTTTAATTAAGATTTAACTAGCGGATTTGAACTTCCAGATCTGAAAGTGATGGAGGCAAATTGGTGGAAGTGGTGGTGGAGAGAGAAAAAGAAAAATATCTTTTTTATTTTTGGTTTTTGCTGAAAAATATTTTTTTCTTGGTGTCTTCATTTAATTAGTCACTTTTATATGTCATCAGCAAGTGTGTTTCACATTCTTTACATGTTTAGTTGAGTCAACGAAAAATGTCTAAATGACACAGTCGGACCCTGTCGGGTACTATTGTAAAGCAGTACGGAAAGTAAATAAATATTACAAGTGTTCGAAATATAAACAAATAGTCAATCTTCAGAACTACCGCAAAGTTGTTGAGTCTTGAATCTTGATAACCTGAAATCAAGAAACACTAAATCTGGATGGTTACAACTGTGTGCTGAGTCGAGTGATTGCACTATGTCCTTAAGACAAGATTGCCCCGTATATATGTTTTTACATTAGCGAACAATAGTCTCCCAAGATAAAACAACACTTTAATCTCAACACTACAAAGCAAATAGGTTGAGTCTGACGAAGAAAACAAATACGAATCGAGTTGCTGAAGAAATGGAAAAAGAAGGAAGAGTTTCTGTTTTAGTCCCAACGTTTTGGACTGAATTTCAGTGTCTCTTCTGTTTGTCTCTGTGTATATAAATGTTGTCTCGTTTTTGCTGTTTGTTTGGGTGTTTATTTCCTATTTTGTGTATTTTGTGTATTTTTTGTGTGTTCCACAATTGAGTCAAACAACTCAATATATAGCATGGAGGAGAGACTCCCCAACTGCCAAAAACAAGACTGTTAATGGCCATTAGAGAGGGTTGTTAATGGCAGATTTATAGCCATTAGAGAGGCAGTTTATAGTCATTGAAGGAGGGTTGTTTATGGAGGAGTTAACAACCAAGTAATGGTTGGTTAATGTTCCAAAAATCAGACCAAACGGTAGGCAGAAACTTTCTGCCTTCCGTTGTTGTCAAATTCATCTTTCCAGAAACTCCAGGGACCAAATTATAAATATTAAATAATTTGGGGTCCAAAGAGATAATATCACAAACAACCCACGACCCACGACCCACGACCCGTGACCCGAGCCCGGACGGGCGGCCGGCGGCGGCGCGCGTGTGGGCTTAGCCTTGAACCCAAGCACATCTAGGTCCTCCCTTTTTTAAACACATGAGATATCCCTTGGGTCTCAAACCCTTAGCCAAATTAGAGACTTATAAAGAGAGCAATTCTTCCTTTTTCCACCGATGTAGTAGATTTGTCCCACACCATATTTCCATGCCTCAAACACCTTACTTCGTGGACCAATATCTCTTTCATTTCTTAACTAAATTTGACGATTCTTGGCCCTACGGTCATCTACTCACTTAGTAGATTATGCACGTGTGGAGAGACAAGGCCTCCAACATGCGGAATCCTAGTATTTAATTCATTAAATATGGGTGGACGCACCTCCCCACCAAAGACAAATTTCCAACAGACCCTACTTCAGGTGTCTAAATGGTACAAGTCATAGTTGAAGTGTCTTAGTGAAAGATGTTGGTGAATATACCATAAATTATTACAGTTGAAAATTATAACAAAATGAACAATAAATAAATAAATATTCAGGCTGAGGCGCGGATATCTCGCTCTCTTTAAGGAGATTCAAGCTCACTGTGGTATAATCTTCACTGGTCCAGCAGTATATCTCTTGACTTGTCCCCTCCAAGATACAACAGTCTGACAACATCGTGTGACTCAAACAACTCCGGATTACTTGAAGAGTCCAAAGCTCCACCAATAAAAACACATTCCTTCAACATGAAATTACTCTCTTTTGTAGTAACTAAGTTGAAGACTTAGAATATTTTCTTTCTCTCAACTCTCTTTTTTCACTTGTCCAACCTCACTATACACCACAATATTTTTCACACCTCTCATACACAATGTAATATTTTTTCATCTCAAGTCATGGAAGAAACACCTCTATATATAGGTGTAGAAATCATACACATAGTAAATATAAAGAGTAGTGGATAATTAAGTGAGGAAGAACATTAAAATATGATTAATGAGAGTAATAACAAAATTTTACATCATGGAGTAGTGGGAGATGGAAGTTATGACCATCTTCTAGCTTTTATGGCTACTAACAAATATGGAAAATGAATAATTTATTTTAATAATTAAATATACTCCAACAATTTCCTCTCATTTTAATATTAAAATAAACGAGTTCACCAATTTAGTTGAAGGGAGACTATTATGCATAATGAAGGTGTGCTCTGCATTGAACCTCCACTTAGTAAAATAACGATCTCTACTCCAGAATTAGTAGTATGCTCCGCATTGAACTATGAATGCTTCAGGGAAATAAAATATCACCGCTTACACATAACAACTAAGGTGTTGACATAGGCTTTATTAGCTAGCACATTACAACCTTGTGCTTTCCCGGTATTCATGAGTGCTTTGAGAATGAGCTCAATTCTCATAGGAAGCGGCCTACCTATACACTCAAATAAGCAAAATTCTGTCAATGGTGCTCTTGCAACTTTAACATCCCCACTCATACGAGCTACATATTTTCATTAAGAGTTTTTAGACTCAGTCTTCACAAATCATTACAGGATAAATACACTCACAACCATAGGGAGGGAATAAAATAAATATAATAGTGCATTTCACAACAAGTCATCATATGATTTGTTTTTTCTCCTTGAACCTAGTTATACAATCTCTAGTCCCCGGGTTCAATTTTCTCATATATGACTCAGGTTATTTTTCGGGCTTCAGTCCCATCCCCTCGATGTACTCCAGACTCTTTCTCATACAAAGGTCTTTGTCTATAAATCTACATGATTATCACAAGATTTAACTCAATTATGGTTATCACTTTTCACAAATATCTCACAATATTATATTTTCTCCTCATGAGTATGAATTTACCGTTGTGATAATGGTAGTGAACTCTACCAATAATATTGATGCTATCACTATGAATCAAAATTAGAGGAAGTGATTTCTCAAATAAAGTGTTGATATAATAAATCTCTAGATCAATTCATTTTTTCACTAGCTAAAGTTAAATAATAAACCCAGTCTCCATGGTGTTAGCAATAATATTTTTTTCTCAAACAACCAAGTATTTTCATCTGCATTAAAAAATCTTCAAGTATAGCAATATATTATTTTATAAAACAAGTCATAAATTTTTGTATCAAGCGTGAATACATGACTTGCTTGTACTTTCTAAGTACTTTTACTTCATACATAATATAAGGTCATATGCACTCGGTCACATCTAGCATACTCTTTATTTTTATCACACCATTTTCACATATTTGAATTAAAGGGAGTTTGCAAGACGCGTACAACCAATAAATTGTACTTCACGATTTTTTCAACATAAAGAGATTGGTCAAGAAAAAATCATCACATGTTTTATGTCATTTTTCATTTCAAGAATGAAAATTTATCTCACCCTAATAATTCATGTCACAATGGCTACTCAACATATATTTTTTTCTCTTCTTTGATAATACTCATGTTAGAGCCAAAATTATCAAATCATATAAAAATAATAACATATGAATTATTTCAAGATTAATATGCACTTGTAGCACTTTGTTTTCAAAAAATTCTCAAAGACGTAGAAATCACATTTTTCATGATGAATACTTTTCTCATTTCATCAACCCCACTATTTTGAGAATTTAATAAATTTATACTCATAAAAATATATCACACTAGGTTAAAAATAATTTTACCTTTTCATCTCTTGAGCGGAAAAGTAGAAATTATTTTACCTTTTCATCTCTTAAAGTGAGAGCTATTAACACAAAGATGCACGATGAAATCTCCCACCTTAATATCCGCGAAGTTTTCAACTGCAAGCAAAATTGAATCTCCTTAATTGTTGGTAAATATACCACAAATTATTACAGTTGAAATTATAATAAAATGAACAAAAAAAAATATCCAGGCTAAAGCGCAGATATCTCGTTCTCTTGAAGGAGATTTAAGCCCAAACACCTTCCTTCAACATAAAATTTATCTCTTTTGTAGTAACTAAGTTGAATATTTAGAATATTTTCTTTCTCTCAATTCTCTTTTTCACTTCTCCAACCTCACTATACACCACAATATTTTTCACACCTCTCATACACAATGCAATATTTTGTTTTATCTCAATTCATGAAAGAAACACCTCTATATATATGTGTAGAAATCATCCACATAATAAATATAGAGAGTAGTGAATAATTAAGTGAGAAACAACATGAAAATATGATTAATGAGAGTAATAACAATATTCTACATCATGAAGTAGTGAGAGATAGAAGTTATGACCATCTTCTAGGTTTTATGGCCTCTAACAAATATGAAAGATGAATAATTTATTTTAATAATTAAATATACTCCAACAAAAGATATTGTCAACCTTAGGTGTCTCCCTGTCCGTTCATAAGAAGAAGTGATCACGCCATTTAAGACCCCTTGTCAAAAGGAAGATCCCTGTTAACATTAAAAATAGAAAGAAAGAAAAAAAGACAGATAAATCCAATTTAGAAAGTAACTTGCTGGCTCAAAGGGATTTATATATTAAATGGTTTTAATTCTAGTTCTAGAAAGAAGGATATTCAGGATTAAAGAAATAATTTGCAGTTAATCAGGGCCAAATGCATATACTACTTTAATTACTCCTATTTTTATACAACTTCGGATTAATTGAATGGTAATTTCAAACGACCGGTAATTTTGTTCTATCATACTACATATTTATTTAAGTTTGTGCCTTTAAATCTCCATATAATTACATTACAGCACTTTCTTGTCCCTATAGTACAGGACAAGTCTTCATATGTGGGCATTTACATGCATGCCAGTTTCTATTTTCTAACGTGCTACATCAAGTGGGGACATCGTATGCAATTAACTCTTGGAGAAGCAAAAAAGTTAAAAAAAATTATTGACTAGGTTTTTAAAAATAGAAAAAATAGGTAATCATCAGAAAGAGATCGAGTTTGTTATAATTAAGATGGAGCAGCTAAAATATAATATTCTGTCTGATAAAAGATGTTGAAAATTACGAATAAAATCATCTGAAATTGAAATTCTAACCACCTTGAATATCCAAATCTATATCCATCGATAATTAACATGATAAATCTATATCCATCGATAATAGCCACGCCTTATCTGCCTTTTTGTTTTATATATAAAATTGACCCCATAGAATTGCAATCAATAAGTTAATTTATAAATATTTTAAAAAATTTAGGGACATAACCGTTAATTGTATATTGTGTTGCAGACATTAACCATAACATGCATGCTATGACAGCAAGGATATTTATGTAATTCACCACCATCTAAATATAAGTTACCGCGATGGCTCCATTGCAATTCCCATAAAATTCAGGGGTAGCTTTGTCATTGGATCAGCCGGCATTATAACGAATTAAAATCGAGAAAACTCGGGGTGATGGGTGGCTGCCGTAACAGATATTTTAATTGTTTTTTTCCGTGGCGAGAAACGGATATTCGCATCCACCAAAAGCATAATTCCTTACGTGCAGTGTATATTCTCTGATTCTTCCTCCAGCTTGGCCGAACACATGATCCGACGTGGCAAATCTAGTGATATCAGAAGTGGATGACGTGGAGTTTCTCTTGGTTCACCTTTTTTTTTTTTACAATCCTACTGCAATAATTTACTCAATCCGTCTTATAATAAGTGTCATCTTAACAAAAAATATAATATTAAAAAATTAATAATGTAATGAAAATTTAACAAACTATATTTATTTAATAAAAATAAATTATTTTCTCTTTTGATTAAAGCATGCATGAATAATAATCATTTATGTCTTGAATAAAGAACTTGTCAATAAATATTTTTTGAATAGAGAGTTTGTCAATAAATGTTTCTTGAATAGAGAGCTTGTCAATTTTTATCTAAATGTATAGTAAGAGAAAAGTAACCAATTTATGTTTTGAATTCCTAAGTTAACACTTATTTTGAGATAATTTTTTTTTTGTTAACGTGACACTTATTATGGAACGGAGGGAGTAGAATATAAAATAATAAGAATAGGTGTACAGGGAATTCTTGGCTTTAGGGTGAACGGTTAATGATGGTTGTCTAATCAACAGATTCGTCCACTTGTGCTTTACCATTGGGACGACCAATTGCATAATATGGTAGGTACTTAGGTCTTGTGGATTCACAATTAGTAAACCTAAAAAAATGTTACACATCGTAATTTTAAGACAATAATTAGAGGACGTAATTAAGGAGGTAAGATTCGAATCTTGGATATAGAGTATACTTATATATGCTAATCCGAAAATTAGTATACAAGAGGATGTGATTCCGGAAAGATGTTGGTCACAATGAGGGCGACGTTGGATACTTATAGCAATAATTGTATATTCCCGTTATGGAATAGTATTGTAGTATAAAATTATGACATTGAGGATACGAGGCTTATGAAATTCTCGGAAATTAAAAGAAGTGGGTTTGAGATTTATTAATTGAAGAACTTGGGGACCAAAGTGTAAAAAGGAAAAATCAGATTTTTTTTTTTTTATAAACCTACACTTACCTCTTCATCTTCTTTCTAAACTTAAACAAAAAAAAAACTCTCCTCTCATTCTCTCCTCTAAACTCAGCCGAAAATCACCCTCCACCCATAACCAAATTTAAGGTTTTTATCTCCTCTTCTTAGACTACATTTTCACCAAAAATTGGAAGCCAAAACAACACCAAAAACAGTGGCAAAAACAACCACTGCTGGCTGAAACTGTAGCCCAGAAATTTCAAATTTTTGGGATGAAATTTTGGAAGAAAAACGTGTAGGGATGATGGCTTAACATTGTAGAACACTTGCATGTCAATTGGAGTTGAAGAAGTGAACAAAAAAGGGAAAGAAATACGAAAACAGTGGGGATTTTCGGACAAATAGTTGGCAGAAAATTGCAGACTGTTTTGGACGAATTTGAGGTATAAAAATTATTCTTTCTATGATATAATTGGAATGCATGTTGTTAGAATTAAGGTAATGAATTTGTGTTAAGGAGAAATTGGAATTTAAGCGTTGCATGTGACAATTTTGGGCTAGTTGCCAATTTGGGACAGATTTTGGTGTTATTGGATTCGTTGGTTATTGTTGTTATTATTGTCACTAGTTGCATGATGAAATTGAAAGGAAACATTGATATTTAGTTGAAATTAGTTATATGAAAGTATTGAAATACGAAATTGGATTTTAGGAGTTAAGATAAGAGTTATGGAATTATGACATGTTGTGGCCAAGAACTTGCATGAAATTGTTGGACATGTTGTGATGTATATGGACTATTTTAGGGACTGTTTTGTGGTGTTATAATGCTGAAAATTTAGTTACCATTATGCATGTTTAAGTGTGGTAATTGCTAATGTAATTCCTAAAGGAATAAGGGAATAAGGCGTAGAAAGGCTTCACATTCTACCCTCGTTGTTGTTGGAACATGGACTGTTTTGTGGGCTGTTTTTAATGTGGATTAAGAGGCTAAATTTACATGAGAAGTGGGTGTGTAAATTCCCTTTATTGTTGTTTTGGTTGTGCCCTTAATTGGTGCTTGGTTATTGATGTTATTAGCCTCGTTTGGAAGTTGTGGAAACATGTATAAACGGGGGAAGTCTTTTAGAATTTTTATAGAATAAGAAGTCGTTATTCGATATAAAGTATGCTAGTAATCATAGAATTGACGAACGTATTACCATTATTATAGGTTGAAGTTCTAAAACGAGACGTACTCTAATATTGAGTTGATTAGTTCGTCTACGAGGTATGTGAAACCCTTACTTCTTTCTTTTGGCATGATTTAATGAAAGTACGGCGGACGTACTTGATTCTTATACAGTTTAATTCCTAAAGAGGATTGTTATGAGAAGTGCCTATGATTTTTCAAAGCAAAGAGTTTATTATGACATTATTATAATGATTTTATTGAGAGTCAAATGATAATTTTTACTTGCATATGGTTACTCATGATATCTACTCGTGCTAAGTGTTACTACTTCACCTCACCGAGTCCCGGCCGGGTTACGTTCGTGCACGGCCTTGCATTTTTCACCGAGACCCTCACTAGAGGGCGGGTTACGTAGGATGGATCCATAGATGAGATATGACTTTACCGAGTCCCAGCATGGGTCGGGTTATGATATGATTCCACCGAGTTCCGCATTAGTGGGACGGGTTACGTTACAGGTATATATATGTATATGGACAGCATTCATGTTTTCTTGACTTGACTCTCATTTTTATAAGGCACAGCTTTCGACTTTTATGGTTTATGGCACAGTTGGATTTGGATCCTGATTTTATACTGATCTCCTGTTTTCTGTTGGCTACTTATGATCTCTTTTACAACTTCATGTTTTACATACTCAGTACATTATTTCGTATTACCCCCTTTCCTTGGGGGGGGGGGGCGTTTCATGCCCGCAGGTACATGTTTTCAGTTTGGTGAACCTCGGGCCTAGGTTCCTACTCAGCAGGTTGGGAAGCTCCTTTGATCCAAAGCTTTGTCATTTTGGTACCGAACCTCTTTTAGACTTATGTTTGTATTTAGGGGCACGACGGGGCCCTGTCCCGTCATATGTCGTTGTCCTTCTTATAGAGGTCTGTAGACAATTGTGGGTTGTACTTATGTAAGGGTTATAACTCTGTTTTGGTCAGTCATGCTATTGTACTCTGTGTTGGGGTGTCCCCGTGTATATATGACATTATCTAGTGGCGGCTTGCACGTGTCGCTTGCCTACCCCTCCTCATGCATATGTTGTTATTGCGGCGTTATTATTGCTTTATGTAGGATTTCAGACTCATTAAGTGTTAGTTGGATTATGTGTGACAGGTTAGTATAATGACGTCATTAGGACGGTTAGTCGCGGCCTGTCGGGTCGGGTCGTGACAAAAACAAAGTTCATGGATTTCTTTATTCAATTAATTAAGTAGCACATAGGATCCGTACAACATATTCAGTGTAATTTCACAAGTATAATATGAGAAGGGTTGAATGTACACAAATTTTATCTCTATTTTGTGGAGATAAAGAGATTGTTTCCAAACGACCCTCCGCTCGACTGAACTTTTAAAAAAATTCATAAATTTTGTTAAAAACAATTCAATAACGAGGAAGTGACACCATTCAACATTACTGAATTAAGGAAGCACACTGACAACTATAAAAAAGAAAAGGACAGAAAAATCCATAAGAATTGTTGGGTTTAGTAAAAACAATTTGCAGGTACTCAATAGTGTTGGAGCTAGAAATTCATACGAAGGAATTCAAAAAAAATATTAGAGTGTTAGTTTGAATTTGCAACCTTAGGAATTTTTCGAACCTTCTTTCCATTATACGGAGTAATAAAATATTTTCTTATATCAAGAGATTCAATATATAACAAAAAAAAATATTTTTACCCAGTTTATGTAGTACTACCATTCTCTAGCATGGACACACCCCCTTTAGCTCCTCCACTTTTAATGAGGGCCAAATTAACATATTAATAATTTAATGTATTTGTTTTTCTCCTTTGAAATAAATGAATGGTGAAATTTCGTTAGCATGCATCAATCGCTTTCAGTTTGGGCTTTTGCCAGAATTTTCCTTACTTATCCCAAAATCCTCAGACCATTAAAAATCAAGAAGGATATGGGCCTTAACAGCAGTTGTAGAGTCTAATATGTGTGGGGGCATTGTATGTGGTCTGAATTATCCAAAATACTTTCTTTTACTTTCCCATTCCTTTCTTTGAAAACTTAGAATTAAAGACAAAAGGATGGAAAGAGATATCTCATTATTCGTTACACTTCTTATCTTTTTCATATTAAACAATCCTAAATAATGAAATAAAATATCATAGGACGCCAGACGACCTGTTTTACCTTTTTGAAATTTTTAGTTGTAATTGGAATGCAAGGGCAGAGCTATCATGAAAAGAACAAATTAATTCAACAAAATTCGGTAATTTCGGAACACTATATATTTATTGAGAAATTTACTAAATATATACATATAATAAACATTAAGATCCATAAATTTCAAATT